>OY728150.1:1569238781-1571738781 GCA_963277665.1 Viscum album | reverse complement strand
ATAAATTCCTCAGAGGAAAACATGATCAACTCATACATGTTTTTTAGAATATATTCTTGTATATTAAAAAAAGATAATTATTTCAAAAATGTGCATTCTCTATGTAAAAAGTGTCACTATTTGTTTGTGTAACAACATTACAGGGTATATTAGGTGATAAATTCCCAAGAAAACCCATTATTTATAAAAATAATAACACGCACTATGTAATATATTTAATATTCTAAATTTAGAGATATTGGGGCTTCATGAGACTTGGAAAAGTGAACAAACATCAATGAAACATATAAAAAAATATATAGATATATCTTAAGTGTAAATACAATGTAATAATATTTTTCATAGAATATATATTTCAAAAATAGTTAAATGATATCTTAAATGTAAATGATAAAAAATAAGAACTGTAGTAAATAAAAATAATTTGTTAAAATATTATGAATTTAATTTCAATGTCAATCATATGAATTGATAATAAATAAAAATCAACAAAAAATCCAAGATGAATACATAGATTCCAAATAATAATGTTCATTTCAAATTTACGAGTAACTATAAATATAATATCATTATATACATGCATTAAAAAATTAGTTTAGTGGTTTCAAACAACACTTATGCCCACCAAATATTTATATTTTATGAATATTTGTTCTGTATGGAAACATAAAGCACACATTAATCATAAACATTCAATATAACCCATTTAATAATATGATTTATATAAAAATTATAAAAAACAATATATCAATGAATAATGATGTAGGATAAAAATATAATATTAGAGAAAATAAAATTTCTTATTCAATGGTCTATATTATTATGAAATAAATTTATATTTATGATTAATGTAAGAAAAATTATAAAAAATACAAATAAATTAGTGAGTGTTTTGAAAATATGTTCTTTACCAATCCCATTTGTGGTAGATATATATGAAAATAATGGAAAGTAAAACATTTATATCACTTTAGTATTGAATAAGAATATGAAATTTCATAAATATTCTTGTGATGTAGATTTATTATAGATTAAACATGAAGGTAAATGGTTGTGAAAATGTTTTTTAATGCAAAAGGAAAAGATTGTTATTGAGAACCCCTTTCCCCAAAACACATCACACATTGGATTCTCAAATAACCCAATGAATGATTTAATTAAATATTATAATATAAAAGTATACAAATATATTAAAATATATTTAATATATTCTAGGTAATTTATTGCACTATACTATTCATTTATTAGATTATATTTTCTTGAGTTGAAGGTTTTTTATTTTTTGGTTGAGTTTTAAAAAACTGCTTCAAAGTACAATTATTTTAATTTATAACCGTTCAAAATATCAATAATAAATGTATATTCAACGATATTTGTTTCATTTATCTAATGACCATTACCCTTTTAAGTAAAATTACACCTATAAAATTTGGTATTTTTTTACTATTTTTTGAATTATCTATGATAAGGGGATAATTAAGGTGATTCTAAAAGAGTTGGGGGAAAAGGATGAAGGGGGAGGTTCATGAAAAAATTGTGTACACAATGTATTAGTTATGGGTAGTTGATGGAGGGTGTTTATATTATAGGTTATTCTATTAAGAATACTAGGTAATCATACTAATACATTGTATCCGTTAAGGAAAAATTCCATTATATATGAATGAAATATCTTTTAAAAAATATTAACTCTACTTATATGAAATAACATGTGAATCAACATTACTTCTCAATCATGGGATCTATTAAGTTTTATAATTTCCTTCAAATTACCATGATTGATGACTCATCCATATATTTTTAGTTATCTATATTTTTATATGAAAAATCTATTACATTTTATTTTTACTCCATGAATCGTCATTATATTCCTTTTTGGGTTGTTTCCTTTAGTCATATTATGAGTACTAAAACAATTACACCCTTGAAAATTATTGGATCATTGTTATTTTTTGATTTTTTATACCATTAATGTTATTTGGGTAGGTTTTTTAGTGATATTGATTTATTTTTATGATTTAGTTTCATTATTAAAACATATATGTTGAGAATTTTTTAAGGCATAAATATCTCACATCGTCTTATGAATTTTAAAGGCTATATAATGGTTTAATATTTGTATTGGGATGTAAAGAAGATATTTTCAGTTGATCATATAGGATAATCACTTTGTTTTTATAGATTCATTATGGATTGGGATACCAATGATCTAGGGGTGTGTAAATATATATAAAACCATTTTTATCAGGTTATAATCATATGTTAAATGGTTTTAAGAAAAATGCAAAATTATTTGATTATATTTGTTATTTTCATCTGATTATTTCTTTTCCCTATTATTTTCTGCTGGGTTAATGAATGAAAATTATTATTAATTTATTCCACTAAATGATATAAATATGAATCTTGGGTAAATATTCAAATCTAGTATCATTTAAATATTATAATTACCACATTGAGCATCATATTTTTTTCATAAATTTATAATATGTTTTATTTTTTTGTTTCTTTATTTATTATTATGAATATATTTATAAATATGATTTTTATATAATGTATAAATATTTTCCATGTCCGTATATTTGTTCTGAATGGATTGAATTAATTTTATGTGATTACAATACTTTTTCTATATAATAGGGATTTTCTCTATCCCTAAATGAGATGGTTACCCCATCTAAACAATGTCTACTATAAAATCTTTACATCCACCAAATGGTTTAAGTGGTTCAACCAAATGTCATAATGGTGTTTTTAGAGATCCTATTTGTAAAAAATGATGGTTTTATACATGCTAACCCTCGTGGTTGTGGATTTATTTATTATTAAATAAATTTTAATAATTTATTTATGTCAAAATTGAAATTTTACATTTTTATATAATAAAATATATTTCTCTTAATCCAATATGAACAAGATATTATTGGATGTTGTAAAGGTTGTGTAGGGTCCACTATGTGGTATTCTTATAGTCACCCCCAAAGGGGAACCCCTCTTGATGTGTTTATAACATTTATTTCATTACCCAAGATTGTGTAAGGAACATCTTCATAGTAAATAGCTAGATGATAGAAATGGTGTTTAGATGGACTGACATGCTGACCATATATGGAAAATCAGTTGGTAGCATTAGTGTTACTATGATAATTCCTTTGAGATTTCACACACATGGTCCATGAAATTCAGAAGCCTAATGTTTATTGTTTCTTTCTATTATGTTAATATATATTTTATTACTACATGACACTTACTTCATTCATAATATAGTTGGTTTTCAATAATTTTATTTTATTCCAGGATCTTGAATCTAATATATTCTATGTTTTATATCAATTATATTGATTCCGTCCATTTATTCCAATTTATAGATGTAGTTTCTATGGGACCCATATGGTTGTGCCACAATATATAGGGATCTCCTATGATTATTTAAATAGTATTTTAGGGAATAAAATCGTCACATACATGTCGATTAATCCAAAGTGAAAGATATATTTTGACCATTCCACTTGATAATGGATAATAAGATTATGTAGTAAAAGGAATTGATATAAATTCAACCCATTGAAGCACTCCAGAAACAAAAATGAGAGAAGGTATTCCTTCCATGTACTTGAAAATGAAGTCATAAATAAATGGTAAAGGGGGTCCAAACCACTATTCTTTTCAAAATGATTGTGTTTTACTATAATTTACATGATTTTTCCAATACTTATATTGAAAATTCTTATAGTATAAATATTCTGAATCACAATCTTGTCTTTATTGGGATGGATAAACATAAAAGACTAGTCTCTTGAATGGTTTCTAGCAGAGTAAACATGGGATTTCACTTAGTGAATAGTAATAGATGCTTTATAGATGCACAAAACCTTTGGTTCATAGAAAAATACTTTCTGGTAAATCCATATTTAGTTGTCTGTAGTGCTCATAATGTCACTTGTGTTTTTAAATATATGTAAATTAATCACTTCTTCTCAATTATCCATTCTCATAATATGTTTTATAACCATAGATTATTATAGAAGGAAATTGAATCCCTCAATACCACCATCATTAAACAATGGATTTACATTTTTATTTCAAGTCAATTATGAATTCATATAATAAACTAGGTGTTGTGAACAACCCCATATCCTACATTGAATTTATAGATGTAATTAAAAATAAAATATTTATTGAAATAAATTTTCCATCATCCAAATACCCTTGGTAAAGAAAACATTACAACGTAATAGTAAAAAAACATGAAATTCTGTTATTAATTAGGTCTCCCTATACACCTAAGATTCAATCTCTTGAATGAGCTTATCAAGACTCAATAAAAATCATCACCCAATTTTAGTTATTAGAGAGACCAAAAACGGAAATCCCTCCTTCCCACTTCAATTAAAAATTGATTTTGTGACTCATATAGAGTGTGGAAAGACTGATTGGTAAGTTTGGGGTTTAGTTTACTATAGAAATGATTCCCATTCATACAAATTTAAAAATAAATTATTCTAGGGGATATTTAAACATATAGAAATGATCTCGTTAACTCTATTGATAATAAAATATCACATATTAAATACTTACCTGAACATATTCAAAAATATTATACCTATAGTTCCATTACTGGTGGAATTTTGAGTGAATATGAGGTTTCATTTAAACACAATAATATTCTAAAAAATAAATAGACCAGGAAAATGGGATTTAATTAAAGAAAATCGGCTTATAGAGTTTGAAGGAAACTCAATATTATTCTATTATCATAAATGTTTCAAGAATTTCTCCAAACCTTTAACATGGATCAGGAAAGGTGACAAAAAATGGACAATAATAAATCCCTCATGAATCATGTAGTCTTTTATGACAAGGATATACTCTAAAAATCTTCCAAAAAATCTGATCTAGTTGGCAGTATAATTTATAAAATTATCAATAAATATTAAAATTAATGCTCACATACCTTCCCTTGGACTTGGATATCAAGAAGGATATTTTTGATCTCATCCCTGAAAGTTCCGCAGGTCTAGATGGCATTACAAATATTATTTCAATCATTTTATTATATCATTAATACTGGTTATTATATTTTTTTTCTTTGTATTATTAAAGTTACCTTCATTTATAATTGTTTTAACTACTGGATCCATTCTATCATAATTATGTTGTATAATGAAAATGGGATCCATTTTTTTGGAAAGATTATCTATTAAACACAATGTATAAAATATTAAAAATACACCAACCAAGCATGTTGGCCATTATGTCAAAAAATATTGTCTCTCCAAATCAGTTTGGCAATATCAAACTATGGAAAATAAATGTATACCTTATCATTGACTCTGAATATCTCTATATTCTAAAAAAATATTCCAAATAATTCAATATTCCCTTTAAATATGATATTAGATAATATTTTGAAACAATAGAGTACACATTAATTTTTAACTTCTAATCCATTTTTAGTATTAATTATAACTTTATTAAAAAGGATAGAACCGATTTTTTTATCCCAGGTCTATATTCTTATTAATTTATCCCCTAAAAGAAACATCACCTGTCCTGATGGAGGATATCAAGGTCACCCCTATCTGTATTTATTTATTCTTTTACCGAGGTCTACCTATGAAGGATCCTTTATATCGTGGTTCTAAATGGGAAACTAAAATACAAAATATATTTTAGGGGGATATCTAAACCATATCATATTCTATATCTATATGATATAATCTTATTCACTAAATATGAAAAGGGAGAAAAATCAAAACAAAATTTATCTTTTACCATCACAAGGGCGCACCCCATGAGATTAGTTGGAAAATATTATTTATCTACTTTGGAAATAACACACCTACTACCCAAAAAATATAAATCATTATAAATAATGAATTAGATAGGAATTTATCCCTTTAATATACCTTTATGTCCCTATGTTCTATGGAAGACCCAAAAACTGTTACATCACTATTATTATCAATTAAATCAGAGGACAAATTGCCTCATGAAAATGCTAATCATTATCCATGGGTAGACATGTGTTTGGTTGAACATTTCAAAATTTAAAAATTATTATACTCATTCATGGGAAATGTAAGGCATTGTACCCTAACTGAAAATTTTAATGTGTCCATCAAACAATTTATTTGGAGTAGAAACAGTCAAGAGTGGAGTTTTGTCAATGTATCTTGAAATAATTTCATCAAGACTTATTATACTACGCTTAGTGGTAATAAAAATCTCCATCAATTTAGACGATCACAAATATTCTATTTTATATAGAATCTCATTAATGAAATATCACAAGGCCTTGGTTTTCATTAAAATTGATTTCTAAATAGGCTGCAATATAGGAACAAAAAACAACTAGATTCCTCAGTTTGGAATTACATCAATTTTTTATTACATATAACTGGTTCCCAATCTAGATAGTTGGTCTATATGGATTAACCACATAAATTATGAACTGAAAATTTGACTATTTTTTCACTTCCTGAATAACTAAATACTAATGATACCAACCCAAATGTAGTGATCTCAGAAAAATATCACTTGAAATTCATTAATAAACTATTTGGTGATATTAAGATACTATTCATAGTTACATCATCTCACTATGAGACACTTTTTAGGCATGGGAACCTAATGTGAATGGACTTATCACCTCTACTATCATATATAATAATTTTATATTTCATAATACATATAATAAATGGTATGAACACAATTATAGGATATGGAGAATTCCCTCCTGGCATATTATTTTCTAGATAATGGTACACAAAATTATCTTGATTTATTCATATCTCCAGACCTATAAAATATTTTTTTCTCCATTTCTACTATCTCTAGTCATCATAAATAAGATATTGAAGCTTTATACTAGAATTATTCCACCTCCTCAATGATGTATACATCTCTGTCAGATATTTTTGAGATCCATCAGCCATATGATGCCTCTACAAATGAATTCATTTAGGACTAGTTGGATATCTTTATCTACCCAAATCCTTATATCAATTTTTAGTTTTCATCTATGAAAATGATCCTCATCCTCTAGAATAATTACAATCAATGGATTTAGGACCATACTTATTTAATGACTGAAAATGTTTTGGTTCAATTTTTGGTTATTGTAAGAGAATAAAACACCTTTCAAAGGGTCTACAACAATAATACATTTCTTAATATTTCAGTCATCAAATGTATTGGAATCAATTTTAACCTCTATTCCTTAATTGTGATCATTATGACATCTGAAAGTCACCTTTTGATAGGTGGATAAAAATAAACCTAGATGGGTCATCAAGGGGAAAAATTGGGTCTATCATGCTATGTAAAAGTTTTTATATATCATCATGGGGATGCATTATGATTTCTACATGGATAATATAGAATATATTATTCTATTTAAAATGATATTTTTGTTCCATCATTGAAACTATGTAATCCATAAAATGAGGATGGGAAAAAATTTCTAGAATGTGACTTCACACCATTTTGAATTCCATCATATCTGGATCCTATCAAGTCTGTTTCAATATTTCTACATGATGAATTAATTTCATGGATATCCTCTTAGCCATTGAATAAATTTTCAAACATTTCTACAAGGATTTATACTCCATAGAATATATCACTGACAATAATTATATCATCTGGTCTTGTCAAAATATTGGTGATCTTATTATCCTTCTTTAGAGGTGATATAATAAAATTTACTTCCTTAGACACTGGTTATCATTCTATATTTTTATATTTAAATATTATTTCCCTCCATAGAATGGTTTCATCTTTCTCTAAAAAATATTTTAATTTATATCTTTAAATTTATATTTAATGAAATATCTAATAAATAAAAACCATGACAATTGTTTTTTAAAATATGAAAATATTTTGAAAATTTGAATACAATGGGAAGGAAATGGTTCTATTCTAAAAATTTTTAAGGTAGTTTCCAAAATATGTTTTCTATATAGATAAAATGATATAAATATTTATATATAATTTAATATATATATATATATAATTCTTCTATGATGGATGAAATATTCTAAGAAGGATGTGAATGGGGTATAATCACCCCATGAGAGACATATAGAAGATCCACATATCTTCGATATGATTTTTTTGAGTTTTCATATGATTTAGGCAAAATTTAATCTACATAAGGACACCATGATTTTGTAAACTATATAAGACTTTTAATTTCAAAAGCTGTTTAATTTTCAAGAAATATATCTCTATAAAAGGAATGGAAATTTGACCAACCACATTTAGTGAATCATTTATGTAATGAAACCGCAATGTTAAATCATGATTAAAGTGAATTCCTCATGATAAAATGGTTGACTATATACTAGAGGAATTTCATATTGAATTATATAATTGATAAAAAATTACCATGATAAACAACTATGTGTTTTTATTAAAGAATATCTATCATAAGACCTTACATCATGGAAAATAATTATAAGTAATGATAATACAATAGAGATTTTTACTATTTATGGATTATGAAACTAATGTAATTAGTTTGCTTCTCCTTAAATTATATATGTAATGAACTGGTGAATCGGTGTCATAGAGCATTTAGATGGGATTCAATGAATGACTATAGAGAATTCTTATTCATATGAATCATCCTATATTCATATAATTTAAAAATATAGATGTTTTTCTTAACAATATAACTAAAAGATGTTTGAGATAAGGTAACCCATTTCTATGTTAGAATATGGGAAATATGTCCTAGGATGTCCAAAAATGTTATGGGAGGAGAAGCATATGATTTTCTATTTTCAAAGTCTCTATTGTAGTGGTATACGTCCATCAAAAATATCATAAAGGACTTTTATATATTTTAAAGAAATATTTTACTTCCAACAAATATAATATTATTTACCAAAAATATTATTTAGAGAAACCAAGGCATTCCATATGGAAATATCTATTTATTTTCAAATATGTTTCATTTTATATATTCAATATGTTATCATAAATAGTATATGAATCATATTTTGTATAAATAACTCATTAAAAAGGAGGTAATGGACCACATTCTTGGTGTTATTTTCAGGTAGGGAAACATAGTTGAAAATGGAATATAAATAATTTGTGATTAATGTTGATAGATCCTATAGATCTTTGAGGTATGTTATTGACAAAATTTGTATTTAAATATCATTATTTTGTTTAATAAAATATTTATAAGGTGAATGAAGTATCAGGGGTGTCCTAGGGGTTCAAGGCCAAAATGAAGGGAGAAATAGGCAATCAAGTTCATATTGAACTATTGGCACATGGTTAATATCAACAATGACCATAAATATGATTTTGTAGATGTAGGGTGAACGAATTGTGAAACTGTGTAAGAGGGAAGACCAAACTATGTTGTATTGAATAGAGGAATCCTAAATGATTACCACATATTTTTTTTAGAGCCTACAGATTCCCCTAATATTATTTAACCTATCCCCATATAAACTAAAGGTGGTAACTAGTGGGCACATGGTTTGGAAAACTAAGTGGCCATATCATGCACCCCATTACATGTTGGCAATTTATAGTTTTCCACTTGGTATTTATGAATCCTTTCCAGATTATCTTCCCCATTACTCTTATTGAATCCAAGGGTGATGATCCCTTCCTCTCAAACTACCCACATATCAATCTCATTCATTTCTAGGCCGTTTGGTTTCGGTTGGGTGAATATTACTGAGTCTAACACTCCTATTCATTCATTTATCTGGATTTTGGTCTGTGGAATCATTATTAGTAATTAAAATATCTAAATCACTCTTTTTCATGTACTTTGTAGTGTTGTAATTTAATTTTTATTTTTCCAAATCAAATAATATAGTTTTGCTTGTGGTTGTTTATAGAATCAAGGTTGATGGTCTAAAAGTTATATCCTATAGTATAATAGATTTTTTTGGTTTATGAGGTTGTGTTCCTATGTTTTTTGTGTTTTATGATTGGTTTCCATAGTATATATGATGATTTAAATGGATAATTGATGAATGTAACCCCTCATGATCCTCATGGGATGTGTCAAGGTTGATTTAGACATGGATAAGGGAAAACTGTGTGGTGTAAATCCCTCTAGAACATGGAATTGGTGTGCTAAGTGTAAATGTGAGTTTTTTATCTCATAGTTTCCACTATAATTATGTTCATTTGATGGATTTTCAAATCAGTTGGATCTATTGGTAATTATTTCAATTTGTTGACATGGCGTAAGGGAATTCCTGGTAAATGGTAAATGTTTTAAATGGATTATGGAATATAAATTTGGAAATTTTAAGATAATGGATTAGAGAAATAATTTTTTTGTATGGATTAACAAGTTACGAATTGATAATTGTATATGTGTTAAGTTGGTTAAATCAAGTAAATGGTATTTTTCTAAATGCTTAAAGGAATGGAAATTACATATTTCTTGAGTAAATTATAGATTGGAAATGTTAAATTTTTTAATGTGTTATGATTTGTTATTTGATATGTTTTTAATGGATAATGAAACATGCACACATGTATTAGTGGTATGTGGGGGTATTGGACTTAATTTTCTATTCCCACGAGCCTGGTTAGACTGACGTTCTGAACCCCACCCCTATAATGAATGGGATAGGGTTTTGGACCAAGGACCTATTCCCTTAATAGATGAATGGTAAATGAATACCTGACCAGAATATGTGTTATTTTTTTTTGTGTAATGTTTTCCATATTGATGTAGTGAACATTAATTTTTCCTTTTATCATAGTAATATGACCTTCATAGAATGATTCAGATTGATTAAAATTCGTAACCTAGACGACAATGATAAAAGTTAATAAAGTGGACCTTGTTAATTAGTGTCTCCCAATTTATATTTTGTTTATCATGTTTTCATTTTTTACCTTTATACACTATATGTAAAGACTGAATATTTTGTAAACACAATTGGTGTTCGCCTACTAATTTGTACTAACACACTGCTCATTCCTCAATTGTTTACCTAATTAAACTTTTTGGATGTAGGTCTTAACATATTAATGGTCCCCATGTTAGAGTGTTAACTGGGTATGGTATGTTCTTGGAGGAGGGATCCAGACATGGTCGTAGGAAATATTTTTTGGAATTTTTCAACATCTCTTTATCTTTGGTTTTTCGTATATGTGGCAGTATAAGATATGGAATAAAATAAATATTGTTTGGTTGTGGTCTTGTACCCAGTTTGGGAAATGGATTTAGATACATGATTATGATTTATTTTATTAAATTAGTTCTCATTTTATATATTTTGTATTACTCAAATAAAGCGTTTATAGTCTCCCCATGAATTATATTAGAGGATCTCTATTAGCCAAGACCCTCTAGAGTATGTGGATTCATGTTAGAGATCATGTGGTGACACTTCATGGGGATCTAGATTAATGGGTCCTAGGTCAATGAGGTTACAAATAGGTATCATAGGTGTTTTTATTTTATTTTTTCATACTACTTTGGAATGGTTGAAAAGAGATTATGATTTTTTTGGCCTTAGAAATAACTGCACTAATGGTAGTAGTTAACTCATGAATAGGTGAAATCAATGTAAACATGGTGGGATTTATGTTCATTATGTGTGTCAATGTGGTTAGATGGTATTTTAGAATTATTGACTCACTTTTTGGGTGATGTGAATATTTGGGATATTTTTCTCATAGCCAAAATGTTCTTAGAGTGAGCATATATGCATCATTTTTAGAACCTAGTAAAAAATGTGACATGGATCATGGTAGACATACACAAGAAACAATTGTGGGATGTGGGGGATGTATTGAATTTCACATTTCATGAAATTGAAATGAAATAGAATCTAATAAATTTGATGAAACTGAGTAAATGTAAAGAGTCTAAAAAAATCATTAGAGTGGTTCCCAATGGAAAGAAATAATTGTTTAGAATTTGGTTTTTTTAGTTGTAAAGATTTGATAGTTCCTAAAAGAGAATTATTTTTATGATGAAAATGAAAATGGTTAGAAATGGAGTTAATGGAAATACTTGTGATTATGTATTTAGGTTTACCTCATGTAGTAAATGACCCTTAGTGGAGATGTATGAGGATAAAGGTAGAGGTGTGACTATATTTTTTGCAATAAAGTTTTCATAATGAATTATTTATGACTAGTAGGAAACCATTATTTTTAAAGCTAGGAAGGGTTTATATTAACTTTATTAGACATGTTTTATTTTATAGAGACATTCCACTGATATGGATAGTGCCGGTTGGGATAGTTCAGGACATCTCTAAAAACAATACCATAGTATTGGGGTAGGAAACCACACTGATCCCGAGAAATAGATGGAAGGATTAGTTCCATTATTATATTTACTATTTTATAAAGATGATGGAATGATACCGGGGGTAGGTTGTGTTGAGAATGTTTGACCAAACTATAGATTTTTAGTTGTAGTACCATCTAAAATTTTATTGGGAGTGTGAACTAAAGGATTATTAGTTTTAGACAGAGTCCATCAAAAGGAAACTCCTTCACATAATGGCTCCTACTATGATGATAGTCAAGTATGTGGATAACATATTTCTAGGACCAATGAAACCCTTGTGGGATATTCCGGTTCATACTGAGAAGAATGATGGTATACTATGGAATGATTTCATTGAAATGTTTTTTGATCATTTATATCTAGAGGACTTGTTATAGGATAAGGATATGGAGTTTATGAGTTTTACCCAATGGACTATATAAGTTACAGATTATTTTAGCCACTTCACCAAAAAAGAAATGTGTTTTTCTTGCATTGGTTAGGGATAAGTTAGAAACAAAAAGATGATTTCCCTATTGACATAGACATGAAATCAGGTCCCATATGAATATCCATAATTTTAAGAGGTTTTTTGAATTGGTTAATCAGACCCTACCTTTACATAGGATCCTTAAGGAGTCTTCTAGTTCTAGTTATGTGGTTCCAATTGGGAGATCTAATGGTATTAATTCTGATAGTATGAAGCACCAATTGTATGGTTTTGATGAGGTGGTGCTAGAAAGAGTACCCAAGGAAGTGGTTTTCCCTCTTATGCTCGTAACTAGGTGTTTTTTATCTGTGTAGAAGGTTAGTACACATATCTGGTTAGTATCCCCATCCACTAGTTGATTTAAAACCTTGTAGAAGGATGGGACAGATGCAGAGGTTATGTAGGAACCCTCATTATATTAGTAGTGATAGAGGATCATGATCACTATGGAGTATATGAAGGGGGTCTATTAGCCCATATCATTTTGGGGGTTCGAGATCAACCGGCTGTACTAGTCAGAGAAGTAGACGTGGTTGTCTAGGATAAGGGTTTTTTAGTAGAGTTGTGAAACACTAGGGACATAGACTAGAGCCTTGGGTAGAGGAGAAGGTCATCTTCATACCGTTCATCTAACACCTGGAGGTGGCGGGGTTGGACCATCAATAATTTGAGGTATGATTCATATATATTTCATTTTTACTAGTTCTTTGTTTGACACAAGTTCATTATACTTTTTTATATCTACTCAGTTTTTAAATTTTTTAATCCTTGAAGTTGAATATTTGTGTGGGGTTATGTGGATTAAATTTTCATTAGGAGTTTGAGAAAAAACTATTCTGTAATGTTAACAGTATACCCTCAAGTTTGGTGGGTAACATTTCATATATGACTTTTCTTATGCTCGATATATCTTATTTTGACCAGATATTAGGGATGGATTGGATGGGGTTATATAAATCCATTATTTACTATTACCTCTATATGGTAACATTTACATCTCTCAAGGGATATACTTTTGATCACAATGGAGAATGGGATATTCCGGAAGGTTGAATTGGGAATGTTTGTTAGTAGTTTGGTTACATCACAATCAAAGTCTAATTTATTTTAATCTATAAGGAAGGATTTTATTGGATTATGTCGCATCCTATGGTGGATCAATTTCAGAATTTTATTCCTAAATACATCTCATGGATTCAACCAAATAGATTTGTTTAGTTAGAAATTGGGATTCTTCTAGAAGAAGAACCTATGTCTACTAATCCATATAGAATAACACATGTATTACTTAAGGAACATAAAAATAATTTTCAGGAATTAAATAACAGAGGAATTATTCATTTGATTATGTCATGTTTAGTATCTCATGTTTTATTTTCCATGATGTTTGATGGGGTGTTTCATTTGTGTGCTAACCATTAGAGATTCAATTGGAAGATATTTAATAAAAATTTTCCTCCTCCATAAATTGATGTCATTTTTTACCAGCCAGAAGGGGTTTCTTTGTTCTCTAAAATTAACTTGAGGATAGGGTATACTTAGTTGAGTTTGAGAATATTAGATATACTACAGTCTTCTATCATGTGAAAGTGTTGTTTGAATGATTTTTATGTGATATCGTTCGGCTTGATGATGCGACATCATGTTTAATGGAAACAATTAACTAAATCATTAAATCGTATCTGGATAAACATGTAGTATTTATTATTGATGATATCTAGGTGAACATAAAGTCTCATGACAATCACAAATAACATCATGACATCATCATGATTACACAAAGGTAGAATATGTTATACATCAAGCTACCACAGTTTCATTTCTAAAATAAAAAGGTGCATTTCTTGGATCACATCATCTATGAGGGAGGCGTAATAGTGGACCTAGATAAAGTGAAATATACTATGTATTTTGAGTATCATAAGATAGTTTTTGATATCCCAATATTTCAAGCTATTGTAGGTTACTACCAGGTGGTCATCAAATAAATTTCCTATTTGAAGTGCCACATTCCTTATTTACCAAGAAGTGAAATAGGTTTTCGTGGTCTTGGAATTTTTATAATTCTTTAAAGGAGTTAAATAAGTATTTTATATAGAATTAATTTGTGATCCTACTCAAGCCAAGTAAAGAGTTTACATTCTTTTTTATGTGACCATTGTTGGTCTTGGCGGTGTGTTGATGTTTGATTTTTGGGTTGTGTTGTACGGGTCCTGGATATTGAGGCCTCATGAAAAAAATTCCCTATGCATGATATTATATTGGATACTATGGTTTATGCTTTAAATTATTGGGGGAATTACTTGTTTTGTGATACATTTATTCTGTATAAAAATCATAAATTCCATAAGTAAATATTCTACCTATTTGATTTCAATCATTGGAAGTGAGTATTGGTTGAGAACATGATGTCATTTTAATTTGAGATACTTTATTTGCTGGAAAAGGGGAATAGTGTTACCCATAATTTGATTCAGAAGACTTTAAAAGACGTAATTAATGAATCCAGTTTCAAGTGATGGAGATGGAATTGTTTTCTATGATTCATCTAGATTTTTTAGATGGTAAAATAGATGATGTAACATGCATCATTGGTAGTTGATTCCATGCATTTGAGACGGATTAAGGAAATGTAGTATGAAGATCCAAAGTTGTTGGCTTTGAGGAAAATATCTAAAGGTCAGTAGTCAACCTCTAGATGGATTGTTGATGAAGATGTGATCATTTATGATTGGGTTTGTGTTGTTTTGTCGACTTGAATGTGGTAAGAGATGATGCATGAGTTTCACGATTCAAAATGGAAAGTTCATACTAGTTTGACAAAAATTTAATATGATCGTTATATTAAATAATGATGTCTAAGGATATAGAAAGAGGATGTTGGTTTTGGGACACGGTGTAACAACTGTTTTTAGTTTAAGGTTGAGCATCATTAACATGGATTTTTTATATATTATTTCTATTCTAGAATGGATTTTGGATGACTTTATAGTGGATATTTTTATGGGATTCCATGGATTCATTACATGAATGATGAAATTTTGTATTTTTATATTAGTTAACCAAGGGGGAACATTTATTTCTGATAAGAGAGGCATTTATCATTGAGTTGTTGGGTGAGTTGTTTGTTCAAAAGATAGTGTAGTTACATAGAGTTCCACAGACTATAGTATTGGTTTGTTATCCAAATTTTCATTCATTATTTAATAATTGTTTATATAATTAACTTAGTACTTAATTATTCCTTAGTATAGATTTCCACCCATAGACATATATGAATGAAAACCATACCCTTCACGTGATAGATGAAAGGTTGAGTGAATGTGTCCTAGATTTAAATGCATCTTTGTAGAATCATTTGGTATTAGTGAAGTCCACCTATAACCATTGATACCAAAATAATATTCCTATTGAAAAATATGAGGTACCCTATGATAGTCTATATAGATATATGTTATTTTGGATGGACGCTAGAGAATTGGAGTTATTAGGACCAAGTCTCATACAAGAGATATTGACGTATGTTCAAATGATTCAAAATAATATGGCTATGAATCAGAGTAGAAAAGGTAATATAATGATAGAGGATTTCAAAATATTGAGTATATTGTGGGTGATTTTGAATTACATTGGGTTTCACCATATTTTGGGTCACTAAAGGATAGAGAAATAGGGCATGTTGGAACCCCAGTAAGTGTGTCTATTTTAGATTGTAGAGAGGATCGAACCAATGGCATACTCTTTACCTCTTCAAAAGTTTAATAGTGGAATGCATGAGGTAATTCATTTGTCACAACATTGATGGTATCACCCCAACATATATCATTTTTTGAAATCAAACATGTAGAGCTTGATGTTGACACATTCTTTGAGGATAATCTGATTCATATTACACAATGTACTGGAAATGTTTTAAGAGTAATGGTTGTGAATTTGGATCCAGTTTTGTTTAAACATGATAATATTTATGAAGATACAGGGGAGGAGTAAATTGTTACTTAGTGATGCTTTGGAGTGTGAATTAGGGACATTATGTTATGAAATAGGATGTTTATAAGATCTCAGACATATTTGAGGTAAGTTCGTGTCAAAATCTGTGTATACATGCCTATATGTTGGTTAAGGAAATGTTTATCAGATGTATTAGGAGTCCTTGAATTGTTTTGGGGGTATGGGTCATAAAAGAGGGAATAAAGAGTCTATCTAGTGAATGTTTCATTATTAGTGAATGGATAGCAGTAATTGTGTTTCCTAACCATGATTTACTAAAGATAGGGTCTATGGTTTGTGAAACCATGCAAGGGGTATGTCCAAACCCTATTTTCTTGAAAAAAAAACAACAGACACGGTCACCAAGATATTTGAATAATGTTGGTGGCCTCTATAATAGACTATGAAACAAGGCCCCCTATTGCATAGTGGGTGGGTCATAGTTGGGGCATGGTTTGGAACATCGTGCAACCAAACTATGCACCCCATTAAAAGTGGAAATTTTACCAATTTTCCTCCTGAGGATTTATAATCCCTTAACTAATTTTCATCTGAATTTCTCATACCACAGCCAAGAGTGATGAAACCTTCCTCCCAATAATATCATGGATCAATATACCACATTTCTAAGACATTGGGAGTGTCCTTTTGTGTGTGTTGAATATCAGAGTGATTCTAAAAATCCAACTCATTAATTTTCTAATTTATTATTTGTGGAATCGTTATTCTTAATTTGAATCTCTAAAACCAACTTTTTATGGTGTTTTATAGTATTTTTGTTGAATGGTGGTTTTTTCCAATTCAAAGGTTATGGTTGAGCATGTGGTTGTTTATTGAATTGAGGTAAGTGGTATATAAGTTTTATACTATAGACTTGTTTATTTTGTTATGTGTGTGTAGTTGTGTTCTTCTGATGTTGTTATGTATTTCTTAATTTAAATGGTCAAAATAATTATTTAAATTTTCAAATGATGAATTCAACCCATCATAATTCCCATGGGATTCATTGAGGCTTATATAAACACATTTTGAGGGCCACTCATGGGGTATTTAGCTATCGAGACCATGAAATTGACTTGTTAAATAAAAAATTGAGTTTTTATGATATTGAACCCATTATAATTCTTTTGATGTGTTAGGATGACTTATGTACTAAAACTAATTTTAATTCTGTCTAGTTTTTAACATGAAATAAGGTAATGTTTGGTAAATTCTAAATGTATTAAATGGATTAGGGCATGTAAATGGTTAATGTGTGTGATAATAGTTTAGAAACATAAATTATGTATGTGTTAATAAGTTATTGATTGTGGGGTATTCGACATGAGGATCTATACTTAGGGGTAAGGTTGGGTGGATGCTTCAAACCCCACCAATATAATTAATTTGGTATGGAGTCGTATAGAGTTTATCTTCCCCTAATGGATTTATTGTATATAAATATATGGAATCTGGGTCAATGTTATGTGATATTTATTATTTTTTGTAAGATTTTACCTAGCGATATAGGTAACATGATTATTTCCCTTATACATAGTCATATTGCTAGTATGGGCTGATTTGTGTTGATTAAAATGGAATCCTCATGGGGTAATGATGAATGTGGATAATGTAAACCTTGTTATGTAATGGAATCCATTATATATTTTTTGTATTTTTTTAATTTTGTTCCTTCATACACTATCTATTTATACTAGACATTTTATAAAAACCAATGTAGGTGGCCTACTATGTTTTACTCATAGCCTACATGGGTCATCTTTGGGTACCTGAGTAGACTTCATTGTTTCATGTCAGGATAAGGTAAATAGACTTATGCTATACGGGTGATTGGGAATGGGATGAACATCAAGGAGGGATCCAGAAATGGTTTCATATCTTTTTTTGTTTCATTCTCATCTTATCGGTATTTTGGGTTTTTTATTACACTTATCATTATATTAAATGACATAGCATATTTATAATTTGGGTTTGGTCTTGTACCTAGTTTGGGAAATGGATTGAAATTCATGTTTTTTATTTCATTGACTTAATAGTCAAAGTTATCTATTATGGATTACTCTGATAATGAGAGAATAGTCATCATATGTATTATATTGTACCCTTGATACTAGTCTGTAGCCTCGAACGTACATGGCGGCGTGCCTAACGTCATCTGGTGATCCAGCTCGGGGAACCATATTATTGGATCTTGAGTTGATAATGTTACACATAATAAAATAATTTACACCTCAATAATAGTATAATGTTAGAGTATTTGTTAATTTATAAACTAATCTAATGTCAATGTGGGAGTTTGTTCACCTACTATTATACTTTGTTAATGTTTCCCCTAAATTAATATATGTTTTATTATAAAAAATTGTATTGGAAATTATTATTTCTACTGAATTTATATCATTTCATAGAATTACATACAATATTTATATTAATACATGATCTATAACACCCCTCATGGAGACAAGATAACCAATAGAAAAATATTTCAATCATGATCTTCAGTTTTGGGTTATTATAGAAGCATTTAGAATAATATGATTTTTAATAGTGAAAATTTAATTGTTATTTTAGTGGTGGACTAGCAAACACAATTTCATGGTCCCATATATTGTTAATATTTAAGTGTATATTATTCATATAAAACTGGTACATAGTTTATTCAGCATAGATAAAGGGATATTTATGATAGTCTATTGGATCCTAATAAAATTATAGGTCCAAAGAATCACTATATAAATTGGTTGTCTCATTATCAATATATTAAAACTTGTATGGTGCTAGTATAATCCTCTATAGTCATTACAATATCAAGATTTCAGTAATAAAAAATAAATAGGATTTCCTACCAAAAAAGTAATTTATTTCACTGTTTATTATCATAATATTATTATGAATATTACAATTCTTACTAGTCTAGAGGATCAAGTGGAATTTAAGGAAAAATAATCATGTATCATAAACCTAAAACAATATAATTTAAAAGGGTGGGTATATCATCATGGAGTGCATCAGTTTATTTTAGAAATATAATATAGAATTCATATTATATGATTAGAAACAAATAATTTAGAATATATTATAATTATTTACCATTTACCCTTACTAATAATTAACTAGAACTTTAATTTTTAATATGGTGAAAACTAATTCTTGGAAATTTACATTCGATTATGTTTTCAAATGAATTTGGTCTAAAAAAATTAATTTCGAAAACTGATTTCTAGAATAATATAAAATATTTTAATTAAATTTAAAATCTATTTGGTTTAGCTAATTGTATTTTTATTTATATTTCCCTAATAAACAATATCTATCATACATTCATTGAATCATTCATTAATTTTTTTTGATGATATCCTTGTTTACTCTTGGTTTCAGGATGAGAACTCATAGTATCATTAGAGAATTTTTGTGACCTTCTATATTCAGAGAATATATGATATGATTATAAAGTGATCATTATGGATATGATAAACTCCATTGTTTAAAATTCCATCTTTGAAGAAACCAACATGGAAAAGAATTAAATGGTGGAATTAGTAATTTAATGGAATATTCAATCAAATGAATGTATAATAAATGGTTTGTTTAAACTCACATTTTATTATAAAGCCTTCATACAAGGATTCATGAGAGTAAAACTAGTATGATATATTTATCTATTAATTTGTTCATAATCATTTAATAATACCATTATGATATTTTATTGGTCAACAAAATAATAATTTGAAAAAGTTATTATTCTCATACAAGAACATTAATGTGATTAATTTTAGATATAATATGATGTATCCCATGTATATCATGATTATATTATTTTTTATAATAATTGATTAGTATCATATAAATTAATACTATTATATCAGAATTAAAAAAATTAACATACACGTTGATTAAAATATATAGTTATGGTATGTACATTAATGTAGTGGATGTGTTACCAATTTGGTGAGGTCTTTTTTGTCTATAATAAAAATAATCAATATTTACATCTTTTGAATAATGGATCTGGAATATTGATTGTGTTTATTGTGGGTATATGTCTTTTCATTTGTTAGAATCAATTAGTATGCTTCTATTAATGAAATACAAATTATTAATTTCCACATAAACAATATTCATGTTCAAAAAAATGTAGTGGTATATGAACAAGGTAAGATAATTGATAATATTTCTAAATTTCATCTGAATGCTATCAGTTATTGTAATTTAATACAACTAAAAAACATCTCTCAAACATTACTCATTTATGGTAATATAAAAGACACATAAATATCTAATAATTATAATATTATTATTAAAAAAATACTCAAAATTTTCTCATTCCCATATTGATATATTTTGGATTCTCATTAAATTATATATATTAGTGGAAGACTATTTATTTCATAAATAATGAAGTGTGAGGTGATTAAAGTGAACCATTCACTATAATGTGTGATTGATACAAAAATAACTAATATTATTGGAGATTTATATTATAATTATAGATTAGATTGATTAATTAATAATATTTCAAGATTTAATTAATGGTCATATACATATTAATTGTAGAAATTAGTTCATAAAAATATAACTAGTACTCAATGTAACATAATCTTTCAATGTTTAAATTAGATTAAATCAATAAATTTTATTGTATTCACCATGGGTAATAATATAATGGGGGTGATTTTGGACCCCTAAATGTAAGTCAACTATCCCTTTTCCTATCAAGGTGGTTTCATCAATTGATTAAATCTAGAAAATTTATGCCATGAAATTTTGATGATATATTGTTTAAATGTACCTTTTTTCTATAACGGAATTTATGTTCAAATGTCTATTATGGAAAAGGGTTTAATGAGCATTGGGATTACATGTAAAACTATGTACAAAATTACACCAATATACTAATGGTTAATATTAAAGAACTATTCATATTTTGAACAATATATAATTACCTTATATTATTTTCACTAGTTTCTCATCGATGGTTTTCATATCATTAGTTGAGTTATCCAAAAGTAGTATCTTAAAATCAATAATTAAAATGGAATTTTATTTAAGATCTGTATAGAGAACCCAAAAATTATCTATGGGATTCACTAAAATAGCTGAATCAATTATGGTCTATACTAGTATCATATTTAATATTGTTTAATATTTAATGATGATCTAAAACTAGATTGCAATCACTCAATGTTACAAATTATAAAATGATTATCAATGAATGCACAAATTGGGAGACAAGGATGTTGACCATGTCTTCCCACAACAATAACCAATGTATGATTATTGATGCATTATTAAATAATGATGGATTACACATAGCTATGTTATTAACACAATAAATTGACCTATTATAGATAAGTTTCCTAATATTTTAAAAACATATTAATATTTAAACTATGCATAAAAATATACAAATGAACTAGTAGATAGATTTGATTCTAAAACCATCACTTGTAAGTATTTATTACTATATTGAGCTAGAGGAGTAAATAATAAAACAATAAAAAAAATTATTATTGATTGAATAATAAATTTTTATTAGTAAAATATAATCTTGTTCAGTTTTTGAGGGGTAGGTATGATAAAATCCTAGAAAAATAATTGGATAATGAAGTGAAAAAAATTCAAATTTGGGTTATTAGACATATTCCCATATGAAATAATGTGATGATTATTAGCAATATGAAACCTTGTTATTTTTATTTTTTAAATAATCTAACCCTTTTTATGTTTATTTTTATTTTTATAGTTGTTGTTTGAATAATAGTTATTTTATTTTCTATGGAAAATCTTGTATTGAGGGGTATCAATAGGGCTTAGATAGGAATGGGAGTAGGGGATGGTTAGTAAGGAACCATGTAGCTAACGATATAGTACTTTGTACCAATTGAGGGTCAATAGGATAAATGTGGATATTTTTAGGAAATATGTTACCTGATGGAGTTATAATGTTTTCATGGATACCTTCTCTAAAAAATAACCCCAATATACTGATAAATTATTTTCAATCAATAAATTAAAACCTCTTCATTTATAATATTCAGCATACTACATCATTTATTCCTTATAGAATCATATGATATATTTCTATTTACCACTTAAATTTTACATTGATTCTCATTAAGTATATTTACTAGAGTATATTCATTTTAGTGTGGAATCTCATTGAAATAAACCTATTACCATGGTCAATCAAGATGATTGGTTTCATTAGTTCTTTTGGTCATAATAATTTCAATATGTTTTCATCCACTATTAGTTTTTAATGGATATTAATTTATCATTATATTTTGTATTATTCAAATTTTTTGGTATTTTATCTTATGAAATCATTATTTATTATGATTATTTATATACATAATTCCAAATATTTTAATAATAAAGGATAATCTCTAAAGTCTCTCAAGTATTTTGGTTGCATATACTTGTAATGTTGTGGGAACATATACTTCTTCGGTCACCCAAGGGAAGTTTAAAATATTATCTATTAGGATGTAATTTTTACATATATTTTTTAATGTATGGTCTATAAAAGGTATATGGAATTGTGAATTTCATTAAAAAACTATTATTCATCAAATAATAGTTTATCAAATTGTTTAATTAAAAATATTATATTTCTTTTTTGTATTATTCATATTATTGGGTGATTTTTTTGATTCCTTGTTTAATGATTGATTAATTAAAGAAAATTAATAATCATATATTTTATTAAATTATTTAGATACAGATCAGTTCCATCTTATGAATTATTGTATATCATTCTCACATTTTTTACCTTTTTAAATATTATGTTTACAATGATTTTTTCTATGAACTCTTGTTAATATTTTTACATTATTTATTATTACATTATAAATAAAAATAGATTTATGGTATATTTTTAGAAAAGTTAGTCATGAATAGATATTTTTTATATAAACATTTATTGAACAATACAAGATCATAATTCCTTAACACTATTATAACCATTTTCCATATCCCTAAATACAATTCTATGCTCTAATAAAGTTGAATTATTATACATCATTACCAATCCATAGATATTATGGGTGGTACACCATGAATTCAGTTATGGTTCATCATATATATGGGTAAATCACAATGTAATATTGATAGATATCCACCCTCTCAGTATATAGTGTTTTTTGTTTTATATTTAAATAATAAATTTTAGAAACGGATCATGATTACTAAATTTTTAGGAATTATTTATTTTTGTATACACATAATGTTAAGACATGTGGTTAAAGGATTGTTTTTTAATAAATCATGCATAAATATACTTTTACAATACACAATCAATTTTCTAGATTCATTTATATAATTTTTTTGGCCTATTTAAAGGAAAATAATTTGATCCTAGGAAATAGATTCCTACGGATTATCTGTGAACTCAATTTGGGCCCACAAATGTATATACAATTAGTTTCATGACGTATACCTTTAACATTACCTTATATATTTCATATAGTAGGGTCAAAATGTTTGGAACTTATATTTCATTATTACTAAGAACATATTCATATATCATCAATTTTGTTACTTTATAGTTTTATTTTCCATAGTATGATTATTTATGGAACATTATAATGATTTTAAAATATTTTAATCCATTTCCATTAATTTCTCATAAATGAATTTTCCAAATTCATACATTGTTATCAGTTAACTGTTATAGTTTTTCTAGGACCTCTTTTGTTCTTGTACTTTAGGTGGGGTTCAATAAAGCATATATTTATATTCCATAGGTAAAACTAAATCATATGTAAAAAAAAGTTTACAACAAATATATATTAAATACACTAAAGGTTTAGTGGTCCACATTATGTGTACTGATGACCTGATATAATACTAATAATGTAACTATATCACAATAATTAGAATATTATACTTATATTATCTTCGTTAAATAGTGACATAAATTTATTCAAATAATATCATAGATATTTAAATATCATGGTAAATTTTTTAAAAATTTAGATAAAATAATAAAGATATTTTATTATAATTATTATTAATATAATAAATATATTACTGTTTCTAGTGGGTTTCTGTTAATTATAAGCTCATTTTTATTATCTATGTGTGAGATTACTCTCCAACGTTCTAATTTCTTGAATCCTTTTAATCATATCAGGTGGTGATGATATCACCATTATTTAGATGATTGGATGTGAAGTAAACTCTTCCCTAAAGTTAAAATTTTTACATTATGATGTTATATCCAAATGATTTATGTCACGTTTATGAAATGTTTATCAACAAAAATACCAATGTATTTTATTTTTTAAAACATTCATTGAAATTGATTATATACATGTGAAATATATTTTTTCTCATTATTTTCAATTATTTGGTTATGATATAAATTTTATTTATATATAAAGTAACTCTATAATTTATTAGTATCCCAAAATGTAGAAGACTATTATGAAATTATGTTGGATGAGTTTAACAAACCATAAGGGGTTCACCAT
Source organism: Viscum album (assembly GCA_963277665.1). Classification (NCBI taxonomy): domain Eukaryota; kingdom Viridiplantae; phylum Streptophyta; class Magnoliopsida; order Santalales; family Viscaceae; genus Viscum; species Viscum album. The sequence continues at coordinate 1,571,713,547 of OY728150.1, read as the reverse complement.
AGGTTCATTATATATATTATTATAATGGTAATGAGAATAAATTTTGTTTTGTTCCATTTAAACAAAAAATCTATATATTTTAGAGTAATGTTTCAATGAAAGTAATTTTTAATTTTATGATAGGAGATCCGTGAATTCTAGGAACTAGTTTAATTTCATACGGAGTAGTCAACAATGTGAAAGGTACATTGTAATTGATTTCTATAAGACCTAAAAATGTATAATACCTTTGAGGATTAATATAATATATGACTAATGGGGATTATTTTTTGTAAGAAGTAAGAGATATTTTACTCATGTAATTCAAAATAAACAAGGTGAGAATTCGAAGTGATGTCATATAAGGCAATTAATAGGAGAATAAAGTGTTAGAGAACATTAGGAAACAAAGAGTTGTCTTTAAAATCAAGGGATTTTTAGACCATGAAATGAATCTATACATAAGGTTTAAATCATATATAATAAATAAAAAATTGTTTCTGATCAGAATATAAATTTTGGTTGAGTGAATTTCATTTTACAACAGGGGTCATAGATATAAATGGAATGATAGGGAGAAAAGTTGAAGTCCATAACTCATCATAGATCAAGAAAAGGTATTTTCTGTATGGTTGTAAAATAGTATAGATGTTTGGGTACCTTCATATTTGACCTATCAGATATTCTCACCCCTGATGGAGTCTAGGGTGAATGGGATACTAGGATGAACACTTGAAAAAATTCGATCACATACAAGTGATTTGGGTGAGGTGGGAATTGAGTTACTAGGAATGGGCGATGGGGTGAACATGTTGGTTACCACTGGGATCTTTTATGATGCCCCATAGTTTAAATATTTTTATTTATTACATCAAAATGTATTATGTATCTGGGTTCATAAGAAACATAAAACTATACCAATATAATGAATCAATAAAATTAAATTAATAAATTTCTATGTTATAATATGACCTTAAAAATACATAATATAAAATAGAGTAAAAGTTTTATTAAATTTTAGAATAATTAATAATGAAATGGAATAATGTGCTATATGTATACTATTTTAATATCTTTTGAATGATAATATAAAAGAGGTGAATTCTTATGCATTTTCTAGAGATCGAGGATATGTCAAATTACAAAAATTATGTTATGTAAAATATTATATGTGATAGAAGCTCATCTTCATAGGAATGTATAAGAGGTCAATGAATGAGGAATAAATAACTATTTTATCCAGTATATATTAAAAATAATTCATCATCAAAATATACATGCATGGTTGTTTTTAAGACCATAAAAATCTAATTAGGAATATTGTATCCAATATCATGTTTGATACAAAACACCAAGCACGTAAAAGAATTTAGTTTCCAAATAAATTATAATAGATTACCTATTTAAAATAAAATAAATCTATGATATAACTTATAATTCATGAAGTAATGATTTATCTTGCATCACAAGCAACAAAAAATATATTCAATTTCATGAATTATACGAAAGATTGAGTTTTACCAATCAATAATTTATTCCTATTATATAAATATTAAATATAATAAAATTAACATATCCATGAAATTATAAGATATGAATATTTTTAACAAAGTTATGAAAATATTTTATTTAAAAAAATATATGAATGATTTATTGGTTACTAATAAATATGAAATAAAAATATTAACCAATTGAACATAGATGATATATTTTTTATGCACAAAATGAAGATTTGTTTTCAAATAAATTAAATAATTAATTTTTTAAATTATTTTAATGATTTATATATGTTATTTATTCTATAAAATATTTTTATATTAATCAAATTTGTTTGATAAAAATAATATATTATTAAATCTCATTTTATACATAGAAATTGTATTTTTTCAAAAAAGATATTTTCACTTCTTTTAATGGAGGACCTATTTTGTGTCTAATTTTTGGAACTTTTATAAATTTATTATTTTAAAATAATTCTTCATAATTGAAACATAAATATAAAAATTACCATATTGTGAATTTTGTATATTTTTTGATGTTTTATTTATTGAAAATAATGAAAAATACTAAATTATATTAGAAACCTTCTTTTTCTATATTTTAAATATAAGGTTAAATTAATTTTTTTATTAGATTTAATGTTTAATTGTATCAAATATATAAAAAATAACCTACATTTGGTAGTTTGAATCATTTTCACTTTGAAATTGTATATATAATCAAAGAAATCATTTGAAATTGTTTTACATTAAATTCTTTGTTTTTCATCATGATTTTTTTATTAATTTAAATTAATTTCTCACACTTATATGATTGAAATTTAGTATAAATGGATTATTTATTTGAAATAATAATAATTTAAAATTTATAACTAGGAAAAAATAATTTTTGATAAAAAAATATTAGTGAATGTTATTTAAATTTATTATAGAAATTAAGAAAAAAATTAGCTTAACACGGGACTAAAACAAAATAATAAGGCCAAAATTACTTATACATCTTTTCAAAAGCCATTTTGTGGACATATATCAACCCTATATTACCTTTTATCAAATAATTACTATTATTTCTATTAAATTTCAAGAAAAAGTATGGGTGGAATTCCATATTGAAAATATTTACATGAATGTCACTCCTCCAACACTATAAAAGGGACTCACACCTTCATCTTCCTAACAACATTAAATTAATTTTTAACACAAAAAATCTGTTCATATAAACTCAATTGATCTCTACCTTAAACCTAGAAGCCTTAACTTGGTCATAAATCCATCCACGAAAGCCATTTGGTTCAAAAAAAGAGTAACCTGAATAAGTGGTCACATCCTTCCTAAAGCTATTTTATTATTTCCATTATCCTCCCGACAAAATATTCTTATACAATTATTATATAACAACCTCAGTATCCTCAATATTCTAATTTTTTAATGATTTTAATTACATTTACATACTTATGTGTATGGAAAACTATCACCACACAAAATGATGATTGTCCGTTCCGCCATTACCACCTCTCATGGTTGGAATTATGAAGGAAACACTATTTATATTTGAAATATATGATATTTAAAGTTTACATATTCTTATATAATTTTTATATGAAATATAACTTAATGAGTTACATTTCCTGGGGATACAATAACATCGTTTGATGATTTCTGGACTATCCCCTCCACAAAACAATGTGATTCATTCACACTATACATGGAATGTATGAAGGGATCATTTGAGTAAACTAATGTGACATATGGGATATAAATATGACAATTTAATCCTAATATAAATCATTTACTATTCATTTTTTTTAAATATTACAATGTAATGGAAGTAGTATTTATACATAAAAAAGACATTCCCTCACCATGAATGGTGCATTCCATTTTATATCGTCAAATATTATCGATTACTAAAAATACATATATATTGAATACATATATATAATAAATATTATATTGACATAATTTTTTAAATTATGTAGATTATTCAATCATATGTAATTGAAACCAAAATAACATGTGAAAACATACATGATAAAACATGGCACCTAACACCTAAAATAGTGAAAAAATTGAATGGTTGTTAAAAAATGGGTAATATGAGATTATAATAAAAATTTGATATTATTAATATATTTATTGTTATTGAATAAGTTATTAACGTGGTTAAAATCATTATATAGGATGTTAGAGTAATTTCACTTGGTAGGAAACACAGTGTAATGGATTCTTGACCAAATTTTCTATCCATAAGGCACATGTCAGTTCCACCACAGACTTGTTTTGTATGGTGAATCTACTTACCATTTTTAAATATTATATCATTACTTATTTTTTCAGTAGTTTATTTTCTTTTTATGATTATTACTTTTGGGTCTTCTAATTCATATGTTACCACAATGGTATGAGACCTCGTCTCAATTTCAATTATTTTAGGCATACATTATTCATGTGAACCAAATTTCATATATATGGTGTACATACTAACACGTTGATGTGTAATATAATGATTCTTTATTTCAATATGTTATTTTTATTTTTAATTCGAGTTATTTCACATAAAATGATTTACACATAAATATACCAAAGTTGTAAATTAATTTCATAGCCTAATTCCTTTTTATTAGGTTATATTATATCCAATCCATAGTTAATATTATATGATTAAATCTATAATTATTTTGAACATATATTGATGTATTTACAATTACCATATGTGTATTTATATTTTATACAAATGGTAAATTAATTGTACTCTTCTCACTCCAACCATACAATCTTTTCAGGGGTTATATATTAAAATCATTGTATTTAGTAATGTTTGTACATGAATTTCAATTAGAAATTTTTTTTTGATAATTATTCAATAAAACCATTCATATTCTTATTTTATGGTTATTAATGACCTTTTCCATGTGATCATATAGTTTTTACATTCTTTCTTACTTAAAATAATTTAGAATTTTTTTAATAATACCAGAAATCATTCCTTTATTTGGCCGAAGAACCTTTTTTCTTCTAAAGAACATTTTTTCAAAAAAGGATTAATTTTTTTACCCATTAAATTATTTTTTACCTTTTTCCTTTTATAACATTATTCATAGGAATATTTTTATCTTTTTTCAATCAAGGAAATTCTCAATCAATTTTACTATTCAAAATGAATGTTATAATTACCATGTATGGAAGAAATGAATTTACAATAAATAATTCATTTGAAAAATTATTTACAAGTTTAAATAGTAATTTCTTTAATAATTTGGTGTTTTCAATTGTAATTTTGAAATATATTTTTATTCAAAACCAAAGTTTATTTATCTCAATAGTGATTTTAAATATCTTATTCTATTTAATCAATGAAAAATAACCTTATTATTACTTGAACTGGTATATTCCATATCAATTCCATCATTTTTCATCCTATGGATGGTTTTTTATTTATTTTTCCACGAATAGAGTTGAAAAACAATTATATGATTATTGTTTTATTCTTTGAGAGATATTCAAATTAAAGTGATCATTAATCATTATGATTATGAACAATAAACATATCATTTATAATGGATATAATTATTTCCATAACCATATACGTTTTTACATATAGGGTATACTTGGATTGTTTATTTATTTTTTGGAGAAAAATTGGTAAATCCATTTTATTTATTCAATAAAGATATTTTATAAGTCATGTTTTTTAGTTAAATTTATAATTTGATAGGAGGAATGCATTAGATATGTACTATCATGAATTCCTCCCTTTAAATATTCTTATATGGGTCTGGTAATGAATAAAGGGAGATAATGAACCCCCGATTCTTGCCTCCAATAAGTCTTGTGATGGTAACTAGCACTATGGGTATATATATTCTCACAAAATGGGATGCCATTCTCATTTTTTATACCATGATTGGGCTATAGTAAGGTCTATCCCAAAATAACTCCATGATACACACATATACATGTGTGTATATATATATAATAATTCCAAAATCCATCTCACATGAATGTTTAAAACACAATAGATACAACAAGAAAGTCTCCATAGTATGTACCAAAAATAAAGCTAAGAACAGACATGTAACCTGTCCCAATTCCCAAGATATTAAAGTCTAGCACAATCCATGTAATCCAGCTAGAAATGAAAAAATATTTTAATATACATAGGGTGATAGTACATGTATAATCAGTAGGAAAAAAAATTTTGTCTTGCATAAATGAGAGAAGTATACTAATTCTCTATTGAGAAATCATAATAACCCTAAAAACCTAACAAGGTATAGTGTCCATCCCAACATCACCAAGGAACACTCACCAAGAATGAAAATTCTTGTAATGTAATATACTTCACATTTATGATAGGGAACCCGGCACCACTTCCCACTAGTTTAGCCTCTCTTTCCAAACGAAAAATTTTCTTCACACTCCCACCACTTCCCAGCACACCACATCACAACCTACATGCACACACCTAGGCCTCATAGCTAGTCTTTTCACCTGGGAAAATGAATCTAATCACATCATTCCCACAAACACTATGGAAACAGACCACATCATATCATGAAAACAACTGGGAAAGCATAACACACCTCATCTTGATGACATGTGGGAAAACCAAACCCACCTGAAGACACTTGCGCCCCACAAACCACAACCTAAACAAAAACTGTTAGGCTATCACCATCTAGTAGAGTTATCATGGAAGAGAAGGTGGCCATCCATCCATCCTCCCACTAAGAGGTTTGTGAAGGACAACCTTCTCTATAATGATGTAGGTTTTTGTCACATAGTTCTCAAATATAGTGGGATGCATATAGAAATAAAAAATGGGAACACATGTATATATATAGGATACCAAAAACTCTAGAATATCCTTTGGGATTTCAACAAAAAACCATATCAAAATAAAACCATCATTTATATCTCAAAATACACAACCAAAAAAAACAACCACAAAATAAAATAATTTTTCCACCCAATTTAATTTAACCATTACCATTGTTCATTTACCATTCATTTTATACATTCCATTAACCAATGAAAACCAAGAAAATCCAAAACATGATTAATCAATTATTTTCTCAAACATTCCATTACTATCTGGGAAACGACCATTAATGTCACATATTAAGAAAAATAGCCATGTACAAGCATGGAGAAGCTCTGGGCAAATTACCCATACTAACCAAAATAAGTCTCCAACTCTCAACAACATTAAGATACACAGTCAAAGAACAACCTGATTGTAGCCCCACTACATAACACTGCACATCCATTCCATAATCAATCAATCTATCAACATGATATTCCATTACATGGTCAGGTTGATATATCATCTACATGTTCATTCACCAAACCACCCAAACATACCACATCACATACTTGTGCTTCAAAAACAAATCACAACATAAACCCCAGCATATACACACATCACACCAAATACACTTCACATCCCATCGACCTTAAACACACAACAACACTATCCCACACAACACAACACCCTACATACCAAATCATACCACAATTACCATTTTTTCAAGGCAAAAATTATTTAATTCCACCAATTAATTTAGTGGGTTTCACCTAAATTGTTTGATATGGTGCCATCCATTTATTTAATCGAATATACATGGTTTTTCAATTTCATATATACAGTCATTCTACATAAAAAAGACAATATTAATTCATAATCCATCATAGGTGCACAAAAAAGGACCACTAATGACCCTACTTTTTAGTAGGCATATAGCCCATACAATTCACAATATTGTTCAAAATATCAATAAAATTTTATGATCATAAACAAATTTCCCTAGCCCCTATATATTGAACATGAACTAATTCAAATTTTTATTAATTTGATATTCTTCTATCTTAAAAAATGATACATTCATACACCCACACTGCATGATACTCAAAATAAAGAGAGATGATGGGATATCTACTTTGAAGAAGAAGAAGTGATCAATAAAACCTTATTGTGCCAAAATAGGGGGTGCACATTCACTAGGAAAAGACTCCAGGGAAAACATGATCGATGTTGTACAGCTCAAATGCATGACCCCTTAGGGGAGAAAGGTTATAGGTATGTCTAGTATCAAGAGAAATTAAAGCTCACACTAAAAGAAGATATCTAAGGTATAAATTCCATATCCTTAATGTACAAGATAATTGATTTTGAAAAACCATTGAAGGATGATCATGACCATGACCATGCAGTTTGGAAATCAATGGAAGATTTTGGTATTTAGAACTCAATTATGATTTTAAACAGCACTAAAAAACCATATATAATGTATTAAACTAATTTTACATGAAGGAAAACATTAAAGGGGAGATACCAGGAGAATTGGATGAATACTGGAATTTTGAAAAACTACTAGAAATGACTCATCGTTATTTGAGTCAACAATATGATTCACTAGTGCAAGAAACCATTTTAACTTACTGTTCGATGAGATACTAGTGTGAGTCCCCAGTTCGAGCTACTGATGCAACTCACCTTTGGGTGAGCTACATATGTGAGTCATTGGTGTGAGTTAATAGTGTGACTCACAATTCAACGAGCTACAAATGTGAGGAACCATTGCGAGTCACTGTCGTGAGCTTCCATCATGAACTAGCATCATGATTATCTATACTGACTCCCCATTCCCACTCACTAGTGTAAGTCACTATCAAGACCTACCTTTATGAGCAACTATTGGAAATTAGAAATTTTGGAAAAGTGTTGAAATTGGTCACCTCGACCTCCCATGACACTTCAACAACCTGAATTTCACAATGTAATAGACTAAGGTGGTTCAAGACATCACATCTGATACCACTCAAAATATTAAATCAATAGATAAGTTCAATACAATCCCCAAAGAAATAGGTGTTTGAATAAACACTTCATGAGATACCTCTCAAGGATCTTACTATTCTTGAAAAACTTCTATCATCATCAAAGTTCAAAAATAAACCTCCATGTGTTTTTCGATAGCTAGAGTGAAGCCTCTCCATCCATAAACATATCCCTTGAAATCCAATAACCAAAATAACCACATGGAACACTACACAATCACAATAATCACACTTTCTGAACACACGAACCAGGGGATTCCATCCTTGATGTCAAGATATTATTGTATTTGGTCAGTAGTGACTCACTCGCAAGGGTTTAATCAAATTTCAATAAATGCATCTCAATTAGGAACGAGGTCCTCCCCTCTTCATGTATTAGGACATTATCAAAAATTACATAAAAAACCCATCTCATAACCAACATGGTTTAAACATTACATTATAAGGAAATATAGAACAGGGTAAAACTCAAAAAATCTCTGAGTATTGGTCACTCATCTACACTTCTGGATCCCTAGTTCTACTCTCCAGGCCACCATGGATTCACAACACAAAAAACAACAACATGATCTTCCCACAAAACACCTTATCTTGATGATCCTAGATCTCTACTAGATACTCCACCAATTTAACATCATCATTGATATCCAACTCTCACAAGTCAATTTTGTGGGAGTCATCTTGAAGATACTGACAGATTTGGGTAGTATGAATGATCTCATGGATCCTATCCAATTATGGTGGAATACCCAAATGGTATGACACCTCAACAACTCTCCCCAACACCTCAATGGGTCTGATGAACCTGGGAGTAAGATTTATCCCTTTAACAAATCTATACTACCCTCGTGGAGGTAAAACCTTCAAGAACACATTCTCACCAACCTCAAACTCCAAAGGTCTTATCCTATGATCGGAATAATAATTATTCCGGTTATGCAGCACATTCATCCCCTCATGAACAAGATTATCCAGCTCTGATGTGATCTGCACTACATCAGGGAAAATAAAAATTGACTCCCAAAACTCTGTCATGCATAAAGGTGAATGACCTGACCTTCTATACAAGGCATAAAATGTAGCCATGCCAATGGAAGAGTGACATTTATTATTGTAAGAAAAATATTTCAAGGGAAATTGTCATAAAAATATCTGTAAGAATACGAGAATCTGGCTCGTAATGTATCCTCTAATATAAGGAAAGTCTGCTCTATCTGTTCATCTATCTGTTGGTGGAAGGTAGTGTTGAGGTGTTACTGAGTGAAAAAAGCATGTTGAAATCCCCTCTAAACTCATGAGGTAAAACATGTATCTTGATCATAGAAAATGGATATCATAATGCCTTTCAACCTTAACACCTCTTCCACATAACTCTTTTTCAAGGAATAAACAGTTCTTGACTACCTAATTTCTATGAAGTGGGCTGATTTCGTTAGTCCATTCACTAATATCTAGAAATCATCATAGACTCCCTGAGATCTCACTAACCCTGACAAGAAATCGATTGATATTTTATCCCACATACACTCTGGGACATCAATGGGATGAAACAAACCACTTGGAACAAACACTTCAACCATCACCTACTGGAACACTAATCATTTCGACACAAAATCTACCACTGCTAGTTTCATCCCTGTCCAGCAAAACTGCATCCTCAAGCCACGATACATCTTATAAATTATTATATGAACATTAACAGTTTAGATATGAATCTCATGAAGGATTAACCCTAAAATAAATACCCTTACACAGAAAAACATTAGATCTTGAACTTCTTCGACCATCCCTCTAAAGCACCCCCAAGGTCAACACGGCCGCACATCACCTCTACCTTCAAGTCTCCCCAAAGAGACACCTACACATGATTCATTAGAGAATACCACACTATCATATAAAACAAATAGACTCTAATACTATACACACTTGTGTCCATGTGAAATCTTTCCAACTACTCCATTTCTTCTAATCATCTACAGATTCCCATGTAACATCATTCGGTGAATTTATGCTCAAACCATCCACCACAACATCCCACATTCTTGATGTGTAAGACATCTAAAAATCATAGTCCGAAATAAACATTCCACCTATGTTGTTGTAGGTTTAGATCATGCTATCAGAAGATATACCTTAATATCTTGTGATACATGAGGTTTACAAAGCACTCCCCAATGATGATATGACGCCACAAAATCAGCTAAAACATGACATCTATTCGATATAAATCACGGGTTGAATAGTTACATTCATGTGGATTTTACTAACTAGGCCCTTAATAGATCGCTTCCCCCAGGAACATCAAGATGCATCCCAAACCCCAATAATAAGTATCACATATTACCTTAAACATTGCCCCTTCATCTAGTAACTAGACCACTATAGAACTGACAAAATTCCCATTAAGATAACCATATGATACATATCACTTATCATTCTACACTAAATCATTGTATTTTTTTGTTAGAGCTATCGACCAAGACAAAAATTGAGGTATATTGGATAAAAACTTCTGGTAATAACCCACATGTCTAGGAAAACTGAAAGCCACTTCCATATTCTTGGGTTATACCCAAGAAACAATGGATTCAAAATTTTATGGGTCAAAAAAAACCTATTGTGACACTAATTGTAGAAGGAAATGCACCTCTGATGTCCAGAACTAAAATTTGGAAAATTTTCCATAGAGCTAGTGGAGTCGAAGAACCTATAAGATATTTTTGAGACGCTCATCATGCTCCTCTTCTGAATTTGGTTATATAAAGATATTTTTTTAAGAATATGTTGATGAAATGTTTCATGAACTCATTAAATATGGAGTTCATAAGACCCATGAACATTAATGGCATGTTCGCGACACCCAATGACATGACTACATACTCAATGTGCCCATACATGCATTTGAAAGTAGTCTTTAGGATATCGACCTCATTCACCCTCAACATGTGATATCCAGACCACAGATCGATCATTAAAAACCAACTTCCCCACTCATATTTTCAGAAATATTTTCAATGATTCTAAAAGGGTAGTGGTTTTATACTGTCACATGATTCAGCTTGTCACAACCCATCCTTGGGGCTCGTACTGTGACTAACCCCAAGCCCGCCTCCCATAGGCCAGGGGCTGGCGACTAGCACCAAGGCGTAAATCCCGACAAAAGGGGAAGGCATTGCCTTTGTAAAGTAAACAAACACCACAGCGTAAGCAAGCAGAAGTAAACACTAAGTAAAACTGGGTACAATAGTAAGTGCATAAAAGTAAGTGGGCTAGAATACAAACCCAAACTTAAAGTAAAGTATAACTAGAAAGAAAGTACAGCAACTGAAAGTAAAGCAACAACGTCGAGCCGTCCACTAGTAGTCCCACCTGAAGGGTGGGTACAGATAGCCACCTCAGCTCCTCAAGTCCAACCGTCCGCTCCGTGTACGTCACGCCCAGTGGTCCACCTCCAGGTACTGACTGCTCTACTAGCCTCAACCATGATCAGCGTTGTCCGTCGTCTGCATCCAACACAACGTTGTGCGGGTATAGCCCATGCAGGGCTGAGTATAAGCTACTCATTAGGGACCCCAAGACCCCCGAAGGTCTCCCAGAATCCACAAAGGATAATCCAAAAAGGAAAGATACAATCATGAAGTAACAACCAACACTACTTAGGTATATGCCCATACATATACCTAAGTTATCAATTCCAGTTCGGCTCCAGCATCCGAGCCCAAGTTCGATCACGTCCACACAGGATATCACAACACAATCCACATAAGATAGCAACTCAATCATATCGAAGATAATGATTGAAATTCAAGACTCATCTCACACAGGTATACTTCTTCGTAAGACGATATAGATGATCAGAGGTAGCCACTGATTCATCTAAGCCGTCGGACCCACACAGGATCGAAAGGTATTAACCGCAGCAATGACCCACATAGGATCGATAGGTAACTAACCCCCGCAATGACCCACACAGGATCTGACCCACACAAGATCGGTATGCGCTAACCCACACAGGACCACTGAGCGCTGACCCACACAGGATCTGACCCACACAGGATCGGTAGCACTGATCCACTCAGGATTTCTGAGCGTTGTAGTCATCGCTGTCGAACCCACGAAGGATTCTCGTACTGTCTTCATCGTCGTCACAATCGCAGCCAGCTCTAGGGTTCCCGCACACAGCAAGCTCGTTCGCGGAGGGTCCGCTCCACGATCCGACGGCTGATACATCAACTAACACGAAGTCCGGATTTGATGTATCCAAAAGTTCCGTATCGTCAACAAGAACTCAACGTCACAGACGATGCGTCAATTGGACCCCCGGTCTGAGAGTTATTGGCTTTTTTGTCCGAGGGGCCCGGTTGGTTTCTAAGTAAAAAGCAACCTGAATGCACTCCAACTGCATCCAAACCTCAACCGGAGTAATCCAAAGGGTCTGTCTCACTAAGAGGAATCCAACAAAGTCGACAGCACGTCAATCAGAAGTCCGTAGCTCAAGTTATAAGTTTTTCCGCTCCGAGGGCCCGGTTGGTTTCGTGTATGAACCAACCCGGCCGAACCCAAAGTTCTCTGAAACCTTGAGTTTAATAGACCAAAACGAACGTCTCGATCCAAGGATCGCATCACAGCTGACAGTGCGTCGATCGGAGGTCTGGAGCCCATGTTATGGGAAAAAGACTGAAAGAGGTCCGGAAATAGGGGGTTCGGGCCCGGTCCGACCCGGCCCGATACCCCCTGGGTCGGCCCTAACCGAGGCGACCCAACCCGTGTTTGGGTTTGGCCCATTAGGGAGCAGCCCGGCCCGGCCTGGTGGCCCAGCCTGGCGCGCTCGGCCTGGCCAGCGTGGCCAGGCAGCTCGGCCGAGCCGAATGGGGGGGGGGGGGTGCTCCCTGCCCCCCTGTTGTGTAACCGCGACCCCCATGTGGGGGGCCTCTCCTTCGGCCAACCGGGGGTTACGACCCCCAGCCTTCTCGGAATCTGGCCGGCCCGGTTCGGCCGGCCGGTTGCTGCTGCTGCTGGACCGTCGGGGTCCCGCCCTCCTGCTCCGGTGCCGGCGACCAGAAGCCGGCCGCTGCTTCCTCCTCTGCCGCAGCCTTGGTTCGACCAGTGCGGTGCGACGGAGCCGCGCCCCTCCACCGCGGCCTCTTCGAGGTTCTCCGGTGCGGCGCGACGACGATGCTGCTTTGTTCGTCTTCAACGGCGCGGCGCGACGGCGCCGCGCTTCTCTTCCCATTCTTTATTATTTCGGCACTGTGCAACGGCACCGCACTGCCTTGATCGTGCCGAAAACAAATCAAACAATCAAGGGGGTTGGAGGGTCATCTGTTTTCGTGCGGTCCGACCTCCTCCCGTTATTGCGATAATAGGAAGCTCAATTAGAGACGATGATTGGCGATGAAAGTATTCACGAACAGAAACAAAAATAATCCCCCACCTCAAGCGTTGTCGTCGAAAGAAAGTTCATTGTGGAATTGAACGTCGCGGAAGAAGGCATCGCGGAAGGAGAGGGTCGTTGGCGTTACGATACACGGCGTTGCGTTGTCTATTTCCGAGGAAGGCATCTCTCACTGTCGTCCGTCGTCGGAGGTCAGCCTTCTTCATCGGTGACGGTGCGTTCTTCGCGTTCTTCAAGGAGGAAGAATGTTTTTCGGAACTTAGAGCTTTCCTCTCCAAATGCTCTCGCACAATGAACTAACCTCTCATGAAATAAGACTTAGCCTTATTTAATTAACCCACAAGCCAACAATTCATTTGAAATTCAAAATGAATCCAAGAATTAATTATTTTGAATAACCTACTCAATTAATTAATGAGTTGAATTTTCAATTAATGGGGGTGCGGGTTCGTTACCTAATTAAAAGAGGGGGTTTAAGGAAGTTGAATAGGTGGGGCTCATGTGGGCACCACCTCATAAATATCCTACCAAGTGGAGTAGGATATTGTGGGTCCCACTCTAACCACTTAGGTTTGGTTAAACTACTTTAAATAAAATAAAATTGGTTGCACCATTTTATTTTATTCTTTTACTTAACCCAAAATTTTAATTACCACAACCGAGCAAACGAAACTCTAGAAAAGGTGTTCCTAAGAAATTATCAGCGCTGCGATTCCATCGGTGCCCTCAAAATTAGATTCTGAGCACCGGTCCAAAAGTTAGGAAAAACCCGCTTGTTCGTTCACTGAACGTACCCGAGATAAACTTCAGAACTTTATTCTCGGCTCACCAGGCCTCAGAATCAAGTTCCGTCAGAAACTGCGTTCCTGTAAAATCCAAAAGAAAATTAAGATAAAATTTCCCTTGAATTTTACGGGTCTTTACATTACTCCCACCGCAGGGCTTTACGTCCCCATAAAGATACATCATAAACTAGGGAAACAAATGTGGGTACTGAGAACGCATCTGAGCCTCCCGCTCCCAAGTGCTCTCCTGGAGGTTCCTGTGCTGCCATCTGATGCGCACAAGAGGAATCGACCATCCACATAGGACCCACTCCTGTCAATCCTTGATCTCCACTGGGACCTCCGCAAAAGTCTCCCCATCATCAATGTCTAGCTCCCCATTGTCAATGATATGCGTCGGGTCGTTCATGTATTTCCTCAGCTGAGATACGTGGAAGACGTCGTGCACCCGGTACAATTGAGGTGGTAGAACCAGGCGATAAGCCAACTTTCCAATCCTGTTGAGGACCTGGAATGGTACGATGAAATGCAGAGACAAATTTCCGCCTCGGCCAAATCTCCGAAATCCATGTCGAGGTGAGACCCGCAAGAAGACGTGGTTGCCATCCTCGAACTCTAGTGGCCTCCGCCTCCTGTTAGCATAAGACTTCTACCGCCTCTGAGCTATCCTCATCCGCTCCTGGATGACCTGGACCTTCTCTGTTGTGGCCTGGACCATCTCCGGTCCCACAAGTGCTGACTCCCCAGGGTCCGTCCAGCACAGCGGTGATCTGCAAGGTCGGTCGTACAACGCCTCGTATGGTGCCATCCCGATGGTGGAGTGGTAGCTGTTGTTGTACGTGAACTCCACCAAGGGTCGGTGATCCTCCCAGCTGCGACCAAAGGCTAGGACACATGCACGGAGCATGTCCTCGAGAGTCTGAATGATCCTCTCCGTCTGACCATATGTCTGAGGGTGAAAGGCGGTGCTCAGACGTAGTTGCGTCCTGAATGCCTCCTGCAACCCCTTCCAAAGCCGGGAGGTAAAGCGAGCATCTCGATCGGAGACGATCGATGATGGCACCCCATGAAGTCGTACAATCTCCTGAACGTAGAGACATCCCAAGATCTCTACTAAGCCCTTCTCTCTGATGGGTAATAAGTGGTCCGACTTGGTGAGTCGATCGACAATCACCCAAATGGAGTCGTGACTTCTGGAAGTGCGTGGAAGTACAGTCACGAAATCCATAGATATGCCATCCCACTTCCACTCCGAGACATCCAAGGGCTGTACCGAGCCTGCTGGTACCTGGTGCTCTGCCTTCACCTGCTGATAGGTGTGGCATCGTGAAACGAACTCTACCACAGCCTTCTTCATACCCGGCCACCAGTGCTATCGTCTGAGGTCCTAGTACATATTCACCACTCCTGGATGTACCGCTAAAGGGGAAGTGTGAAACTCCCTCAACACCTCCTCCTGTAAATCAGATTGTACCATGGTATGTCCCTTGAAAAGGATGACGTTCTCTCCTCCCACAGAGAATCCATTAGGTGCCTGTACTGAGGATATCTGTGCACGCCGTGTCTCACAGTCATCATCCCCACGCTGTACCTCTCTGACCCTCTATAGAACTGGATGAGTGACTGTGAGTGACTATAGAAAGGCTGCTCCATCACTATCCACGAAGGATATCTGCAAAGCGGCAAGCTGCTCTGTCTCCTCCCCAAGTAGTTGAATGCTCGTCCTCCTGCTGAGATAATTAGATACTAAGTTCCCCTTACTAGGAGTATATACTATCTCAAAGTCATAGTCTTGGAGGAACTTGAGTCATCACCGCTGTCTCAGATTCATGTCCTTCTGCGAGAAGATGTACCTGAGACTCTGGTGGTCAGAGTAGACTGTAAAGCGCTCACCCATTAGATAGTGTCGCCACAACTTCAGAGCGAAGACCACTACTACTAACTCCAGGTCATGGGTAGCATAGTTATGCTCATTCTTCCTCGACTAACGTGATCCATAGGTGATCACGGCCCGCTCCTGCATTAGGACACATCCGAGTCCGGTCCCTGATGCATCACAGTAAACTACATACCCTACTCCCTCCTCCGGTAGCCTCAAAATAGGTGCCCTGGTCAATCTCTGTCTTAGATCCTGGAAGCTCTGCTGACATCTGTCTGACCACACGAAGGGTTTCCCTTTCTTCTTCAAAGCTGAAAGTGGTTCCGCAACTCTGGAGAAGTCTGGCACAAATCTCCGGCAGTACTCAGCTATCCCCAAGAAACTCCGCACCTCCGTCACACTCCTGGGTGGCTCCCAAGCTAGCACTTCCTCGATCTTCATAGGATCCACCACAACTCCCGCCTCAGAGATGATGTGTCCCAAGAAGTGGATCTCACGTATCCAAAACTGACACTTTGAGAGCTTTCCATAAAGCTAGTGCTCTTGGAGTGTGTCCAGTACAACCCGCAAGTGGTAGGCATGCTCCTCCTCAGTCGTCAAGTATATCAAAATGTCTTCAATGAAGACCGTGACAAATCGATCGAGGTAAGGCTGGAAGATCCTGTTCATGAGGCCCATGAACACTGTAGGAGAATTGGTTACACCAAAGGGAATAACCAAGAACTCATAGTGGCCAAACCGACATCTGAAGGTCATCTTCTGCACGTCCTTGTCCTGAACTCTAAACTGATGATAGCCTGACCAGAGGTCTATCTTCGAGAACCACTGTGCTCCCTTGAGCTGGTCGAAGAGGTCATCAATCCTTGTTAGCGGTTAATTTTTCTTCATAGTCACCTAGTTCAGGAGACAATAATCGACACATAGTCGCAAGCTCCCATCCGCCTTCTTGGAGAACAAAATCGGAGAAGCCCAGGGTGAAACACTGGGTCAGATGAATCCCTTGCCCTGGAAGTCCTCCAGCTGTACCCGTAGCTCTCAAAGCTCGGCGGGAGCTATCTTATATGCTGGGGTGGATATCGGGGCTGTCCTGGGGTACAGGTCAATATAAACATCTACCTCTCTGCGAGGAGGTAGTCCTGGAACATCGTCAGGGAAAACGTCGGTATACGGATCCACCACTGCAGGTAAGCTCAGACTCCGCACGTCAACAGATCCTAGGATGAGGCTAGCCAACTGATGAGTGATGGGTTGTCCTCTCCTCTGCATGAGTCCAGCCTGCGCTACAAAGTCTCCCTTCTCACCGGTGAAGGTGAACCTGCTCCTATCGGTGCGAACACCACGCACCTTTCACCTAATATAGTAGATCTGAGCACAGACTGTAGATAACCAATCCATTACCAAGATGGAGTTGTAAGGCCTCGATGCCACTAAAAGAACATCCATGCCGAAGCTCTCGCCTCCTAGAGTAAGCTCAAACTGCCGGCACCAGTACGTAATCGTCGAGTCTTCTCCTGTAGGAGTCTCTAGCCGTAAGGATAGAGCCAACGACTCGGTCGGAATCTCCGAGCTCCGAAAAAGGGCAATGACAATGAAAGAATGACTCGCTACTATGTCTATAAGAACTGCAGCAAGGGTGGAGTATACACAGATAGTACCTCAAATCATCTCATGCGCGCCGTGGTTGTAGGCCTTCGGTGCCTGAAGTTGTGCCTGTCTCTACCCGCCAGCTCCCTGTGGTCGGGGTGGACCTCCTGGTGGTGGTGGTGGTAAAGCCTCAAAGCATCACCCACCACTTGCTGCTTGGACAGCTCCTCTTCCACGTCCGCCTGCTCCCTGCGGACCGCCATGGTCGACCCTCTGCCTCTGCCTGGGTGGTCCCTCAACCATCTACTGCTCCTCCGTACTGCTGGTCGGGTAGTCACGAGCCATGTGTTCCTGCCCGCCGCATATGTATCATTGTCTGCCTCTCGTAAGACTGGCTCTGCGCTGTGTGCCCCGCACCTCTGAACCAGTGTCTTGAGGCCATCTTCCTGAGGGTCTGGTCCGCCTGTACCCATGTTTCATCCGTCGACTGCCAGCTGTAGAAGACTCTGCTACGTGCCGCCCTGTGGTACGTCTCGCTATTGATGTAGGCTCAACAAGAAGGATCTCAATGAGAAGGGCTCGCTCGTGTACCCCTGCCTGTGTTGGAATGTTGAGGGAGATCAGTGATGCCATGATCTCATGCCTCAAACCCTGCTCGAAGGTCCAGGCCCAGAAGAATGGGTCCCGTACCATGTTCGTCGAATAGCGCGAGAGATCGGTAAATATCTCTGAGTACTGGGCGACCGACAAGCTACCCTGCCGCAGTTGTAGTAGCTCCTAGATGCGCACCGAACAGAGGGTGGCTAGGACGAACTCCGAGCAGAAGAGGCTCTAAAAGTACGTCCATATGAGAGATACCTCGTCGTGCACCTGGAGCATCATGCTCCACCATCTACCTGCTGCCGCGTGCAGGAGACTCGCTGTAAAGATCACCATGAGGTCTGCTGGTGTCCCTACCAACTGGAAAACTCATACGACTGCTTCTAGCCAATCCTCAACTGCCTGGGGGTCCATCTCCCCGCGGAACCTGGGTGGTCTCTGATGCTGAAACTCGTGCAGTGCATTGAGGCGACATGCACTATCAGCGGCAGGGGCTGGTAGCATCGGTTGCTCGGCAGGTAGTGGTACCGCCGGTGCCTCCGCAGTAATAGGGCCCTGCACCGAGGCCTCGTCGCTCGGTGGGCTATCCTCTCGTACAACGCTTGGAACCCTAGCTAGCTGCCATCGTGGGGCCATCCTGAAAAGAAACAGGTTCACCACGATCAATACATTATAACTGTTGAGCTGACAGAAAGTAATCACAATGAAAACTTGAACCACACATGCAATCAATGTTTTCATGCACTAAGTCGGAAATCAGAAGTCAGGGTCCTGATGTACAGATACTTCGACCGCCACACCAACACTGGATTCCCTGGACTGATATCCACACTCAATACTCTTAACACTATTGCTTCACATAGATAAAAGATAAGAGTCCTGAGTTTTTTGGTAGAACCAAACTCCTCTGATACCAATTTGTCACAACCCGTCCTTGGGGCTCGTGCTGTGACTAACCCCAAGTCCGCCTCCCATAGGCCAGGGGCAGGCGACTAGCACCAATGAATAAATCCCGACAAAGGGGGAAGGCATTGCCTTTGTAAAGTAAACAAACACCATAGAGTAGGCAAGAAAAAGTAAATACTATGTAAAACTGGGTACAATAGTAAGTGTAGAAAAGTAAGTGGGATAGAATACAAACCCAAACTGAAAGTAAAGTACAACTGGAAAGAAAGTACAACAATTGAAAGTAAAGAAGCAATGTCGAGCCGTCCACTGGTAGTCCCACCTGAAGGGTGGGTAAAGATAGCCACCTCAGCTCCTCGGGTCCAGTCGTCCACTCCGTGTATGTCTCGCCCAGTGGTCCACTTCCAGGTACCGACTTCTCTACTAGCCTCAACCACGATCAATGCTATCCCTCATCTGCATTCAACACAACGTAGTGCGGGCATAGCCCGTTTAGGGGTGAGTATAAGCTACTCAGTAGGGACCCTGAGACCCCTGATGGTCTCCCAGAATCCACAAAGGATAATCCAAAAAAGAAAAATACAATCATGAAGTAACAACCAACACTACTTAGGTATACTCCCATACATATACCTAAGTCATCAATTCCAGTTCGGCTCCAGCATCCGAGCCCAAGTTTGATCATGTCCACACATGATATCACAACACAATCCACATAGGATAGCAAGTCAATCATATCGAAGATAATGATTAAAAGTCAAGACTCAGCTCACACAGGTATACTTCTTCGTAAGATGATAGAGATGATCAGAGGTAGCCACTGATCCATCTAAGCCATCAGACCCACACAGGATCGAAAGGTACTAACCCCCGCAATGACCCACACATGATCGATAGGTAACTAACCCCCGTAATGACCCACACAGGATCTGAACCTCACAGGATAGATATGTGCTGGACCCCACAGGACCGCTGAGCGATGACCCACACAGGATAGGTAGCACTGATCCACTCAGGATCGCTCAGTGCTGTAGTCATCGTTGTCGAACCCACAGTGGATTCCCATGCTGTCTTCATCATCATCGTAGTCGCAGCCAGCTCTAGGGTTCCCACACATAGCAAGCTTGTTCGGGGAGGGTCCGCTCCACGAGCCGAGGGCTGATACATAAACTGACACGAAGTCCGGAGTTGATGTATCCAAAAGTTCCGTATCGTCAACAGGAACTCAATGTCATAGACGATGCTTCAATCGGGCTCCCGGTCTGAGAGTTATTGGCTTTTTCGTCCTAGGGGCCCGGTTGGTTTTTAAGTAAAAACCAACCCGACCACACTCCAACTACATCCAAACCTCGAGAGAAGTAATCCAAAAGGTCCGTCTCACTAAGAGGAATCAAACAAAGTCGACGAAACATAAATCGGACGTCCGGAGCTCAAGTTATAAGTGTTTCCGCTCCGAGGGCCCGGTTGGTTTCGTGTACGAACCAACCCGGCCGAACCCAATGTTCTCAGAAACCATGAGTGTAATATACAGAAATGATCGTCTCAATCCAGGGATCACATCACAGCTGAAGGTGAGTCGATCGGAGGTCTGCATCCCATGTTATGGGAAAAAGAGAGAAAGAGGTCCGGAAATAGGGGGTTTGGGCCTAGTCCGACCCGGCCAGATACCCCCTGGGTTGGCCCGGTTCCGGGTCCGGCCCATTAGGGCGTGGCGCGGCCCGGCCTGACGGCCCGGCCTGGCGGCCCGACTTGGGCGGGCCGACCTGGCGGCCCGGCCAGGCGCGCTCAGCCTGGCCAGCGTGGCCAGGCGGCTCGGCCGAAACGGCCGAGCGAAAGGGGGGGGGGGGTGGGGGATTGTTTCCCCCCCTGTTTTGTAACCATGGCCCCCATGTGGGGGGCCGCTCCTTTGTCCAACTGGGGGTTACGAACCCCAACCTTCTCGGAAGCCGGCCGGTTGCTGCTGCCGCGGTCCTGCCGGGGTCCCGCCCTCCTGCTCCAGCGCCAGCGGCCGGAAGCCGGCCGCCGCTTCCTGCTCCGCCACGGCCAAAGGCCGCAGCCTTGGTCCGGCCGCTCCTTTGCGACGGCGTCGCACCCCTCCTCCGTGGCCTTGCTCCGGCTGTGGCCTCTTTGAGGTTCTCCAGCACGGCGCGACGGCTTTGTTCGTCTTCAACGGCGCGGCGCGACGGCGCCGCGCTTCTCCGCCCATTCTTTATTATTTCCGCGCGGTGCAACAGCACTGTGTTGCCTTTCTCGTGCCGCAAACAAATCAAACAATCAATGGGGGAGGAGGTTCGGCCGTGTTCATGCGGTCCGACCTCCTCCCATTATTGCGATAACAGGCTGCTCAACGAGACTGATATAAAAATCAAACAAGCTAGTCTGACCTCGAACAGGAAAGGCGTCGCAGAAGGAGAGGGTTGTTGGCGTCGCGATACATGGTGTCGCGTCATCGATCTCCAAGGAAGGAATCTCTCACCGTCGTCCGTCGTCGGAGGTCGGCATTCTTCGTCGGCGACGGTGCGTTTTTCGCGTTCTTCAAGGAGGAAGAATGTTCTTCAGAACTTAGTGCTTTCCTCTCAAAATCCTCTCACACAACGAACTAACCTCTCACAAAATAAGACTTAGTCTTATTTAATTAACCCACAAGCCAAGAATTCATTTGAAATTCAAAGTGCATCCAAGAATTAATTATATTGAATAACCTAATCAATTAATTAATGAGTAGACTTTTCAATTAATGGAGGTGCGGGTGCGTTACCTAATTAAAAGAGGGGGTTTGAGGAAGTTGAATAGGTGGGGCTCGTGTGGGCCCCACCCCAAAAATATCCTACCCAGTGGAGTAGGATATAGTGGGTCCCACTCCAACCTCTTAGCTTAGGTTAAAATACTTTAAATAAAATAAAATTGGTTGCACCATTTTATTTTATTCTTTTACTTATCCCAAAATTTTAATTACCACACCCAAGACAACGCAACTCTAGAAAAGGTGTTCCTAAGCAATTACCAGTGCTGCGATTCCATCAGTGCCCTCGAAATTCGATTCTGAGAGCCAGTCCAAAAGTTAGGAAAAACCCGCTCGTTCGTTCACTGAACATACCTGAGCTAAACTTCGAAACATTATTCCAGGCTCACTGGGCCTCGGAATCAAGTGCCGTCAAAAACATAATTCTTGTAAAATCCAAAAGAAAATTAAGAAAAAATTTCCCTTGAAATTTACAGGTCTTTACACAGCTGTTGGAAGTCTATGCACAACCTTAGAAAATCATCCTCCATTTTTAAGAACAACAATCGAGAAACCTACGATGACACACTAGGACAGATGAAACCATTCTTCCATAGATCATCAATCTGAATCACGAGCTCATGTAACATAGAATGTTCCATATGATAAGGAGTCGTATAAATAATAGAAGCACCGGGATATAGGTATATCACAAACACATCATTACGTCGAGGGGGAAGCATCACAATATTTTTGGGGAAAATATCCAAGAATTCCTCAACTAACATGAGAGCATCTTCCATCCCAAAATATACTAATTCCACAGATAGTTCAGACAAAATAGAGAGAAGGAACTCCACATGCCGCTTACCCACCTAAAACACATATTGCCAAAGAGAGCCACACCATGACCATCCTAGCCTAGAAACATGACTCTTCTCTGTAAGGAGTCGATAAATACATATAAAAAATAAATAATCAATGTTGAGAATGAAATTATAAAGTTGAATTTTTTGTAAGAAGATATCTCAATGAGACTAATGTTGTCCCATCCGCAGTCTATATCCCAGAAACAAATCAAACAAGCTAGTCTGACCTCGAACAGGAATACACAACACCCAAGGAATGATAATCCTCCCTATGTCTTGTCCTAGGGACATGTCTATACTGAGTGAAACAAAGTATTAGGAAGCTCCTGAATCAAACATTGGACAATAATTGGTACTAAACAAATTTATCATACCTCTAACGATCGCTGGTCCTTCCAGAACTACTATATCTACTGCGTGCAACTAACCACATCCAACTCCTCTACCCCTCTACAGACGACTGCCTCCCTAACCATGTATGGTTATAGTTCCATGAGTAACACCCTATGGTTAGTATCTACCTTCTCCATCTCCTATTTTTGGAGCTTGGGCCCTCTTTTACTGCTTCTAAAATGAAATGAAAAGAAACTCATACTAAGGATGGCACAAAACCTATCCACCTCCACTATAAAAAAGATCAAATGGCCACTAAAAATGGTTTTGAAGATGTACACAGACTCCAAATAGGAAACACATCATCCTAAAGCCCATTTTAAATGAACAAAGACTAGAAGGTTGATGCAGAAACTACTGAAGTCCAATCATCATAGATCGAAACCTTGACGGACCTGGCATTAAATTCCTTCTTTTACTAATATTGCCTCTTGAAAAACCATGCTAGCTCCCCTCTTGTAGTGGACCTCCATGAGATTCCATTCCCTTGACCAATTACACCTAATTCTAAACCTCCAGTTATGTTGGAAATGTAAAGGGAGTATCCACGTACTTGATCGATGGGATAAGTGCCTCCGCTTGGTACCTCACTTGAGACTCGTTTTCTAAAAAGGGATTATGGGATAATGACGGACATCTGTGAACTTTATCCCAATCTCTTGTACCGATGTAATTCAATGTTCGAGGTCGAGTAGTTATTGTATATTCTTGTCCATCATAGACGATGAAAGGAATTATACTTATAACTTCTTCTAGAAATAGACCCATAGAACATCAGCCTCCTTCCACTCCCCCAGATACATCGTCAACCAAATAAATACAGCTCCACAAATCTGGAATACTCCCAATGGAACCCAATACTGAATTGGATCCCAGATCAAAATGAATTTGATCTCAAACTTTTGATTCCAGCTCTTTGTATCAATGTACAATACCATACCCTAATACATTCTCAAGGGATTCCTCAAGAAAACACATAATTTTCACTACCACCGGTCATCCTCCCCCACGAAATCCTCCCACCACTAGTAAACTAGATCGGCCTAATGAGCCTCAATAACCCATGAAACACGGGGATGATGACTGTGATCCATAGATGGAAATGAAAAAAATAATTCCTAAGCTCCTATAGTATGGAATTTTACATAATAATTTTTTCAATTCATTTAAATCATTTCCTTATACATTTAATATTTCCCCAAATCACCCAAATCAAACATGAATAGAAGTCGTTATAATGCATGTACCTTTCCTAGGTTCTCTAACTTGTAGACATGGTAACCTCACTGGGAATTTGATAGGCTTAGAGTCCTTTTATAGTATCTCTATGTGCCCTAAAATTCTATGTCTGAGCTGATATTCATTTACCTATGTCACACACCCTAATCACCTGACATTGTTCCCCTACAATCCAATGCCACTCTCACAATGCCTAACTCCAAACTCCATTATATCACTCATCCATAAACTTTAATTTCATTATATCAGGATGAACTCCCTCCAAATAGCCCCCTCAAAGAATGGTAATGAATAAAGGGAGATAATTTCCCCAAAGTCTCACCTCTAGTAGGCCTCGAGGTGGTGACTAGGACCAAGGGAATATATATTCTCACAAAATGGGATGCATTTTCCTTTTTATTTGAAAACCAAAATCAGGAGATAATATTTTCCATCCCAAAAAAACTCCATGATATATATATATATATATAAGAAATAAAAAATCCATCCTATATAAAAGTTTAAAATACAACTAATAAAAAATTCTCAAAATTATGTTCCAAAAATTAAGTTAATAAGTTAGA
Organism: Viscum album; assembly: GCA_963277665.1. Taxonomy (NCBI): domain Eukaryota; kingdom Viridiplantae; phylum Streptophyta; class Magnoliopsida; order Santalales; family Viscaceae; genus Viscum; species Viscum album. Next base: position 1,571,688,294 of record OY728150.1, on the reverse strand, counting down.
CGACAACTATAACAATGTCTTAGTTAGTAAATTCCAGCAGAGTCCATGTAATCCTCCCAGAAATCTAGAAACATTTTAATATAGGTTGGGTGTGAATATAGGTATAATCTTTAGGGAAAACTAATTTACCTTGTACACAAGTGATGGACACATACTTTTGATTTCATGAGAAAATAGAAGAACCCAACAACACCTAATAAGGTATACTATCCATCCCAACATAACCATGTCACACTCACCATGTAACAAAATTCATGTGAAGTAATATAGTACACATCGATGATAGGGTACCCCACACCACTTCCCACTTATTTACTCAATCTTACCAAACAAAAAAATCCTCACACTCCCAAATATTCCAAACACACCACATCAAAAACCATCTGAACACAACTGGGCCTCTCATCTAGTCTCGTCACCTGGGAAAATAAAGCTCATTACATCCCATCTGCACATTCTTTATCCAACCAGCTTGCCCTCTCACCTAGGGAAATAAAGCTCATCACATCCTTCCTGCATGCACCTGGTCCACAAACCACATCATAGCTCAAAAATTCATATGAACGCACATTACGTCTCATCATGAAGATACTTGAAAAAAAACATACCTACACACACCAATTCACCACAAACCTCAAAATGCCTGAAGAATCTCGGGCTACCACCGCATGGAATAGGGATCATGGAATAACAGGTGGTCATCCAACCATCTACCCCTAGAGATTTTTGGGAAATAAACCCTCCCCCATGGAGACGGGGGTGTTCAGGACATTGTTCTCAACTAGGGTCTAGTGCATATATAAATATCAATGGAAAATACATACATACATATATATATATATATATATATATGATACTAAACACATGATCCCAAACTACAGATTCTTAATCAAAATCCAAATATCAATACAACCTCTTCTACTATCTATAAATACACAACCACACAATCAACGATAAACACATGTCATATTTCCATCCAATTTAATTTATCCCTCACCATTCTCCATTCACCATTAATTAATTCATTCCATTACCCAAAACAAACCCAAGATAATCCCAAACATTATCAATTAAATATTTACACATCTATTTCATTACATTTTGGGAACTATGAAGCACAACACAGGACAACCAATACAACCATGTTCAATCATGGATGCACTCTGGTCGAATTACCCATACCAAACAAAATAATTCTGCAAATATCAACCACATCTGGAAACACAACTAAATCACAACACTATTGTAGCACCGCTGCACAGAACTACTAATCCATTCCACAATCTATCAATATATCCACATGCTATTCCATTATATAGTCAGGATGATGTGTTTTCCACCAGTTCATCCAACATACAACCCAAACTGACCCACATCCTAGTTCATCCAACGCACCACCCAAACCAACCCACATCACATACATGTGCTTCATAAACATACCACATCACAAATAAGAGTGTATCCACAGAACAGGACATAGCCTCTTCACATCACATCCCCCATGCAGACACAGCCACACTATCCCAAAAAACACATCACCCCACATGATAATTAATAACACAATTCTGAATTTAACAAGGCATCCCTTATTTGATTCCCTTGGTTATTCTAGTAGTTTTCCTCGAAACTGTATGATCATGGGAAATCCATTTTTTTAAATAAATATATATGGTTAATAATTTTCATATACACAACTATTCTATAGAATCCTAGAAAGAAGCATTCACAATCCTTAATAGGTGAAAAAACATGAACCACCAACAAAAATAATTTTCAGTAGGCATATAGTTAATAAAAATAATTATATTGAATAAAATATCATTAAAATAGTATGATCAGAAACTACAGTCCCCAGCCCCTGCCTTTTGATCTTAAACTGATTAAATTATCATTATTAATTTTGTGTTTTTATATCTTCACAAAGGAGACATTCATGCACGCAGCTTTCTGGATTCGAAAATAAAATATAGATGAGGGAAACCCTACTTAGAATAAGAAGGGACTATAATGTCCTGATTGTGTCAAATATGGGGGTGCACATGCACCAAGAAAAGCCTACCAAGAAAACACTGTCGAAGGGATACAACTTAAATGCATGAATCCTCGAGGGAGAAAGGCTGTGGGTACATCCATTTTTAATATAAATGGATTATTATAAGGAAAATAAGATATCAGCTTTAGAAAGGACATATACTAAACCTCCAGGAGAAACAGTTTTTTAAATCCATTAAAAGAGGATCATGACCAATACCATGTAGTTTGGAATTTAAGGGAATATTATAGTTCTTAGAATATAGATATGCTTTGAAATGGATACCAATACAATTAAATAATGTATTAAACTCATTTTATGTCAAAGAAAACGTTAATGGGGGGGAGTGGAAAAACTAAAATAAAACTGCGATTTTAAAAAACTGATGGAAATGACTCACCATTAGGTGAGTCACCACAATGAGTCACTAATGAGAGTACCCGGTGTGAGTGAAATATGAATTTTATCAGTGTGAGTCCCCAGTGTGACCTAATGGTGTGACTCATCATTTGGAGAGCTACCGGTGCAAGTCACTGTTGCGAATAACCGCTATGAACTACTGGTATGAATCACTGTTTACCGTGCTCTCGGTGTGGGGAACCATCACATGTCACTATCATGAGAATCCATTGAAGGCTACAATTGTGTGTCTCCATCCCAACTCAGCATTCCAACTCGTATGTTCGAAATACCATTATTACCTACCTTTGTGAGCTACCATTAGAAACTAGAAATTTTGGAAGGGTTGAAATAAGTCATCCTGACCTCCCAAAAACACTTCAACCACTGGATTTTGACAATGTAATGGACTGGGGAGGTCCGGGCCATTATCGGTTATGACCAGTGGCTCCTAGACATTATATAACACCGTGATGCATCAGTTTTCTAATTAGATGAAATCAGTTGGTGGAAAACCCTTCAAATTTGTTTCCAAAGAGAACAAATGTTTTTTTAACCCTATATTTATATAATATTGATAATATATGTTGATGATAAAGGTAACATGTACCTAGGAAACATGGAATCCAATAATCATGAAATTATTTCTTGTTTATTTAGTTATTATATATCCATGATATTTTTTGGTGACATATCTATTAGTTCATTTAATTATTATTTAAATATTTAAATTTTATGTGTTTTAGTCATTACCATTACATATTTTTTATCCATTCAATTTATTGAATAATATTCGTGTTTTTTAGTAGTTACCCTATCATATAAACTATTCTCATTGATTAATTATTACTTCATCGATAAGTAAAATTTCGGAGAAATTGAGATCACCATTATTTTTCATCCATTTTATAGGAATCTATGAATTGAAATAAGATATATATTCAATGATATATTAGATGGAATAAAAGTATCCTTCAAAGAAACAAATTATGTTGTATGTGTTTGTTTAATTTTAATATAAGAATAATGAATGTATATGATTTATCGAGACTACTAAACTCTCTGTTCCTTCTGGCTTTGGTTCCTTGTAAACATTCCAATATAATGGTATTAGACACTAGCTATCGAATTATGGGGTTAGGTAGATACAATTGGTATCCACGGAATTTTAGTAGCAACCTTGGGAACTATATTTTAGAAAAAATATATTATAAAACATAAACCTAATGTATACATTGAATATAAGTTTATAATAACCTATTAAGATATTTGTAAGGTAGAAATGTTTGTGGGTTTTCTGAGAAATAAATCCCTATCTAGATACTATAAGTAGACGTGGTTCTAGAGAAGATATATCTAGGGGTAAAAACTATGACAAGGTGCATTGGGATTAACATGAGTGTTACATGATACATGACAATGGGTCATATTATGCATTGAGTTTGACACACAAGGGGACATTCTTAGGATATTTCAAATTTTCACTAAAAACTATCATGAATGATTTGTATATAAAATGAAAATAAATAACCTTGGTTAATATTAATGATTTTATGATTTAAGGTAAGGTTTTAGGATTTATAAATAGAAATTATAAAATTATGGTTAATTATTTTACCAAGGAAGGACCAATGTTGAAAGGAAATGGATGAAGTGATTACGTATTTATGTTTTATCATAAACCATAGTTAAAATGATATTTAACAATTAACATTATTTTTAGAGTGTCCATCATACTTTTTGAAATGTTATAGTAATTATACTAAAATTGATCTATAAATGGAAAACATGTATGCTGGATGGCAACACATCAATACCTATAAGGCTACGGGACATGAACCCATGACTGAGGGATGATAAGGGTTTTTCTCCTACTACAAACATACATGATTTCTTGGTTAATTTTTCATTATTTTTAGTTATAAACATTTAAAAATAAATATTAATGACGAATCATTATTTTTATTTTTTTGTTTTCAAAATTAATATGTTAAACATATTGACATTGGACAATAATTAAATAAACAATGTACAATTTTCACTATTTTAATGTCTTTACATTCTGTAAAAAGTTTATTTATTTCTTGAGGAATCAAAATTAATTTTTAGAAATCCATTTCATGAAGTAATGGATAAATTGAAAATAATACTAGGAATAAAAAAATGATGAATTTATTATATATAAATATATCATGTATGTATATCCCTTTATATTATTGGTCAATAAAATAAATCCTCAATATCTATAAAAGTACATTTAAACAAAAATGTTGTCCTAATAACTACATTTTTTTTGGAAATGATGGACTTTTATGTAACTGATGATATATTGAATTGATGCCCTCCACATTCCATTGATCATACAATTATTGGATATTTATGACCACACTAACTCTCTCAAAATATTTTGGTTTTAACTCCATGGTTGTGTCTCTATTTTTAACTAATGTTCTCATACGTATAGATCTAGTAATAAGTTAGTTGACATGAACTTTGTACATACCATTATCCCTTATCAATATGATGTTTTAAAAACCATTATCACAATGTGGGATTTACAAATTGGAAATATCGAAAAATATATTACCGATTTCCTATTTAAATTTTGAGTACAAAATTTATGTATAGTGTAACATCCCAGTTCTGGAAGCCACCCAGGGGCGCCCCATACCTGGTTGGTCACATGGCCTCAAGTGCATTTCCACAAACCCCAGAGGCTTCCAACTAGTAGAGAGGGCATTGGGTGTAATAGTGGGGAAACTGTGCCCTCATTGGCAGGGTACACAACAAGAATAGATAAACATGCAATAGTGGAAGCAGTGAATAACCAACAATAATAATCAGAAGAGGACTAAATCAACAAACTACAGCACATATGTATATATGGAATGATGCAAGATAGAACTCTAGGAAAGCATCCAAATGAGTCACAATGCAGAAAACACTATAGTACCAAAACAAGTAAAAATGAAAAGTAAACAACTCATCAGCATCGCAAGACAAAGCTTGGTCCCATGCACTCTTGCTCCATGAAATCAAGTACCAGAAGTTGAAGGGTGCTTGCCCTTGTCTATACCTGCAACAACATAGTCTTCTTGGGCCCAAAAGCATGGCCCAAATAGGGTGTGAGATAAAATCCCATTAGGCAACCGCCTGAAGATGTGTTCCTAACAGTCAGTAAGTATAAGACAGGTAATAGTACAGTAAGCAGCAACAATAGCAGTAAACAAGATGAAACACAACAGTAATCAACCACAACAACAACACCAGTAAAGAAAATCAGCTAACACAAATAGGAACCCTCTGGTAATTAACCACAGCCATCCCCTCTTTCCCTAACCACAAATTACTACAACCCTATGGGCAGTGCACTCAGCCTAACCCCTCTAGATTGGTCATACTAATTTATGAGACTCTCTAGGGAAGCTCACTCTATCAATTCCCATTATAGTATAGGGTAGTCAGGGACTCTCTGAGGAAGATCACGCGGTCTAACCCTCCTATCACCAAATTCTAGAGACTCTCTGAGGAAGCTATCTCAGTCAAATCCTTCAATAGCCTCAGGTATGCCACAAACTCTCTGAGGAAGCTCACTCTGTAAATTCCTCCTCTAGCCTGGGAAGGTTCTTAAAGAGAAATAAAACAAGGTAAGACTCTATGAGGAAGCTCACTCAGTCTACCCTCCTATAGTCTATAAAATCTGAAGGACCTCTGGGAAGCTCACTCAGTCTATCCCCTATGACTTATAATGTATAAGAATCGCTGAGGAAGCTCACTTGGTCTACCCTCAGGTAGTCTATAAGGTCAAGGACTCTCTAGGAAGCTCACTCGGTCTATCCCTTATAGTCTATAGCACTAGGCTCTCACAACCCCATGCCAGTCAGTGCATGATAATGCTATAAGGCCAAAGTACACCTATAGAGCTACTTGGAAAACATTCTATAGGACAACAAGTATGTTATAAAAAACGCTCCATCCTATAGACACAAGGAATGGAAATAGTCATAATGGACAAAGGATAATAATACCCAAAGGTTTTAAATATAGAAAATCATGGACAAAACATCCAAGAACAACAAAATATCCTCTAACATAATTAATTTACCTGTACACAAGCATTCAATCATGGAAGGAAAACAGCAAGGGAAAAAAGGTAAACAGACAATACCCCATTCACGGGTATTTGTGGAATGTTCACATAAAACTCAAAGACACTGAACGGTAAGGCACAAACCACCTACCTCGATTCTCGGAGATCGATATACTGGAACCACAACAAATGATTCTCCATTTAACGTCGTAGATCTGAGAAAACGTCCAAAACGCTGAAACCATGATAACTTGAGAAAGAGGAAAAATCAAGGAATGAAACTCAAGAAGAAGGAAGAAATCACCACTGTGGTTCCAATGCAATCGACGACAGTCCAATCGGCCAACAGATGGAGGCTCGGGAATCTGGATAAGTTTCATGGCTATATGGCATCTCTCAGTCGAACCAGACCTAGAAGAAGACATTTATGAAGATCAGGCATGACCCCGGTCCATTAAATGAAAAAACAAGTACACGACGTGTACTAGGTCTTTCCGTACTCTACCAAAATTGGCCTCCACTTCACCCCTACACACCGTGTGTGTGGCCCGGACACGACCAGCACACGGATTCGAGCAGGAAAAGAGTACACGGTGTGTACTCAGAAAGTACGCGACGTCTACTTCAAAAATATCCAGAAACTTCATTTTTGTCGAAAAATACCGAAAAAGGAAAGACATAACATAAATGAAGATCCGGGTTTTTACAAACTTCCCCTCTTAAAGAAATTTGTCCCTGAATTTCCCTAGCGAGGCGTTGAAGAAGAAATACCAAATAGCTCTGGCCACTACGATCGTACATCAGCCTTCCTCTCCCAGGTCTCATCCTATACTCGCCCATGCTGCCAAAGCACCTGTACCAAAGGAAAAGACCACCCACGGAGAACCTTCATACTAAGATCGAAAATCCGGATAGGATGCTCCTCAAATGATGAATCCTCTTTAAGCTCAACCTACCCGGGTTGGAAGACATGACATGGGTCTGAAAAGTAATGTTGGAGCTGAGAGACGTGGAAGACGTTGTGCATATCCTGGTACCTCTGAAGTATCAGCAACAGATAGGCAACTTGCCCACCTCTCTCCAAAACCTCAAACGGCCCGACGTACCGCGGTGAAAGTGTACCCTGTCTCCGAATCCTCTTATACCCCAACCACGGTACGACGTGAAGGAAAACATGATCTCCGACTTTGAACTCCATGGGCCGTCTCCACTGATCAACATAAGACTTCTGCCAAGATTGTGTCGTAGCCATCCGCTTCCTAATCAGATCTATCTACTCTGAGGTATCCTGAACAAGATGAGGTCCCAGCAAAGATGCCTATCCTGCCTCCATCTAGCATAAGGGTGATCGGCATGACCTACTGTACCAAGCCTCGTAAGGTTCCATCTGAATGGTCTCCTAAAAACTTTTTTTGTAGGTGAAATCCACAAGAGGTATATGCTTCTCCCAAGAACCACTGAAGTCTAGAATGCAAGCTCGGAGCATATCCTCAAGCACCAGTATTGTGTGCTCAGACTGGCCATCATTCTGGGGATGGTATGCTATACTCAAAAGTACTTGTGTACTCAAAGCCTTCTTAAGTCCCTACCGGAACCAAGAGGTAAAGCACACATCCCTGTCTGAAACAATGGAGTGTGGAACTCCATGTAGACATACAATATCTCAGATGTACAGTCATCCCAGATCATCAACACTAAAGGTCTCTTTGATCTGCAAGAAGTGTGCAACCTTGGTAAGCCTGTCGATGAAAACCGAAACAGCATCACTCTCCCAAGGTGACCTTGGTAACCCAGTCACAAAGTCCATCGTGACATTGTTCCACTTCCACTCGGGAATGGGTAACTGATGCAAAATCCCCACTAGTCGTTGATGCTATTCTTTTACCTGCTGACAAGTTGAACATCTCATGACAAAACCAGCAACATCTTTCTTCATACCTAGACACCAGTACTAGCGGTGTAGGTCACGATGAATCTTGGTGACGCCTGGATGAACTGCCCAAACTGAGTAATGAAAATCCCACATTAGACCCTCGCGTATGTCTGCTGGCACCCATACGCATACCTGGAAACGCAAGATCTCATCCTCACTCACTGTCCATCCAGGAAGAGGGTCCCCTACTAACACACTCTCCCGTAGGACTAAGGCCTCTGAATCTGATTGTTTCCTGATCTGTACCCACTCAAGAAGTGTAAAGGTAATAGCTACAGAAGATAGGATAGTCTGTCCTTTCTAGTCGTCCACTTCCAAGTGCATCTCAGAGAACAGAGAAATAAGATGCCACTCACTACTGGCCTCCTGAACTACCTGAATCGAAGTTCTTCTGCTCAACGCATCTGACACTGCATTTCCCTTTCCCGGCATATTGGTGAGCTCAAATTCAAAGGACTGAAGATACTCAACCCACCTACACTACATCAGATTCAGATCACACTGAGTGAATATATACTTGAGACTCTTGTGGTTGGTGAAAACCAGAAAGTTCTCTCCTAGAAGGTAGTGTCTCCAACAGCGTAGGGAATGAACAACAGCTGCCAACTACAGATCGTGCATAGGGTAATTCCTCTCGTGTGGCCTCAACTGCTGAGACCCATATGCAATGAATCCATCTCCCTGCATAAGCATAGCTTCAAGCCCAATACCTAAAGCATCACAGTAAACGGTATAGCTCTTGCCCGACTCTGGAAAGACGAGTATCGATGCTAACGTCAACCTCCCCTTCAGCTCCTGAAAGGCGGACTCATAAGAATCTGACCCTGAAAACTTCACCCCTCTCTTGGTTAGACCTGTCAATGGTGTTTCTAGGCACAAAAAGTCTTGAATGAAGCGTCTGTTGTATCCATCTAGCCCTAGGAAACTTCTTACCTCAAATATATTCTTCGGTTGCTCCCAGAAAACTACAGCTCTAACTTTATCTGGGTCCACAGATACTCCAGCCTCTAAGATGATGTGACCCAAGAAGTGAATCTGATCCATCCAAAAGTGGCTATTTGAGAGTTTATCATAAAGTCGATGCTCTCTCAGTGTACTCAGAACGATCTCAAGATGGGTAGCATGGTAGTGTCGAGTACAAGATTACACCACGATATCATCCACGAAGACCATGATGAAGGAGTCTATGTACGAATGGAACACTCGGTTCATCAGTTCCATGAAAACCGCAGGTGCGTTCGTGAGACTGAACGACATGACTTTATACTTGTATAGTCCATACCTTCTCCTGAAGGCTATATAAAGAATATTAGATGATATAACGCACAACTGATGATAACCGGACCTCAAGTCGATCTTTGAGAACACCCGAGCTCCTCGAAGCTGATCAAAGATATCATAAATCCTTGTAAAGGGATATCAGTTCTTGACTGTCAACTGGTTCAGCTTCTGATAGTCCACACAAAGCCGAAGGGTGTCGTCTGCCTTCTTCGCAAACAGGACAGGTGAACCCCAAGGAGAAGTACTGGGTCAGATGAAACCCTTTGCATGTAACTCCTCCAACTGCTTCTTGAGATCCTTCAATTCAAGTGTATCCATCCTATAAGGAGGAATGGACACCGATGATGCTCCTGGAATGAGCTCAATCAAGAAGTCTACCTCACGCTCTGGAGGAAAACCTGAAAATTACTCTGGAAAAACATCCCTGAAACGATCCACCTATGGGGGAAAGTCTAACTGTGAATATAACGACCCATACTTTACATACATTGTTAATACTTCAAAATTGAAGCACACTTATTACAACATATGACAAAACCAAAAAGGACCGTATAGGTATAGTGTCTTTAGAAACTGGGAAACATAAACAACTGGTTCATAAATCTTCTACAGTGTCTCCCATTTATTTCATCATATCTAGGGTCCCATTTAGCATATTCTACTTAATATCCATCTTCCTAACCTGGGGAAAAGAAAACATAAAAGGGTGAGCTCAAATGCTCAGCAAGGGCAAATAAAGGAAATGAAAATCATATCATATCTTTTTGAAAATCAAAACCTGCAAAAGAGATCATAATATCTTAACATGGAATAAATCATAGAAGTGAAAATGAGATCCCCATAATCATAACATAAAACTTGAAACTTTGTGGCATGCACACATAATCATGGAAAATCATTTCTTGTTAGTCATGACTCATTTCCAAGACTATCTTAGTGGACAAAGTCCCTTTCTGAACCGAGTTCACTCCTCGTTTCAGTCCTGTATCACTGAACCGAAATAACCTTCTGTTCCAGCCATGTCTATCTCATGAGATATAAAATCTTTACCCAATGCATTGGAGGGAGATATAGGTCCCACCCATCTTATAATGAATCCTTTCTTATGTGTGCCACATAATCATAAATCATACATCATCGCATAACCCATGTAATAAAAAATGGGATTCTTAAACAACATGACATCATAAAACAATTCATATAAGATAAAGGAATTCATAAAAATGTTTCCATCACAACATAATCAAATCCATGTAATAATAGGGATAAAAACAGAACCCTTTATTATCTTAGATGGAAAATAATTTTGATAAAACACTTGAACTCCATTCTTGAGGAAAATATCCTTTCTTCTTCAAAAACATTTTTCCTTTTATAAAATGTCATACGACTTTAAAATAAAAGAAGTTGATTAAAAATAAACTTTAAAACTTGTAAAGGAAGATTCTTGGAAATTTTGTTTTAAAAATCCATTCATGCCGTATAAGTTAAAAAAACATTCTTCGTACTTTTGTCGGAAAAGTCAAAAACTACCTCGTACGACAAAAGATTCCTTTCATAGATTTTACTAAAAACACACCGAAGGGTAAAAATGGATTTAAACAATTGTAGGTGGATGGAAATAATATTACATATTGATGAAACATGGATGTGGATGATAAAATACACCCCAGTAAATACTAATGTATAAACAATCTCGGATAAAAATGAGATTGTGATATTTCCCTTACCTTAGGTCCGATTTGCTTTGTACGTGTTCGAAGCTCCTGTATAATGGTTTAAATAATGTTATTGACTTATTTCAGAATCATACATATTGATATGATATCATATATAGACATATTCTTAGCTTCTTATTAGTAATATTTCATTGTTACTTATTACTCGGGTCTTTATTGCCTTTTGTTCTTATGCGTGTTTTGCCGAATACATTCTTATTCTTCTTTTAAGGTTATAGATACCTTATATCCAGAATGGTATTAGTGTAACATATATCATATTTATTCATTCAATTCATTTATATAATTACTATGTAATGATGATCATGTAGAACGAGTCGCATCACATCGTGGAGACGGTATTCCGTACGTACGCACGAGTGATGATATCGTTCCTATGATCGTGGAACTGTATTGGAGTATATATATATTATTTCAGTATCAATATTAATTTATAATAATCATAAATAGTTACTCATTACACCATTATATCCATCCTTGTAAAGTGATGGTGGAAAAATAGATTACACCACGGCGTGGAGACGGTATTCCGTACGTACGCACGCGCGGTGATTTCATTTTTCCGTGGGATGGATAGAAGGTGAATTAGGGTTGTTTCATATTTATAATAACATATCAGTATGTAAGTAATACTGATGTTATTACTTTCTCATGAAACAACTAAATAAGTAGAAGTTGAAGAAGAAAGAAATTGAAAAGATCGGTAATGGATATTACCTCTTCTTTGGAACGCCTCTTTGAATCCTCCACTTAGGGAACTATGATTGGTCTTTGAAGAAGACCAGGAACTCTAGGATTATTCTAGGGAAGTGGAGAGGAGAAAATGGCAGGGTTTGGCCGATCTTGAGTGCTCAAATTGGTGTGAGGAGGAGGGGGAGGAGGTTCCCTTTTATAAGGGAGGATAGGGGCACCTTAGGAATATCTCAGAATATTATTTTATATTAAAGTCAAAATCGGTTTATAATGGTTCCAAATGGTCTTATTTCGAAGATAAAGTGGGGAAGGGTCGAAATCCTATCAACCAATAGGATTTAGACAAGTTTAGGGTATTATTTTAACCTTATCAATTAGATTTAACTCTAAGTTAAATAATTTAACTTTTACCATGTCTTTTTGTTTTCTTTCACTATATGGTTAATACACTTACTATAAAATGCCAAGCGAACCCCAAATTGTTTATTATTAATATATATATCCTTATCTAAGTCATTTGGCCGAACCTTAGATTTTTAGGAATAAAATAACAATTAATAATATAATATTTGATTTAAAAACTATTTTGTGTCAATTTTGACACTATTTGATATATGATTTTTGTGAAAGTCATAACAGAATTATATATTCGAACCAAGTTGATTAAATCAACATTAATATATCATAGTAACCTAAAAAATTATTGGAATTCATAAAAAGTCTCAAATTACATTTATTTTGGTGTTTATAACATCAATTATGTCAATATTTCATTAATAAGATAATTACTGCATCATCATTGCGTCATAAATAAATTAAATTATTTAATGTCTAAAAATTACAAATAAAATACCATTATGTATGAAATCGTTTTAGGATTCTAATGAATATTTATAGTCTAATTGATCTTATGTATAACCCCATATTAAAAATGATTTACTTATTAAACTTTGATTTTAACTATTTTAACCCTTCTTTAAATAAATTAATAATAAATGTCTCAATCTAACCCAAGTGGGCCTAAATGGTCATATTTTATTCATAAGGTTGTTTTTGGTCGAATTACACTTATCCAATAGAATTAGGACATGTGTTAGGGTAATAGTAATATCATATTTACCCTTAGTTACCCTATTTACTATTAACCGCGGTAAAAAAAGTAAAAAGTTACTATTCACCAAAAAATTATTTTTATCTCATTAAACTACATTTTACTTACTGATATCAACCGTGTCTATCGGATTTTTCAAATTCCATTCACAGAAGCGGTAAAATTAAGTTTTATGCAAAATTCAGTTTTTAACCTACCACTTAGTGGTTTCACTATTCATCAAAAATTGAAAGTTTTCAGAAAAATACCAAAATTTCACCCTAGGCTAATTTCGATATTCTGAGTCCAAAAATGAAATCCATTTTGAAAAATAAAATTTATAAAATTTCAAAAAGTGGTTATTACTATTCATAACAGCTAGTTTTAATAGCATATTGTTGTTTAGTGAAACTCGGTATTGCGTACGACGCAAGCTATCGAGGAAGGTCGCGATTGCGTGTAAAGCAAGCCAAACAAGTGTTGTGTAGAAAAAGATTCCTTTGATGATTCATATAACATAAAAGTTTCAGGTGTTACATTCTACCCCCCTTAAAAAGAATTTCGCCCTCAAAATTCGTCACTTTGTTACAAACAGATGAGGATACTTCTCCCTCATCATATCCTCAAGCTCCCATGTAGCTTCTTCAAGTTGGTGGTTCCTACATAAAACTTTCACCAATCGAGTGGTCTTGTTTCGTAGGACTTTTTCGCTACGATCCAAAATCTCTATCGGCTGTTCTTCATAAGAAAGATCTTGCTCCAGCGGTACAACTTCTGAGCTGAGTACATGTGAAGGATCTGGTATGTACTTTCTCAGGAGAGATACATGGAACACATCGTGAACTTCAGAGAGATTCGGTGGAAGCGCCAATCGATAAGCTACCTTCCCAACATGATCCAGTATTTCGAAAGGACCGATATATCTAGGGATCAACTTCCCCTTCTTTCCAAATCTCATAACCCTCTTCCAGGGAGATATTCGTAAGAACACTTTATCACCCACTTCAAACTCCAGGTCTTTTCTTCGGTTGTCGGCATAACTTTTCTGTCGACTCTGAGCGGCGCTTATGTGTTGTTGAATAGATCTGACCTTTTCTGCCATTTCATCAACGAGATCAGGTCCTAATAGCTTTCTTTCCCCAACTTCATCCCAGCAAGTTGGAGTCCTGCATTTCTTTCTATAGAGAGCTTCATAAGGAGCCATCTGAATACTGTAGTGAAAGCTATTATTATAAGAAAATTCCACCAAAGGTAGGTGTTGATCCCAACCTCCTCTGAAATCCATAGAGAAAGCTCTCAACATATCTTCTAGGGTTTGAATTGTTCTCTCAGACTGACCGTCTGTCTGGGGATGATAAGCAGTGCTGAAACTCAACTATGTATCCAGAGTATGCTGAAGACTTTGCCAGAACTTCGAGGTAAATCTAGAATCCCGATCAGATATAATAGAAAGTGGTACTCCATGCAATCTTACCACTTCCTTTACATATATCCTGGCAAGCTGATCTAGAGAGAAATCCTCTCTAATAGGAATGAAGTGTGCAGACTTTGTAAGACGATCAACTATGACCCAGATAGCATTATTGCCTTTGGATGTTTTAGGAAGTCCTGTGACAAAGTCCATAGTGATGTTTTCCCATTTCCATTCGGGTATGGGTAATGGTTGTAACATCCCCTTAGACTTTTGTCTCTCAACTTTAACTTGTTGACAAACCAAGCATCGAGAGACATATTCAGCAACATCTCTTTTCATGCCATCCCACCAGAAGTACTCTTTCAGGTCCCTATACATCTACGTGCTTCCAGGATGAATAGAGAATGAAGAACTATGAGCCTCATCCAGCAGCCCCTTCTTTAATTCGGGGATGGAAGGAACACAAACCCGATTCCTGAACTTTATTATCCCATCATAATCAAGGTTGAATTCAGGAACACTTCTCACCTTCTTTTGTAACTCGACATCTTCTTTCTATGCCCCTTTAATCATCACATGTATAGATGGTTGAACATTCATTTGAGAAAGATAAGATTTTTCCCCTTCCATTATAATTCCAAGATCCATCCTTTATAAATACATAAATATTGGATCTTTTGTGATCCTTATCATGGATAAACTAGCATGGTCTTGTCGACTTAATGCATCTTCCACCTTGTTTGCTTTCCCAGGGTGGTAATGGATTGAGCAGTCATAATCCTTAATCAGCTCCAACCATCTTCTTTGACGCATATTCAACTCCTTTTGTGTGAAAATATACTTTAAACTTTTATGATCAGTATAAATATCACACCTTTCACCATAAAGGTAATGCCTCCAAATCTTTAATGCAAAGATTACCGCAGCCAACTCCAAATCATGTGTTGGGTAATTTTTCTCATGGATTTTCAACTGTCGTGAGGCATAAGCTATCACCATATCATTTTGCATAAGAACACACCCCAATCCCTTCTTGGATGCATCAGTGTAGATCACAAACCTTTCTCCACTACAAGGCAGTGTGAGCACAGGTGCACTGGATAACCTTCTTTTCAACTCCTTGAAATTCTCTTCACATTCCTCTGTCCAGACAAACTTAACTCCTTTCCGAGTCAACTTGGTGAGTGGATTAGATAATCGTGAAAAATCTTTTACAAAACTTCGATAATATCCAGCCAAACCAAGAAAACTTCGAATCTCAGTTACTGTTGTTGGACTCGACCATCTTTCGATAACCTCTGTTTTTGCTGGATCCACAGATATCCCCTCTTTTGAGATTATGTGACCCAAAAATGCAACTTTTTGAAGCCAAAATTCACACTTGGTAAATTTGGCATAAAGCTTCTCCTTTCTCAGGGTATTCAATATAATTCTCAAGTGATCTTCATGCTCTTCTTTGCTCTTTGAATAGACAAGAATATCTTCTATAAAGACTACCACAAATTGATCAAGATAGTCTCTAAAGACTCTATTCATTAGATCCATGAAGATAGCAGGGGAATTAGTAAGACCAAATGGCATCACTATAAATTCATAGTGTCCATACCTTGTACGGAAAGCCGTATTTGGTATATCCTCCCTTTTGACCCTTAATTGATGATAACCTGAACGAAGATCAATCTTGGAAAAGTATTGAGCTCCGCGTAGTTGGTCAAATAAGTCATCAATGCGTGGAAGAGGATATTTGTTCTTGATAGTGATCTTGTTATGTTCTCGATAATCAATGCAGAGTCTCATTGATCCATCTTTCTTCTTAACAAATAGAACAGGTGCTCCCCAAGGTGACGCACTAGGGCGTATGAATCCCTTATCAAGATTCTCTTGGAGTTGCTTCTTCAATTCCTGCAACTCAATTTGGGCCATTCTATAAGGTGTCTTTGAAATAGGCAAAGCACCCGGTACGAGTTCTATTGAAAACTCAACTTCATGATTTGGTGGAAGACCCTGTAATTCCTCCTGAAAGACATCATCAAACTCCCGTACAATGGGCATATTCATAATCGTGAGTTTCTCACCAACCATTTGAGATAAATAACCTTCATTTAATGGAATCAATACCCATAAGATGGAAGAAATTTCCATTGGAAGATTATGTTCATCCTTGCATTGATATACGATCGTAGATTGATCTGGAATATGAAATGTGACTTCCCTTCTTTGGAAATTGATATGAGCTCCATGTAGAGAAAGCCAATCCATGCCAAGAATCACATCAAATTCCACTAAAGGAAGGATCACAAGATTTGCAGGAAGCACTTTCCCACAAACTTTGATCGGAGAAGAATTATAAACTTTTGATGCGACTGTTGTGCCATTAGGTGTTGTCACAGCTAACTCAACATCTAATTGTTGAGGTAATACGGTGATACCCTTAGAAAATTCATTATAAATAAAAGAGTGGGTGGATCCAGAATCAAATAAAACATTTTCTACTTTAGAGTGGATGGTAAGTGTACCTTTCACCACTTCGTTATCGTACTCCACATCGCTGATAGAAATTGCATGTGACTTTCCTTTGTCTTTAGCCTTAAGATTTTGTTGACGTCGACCATCATCATCAACCCTTGGATTTGGGCATTGATTGGCATAATGCCCCATCTCCTTGCACTTGAAACATTGAAGTGTAGTAGGTTCATTCTGTGTATCCCTTCCTTTGTTTGCGTCATTAGACATCTTCTTCCCATTATCACGGCATTCAAATGCCCGATGACCTTCCTTTCCACATTTAAAACATTTACTTGTCCCTTTAAGACAACTCCCTCCATGTTTCTTTCCACACTTTGAGCATAAGGAAAAGCTCATGTTCTTTTCCGTGTGCTCTTTAGATTTTTCTTTGAATTCCATCTTCCTCTTCTTATCAAACCCATGTGACTGATGGGTTACTCCAATCTCCATCTCGACTTTGAGAGCACATCGAACGATTTCCTCGTAGCTATTGAAGTCCCTTATGGCTAACGCCCTTCGAAGACTTGGTTTTAAGCCACTAAAGAATCGATCGATCTTACTCTCAGGTTGGATAATAATACCAGAAGCGTACCTTGCAAGTCTTGTAAAATTTGCTTCATAGGTACTAACAGATTCATCATCCCTTTGCTTCAGTTCAAGGAACTCTTTCTCCATCTTTGTTTGGAGAATACGAGGGAAGTACTTATTGAAAAATAAGTTCTTGAACTCGTCCCATTCCATAGACTCAATTTCATCCCTTTGCCTCGTATTCTTAATAAGATTCCACCATTGATCAGCATCTCCTTCCAAACGATACACTGCTAGGATGACTTTATCATGTTCAGAACATTGAAGAACTGAAAATATCTTTTCAGTAGTACTAATCCATTGTTCAGCAACTAATGGATCAGTAGACCCATTGAAAGAAGGTGGACGCTGCCTCATGAAGGATTCAACAGAATGTTGCTCCTTCCTTTTCTCGTTTGGAAGTCCTGCATGATTCATAGCTTGAGAAAGTTGTGTGAGCATGGCTACAAGATTTTTCATTCCAGCTCCCATATCGTTTGGTTGCTCAGGGGGACAATCATTGCATTGCCCATCGCATTCCGCATTAACACGGTTCCTTCGGGTTCCAGCCATTGACTAAAACCAAGAAGAATAGTGTGAGCAACACTAATTATAATAGGAAAACCACATAATTCAAGAATAAAATTTTCATGCTTAAGGTCTTATCCTAGGTTATTCAAGGAAATTTCTAAAACACTAAGACTGTGTTCTATGCTTAGACTTATCCTTAGGGTTCTTACTAAGGCTTTCACATCCTAGTTTCCAAAGGATGACTATACCTTTCCTATGATACCAACTATAACGACCCATACTTTACATACATTGTTAATACTTAAAAATTGAAGCACACTTATTACAACATATGACAAAACCACAAAGGACCGTATAGGTATAGTGTCTTTAGAAACTGGGAATCATAAACAACTGGTTCATAAATCTTCTACAGTGTCTCCCATTTATTTCATCATATCTAGGGTCCCATTTAGCATATTATACTTAATATCCATCTTCCTGGCCTGGGGAAAAGAAAAAAAATGGGTGAGCTCAAATGCTCAGTAAGGGCAAATAATGGAAATAAAAATCATATCATATCTTTTTGAAAATCAAAACCTGCAAAAGAGATCATAATATCTTAACATGGAATAAATCATAGAAGTGAAAATGAGATCCCCATAATCATAACATAAAACTTGAAACTTTGTGGCATGCACACATAATCATGGAAAATCATTTCTTGTTAGTCATGACTCATTGCCAAGACTATCTTAGTGGACAAAGTCCCTTTCTGAACCGAGTTCACTCCTCGTTTCAGTCCTGTATCACTGAACCGAAATAACCTTCCGTTCCAGCCATGTCTATCTCATGAGATATAAAATCTTTACCCAATGCATTGGAGGGAGATATAGGTCCCACCCATCTTATAATGAATCCTTTCTTATGTGTGCCATATAATCATAAATCATACATCATCGCATAACCCATGTAATAAAAAATGGGATTCTTAAACAACATGACATCATAAAACAATTCATATAAGATAAAGGAATTCATAAAAATGTTTCCATCACAACATAATCAAATCAATGTAACAATAGGGATAAAAACAGAACCCTTTATTATCTTAGATGGAAAATAATTTTGATAAAACACTTAAACTCCATTCTTGAGGAAAATATCCTTTATTCTTCAAAAACATTTTTCCTTTTATAACATGTCATATGACTTTAAAATAAAAGAAGTTGATTAAAAATAAACTTGAAAACTTGTAAAGGTATATTCTTGGAAATTTTGTTTTAAAAATCCATTCATGCCGTATAAGTTAAAAAAACATTCTTCGTACTTTTTTCGGAAAAGTCAAAAAGTACCTCGTACGACAAAAGATTCCTTTCATAGATTTTACTAAAAACTCACCGAAGGGTAAAAATGGATTTAAACAATTGTAGGTGGATGTAACTAATATTACATATTGATGAAACATGGATGTGGATGATAAAATACACCCCAGTAAATACTAATGTATAAACAATCTCGGATAAAAATGAGATTGTGATATTTCCCTGACCTTAGGTCTGATTTGCTTTGTACTTGTCCGAAGCTCATGTATAATGGTTTAAATAATGTTATTGACTTATTTCAGAATCATACATATTGATATGATATCATATATAGTCATATTCTTAGCTTCTTATTAGTAATATTTCATTGTTACTTGTTACTCGGGTCTTTATTGCCTTTTGTTCTTATGCGTTTTTTGCCGAATACATTCTTATTCTTCTTTTAAGGATATAGATACCTTATATCCAGAATGGTATTAGTGTAACATATATCATATTTATTCATTCAATTCATTTATATAATTACTATGTAATGATGATCATGTAGAACGAGTCGCATCACATCGTGGAGACGGTATTCCGTACGTACGCACGAGTGATGATATCGTTCCTATGATTGTGGAACTGTATTGGAGTATATATATATTATTTCAGTATCAATATTACTTTATAATAATCATAAATAGTTACTCATTACACCATTATACCCATCCTTGTAAAGTGATGGTGGAAAAATAGATTACACCACGGCGTGGAGACGGTATTCCGTACGTACGCACGCGCGGTGATTTCATTTTTCCGTGGGATGGATAGAAGGTGAATTAGGGTTGTTTCATATTTATAATAACATATCAGTATGTAAGTAATACTTATGTTATTACTTTATCATGAAACAACTAAATAAGAAGAAGTTGAAGAAGAAAGAAATTGAAAAGATCGGTAATGGATATTACCTCTTCTTTGGAACGCCTCTTTGAATCCTCCACTTAGGGAACTATGATTGGTCTTTGAAGAAGACCAGGACCTCTAGGATTATTCTAGGGAAGTGGAGAGGAGAAAATGGCAGGGTTTGGCCGAGATTGAGTGCTCAAATTGGTGTGAGGAGGAGGGGGAGGAGGTGCCCTTTTATAGGGGAGGAGAGGGGCACCTTAGGAATATCTCAAAATATTATTTTATATTAAAGTCAAAATCGGTTTATAATGGTTCCAAAGGGTCTTATTTAGAAGCTAAAGTGGGGCAGGGTCGAAATCGTATCAACCAATAGGATTTAGACAAGTTTAGGGTATTATTTTATCCTTATCAATTAGATTTAACTCTAAGTTAAATAATTTAACTTTTACCATGTCTTTTTGTTTTCTTTCACTATATGGTTAATACACTTACTATAACATGCCAAACGAACCCCAAATTGTTTATTATTAATATATATATCCTTATCTAAGTCATGTGGCCGAACCTTAGATTTTTAGGAATAAAATAACAATTAATAATATAATATTTGATTTAAAAACTATTTTGTGTCAATTTTGACACTATTTGATATATGATTTTTGTGAAAGTCATAACAGAATTATATGTTCGAACCAAGTTTATTAAATCAACATTAATATATAATAGTAACCTATAAAATTAGTGGAATTCATAAAAAGTCTCAAATTACATTTATTTTGGTGTTTATAACATCAATTATGTCAATATTTCATTAATAAGATAATTACTGCATCATCATTGCGTCATAAATAAATTAAATTATTTAATGTCTAAAAATTACAAATAAAATACCATTATGTATGAAATCGTTTTAGATTTATAATGAATATTTATAGTCGAATTTATCATATGTATAACCCCATATTAAAAATGATTTACTTATTAAACTTTGATTTTAACTATTTTAACCCTTCTTTAAATAAATTAATAATAAATGTCCCAATCTAACCCAAGTGGGCCTAAATGGTCATATTTTATTCATAAGGTTGTTTTTGGTCGAATTACACTTATCCAATAGAATTAGGACATGTGTTAGGGTAATAGTAATATCATATTTACCCTTAGTTACCCTATTTACTATTAACCGCGGTAAAAAAAGTAAAAAGTTACTATTCACCAAAAATTATTTTTATCTCATTGAACCACATTTTACTTACTGATATCAACCATGTCTGTCGAATTTTTGAAATTCCATTCACAGAAGCAGTAAAATTAAGTTTTATGCAAAATTCAGTTTTTAACCTACCACTTAGTGGTTTCACTATTCATCAAAAATTGAAAGTTTGCAGAAAAATACCAAAATTTCACCCTAGGCTAATTTCGATATTCTAAGTCCAAAAATGAAGTCCATTTTGAAAAATAAAATTTATAAATTTTCAAAAAGTGGTTATTACTATTCATAACGGCTAGTTTTAATAGCATATTGTTGTTTAGTGAAACTTGGTATTGCGTACGACGCAAGCTATCGAGGAAGGTCGCGATTGCGTGTAAAGCAAGCCAAGCAAGTGTTGTGTAGAAAAAGATTCCTTTGATGATTCATATAACATAAAAGTCTCGGGTGTTACAGTGAAGTCCCCTGGTCATCCAGATATAGACTAGAAATCTAGTCTACAATTCCTCCTAGACCATGATGCTCTGGTCCAGCTCTACCCACCTGGACATCCCACTCGCCTCTCTGAAGAAAAGTTCTGCCCTATGGTGATATGAAACTCACCCTGCGGTGATAGAAATCAACGACTACCTGGAAGGGAACCAACCAGTCCATACCAAGAATGACGTCATAACCCGTCATCTCTAGGACATAGAGGTCCCATAAGAAATGGCACCCCGAAACCTCAAGAGGTCACTCTCTACACTGATGTACGCTAGATGTCCTCGTTCCCAATGACATGTCAAGAGTCAAAAAGTAGGCAGACAAAAAGATACAGAGCCCAAGGATCTCCACAACAGCAACATAGATAATGCTATGCAAATAACCATGATTGAAAAGAGATGAATATAAAACTGAGGCTACTATGATCGTACCTTGAACTGTAGAAGGGTTAGAATCCTTCTCCTGATAGGTCTGCTCTACGGCGAAAGAATGGCCTGTACCGGGGCCCAGCGCCCCTGGCTGACCACTCGGAGCTGATCCGCTCTACTATCACCGATGACCAGGTGACTGACCACCCCGATCATGACCTCCACCTCGGCCCGAACAACTAGAAGAACTCCAGCTCCCAGACTGGTGGGAAACTGGTGAATCAGCTCCTGAACGTGGGGTCATAGAGTAACCCCTACCACCAGCTGAATGTGAGAAGATCTAACAAAAACACTGAAGATGGCCCATTTTTCTGCAAGATCGGCACTCTATCAGATCCCTCTGGCACTAAGGCCTAGTATGCCCACTCCTAACACACTGGTAGCATACAACCTGGCAGCCAGAAGATGCATCCCGCGAACCCCGATCTCCTTGAGAAGACTCTCTGTGGCGCTTCCTACTATCCATAGGAGGAACACCAGCTCTGGATGTCGAACCTCCCTGGATCACTGCTCCAGAATCCATTAGATTTTTCTCAGTGATCAGTGCCTGGTTGATGATAGAAGATATGAAAGTCAACTGGAAGATATTCACCTGGGAACAGATCTTCTTCCTGAGACCATCCTCAATCATCCTATGAAGGAACAACTCATCACTTTCTAGTATTGGCATGAAACGCTGTAGATCAGTGAAGCAAAAAGAGTACTCCATAATAGAAAGAGTACCCTGCTGCAGAATCAGAAACTCCCAGTCTCGATCGGCCCTCAGGGTCTCCGGATAGATGTAGTCATAGAAGGTGGATCTAAACTCATCCTATGAAATACCCTGCTGGCATCCTGACTATGAGATCACCTCCCACCACCTATTGGCGGTGTCCCAGAGCATATAGGTGGCCATTTTTACCCTCTTCTCTGGGGGTATCTCCAGATGCTCGAAGATATTTAGGGTGGCCTCAAACCATCACTCTGAAGCCTAGGGTCCTCCATCCCATGAAAAAGTAGGAGGATGCTACTGCTGAAAAACCCACGTCAACTCAGCCATTGACGGGGCAGGAGGTGACGCTCCCTGAAAATTCTGCATCATCCTCATGAAGTCTTCCCTGAATTTCATATCGGTGGCTGCAATGGGTATAACTGCTGGTGCCAAGGTTGGCACATCAGGAGGATCAAAAGGAGGTCCCTGATCGGCCATTTCTGGTGTCTGGTCAGCATCAAGAAACTGACGCATGACCGGAGGACGTCTCAGAGGCATAGCTCTAGAAGATCAAAAGCACACCTTAGATCAGTATTAACAAAGACTGAAAACACAAGAGTAAAAAATGGGAACATGGGAAAAAACTATCAAGTTTCACAAAACAGGACTACACAGCATGTATAAAAACTACACGACATGTCTTCTTTAGCCATTAACATCGGCGTGTACTCCTGCCACTACTGGTCATGTAACCCCCCAAACTACACAGCGTGTTGTTCCCACACACGGTGTGTAATTTCACTCTAAACCCCTGCCCGAGTCTCCTTTCATGGATAACCCACATGGTCCAAACTAACCCCAGACTACACGGCATGTTCCCTAGGGACACGGCGTGTACTAGACATGGTCTCGGCGGCCTGTGTTGTTAGTTACACGACCATCTACACAGCTACCCTAACACGGCGTGTTCCAAGAAAACAAGGCATGTATAGGAGAAGATAACACTAACCCATGTTGTTTGTTACATGGCCGGGTACCTGGGACAAAACTACACGGTGTGTTCTTTACCAACACTGCATGTTCTACTCGAGCTTCCCTAACCCGTGTTGTTAGTGACCCAGCTGGGTACACGGCTCTAAACTACATGGTGAGAACCTACCATACATGGAGTGTTCCTGAAGTTATTTTCACAACACTGTGATTCTGCTCACATGGTTAATGACACGGCCTGAAAACTACACGGCGTGTACCCAGAAAGTACACGTTGTGTATTCTGGGTTTTTCTGGGCAGTAGCTCAGAAACTACACAGAAGCACAAAAAACACAGAAAACACGGCAAGGGGGTGCCAAATTCCGACCCGCGAGGGCCCATACTCCCCATGAATCAAATCCTGGAATCTATAACAGTCATATACAAGGAAAAACAGTTCAATGATCCACCAATTTCTGATTCAAGAGGGCCCATAACATCTCAAGAACCAAAACAAGGCGTTCATTTTAATAAATGTATAAAACAAACAGTTTCTCTATCAAACTGCAGAGATTCTATCAAACATCTATCACAACTGCATGCATAATCTACACAACATCTATCACAACAAGATGAAATCTCTAATACACCCAAGATGGCATGGAAAGAATGCATGGCATGTGATTGCTAACAAGTGCCTACAAGTTTCATGAGATGGAATACCCTCATCTCATCGGGTTGTGACAAAAATAGAACCATAATAGCCAAACAATAATAACAACGCAAGTCATGTGAATCACTCTAGGTGAAATCATATCAACTGTAAAATCTAAAAACAAGAAAACTGCAATAAACGAGGCATTATGACTTTTCCATGTACACGGGTTAGCTACTCCTGGGCACAACTCATTACCATGTACCTAATCCGCCATATCCCTGGCTAAAGTCTCCAAACAGTAAACCAAGAGAAAAGAATCCCTCTGATACCACATTGTAACATCTCGGTTCCAGAAGTCACTCAGAGGCGCCCCGTACTCAGTTGGTCCCATGGAATCAAGTACATTTCCCCAAACATCAGAGGGTGCCGACTAGCAGCGAGGGCCTTGAGTGTGATAGTGGGAAAACTATGCCCTCATTGGAAGGGTACACAATAGAAATAAATAAACATGCAACAGCAGAAGTATTGAATAACCAAAAATAATAAATAGAAGAAGACTAAATCAACAAACTGTAGCACATATATATATATTGAATGATGCAAGATACAACTCTAGGAAAGTAGCCAAACAATTCACAATTTTGAAAACACGATAGTACCAAAACAAGTACAAAATAAAAGTAAACAACTCTTTCACATCACAAGCCAAAGCATAGTCCCATGCTCTCCTGATCCAAGAAATCAAGTACCAAAAGTCGATGGGCGCTTTCCCTTGTCTATACCTGCAACAACATAGTCTTCTTGGGCCCAAAAGCATGGCCCAAATAGGGTGTGGGATAAAATTCCAGTAGGCAACCACCCGAAGATCTGTGCCGAACAGTCAGTGAGTATAGGGAAGGTAATAGTACAGTAAGCAACAACAGTAGCAGTAAACAAGATGATACACAACAACAATCAACCACAATAACAACAGCAGGAAAGAAAATCAGCTAACACAAACAGGAACCCTCTGGGAAGTACCCGCAACCATCCACTCTGGTCTTAACCACGAAGTACCAAAACCCTATGGGCAGTGCACTCAACCTAACCCATCTGGCTTGGTCATACAAATTTATGAGACTCTCTGGGGAAGATCACTCGGTCAATTCCCCTTATAGTCTAGGGTAGTCAGGGACTCTCTGAGGAAGATCACATGGTCTAACCCTCTTAGCCCCGAAGTCTAGAAAAACACTGAGGAAGCTATCTCGGTCAATTCCTCCTATAGCCTCAGGTATACCATAGACTCTCTCAGAAAGCTCAATCATTCAATTCCTCCTTTATCCTGGGAAGGTTCTTAAAGAGAAATCAAACAAGGTAAGACTCTCTGAGGAAGCTCACTTGGTCTACGCTCCTGTAGTCTATAAAATCTGAAGGCACTCTTGGAAGCTCACTCAGTCTATCCCCTATGGCCTATAATGTCTAAGACTCACCGAGGAAGATCACTCGGTCTACCCTCCTGTAGTCTATAATGTCAATGACTCTCTCTGGGAAGCTCACTTGGTCTATCCCTTATAGTCTATAGCACCAGGTTCTCACAGCCCCGTGTCAGTCTGTGCATGATAATACTATAAGGCCAAAGTACACCTATAGAGCTACTTGGATAACATTTTACAGGACAACAAGCATGTTATAGAAAACACTCCATCCTATAGACACAAGGCATGGCAACAGTCATAACGACCAAAGGCTAACAAGACCCAAAGGCCGTAAATAGAGCAAAGCATGGGAAAAACATCCAAGCACAAAAAAATATCCTCTTACATGATTAATTTACCTCTACACAATCATACAAGTAAGGCAGGAAAATAACAAGGGAAAAAAGGTAAACACACAATACCCCGTTCACAGGTATTGGTGGAATTTGCACATAAAGCTCAATGACATTGAACGGTAAGGCACAAACCACCTACCTCAATCCTAGGAGATCGATATACTTGAACCACGACGACTGATTCTCCCTTGAATGTCATAGTTATGAGAAAACGTACAAAATTCAAAAACCACGATAACATGAGAAAGAGGAAGAATCAAGGAATGAAACTCAAGAAGAAGGAAAAACTCACTACGGCGGTTCCAACGCAATAGACAATGGTTGAATCGGCCAACAGATGGAGGCTAGGGAATCCAGAGAAGTTTTCTGGTCGTGCGACGTCTCTTGGTCGAACCAGACCTAGAAGAAGACGTTTATGGCGATCAGGCTTGACCCCAGTCTATTTAATGAAAAAAAGAAACTACACGGTGTGTACATTTAGAGTACACGGCGTGTACTAGGTCTTTTCATACTCTACCAAAATCGGCCTCCACGTCACCCCTACACATCGTGTGTGTGGCCCGGACACGGCCATCACACGACTTCGAGCAGGAAAAAGTACACGACATGTAATCAGAAAGTACACGACGTGTACTTCAAAAATTTCCAGAAACATCATTTTTCTCAAAAACTCCAGAAAAAGGAAAGACATACCTTAAAAAAAGATTCGGGTTCTTACATATAGTTTGATTAATTCATCACCGCCAAATTCTAATGTAAGATCATTATATTCAATATAATGTATGACACACAACACCGGGTGTGTAAAGGAATATATTATCCAAACAATTTATAATATATTTAATATTTAAAATAAATTAAATTTGTTATAAATCTTTTAATTTATGAAATACAGAGTTATCTTGCATCTCATGAAATGACATGTGTTACACACAAGACATGGATTTACCGATAAAAAATATATTATAATTATATTATTATTTAATATTCAAACACATTACCTCGCCATTATATTAGATATTATTAATATTGTTATCAAACATATGAAAATATGGTATTTTCATAAATATTAGATGAATTAATTTGGTACCAATATATTGGAAATGAAAATATATCCTAATTGAATATAAAGGGTATTTTTTTCTCATAATGGTGTTCTATTCAAATAAATTAAATTAATAAAAAATAATGAATGATATTAATGAATTATATATGATATATATTCAATCAAATAGATTTTATATTCATCAAATTGGTTTGATAGGCATATTATAATAATTAATCTAGTTTTAATCTAAAAAATTATATTTTTCTAAAATAGGAAGATTACATCCATCTTATGGAGAAACAATTTATTTTTTTTGGAACATCACTAAATTTAATATGTTAAAATATACTAAATTTTTTAAATAGGAACATAAAAAATTTCATGGGGTGAATTTTCAGTATTTTTTTTTCGGTTTCACTTTTTGATGAATAATGAAAAATAAAAAAATATTAGTTAAAAACCAATTTTTAATTTAATTTATTTATAAGGATAATTTATATTTATTATTTTATTTAAATTGTAATTATATCAAATATATATAAATTTACCCAATTCTTTTCATTTAAATAAATTTAACATTGAAATTGTGTCAAAAAATATATCAAATGTTTCAACATTTTTTTACTTTAAATACCTTCAATGCCATCCCATCCGAGGGACAAATTTTAAATTATAATATTCTATTTATATTCTTGGAAATTTTAGTCCAGGATAATATATATATACATAAATATTTAAAAATAATTTCAAATTTATAATGTGTTCAAACTATTTTTTGACTGAAAATATTAGGTAAAGTGTTTTTAAATTAGCTTAATAAGGGACTAAACCTTACACAGAAGGTACTGAATGATCCATCTAGTTTTAATAAATCCATTAAATGTAAATATTGTCGCCCTATATTACTATTTATCCAATTTTTTCTATTATTAGTGCCACTTTTCATAACAAAAATTTGGGTTTAATTACATCTTGTAAAAATTTAAAAGAATAACACTCCTCCACTATAAAAAATTACGAACCCCTACCACTTCATTAAACCATTCAATTCGTTTTTATCTGCAAAAATATACTCAAATATTCTCCCAAAATTACTCCCCTAGTTATAAAATCCTCACCTTAGGGTCAAATCGATATAAGGAATCCCTTTTTTGAAAAAAAGACTTACCTGAATTAAAGGTAACATCATTTCTCAATATCTTTTGTTTTAATTTCATTATCCATTCCATAAATTATCATTATTACATTATTATAAAATATACTCAATATCTTATATAAACTAATATATTTTAATTATATGTTTTTGACCAACATAGATACACACTTCCTTCTAATGGATAACGAACTTTGCATTTATGTGTACGATGAACTATCGCATCGCCAAATGATGATTTTTCATCTTTCCTCCACTACCAATCATGGTAGTAATTAGGATAATATATATATATAAGATATAAAATATATTTATAATGGATTTAATCTTATATTAACCATAAAATCATACGTTCTATTTTGTGTGAATACGATAACATCAATTATGGATGTGTGGACTAGTACCTCCCCAATGCGTTGTGATTCATTCATGTTACACATTGAATGTATCAGGGGAAGGTTATAGAATACAAATGTGACATATATAATAAAAATATTATATTGTAATTGTAATATTCACAATTTACTTTGCATTCATTTAAAATAATTCAAAAAAATTGAATTATCTTTCAAGCGTATGTATGACCAACCCTCTATATGAAATGTACATTTAATTTCCTATCTCTATATATTATGGATTAATATAAATACATATTTAATGAATATATATTATTTTGAAATAATTTTTTATATTTCATATATGATGAAATAATTATAAATTTAATAGGAACAAAATTAATAAGTTATATCATACCATACAAGCTAGGTAATTAACACCGAAAATAGTCAAAATAATGAATGGTTGTTAAAAAAATTGTAAAAATATATTTTAATATGTAAGTATATGATATTATAAATATATTTAAGATTATGTAAAAAGATATTAAATAGATTAAAATTATTATATACAATTTTAATTTACTTTCGCCTTCATAAAAACATCGTTTAAAGGATTATTATTTCACTTTTATTTCCTTAAGGCATACACCATTTTCCCCACATACCTATTTTTTATAGTGTATCTACTACCAATTTTTATATACTATATCATGAAATCATTTATATTTTTGTTTTTCAAATTATTAATTTTATTTTTAATTCTTTTGTGTCTTCTAATTAATATGTGTCCACAGTGGTAAAGATCTTGGTCTCATTTTCTATTCTTTAAGGAATTCCTTGTTGTTCTTCACCAAATTTCATATATAAGGTGTACATACTGCAACATTAACTTTTAATATCATGATTAATTATGTTTTCATTATATTTTTATTTTTTATTATAATTTTTTCTTCTATAGGTATTTAAAACATAACCTAACCAAAGTTGTAACAAAATTTCATAACCCATTTTCATTTCATTGGGAAATATTATGTCCTTTTTGAAATTAATATTCTATGATTATGTGTATAATGATTTTTACCATATATTTATTTATTTATTAGTCACTTAAATTTATTTTTAGTTGATACACATAATCAATTAAATTCTTGAGTCTCACTTGAAACATTATAATATTTTCAAGGGTTTTCATCACAAGCTCATTTTATTCAGGATTTTTTGTATAAGAATTTAAATTAATGGATATTATTTTATAAATTTTCAATAAAAATTTTCATTTTATTCTCCATTTATTATTCCTAATATTTTTCAAGTAATATAACCATTCCTCCACTATTTTTTACTTAAAAAAAATTTCAGTTTTTTTAATAAAACCCTACATCATCACTATCCGTGGTAAGAGAAGTTCTTTTCTTCTAAAACCCAATTTTATAAAAATTTTCTCAAAAATGATTTTACACATCAAAATAAGTTTTAAATATTTTTTTACACTTATTGTTCTTAATTTTTTTTCAATGAAATATTATTGTTGCTTTCGGAACAATGAACTTTTCTAAAAAATTTACCATGAAAAATTATTATTATTTTTAACTTGTATAGCTCTAATTCATTGAAGATTACATTCCAAGTATAAATGTTAAATTTTTATTGAAAATTTTATTTTTAAAATTAATTATAAATGAAAAGTGTTTCTAAATGAAAATGATATTTTCTTCATGAATGCTTTTACAGTTATTCGTGTATTTCATCAGTGACAACAACCCTTATTCTTGAAACAATGGGTATATGACATATTGATACAATAATTATTCTTTCTATGGATATATTTTAATTGATTTTGAGATGGTTATTACTAACATTCACTTTTTTGAGACTTTTTTTATTCCCCTTGAAATATTCAATTTCATGTAATCATTAAACATTAAGATTCCTGTAAATATACATATAATTTATCATGGATATAACTATTTCCTATACTATATATAATTTTTACATATAGTTCTTACATTGATAGTTATACTATTTTATAAGAAAATGTTGGTAAAAGGATATTATTTAATTAATACATATATTTCGTAATGAATTTTTTAATTTAACTGGATATTTTATATGAGGAATTAATTATACAATGAGTGGCAGGTGGTGTAAAGAAATTATATGGCCCCTCGAAGTTTTAGTAGGATCATGTGACAAATTCAGTAAATAAAAATTCCTTCATGTTTTTTTCTAAGAAGAATATATGGGTTTCAATAGATAGATTTAAATTGTCTTTAGAAATGATCTTGAAAAAAAAAGTTACCATGTAATAAGGAAACATGGCATCCCATAATTAAGCATTAACTTCATTTTTATTCGGTTAATATTTTCCAAGAGATTTTACATCGGCGTATCTATATATGCATTTAATTTTTAGTTTATTTATTAAATGACTTGTGTTTATGTGATTACCTTTACATGTTTATTATTAAATTTTTTTATTACATGACATGTATGTTAGGTTATTTCCTTTCCATATTAAATATTCACATTGATTGATTATTTCTGGCTCTATATGTGTCTTTACTAATAATTTCACCACACTATTGTTTTTAGTTATTTACCCATGAATCTATGAAGTATACTGAGAAATATATTCTAGGATAATTTATATAGAATAAATATTTCATTTAATGGGAAAATATGTTATAATTAGTGTATTTATTTGAAATACAAAAATAATGTATGTATCTGGTTGACCAAGACTACTAAACTCTTCAACACTTTGATATTTTAATCCTTAAAATAATGAAAATTGGATGGTTGTATACATTGGATTTAGGATTCTAGGGACGGGTCACTACAATGTTTAACTATAAATTATGATTATATAAGAATATAATTTATTATTTATTATTTTAAACATGACATGTATTTCAAACATTTCTAATTTCTATATTTAAATAAAATGAATGTTTATTTACTAAACTATAGAAATATTAATGTGATAATTTTATGTATTTTTTATAAAATTAGATTATTATAGTAAATGATATCACAAAGGTTTATGTAATGTGTGGAAATACTTCGTTAAGAATTTATCGAATAAGGATCACAAAAAAAATCATTATTTTGACCAATTTCATTATATTACACTTGAATATTTTAATGATATTTTTAATGGTAAAAGTTATTCCCTAAACATCATGATTCTTACCTTATATAATGGGATCAATTACACTATATTAATGAGATAAAAGAACTATAATATTTTCTTAGACCCATATAAAACATTCCCCCTACGGAAATAATATTTCACATTCATAGGATCATGGTATATAAATATTATAGTAATCCCTTCATCTAAAATAATTCTTTTTGAATAAATTTATATATTTTTATAATTTTAACGACATGCGGAGAAAAAATTAAGAACAAAGGAAATGGATCTTCCAGACCACCCTCTTTAATTTTTGGAAAAAAAAATCATAATTTTTCTCCCATTTTCTTAATATTATTCTCATACATTTATAAAATTTAATTTATATATAATCCATAAAGATATACCTTGTTTACTAAATCATTCAATTTTTTGGAAATTATTTTATTTCAGTTCCATTCACAATTCACTCGTTTATGTAAACCCAATTTTGTAGAACATCCTAATGTCTCAGTAAATGTCTTTCATGACACTATAAAATGATTTCATCCATTGATTGTTCATAAATACCCAAAATATTTTATGGAAAACCAAAAAAGTTAATTCTTGTTTAACAGAAAATAATTGAAAATTTCTATCCTTAAAGGATCCATTTCTCATTTAAAAAAGAATCATTTATGTAGTTAATTTTCTTTATTATATATCTATGATCCTTATGATGAATGTTTATGTAGTTTAACTCAATGATCTATATCTATGATTCATTAATAAAATATGATTCTGTAAATTTATATTTTTCCTTTTTGACATGAAAATCCATATGATATATCCTTTAGTTAATCATTAAGACAATACTATGAACCCCACATATTCTTTATGGTTTTTATCTTGCATATTCATTATATATTGATTTATTTCATCTTGTTTTACACGTATTCTTGTAAATGTATCTAATATCAATGGGTTTTCGTATTAGTGGTCTAACATATTGTGTAATATTTTTATCTTATAAGATATATTATATGGTAAAAGGGGGAATATCCTATGAACATGATGTCTTATTATTTTGGTGGAACGACATGAATTATGATTACAGTAAAAGATAGTTTGGACTAAGAACACTACATTTTTTGTATTTGTGGGGATAATTGATTTAGAATTACACTGGATGGTCAGTTATCTTTAGCACACTCAATTATGTTGTCTTGGAGTTGATCCTTTAATTATTTTTTTGATTCAGAGAAAATTATCCTAAGAAAAATCTTTGATATTTTCTTAGTGGTGAGGGGTGAATTGTTTTAAAGGTTCAAGAGGGGTTATCTTAAGAAAAATAATTTATATTTTATTATTTATTTTTATGACTAGTTATTATAATGCACAATAAGTCATCCAAAACAAAATAGGTTAATTTTTTTAATAGAAATACTTATCTTATTATTATTAAATCTTGATTTATGCTATCTCTAAATGTTTATGAATTCTTAAACAAAATATATTATTTACCTTTTTAATGTTTCTATGAATATAAAACAAATATATTTTATGGTATATGTTCTTAATTTTCAAATTACATTTCTTTTATCATTAATATCCAACTATTAATGTAAAATATATTTTAAATATAAAATATTTCCCTACACATGTTTTCTCATATTATTATTATCTAATCATTGAATAAGTGTTATTAGTTTTTCAATTACTAAATGTTTTACATCACCCTCTCTCTTATTTATTTAGTCCTTTGGTTATAAAGATGATTTTAACATATAATAATCCTACAACAAAGACTTGGGTGGATCAAATATGTATAAGTGTTACAAAGTTTTTTAAAATGATTTTTCTATGTAAATAAACCTTAAATGTAGTAAACTAATTTTTTCTCCAAGATATCTTAGACTATTAGGAGATCTAGTGATCAAATTATTTTAATGATAGAAACTAATTAAATGATCATCTTGGTATGTCATGCATTTTAAATAGTTTTGTGATATGTTAGTCTTGGGATCATTTAATCGGTGCACGTGGAATATCCTAAAGAGGTGGTCCTAGGAATTACTATAATTTAAAAGATATTGAATATTATATTTATTTTAATAATCATTTCATTATAGTTGGTTATGGATATTTTTTTAATTACAACACTTTATAAGTATCTCTAAACAATGTGTGGAATGATTATGGTGTAACTTCATAACATTACCATTCATTTTTTTTTGTTTAGAATCTTTTGTGGATGTTCAAGGGTACTTGAGAACATAGTCAAATTGTTAATGGGATCATGTTCTCATAACATTATATCCTCCCCTATTGATCTCAAAAATTTATGGTTCGGGGTCATTTTATAGGAAGTAAGCATTCTATAATCCTATATATGGTCGAACACTGCTCATACCACTTATATCCCCTTTCAATAGCTTCTATTATTTCATAGAAATATATGGAATCATGAGTGAGGATGCATCATGGTGTGTATTAGTTTGCCTATGAAAATAAAATCATGCACCATGTAATAAGGAGCAGAGAGTACAACTATTAATGTAGGGTGTGTGTTCCTATGAATTGAACACACTAACCATAATTATTCATACTAACTTCCAACCTTATATTGACATGATATTGGATACAGAAGTCTAATTTTATGGCAATATCTATCAAATAAAAAACAATATAATTTTATATAACTATTTTATAATATTAATTATATAGGATTTATTCACGGAAAAAATATAATTATGTATATGTATTTGAATATTATAGTATCTTCATGTCTATTAATATAAAAAATGCTTTTCATAATCCTAATTAAATATTCCCAAATACAAGACAGTATATTGGAAGATGTTTTTGAAGGGTTAATGAAACTTATAAGGTGAGCCGTCCTAGAGAATAAGAAAATAATATTAGTTAAATAATCATTTATTATGATATTAAATCATATGTAAGCCAATTCAGGTCATTATAGTAATTATTATGTTATAGTAATCATGAAAACTATTTTTGATCATATTTTTTTGTTCAAAAAATTATCAGTAGTGAATATTGTTAATGACTATTATTAATTTTTTTCATAATTATTGAAAAAATATTAAATCTATCAATGAATTTTAGTAATAAAAATAAGACATCAAAATTCACATATTAAATATAAACTAACAATGGTTAATAATGATTTTAAGATGAAATAAATATAATGGAATTACAATAAATAATTTTCAGAATATAAATTCATAAAAAATGTTTCAAAATTCTTATTACATGAAAGATAAGTAGTGTTATTTAATTCTATTCTATGAATTTTAAGGATAACATTAAAATTTATATATATTTAATCTTTTTTTGGCACGAATCATATGGAATAAAAAATATATCCTGGAATCTTTATTATTTTGTGAGAGAAATATATAAATATTTTCTAAAGAATGTTTTGGGATTATTTTTTACAATTTTTGGAAAAAATAATTTCAATAATTTAGGGGATATTTGTCCTAAAATGGTTTTAGTGGTGATAGTGTGTCATATTATAATATAAAATATCTCATAATTTATTGTTACTTTTAAACAATATAAAGGAGTATGTATTTTTTATTAGAATCATTAATTGATAAAAATGTTATAATATCTAGTATTTCTTTTATTTTATACCTTTACCCATGTTGGATAATAAATTTTTTAAAGATGATTAACATGTAATCAATTGAAAATATCTAAAAACGAAAAATAGTGGTGTAAACGTTCATTAAATTGTATAGATTTAGAAGAAACATATGATCAAATTTTAAACTTACAGATTATATTCCAGTGATGTATTTTTAATATATTTTTGTATACCTAATATTAGAATTATTCAATTTCTCTTGTGTTAATTTCAATATTATATATCATTTAAAAATAATTAAATTTAATAGATTTCCATGTCAACACCATTATACTAATTTTCATTGAAATAAATCATATCTCTATTATTACCATGAGTGAAGGGTAACCATTTTGGGATTTTCATGGATAATCAATGAATACACAACTGAAATGTTTATTAATTTTTTATATTTTGGTACATTAGTTAAAATATTCAAATACTTTGAATATCAATTCGTGATCTACTAAAAAACATTGAATTATGATTCAATTGTTCATCATAGTTTTACAATAAAACATGTGGAATCATAAATTAAGCGTATATTTTATTTGAATTTTCATCTTATAAATCATTAGAGGTTCAAATTGAAATAAGGAGATTTTGGTATTCTTGGGGACATATATCTATGATCCTGTTTGTGGTGTGATTATCATGTTTTATGTTTGAAATAACTAGACCTAAGAGACAAGGGTTATACATTCGATGTGTTGTTGTGTACATGTGTTTGAATTTTCTGCGACATATTGAAAACATCACCATTATTGTGGTGGAACTCATGATAGATCTAAAATAATCCAGATTTTAGGATTTAGGAATGGATTCTTGAAATTTTCATTTATAATTTGATCAAAAATTATTGGGGAGGAAGACACTAGGGCATGGTTATTGGGGTTATAATTTTTTAAATGCCTGATTGACTTCCCATATTTTGGGGTAGTTATTATAGCCATAATAAATATTAATGGAGGTCATTGAATAAAAATTAGACTCATTTTAATTTTATTAATACATTATTCAACATACGTTTTTCTTAGATTTTGGATCAAGAATATTCTAAAAACATTTTTATATAATTTTTCTTCTATATATTATTGACATTGGTGTTTACCTTGTTCTTATACTCTCCACTATTAAATAAAGTATTTTGTTGACTATATCTACTATATTTCCATCATTTTTCAAGAATCTAAATTTTTGACATGAATCATGATTTAAATTTATCTATAATATGTTCTATCAGATGGGATTCCATGTTTTATATTTATTCCTTTTGGTTTAATTTATTAAATTAATGATTTAAAATATTTTATAGGATTATTTTACATTTCATTACTCTAGACTTTGTTTTTATAAAATGTGGATATTTTTAAAACCATCTTTTGAACACTATGTGTTTGTTAAATTTCCTCAAAGGCAGTATTGAAATGGAAATGGTTTTCTAAAATCTAAAGTGTTATCATATTGATAATAGTTTTTTTATAAATATTTGATATAAAATCAAATAAGAATTTCAATGATAATTTTTTATGAAACATGCTTTTGGAATCATGGATGGAATTATGTTGTAATAGCATGTCTAGAATAACATAGTGTATAAGATAATAAAAGTGATATGTGAGCCTTAGTGGAGTAATATATCACTTGGTGTGGTAACCAAGATATTAGAGATTATAGTGGGTTTCATTCAAATATAATGGGGTTTATGGAATATAGGAGCAACTTATAATTGGTAATATTTCCTAGTTCTGTACACCTTTAAATTATAAGTAAATATTTTTATTAGGAAAATGTTACATGAATGATCATTTAATAAATTTATTTCAGACTTTTTATTTATTTTTTATTAATATTCTTTTAACATATATTCTTTAGACACATGAAAATAAATTTTATGTAATATTCCATTTTTACAATAATATATTATTTTTTAAACATAAATCAAATAATGATTCTTTTTGGGAAAAGGATTTATTTTAGAAGTTTTTAAGAAAAATGTTGAATTAAATAAATAAGAGGTTAATTGTCATACTAATTATTTTTGTTACTAGTGGAATATTAGTATCATTTACTTCTAATGCCATATTTTTTCTATTCAAATGTACAGACTTGGTTTAGAGGATTGTGGTAAAGTGAAGAGCGACATGAATATGATAACTATTTGTTTGTTTTTTTTCTCGGTGTGATGGTAGAGTATAATCATAAATTAAAAAGAATATTTAAACATGTTTTTAATCATATTTATTTTTGGGGATTTCATTTTTCAGTTTGAACATGTTATCATGTTGTTCGATGATATTGATATTAGATTAGTTGTTTTGAGAAATGATATATCCAAAAAAATTATTTTAAAAATATGTTTTTTTTTCTATTTTATCAAATACCTATTGACTATAAGGTCATTAAAATGTATAATTATATTATTACAGGGTCCCATTATATTTCCTATAGTAATTTATAAATCAATTTGGACTCATGGTGGTCCAATTTGGGTGAAATTATTGGTTGAACCGGATTGGGTTTTTTTCAAATTAGAGTAATTTTTATTAGTTTTGGTCAATCTCTAACCTCGTGTTTATTCAACCTATTATGTTTTTTGGTTGTTTTTATACAAGAAATATTATAGTTTCAATTCTATTAGTAATGTGAGGTGTGTTTGGAGAGTTCAATTTCATGACATGACTAGAGATATCGTGTGAAGTGTTTGGTTGTATAAACCTCATTGTTGTAATTTATTAATTTATTTATTCATTTAATGTAAAATATTTTTATTATAAATGAGTAAAATTTCATTATATATGTTTTTTATATTTAATTTATTGATTATTGGTATCCAATAAAAATATATATTCATTCTAGTGAAGAAACTGCACGAAAATGTACAAAAACAATCCCCTGATTGATTTGGAAACAGCCAAAACTGTAGCATGAACGATCAAATCCATTGGAAATGTATCTAGAATATAAAATAACATGATGGAAGACAATTTTTTAAATTAAAAATGTATAATATTATAATCATTCATGGTGTTATGGGTCCAATGAATCCTAAAAATGTATCAGGTGGATTGGAAGGATTCTTCTTATCCTGAAAACAGTTTAAGAATATAATATTAGTTTCACTACTTATATACTTAATATTCAAGGAAGAATATTGTGGGAATATATTGTGCAAACCAATATTAATGAAGATATCACTAGTAATAGTTACAAAAAATCTATCAATGTGTCATTCTTGAGACCCTAAGTGCAGTGAAGCCTTTTATGTTCATTACCACGTAGTATAGATATAAACATGTTTTTGAGTGTGCCACTAAATTTTTCATGTTAAGGAATATTTATCCAGATCTTTATTCAAATTTATAAATCAAAACATGGTCTATATATTAGTTTTTATCAGTATATATTCAGTACATACAGATTTGTATGTGAATACAGACCATCAAATAAGTTCTGGATAATGTATATATGTATTAGAGTCTTATAGATGCAAAGAAAAGAGTGTTTAGAGAATTGGGTAAAATAATAGACAGTTTAATATTATTTTAATTTTCTAAAAGGAAGTAAGGTTATCCAGGTATAAGTTGAAGAATGAGTGAACAATAGATGTCAGTCCTGATATGGGTTTTCGATTACATGGATAAGAAAATGGGACACCATAGAGTTGATAATAAGACAACACGAATGGTTTTTCATGAATATGATAAATTTTTTAATCTTTTTCTTTTTTATGAAATTTAATACCATATATTTATAGATGTATTCATTATCACCATGGTAACATATTTTAGATATAATTATTACATCATTATAGTATCTATACCTCATTCAATTGGTGATTATTATAATGTAAGGATTAAAAATGATTATGATGGATTTTTTTTTGAATTAGAGTGTGAAACATATGATTTAATAGTAGGAATAACAGTCATGAGATATATCATTATTATTTTATATTCTATTATTATATTTTTTTAATCCTCATGAAACTCATTCCATTGATATATAAATGAACATTGATGTGTTGGGTTTGTGTTCAGATAATATTTCATTCATACTGACTATTTACATTACTTTGGGAATGTTATTATTGTAGGATTTTATATTTTATGAATATCAGTTGATGATTATTTTCCATTAAACCATTTATAATTTCCTAATTCATGTATTAGGTATTTATGTCATCATCATTGACATGGATTGGATGAATAACTATAAGTACAAAATTAATTTCTATCATCATCAGGAGTAGTTTATTTCTTACAATAGAGTAACTCATTTATTTTATAGTAAATGGGGTCATAGATCTAGGATGGAAGGTTTCATTGAAACTAACACTGATATTATTTCATCCATTTTTTATAAATTCGTTTTGATGTGGTGGATCCATGTTCTAGTGGCCCACTTCTATTATTGGTGACCTTATATTCCATCATTTTTTGGGATGATTTCATTCAGACTTCACCTCATAGGGAATAATGTATTTCTATATAAATAATTAAATTGACGATTCCAATTATATTTCCTTTAACATATAGAATAATATAAATTGAGTGAGCTAAAGAATAAACTTAAGTATCCTAACCATATTTTATTTATTATTCCTTATATTTCACTGTTGGAATCACGTAGTCCCTTTTAAATAATGATCTATGGTATTCTATTTATTTGAAATGATCACTAATAACTCAAAAAAAATCATGGTTAAGAACAAACATTACATTCATAGGATTGATGGTCATTTTAATAAACTCATGTGTGTCTATTAGTTTTTTAAGAATGATCAATGATCGGGGAACCATCAGGTGAGGATATGATGTGAAACTGATATTAAGAGATTGATTTGTTGATGGTATGTGAGTCATGAGTACATGGTTAGGTAATTTTTTTACTAGTCATCCCACTAAATAAATTTCTTTATTTAATTGAATCATACACCAGTTGTTGTATTTATTTAGATTAATTTTTAGGATAACACCCTTCATTATTTCAAATTAGAGATGGATCATACTAAAAATAATAATAACTAGTAGAATCCTAAATTACCATAATATATAGTGGAATCCATAAAAATGTCAGTTTTGGATTTAAGTGGTGAATTTGTTTTTTCATGTTTCTTCAAATTATGGTTTTCTAGTAGATCATTAAATGATTCTGGAAGTGATTTCCAAGTCGTGTCCCAATATTAGTCATGATATCAATTATTTCATGGAATTAATTATTTATTATAAAAACAATATTTTTATCATCTATAACATTGTACTTCCTTTGTATTTGTAAACTCAAAAGGGTGTTTTGTTTTTTTGGAGTAGTCAGTGCTATTTGAATTTGAGGACTTGTTTTAGAGATTGAATTAATCTATATTATTGATCATTATTGAGACAAGTATTGATTATGATGTCTGTTGTAACAATTATGGTATATATTTTTGATTTATTATGATAAAGTAAGTATAGGTAGTCGTATATGCATCACATAAATTATTTCCTCCTGATAAGTACTACCCCATATGTAATCCCGAGTAATACTTTGTGAATAACACTCCTTATAGGTTATGCCTCTATATATTTAAGAAGTTGTTTATAATGTACATAGATAATAAGAATATTTTTTATTTCATCTCATTGTTGGATATGAACATGAAATAGAGACACTAGGTAATTTATCGTCATATATTTTTTATTGATATTTTATACACCCTTAGAAATACATTTAGGATAAATGAAACATTATGAAAAAATTTCTGACTCAGTAATTGGGAGAATCATTGATAGAGTGGTTATTTATAATATTTTTCTCTGAGACAAACATGGATGATGGGATTGTTGGAAGATAGGTACAACAATATTTTACATGGTTTATTTCATCTATGATTTACTAGATTCTACATGGATAGGTTGTGAATGTTGACTGTTAATTCCTTAGTAGGAATGTTTATGGTAGAGAGTCATCAGGTGATTGGTCTAGGTCTCTCAATGGAATTTTTTCCTTCTAATATAGGAAGCTTGTTCTGTTACAATTCAAGTAGGAATTATTGGACAATGAACAATGATCAAATTAGTCTATACATATTAGATCATCTAAGATGCATCATGAATTGAGATGTCATTAATAGTAGTTTTTAATATGATTACTGATTATGGGTTTTGTTTCTTGATATCATACATTTTACAATAGTTAAATAAATCATCATGAAAATGTTGAATAAAAACACCATTTACCTATTGTAATGATTATAATTCATGAGAGATTCATGGATTTCATCATTATACATCCATAGAGTCTTATTTGTATTGATTTTATATGGATTATACTTAATTAAGACATGAAATTTTCGTATTTTGTACCTATCAAGGAGACGATGAAGGTAGTGGGTCTTCAACACATGAATGGAGATGGAATTATTAGAATCTATATCATGACATCCACTAAATTTAATGATATGAACTCTGACCTAAAATCTTAATTTTGGAGTGGAATTCTGGTACCGATGGTTTCTCAGTTTATATTGACAACAACTTTTCATACCCAAGTGGGTACCTAGTCTATGTTTTCCATTTAGATTCTTGAAAAAATACATTCGCCATACATGTTTAACATTACTAGGTCTTGGGTGAAATATACTCACTTAAGAGAGTTTTCTTTATAAAAATACATATTATCCCTCAGTCTATATGGTTACATTTTCAATTTTGTAAATGATTCCTTATAGAAAACCTTTTTATTGGGAAAATGATGGAGAGTAGACCTGAAATGGAATAAAAAGTATTTAGGAGTCAAAAGATATCACAAATTTGAATAGTAACAGAATATGTATTTCTTAATGTCACTAAATATCATATTCCAATTGGGTTCATTGTCTATTATTGTTTGGTTTGTGTGAAAAATCTTCTTCAATGTTCCTCCTAGGTTAGGGTGTAGATGTTTTTGAAATTAGTTTATGTTGGAACCTTGTTGTATTGGAACATTTGGGATTTTAGAGTGACTAGGTTTGTTTTTCAATCATTAGAACATAACATTATTATTGAATACCATCTGTGATGTGTTCTATGTTTCAATGATAAAGAGGTATCAATGATATATTTCTAGTATATGAATATTGGAGGATGTGGAATTTAAACCTTACTACTTATTGATTGAAAAGAATTTTCCAAAAGCTCAATGATATGATAAGATGTTTCATAAAGGAATGATATCATTAGTTTATATATTATGGTTATATGGTTGGGACATCTATGAGACTTGGTAGTGTTTTTCTATCATAATGTAATAATAGAATTATTATTTTTTGGTTAGTGATCGTGATCCTTATTTATGAAGAAAGTATTTTTAGTGTAGTGAATTGGTATACATCCAATTTTGAAATCTGAAATGTTTCCTATATTTTCATTGTATGTTATTTTTGAAAGAATCCATGGTTTTCAATTCATTTAAATGAACTTTACCCTTATTTATGTAAAACAACTATAAATATGGATAATGTGAAGGATTTAATGTGTTTTTCATGATTTGTACATGTAATATCCAAACCAAAATATTCTGGTAGTGTGTTCAATAAGGTGGAGTGCATGGGTAGTTCTCTTGTGTGGCACAACCTGTAATATTCACCAATATTGACACAACCTATCCCCTTGGGCCTGTGCCATGACTACCCCAAGCCTGCCTTCCATATGCCAGGAGCTACCGACTTGCACCGGAAAGGAATATCCCTAAAATGGGAAGACATTGCCTTTTTAACCAGTACAGACACATAGTCCATGAATAGAACAAGAAGCAACTATGAAGTAATCTACTATAGTAGAAGTGTGATGAAATTAAATGGAGCCAGAATAAAAGCCCAACTGAAAAGTAAAAGTACAACTGAAAAGTAAAAAGATAGCTGAAAAAGGGGAAATAGCTCGAGGATAATCCATCGAGGATCCTACATAAAGGGTAGGTACTGCTCACGAATGCTAGTCCCTCTATCATGACCAGCCTAGT
The DNA here is from genome assembly GCA_963277665.1 of Viscum album. NCBI lineage: Eukaryota > Viridiplantae > Streptophyta > Magnoliopsida > Santalales > Viscaceae > Viscum > Viscum album. The sequence goes on along the minus strand of OY728150.1, from coordinate 1,571,644,286 downwards.
GGTCCACCTACATATACCGTCTAGTCCTGGTTCCATAAGTCTTGGTCAATATTGTTCATAGTCTACACAAGATACAATAAGGTGCTGGCTAAGCCCGTACAAGGGTGAGTGTAACAATACTCTATAGTGTCCCTAAGACCACCGATTTTCTCCCAGAGTTCCACAAAGTAAATGCCACAAGTAAGGACCATAACTCAAAGAACGAAGTGATTGTCATAAAATCTACATATGTATATGCCCGAGTATATTCCTTTGTTATCAAAATATACTCATCCCATAAATGAGTGAATATTACCATAAATATAACACCATGAAGGTAGAATTACCAAAAAGGTAACACCACAAAGACAACACCACAATGGTAGAAGTACTACACATGTAAAACAATGAAGACAACACCACAAATGTAGAATTACAACACAGGTAACACCACGAAGATAGAAGTACCATAAAGGTAAAATAATCAACTCACAAATAGGTGTAACTCAAGTAAAAAAGTGCATATGATTAGTTTTAAGACATGATCATCTTATTTTGTTAAGAAGCACTACTGCAGACCCACACAGGATCGATAGGTACTAACCCCCACTGACCCACACAGGATCGGTATGCACATACCCACATAGGATCACTGAGTGTGGACCCAAATTGGATATGATAGAGGCTGACCCACAGAGGATTGATAGAAGATGACCCACACAGGATCGATGTTCTTTCATCGTACCCAGTGCGCTCGAGTTCTGTAGAATCTTTCCCACGAGATATCGGTCACACCTTGACCTAAAATAATCTCTACAAAGGAGTGACCAAAAAGTCTTCCATGTTGTAAGGGTTGCAACGCGACAAACAGTGCATCAATCAGACACCCAGTCTATGAGTTATAAGCGTTTTAGTTCCGAGGGCTCGGTTGGATTCACGTTTGATCCAACCCGGCCATACTCAAACTTTATCCAAAACACTTGTGGAGTATATAAAATATCCCATATCAATCCAATGACCCCAAAACATTATATAGGTTTTCAAACGGACGACTTGTTCTCATGTCTTGACCCTTTAAGTGTTTCTGGGTCTTGTTGGGCCTAGGTCCAGTCAAACCCAATCGGACCGACCCGACCTGACGCGATCGGTGCTGGGCCACGGTGAGCTCGACCCACTGGGATGAGGTATGGCCCATCCTCTAAGGGGGAAGTTATCCCACAAGGGGGATACCCAGCCCGCTAGGGGGTATCCCGACCCGTAATGGGGTGTAGCCCTCTAGTCCGGCCCGTGGTGGGGTCTGCCCTAGCCAACGTGGGGGGGTGTGAGACACCCAGTCTGTTGAATGTACTGGAGGATGTTCACCTTGTGAAGCAGCTGCACCACGTGAGTGATTCCCAAACACCATGGAACCCCCTAGAGGTGAAATTTCATCCTCCATCGCTACTTCGATCGTGACCCCTTGGTCGCCGGCGGAGTGCTGGTTGTGCCACCCTCATCATTCGTGGTCGGCCGGTGTGTCGGCCACCTCCTTCACTATCTATGGCTTCAGTTGTGGCCCCTTTCGATCCGGCGGCACATGATGGTGGGCCGCACCTCTTCCACAACCGACCAAAGACGACCAATCTGGTGACCACAGTGACATAGTGCTACAGCCTCCTCTTGCGGTGCAAGAGAACGCAATGACTCTATCATAGCTGGTTGGTGTCGTCGCGGAAACGGTCTTCCATGGAGAACACACGGGTATAAAGGCAGCAGAGGGTCCAAGATGGGTTCGTTAGGATGACTCACTTCTCTTTAACTAGTAATCATGATGGATAATTAAAGGATTCATTAATAACTTGGATTAAACAAAAATCAAATCCATACCTTAATAATAACGGAGGACGCCCGTGATCGAGGAAGTGTCATCATTCATCATTCCCGCAACATACTTCCAACAATGTTGCTCATACATCATCCTTCAGTTCTTGGTTCGGTGTCACTTGTCACCTCCCACTAGAACCAGCTCCACCCTCCAAGGGTTTGGCATCTCAACACTTTTTCAACACCTCATTTCTTAGTGAAGTTGTTCCCATACATATCCCTATGATCTATATAAATAAGATAGGGGGAGGGTGTCTAACACTCATGGTATTTATGTGGGTTCATTAATTAGGAACCTTCCTCATTTCCAATAACATTGTTACTTAGGATTTAAGCGCCAATAAATTTAATGGATTGACACATCATTGGTCCAATTTTTCCGCTTGTTTGTTATAGGAAAAGAACAAAATAAATCAAATAACAAAGTTACTTTATTTATTCTTTTAAAAATTCTAGAAATCTATCTTTTTCTACATTCTTATTGGGGTCAAAGGGAATTTTCTATTAAGAGAATCCTGGCATTGTAGATTCAATGGTGCCCTAAAATTTTTAATCTGAGTACCGGTTCAAAAGGTAGAAAATTCCACTCGCGTGTTTACTGAGTATACCTTAAAAAAAGTTATAAAATTTATTCCGGGAACACCGACGCTCAGAATCACGCGCCATCAATTTTCCCAGACTCATAATAATTCCATAAAATTAAAAAATTGACATGGATAATTAGGTTCCTTAAAAATATCATCGTGGACCCTATGATAGTGCCAAAAATAATTTGGTTTTGGTTGAAGGGCGTGGTTAGTGGTTGTGGTATATTCCCTTGGGTATCCAAAATGGTTATGGATGAAGATAATAATTCACGGGGGTGTTCAAAATATTTTAATCATTATTGACTCCCAGTCATCTGACTATGGTTGATCTAGTAATTTATGATCTTAATAGAGGTCTCTAAATATTGTTTTCTTTCATTTTCCATACATTTAACCATTATTTAACTCTCATTTAACTCATATTTAAGATCAATCTCATTTTAGTAAAGATCATGGGAATTCCTCTCTTATCATGAAACAGGATGAGAGTTTCCATTATTAATTGTATTTTATATGGTAGATCAATTATCATGTATAAAAGATATACTATTCATATTTTACCCATTTCAAAGGAAAAATTTTATGTTGTTCATGTTATATGTGTCTATATATTATGTTTTATAAATTGAAATTATTTCAATTCTAAGTATTCCATTTGGGTTAATTTATGAAATTAAATATTTGAAACTCATGAGAGTTATATTTGATCATTGAGGGATAATTTTATGTATTCTAAAAGTGCGTTTTTATTGAAAATAATTTGATTATCATGATGTGTTTGTTAAATTCATTAAATGAATATTTTTAAATGGAAATTGTTTTTCAGGAGTTACAGTAGTATAATATCCATATTGAAAATTTAGAAATGATTTATGGGCCTAAAATGGATTTATATTTCCTTGTAATATAGATTTTGAAATATGAATATAGGTTCTTCAACTGAATAATACTGTAATAGTAAAACAGTAATGCCCTGTCGTATAAAGAAAAAATAAATATATATGAGTCCATGTCGGGTATGAAATATCTATTGGAATTACACATGATTATATTGTTTTTAGTTGGTATCAGTTCAAAAGGGTTGATATTGTAGAACTATAAGAGTAACTAATTATGAATATTTCTTTTTCTTAGTTGGTTAAACCTTTATATTATGATGTACATTTTATTTTTTGGTAGTACATTACATGAATACTAATTTTAAATTCTTCTTTACATATTCATATAGACGTATATACATGAAAACTATTTTATAAATCTTTTTGGAATTCATGGATATAAATTTTATATCACATTTATTTGTTTCCTTAAATTTTAAATGTTATTTAATATTGATCCAAATGATTTCGTTATTGTAGAATGAATTATTATGATTTTATTTAAATATATTCTGTAAGAAGGTTAATAGATGCATGTTGATATTCATTTTATATGTTCTTATTTGAAACTAAGTAATCATTAGTTGTAACACCCTAAATTTTCTATTAATAAATTATATCATTTAATTAGTATCATTCTGCTGAAGAGAAGTATTCCATTCAGAGGACCACTCAAACATTTTTTTGGCTTCATCAATGTGTGTTGGAATGGTACTGACTTTTAGTTGTGTGGATATAGATCTATTGGTGGAATTGAGTTCCATATTAGTGGTTTTTCATTTGTTTGATTACACCATTTTATCCTTTTTTAAGATGATTCATTTTTTGTTCTAGATGATTTTATATATCATATATCTTAGATAATAAACATACTAATCTTATTATACTTATATTACATTATGTATTTTGAGGGAGAAATCGTTATTGAAATCCTTTTAGGATTACCTTGTTCTTATTTCGATCCTATGGTGATTGATAATGCATTGCAGTATTATGGTAGGACTATTTAGGTGATATTATGGGTATACATGATTTCATGTGTAATATTTATTATTCTGCGAATCATGATAAAAATTATATAATTATACAATTTAAATTCAATTGAATTAATTTTTTCAAATCACAGACACATGTCTAATAAATCAGAATATCTATATATTTTATTAATATTCAATCCTTCTGATTAGTAATACCTGGATCATATATGTTAAAAAAATATTAATAATGGTTCAATTTAAAAATAATTATATAGAATCATAAGATAATTTTTTTATTGATGAAAAAAAGTTTCATTCCTTTTTTGATAATATTGATATTATAACTAATCAATTTTTATATTTATAGAAAAACAGATATTGTTAAGTAGATATTTATGGAATTACATAATGAGAATTATTTTATAATAATATATAAAATTTTATTAATTTCATTATTTATATAATTTTACTAGGATTTAATCTTCATAAAATATTTTATACCAAAATTTGATTTATTTATGAAATAATATATATTCTTCTTCAATACTATTGAGACGTAATATATAAAGAATAATGTTTTCATAATATTAATTACATTTTCAATTTAAAACACCCATTGGATATAGTGTAAAATGCGGATGGTGATGTTATGATGATGTTATCACAACTTTACAATAATTTATCAAAATGGAACACATAAAACCATGAATAACTAGAGGGGTGGAATGGGTGTGTCTCTATAGGGGGTTTGTCATCTAATGAGAATCTATATTATTAAAATATTTATATGAAATGGGTTTTATCAATTCATCCATAATGACAGTAGTGGAAATGGATCGCATGTACCAAATATAACCATCTAATAGAATCCACCTGTAGTTATCCCATATATCTCCTTTACAATCATTTTTGTGGGTCACATCCTTGGTTTGATTCTTTTGATCTATTATCTTCATTCATTTCCATGTCCATCATTTTTTATATTTAAATGCTATTTCAATTTCATAGGTTCTATGTTTTTTTCAATTGGTAAAAATGTCAATATTTCTCTATATAGGATATCTAGGTCAATTGTAATTGAATATATGATTGGTCATTAGGGGGGGGTTAGACATGGAAACCCTAGTTTCCTATCCGATTATTAGGTCATGTATGGTCATGTTATATGGAAGGATAAGGAACCAGAAATACCTTAACAATTCTTTTCAAATACATGATCTCATTGCTAAATATTTTGGATACATTATAAAATAAATGAAGACTCAATTATAAAAACCAATTTAATTATTTATTTATTCTAATAAGTATGTATTGGTACTATATTTATAATCTGAACTCATATAATAATTTCAATATCTGTTGACATTATCATTAATGGTGAGGATACTCAAAAAAAATTCTCTAAGATTTAGTTACAAGAAAACATAATTTTCATATATGTTTGGATACAATGTGATATTCCCAAACTAGAAAATGAATATATAATATATAATTTTTTGATTAATACTCATTAAACCTCATAATAAACTACACCCTACAACCTGAATTTTTCTTATCATTATAAATTACATAAATTAAATACATATTGGACAACATCTTAAATATATAAATGAAACTAAATTCGCATATGATTCAATTTATGAGAATAATACACTATATTTTCCACCATAAACTTGGAAATGTAAATATATGAATTGGTGACATTGATCACTCAATAATTTTACACATTAGAGAGATAAAATAATTTATCATAATTGAGTATATGATATAACATAGAGTATGGTAACATATTCAATGAGAATTTACATAACAATATATAATCATAAACAATATTACCTAGATCATAAATCATAGTTCATGAAGTATATTTTTTGTAATTACTAAATAAATGAAATAAACTTATGTGGAATTATTATAATCATAAGCCTAAAAATGCAGCATAGCCATCAAAATATTAAATATTGATAATCATGGAAAATAATTCCCAATCTAAATGATCAAATTCATAACCATCATTACGTAACATAATTTTTCTAATAGTTTATTTAGTTATCTCCCACAACAACAAAAATTCTAGATGAAGATATATTGTAAGGACCCACCATTAATCATTATATAATATTGTGTTTTAGTAATATATTTTAATATAATTTAATTTATTGATCATTATAGGATTATTGTTTTATAGAATTAGTTCATAAATAATAAATTACAAAATTATGTAATAAACTATGGTCACTCAATTCATTATACATCATTCCACCATATAATACTATTTAAATGAACCATTATTTTATTTAAAAAAAACTCTTCATTTCGTTCAAATTGAACAATTCCTTTCCATTTCCCATACTTAAATTCGATGATAAACATTTTAAAACCATTAGATGAATATAAAAATATCAGTGAAATGTATAAAAAACTAGAAAATTGTATGTCTCATTAAATCATGAAAAAACTTGTAAAGTTTAACTTTATCAGGAAATTTCATACTAGAAATTAATAAGAGTCCTTTTTATAGGAAAAGACCAAATTTTATCTCAATGTAATCCTTTATAAACCATATCACATAATTAAAAACACCTTTTGGTAACATAAAGAGTCAAATTCATAACCAATTTAAGATTATATTAGATGTAACTTAAGCATATTTTAATCAAATAGGGAAGACATTTTCTAACTTCATCATTGTTTAATTTTAGGACTAGAAACATTACATAATTAATTGGATTTATATTTTTAGAACACCCATCAGTTAATCTATAATAGCCTCATTGGGTACTATTTGGGATCACCTGTCAAATAAGATGTAACTAGATCATATGACACAATATAAATGAACATGATTCTTTGGTATAATTATCATATACCATATCATAAATAAATATTTTTATAATTTCACATTTACAGCATAAAAATATTAAAATTTATCCTAAACTCTTATGAAAAACTATTTTTGATATCAAAAAACCATTTTCCATTAAAATCACATTTTTAATCTAAAAATACCCAAAAATAGAATGTTCATTATCTTCTAAAAATACATGAAAACATTCCAAGGGAACTAGAAATATAATAACGATACTGGTAGAAGAAATATTTATTAATTCCATAAATGATAACAGTGAATATAGATTTTTTTGTTGTACACAATGATCCATATAAAACACCAAAAAAGATTACATTTCAAAACCATTGAAAAAATGTAAAAGTGAAGAAAAATTAATTTATAAATAAATTCATTCGTTATAAAACCATTAATAAATTCATTTTAAAAAATGGATTGGGATGAGAAAATGTTGGTTGGAAAAGGAATTAAATTAATATTTTTTATGAATGTACCTTACAAATTTCTAAGTACTTGAATTTTAATCCTCATTAAATATTTAAATATTAGAAAAAAATATCATGAGAATATATAATTTCTTGATAATAATTTTAATGTTTCTGTATATACACCTCGTAATAGAGTAATTGTGAATAGCATAAAAATATTCCTCAACGAAAGGAAATTGAGGCAAGTCCCATACGTTGAGTTTGACTTCTCACATGTGTCATTATATATGTATATAATAAAAATATTTAAATTATATTAATTTTTAAGAACATTTATCATTTGTTATTATTTCATTTATTACTATTTTATATTCAATTACTTAACCAATTAAGTATCTATTGGATGTTTTGACAATATTCGAAATATATATAAAAAATTAATATAGTTTATTAGCAATGTTAACAGAGTTCATTATATAAACATCTGCATAAGAATAATAATAATAATAATATATATAATTTATACATCTGTAAAACTATTAATATCAATTAAGAAGGATTGATTTACATAATGATGTATGTTACAATAATTGAGATGGTATTCCATATGTACACATGAGTAACATTCCCAATTTTCAATGATATTTATGAAAAAGTGGTAAGTACTATTTTATATTTATAAAATGATAATGGTATCATATATAATTTTTATTTATTTAATCAAGGATATATAAAGAATTTGTTTTGTGTGGCGATGAAAATATAATCACATCGCTTTATGAACATGGTATATCACATATTGATGAAAGATTTATCCATTTATCGGAGAGCTAAATGGAAAAAATAAAATTTTATAATATACTTTAATAATGATAAATATTTCATTAATATAATAATTAGTTAATTTTTATAACATATAGTAATTATCATTACACTCATTACCTTCTATTTCACATGTTAGTGAAAACCGAATCACATCACTTTGTGAGGTGATATGCCTCCATACACATGAGTGATGTTGTCAGATCTGCTATGAAATGGAAATTAAAAAAACTATAAATAAGATAATGAATACAAATGTTTAATATTGATATAAATATAATATATAAATTTAGATTTATTTAATATCAATCTTTATACTCCACCATGAGTGGTGGTAATGGGAAACAGATTGACATATGTTCATGAGGAGGTATTCTGTCATGCACATGAATGAAGATTTAATAACCCTTTTGATGAAATATAAAAATTAGTGAAGTTAAGATATTATAATAATAAATGTGTAGTATAGTGAATATATATATTTTTTTATATATAAATTGTTAAGAAAAATTGATGAAGCTGGGGGAAGAAATAAAATAAAAATGCTCGTTGAGGAATGATACCTATTTTCAGGTATCTTCCTCTAGTCCACAACAAATGCCATTATATTTTCTATTTATGCCCTTAATAAGGCCTAAATTATTATAATAGGTAATTAGGGATGTTATATTTGTAATTAATTTTTTAAAAAATGGGTTATAAATATTTAAATAGTGTCAGATAGGGGTTTTCCTTTTGTTTCCCATAGAAAGTATCCATAAATCGGCCATTACCAATACAATATGGGTTGAGGTCAAAAAATGAAATTTAAATGGATTTTATCCATGTTTTCATGCTATATTAACCATTATTTTTTTATTTTAACACAACTATAATTCATTATTACCTTAAACACAGTAATTAATTATTAAATTTTCCACTACTAATATTTCTAAAATATTAATTTGATCTTATTATAAAATATAAATTTGGCCTATTATAAATACAGAAACCATTTTATCATATTCAATTGAGAAAATTGGGAATATAATTGTAAAGCAACCTTATAGGCATGACAAAAAAGTTGGACTCCAGAAGAGTATTTTTTTAGATGAAATGATCTAATATTAACTCTATGAATACTAATAATAATTTTATGATACTAAAATTAAATTTTCCATTAATTTTTTTTAATAAGGAATTATCTCTTCCAACTAATCTTCTTCTAGCCTCAAAACATGATATGAATCTGGAAAATATTTTCATAACCTAAAAACATGAAATACATTGTGTACCTAAGATAAACTATATGGTAAGGATACCTAGTATGAAATTTATCCAATTATGCCCCAAATTTTATATGTTCTAATGAACTATGGACTTATAATCCCCTTCTTAAAAAAATAAAAACACTTTTCCATGGAGAAACATTTAGAAATACATATTCTATTAATATAAAAGAAATAACTTTCCTCTAGTTTTCTTCATTGCTTTTATTCATACTACAATAAATCCCCATATTTTTTAAATCAATGAAACTTCACCATCCATTTCTTATATTAAAATAGTCTTATAAACATCATTTTTCGTATTTCATCCCCAAAATCTTGTCTCTTACATCCCATTTATTTATAATTCCTCAAATAGTGTCATATATATATTGGAATTAAAACTATTATTATAGGGGAACTAAACCATGTTATGATATTGATCCCAATATCCCTGGTAATCGAATGAAAATAAATGAATAATTTATTCCATGTTCTAGATATTCCACCCATATAGTTAAATATATTGAGGATTAAAAGATATACTAAATCATAATTCCATACCCAATGATATTATGAATCCCATTGTAGAAAATTTGATGTGAACCAAGGATCATGATATGATTCAATAATGATTTACACTCCATGTAACATGAGTATCAAAAACAAAAATATTCCAAAAATGTGATCTATTTTTTATCTAAAATAGAACTGAAATTTTTATATATAGTTATTCGATCAACAATAACCCAAATCACATTATTGCATGATATTTTTTTTCTAATCCTACAAATAAATAAATTGATTTATTTTAATATTTACAATTCAAAAATTGAAATGGTTGAAGCATTACCATTAATAATTTTCATTCTTATTTAAAATTTCTGAAAATAAAACACCTTATAGTGAATTCAGCAACATGTATCATCATTCCTTCCCATTAGTAACACTCATGATGTTCCCTATATATGAGTTATATTAAGATGAGTGGAATAAAAAGTACTATGTGTAACATCCAAGGTAAATAAAGAAAATGAAGCTTTTTCATATTTATTATTATTTTTGAACTAAATATTAATTCTACTTTAAAGGATACTCTATGTTCGATAGCATACCCGATACACAACAATGGGTTTCTTTAAAATCTTATGTTGTATACTAATAATATAATATTATTATTTTAAATGGTAGTTAACACCTAGCTATTCTAATGGATGGAATAAATAGAACTAACTAAAAAATGATTATATATTTTTGTTATATGTTTTTACATTTATCCAATAAAAGGTAGAGGCTTAAAATGTGAATAAATATAATTTTAAACATTACTTACTTAAATATGTTGATTTACCACCTTTTAATGGAGAACCATATTTAAATATTTTTTGGGTAACTTTTATATGTTCCATTTTACAAAATAAAATTCTTCTTTAGAATCGGGACATCAAAATTGACTTTGGGTAAATTTTTGGTATTTTTCTAATAAAATTCATTTTTTTATGAATAGTGAATAATACTATATTTTAATTTGAAAGTGTCTTTTAATATTATTTATTTATATGGTTACATCACATTTTTAATTGGTTTTAAAGTGTAATTATATTAACTTTTTACCATTTAATCCAATGTTGGACATTGGAATTAATTTCACTTTGAAATTGGACATAAACAAGTATCAATCTTTTAATAGTTATTGTTTCATAAAAACGTGATATCTGTTATGATAATGGGAAACAATTTTAAATTAATTAATCCAACTTCTATGTTTTAAATTTTTTAAAAAATAAATCATTTTTTGATTTTTAGTATCAAATATATCTTAGGTATAATTTTTGATATTTTTCTGAAAAACATCAATTTTTGATAAATAGTGAAACCACTAAGTAGTAGTTAAAAATTGACATTTTCATTTAAATGAAATTTTACCACTTTTGTGGATTGAATTTTGAAAATCTGATATACGTTATTGTTATTATTATGTATAATTTGGTTCAATAAGATGAAAATAATTTTTTTATGGATAGTAACTTTTGACTTTTATTTACCGCAGTTAAAGGTAAATAGGGTAATTCAAGGTAAAAAGAATATTATTGTAATTTAAAATTACCTTAAAACTTGTCCTAACCTTATTAGATGATTATTGTCCGACCATGGGAATCCTTGGGTCTATTTTGGGACCTGATGGAGCCACTTATGAATGATAATGACATTTATTTTAATTAACTTAATGTAAAGGTAAAAATGACATAAACAAATATATATTTGTAAGTTAATTTTTAAATGGGGTTATATAAGTTATCCTTACAACTATAAATATTAATTGAAAAGATAAATATATTTCCTACATCATGGTATTTTTTTATAATTTTTAGGAATCAAATATATTTTATTATTTATGACACAATAATGATGCAGTGTTTACCTCATTAATAAATGATTTAAATCAATAAGATTATAAATATTATAATATCATCCAAAACCTATCCAATTTTTATTGTATGATTTTATTTCAACCATGAGTAATCTTATATTCTACCTTAAAGATTTTGGGTTGTTCAGAAACTGAATATCATTATATAATAAAATAATATTATCACACTTTTCTAAAGAGCCCCTCCCCCCCCCTTATAAAAAGCTCTCACTTCTATCAAATTCCTCACACATATAAAGCCTTTTGGCTCATCCAAACTCTGAAAAATTAAGCTCCCCACAACCTTATACTCCTCCTATAATCCATACCTTAGTTATAATGCAATTCAAGAAACCGTTTTGGTTCAAACCAAAGGGAGTTACCCAAATTAAAGTAACAGTTTCTCTTAAATTCATTTGTTTTATTTTGTTTTATTTTACTTCTACAACCCCTAAAATATTTTTATTTATTTACATTATAAAAAAACCAGTATCCTAAATATACTAGTAAATTTTAATGAGAATTATTTGAACTACACTTACACACACCTCCATCTAATTGGTAAAGAACATATTGTTTCTGTGGGTGGAAAAAAGACACCTCACGAAACGATGATTGTTCAATTATCTCCTACTTCCTATAATGGTGGACATTATTATGGAACTATATTTTTATATTATATATATTATGTTTATTTTTTCATTATGTTTCTATATTTTTAATTTATATAATACCTTTATGGTTTCCATTATGAGTAAACAAAATAATTTCATTTGAGGAAGTGTGGACTACCACCCCTCAATGTAATATGACTCCTTCATACAATATATGGGACATATAAAGGATTAAATTATTGATATTATATAAGATATTGTACTGGAATTAAAATATAACTACATATCATCATGTTTTCATTCAATTAAAATATGAAATAGAAATGAAAGTAGCATTCATGCGTACATACGACTTACCATCTCCATGAACGGTGAATTTAATTTCTTATCTCCAAATGTTATGTACTGATATAAATACATATATATACTGGATATATATGATATATAAGATATATAAATCTTGAATATCATTCTGTAGATAATGGACTCTTGACCACATGGACAACTTGTAATTATAAGGTGTTCATTATTTTACTCAAGTACCAAATATCGACAGAATGACCATTATTAACAAAAATGATTACATATTAATTATAAAAATGTAATAAATGATTTAAAAGGACTAATAAACTTGAAAAAGGGTTCTTCATCAAGTATAAATTAACTTATTTTTATTATTCTGTAATAACAAGGAACAAACAAGTCAAGTTGGACACAAGGTAAGGAATTTCTTATCTCACTATCAATTCCATTTGATTTCAATTTTTCCCCACTTATTTATTTCATGTGGTGTATTGGGTACTTACATGTGATATATATTATCATTATTTTCTTTATGTTCTTTGTATTTTATGATTCATTTTGTGGTTATTAACTTTTGGTCATACAACTCGATTGATTTCAACGTGGTATGGGGGTTTTATCTCACTTTTTATTCCTATGAGATTCATGCTATATTTTCCACTATTTCCTTTTGTTTGGTAGATGTAATTCCCATGATTATATTATTTATGTAATATAAATTAATTTATTGGTATTTACATCTTCATTAAATTATCCTTCTTTCATGGGGTGTATGTTTCGTATGATACCAAATCGGTAAGGGAACCTTTTCACCCACCACTTTTTAAAAGACTATTTTTGTTATATCTTTTAATTTACATATTATTATATAGGGATATGTTATTATATATCCTTATTGCTGTAAATTTTATGTCCATGTTATGAGATACCCGTTTCTATCTCATAAACTCTTTTTTTTGAAATTTTATGTGACGTCATTAGGCAGTCGAATATTTGTAAGGGAACTTCTTCACCCAATTTCAATTCATTGCGTTAAATTTATACTTCATGATTATGTCATGATATGAATACGTGTGAATAAACTATGATTGTTTAACACATAATGTCCACTTTATTGAATGTATTCTTATTTTTCACACATTATTATGTAAAGGATTTATCCTTAATCTAAGGATACAATTTTTAGAAGGGATTTCGTCTCAATTTACATTTCATTGAGACTTCACTGTTTTTATGAACCAATTCACTCTTATATATTGTATATACAATCCTTTGGAATATTATATCATCAATACATTTATTCTCATGATATTATAATGTTTTTATTAAATTTTATTCCTCAATTATTTGTACTCTAGAATATCTCATTTTGTTAAAAACTCATTAACTAAAATATCATTTTAAAATTTTTAAAGATTTATTTTTCTAAATATTTTTCATTAATTTCCATGTTTTAAAAATAGTTTCTAGAATTTATTTATATGGACAATAATTGTTTTCAAATGATAATTCATTTAAAATATTCAAAGTGGTATGGGAAACATTGATTCAAATAAATTTTTATTAAATGTTTTAAATAGTTTTATAAAGAATTGCTTATTTCAATATATTGATTTGATATATTGTGATTGGAATGTGGAAGTGTTATCTTTACTTTATTCTTGTGTTATATTTTATGAATATGTTATCGTTATTAGGAATTGTTTACGTATACGGGTGGTTCAGTGATAATCCTATGGTGGGTGATCCCGAGATAGCTTTCTAATGCATTAGGTAATGTGACAAAGGTAAATGTTAATGTTTCTCCTTAGAGATATAGGGAATATACTGTAATGGGTATTCCATAGTAACTTCCTATGTAGCTGTTATAGCTACAATGTAAGTATGTTATGTATGCCACAAGTTACCTTTTTGATTTATGATTTCTTTGTGTTATTCATAAATCTTATGATTTCATGAGGCAAGTAAAAGAGTTCATGTTTTGTATATATTTATGAACTAATGTTTTCATTCTCGGTTTTATAGCCCTTACTAATATTTTTATTCTCATCCCAAGTTTTGAAATGTTTCTCACAGGACATAAAGATGAATTGGGTCAAGGATGGGATCAAGGAAAAGTCAATATGTCTAAAACATGGAACTAGACATGATTCTTTTTAAGAGTTTTTATTTTATGAAAAAATGGAAACTGAGTAGAATTGTCTACTTTGTAATCTTTTGAGATGTAATAGTTATGTGTTAATTATTTAAAAATATAAACTTAAAAAGATACTCAATGATAATTATTTGTTTAATTCAATATTAGGTAATGTTTTAATATCAGGTCCTTATAGTTGGTATCATAGGTCGGTTTAGACAACTTTAGAGATTAAGAGTTTTTGTTAGACACATGGTTAGTCCCTAGGTCTATTATTTCCGTTAAATCCTTGTTTTGTAACTTTTTCGTATCAATGAAAGTCAGCTACAAATGGAAGGAGGAGGATCTCAAACGAAAGTCCTATCTCCTCCTGATGACTTTCTTGTAATAATTATTACAGAGTCTTGTTTAGATGATTGTGAAACTTTTTATAGTATACAACTCACTTGAAATCATTTGTTTGAGATATCAAACACCTTTACCATACCTTGTTATCATCGTGGATCATGGGTTTTATTTAAACAAATCTTATTTTCACAATATTTTAAAATTTTCGAGCAAGGTAAATATTTTCAAGGAATTTTCAAATATTTTACCTTATCACAAGATTTTGATGCATATTAAGATTTTAAAAAAGGCGATGAAGAAGGAGACCCTTGTGCAACCTATTTATATTTTCTTTTACAATATAGTATCTCATCACATACCTATGCGATTTTAAAAGGACCATTAATTGAAAGTTTCAACTCAAATTCATTCTGACTGTTTTATAGAAATCATCATTTATCAGATGTTTTGAAATTATATTTCATACATGATTATTTTCCAAAAATATTTTTCTGTGAACCCCCATATGAAAGATATTGTACAAGGTGTATTTGGATGAAGGAATCAAATGATTTTTAAGGATCTCTAAATAATTGTTGCAATGCATGGAACCTATACCTACGTGAATAAGATGACGAGGAAACCAAATAGAGACCATGATCACGGTATGATGTTATTCCTTTGGGGGATTGTTTTATTTTATCATATGGAAGTGAAATAAAAAAATGACAATATATATAAGACTTCAGGAATTAAGATGTTTAGCTCATAATGAATTGGAATTAAAATGAAAGGTATAAGGAAACCATTGAGGTTAAAACATGTTAGGGTTATTTTTGAGTTTTATAAAAAGGAGAACCTATAGTATGGTTGACAACCCGTCACATCCAGTAAGGCTGCAGGAATCGAACCCACAATCAAAGTGTGACAAGGGAACATCTCCTACCACTTGCCTACATGAAGTCCTAGGTTATTAAGACTTATTATTATAGTAAAATAATTTTATGGAACCGGAATATGTTGTTTTTGGGAACCTATGTTTTATCAAATGGATATACTTAGTATAAGAAAATTATTTTTTGATTAAGTGATAAAGGTTATTGTGAAATAGGATCTCTCTTTTAAGGAAACACTATATGCCTAAAGAAGATAGAATAATATGGGATTTCAATTGCGGAATAATGGTTAAAATTTTTGTTTGGAAGAATCTATGTTTTTATTGTGGACATATGACGACTTTATTTATTGATGAAAATGATTGACCTATCATGGATAATATGTGATTAGATTAATTAATTTTCAATATGAGACTTTATGAGTAACTGATGTTATTTGGAGATAAATTTTAAGATTTATCATGTAAGACTATGTAATTAAATCCTTATGAGATTTGGATTTCAATATTAGTTTGGATTACTTTTGAAGAATATTATGGACTGTTGTTTTTTGAATGGTATTTGTTGAACATTAGGTTTTGTTTGACAAATTTTGGAGATTAAGAGTACTTTTCCTTTTTGTAAAAGTTTATCTTTATTGGGGATTATCTGATCTTGTACTAAAAATTTTGGTTTTGGTTAATGTCTAATGATAGGGGAAATATATAGTTCATATTTTTTGGATTATGTGATACAGTAGATGTTGATTCTATCACTTTTAATGAGACCAAGTAAATTTTAATTCTCATCGTTTGGAGAAAAGATGCATTTGAGGTAAAAATTTAGTAAAGAATGAAAGTATACATGAAAAGTTATTATGTTTCCTTATGTTTTTAGTTATTATCATAAATAAATTCCTCATCTTTATGAAATGTATCTTAAAACAAAAACTTTTTCTGTTAACTTTTCTTATTGGGGAATCAAGCACCGTTGAACCTATCACAAGTTTGTGATTTTCCCGAGGTTAAATTTTTCCTAATCATGTTTTCTGTCACTCTCCATAAGAACTTGAATGTTTTTTCTCACTTCCATATCCATGTTTTCTTACATGAAATCATAGTTTGAGTTATCTCAGGTGACCTTTTTTACTTCCCTTTCTTTGTTTTAAAGTGATTGTTTTACTGACTATTTTCCGACTTGGGACTTTTAATGATGTTTCCAAGCCTAGTTTTAAAATTGAGAGGATGTAATTATTAAAAGGGGAGAAGGTTGTAACATTCTAGGAAAATAAATATCATTACATTTTTTGATATTTATTAATATTTGTAAACTAAATATTAATTCTACGTTAAAGTGGGTTCTATGTTCGATGGCGTACCTGATACACAACAATGGGTTTCTTTGAAATCTTACATTGCATACTAATAATATAACATTATTATTTTAAATGGTTGTTAACGCCTTGCCATTGTAATGGTGGGAATAAAAAGAACTAACTAAAAAATGATTATATAGGTTTTTAAAATGTTTTTACATTTATCCAATAAAATTTAGAGGCATAAAATGTTAATGAATATAATTTTGAACATAATTTACTTTAAAAGGTAGACTTGCCACCTTTTAATGGAGAACCATCATTAAATATTGTTATGGTCACTTTAACATGTTCCACTTGAAGATATAACATTATTATTTAGTATTGGGACATCAAAATTTAATCTGGGAAAATTTTAGGTATTTTTCTAATAAAATTCACTTTTTATGAATAGTGAAAACTACTATATTTTAATTCAAAAGCGCCTATAATATAATTTATTTATATGGTTATATTACCATTGTAATTGTTTTTAAAGTGTAATTATATTATATTTTTACCATTTAATCCAATTTTGGTCATTGGAATTAATTTCACATTGAAATTGGACATAAACAAGTATCAATCTTTTGATAGTTATCGTTTCTTAAAAACACACTATTTGTTTTGATAACGGGAAATATTTTTAAATTAATTAATGCGACTTTATGGTTTTGAATTTGGTAAAAAAGAAATCATTTTTGAATTAGGAAGGTCAAATATATCCTAGGTTGAATATTTGATATTTTTCTGAAAAACTTTAATTTTTGATGAATAGTGAAACCACTAAGTAGTATTTAAAAACTTACATTTTCATTTAACTAAAATTTTACCACATCTTTGGATTGAATTTCAAAAACCCTACATACATGGTTATTATTAGTAAGTAAAATATGGTTCAATAAGATGAAATAAATATTTGGTGAATAGTCACTTTTGACTTTTATTTACCGCATTAAAGGTAAATAAGGTAATTTAAGGTAAAAAGAATATGATAATAATTCAAAATTACCTTAACACTTGTTCTAACCTTACTGGATGAGTAATTTCCAACCATGGTAATCCTTGGGTTTATTTTGGGACCCCATGTAGTAACTTATGAATGATAATGACACTTTATTTTAATTAACTTAAAATTAAAGGTAAAATTGACATAAATAAATATCTCTTTGTAAATTAATTTTTACCTGGTGTTATATAGGTTATATTTTAGAATATAAATATTCATTGGAAATATGAAAATATTTCATATATAATTTTATTGTTTTATAATATTTAGACAATGAATAAATTAAATTATTTATGGCACAATTTTGATGCTGTGTTTACCTCATTAAAAAACGATTTAAATAAATAAGATTATAAATAATAAAATAACATCCAAAACTTGTCCAATTTTTATTGGATGAATTTATTTCGACCATGAGTCATCTTATCGTCTACCTTATAGAGTTTTGGGATTTTAGAAACTGAATATCATTCTATAATAAAATAATATTATCACACTTTCCTAAAGAGCCCCTCCCCCCTAATAAAAAGCCCTCACTTCTATCCAATTACTCATACCTCTAAAGCCTTTTCATTGCCCAAAAACTTCCTATTTAATCTCCATACATACCTATCCTCCTTCTAGAAGCATTACCTTAGGTAGAAGGCACTTCAAGAAACCCTTATTGGTTTATACCAAGGGGAGTTAACCCAATTAAATGTTACAGTTTCTATTAAATTATTTTGTTTTATTTTACTTCTACAACCCCTAAACTGTTTTTATTAATTTATTTTATAAATAAACCTATATCCTCAATATAATATGATTATTTAATGAGAATTATTCAAACTATTCTTACACACACTTCCGTCTAATGGGTAAAGAACATACTGTTTATATGGGTGAAAAAAAACACATCACGAAATGACAATTGTTCAATTATCTCCTACTACCTATTATGGTCGCTATTATGATGAAACTGTATTTATATATGATATAAATTATTTTTATGTTTTCATTATTTTTCTGTATATATAATTTATATCATACCTTTATGGTTTCTATTATGTGTAAATGCGATAATTTGATTTGAGGAAGTGCGGACTACCGCCCCCTCAAAGTGATATGACTCATTCATACATTACGTGGGACTTAAAAAGGATTGAGTTATTGAAATTATATATGATATTATACCATAATTATAATATAACATTGTATCATTATTTTTTCATTCAATTAAAATATGAAATAGAAATGAGAGTAGCGTTTATGCATACACACGGCTTACCGTCTCTAAGAACGGTGCATTTCATTTCATATATCCAAATGTTATGTACTGTTATAAATATATATATATACTATATATATATGATATATAATATATCTAAATAATTAATATCATTTTGGAGATAATGGAATCTTGACCACATGGACAACTTGTAATTATAAGGTGTTCATTTTTTTAGTCAAGTACCAAATATCGACAAAACGACCATTGTTTACATAAATGATTAAATATTACTTAAAACATGGTAATGAGTGATAAAAAATGAGTAATAAACATGAAAAAGGGTTCTTAAATCAAGTATAAATTAAATTATTTTTATTATTCAGGAAGAAGAAGGAAAAAACAAGTCAAATCAGACCTGAGGTAAGGGATTTCTTATCTCACTTTCAATTGCGTGAGATTTCCCTTGTTCGCCACTTATTTATTGCATGTGGTGTATTGGGTTCTGTCATGTGATATATATTATCATGATTCTATTTATATTCTTTGTATTTTATGATTCACTGTGGGGTTATTAACAATTTTTTATACGAATCGATTGATTTCAATGTCGTGACGGGTTTTCATCTCACTTTTTATTCCTGTGAGATTCATGCTATATTTGCCACTATTTTATTTTTTTTGGTGGATATAATGCCCATGATTGTATTATTTATATAATATAATTTGATTTGTGGGTATTTAAATCTTCATTTAAATATCCTTCTTTCGTGGGGGTGTATGTTTTGTATGTTACCAAATTGGTAAGGGATCCTTTTCACCCTCATCTTTTTAAAAGTCTTATTTTTGTTTTGTCTTTTAATTTACATATTCTTATGTAAGGATATGTTCTTTATTATACTTATTACTTTAAATATTATTTCCAAGTGATGAGATTCCAGTTTCTCTCTCATCAACTCTTTTTCTGAAATTTCATGTGACGTCGTTAGGTTGTCAAATATTTGTAAGGGAACTTCTTCTCCCAATTTCAATTCTTTGGGTTAAACTTCTACTACTTGATTATGTCATCCTATGAATATGTGTGAATAACCTCTAATTGTTTCACAATTAATTTCCACTTATATTTACTGTATTCTTATTTTTCACACATTATTATGTAATTGATTTATCCTTTTTCTAAGTATACAATTTTTAAAAGGGATTTTGTCTCAATTTACATTCCATTGAGACTTCATTGTTGTTTTGCACCAATTCACTCTTAAATGTCCTAAAGATTTATTATTATAAATATATATCATTAATATCCATGTTTTAAAAATGGTTTTTAGGATTTATTTATATCGAAATTAATGTTTTCTAATGATAATTCATTTTAAAGCTTCAAAGTGGTAGGGGACACTTTGATTCAAAAATCTCTTTATTAAAATTTTTAAATGGTTTTATATAGAATTGATTATTTCAATATTTTGATTTGATATATTGTGATAGGAATGCAGAAATGTTATCTTTACTTTATGCTTGTGTTATATGTTATGAATATGTTATGGTTATTGGGAATTTTTTAAGTATATGGGTTGTTGTTTGATAAACCTCAGGCATGTGAGCCTGAGATAGATCTCTAATGCATCGGGTAACATGACAGAGGTACACATTAATGTTTTTTTAAGAGATTTAGGGAATATACTATGATGGGTATTCCAAAGTAACTCCCTATCTATCTGTGATATCTATAATGTAAGTATGTTATGTAAGCCACAACTATCCTTTATGATTTATGATTTCTTTGTGCCATTCATAAATATTATGATTTGATGAGGTAAGTAAAAGAGTTTACGTTTTGAATGTATTTATGAACTAATGTTTTCTTTCTCTATTTTATAAAACTTACTGAGCTTTTTATGCTCACCCCTAGTTTTGAAATTTTTTTCACATGACATAAGGATGAATAGGGGCAAGGTTGGGATGAAGAAAAAATCAAGCTGTCTAAAACATAGAACTAGACTTATTTTGTAAGAGTTTTAATTTTATGAAAAAAATGGAAACCGAGTACAAGTGTATAAATTTTATTCTATTGTGATGTAATATTTTTGTCCTAATTCTCTAAAACTCTAAACTGGAAAGGATTCGAAATGTGAATTATTTTTTTAATTCAATATTATGTAATGATTTAAGGCTATTTCCTTATACTACAAGGTTCACTCAACAAATAATTCCATAACATGGAATCACAAGGAACATATATTATTATTAAAATTTATAAAAAACATATTTCTCTATATTTAATTGAGGAATTTTATAATTATGAATGGTTTAAAGTATTGGTTTCAATGATTAATCCTCCTTCTAAGCACGATTAACATTTTCAAATAAAGACGACATCATTACTACTTGGTACTACGAATAGGATGTCTTAAAATCCATATCATTGATGCCACAATTTTAAAAATCATTAATAGAAATTTTTTTTATATATATTACTTAATTAAAATTGAATTAATATTATTATTTTGACTCAATGATTCATCCATTTTTTTCTGGAGTGGTAATGAATCATTTAATCATAATTATTGATCAATTTAATTAGTATTCCCAATCTCATATTCAATTATTACTAATTGAATATATACATCCAACTTTTTTGATTGATATAGATTTCACACTATACAGTATCCAAATGTTTCACTAAAATATTAATGAAATACATTTCAGTTAATTACTAGTCATGTTTAGGGTAAATTAACTCTTGAGGTTTCAACAATCATGAAGGGTAATCAGTTATCCAATCATTAATCATTCATACACAACCAATTCCATTAAACAAAGAATCATTGTTGATGAAAAATTCAGAATTTCTATATGTTTAGGAAAAAACTATATCATTCTCAAATATAAAATTTAGTTATTTAAAATATTTCTCACATTCTTTAGTCTTGATGGATTAAAATTATTTTCGAGTTATCCTAATCCATGGGCTAGAAAACTGAGAATCTTTTTCAACAACCCACATGATGTAACCTATTAATACAAGAAAACTAGGAATTATTGTAATACTATTTCCTCTTGGACATTCAATAGAATTATTATTTTTTTTATAATGTGAAACCATAATAACATATTGAGAGATCATATGTCAAAGGAGTGAAATTTTATAAAACTAAAATTAATTGTTACTGAATTTCCTAAAATGTTTCATTTATATTAAGGTTTTCAAAACAATCCTGATGTTTATTTCATTTTCTTCATAAATTTTTTAATATAAAAAAATTTACTAATAAAATAATCACAAACATGTCAATGGAATCATGAAAAATCTATTCACAAACTACACAAATACAACAAGTTCATCAAAAAACCCAGCCTACATAACTACAATATCATAGTTCCGAATCATACTCTGCAAAACTATCTTAAAACTTTATGTTTCATTAACATTGAACTTATTGTTTCCCATCATGATTTAAACCATTTAAAAATAATAATCTATATAGATATGATAAAAAAACATCATTATTCGGGAAATGATACTTTTTCATAATAATGTTGTTACTAAAGACATTATAATCAATGTATAGTCACATTAAATAATCATTCACTTAAAAAATGGAGAATCCATATTTATGTGCATGGATAGATGAAATAGTTATATTATAAATCCTATAATTTCTTCATTAATTATAAAATTACCAGGTGATACAATCAATAAGGGGGTTTAGAAATAGACTTCGCATCAGAAACTAAGTCAATAATAAAATCAATTTCCTGATCTTGAATACCAGCTGAACAATCATCAGGATACACATCAATGTATTTATTTACTAATGTAATATAATTAAATTTAATAGTTTATTTATTTTCAAAAATAAAATCAAGGACACTTTCCTTACCACATCTAATTAATTTCTTTGATTCTTGGTCAGTTATTGAAGACATAAAATCATAAAATAAAATGTTATTATATCTGAAATATATCCTATCATGAGAAAATGATTTCTAATCAATACAAAATATTATATGATTCTATAACATTTACAATCCAATAATATTTCATGGAAATATCATTCCACTAACAATAATAAAAATATTTCTATAAATCATGGTTTATATGACATTTCCACCAAGTTTTCACCGTGTTTAATATCTTCTTTTCAAGTGGTGATATTACTATTTTCCTCAAACATATCTCTAAAATGAATAATTTTTGATATCTACATTCAATAAAGATAATAGAATAATTATAATACACATTTAATATAAATTTACCCACTTCATTTGATATCCCAAAATCAACCATAGTAATTGAAAATGACATTATGTAGCCTTTATTTTTAAGATCATAATGATTTACATCCCACGAATAAATCATTAATAAAATGTTAGTATAAATAACTAACTAATTAAAACTAAAAAAATCACCACCGATTTGACATCATCGACCCTATTAAGTGGATTCTCATGAATATTTTACTAGAGTCACAATCCTAATATGACTGAACTGAACAAACCTATAACACTTTTCATATAATTTCAAGAAGTTCTTGAAATTTCATTTTACAGATTTGGAACTTTTTAGGGTATTAAATTTAGACATATTTGTTTTTTAATTATCCATTTAATAACAACATATAGTTTTCATACTGTTGTTATCTTGAGTAGAATACTTTCCAGTAAAATCCTTTTCAGTTTTCTAAGAATAGTAGACAACTTTCTCTTAAAGTTTAAATTATCATGTAGTTAATTCTCTTCCAAAATAGGGTTTCAACCCTGGTTAAAATATTTTTATTTTTTTATTAGTGGCCAAATAATATTTGGCACATATCTATCAAATATTTAGAATTAATCTTAATATGATACTCTAAAATCATCCTTATTTATCATCAGTTCTCAAAATTGTTTTTCCCTCAAATTCAAACAAAATTAGGGGAATTTCTATAAAGTAAAATATATTTAGATGTTTACCATTATATGGAATTAGGATAATATTTATCTCTAGTATTCATAATAAAACAACTTCATCGATCATATTTATCATCAAAATAAAAAAAAGAAATGGGTTACCATTTTTTCTTTTTGAATATCATATGATAATATATATCATCATCATGGAATGAATCCATCCTTAACATATTATTCAATCAAGAGATCAACTGAATGATGGTATATATTGTCATATAATATTAAACAATATTTACATGTTTCATCATTGTTGATCAGGTTCCCCTCAATCGTGGATATTTCCACCATTAATAGGTTGTTTCATCAAATCCATCACTACAACAAAATATTCTTTTCCAATTCCAATCAACATGGGATTATGATTCGGGAGGATAGTTTCCTATTAAAAAATTCCCACTATAACTTCACTATTTCTTCTCTGAAATTCCATTCTAAATAGAAATAGTTCATATCAAGAAATACAGTAATAATTAAATGATACATCACTTCATCACAACTATAAGGTATAATCTATCAGGGGAATTCGATTAACATCATCCCAAACTATAAAGATTTTCATTATAACCTATGATACAGACTATAAGGAAATTACCTTAAATATTTAAAAATATTGAGTTTTAGTTACAAATTTACTTTCTTTAATTATGATTATATTTACAGTTCTATAGTTTTATATAATTAAATCATAACTCATGCATAACATAATAATTTAATATAAAGTGGAAAATTCTAAGCATTATCCATTTTTACAACCATATAAAAATTTTATCAAAAAATATATTTATTTTCATGAAAAATATTAAAAACATAAATTTCTTCCTCTTCTATTCTCTTACCCATCAATAAATCCATTTAAAAATATTTAAAAAAATTATATGAGATAAAAATATTAGTAAGGGATCAGAAAAAGAAGAAAACTATTAATCCAGGGAAAACATGAATGCTCATGTAAAATTATTCTTAATAATAAAATATATATGAGTATATGAAATAATATATTTTACATGAAAAATAATCACACTTTTTTCAGTGGATGCCTTTAAAACAAATGTAGGTAATTAAAAACAGTTTTCTCTAAATTGTAGAATTAGATTGTTAACCAACATTAATAATTAATTAGAAGTAACTAGAGAAAATATAAATAAATATAATAATAAATTTATTAAATCCCTATTTCTTCCTTAATAACACATGAAAAATTGACAAATAAATTGGAGTGATATCTAGCAGAACCCATCAATTATGTTATATCAGGCTCACCGAATTCTATCTAAGTGCACCCATCATATAAGTTGGGACATGCTCACCAGTAAATATATGGTAACACATGTTTCAATTTTATAATTATAATGTAATATATCTTGAATAAACCATTTTTATTTATCAATGTTTCAATCATAAATCATTTTAGATGCTCTTAAAATCATAAAAAATAAATTTTGGATATTAAATTAACATTTTATATTAAAAACTCATTTTCAAAAATTTAAATACCCAAAATGGAAAATTTTATTTTCAATGAAAAAAAAATTAAATATTTAAAGTCAATATTGAAATAAAATAATATTCATAGTTTAATAAATAGTAATTTTCTCTATAAACATTAAAATATAATATTCTTATTGACGTTTTTCAAAATGTTCTGTACAAAGCATGTAATTTTTTTTAAAAACCATTGATATAAAGTAGAAGTGACATAAAATGTAATTTATAAATATTTTATATCAATTTAAAAATTTCAAATTATATTTTAAAAATCACGGAGAATAAAAATAAAGAGTTAGAAAGAAAAATCAATAAATTAAGATTTCTAATTTAAAGTAAAGTCCAATATCACTTGGGAAACACTTGAATATTTTTCGACATGAATTAACAACATTATAAAAAAATTAAATAGAATTACAATAAATAAATTAATGATATAAAATTTTAAAGGGGGTTTAAATGAACATTATAAATAATATAGGTGTACAACATCAAAATATGCCTTAATAAAATAAAATAAAGATGAATTCTCTTACATTGAGTTTGATTTATCATGTGTGTCATTATCTACCTAAATAAAAACATTCTGATAATTATTTATATTATTGAGAACACGATTCAATTTTATTATTAATATAATTCTAATTATTTCAATTTTTTATATAATTTCAAATTCTATTTTCGTTATGTTAGATGTTTTCTGTATAATCGGATAATGTGTAAAAAATGACTTTTGTTTGTTGACTATAGACAAACATATCATTATTTAAACATCTATATAATATTAATCAAAAACTATTTATCATATTTAAAAAAATATACTTTTAAGAATTTTCTTTAATGATGTTTTTTCTGAATGATGTATGTTTCATTTATTGAGACAGTAGGTCGTACGTAAACATTAGTATCAATTCCAATATTCAAGGATCTATTTGTTACAGTGTTATGTAATATTTTATCATTGAATAATGATAATAATATTTTATATTTAATATTATTCCATTAATAAATCTTATATATATCATCCATGTGGATTGGTGATAAAAAAGGGTTTCACATCGCTTTGTGAAGGTAATAGTCTACACATTCACGAACAAAATTATCATTTTTCAATGAGTGAAAACAAAAGAAAAAGATGATATTTTATTTTCTAATAATGATAAATATTTTATCATATTTATAATTTTTTCAGTTAAATCACATATATTCATTATATTTATCCTTATATTATTTAACTTAATTCATTACTGAAAAATGAATCACATTGCTATGTGAGGCTTCTGTCATCGGTAAACACGTGTGATGTTATATTATCTCATAAAGAATGAAAAATAATAAATTTATATATTATATAATAAATAAAGTGGTATAATAATTTCATAATGGTCACATATATTCATTATATCCATAATAACATATAGACGTGAGATGTGGTAATTGAAAAAATAATGACAATAGTTCATGAGGTAGTATTCCTCTGTAGACATGAGTAAGGATTATTTAACCAATTTGATGGAAGAGGAGAAGGATTTATTATATTAAATTAACATAATGACAAATCTTTATATGGCATATAATTTTTTTTTTATAAAAACATGGTCTAATAATAAATTTTAACATAGATGAAGACCTGAAATTAAAATGTGAGTAAGATAATATTACCTCTCATTCGGGTAACTTCTTTAGGTTTCCACTATAACAATTTAGAAGTTATGTTTTGGAATGGAATAAGGATTCTAGGATGATGTTGTAAGTTTATATAATTTTTTTATGTTATTGGCCAAACCAATGGCTTTTAAGTCTATTAAGAGTGTTGGAGGGGGCGACCTTTTATACTTTGGGAGGGTGGAACATTTTTATGTTTTTTAAATAATTAATTCAACATATATTTTTTCCATTAAAAAATATCATAAATTTCAACACTTCCTTTTATATAATTATTATGGTCCATATATTTCTATAAAATATATTTTTACCTCTTTTGTATTTCATTTTTAGTGTTACTATTTTACTTTAATCTCTTGATAAATGCATTTTTACATTAATCGCACCAATTAATTTTAAGTATTCTCAAAATTAATATGGATTAAAAATAATATTTAAATTATTTGATATTATAAATTATTATTAATAAAAAATGTATCCTTTTAGAAAAATTTAATTAAAATAATTGGTAATAATTAATTTAAATCAAAACTCACAGGCTCGGCGAAGAAGTGGGTTTTCTATGGGAGTATTTTGGAAGGAAAACATGATTCAATATTAACTCTATGTATAAAAATAATCATTTAATGGAAAATATTTTTATTTACTGATACATAATCTATAAATTTAAAATAAAACATTCACCAATATGTATTATTTTAATTATTTAAAATGGAGAAACATTATGCATTTTAAAATAGATTTTAGAACACCCAATATTTAAACTAAAAAATATAATATACTATAACATATATAAATTGGATTAAAAGTAATTAAATGTATTAAATATAATGAAATAATTATTATGTTACGTGAATTAATTTCCATAATATAAAATGTCTTTTAAATTAATTGATTTATTAAAAATAAAATGCATTATGATATGGATCAGTGATTTCCTAATTCACTGAAAAATTTACATTTTCTAAAAAATACAAAAAAATATATTATAGGTCATTATGATATTATGAATTCACAAATGATATTATTTTTTCAAATTTTAGTTCGATTTTTATAAATTGAAATTATAAATTAGAAAAATATAATGTGTATTTTAGTTTAATATAAATAAATATATTTTGATATTAGAATAACATAATATATTTATATTGAATATAAATATATCATTCATATTAATAAATATGAAAACAATTTACTCTATCATTACTTGGGTTTCTATATATAAGAGTATTTTAACACGTTTTCAGAGGGTTTAAAGTTATGGTTCCACCCATAACTTATTAGAAAGTTTCCCTTAGGGGTTTGGGATCACTCGAGATTCCTGATCATTCCCTGAGATAATGATTTAACAATTACATTAGAAAGATATAATAGTACCACTATTAATTTAATTACATGAAATGAATATTTAACCCATTTAAAATTTAATACATCAAAAAATAAATCTTTATATAACAATCACTTAGAGTAAAATTGGTTTTATTAAAACATAACTAAGGCATTATCATAATCGATCGTGACAGAGAATGTGGATTATATCAATTGATCATAAACCTAGTGAATAAAAATAATAATTGTAAAATTTAATCATATATTTTAATTAACTATTCTACGATCATTAAAACTTACTTTTTGAATGATGTTGATATAACATTTACATTTTAAATACATTTTATTGAAAAATAATTTCTTAATAAATGGAATATAAATTTCATTATAATCCCTAAGTACTTAGATGGACGTTCTCTAAAAACCTATGAAATATTAAATTAATGATTGTCCATATTGAATGTTATTAACATATATATCCCACTAAATCATTTTTGAAGAAATTAATATTCATTAAAAATTTACAAATGAATAAAACATTATTGTGATTCCTTTAAAACCTCGTTAGAATAGTTTAATAAATTACACAAAAGACCTTATGAAATATATAAATAAATGTGAAGACATGTTTGAAACAAAATGAATTATATAGATATTTAGGAAAATAATTACATGTTAAAAATAATATATATAGTATATATTTCTCACCGACTACATATTTAAAAAAAATTAAGTAATGAATGGTAAAATGGTATGAATACCTGTAATGATTATTAATATAATTAATTGAATAATATATATGAGTTTTAAATTGAAGAAAATATATTTTTATGGATTTTTTTACCATAAGGGGTAAAAATTAATAAATATTATTGGATGCGATATAATTACAACTACTCCTAACTAAAAAAAATCACAATAACGCCATGTATATTAAAAATATCCATCATAGTCACATATTATATAAACGTAAATAGGTCTATAATATACTATTATTTTAAATAAATTTTTTAATCACCAATATATTACGTATTTTTTAATTTATTTTCATTATGAGTTCTTATTGATTTTATATTTTTTTAATGTTTCATAATTGTGAATTTTTTTCAGATGCAATGACACCATTTTAATCATTAAAGTTTAAGGAAAATGAATCACTTTGATCTAATGATTGTTTTCTCCCATGATCATTGTAAGAATATTATAGTTATTATTATTGATAATGTATTTTATGATGAAAATGTTTTAGATTATTTTCCATTTAGAACATGTTAATTTATATTGAACATTTAAATCAATGTCATAATTATAGAACCATATTAAGTATATTGATTACACATTGAATACAATATTAAAAATATTGATTTATTGGTATCTATTCATATTAAAAAAAAGTTTTATTTTTTATAGTATCATTTTTAGAGGTGGTTTTACCAACCGAAACGTGACCATATTATTATCATGTTTTAAAAAATGGATATTATTGATTAACAGTACAATCATTTATTCAAAATCTAAAAGAAATTGAAATAAAATTATAATATTTGACTATTGGATTTAAAAATAGAAGATATTAGAAAGTAATTGATAAATTAAGTGGTTAAAAAGTTATTTACTTTATTTATGGGATTCTGGGAATGGGTTCCTTCAGAATAATAGATGTCAACATCATTCAAGGAATCATAATATTTAAAACATATTATAATTTTTTATCTGATGAGAATTTTGTTAGTGTTTAGAAGATAATTTATTTGATGGGGAAGTTTAAATTTAATAAAGAAGATCTGCTTTTATTCCAAATATTATTCCTCAAAACTAGGATAAATGGAAACATAAAATAGTTGGGATTAAAATTCCATGTAAGCATAAAAGGTTAAATCCATGAACAAATATCATAGGTAATGATTAAATAATAACATGGGGATGATAATGTAATCAAAATACCTGTTTATAGAGTAAACAAAATATGTGAAAAAAATACATGAATCCAAAATTATTAATAATGGCTGAACATTTATAGAAAAATTGTATTCATTCGTCAATAATATTGATCCATGAGAACATAAAATATCGATCATGATATGGAATAATATTCTATCATGAACATGATAATAGAAATAATTATAAATTTGAAGTCTCACTGCCTATTTAATATTCACATAATTGGATATGATAAATACCATTCACAAACTATTTTAATATTAGGGTAACCACTTATATACATCTTAGAATTTTTTTAACTACATGTGTACCCTTGCGATTTTACAAACCACTTGAATACCAATGGGATTGGGATAACTACCAATATACCATATCAATATAATTATATTCAAAGATATTTCATAAGGAATTTATGGGATATAATGGAACATCCAATCCCAAAATTTTAACACATACATATATATTCTAAAAGAACATAATACAATTAATAATTCCATAAAAACATAATTAATATATTAAAAAAATCTTATTTTAATGTGGTAAAAATATAATAAAATAATTAAATCTTATCTATAGAAAAAGAATAATTTTGATGATAAATAATATCCTCAGTAAATCATATACTCACTATAGCATCCCAATACATCTAAATAAAGAAGATCCTCATTAAAGAATTATAATACATCTAAAAGAAGAATTTTTACATTATAATGAAATCATATCCTATGTAATGCATCTGTAAAATTAAAATATGATACTATAGATGAGAAAAACATTTAATGAAAAAATGTAAAAAATATGTTAATATGGTTTTATATCATATTATATCAAAAATTTAACCATTTAATAAAAAATATTAATTCATTCAAATATTGAAGTCATAAGATTATTATATTTTTGTTATAGAAGTTACATTTTATAATACATATCCCATATAGATAAGAAAGAAAATTATAGAATAACTAAAAATTATTTTCATAAAAACTTTTGTTTATTTTTTGCAAAACTTATGTTATAAATAATTCCCAATGTTCATTTTCCGAGGTGACTCGGAGAAAATTAAATCATTATTTTTAACAAGGCCTTTAATAATTGAATTATGAAAATATACTATTAATAATTAAAAAATGTGTCGTGTCTGTTTAAAACATACATTTGATAAATGAAATCATATGTCAAAAACTATATTGATATAATATATCATTTTTTAGATATATTTTTAAAATTAAAAAATTCACCAAAAATGGGATCGTGATTATCCTTAATACACCATGGTGACTTTGAAATAAATCATATTACTGAATAAAACTAATGATTGTAATAAATGTTTTACTATAGAAAATGATCATAAACATTATTGTCAAACATTTTTAATTAAAGATAAAAGTGACTTATTCATGAACCAATGAAAATAATCATTTTAAATACATTGTAAATAAATTCAAAGATATATAAAATTTATATTAAATAATAATTTGTTTATATATCTAAATTTTTTTAATGAAAATAATTGATATGTATATGGAATGCATAGATTTGTGTAAAATTATCAAAATATTTAGAAAATTGAATTTAAATAAATCCCATTACAACATTTCATAACCATCTATATAGAATGAAATTAAGTAAAAGCAATATGAAATACCATGACTAAAAGTGTATTTTTATTATAATATATTAGAGATAAAGTGTATCAAAAATATAAATGAAAATAGTTTCATAATTTAATGAATGTTTTAATAAAGGAAAATGGAAATTATAAACTCTTATGACAATTATATCAATTTAATGAAATCCAATAAATAGTGAGAAATTGTAATGGAAAATTATTTATATTGAATTAGCTTAAATATTGTGCACAAACGCATTTATATGGTAGAAATTAATTTTTATAAATAATTCATGGTTCCTAATAAGAAATATTACTCATAAATTGAAATTGAGATTATAAAAACCTCACTACTATGTTATTTGTTTATTACAACCCAATGAATATAACATTTGATGAATTTTTAGATTCTTATAAAAAATGGATATCATTAGGTAATAAAATCTTGGGAATTATAAAACTAAAAAATAGAAAAACAATTTAATATAAAGAATATTTCAATGAAGGTAAGTTCATGTAATAAACCCTTATAAAAATTATAACAGGTGGAATAAGAATCAATCGAGAAATCCATTTGCTAAATAATAATTAAATGAACATTAAAATAGTGGATATGTTGTAATTAAAACCCAGTGGTCATAACACACCAAATCTATGTATAATATATTCAATGAATAAATCATAGAGATCAATGAATGGAAATTGACAAAATAAACTCGTGAACTTGGATATCCTCTATGATAAATGCTCTCCAGAATCCCCCTATAACTGATTTAAGACTATCATTCATTTTATACTGAATCGTATTAATCTTGTATGGTTATATCCTCTTTTTATAATTCATTTTCAAAATTATAACAATAATTTCTTTTTTAAAGTCATTATTTTTTGTTAACTAATTTTTTTTCAATTCATTTTATAATTTTATAGTTTATGTTCATATAAAATGGTCATAGTAGAAACCTATCTCTAATTTTCAGGAAATTTTATAGTATTTGTTTTGAAAAATTTATGAGGAATCGACATCATTTCTAGTAAATTATAGTGATAATATTAATTAAACGAATTAAAATATTTTGTTATCAAATTTTGATAACATAGTGGAATTGATTTTATTAGTGAATATGAATATATAAATAACTATTATAAACCTTTTAATAATTCGATAAATTAATTAATAATATTTTATAACAAGTATAATTTATTTATTTTTCATTAATGACATAATAATTGTAATATATTTATGTAGGTGGTAATGGTGACCCAAAAAATCATGTTATAATCATTACATGAGTTTGAACATGCTATTTAATAAATAAAATATCAAATCTAATGATTATTGATGAGTTAAAAAAATGAATATGAAAAATGGAAATTAAAAAGTGTTAGATTATTAATACATAATAGAAAAATAATGAAGAATATATCACATTTATAGATGTCTTTAATCTCCCATTGAAGGGAAATTTTTATTTAAGCTGTTTAAGAAATTTATAAGGGACGAAAGGCTTAATAATATTTTAGTAGAATTTTAGGGAAGAATTTATGTATGAGTATATGGGTGATAAATTTTTTTATATCATTGAAGTGGAAGAGGAATGTTGCCATTATATATGTGAGGAGAATATTTTTAAAAAATACATTTATTATTGAAATTAAACGAGGATCATTAATAATGAAATCAAATCTGAATTAGAAAAAATTAAAATATTATATATTATACTATTATATTATATTCAAAAAAAACATTGAGTTATGTGTTGTGATATTTTTATCATTATCCATTAGTTGACCCCAACACACACCGACACCCTTTTATATAATAGTCATAAAAATGATGTTATAAGGGAATTTTCATAATATGGAACTTAATTAATGAAAAATAGTTTTTAGATAAAAGATATTTTTATGAATTAAATTTAATTACAAAAAAATAAACAATATTATTGACCCCAATGAATATTTGTTGATTATATATGAAAAATATGTTTTTTTTAATTTTAATTAAATCAATAACCAAATGATACATTATTAAGATTTAATTAATGTAATCATAAATAAAATTATAATAATCATATATCACTTACATTAAAAAATGATAAATAGAGATTTTAAAATTTAGAATATATTTTTAAATGATTAATTTTAATATAATAATGAACATATTTTTAGTAGAAATGTTTTTATAATTTTATATCTCATTTTTATAACCTAATGAAGTCAAAATATTTTTGGTATTTGCAAATACATTATTTTCCCCACTCAATCAAAATATATTCTTCTTTGAAATATCAAAAAAAAAATTCTAAACAATTAATTAAAAATTTAAAATAAGTAAATTTATCTCCATTTTATTATAATGAAATTAAAAGAATACATTTTAGGTAATATATTTATAGTACATAACAAAAATAGTTTTTTAACTAAAATTTATATTTATATTACATAATAATTATTTTTCCATTACCTATAGATGCATCATTATTCATTATATATAATTTATTTAACTTATCTAGAATTAAATATTATTATTATTTTTATATATTTTCTAAATATTTATAAAATCACATATATATTGAGAATAAAAAATAAAACTACACATAAAACAAAATTAAAATTAAAATTAATAGGTCAAAAATTACATGTTTATTTAATAGTTATTTATAATTAACACCCCATCATGGCCTCTGAATATGATTTTTTATATTTTATAAATATGTAGAAATTTCATTTGATTATTTAAAAATAATTGATTATGTATTTATTTCCATGAGTTTGAACATCTCCATCAAGATTTTTATCTCAATCCACAATTTTTCAAGAAATATTTTCATTTTTCATTGAGAATATCTGCCTATGAAACCACACATGACTGATTTGTAAGATGTTTCTTGAAAATAATAAAACTAATACTTTATTCTATCATTTAATATTTCATAATTTTGTAAGATCATTTTATAGAATCTAATTTAATTAATGTATTATAATGGTAATATTTAAAACATATAAAATTTTTATGGTTTTGTTTTATTTATGTGTTTTTTTTCAAATAATATATTCATCAATATTAATATATGGATAAATACATATCTATAATGTCACATTGATGAATTTTGTTATCATTGAATAAATTAATTCCTTCCATTTTACATGATTACTATATATTTGGGAATGTATAATACATAACATGAAAATATGTATCACCAATTATTCTAATCAAAATTAATAAATTAGATTACCAAAGATACATTAGTTTAGAGATGTGATTTATTAAAACTCCTAATATAAATACAATGTCTGTTTCAACAGTTTATCCTTTATTGTTCTGAAATTACTATCAAAATAGTTATTGACATATATAAATTTTTTAATTAACATTATGTCATGAATATATATTATTTTAAAACTACATAAATTTTTTTCCCTAACTAAATAGTTTATATTTTGGTTTATGTTTTTTTATATATGTTTTAGTCTTTATAATTCTTTGATAATTCAGATAATAATATAACAAAATAATCTTCATCATGTTCATTATAATTTTTAGAATAATAAAGGGTTTAATGTACTTTTTCATAATAATAAATTGTGATATCTTGAGTATGTACCATGTGGTATTTTATAAAATGAGTTAGGTGTGATACTTGGTGTTTCATAACACATTCAATATAATCCAATTATCTATTATTATAACAATTTAAAGAAAAATATTAAAATATGTTTTATATCTATTTTCTTTCATGATGAATTTTAGAAAATGATTCCAAAAAAATAGAGATAGATTTTTTTAATATTATTGAAATCAAATCCTACTGATGTGAATAATAGTAATTTTGAGTTCTTCCCATCATTATAGTTCAATTCATATTCCTTAATGAATACAATTTTTTATTCTAAAAAATATATATAAAAATAATAATTAATGTCCAGGTTTTTATAAATTGAAAATAGAATTTTATTAATTTTTGACTCATAGAAATCATACTCATTGAACTGTATACTATGATTTTTCATTTGGTTCAACCATTTATGTTGTATGTTAGGATCTGTATTACTTATAGACATCACACAGAAAATAACAAATCAAAAATTACCATCTTTTTTCTTACCACATTCTCTATCCAAAAATAATTAAACATATAACCCCCCAAAAAACATACCGTTTTATACCTAGAACACATAAAATAAAATATCATTTAACATTTCCATAATTATAAATGATCCCAAAAATATATATTAACATTTCATAAAAATAACATGTATCACCTTGTAAAAAAATCACATTTAAAACCCCATGGTTATCCATAACTGTCATCATATGTAATAACTAATGATTAATATATATATTTTTTTTCATTAAAATTTAATGGGTTTGATTGGTTAATTCATGTAATTATGAAACCATAAATTCCATAAAAGAATATATTATTGATTAAATGTAGTTGTATATTTTTTGGGTAAAAGGAAATGTAAACAAATATGGAAATATTTGTAAAATAAAATAATAAATTCCATTATTTTTTAAGTCACTGATTAATTAAATTAGTTTAGTTAAATGACTTGTAAGTCAATTTTTATATTTAAAATATATCGTATCTGAATATTAACATTCATTTTTTATTAAAACGAACACCTAATGGATAACTATTTTATATATATTCATAATAAATAAACTATTATTTGTTATTAATGATATGGAATAATAATATTAAACGTTAATAATTTTAAAGAATAAGTTATTTATATATGAACACTATTTTAATTATATTTTTAATTTTCTAAATTAATGTTTAAATTCTCTTACTGTAGAATTTTGATTTTACAAAATAAACATCATTTTAATAATCATTGTTATAATATAATATTATGATTATGTTTCAATGTTTTTTTATAGTTTTTATGTAAATTTCTAAATTATCATTTTTACCAAAATGATAAATTAACGACATTATCATTAATTAAGAATGGAATGGATGTTTATAAAATAATAGAGCATATCATAGATATATTTAATGATTAATACGATGTATTTTTAAATAAAATTACTAATTCATATAACCTACTTCTAAACTTTTAAAAACATATGTAATAATTTAAAATTATGTAAACTATCGTTGGAATTTTATTTTAATTAAATATTATTTTGGATAAATTTTATTTTATATTTTTATGAATGATATATAAATTTAATTTCTTTTATAATATTAGTAATTTAAAAGTAAAAACCATTTTCATTGATAAATTTATCCCAAAATTAATGTTTAATATTATAATTAAAATTTTTATAAAATATATATTCAACGCATAAAATACAGAAATGATAAAATTTGTTTTCATTAAACATATAAATTTTATAGTATAGTTTTTCTTCATCATATTTCGTTTAAATGTAGATCAAAATTTTTTAACAATTGGAAAAAATTATGCATTATAATTAAATTAATTAGAAAACAACTATTTATTAGGTAATACATAAAATTATAAATGTTTTTTTTATATTTAACTATTATCTGTTACCTAGAATCCCCTTTTTTCATCTTAAGAATCTAGTCACATGATACTATCATAATAACGGTATTTCTATTAATCTCTCTTGTTGAATCTCTCAATGGGAGTATAAAGTTCTAATAAATTTTTTTCTATATTATATTTTAAACTAAATTATTCCCATTACACTATATTTATATCGTTATTTTTTATGTAATTTCTTTTATTCTTCTATGATAATAATAATTTACCACATTTCGACATTTCCACTAAATAAAGCAAAAATGTATTCAAAACTCTGTGCAGATATTAACTAGCATAGATAATCAATTTTTTCCTTGAACAACATAAAAAGTATTTCATACTGTTTAATTTACTAAATTCTTATTATATTTGTAACGTAATGTATTTATCGAGGAAGATAAATTCTCAAAGATATCCCATACTCCATTGTTATCTTTTCAAAAATAAACCCCATGAATAATAGATCCTAAAAAATATATGAATAAAAATAACTTACATGAGAATAATAATAATAATAATTCATAAGGTGTATATATACCATAGATAAGAAATAATTGGGGAATATAGAATTTATTTCTTGGATATAATAGTCATACAAAAAACTAATTACCTAAAGTCTAAACATCCATCAAACACATTAGAAAAAATTTTATTTTAAATATATGTTCATTATACATATATTATATAATCATACATAGATATATCATACTATATATTATTTACTTATAACTGTTTATTACCCATTTATTAACCATACCTTGTTAAAATCATGATTCATGAAATAAATACATATATTTTGGGTATGGTTTGATTTTTATTTTCATTCCCTTCACGCTTACCATGGTTCCATCATTTAATTAATGTTATCCAAGATATAAATTTAATATATCTTAATTATATATTTATTTAGATTAAAATATGACATATAGATATAGAAATATAATCCACCAATCATAGATAATATAAGTCATTGTTCGAATAGAGGTTGTTACTTTTTTATTGATGGTGGAAATGAAAAATTCTTAAATAATACATTACATATAGAGATTCATATTAATTTAATATATATCTAAAATATTCATTAATTATTCATATTTACCTTCCATTTAATCTATTATTATAAAAATAATCACGTCACTTTATGTGGAGGTAGACCACCGTATACACGAACAATATTATTGTATCTCCCATAGAATGGATTATAGGAATTTATAAGTGAGATAATTATCTGATTTATAATTATGACCTACATATTACATAAATATTTTTAATTCATCATTATATCCTATCTTGATAAGTGGGGATGGAAAAATAATTAAATTGGTTAGCGAGGTGGTAGTATGTCGTAAACCTAATTGATGATTGTTTTCTAAATATGTGGAAGAGGAGATGGAAATATGTTATAATATCAACATAATGAAGTATAATTATATTTAAGACAAATTTTTAAATAAATTGGAATTATTATGATATTAATTGATGTGGTAAGATAAGAATTAAAAAGGATGACTTAGTTAAGAGAATTTAATTCCCCTAGAACACCCCACTTTATATCCCTTATTAAGGACCATATGGTAGGTTGTTTATGATGATCAACAGAGCTAGAAAAAGTATAATATTGTTGCAGAAGTAATTTTTAGTGCATGGTCATTCAAAATGGATTAGGATGTCTAAATATGTGAATGGATGATGTGTCCTTTTATTATGATGTAGGATGTGATTTTTTTTAAAAACCAAACTTATTCAATTGCGTGAAGTATCACCACAATAAAGGTCCTTAAAAATTTATAATTAATGTATTTTGGGAAATATATGGACAATGGACCCCCCATAAAAAAAGACATTTTAAAAAATCTTTTTCCTTAAAATGTAGTTTTTATTACATTTAGAATTTTTACCACTATATAATCTAATATTTTATCATATTTAATTGAAAAATTGTGACAATAGATAAGTGATCCAACTTATATTATTCTAAACCTCTAATTCTAAATATTAATTCTAATGTTAAAAATAAAAATCCTATGTGTTTCGTACATTTTTTATTATAAGAATATGTAACGCGCAAAACTCTATTTTACCATTCAAAATAGTGCCTATGATTTTACTATTTAAGAGACATAATAATTATTAGAAATAAATAAATGGTACCTTATTGGGACAAATCACATTAAAAAAACATTAAATCACTTCATAAAAGTCAGTACTATAGAGAATTTTAAATAATTTAAAACAATATTAAATAATTTTGAAATAATAATTTTTCTAATTTTAAGACAATTAATTTTATTTGATGTTAAAATTATATGTACACTAATGGAATTTGAAAATAATATTCTCGAACCTGAATAAAATTTTTAAGAATCCAACCATAAAAAGGACTTATTCTTGTGTTTTTGAACTATAATTAACATTCACGGATATTTTTAGATTATAGTTTTAGATGACTATGCAAAACTCTTACAAAGTACACCCATACATTACATGTGGATAGTAATACTCAGTATAATCTTTTTTCACAAAAGTAATCCTTTTTAAAATAAACATTGATTTCGTTTTTTATATTTTTATTTTATTCTTTCATGATGAAATAATCTTTGTCCATAATAATCTTAAGAATGGTAAAAAAACATCCCAACAAGAGTGAGCATATAAAGATCAATAAGGGTCATAAAAGAAGGAAGAAAACAATTATTCCAAGAATATTTTTAACATATCCGAATATTTTCAAAAAATTATACTTTTCAACCATAAAATATAACTTTAGAATACCTCATGAACCCATAAGATTCATGAAAAATTCATATAAACTATAAAACATAATGTTAACTTGTGGTATCCATATCATAACTACATTGTATCTTTCACGAATATATAGTGTGTAACTTTCATGGTTACATTTTCAATAACCATCGCTATATATTCCCCAAATCTCATATGGGAAACTCTACCTTTTAAATCCATGTCATTAACTATTTAATTGGAGAGATATAATGGGCTCACCCAACCTTGGTTTATCATGGAGACAACCATATTTATAAAAAATTATCATGAACCCTACCATAATAATAACACATAAAACTATCACAAAGGAAGGATAACATTTCAACATTGAAATTATTTTTACAAATCGACAGACTCAAAAATTTAAAGATGTTATTGGAAAGTAAAACTGTAAATTTGTAAAGGAATAAGAAAAACATTAAAATGATTAGAAAACAAGAAAATATGTTCATTCATTATATGTTAAAAAACCTTCTTCTTGTCTTTTGTAGAAATAGTTTAATGAGTATCTTATGAAGAGGC
Organism: Viscum album; assembly: GCA_963277665.1. Classification (NCBI taxonomy): domain Eukaryota; kingdom Viridiplantae; phylum Streptophyta; class Magnoliopsida; order Santalales; family Viscaceae; genus Viscum; species Viscum album. Next base: position 1,571,602,622 of record OY728150.1, on the reverse strand, counting down.
TTTTAAAAGACAGTCCCTCACCTTCAGTCTGATTTTTTAGTTGCATTCTTTATTTTCCTAAATAATAAATATTAGTTAGTTATTTAAATTCTATATTTCCATTTTCATGTGTATTATTCATTTTATATCACTTATTACCATTTGATAACCATTACCTCCACTCATGTTGGACGTTTTGTAAATATTCATTACACGACTTCAAGATGAAATTGGTAGGACATAAATACTCAAAAAGGGAATGGGTCAATAACCTCAAAAATAATAATAATTAAATAATAAAACAAATTAGTATAAACTATAATTTTAAATCTATCCATTTATGTATGGTCATTAAAAATGAACAATGTTATAATCATTGAGATGGTAGTACATATATACATCTGAGTCATATTTCCATTATTCATTGATCATTATTGAAATAAGATAATTATCATTTGAACATTCCAGAATGATCATAATATTTCTAAAATCATATTAATTAATAAAATATACTTATATATATCATTCAATAATAGTTATAAATAAAAATGATTCAAACCGCTTTATAGAGGTGATAATTCACATGTACATACGAACATCGTTATCATTTCCTTGTCCAAGGAAAGTAACAAATTAATTTATAAATTATTCGATTATAATGATAAATATGTCCTAAATATCTAATATAGATTTTAATTCCATCATTATAACCATTATTTATAGATAATAATGGAAAACAAACTATATCGGTTCATGAGGCAATAGTCCTCCATACAAATAAATGAAAAGTCCATTTAATATTTGAGGAAATTTGAGATGGATTTAGGTGATGATGTTAACATAATAACAATTTAGAGAAGTGAGGATAATGATATTATTAAATAATCATGCTTGAAAATTATTTAATGAATGTGTAAGAATAAATAAAATAGAAATATTTAAATCCAAATGATACCTCTTATTTGGTTGATCACCTTTGATTAACACCTTAACACGTATAAGGAGACTGTTTTAAAAAATTAAGTGCACTAGAATGTTGAGAGATATTATCAGGATAGATTATATGAGATATTATCTAAACCAAGATTGATACTGTATTTGATGAAATGATACTAATTATTTCTTTTTAATAAGATAGGGGAAGGTCACTCTTGGAATTGTTCAAAATATTAAATTAATATAAGTTAATTTTCTATTCCAAATGGGTTAAAATTAATTTAGATTGTTTATAGGACTATTACACATCGAATGAAATTCATCCAACAATAATTAAAAATAATTTAATTTTTTTAAACCCTTATCTTTTTTAAACAATAATATACCATTTTTAATCTTAATGTAATGTCATGTTATATACATTTTTTTGTTAATATAATTACCATAACATGACAAAATACCAATAGAGGAGTCGTTTGTGAAATACTAGTACACTTCCTAATTATGTTTCGTAATATTTTATTTTTATAAATTTAATATCATTAAATAAAATATTTTATATTTTAAAATACCAATAGTGTCAATTTTGATACAATTCATTAGTTTTTAAAAAAAATTATATAGCATTATAAGTTCGAACCAACTACTTTTAATCATCAAACACAAGTCAAAGTAACCGAAAAAAGTCAAGGATGAAACTAATTAAATAAAATTATAGTTATTTTAATATCATTAATTTTTTTATTCTATTAATAAATCAATTACTACATTATCATTGTTTCAATATTTAATTAAATATTTTACATCCTAAAAACCATAAAAAATTACCATGATGCCGATAATCATTTTATCTTTATAATAAATATTTATAGACGATGATATCACTTATATACCCACATAGTAAAATTATTATATTCATAGTAGAAATTATTATAACATATTTCTCTTGATTTATGGTTTAATATTTCAAATAAATTTTCCAAAATCAAAACACAGAATTGGAAAAAATTAATTGAAAATTAATCCTTTTAATGAATAATAAAATGAGTTTTTAAAGTGAAAATGTTCAAATGTTAATAATGTTTTTATATAAAATTTCAATGGGAAATTTATTCTTGTTACCTAAATTTTATTAAATTATATAAGAATAATATAATTATACTTTAAAACCAATTAAATGGATAATCAAAAAATATAAAAAAAATTAGACAAAAAATCATTTTTGAATTAAAATGTAGTACTTTCCACTATTTATTAAAATAAAAATTTTATCAAAAAAATATAAACAATTAAACCAAATAAATCTCAATGTCCCTAATCCAAATAAGAATTATAGTTTTTCAATTCGAACATATATAGGTGTGAAAAACTAGATTTAAAATTTGTTTTCAATAAAAAGGTGTTAGAAATGTATTTTTTAGTACTTCTATTATCCATAAAATTGAATTTGTTTTTATATCATATCTGGAAAAAACAAAAGATGAATTTTAGATATTATATTGAATTTAATATTCATTAATATAATCTAAAAAGGGTGATTTGGTATTTATATAAAATAAATTATTCATATTTAATTTGTTTTCCATAAAAACACATCAATTATATTAAATTGGTTCTTATTTTTTATTAATAAATAATTTTATTACCAATGATTAATTATATAAAAAATTCTAAACCATATTTAAAAAATTCAGTTAATCCTTTTCATTATCACCATTATAATTATTGTGTGATACCTACCATATTAAATAATAATATAAAGTTGTTCATTTAAGATAAATGTGGTTGATCATGTATGTTTTTGAATAAAGTGTACCCTTTTATAAACTAGGGATGTTACATACTCCCCCGATTAATAAATTACATCCTCATAATTTGCACTCACGATCTAAAACTAGGGGGTTGACTTTCCAAAGTACCTATGTTGAAATACCACATCAGAATAAGGTTTATTAAAACTACCCCATGAAAATGAAGTAGGAAAGTACAAATATCACTAGGGATAAAACATACTAGGGTTCCTTGTATGAAAACAAGGATATAGAATATAAAAATAACTATTAGGTTCTGATTGAGAATGATAGAGAACACGATAAAAAAATTATCAATTAGAAAAACCTAAATTTTTTATGTGTTAAACAATATCTGATTTCATATAATGAAAAGTAAACATATAACATTTTTTAAGATCCTTTTCATCTATTTGAAGAATTCAATTACTTCTGAGACTAAGAACATAAGGAATTATACTTACTTGAAATGTTGAGTTTCATCCTTTGTTTAATTTACACATCTAACTCATATTTTTCTCCAAATGAAGAGTATTAAAGATACATTTTTCATTCTTAATTCACTAGAATCAAAATCTTAAAAATCACATTATCCAAAAATGATTAAACATATATTTATCTTGACTTATTACTTTAACAAGTACTGAAATTTTTTATTACAGGAAATATATATCCACAAAAAGAATAAACCTTATAAGATGATTAAAATTTTCATTATCATAAATTAAACAGTATGAAATGCTCTCGCGGCTAGGGTTTCCCTTTGGCGGTGGCCTAGAGGGGGAGGCTTGTATGATTCTCTGGCGTTGCCTCCCCCTTCTTTCTTCTCCTTATTCTTCGGTTTATTTTATTATTTGTTTGGTTTCGTGCTTCATCTTCCCTTCCACGACATATCAATTCCCGGTAAGCTTTCCTTTTCCCTATCTCTGCTTGCCTCCCTCGATCTCCGATTCATGTATCTCTTTTCAATGGATCATCTGGATCTTGCGTAGTTATTAAGTTCATGCCCAAAGCGGTGGTTCTCGTCTCTGGTTGGTTCAGATCTGACGACGGTGATTTCCATCGGTTTTGGTTTCGGTACTCCAAGCCCAAAGTGGCGCTGTATCGTATTCATTGCATCGATGGAGACCTAGTGCATGTAGGGTTGGGGGCGTCACTTGGAAAGGAGCGACAACTCTAGACGAGGATTAGATTATTAAGAATTTTCCAGATCATTGTCATCCGGATTTGGAAGTTTGAGAGGGTATGACTCTGCCATCGGTACTAGGTCCGTGCAACCCTGCACGGGATAGCTAGCTGAGTGATAATGCAAAGGAGAATACTTGACATCACATTATAGTTGCTAGGGAGGGGCTGTTCTTCTAGTCATGATTTGGATTAACTTCTTTTATGGTTTTATTTGGAAGCATTGTATAGACTATTGGTTTCTCACTTTTTCATCAAAAAGTGTTTTCATAATAAAAAAATTATGTTTACGTCAGAAATTAACCAGTAATACCATTCAAAAAATAACTATTTTTAAAATTCTTCAAAATAATTCCAACTAATATTGAAACCCAAAATCCATAAACATTTGATCACATAGTCTTACAAGATATATTTTAATATTTCACTCAAAATATACTTAATCACTCTTAATGCCTCATATCAAAAATAATTTCTTAAATCACATACTCTTCATGATATGAAAATTATTTCCCTGAATAACCAAAATCACTATAAGGGTATAAATAACCGAAGATTCCTCTAAAATATATTTCAAACATTACTTCCCATATAAAATACAATAATATTGTGTTTTATTATATCAAATAAAGTTCTGAAAATTAATTTATTGCTATTTCATCAACTCATTTATGTAAAATGAAAAATTCATACTTATTATAGACTTAATGTTGGGTAGTGGTAGGGGATGCACCATTGTCACCCTTTGATTATTAGTTCGATTCCTTCAGCATTTCAGGACGTGATAGGTTAACACCCATCATATGGGATCTCATTTTTCTAAAAAAATATAATACTTATAACAATCCAAAAAATAAAATACTCAAAAATAACCATAATATGTTTTATCCTCTAATTTTATCACATACCATTAGGTTTTCATAACAAAAGTAAAAAATATAATTACATCAAAAGTAAATGAGTCTAAAATTAATGTTATCCACCATAAAGTAACTTTAAATCCTCAAATGAGTTTCTATGACATTAAAATCATGATCATCTATATAATTATAAACACATGATGATATCAACGACTATTAAGAAAAAAAATTTAATCATCAATGTTTTCTAACCCATCCTTTGTTACCAACATTATAGACACGAACTTAAACATGAATTATAAAATTATTTTTGAAATGGAGTTCACATTAGAGGATTTTCTCAGTTCATTGTTTCATAAAATTATGAACAACTCTTTCAAAGTAGACCCATATATTACATGTGGACATTTATACTCAGTATCCACTTTTAATATTAAATGTATCCTTTTAAAAATAAAACATAATTTCTTATCGAGACATTCCTTTAATTACATAATAATTACATATTTTTTGTAGATAAAAATATCAATAGAATTGAAAAACATTTCAAAACATGGGATGAGAAAAAATGTCATTAAGGGATATAAAAGAGTAAAGGAAACTGTTAGTCTATTATTATTTAAATCTCATGAAAAAATTTTCAAAAAATTATAATCCTCTCCGATAAAACATTTAATATTTATCTTCCCTAATAAACACATAAGATCATTGAAAACTTCATAGGATTTTTAAAACGTTAAGATAAAATATATAATCCATATCATACATACATTGTATCTTTGACATCTACATAGGGAGTAATGGTCATGGTTACATTTCAGAAACCCATAATAGAATATTCCCTAAATATCTTAAGAGAAGCCCTACCATTTAACTCTATATAATTAACCAACACATTAGAGAGATATCATGGTCTCACCAGCCCTATTTTTATAACCGAAAAAACTTATTTGTATATTAATCCCATAAACCATAACATAATCATAACACAAAAGTACACGTAAAGTGAAGATATAATTCCAACGTTGAAATCATTTTTACAATGTCGCATACTCAAAAATGATAACATTTTATTATAATGTTATAGTGTAAACTAATAAAAGATGAAAAAAAACATTGATGATAAATTAAAAAAAATGAAAATCCATTCTTTCCTTAAAATTTTAAATAACTTTTTTTGGGATTTGGTACAAATGGTCGAAAGTGTAATTTTTAAGGAGGTTTTTAAAAGAATGTCCCCTATCTTGAGTCCAAATCATCATGTACAATATTTATATCTCTAAATAATAAACCAAGGTTAATTATTATCATTATATATCACATTTTTTTTTATTTTATTCATTTTATATCACTTATTACCATGTTATAACTATTACATAAATGTTTAATCTCACATCAGACGTTTTGTCAAAACTCAATACTCGAGTTCAAGAAGGAATTAATATGACATCAATAGTCAAATAGTCATGATCCGATAATATAAAAAATAATATTTATGAAAAAATAACCAGTTTTACATTTTAATTATAATTTTTAATCAAACCATATATGTACGATTATGAAAAACATATAACATTATAGTTATGGAGATAGTAGGTCATACGTATGCATGAGTAATGTTTCAAATTTTCATTGATCATTATGAAAAAAAGATAATTATTGGTTAATATTTCTTGAAATTTAATATTGTTACTAAAATAATATTAATAATTTAAATATACTTATATATATTAAGGAAGTTATGTGGTCAATAAAAATGAATCACATCACTTCGTGGATGTGATAGTTCACATGTACGTAAGAACAATGTTTTCATTTTTATGTGCATTGAATTTAATAAATTAATTTATATTTCATTATATTGTAATGTTAAATATTTAATTAATATTATATATAAATATTAAGTCTATCATGATTACTAGTATTGAGAAAAGGTAATAAAAAGTAAACTGTATCAGTTCACGAGGCGGTATTCTGGCATACACATGAACGAAAAGTTCATTTCCCATTAGATGAAATCAATGATAGATTTATGGGGTGATATTTACTTGATAGAATATAATTTTATTTAGGATACATGATTTTATATATAATCATGGTTGAATAATATTTGACGAATGTGGAATATGAAATAAAATAGAAACCCATAAATAATGGTTGTACCTATTCTTTGGTTGATAACCTTTTATAAACACCTTAAAAACTCTATAGTGAGTTTTTTACATAAACTAAGATATGTAGAATGTGGGTAGTTATTATAGGAATGAAATTTAGTATTTCTTGGCCGATCCATATTGGTTTCTATGTGTGATGAAATAAAATCACGTAGATCCATTTTATAAGAGAGGGGATGAGAACTCTTTGAATTCATCACAATATTAAAATAATATAAATTATTTGTCAATAAAAAATGGGTAAAAATTGATTTATTTAGAATATAGAATGACTATGGGTTGAAAAAAATTCATCCAATAATAATTAAACATATTTTGTTTATTTTATAATCCTTATCATTTTTTATAACACTAATTTACCCTTTATAATCATACCATGATATCATGTTATTTACATTGTTTCGGTTAATATAATTATTATAACATGAAAAAAGACCAATATAAAAGTCATTTATGACATATTAGGACATTTAACAACAATTTATGAGAAAATTTTATTCTTATAAATTTTATATGTTTTAATAAAATATTTTATAATTTAAAGTACTAACAGAATCCATTTTTATACTATGAAACAGTTACCTTTTAAAAAAATATAATAAAAGAAATATAAGTTCAAAAAAACATTAAATCATAAGAGACATGTCAAATTCATCCATAAAATTCTTGTATAACATTAATTATATAAAATAATATTTATTTTCATATTATTTATTTCATTTATTTTATTCTTCCTTTAATAAATAAATTACGACATCATTATTGTGTCTGTATTTAATTAATTAATTTATTTACTAAAAAATATAAATAAATAACATGCCATGTATAATAATTTTATATTTCTAAATTCTATTTATATTCAAGATAGAACCTATATAAACCCATATTAAAATTATTATAGTTATGAGATACATGGTTATGATATCTTTCTCTTTACATTAAAAAAAATGTTATAACTGTCATAATCACACCCAACTCGATTCCAAATGCCACAATTTCATCCCAATGATTATATTGGTCAAAAATAATTCATCCTATAATAATAGTAAATGTGTCTGGATAGATTTATAATATTTAAAATATTATTTTATCTTTTACTTACCAGATTTACTATTAACCATGGTAATTAAAATATTTACTAAAGTTACTATTCATAATGTAATAATTAATAGGGGTTATTTATATATTTTTAAAATTATGATTCCCAATATGGAATTGATTTTACTAAATTCAAAACAAATAATTGGATTAAATTAAGTAAAAAATTAATCTATTTCGCAGAATAAGAAAATGAGTTTTTAAAGTAGAATGTTCAAAATTTTACATAGTTTTTATATCGAATTTCATTGTGAAATTGATTCCAATTACATAAAATGGAATAAATGATAAATAAAATTAATATAAATGTAAATTAAAATTATTTAAAATGATAATATAAAAAAATAAATATATTATACAAAAAAACTAGTTTTGAATTAGAATATAGTATTTTACACTATTAATTAAAATTTGAATTTCATCAGAAAAATATAAAAAAAATCAACCAATGTAAATTTTGATGTTCCTATTACAAATTAGAAGAGTATTTTTTTAAAACATGACTTATAAAAGTGTAAAAGACTAGATTTAATGTCATTTATCCATCAAATGATTGTAAAACTTCCTTTTTATAAAAAATACATCTTTTATCGATAAAATTGAATTTGTTTTCATATAATATCTAGAAAACAGATAAGATGAATATTATTTATTTTAGTGAAATTAAATTTAATTAATATAATTAAAAATGGGTAATTTTATTATTTTATAAACAAAATTATTCATATATAAATAGTTTTTCATAAAAACATATGCTTTATATTCAAATGGTTCTAATTTTCATTTATAATTAATGTTTTAACCAATGAATCATTATATATACAAGGGTAAACCAATTTTAATAATTCATTAAATCATTTTCATTCTTTCTATTCTAATAGCTATGTGATAACAACCATATTAAATAAATATATCAGGTTGTTCATTAAAGCTAAATACAGTGTATCATCTATGCTATAAATATTAGTGTTTTATTTTAACTAATAATGATGATACACATTTAATATTTATCTAAAAAATTATATAACACAAATATTCATTATATTTAATTACCTTTTATATTATTAGGATCATTTATTATCATTTTATATTAATTATATATCTAATGAATTGATGTTTCTAATGATTTTAAAGTAATCGTATAATTATAAAAAAAGAAAAATAAATTACCAATTTTAAATAAATATAATTATTTTAAGAATATCAATCAATATTAATTTTCAACCTTTATTTTTGCCAACGTGAAAAAATATTTTAAATTTGCAAAAAATTTGGGGACATTATAACCATTTATTTATATAAATTCTTATATTGGTGACATTCTTGTATATATGTAAAAACTAAAAAATATATTCTAAATTTAATAAGGGTATAGATCTATTCATATAATAGTAATTAGAGTATATATTATGTCAATTTACATGTTATCATTTTATTTTAACTTCTGGTAAACCAGTTTTAACCACAACCATGATAAATAATTGTTACTATTTTTACAAAAAAATGAAAATAATAATTTGACAATATTATAAAATAAAAATTATATTGATTGAAAATGTGTAATGTATTTTTCAAAACATCATTCATATAATTTGAAAAATATAATTTTAAATTAATCCCATGGATGGGATGACGAGTAGTATTCAAAGAGAAAATTTTCATAACTTAAATGAGTTTTTATATCAATATTTAATATGAAATTTATTCTTATGAGACAAATTTAATTATTTAATATATACTTGATCAAATTTTAAATTTAAAACTGTGTAATTTAAATTTTAAATATTCATTATAACTATTCATGTATCCTTGTTTAATGGTTGTGTAATAGTATTATTATTTAAATAATAATATTAATAGCTTGTCATAGTTTGTAAAAACTCAATGTTGTGTGTAACACATTAAATTGATTTCATATTATATCCCCATTATAATGAATTGTTCCATCATAATTATTCAAATTGGACTTACAAGTTCCCATATAGATTCCTCTCATTAGAGGCTTTTGAAAAAGAAAATACTATGTTATTGGTTTTGTCTTGTATAATTTTTTTGGTATAGTCTTTAATCTCCTCTATTTTTTACTCAAAAAAATTCATTTTCCAAGGGTATTTCCTCTTAGTCTAGTACATGTATTAGATAAGGTATGTATTTATAGATGATAGATAAATTAAAACATCAAGGACTTGAGATAGGTGTAGTGGAATCACAAAATTATAATCTAATTCCATAGTGAAATCAATAGTTTCGAAGGAAAACATATATATAAAGATAAAAATATTTTCATATCATAAATTATATTAAATTATTTGGTTGATCTTCAATCAATTTAATCCTCATACATGAAATTATATTTGATGATGAATGTCTTCAGACTGAATCACTAAAATCGTTAAGAAATTCATAAGTCATTCTTTAAGTCTCTAAATATTTTCCAAAACCAGTATTCCTAAAATATGATTTTCAATCACTTCCAAATTTTACCTTAATCCATTCCACGAATATTTAACCTCTTAGTTCATCCATGTAAAAATAATTAAACTCAAAAAACATACTAATATAGTCCCTAAATTTCAAAAATAAACTTATAATTAATCGTCCAAAAAACCCGAATTAGAACATAGTGAAAAAAACAATATATGGGATTTAATTAATCATTGATTTTACAGAAACATGGTATATCCTGATACACCATAAAACATTTATAAAAACATAAATCATTTAAAAAATAAACTCTTTCATCACTCCATAAATAAAATAAAACATTTTTTCATAAATCCTAAAATATGGTAATCTTTATACCAAAAAATAGAAACCAATTTTTCTTTTAATCCATAATTAGTTCCAAGTTAATCAATACAATATGAATTATCTTATACATATCAATAATCTCATTATCCTAATATAATTGTGAAAAAATCAAGAACACATTAAGGATTATCATTCCCTCACTCGTTTGTTTTCCATAAAATACTACATGTCATTAAATAAATTTTCTAGGTCATTTGTAGCACTAAAAAATTCAAAAAATATCATAATTAATAACTTATAAAAAATTATTCTTTATATATTTAATGATTTATAGAGAATAAAAAATTAATTATTCAATAAAAAAACTTCAATCATTCTACAACACTCTTAAACATTTCAGATGGATTCATCCTCATATTCCTTAACATATATCATGTAAAATATGAAATATAAAAAATTTATTTGGATTCAACAACCTTAATTTAATCATGATTTTTATATTTAACATAAAAAACTATTATAAAGGACCAAACCTTTCAGATGTCATTCGTGGTCTTTCTACATAATTATTATAACCATCACTTACAACACCATGGTGATTCTATTCATAAAATTCTCCCTAGGATATCTACTTTAAAAATTCAAATTAATGTAAATTTAAATCATTCAAACTCCATTCATTCATTAGATATTACATTATTATGATCATTTTAATGAAATTATCATTTCTTTTTTTCCTAAAAAGAACTTTCCATATTCCCTTTTTCTCAATTAATAATATATATTTTCATTCACTTAATGAATTCCCTTGAGTTTTTATTTCCATATTTGTGAATGTTTGGAAATTTAATCGCCATTCCTCCATGGGACCCATAACTAAAACCCATAGAAGGAAATATCAATTTATTCAATGGTGAGATTTAGATGTGGTTATAATAAAAGTTATTAATCATATATATTGATAAATGATTTGGCATAATGACAATACTCTTCACTATAATCATTATCCCATTTGGATATCATAAACACATTTTATATCACATTAAATGTTATCATTGTTACATCTAGTTAACACAATTAACTAAAAAAATAGTGGTAGAAATATTAGTCCAAGTGGGAAACCATATAATCATAAAAGGAAACATATAGGATGTAAAAATCATGAAACCTTATTTTAAATCTATAACCACTTATTACTCAGATATTTCATTCATTTTCATTATTAAAATCCATCATGGTGGTCAAAAAATTGATTGTGAATTTCCAAATCAAATCCCTGTAAGTGTAAACGATGGGGGTTGTAAGGCACACTTTCCTGCTCCATATGTGGCTCAAATTAATCTCAATTAACCCTTTGCAGAATTATTACCTCTTGGTACTTATGTGTTAGGGACACATCTAAATGTAGTATCCATATAGAGATTAAATATCTATGAAACAAATTTCAATATTATTATATAAAAGTATATGATATTTTATTATACATGGACATATCCTTATAGTTATCACTCATGTTTTTTGACCATAGTGTAAAGACCCTGAAATTTCAAGGAAAATTTTTTCTTAATTTATTTGGAATTTTACAAGTCTGTGGCTTTAGACAACACCTGATTCCAAGGCCCGGTGTTCCCGAAATCAATTTCTGAAGTTTAGCTCACGTACGTTCAGTGAACGAACAAGTGGGTTTTTTCTAACATTTAAACCGGTGCTCGGAATTGAAATCCGAGAGCACTGATGAAACCGCAGCTCCAATAATTTCATAATAAGACCTTTGCTGGAGTTGTGTTTACTCGAGCAGATTTGTTAAAAAAAATATTAAGTGTTAAGTGAAATAATGTTATGTACAACTATATTTCACTTCCAAGTGATTTAACCCCATGTGTGGGATTTGGGTGGAACCCACTTGAACCTAAATCCACTTGATAGGATTTTGTGAGGTGGGGACCACATGAGCCCCATCCCTTAAAATTCCCTAACATCTCTCAAACCCCCACAATAATTATGTGACACTCCCTCAAATTATTGTTGCCAGCTTTACTTCATTTAATTTTGACAAGATTAAGATTAATTAAGTTAATTTAATTCAACTTTTGAATTTTGGAAATGCATGGGTTGGGTAATAAAATAAGAAGGGTCTTATTTTATTTGGGGTTGGTTGGTTGGTTGTGTGGGGAATTGGAGGAGATAGAACTCGTCTTCTTCGTTGGAGAACGCAAAGAACGTCAAGACCTTGACGAAGAACGTTGTCACCACAAGGAGTGATCAACGTGCCGTTCTTATCCTCTCCGTAGCCGGGGTGAGACACCATCCACCTTGGATGTACGCCAATTCCGTCCACCGCGACACCGACTTTTGACATCGTTGTTGATGTAGGGGATTGTTTTAAGTTCATGATTAATTTGGCATTCATCGTTAAATAATTATCCGGTTGTTATGGAATTAACGGGAGGATACCAGAGCACACAAACATGGCTGAACCTCCTCCCCTTTGTTGTTGTACTTCCATATGGGTTGGAACGGAGGCGACGCGGTGCCGTCGCACCACACGGGAACAAGAGAACTGCAGCCAGAGCGGACCACGGTGAAGGAGCGTGAAGTCGTCGCTCCACGCTGATGATGCCGAAAGAGGCTATGGCAGTGTAGAGGGTTGCTGGATCCACCGGTCGTCGATGGTCTAGGAGACAGGACCAGCTAGTCCTGTGACGGCACACCGGCCAACCATTATGGCCGGCCGGTTTTCAGAAGGCCAGGGGGTCGTAACCCCCGGCAGGTGGCCAAGGCGGACCCCCAAATTTGGGGCCGCTATTTCGAAACGTGGGGGGGGGGGGGCAGAGCACCCCCCCCCCCTCTGCATCCTCTCAGCATGCGGGCTCCCGCACCGACCGGACCAGCTGCACCGGGCCGGACCGCCCGCGCCGGGTCGGGCCGCCCGCGCTGGGCTGGACCCCCGCGTCGGCCCGGGCCGCACCGGCTGGGCCACGCCGCACCAGCCATGCCAGGATGCACCTAACCAGGCCGGAACCAGACCCAGGTCAAGTCGACCCGGCTCGAGCCGACCCAGGGGTATCGAGCCGGGTCGGACCGGGCCCGAACCCCCTACATTCGGACAGTTTTGTTAAAACACCCATAACTTGGGCTACGGACCTTCGATCGATGCACCTTCAGTTGTGTAGCGATCCTTGGATCGAGTTTGTCGTTTCAGTATATTACACTTAGGGTTTCTGAGAACCTTGGGTACGACTGGGTTGGTTCGAACACAAAACCAACCGGGCCCTCGGAGCGGAAATGCTTATAACTTAAGCTCTAGACGTCCCATTGACCTGCCGTCAATTTTGATGGATTCCTCTTAGTGAGGTGGTTATTTTTCCTTACTCCTATCAAGGTTTGGATGTAGCTAGAGTACAGTCAGGTTGGTATTGGCTTAAAAACCAACCGGGCCCCTAGGACGAAAAGGCCAATAACTCTCAGACCGGGCGTTTGATTGACGCGCCGTCTGTCGCGTTGAGTTCCTTTTGACGAGACAAAACTTTGGGATACATCAACTCTGGACATCGTGTCAGTTGATCTATTGACCATCTTGGATCGTGGAGCAGACCATCCCGGAATAAAGCGTGTTGTGTGTGGGAACCCTATAGCTGGCTGCGACGAAGATGTCTTCCGTACTAGGATCCTCCGTGGGTTCGAGGAGAACGACTACTGTACTGGGATCCTCCGTGGGTTCGACGAGGATGACTACCGTACTGAGATCCTCTTTGGGTTCGACGAGGACGAATACCGTTATGGGATCCTCCGTGGGCTCGATGAAGATGACTACCATACTAGGATCCTCCGTGGGTTCAACGAGGACGACTACCGTACTGGGATCCTCCGTGGGTTCGACGAGGATGACTACCATTCTAGGATCCTCCGCGGGTTCGACGACGATGAATACCATACTTGGATCCTCCGTGGGTTCAGCAACTACGACTACTATACTTGGATCCTACGTGGGTTTGGCATAGGAGATGATTCAGAGGCTATATCTAATCATCTCCACCCCTCTTCATAAATAGTATACCTATGTGAGTTGAGTCTTAACTTATAATAAATATCATCAATATGATTTTTGTTATTTCCTATGTGGATTGGGATGTGCTTTCCTGTGTGGATTGGGATGTGAATTTTTATGTGGAATGAGTTATGTTTTCCTGTGTGGACTGGGTTGTACCTGGGCTCGTGTGCTGGAGTCGAGCTGGAATTGATGACTTAGGTATATGTATGTGCATATACCTAAGTTGATTTGGTTGTTACTTTGTGATTGTATCTTTCATTCGTGGTTTATCCTTCATGGATTCTCGGAGAACTTCAGGGGTCTCGGGGTCCCTACTGAGTATCGTATACTCTCCCCTGCATGGGCTATGCCCGCACAACATTGTGTTGGATGTAGACAACAGACAGCGCTGATCGAGGTGGAGGCTCATGGAGCTGGACGGTACCTGGAGGTGGATCACTGGACGGGACGTACACGAAGCGGATGGCTGGACCCGAGGAGCTGAGGAGACTATCTTTACCCACCCTTTAGGTGGGATTTCCAAAGGAAAACTCGGTGTTGCTGCTTTACTTTTCAGCTGTTGTACTTTCCTTTCAGTTGTTCTTTACGTTCTTTTGGGTTTGTATTCTGGCCCATTTACTTTCCAGTACATTATTTTGTACTCAGTTTACTTAGTGTTTACTTTATCTTGAGTACTCTATGATGTTTTTTTACTTATATAAAGGAAATTCCATCCCTTTTATCGGGATTTACGCATTTGGTGCTAGTCCCTAGCCACTGACCAATGGGAGGCGGGATTAGGGTAGTCACGGCATGGTCCCTGAGGACGGGTCGTGACAAATTGGTATCAGAGGAGTTTGGTTCCACCACAGAACTCAGGACTCTAAACATTCTTCTATGTGGAGTAAGAGTGTTAAGGGTATAGAGTGTGGTTATCAGTCCTGGGAGTCCACTGTTGGTGCGGAGGCCGACGTATCCATGCACCAGGACCCTGACTTCTGATTTCCAACTCAGTGCACGAAAATAATGATTGCGTATGTGTTTCAATGTTTTCTTTGTGATTACTTGTGTCAGCTCACAAGGTATACTGTATTGACCGTGGCACACCTGTCTCTTTTCAGGATGGCTCCATGACGACATCCAGCAAGGTTTTCAAGATTTGTGCGAGATGACAGACCACCAAGCGATGAGGCCTCGGTGCATGGCCCTATTACAGCGGTGGCACCAGCGGTACCTCTACCCGCTGTGGCACCGATGCCACTAGCCCCAGACGCTGAGAGTGCACTTCGCCTAAGTGAACTGCATGAGTTTCGGCGTCAGAGACCGCCTAGGTTTTGCGGGGAGATGGACCCTCAGGAAACTGAAGATTGGTTGGAGGCTGTTGTACGAGTTTTTAAGTTATTAGGGACACCAGCTGACCTCATAGTGATCCTTGCAGTGAGTCTCTTGAACGCGACAGTAGGTAGATGGTGGAGCCTGATGCTCCAGGTGCACGACGAGGCATCACTTCTTTGGATGGACTTTGAGAGCCTCTTCCGCTGGGAGTTTCTTCCAGCCACCCTCCGTGTGGTGCGCATTCAAGAGCTACTACAACTGCAGTAGGGCAGCATGACGGTAGCCCAGTATTCGGTGAGGTTTACCGATCTCTCGCGCTACTCCATAGACATTGTATGAGACCCATTCTTCAGAGACCGGACCTTCGAGTAGGGACTGAGACATGAGATCTGGGATTCGATGATATCCCTCAACATCCCGACGTAGGAGGGGGTGCTGGAGAGAGCCCTTCTAGTGGAGAGTTTTCTCGCCGAGCAGTCACCAATGGTGAGACCCTCCATAGGACGACCCATAGCGAAGTCTTCTTTAGCTGGTAGTAGAGAGATGACGCAGAGGTCCAAGCGGGCCATGCCATCAGATGAGAAATATCGGGAAGTAGATTCGTTTGTGCAGGGAACACGAAATTGAGCCAACCACACGAGGAGTAGACAGTGCTATGCATGCGGCGGGTAGGGTCACATGGCTCGAGACTGCCTGACCCGCCCTGCAGATGAGCAGTAGGCGGTAGAGGGACCTCCCAGGCAGATGTTCAATGTAACGACCCGAAATTTTTAAATAAATTTTGTTTCCTAATTTTATGTGTTATTGTTATACTCAACAAAAATGTTTCATTTGGTAACATGAGTATAATTAAAATGAGACTGTTGGGTTTTGACTGTTATTTGACCATTGGTCAATATAACCGCTGGAAACTAAACATTTTGACTATTGTCTCTAAATACAAGCAATCTTGGTTAATTAATATAGAAAGAAGATTCGATGGCCTCACCCAGTAGTCTTGGACCGATCGAAGCCCATCTAACAGAACTTGGGAAGGAGGTAGCACCACTGGGCTTTGCTCTGGACCAAACCCAAACTGAACTTCATCGTATAAAGCTAGAACGGGATCGCCTTCGTGAGAAGTTCAAACTGATAGAAATTACTACTCGTGCGATGTTGGCCGAGCCTCCCTCGGATTCTCTCACCTTAGCACACCTTAAACTTAGGTCTTATGCTGGTGTGATAAGGGGCTATGTAAGGAGACCGTAACTGTCTTGTGTAATCCTTTGTTTTAAATAAAATTTCGATTTCTTTTATTAATTTTCAAATGACCGGATAAATATAGTATGCAAATTTTTTATGAATTTTAGAAAAAGGATATTTTAAATATGTTTATGTAAGCCCTAAATAATTAAAAATGTGTAATGATTTTCGAAAAATGGTCTTCTGTAATTATGTTCAGTAATAAATTTAGAGTCTAATAAGATCAACTTGATTTTTGATGAATAGTATATTATGAATAGTGATTTTATGATTAGGATTAATAATGTGTCCAAATGGATTAGTAATCTCACTTATAGAAAGTATTAAAATAAGCTAGGCACTTTGATTAAGTAATGTGAATCAATAAAATGGTTAAATAACGGTTTCATAAATTATTATTCAAGTATTAGTTTTTTCGGATGAATAGTGTTTTTTAATTAAAAATTTAATTAAAAATTATTAGAAAATTATTTTAATAAAAATGACTTTATTTTTGAACTCAGAGCATCGATATTATGTTATGGTAATTTTTGGGGATTTTTCTGAAAAAAATGAATTTTTGGTGAATAGTGTATTTATTTAAAAATAAAATTAAAAATATTTAGAAAATTATTTTTATAAAATGGAGTTCATTTTTGAAATCGGAGCATTGATATTTTGTTAAGGGGGAAGTTTGGGATTTTTCTGAGAAAGATGAATTTTTCAGTGAATAGTAAAAATGCAGTTTTAGGGTTTCGGTATGTTTAATGACATCATAATTGTGTCATGATGATGTCATGAGATCTTTTAAGGGTTGGACGGCCAAGGGTGATGAATTATTGTTTTGGGGGCCCCATGTGGCCTAACTCCATGATAAATGCCAAGGGAGAGCACATGGGTTTGAGAAAAGCACATGTGAGGTGTCCCTTGGCCATTAATGCCTTGTCCCCTCACTTTCCCTATAAATACCAAGCCCTCCTCTCATCCATTCGACTCCCCACTCATTCCCAACAAATTTCTGGTCTCATTACCTCCCAAGGAGTCCTCCCAAGGTTCCCCCAAGCCCTCAAGGTCCCAACCTTTGAGGTTTAAGAGTTACATTTTAAGGTAAGGGATCCGGCCTCTCTCTTTCTATTCAAGTAATCTCTTTTATGTCATTTCTTTTATACTCCATGTTCTTATGTTGGAGGATGTTCTTTTATATTCATCCTACTGCCTATTTCATGTTCATATGATGAGAGACCCCCCTTTCTCTCATCAATTCGTTTTAAGAATGTTTAAGTGGCGCCATTAGGCTGTTGAATTTTTAAGGGATTCTTTCACCTTCCTCGTTTTCAAGTTCTATTTTCATTCAAGTCTTTCATGTTCCTTTTTATTATGTTGGGGTATGATCTCTAAATTATCATACTGATATTTTATGATCATATGATGAGAGACCCCATTTGATCGCTTCAATTCAGTATTTTGAAGTTTTAAGTGGCGCCGTTATGCTGCTGAATTTTTAAGTGGTTCTTCACCCTTCTCGTTTTGAAGTTCTACTTTCATGTCAATTATTTCAAGTTCCTTTTTGTTATATTGGGGTATGATCTCTATATATATCATACTGGACTCTTATTTCCATATTATTATAGACCCCATTTGATCTCTTCAATTTAGTATTTTGATGTTTTAAGTGGCGCCGTTAGGCTGCCGAATTTTTAAGTAGTTCTTCACCCTTCTCGTTTTGAAGTTCTACTTTCATGTCAATTCTTTCAAGTTACTTTTTGTTATGTTGGGGAATTATCTCTATATATATCATACTGAACTCTTATGTTCACATGATGAGAGACCCTATTTGATATTTTCAAATCATTTTTGTTGATGTTTAAGTAACGTCGTTAGGCTGCCGAACTTTCATAAGAGAAATCTAATTTTTTGCTTCCTTCCATGTTTTTCATTTCAAATGGTATGTCCTTGAAATTTCATTACCATGATCATGTATCCTTATTATTCTGTCCATGTACTATTTTATGGGTCATTTATGAATGTTTGACCCATTTTACCTCTCTTTAAATGTCTTCTAAAACCTCGGAACATTGTCGTTATGCTGCAGAATTTCTGTCTCAAAATGTCTATCTCTTTTTCTAAAGTTATTTTATTTTATCAAGTGAATAATCAAATCTATTTCTTCTAAAGGTTTATTCACATATATACCAAAATGTTCTATTTTAAATTCTGGTATTTACATACATGAGACCCACCTTCCTTTTCTGTGGGTTTTAAAGGGATATAAAGATCATGTCTTTAAAGCAGTTTTTAAAAAGTTATGATTATGAAATGAAACCCATTTCCTTTATGCTATATGGGTTATTTATGAAATGTTTTATGATGATATATGTGGCTCACATGATAATAAAGGAAAATTTAAGGGTTCACCCTGATAGCGCTCCAATGCATTGGGTAATGATGTAACCACTTGAGATTACAATTTTTACGATACCTTGGTGAATAACCTTGGTAATTTTAAAATGACACCTTGGGGATGGACCTTGGTGATATGTTCATGATTGTCTATGTTAAATGATGTAGCCACATCTTCAAGTTATGAAAAAGTTTTATTTTTATTATGATATGCCTCATGATTCCATTTTCATGCCTTAAATTTCTTTTCATGACTTTATTGATGTATCTCAAGTTCATATGTAAAATGTTTCACTTGTTTCCCTTGCTGGGCCTTTTGGTCACCCTTCCTTTTGATGTATGTCCCCAGGTTATGAGATGCAGAAATGAGCCTAGGGTGAACATGAGGAGAAGCCTTTCAAGTGTTTAAGAAGAATGTTTTTTTTTGTTTCATGTTTTATGTTCCTTGTTTCCAAGACACTAAACCTTAAAGATCCTCAGTTCCGTGTAATGGAATGAAAGTTATGTTATAAAAAGATGGGATGCTATAGTTGGTATCAAAGGATGGTTTAGTTATTTGTGGAAATTAGGATATGAAAACTCTAGGAAGAACCCTATAGAAAAGTTTAATATAGGAAATCTTCCTGGTATTTTGGTGAGTATTGAGTAAGGGGTTGCCAAGCAAATACATCCATGTCTGGATACGAGCAGGTAGAGGTGGCTCTGGCACAGATGTACATAGGGGTAAAACCCGAAAACACCGCTTTGAGCTAGACTCGAACGGGAACTGGTACACGACAACGGGCCTTGCTGCACTCTTGGTTACGACACTCCTGGGGGATATGCTTTGGTAAATTCATAAGCTTGGTATGAACCATTGTTAAAGGAACAAAGATAAAATAAAATAAAGGTTCACATAAGAATATATGATCATTCATAACCTAGATGGGAACCTAGGAGATCACAAGTTAGGGTATACCTTTCATATACAAGTTATCCTTATATGCTTTCAGTTCCTTTTCATGATTATTAGCTAAGTACTTAAGCCCCTAATTATGCTTTCTCTTCTTAGTTAATGGTGGGAAATGGAAGAACATGTTCCGACAACCAATGTGATAGGAAATGTGACGATTTTCGTATTAATATGACAGGGATGATTAGGGGATTAAAATATGATTATTATTTTGGAAGATGTTCATTATTTTGGGAACCATATTTGATCAAGGTAAATAGATTACTACGGTATTTTCATTGAGGAGTGAGGTTGACTTATATTTTGAAGAATCGACGAATTTAAGGTGAACTTATAGTAATTTAAGTTACTTATGGGAATGACTAACCTATCTTGGGTAAAATATGTTTAGGTTAGCTACTTTTTTTATAAGATGTTAGGAGTGGTTGATGTTGTCTGGAGATGAACAATGAAGTTGTTTTGGAAGACTATGTTATCAAATCCTTCTTGTATTTGGGTTTCAATCTTAGTTTGGTTTGTTTTGAGGAATTTTAACGACCGTTATTTATGGAATGGTCTATGATGAACTTTGGGTAGTACCATGGAACTTTGATGATTTAAAAGTAGTTTCCATTCCTATGGGATTATTTCTTTTTGAAGAGTTGTTTTACCTTAACCTTTCTGTTTTTGGGATAACGTTTAAAGATAGAAGAAATAGATAGTTAATCTTTTGTCGATTATGTGATTCTATAGAAGATGATTCTTGTGCTTTTATGAGACCAAGTGTTTTTGAATTCTCATCATTTGGAGAAAAGATTAGTGTTTGTAGGGACTTGTAAAAGGATGAAACTCTACTTGAAGGTAGGTATATTTTCTTATGTTTTTGTTTTATGTAGTAAATGAAATCCTCAAAATTATGAAAAGAAACGTAAAACAAAAATGTTGTTGGTTTACGTTTCCTACTAGGTAATCAAAGACAGTTTACACACATCATAAGTTTGGGATTTTCTCATGGTTAACTTTCTCCTAATCATGTTCTCTATCACTCTCCCTCAGAACTTGACCCTTTGTTTTCTCCTCCATGTCCATGTTTTCTAACATGGAACCCTAGTGTGGGTTAACTCGGGTGACCTTTGTACTTCCCTTTCTTTATTTTAAAGTAATAGTTTTACTGACTCCTTTTCCGATGTGGGACTATCAATGAAATTTCAAAACCCAATTTTAAAATTGCGAGGACGCAATTTCTTAAGGGGGGAAGATTGTAACGACCCGAAATTTTTAAATAAATTTTGTTTCCTAATTTTATGTGTTATTGTTATACTCAACAAAAATGTTTCATTTGGTAACATGAGTATAATTAAAATGAGACTGTTGGGTTTTGACTGTTATTTGACCATTGGTCAATATGACCGCTGGAAACTAAACATTTTGACTATTGTCTCTAAATACAAGAAATCTTGGTTAATTAATATAGAAAGAAGATTTGATGGCCTCACCCAGTAGTCTTGGACCGATCAAAGCCCATCTAACAGAACTTGGGAAGGAGGTAGCACCACTGGGCTTTGCTCTGGACCAAACCCAAGCTGAACTTCATCGTATAAAGCTAGAACGGGATCGCCTTCACGAGAAGTTCAAACTGATAGAAATTACTACTCGTGCGATGTTGGCCGAGCCTCCCTCGGATTCTCTCACCTTAGCACACCTTACACTTAGGTCCTATGCTGGTGTGATAAGGGTCTATGTAAGGAGACCATAACTGTCTTGTGTAATCCTTTGTTTTAAATAAAATTTCGATTTCTTTTATGAATTTTCAAATGACTGGATAAATATAGTATGCAAATTTTTGATGAATTTTAGAAAAAGGATATTTTAAATATGTTTATGTAAGCCCTAAATAATTAAAAATGTGTAATGATTTTCCAAAAATGGTCTTCTGCAATTATGTTCAGTACTAAATTTAGATTCTAATAAGATCAACTTGATTTTTGATGAATAGTATATTATGAATAGTGATTTTATGATTAGGATTAATAATGTGTCCAAATGGATTAGTAATCTCACTTAAAGAAAGTATTAAAATAAGCTAGGAACTTTGATTAAGTAATGTGATTCAATAAAATGGTTAAATAACGGTTTCATAAATTATTATTCAAGTATTAGTTTTTTCGGATGAATCGTGTTTTTTAATTAAAAATTTAATTAAAAATAATTAGAAAATTATTTTTATAAAA
Organism: Viscum album; assembly: GCA_963277665.1. Lineage (NCBI taxonomy): Eukaryota > Viridiplantae > Streptophyta > Magnoliopsida > Santalales > Viscaceae > Viscum > Viscum album. Next base: position 1,571,579,701 of record OY728150.1, on the reverse strand, counting down.
ATGACTTTATTTTTGAACTCAGAGCATCGATATTATGTTATGGTAATTTTTGGGGATTTTTCTGAAAAAAAATGAATTTTTGGTGAATAGTGTATTTATTTAAAAATAAAATTAAAAATATTTAGAAAATTATTTTTATAAAATGGAGTTCATTTTTGAAATCGGAGCATTGATATTTAGTTAAGGGGAAAGTTTGGGATTTTTCTGAGAAAGATGAATTTTTCAGTGAATAGTAAAAATGCAGTTTTAGGGTTTCGGTATGTTTAATGACATCATAATTGTGTCATGATGATGTCATGAGATCTTTTAAGGGTTGGCCGGCCAAGGGTGATGAATTATTGTTTTGGGGGCCCCATGTGGCCTAACTCCATGATAAATGCCAAGGGAGAGCACATGGGTTTGAGAAAAGCACATGTGAGGTGTCCCTTGGCCATTAATGCCTTGTCCCCTCACTTTCCCTATAAATACCAAGCCCTCCTCTCATCCATTCGACTCCCCACTCATTCCCAACGAATTTATGGTCTCATTTCCTCCCAAGGAGTCCTCCCAAGGTGCCCCCAAGCCCTCAAGGTCCCAATATTTGAGGTTTAAGAGTTACATTTTAAGGTAAGGGATCTGACCTCTCTCTTTCTTTTCAAGTAATCTCTTTTATGTCATTTCTTTTATACTCCATGTTCTTATGTTGGAGGATGTTCTTTTATATTCATCATACTGCCTATTTCATGTTAATATTATGAGAGGCCCCCCCTTGCTCTCATCAATTCGTTTTAAGAATGTTTAAGTGGCGCCGTTAGGCTGCCGAATTTTTAAGGGATTCTTTCACCTTCCTCGTTTTCAAGTTCTATTTTCATTCAAGTCTTTCATGCTCCTTTTTATTATGTTGGGGTATGATCTCTAAATTATCATACTTATCTTTTATGATCATATGATTAGAGACCCCATTTGATCGCTTCAATTCAGTATTTTGAAGTTTTAAGTGGCGCCGTTAGGCTGCCGAATTTTTAAGTGGTTCTTCACCCTTCTCGTTTTGAAGTTCTACTTTCATGTCAATTATTTCAAGTTCATTTTTGTTATATTGGTGTATGATCTCTATATATATCATACTGGACTCTTATATTCATATGATGAGAGACCCCATTTGATCTCTTCAATTCAGTATTTTGATGTTTTAAGTGGCGCCGTTAGGCTGCCGAATTTTTAATAGAGAAATCTAATTTTTTGCTTCCTTCCATTTTTTTCATTTCAAATGTTATGTCAGTGAAATTTCATTACCATGATCATGTATCCTTATTATTCTGTCCATGTACTATTTTATGGGTCATTTATGAATGTTTGACCCATTTTACCTCTCTTTAAATGTCTTCTAAAACCTCGGAACATTGCCGTTATGCTGTACAATTTCTGTCTCAAAATGTCTATCTCTTTTTCTAAAGTTCTTTTATTTTATTAAGTGAATACTCAAAGATATTTCTTCTAAAGGGTTATTCACATATATACCAAAATGTTTTATTTTAAATTCTGGTATTTACATACATGAGACCCACCTTCCTTTTCTGTGGGTTTTAAAGTGATATAAAGATCATGTCTTTAAAGCAGTTTTTAAAAAGTTATGATTATGAAATGAAACCCATTTCCTTTATGCTATATGGGTTATTTATGAAATGTTTTATGATGATATATGTGGCTCACATGATAATAAAGGCAAATTTAAGGGTGTTCCCTGATAGCGCTCCAATGCATTGGGTAATGATGTAACCATTAGAGATTACAATTTTTACGATACCTTGGTGAATAAACTTGGTAATTTTAAAATGACACCTTGGGGATGGACCTTGGTGATATGTTCATGATTGTCTATGTTAAATGATGTATCCACATCTTCAAGTTATGAAAAAGTTTTATTTTGATTATGATATGCCTCATGATTTCATTTTCATGCCTTAAAGTTCTTTTCATGACTTTATTGATGTATCTCAAGTTCATATGTAAAATGTTTCACTTGTTTCCCTTGCTGGGCCTTCTGGTCACCCTTCCTTTTGATGTATGTCCCCAGGTTATGAGATACAGTAATGAGCCTAGGGTGAACATGAGGAGAAGCCTTTCAAGTGTTTAAGAAGAATGTTTTTTTTGTTTCATGTTTTATGTTCCTTGTTTCCAAGACACTGAACCTTAAAGATCCTCAGTTCCGTGTAATGGAATGAAAGTTATGTTATAAAAAGACGGGATGCTATATTAAACGTTGGTGGTCAGTAGGGAGCAGGCGGACGAGGCAGAGGAGCTGATCGAGCAGCTGGTGGTGGGTGACGCTTTGAGGACCTACCACCACCACCACCAGTAAGACCACCCCAACCGCAGGGAACATGTGGATAGGGGAGAGCTCAGCTTTAGGCTGCTGATTCTTACGACCATGATGCTCTGGGAGCAGATGGTTAGGAGCGGGACTAGCTCTATACATAGAGACTTTTGTTCATGTTGCTTCTAACTTTGTTGATGTTTTGTGTCTTTGTACCTTGAGTCGTAGTAATAAAATACACTTGTTCTTGTGACATTTTGTTCCCTGTCCTTTTTAATTAGTTGATACTAAGAGGTTCCAGTTTAAACTATTGACTTGACCCTCACTTTTGTGATACCTATTGGAGGAGACCCAGTGACCACACATTGATGCCGACAGTGTGACTCAACCCTGGGAGGCAAGAGTAACAGTTGGATCTCTTGGTAGTAGCGTTGAGGCCCTACGACATCATCCAAGGCATGGATTTGTATCATTCATGTCAGGATTGACTGTATTAGGCAAAGAACGTGGTTTGTCCAGAAGATGAGCCCAGATTTCTCTTATCCGCAAAGAAGAAATCTTAGTAGCTCTTGTAGGACAACAGAAGGTTTAGGTCATCCAAAAGTGGATGTGGATAGCTCAGAGCCGATAGAAGTCTTATGATGACAGGAGGCAGAGACCACTAGTGTTCGAGGATGGCGACCACATTTTCTTACGGGTCTCACTTCGATGTGGTTTACGGAGATTTGGCCCGGGCAACAAGTTATCTCTGAGGTTCATCGGACCCTTCTTGGTCCTTGAAAGGGTAGGCGAGGTGGTTTACTTCTTGACCCATCCACCTCAGTTGCACCAGGTGCATGGCGTCTTCTATATATCTCAGCTGTGGAGATACGTACACGACCCGACCCATACCATCGACCACGGGGAGTTGGACGTCAAAGACAAGGCTACATTTATGGAAGTTCTAGTGGAGATCGAGGATTGACAGGAGTGGGTCCTATGTGGATAGTCGATTCCTCATGTGCGCTTCCACTGGTAGCTCGAGAACCTCCAGGAGAGCACATGGGAGCGGAAGGCTCAGATGCATGCTCATTAATCCTTTAGTTTCCCTATTTTGTGTTATAGCTTTACGGGTACATAAAGCCCTGAGGTGGGAGTAATGTAAAGACTCGGAAATTTCAAGGAAAATTTTTTCCTAACTTCTTTGGAATTTTTGAAGTCCGTGGCTTCAGACGACACCAGATTCCGAGGCCCGGTGTGCTCGGAATCAATTTCCGAAGTTTATCTCGGGTACGTTCAGTGAACAAACGAGCGGGTTTTTCTAACTTTTAAACCGGTGCTCGGAATTGAAATTTGAGGGCACCGATGAAACCGTAGCGCCGGTAATTACTTAAGAAGACCTTCACTGGAGTTGTGTTTGCTCGGGAAGATTTGTTAAAAAAAAGATTAAGTGTTAAGTGAAATAATGTTGTGTATGACTTTATTTCACTTCCAAGTGATTTAACCCCATGTGTGGGAGTTTGGTGGAACCCACTTGAACCTAAATCTACTTGATAGGATTTTGTGAGATGGGGACCACACGAGTCCCATCCCTTCAAATTCCCTAACATCTCTAAAACCCCCACATTATTATGTGACACTCCCTCACATTAATGTTGCCAACTTTACTTCATTTAATTTTGACTAGCTCAAGATTAATTAAGTAAAGTTAAATCAACATTTGAATTTTGGAAATTCATGGGTTGGGTAATAAAATAAGAAGGGTCTTATATTATTTGGGGTTGATTGGTTGGTTGTGTGGGGAATTGGAGGAGATATAACTCATCTTCTTCGTTGGAGAATGTGAAGAACGTCAAGACCTCGACGAAGAACGTTGTCACCGCAAGGAGTGATCGACCTGTCGTTCTTCTCCTCTCCGCAGCCGGTGTGAGATTCCATCCACCTTGGACGTACGCCAATTTCTTCAACCGCGACACTGACTTTTGACATCGTTTTTGAGGTAGGGTGTTGTTTTACATTCATGATTAATTTAGCATTCATCGTAAAATAATTAGCCGCTTGTTATGGAATTAACGGGAGGAGGCCGGACCGCACAAACACGGCCAACCCTCCTCCCCTTTGTTGTTGTACTTCATTATGGGTTAGAATGGAGGCGACACAGTGTTGTCACACCGCACGGGAACAAGAGTACTGCATCCGGTGTGGACCACGGAGAAGGAGCACGACGCCGTCGGTCCGTGCCGATGAGGTCAAAAGAGGCCGCGGTCGGAGTCAGGCCACGATAGAGGTGCACGGTGCCGTCACGCTACACCGGAACACCATGGAGAGCTGAGGCTAGAGCAGGCCGCAGCGGCGGGGGGGGGGGGGGGGGAAGCTCCATCATGCCACGCCGATCAGACAAGGGTTGCGGCAGTGCAGAGGTGGGCGGTCAGATCCGTCGGCGCTCCAGGACTTGGGACCACCTGGTCCCACGGCGGTGTACCGGCTGGCCATTACTGCCGACCGGATTTTGGATGGTCGGGGGTCATAACCCCCAACAGGTGGTAAGGGCGGGCCCCCAAATTGGGGGCCGCCATTTCAAAATGCAGGGGGAGCACCCCCCCCCCCCCCCCCCCCCCCGCGTCCTCTCAGCGCGCGGGCGCCCGCACCGGCCGATCTGGCTGCTCTGGGCCGGACCGCCCGCCCTGGGCCGGACCGCCCGCGCTGGGCCGGGCCACCCATGGTAGGACAAACCCCTGCGCGATGCCGGACCCCCGCGCCGGGCCCAGACCTGGGTCGGGTCGACCCAATTCGGGCCGACCCAGGTGGTACCGGGCCCGAACCCCCTACTTTCAGATAGTTCCGTTAAAACACCCATAACATGGGATACAGACATCTAATCGATGCACCGTCAGTTGAGTAGCTATCCTTGGATCGAGACGGTCATTTCGTTATATTAAACTTAGGGTTTCAGAGAACCTTGGGTACAACCGTGTAGGTTCGAACCTGAAACCAACCGGGCCCTCAGAACGGAAACGCTTATAACATAATCTCCGGACGTCCGATTGACATCATGTCAACATTGATGGATTTATCTTAGTGAGTTGGTTCTTTTGGATTACTCCGCTCGAGGTTTGGAAGTAGCTGGAGTACGGTTAGGTTGGTTTTGGCTTAAAAACCAACATGGCCCCTAGGACGAAATAGCCAATAACTCTCAGGTCGGGCGTCCGATTGACGCACCGTCTGTCGCGTTGAGTTCCTTTTGATGAGACAGAACTTTGGAATACATCAACTCCGGACTTCTTGTCAGTTGATGTATAGACCCTCTTGTCTCGTGGAGCGGACCCTCCCGGAATCGAGCGTGATGTGTGCCGGAACCCTAGAGCTGGCTGCGATGAAGAAGACATCCGTACTAGGATCCTCTGTGGGTTCAACGAGGACGACTACCGTATAGGGATACTCAGTAGGTTCAACGAGGATGACTATCGTACCAGGATCCTCTGTGGGTTCGATGAGGATGACTACCGTACTGGGATCCTTCGTGGGTTCGACGAGGATGACTACCATACTGGGATCCTCCGTGGGTTCGACGAGGACGACTACCGTACTAGGGTCCTCTGTGGGTTCGATGAGGACGACTACCATACTAGGGTCCTTTGTGGGTTCGACAAGGATGACTACCGTGCTGGGATCCTCCGTGGGTTCGAAGACAATGACTACCATACATGGATCCTCCGTGGGTTTGGCAGCGACAACTACTATACATGGATCCTACGCGGGTTCAATAGAGGAGATGATTCAGAGGCTACATCTTATCATCTCCACCCCTCTTCGTAAATAGTATACCGGCATGAGCCGAGTCTTATCTTACAATCAATATCATTGATATGATTTTTCTGATTTCCTGTGTGGATTGGGTTGTGCTTTCTTGTGTGGATTGGGTTGTGAATTCATTTGTGGAATGGGTTATGCTTTCCTGTGTGGACTGAGTTGTACATGGGCTCATGTGCTGGAGCCGAGCTAGAATTGATCACTTAGGTATATGTATGGGCATATACCTAAGTAGAGTTGGTTGTTACTTCATGATTGTATATTTTCTTTGTGTTTTATCCTTCAGGGATTCGGGGAGACCTTCGGGGGTCTTGGGGTCCCTACTGAGTATCGTATACTCACCCCTGCACGGGCTATGCCCGTACTACGTTGTGTTGGATGCAGAAAATGGACAACACTGATCGAGGTGGAGGCTCGTGGAGCTGGATGGTACCTGGAGGTGGATCACAGGACAGGACGTACACGAAGCGGACGGCTGGACTCGAGGAGCTGAGGAGACTATCTGTACCCACCCTTCAGGTGGGATTTCTAGAGGATGGCTCAGTGTTTCTGCTTTACTTTTCTGCTGTTGTACTTTCCTTTCAGCTGTACTTTACTTTTTGTTGGGTTTGTATTCTAGCCCATTTAATTTCTAGTACTTTCTTTTGTACACAGTTTACTTAGTGTTTACTTCATCTTCTGTACTCTGTGTTTGCTTACTTATATAAAGGCAATGCATTCCCTTTTATCGGGATATATTCCTTTGGTGCTAGTCACCAGCCCCTGGCCTATGGGATGCGGGCTTAGGGTAGTCAAGACACCATCCCCGAGAACGAGTCATGACACATAGTTTATAATGTTATAACAAATCCTTTCTATGACACTAATTTTTGAGAGCAAAACATCCTATGAATAAATATAATATATTCATAGATAGATATTAATTACTTAACATAATGATCTTTTCAAGAGTAATTTAGGTCTAGTGATTCTGGAAACATGGGAAAATAAAAAACAGTTTCAAAAGTGAGAAATAGTATCTCTCCCAATGTTCATTATAAATAACATCATTTATAAAAATATCAAACATAATATCCTTAATCAAATCATGGGGAATGAAACCATAATAAAATGTGATATTATATTATCATTAAGGAAAAAATATGAGGTATAAACTTTTCATGGGAATAAGTGTATGGGAACATGAGTGTATAACTAACATCTTTCATAGAAATATAAAATAAAATATCCTTAATCATAGAATATGGAATGAATCTATAAAAAGGGTGAGATTATATAATCATTAAGGAAAACCATTTGAGATATAAACTTATCATGGTAATAATTTTACGAGAACATGAGTATAAGAATTGAAAACCCTATCTTTTATATCACACATTGAAAACACGAGTCCTAAAATATATCATGGCAGTTAATAAGATATGAATAATAGAGGAATCCAGAATATATTACATGGGTGATTTAAATTATTATAATACATAAAGATATGTAAAATACATAATCATATAAAACCATATATCATGGATACCCACCAAAAAGATACATAATATGTTGGGATTCATCTATCCACATGACTAAATTCTTCAGGCTTGAGATAACCTCTAACATACCCTCTGATCTTATAAAACAACAATAATTATCTTATGTATTGGATTAAGATATAGGACCCACCCATCAAATAATTAATGTCACACATTCGTGTGACACAAAGTCATAGAAAATACATCATATCATAACCCAAGAAGATAAATGTGTTTCATAAATCATTTCATCATTTCTTAACCCATGAAAAATAAATAGGTTACATAAAAATCTGGTAATAAAATATATAATAAATACTGTGGAGGAACATGGAAAGAATAACTAGATTATATCTCCACTAAATATTACATAACATCCATGGATTACATCATAGATTGAAAATTATTTTCTAAAAATAATTAAATAAAACATTTCTTAAATAAAATAAAATTTTATGGAATATCAATTTATTAATCTATATATTCATAAAATATTTTTTACTTCAATTTCACATGGTATAACCTTTATAATATATAAAGGAGTCATTAATAACTATTTAAAACATTTCTTTAGAAAATATATCATCCATGTTAAAATCATTTTTCAAAACATAAATTCACGTCAATATCCTAATTCTGAAATAAAATTTCTACATTATAATGGAATCGAGAAAATAGTGATTTTTTATAATAGGGAGAAATTCCATACATTTTATAACAAATATTTCATTCACATTTTTTGGGTAAAAGGAAAATAATCAAACTTTTGAAATTTAAATTATGATTACTTTGAAAAATATTTATAAAAATTCAAACAAATATTTTAACTTTCATTAGCCATTCCAAATGGAACACTGACAACTTTTTGAAGACCATTTGAGAAAATATGGATACGAAAACAAATTGGGTTTTGATCGAAGAGGGAAATAAGGTTCACTATCATTAAAAATATGACATTGTAATTGTTAGTATACAATGATAGGAAGGTGAAGAAAAATATTTATTCATAAGAAATTACTATTGTATTGTAATTTTCATGAGTTTCTTGAGAGGGGGATCATAATATTTCATCCTAAAAAATAATCATCAACAATCTTGATCAATAGTGAATTCGTAACATAAAACCCTTAACACATTATAAACTTTTGATTCACAAGACCCATTAAATAATAACAGAAATATATTCATATATATATTCCAAATAAGATTATTCTTTAAAATACTTGTCAAATGGGTTGTATACTCACCTCATAAAATAATATAGGAGTATAACATAATATATATCCCAAATAATAAAAACTTAAAGAAAATATATTATTCTATTTGTATATTTTGAACATTAATCCATTTGAAATTGGAAACCTAAAATAGATATTAAAATACAAAATATTTTTATGAGAATAAAAATAAAATAAAATCCTGATAATTATAAAAACCACATATAAAAAATAATTAGTGAATTTATAATGTATCTCACTAATTAAAATGATAGATGATAAATACCTTACAATAACTGTCACCATCATTAGTACATGTTATAATTTCTTATATAATTCATATATTCTTAGTATAAATAAATTATTGATCGATATATATATATATATATCATACTTCTAGAAATAACTGCTATGTATTTTTGTATTTTTGTAGTTTTTATTTTTGTTCCTCTTAATTTGATCATTGAGATATAATGTAATTAATGATAAACATGAAATTATTAAATTATATATTCATTATATATTTCTTTATTCTAATAAAAACAGTTAGAGACTAAAAATTAAATACACCATTCATGAAAATGGTAGTTTATAATTATTCATCAATGTTATTTCTACTTTCTCGATAGATGAAATGAATGAAAATTAGATAATAAATTACGTATAAATAATAAAATTTATTCCATATATCTAGATATATTAATTATAATTTTCCTTTATCATATTCATTATAAATGATTATTGGAAAATGAATCACATTTCTTTGCAAGTTGGTGGTCAAATGTAAAATAGATCGATGTTACTACATCACACACTTAGTAAATATTAAAAAAGTTTAGGAAATATAATAACTCCGAAATTACCATTTTATCAATATTATGTCATAAATATGGTAAAATCATCATTATATGCATCCACAAGATGTGGTTGTGGAAAACGTTACATCGGGGGTAGTAGTCCTCTAAATGAATGATTGATGAGTCTTATATCTATTGATGTATGATTATATTGATATAGGTTATTTAATATACATAATAAAATCATATTATAGGATTCAATCAATTATTATTATATCATAATTATTACAAAATTATTTTCTTCAAAAAGAAAATATGTAAAAAAATAATTATGTGAATGCAGTTACCTTCTCTTAGAACATCCCCTTTTGGATATATTATTAAGGTGACTTGGGTTTTTCTTTTGGGATGACCAGTGAATCTATAACAAGGATAAGGATATTATGGATTTGTATTTGTGGTGTTTTTCACTCAAAATGTAATAGGATGTGTGAATAAGTGATGGTAATCGGTGGCATTTTATAATTTTTGGGGAATGGTATTTTGGTAAATACCTAAAACCTATTAAATAAAGTATAGTTACATTCCCATAATGTTACTAAAATATTTATAATTAGGGGATTTTCAGGAATATATACTCTATCCAAACCTCTCCCTAGTAGAAAAAGAAATGATTTCTACATTATGTCCCTTAACATATAGGTTTTCATAATATTACCATTTTTTCACTATGGTAACTAGTCTTTTTACCTAGGTAATTTTTCATTTATGAATAAAGATAAGTGAGCTTAAATAGAAAAATAGTAACCACATGATCGAAATTTGAAATAAATTTTTAAAAATAACAATAGAATGTGTTGGATTGTAATTTTAACATAAACGCATGTAATGAGAAAAAAATTGTTTTACCCTTTTCCATGGAAAAATGATTTTACTGTCTAGTAGTAAATATAGCTACTTGAAATTAAAAAAAGGTTCAAGATTGGGAAATATTTGATATTATTAAACATTTATAAAGATCTTGGTTGAATATATGTTTCTCATTAACTTAAAATCATTTAATAAAATCTAATTTATTATATAATAACTGTAATGACTATTTGGACACTATTAATTTAATTTAGCATAAAAATAATTAGGAAAATGATATATTTCGAAAATATTCTTTTCCAAAACATCAAAATAATTAAATTTAAAATAATAATTACATGGAATAATTTAAATAAATTAATTTATATTAATTTTATATATACTCTATCATTTATTTTAATTTTCTATATATTCCATACATATTTCTTTGGTATTTATTATGATTTTAATGTAAGTATATTATTAATAAATAATAACAATAAACATCCATCATAATTTTAGTTGTATTATTATTGAAATTTCTACCAATATTCATTTAAGTCATTCATTTTTTCATATGTGATCATATTATTAATATTTAAAAGCAAGTAAGTGCAATTTTTTCTTCTTCATTACTCAAAATATTACATCAGTCACATTCATTGAAAACTATCCCAAAAGAACATAAAAATTGAAAATATAGAAATAAGGGTGTAAATATGGATATATAATTGGAATTTTGAAATTATTTAGGTCATTTTCCCCTTATCATTTTGGTTTAACCACTCACCCAAGAAAACTTGTCTTAATGTTAACCACAATAATTATTTTTGATTATTTTTACTAATCATTTAGACTGAAAAAGATGTTTACAATATTATATAATAAAGAAATTTCTGATTTAAAATATTGATTCATTACTAAAAACCCATTCGACATATATTGGGATTTTAAATTTAAAATTAAACCTATTAATGTGATGAGAATGTTCTTTTCTATAAAGAAAATGATTAAAAGATGAAAATATTTTTATATAAAAATTAAATTTGAAATTAATTCCATCAACCTAAATTGGATGAATAAATATATATATATTTACTAATATTATATCATAAAAATTAAACAAATGTAAACTTAGGCCTTATTTAAATGAAAATTATGTCTTTATGAAAAAACTGTATTATTCACAATTCATCAAAAAATTATTTTGATTAAAAAAATAAAAAATTACCCTAAAATAATTTTTAATTCATATTTAATAATTATTTTTTGCGAAATAAATTTAAATTTTTTTAGAAAATAATTATTTTATTTTATTCAAAGAAATAAGTAAAACACATTTTGAAAACATATAATAGGATTTCAAAAAATGGTTTACTTTTTTTATCAATATGTTTATATATATAACTATTATAATTAATAATTTAAATTTACTTATTCCTACTTGTGAATCCAAGTATAATGTCTCAGTAATAACGGCCATGTTTAAATTATAATATTTAAAGTTTTTTAAGGTTCATTAAAATATATTTCTTCGTGTTATGAAAGATATCGATAAAATTATGTTGATTGGAAAGAAATATTTCATGAAATCATGAGATGTCAGAAAATTTTTTCCAAAACTGTTTACAAAGATATGTATTATTTATATACATTATTATAGAGAGAATTTTTATAGATAAATATTAATTAATGTGGTTGTGTTGTCTCAATTTGTATCCATTGAGTTAGAATCATTATTCAAGAATCAGTACTAATACAAGCATGATTTATTCTTTATAATGATTACTTGGTATTATATCTCTTTCTTCTTTTATCAGGTTCTACCTTTAATAATAAAAATTTAATTATCAAATGATTCATACCTCAATTAATATTTTACTTGGATGGGTTCTTTATCATATATTTTAAATACTTAAGTAATTTTTATAATATAATCTATGTTTTAAATTTTATAGTGTATATACATCCCCATTAATATATTATCTACCAATTCTCACATTAATCATGATATTTAATAGTCATCTTTTAAATGTTTCCATCAATGGATTTTTGTTAAAAAAATTAATGTTATAAGTGTTATTAGACTCTATTTTTATATCCAGAACTGACAAAATACGACTAGCGTAGAAACAAATCCAAGATCACATCTATAGGGTAGGGGTTGGGGAAAAGAGTTGCATGGTATAAATAATATCGGGGTAAATTTTCTAATGTACCTTCACATAAACCAAACCATCTCTATTTAGAATTATTGAGGGATTATAGTCATATATTAATTTTATAGAGAAGAACCCATGCCTATAATACCTATAGTGAGTAAAAGAGTATGAAAGTGTAAAAGGAAATTTAAAATTGGAAAAAATACATAGCCAAATAAAATATTTCCCAACCTAACCAAATAGAAAAAATAATGTGCTAAGAGTGCCCTACTATAGATATCCAATCACCAACCATCGTATGTGGTATATTCCATTATAGTGACTCTACAAACTTCTATACTCAACATAGACCTATCATTCATCTGCAAAATACATGACACATGTTTGAAAATACAACACAAGAGTGAGTAGATATATGCCTTATTTTATTCCCTGAAATCTATAGGGGAATAATTTAGAGATGTGATAGAAATATCCAACTCAAATAATATAAATACAATAACTAAATTCAACAACATGGCTATATTTATATATGTATATATAATCAACAAAATTATCCCAAACAATACAGAAATGGTATCTCTATTTCACTACCCATCCCATAGAAAGAGTTCTCATAGATTCGATGATTCATTAATGACACCCAACATCTCACATGTCTGACCAGAGATGAATCCATAAGGGGTCGCACCTCTCCAATGTTCCATATATTTATGGGGATAATATCATTAGGTAGAGGACCCATACCCTAGTACAATTGGAGGGTTCCCCTATGTGGATAGATTGATAACCCATTCCCTAGGCCAACGAGATAGTTCCACTCTAATGGTAGATAGTGTAATCATTCCATGTGACAGTAGGGTGGTTCCACTATATATGAATATATAGGTTCTATTATAGGATCCAAAATGAGGGTTCTACTTTTGTTTTAGAGGACCCATACCCAGACTTCAAATGATGATTCCACTATAGTGGTGGAGAACCCATTCCCTAACCCCATATGAGCTTTTACTGTAGTTTTAGGGGTGCTATTACCTAACTGTTCAGGGGGTCCATTGTTGTGGTATATAGATAGATTACTGATGCCCAGATTCTGTAGGATGTATCCTCTCTGAAGATGGATTGATAAGGAACCAATGACATGAATCCAATGGAGGGTTCAACTCTATTGAATAATGATGCCTACCATAACTATAAAGAAGGCATGAATTCCAATAGTAGATAGCTTTTGGTCCCATGCCCCGATTCTTTGGTAGGTTTTCACTAAAAAGATGGATTTATACAAGAATTATTCCCTAACATTGTAGGAGGGTTCCACTATATAGGTAGAGGACCCATTCCCTATAATTGCAGGAGGGTTCCACTCAAATGATCATGTCTAATCATTGCAGTTCTCATGCACCACCTAAAGAGTCATCACACTATGATCATATAACATCACATCACAAAATCCACCAAATAATCCATCATATCCTTATACCTAAAAAACAATTACAATAGGCCACTAGTGGGAAAATATATGGCTTTAATAGAAAGAGGTATGAAAGGTATATGATTCCAAATAAGGGAAAATGACATGTAAGTGGACCCACATGGAATGTGGTCCTACCCTACTCCATGGATGTTTCCATTCCAATACATGACCTACTACCCTTGTAGCCTTACATGGAATTTAAGGCAAGAACATGGAGTGTCTCATCCTCCAACGATTCTGAACATTCTCTTGGTCATTTAAATGTAATAGTTTTTATTTCTATATTATACAATATAGAACACGTTTTGTTCGTTCATGGGTCTATGTCCTCACAGAGTACACACTATTTCCCTAGAACAATGTCACATGGTGTGTGGTGGTCTAACATAGTTTGTGATACTCTGTAAAACTAACACAACATATTTCAAAATAACATGTCATTTATTCTGTCTCACTACAGAGTACATAATCACATTTTTTACATAATCTGAGATACTATATGTGTTCTTCTATATATGAATACTTCAGTTTGAAGCAAGCCTCTGGGGTTTCCAAACATGAAGTAGGAGGGCCCTTTCTTCATTTCAATCCATCTAGTGGTATGAAATCATAGTTCAATTGTTACTTTAATTACAGGTACATGAGTCGTATGCCACTGGAAAACATTTGACTCCACTTCAGATCCTTATTATGTGAAAAATTTCATAAAGCCCAAAAATCATTCCAAAGTGTATTATTATTTTCGTTTCATTCATCATACATGAATGTTCAGTGTATCTGGTTTTCCAATCACACTTGATCTTACCTCAAAATTTTCATTTGAGACACCAAAGTCCAATCAATGAAAAAACAATAAATGATTGAAAGAAAGGTTAAATAACTAAGCTAAAACTATCAATTTTTAAGAGTTCATGGACAGTGACTAAAAATTGGGGATGATTAGTGAGAAACATGGAATATTAGGGACAAAAAATTAAATACCCAATCTATGTTGACTATACACCATGTGAAGGTTTCAAATTAAAATAGATATAAGAATTAAGAAAGATAATGCTTGATCATTTAATTATAATACCATAAATCTAAATATGATGTGTCCTAAATCATGATTGGATCATTCGATGAGAAATAACATGATCTCTAATAATGGTGTAAGATATTTTCTGTTCATCATGGTTCAATTTTCATTTATGAAATTTCTAATTATTATCATATATTTATTCATCAAAGACAGATGGTGGAACTATCCTCTCAATGAGACCCAAGATGTGAATATGACCCTAGAGATCTACTATAACAGTTTATTTATAGAGGTTTATATTTTGGTCTTTTAAATTAAATTATTAATTTTGAAAATTTATTTAATTTAAACACACCCGGAAACAGATTCTATATCTGAATGACCTACACTTACCAACATTAGGTTGTAATTGGAGAAAACCAAATATACCCTATTCAACCATGGTATAAAATTTTAGACCTGAGGCTCCATATAAGAGTCTTCAAATTTTTATAAAAACATTTAATGGGAAATTCAATCTATATATTTATTTTTTATATAATTAATTATTGGAACAATTGGGATCAAAATATCATGTTGTCTCAAAGCCTATATTAAAAAGTAATCCTTGTTATATTTCAAATTCTTTCAAGGGAAAAAAATGTCTCTACATTTTTACCAATTCCTGATTTTTATCCTAAAAAAGAAATAACTAAATAATATGGTTGGGATATTTACCTCGCATGTGGATCTACTACTCTAATGAGATCTCCTACATGCTCTTATACAAATACAACTCATGACCCAAGGGAACTGTCTACTCACAATGGATCCTCTCCTATCGATCCACAATCTCCCCTGGGGGCTCTATAAAAGTGTTCCCATCCAATATTTTCATCTTTACTCACCTAATGAAATGTATTGGTTATGAACATATCCCCTTTGCTGAGACACATGAAATACATCGTGCTCCCTCTCTGGCTATGTGATTTGGGAGAGGTAGTAATCAACCTCACCAACCCTATCCAAGATCTGAAATTGGATGATAAAGAACATGTATATCATTCCTCATTGTTAAATAATTTTTAATCACCACATATGGATACTCTCAAGAAAACATGGTCAAATATCTCCAACTCTAATGGCCCATAATATCAATCAATTTTTGATTTACTCCTACTTTGGGAAGTCTTCATCTTCTCATGGATCACCTGGACCCTTTGCATCATCTCAAGCACTATCTTTATCCCAATAAGAGATGCCTCACTAATCTAAGTCAAGCATAAGGTTGACTAGGAGGGACTCCCATATAGGTCCTCAAAAGGTTATGTGCTGATATTTTAGAGGTATCAATTATTGAATGCAAAAATTTATCAAGGTAGAGTGATCCTTATAACATTATCAAAAGTCTAATATGTAAGTCTTCATCATATCCTACAATACCTATATATTTCACTTTTTCTGATTAATAGTATAGGGATAGAATGTTGAAATCATCCTCGCATGGATTTGTATACCACCTTAAGGCTTATAACTTACCATTACATGAATCACACATCACATTTAGAGACAATTTTAATTTCTCAACCCATTATGATATAAATCTTCCATTTTGATTTAATTAAATGACATATAGTTATAGAAAACACATGTACCTATTTAGTTTTATTATGTACAATTTTATTTTAATGACTATTATGTATCCTTACCATTGATAATATAACCACTAAAAAGTGATCACTAGATTAATATAAATATTGGGTTAGCAAAAATCCAATTTTCATAGACAAAATAAGTGGTGGCCTCTAACTGTAAGTTTGTACCGTATGAACCCCATTTATCCAGAGCTTCCAAAAAAGATAGAATTTCTAGAATTTTACCATGAACAAATCCAAGATGGGATCCAACAATATAAGGATGATAAAAATCATTTATGGGAGAATTTATAGGTCACCAATATCACAACCCAAACCATGTTAATTAAACAACCCCATGAAACCCCAACAATTTTGCACCTTACTTTTAGGGTGTAATCTGGTGTCTTAAAGAGATATACATCAAGTCCCTAGAAATATTAATATCTAAATTATTTTATATATAATAATGAATATATTTTAATCCTATTATTGCAACTATATAAACATTTTTTATTTTGATTCAACAAAACACAAAAAAATATTTTTTGTTAATATTCAAATTAAAATAAGAAAACTATTTTAGTGAATTAATGGATTTTTAAAATATATATTGTATAAATAAAATATTATTGTGATATAATTTATTTAAATATCAACGATCATATCATTTTTATGAAGTGAAATGTTGTTTTAATAAGGTTTTAAAAAATGCAACTGTAAAGACACCATCATTTTCAATAAATGTTAGTTTTTATTTTAAAAGTGAAAATTCATGTAGATAAATTATTATTTAGATAAAATTAATGTTATTTTTTTGTAATAAGGATGTAAAAATTATCTAATGATGAACTGTTCATATTTTTCATAGATAGTATATTTTTTAGGTAAAATTAAAAACCATATAAATATTGTTTTTTTATGACATCATAATGACCATAATGTGATGTAATAAGTAATTTAAATGGGATCCAAAACTATATATATGTTTTAAATTTTAAATAATTTGATTTTATGTTCATTTTATTTGTTTTTAAAATGCATTATGAACCCTAAAAGACTTATAATATATTTTCAGATTCTAAAATCATTTATTGAAGAGTGTCACTCACCTCCACATCGCCAATGGTAATATTTTAATAATTATGGGCCTCATAAATATAAAATAATGTAAATAAGTCATATTTAGATGAATACATTAGAATAAAAAAAGATGGTTTTTTGTTTTGGATATTTTAGTAAATAGAGTCCAACTATAAATAATAATGATGTCCCATCCTTTCTTATATAAACCAACATAATATCAAATTTCTATACACTAATAATATTTATAGCACATCCACACTCTACCCTCCACTACCTTGAGTCCTCTCAAGGCACCACACACTCTCAATAATTCCTTTTACATCATTCTGAGTCACACATTCAGGTAAAGGAACCTCATCTTGCACTCTCCTCTTCTATCAAGCACACCTTTTATAGTATATCTTCTACTTTTCATTTACTTATGGAGGGATATGATATTTCATATTCCCCAATACTAAAAAACTAATTTTATCTAGTACAACAGATTAAATGGATCTAGCTAAAAGTGATGTAAAATACCACCTTGGTTGGTGCAAAAAAATAATTATTCAAGGGGTTATTTAACTGCATTTTTTTAGCACTATTAAAGGAGGACCTTTATTAGTGCTTGTAATAAAGTGACGATAAATACCTATTTTTTGGTACTATTATTAATGTTCTCAAATAGGAGGTCCCTTTATCAGTTCTAGTAAAAATCAATAATAAAGGGGAGCATTTATCAGTGCTTGTAAAAAAATACTAATAATGGATGGGGTATTTATATGAAATTTTTAAAAGTACTGATAAATACCCCCCTTTATCTATTCTTTTTTACTTTCACCAATAATGGGTATATTTCTAAAAAAACTTATTTCATTACAAACAATATATTAATATATTAATATATATTTTTTTGATATAAATATGTTAAATAATTTCTAAATACATATTATATAAGGCTAAATAGTCATTTACACATAACATGTATGATATTTAGTGAAAATTAATTTAAAAATATTTTTAAAAATATTTTTAGTTAATAATATTCTAATGATTATAATGTAATTTTAATTTTATAACAATATGAAGATAAATATTCAAAAACTTAATAAAAGATCTAAAATATGTTGAAAACATAACATGAATTTCAAACAACTGTAACTTTTGATCTAGTTGTGAGTTTTGTTTCTACCATATATCAAATCTATAATAGTGATGAGGTCTATCCCATTTGATCCTGGGGGACCTCAATGACAATATTTTCAAGGTCAAAAGAAGCCTAGAAGGCCTCCAAATATAGTTTTAAGTTGGGGAACCCCAATGTTTTTAACATTTGATAGCATTTCATCCTTTTTTAAGAGGGTATTATTGTCTTTTCTTCAATGGGGAATGAATTTATTTGTATGTATTACATTCATATTAATATTATAGTGTTTAATTTTTAATATTTTTAAAAATTTGAAAATATTTATAATGAAATATATAACAACATATTCTTATTTTTTTATTCACACATACACACATAGAAAACATATTTTTTATATTTAATTTAATAATATATACACATGTATATATATATAGATTAAAAATTTTAAATAAATAAATATAAATATATAAATATTTCAAAAAATGGAAGAAAAAAATGGTAGTGGAAAGAGCACTGGGATATGAGCAAGTTTTATGAGGTTCGAAACTGGTTGGAGGTAGGGGTATGCACAGTATGGTAGAATTATCAAATGCACTGATAAATGGGGTGAGAAGAACTGCTAAAGGGGGAGATATACCCTAATAAAATTCGGTGCGAGGAAAGGTTTGAATATATAAAAAACCCCACTTTATCAGTAAGGCCTTTATTATTACTTCATTGGAAAATTTTTAAATGAGACCATTAATAGTGGTTTTTTAGCATTGTTAAATCCAACCGTTTAACATAACTCACATTATTAGTGCTTCTATATCACCGATAAATCCAATTTTCTAGAATGGATAAAGGAAAAATTTGTATTATTTCCCCTTATTATACTATTAATTTGAAGATTATGAGATCCCCTTTCCCTCTCATTAATACACCCATGATCATTTATGTACACCCATTTCCCCACATAAATATAGTTAGGATTATTTTTTCTATTCAAGTATCTTTATTACATTATGACTTATATTTACATATTTTTAATGATGGGATATTCTTTTCCATGTCCCTATTAATACACATTTTATTTCTATGTGATGAATGACCCCTTTATCTATCATAAACCCATTTTTTCTATTCCTTATGTGATGATCTTATGCTTCTGAAATTTCAATGTGATCTTACATACCAGAACATTTTTGTAGTAAATACAATACTCATTTCCTGTCAAGGGTGTTCACATTTATTCACATATAATTCTACATTTTGAACTCACACATATGTATTCCACACTCAATAATCTTGGCATAAATTATAATAATGAATGAATCCATGTCTCATGATCTACTGGGAATACTTAAGCATGATGATTAAATTAATATGATGTGTGTGCCCAGATAGTGATCCAATTTATTTGGTAATTATTAGTATCATGACGGTTCATGTTGGGATATGGTTGTACCTGATTCCTTTTGGCGATATTGTCCACAAAAAAGTCTTGATGGATTTATAATTTTATTGTGTCTATGAAGTTGTTTTTTATGTTGTTGCATCATTTCCCATGTTATGATTATTGTGTTATTTCATGTCCTATTTTTCATGTTTATGATTAATAATATTTGTATTCCCTAGTGATGTGCCTATTTTCTAACATGTATTATCTTTTTAATGTTAGTCCTTGTTTATTACCCTAGTTATATTTATAGCTCACTCTTTTTCAAATGTTTTTCCTTGGATATCCAATTTAGTTTTATGTATAAAAGTATTTTATGATCATGTTAAGGAGGATTTCAAAAAAGATGATGTATTTCATGTTTAATGTTTCTATGTAATTTCCTGAATTATGTTAGACACTAGACATATAGATCCTATAGGATTATATTAATTGTAATAATATGTAATAAATAAAGGACTGATGTATAATAATTAGCATGGTTGTTATAGTTTATATAATTGGATGAGATTAGTTATTTTTGGGAATACGATTAGAAAACACAATAAAAAGCCTTAGGGATAAAAATTTGTATAAGAAAACATTTATAAATTTTTGTTACTATAGAGTAAAAATATTATCAGGAAAATAAATCATTTTCCAGACACTATAAGTGGACATGGTTTTGGCCATGATGTACCTTGGGGTAATAACTCTAACAAGGTGTTCTGGTCTAGACTCGGGTTATCCCAGTACATTAAAATAGGCTTTACTAGGCAAATAGTTTGACACTCCTAGGTTATATTCTTTTTTAAATTCATAACTTCTTTAGAAACAATTTTATGGTAACAAAAAGTTCATATATTAAAATATTCTCTCAAATAGAACATGTGTGATATATATTGATCCTAGACATTCATATTTATGGAAAATAAATGTGATTTATAAATTATCTCTTTATTTTCATCATATTTCTATTATTATGTTAATAATTTTAAATATAATGATCTATATGTCTATATTAGATAAAGAATAACATGAATAAAAAAGTGGAAGGTATGATAATCATCCATAGATCTACACATTCTTCTATATCACAATGCAGGGTATAACTGTCCAAACCACAACACAATGAATGAAATTAGAGATGTTGGTGAAAATGTAAAATGGGGAAATAATTACATCTCATGTATATAACCCCTACCATATCTACTCTTATGCGATGACCTTACTGGTGACCCTTTTCATACTTATAATGGGGGGATTTGAATCAATTTTGGGCATGGAATGGATTTCACTATATAGAGAAAAAAGAAATTCCCACAAGAAGAAAATCACTCTCTATATAGAGAATCAACTCTTGATTTTGTATAAATGTAAGGAGAATAATGAAACATCATCAACAAAATAATTTCAAGGATCAAAATTAATTTCCAATGAGAAATCATATCTAGCTCAAATGACTATGTCAATGGAAATGATCATACTTAATTACATGCCTATTATGACAGAGCACATTGTTGTATTTCTTGATAAATTTCATAGTCTTACACTTAGATACAAAGTTGAATTTTTATTCGAGCTTATACCGAGGGAGTTACCAATATCTCAGAATATATATAGGATTGCTATTTTGTAACATGTGGAACATATGAAACAACTACCGAATAATATGGAAAAAGGTTTAAAATTCCCAAGATCTTTATCATGGGGTGAACCTACCCTCTTCATCAATAATAAGGATGGGTCAATGTGTCTTTTCACTTAATATGATGATCTCAACAAGATCATGATAAAGAACATGTGTCATTTTCCATGGATTGATGAATTATTTGATCATCTATGTGGACAACAATAGTCCTCCATAGTGGATCTTCATTCATCATATTTTCTTGTAAGAGTGAAGAAGGAATACAGTCTTAGGACTTCTTTTCATATAAGGTATTGGCACAATTAGTTCAAAGTGATGCCTTTCGGGAACACCAATGCTCTGGGAATCTTCATGGACAAAATTAAAAGAGTCTTTAGATATTACATTTACAAATATATGGTTGTCTTTATATAATATATTCTAATATAATCCAAAATTAATTAGTCGCATGGGAGGAATTTGAACACTATGCTAAAGACCATATGAAAGGAGAATATTTATGAAAACTATAAAAAGATTGAATTATATATGAAGTAATTATAATTATTGGGGAAACTTGTTACATGAAATAAAACATATATGGATCCTTCAATGACAGTAGTAATCAATAGAGGGTTGCGACCAACATTAGTGACATATATCTATAGTTTCCAATGGATAGTTGCGCATTATTTCTTATTTGTGTGAAATTTCTTGCAAGTTTCCAACCGTCTAACCAAGATAACATTTAAGGGAGTCATATTTTCTTGGAATGATGAATGAGAAGAGATCATCAATGATTTTAGAAGCAGTCTTATCACTTCCCATGTGGTCACACAACCCATAATTGGAGAACTTACCCTAGTATTAAGTGATTCCTCGATAAAGGGATTGGGATGTTTATTGATTAAAAATGACAAATTCCTCTCCTATACCTCATTGAAGTTAAAATTTCATGAGTAAATCTGTCCCACACATGATCTGAGTTTGGATCTCATTTAGGGGGATGCCCTTGGGTTACATTATTTCAGACAGCCTTAGGCTTGTGGTAGTATTTTACTTGTCCATGGGGGTGCTTGGTGCCTTTTTATCTCTGAATAAATTAATAAATTATGATGATGATATAGTGATAAAAAATTATTAATTATATATAGACACATAAATTGTTGAATATGATACAATGAGTATTTTTAGATCTTATCAAGGATAATGACCGCTCAGTACACTACTATCCTCATAAATATAACATAGTATAGGATTCTCTAAATTGAAAGGATCTAGAAATTCTATAATCAATGAAAATTGGGAAGGATCTAATATTAATACATTTGAAAAGGATAGACATTTGAATCAAAACAAAAGGAACCTCATCAATCCCTTCACAAATTATTTCTCAACTATATATTCATAAAAGGTAAAAGGATTCTAAAAAAAATGATTTGGGAAATAAGAAGAATGTGGGAAACTATAATAAAAAATTATCCTAATAGTTAAATGTTAATGAATAATTAATTGTGTGATTTTGGTCAAGACTATGTGTTACATAAAATATTATTTCAAAAAATGAACTATTGTATGATTCATATTGTTTGACATTCTCTATTCACCTGGTAAATAGAAATATGTATCAAGATATCTTAGATCAAAAGTTGTGGTATATTATGAAGAATGAGATCACTTATTATTCATCAAAGTGCCTTGTATTTTCGGAAGTGATTTATGGAAGGAAAATGTCTAAGGGGATGATGTAACCATTACCTATACCAATACAAAAATGGGAAAAAATCACTATGGATTTTGTCACTAGAAATCCAAATACAACCTTGACAATCAATTATATCTAGGTTTTCATATATCATATTACAAATACTACGCACTTCATTGTGATTTAATATGACTTCTCAAAAGATCCACTAGTATGGATATATATTAGAGAAGTGGTAAAGTTTCATGGAGTACCACAACATGTTTTGTCTAATCGAGATCCATGATTCACCTCTATATTTTTTAAAAGGCTACAACATGATTTAAACACATAACATAACAATAGTATGTCTTATCACTATCAAAATGATGGCCATCTTGATCCAACAATTAAAGCACTTGAGGAAAGAATAGATAATTATAAATTGTCTTTAAAGAATGATGTGACCAACATCTTCCTCTGGTTGAATTCTATTACAAAAACAGTTTCCACTCGATCATCAAGATGGATCCATTTGAATCCATATTTTAGAAGAGGTTTAGATCAACAAAAAGCTGGGATGAAGTTGGCGAATCAAAAAAATGTGGTCTGTAAATGATTGATGAAATAGTGGAAAAGGATAAGACTATTTAGAAGAACATGAAGGCTACCCAGAGTTGAAAAAAGAGTTATGTTGACCGTCATTGATATGTACTAGAGTATGATACTGATGACATGGTATTACTCTCTATCTCCATGGAAGAGTGTGATGATATTTGGGAAGAATGGAAATCGTATTCCATGGTACATCGGCCCTTTGAGGGCCATTATCACATCAGAGTAGTGTCCAATTGACTACAACTCCCAAAAAACCTATATAATGTACATGATGTATTCCATGTGTCCCTCTTGAGAAATTACATAATGGTCCCCTCACATGTACTAAATATAGAGGTGGTTCCATTAGAAATTGATATTTCGTAAATGGAGTATCTAGTGAATATCCTAGATCATAGAGAACAAGTTCTATGAAATAAAACAATGCCCCTCTTCAATTTACTATTAATAAAACAAACTTTAGACAATGTAATGTGGGAACCATAGGTGGTGATAAATAAAATTTAGCCTCATATTTTTTAGTGTGGTAGTATAAAATTTCGATTGGGAAATTTCTAAAGAGGGAGGAGGGGAATGTAATAACATGTACTGTTATAAATAGAATTTCCATTTTGAATTAATTAAATGAAACATGGTTATAAAAAATACATGAACTTATATTTTTATTATATACTATTGGATTTTAATGACTCCAAAGTAACATTACCATTGGAAATATATTCATGGAACTATGATCTCAAGATTATTTTAAATATTAGGTTTTATCAAATATTATTATCACAGTCACAGGAAGTGAGGGCCTCAACTTGTAGGATCGTACCCTATTTAGCACATTTATCAGAGCTTATGAGGGACATAGAATTATGTGGATTATCCCTCAAAAACCCCCAAGATAAGATCCAACAATATAATCATGATAGAATATATTTATAGGATACTTTCAAGACTATCTAGATCATGACCCAAACCATGTTCTGTGAATTACCCATTCAAAGCCTCGACATAACACACCTTACTATTTGGGTGTATGCTGGTGTATTAATGTTACATGTATCAAGACCATTGAAATATTACTACAAAAATTATTTTTCATATAATAATGAATATATTTTTATCATATTATTGTTTCATTATAAGTGATTTTTTTATTCAATAAAACACAAATAATATTTTTGGTTGATATTATCATTCAAATAAGATGTCTATTTTGATGAATTAATTGATTTTTGAAATAAATAATATTCTAATAAAATCTTATTATTATAAAAATTTTATTAAACATAAAGAATCATATAATTTTTATGAAGTCAAATGTAATTTTTTTATGGGATCAAAAAAATGTATTTGTCAAAAACCAGTCATTTTCAATTAATGTATGTTTTTATTTTAAAACTAAAAACTCACATATTTTAAAAATTATATAAATAAAATGAATATTATTTTTTGAATCAAAATAGTGAAATTATTGATTACTGAATTTTTCCTAATTTTCCAAGATAGTCAAATTTTCGCTTAAAAATTAAATACCGTATAAAAATTCTTCATGTTTTATGACATCACAATGACCCAAATACAAAGTAATAAGTAATATAAATGGGATCCAGGAAAAATTTAATTTTTAAATTTTAAATAATTTGATTTTATGTTCATTTTATTTAATTTTTAATTCTATTATGAATCGTCCAAGACTAGTAATATATTTTATGATTTTCAAATCATTTCTTTTAGAGTGTCAGTCACATACGCATCACCAATGAAAATATATTAATACATTTGACCTTTGGAGTTATAAAATAATTTAATACACTTCAATTTGGTATAAACTGTGGGTATAAACTATTGGGTAGTTTTTGGTTTTGGATATTTCATTTCATATATTCCAAAACCTAAATAATAATGAAATCCCTCTCCTTTCCTACACAATCCAACACAAGCTCTCAGTTTTTCTTCACTAAAAATCATGGGATCATGTCAAAAATCTTCCGTACACTCTCTATAGTCGTCCTAAGTTCCCCCAAGCACTCATGATGTTGTTTTAAAGCCTTAATATTCACACATTCAAGTAAGGGAACCACATCTTCTACTTTCCTCTTTTATCAAGCACTTCTTTTATAGTGTGTCTTTTAATATTAATTTTCTCATGGTGGGATTTGGTTTTTCAGATTCCTATTACTATACATTTAAATTATAAATGATGATATCCCTTTACCTTTAATTAATCACCCCTTTGACTTTATTTACACCCATTTCCATAATGAAATAATGTCAGGATTCTTTTATTTATTTAATTTTCTCCATTACATTGTGCCTTATATTTCAAAATTTATAATATTGGAATATTTTTCACATGTAACTATTATAAAATTTTTTATTTCCATGTGACGATATAACCCTTTATTTCCTATCATCCCATTTTTATGAGTCATTATATGACATAGTTATGTTGTCAAAATTTTACCACAATCTTCAATGCCAAAAAAATTGTGTTGTGAATACGATACCCATTTCATATCATGTGTGTTCAAATTTATACACATATAAATTTTGATATGAAACATAAGATTATGTAATCCACACCCCTTAATCATGGAATAATTAATGATGATTAATGAATCAATATTTTATGACCCAGGTGGCACACATATGCATTAAAAGAAATTAATATGATGGGTGCGCCCAAATAACCCACCAATGAATTGTGTGATGTTTAGTACAAGGATACGTCATTTTGGGATAGGGGTGTTTCTGACTCCTTTATGGGAGATTTTACACCATGAATACATGGGGGGTTTAGCTTTTATTTGGGACAATGATAAAATGTTTTATTTTTTTCTACATTTCACAAGTTATGATTATCATGCTATATCACGTCTAATTTTCCATTATTTGGCTTCCAACTATTTATTTTCCCCATTGATATCCAAATTGAATAACATTTATTTACTTCATTATATTAATCATTTTCCATTCCCTTAATGGAATTTATAGCTTACTCCTTTTATTAAATTTTTTCATAGCATATCCCATGTAGTTTTATGTATAATGTAATATTATGAACATGTTACGAGGGTTTTCAATAAAGAAGATGTATTTCATGTTTTAAGTTATTATGTGATGTACTTAATTCTTAATGACACTAGACTTATCAATATTTAAGGTTGTATTAAGTGTAATATTATTTAATAAATTATGTATTAATGTGAAATAAATAGCATGGTTGTTATAACAATAGCTGAGGTCACTCTTTGAAGAAAAATGTTCTACTGTATGTAAACCTACATATAACTCTCTAATAAACTATTCTCCATGATATCAAAGAAGTGATCTAACTAGTAATTCATTGAATTGTAACACATATTGAATCATGGACTCTCATTATCTATGGATTTCATATCATAAATATCATATATATGTCATGCCTTTTCCCCACAGGTATATCAAGAGGATGAAAAAAGCCTGTCATAACATGGTGCCCAGTCTTGACTTAGTGATATGTGAGGAAATAAGTGATGAAATAGGCCACAATCCACCTCATTAAATCCAACATAAATTGTTGCAAAAGTTCTATGTACATATTTCCTACAATATGATGTACAATCAAAGAATATGTGTGAAACTCATTCATCACCTTCTCTTACATTCTGACTGGGACCACTGTCCATCATTTCAAAATGATCATGTGATTACCTAATTTTGATAATCCAAATGTTGAACCTCCTAAGGATATCAGGTCACATAATAACTCATAGTATATGTATCTCAATTGTGAGTCTCTCATAAATTCGAGGATTTGTGGATTCTACACCATCAACTATGGAAAATATACACTCTCCTTTGTGAGGAATACAACTACTTAGACACATCCTCTGCCAAGAGAGCATATAAATTCATACTATATGGACATGCCACCAAATTTCCATTAATATGGTTATATACTATCTCAAATTCAAATTATTTAAGTGACTTTATAAAAGAACCTATGTATCAGGCTTATATCTCTCTATGGGAAGACATTCCTGAGACTTTTATGGTGTGTGTAATTATAAATGTTTTTTCCAAAATGATAATACCTCTCCATACACAATTTATGATAAAAAATTACATATGGAGGTAATGTATTTCCTTGTTATTCTCATTGGGTCTCTACTATCTCATCCCATATTCGATAATTGCCTTCCTCTACATCAACAAATAATTAATCCCAGATCTCGAGGCTTCATATTAGATTGAATACATTACAAGCTCCTCATGTTGTCTCAAAGGAATTTCACTTGTATTTCTCATCCCCAAATCCTTGATGTATCTCTATCACTTCTAATTCTAGGTAAATTAATTTCCTTTTCATATCAAGGTGGTCAAATGAGGATACAATATTAGAGAAGTCTACCATAATCCTCTCATAGTACCCCACCATTCCAACAAATCTCTTCCCCTCAAACATGAAATTTAGTGTCTCCCAAGGAATCCCTACCTAAATCACCCCATGTTCATAGGAAATCTATGCTCAGAAAAGGCATGCACTAGGAACTGAATATCCAAATTTAGAACTATATCATTGATATCTTACCATATAGTGGGTGCTACCGAAGAAAATCTTGGACCATCATCAAGTGTGGCACATGGACCTCCTCTAATTTAGAGAATTTGAATATGTTATCTATAAATACAAAAAAATATTCCATATATAGTTGGAATATTCATTCCATTAAATCCATAAAAATGGATGGGGGAACTCACCACACCGAATGACATCCCAAAGAACTCAAATTATCTATGGCGACAACAAAATACTATCATTGGAATATCATTATCAAGAAATCTCAATTGATGGTAGAAAAAATTAGATATGTATTAAATAAGGTGGTCACTCATAAAAAATGATCAAAGTGTTAATAATCATCGATAATAGGTACTTTTTCTTTATCATGGCGTCATTTAGAAAGTGATAATAAAACTAAATTCATAATCTCCCATCCTCCTTTTCTCACAAACAACATTGGATGTACTTTGTGGGTACCCTAGTTATGATAAAATTCTTCTATTAAAGGTCATTCAACTATATTTGTAGCTCCCAAACCCTGGTAGGGGATATATAATATAATATAGAATATATTACAGTAGTCTTGTGGTATAATTCGATGGAAAACTCTATCTCCTCCCTCAGTGGGTGTCCTAAAACGTTCTAAAGGATTTCTTTCATATAATAATCCACAGTTGAATGAATCAAGATATTTAAAGTGCCCATTATGCCAACTAATATACAGCCTAACAAATGGGTAATGGAATATTTCCTACTACATGAAAAACATATTCATCCCACTATGAGATATAAATCACCCATAAATTATAATCTAGTGTAATCAGTGTGACAGAATCTAAATCGTATATAGTGATAGTCATTATGGGATTAGACAGTGAACAAACAATCCTTACGCTAGATGAAATCATAAATTATCATCAAGATGGCCAAAAGGTCCCACCATAAACTCTCTCAAACAAATTATTGCTCTCATTTGTGATAGATAAATTTAATTGATTAATATTTCCCCTTATGGATATCAATGAATAATTTCTGGGATAAAGCATCAATTCAGAGATCTAACTCTCTTACAAGGAGAAGATACATTGATTAATGCATTACACATGTATCAACTAATACAATAGAATGAGTACAATAAACACATATTGTTCTTTTAGTCATATCGTGTACTGTAAGATCATATGAATCCATAACATTCGGAAATATGTGACCCTGACTTACAACTCCATGATCTGTACATGTTTCTCCCTATGGTGGTGGTGGGGGGGATCTCAAAATGTCATCCATCACCCAATGATATTTCTTCTTGAGAAAAAAAGGATTTTCTATTAGCCACACCTACAAGGGGGCACTCTACCCTCTCATTGGAGATTCATGATCATGAAAATACCTATGTCGTGATGGTCTATCTTTTATCATCAAGTAATCCTTATCATGTAGGGTTGAGAAATCATGTGCCATGTGTCCTCGCACATTAAATGCATTGAACCTCCCATCATATAGATTCCATTCTTCTATATATAGCCAAAGTTCTACGTGACCCTGTGTTTGAGTCAGATCATAAAAAAAGATCTACTATGTAGAGATCCTGCCAACTACCTCCTACGTCATATTGTCGGCGACAGAACCCTATATTATCCTCTAACAATTCTAGATGCATGGAATCCCTCTAATTAAAATTTATCTATCACAAGATCCTAGCCCAACACTCTACTTTAAGAGGTAATTCACTAGAGTACCACAGTTAAACAAATGTCTCATTGGAAACATCGCTCAAAATTCTTCCCACATAAGTAAACATCTCGAATCATATCTAAGTAGTACAATGTATGTAATAAGAACCACACATCATACCCAACAATTGTTTCCCCCTACTTCATCTATAAAACAACTTTAATCTAAACTAGTTGCAATCATATGGTGTAGTAATAATCAAAAAATGGATCCTAGAAGATGGCCCTGAATAGTGTTTGTTAATCCTTAATCTTTGTCACTAGACTCCACCAACACACACATAATATATGTAGAAGGAAGGATGTCAGTGAAACCACTAGATCATTCATTGTCTTTATATGCTTAAAAACATTGATAACTATCTCTGCCCAATTTTATACTTCATTACTACCTGGCATACTGTTGATAATGAAAGAAATCTACAGTTGAAAATCGAAGGGGGCACTAAGATTATGCTCATCCTTAGCCTTCTCATTTGGTATGATATACTTCTCAATAGATGGGGGTGATGCAACCTATCCACATAGTGGATGGATCTCATTGGATAGCCCTATGACTAAGGCATCATCACCCTGTTTATCTTCATCATAATCTAGAATTGATAACCAGGTTGGCTGTCTTCATGGGGGAATTCTAGAAATTTAATCAATACATACCACAGTTAGATGAACATACTTTTATATAGGGAGATGACTCAATATTTATGGTAAAAGAAAAAATTATTATGATGGACATAAATCCACAACATGTAACCAATTCCTCTATAATATGAGTTAAAACAAAGGTACCCACAATCCTGATGAATAGACACATTTTCCTTCATATAAACATTGGATACATGTGTTTGAAATATGTACTAGAAACACTTCGAACCAGTTTCTCTAAATCCTAGAAAAAAATAATTTTTATATGAAACCACAAGGAACCATCCAAATGAATGAATTAGTCTATTATTAATCTGAAATGAGGCAAACAATAGGGCATGAGTTGAAACTATCCCATTCCTTCCTCCATCATCCAGGGGATGGTGACATGTTCTAAAATGCATTAATAAAATGGGAGGAATTAATCTAATGTTCTAGTATGCACACACCTGACCACCTTAATGAAGAAGTACAGAGGAATAATTATAAAAAATTAAATTCGTAAATAATAGCCCATACATGAAAAAATCGAACGTATTACAAGAGTATGAAAACCCAAAATAAAATTTAAAAGTTTAAAATGACACTCCAAACTATAAATACGTATAATCATAAAATAAATAGAAATGTAAAGTGTTGAGAGAGCTAAGATCAAGATCTCCAACCCCCAACCATCATACATGGTCTATTGCACTAGGTTATCCCTGTGATCCTATATAATATTCTTTGAACAGTCCATTATTATCATTAAACCCGACACATTAGGGAAAATACCATGTAGGGGTCAATATATACATACACAAGAGGAAAACTTCAAAGCTAAAGGTGGAGTAGTAATAGAAACTATAGGAATATAAATCATAACCCGTATAAAGAGAGTGAAAACTAAAATAACATTGATAGATACATACATATATATATATATAACAAAAAATAATCTAAAATGATTGAAAAATGGGATATCCATCTCAGAAATGAACCCAGAAAAATAGTTCCAATAGTTATGATGATCCATTAATGATTCACAGTATATCGTGTATCTATCCAAAAAATCCTCCATAAGGGGAAACACCGCACCAATATTCCACACAATTGATGAAACATAATCTTTAGGTTTAGGACCCAGTCCCTCGGACAATATGATATTTCTAAACATATGTAAGATAGAGGACTCGTGCCCTATGCCAATAGGTGGGTTCTACTCTATGTGATTATAAAGGACACATGTTCTGTGGCAATAGGATTGTTTTTCTCTGTATATTATAGAGGAACCATGCCCTATTCTAATAGGATGATTCCACTATAGTGGAAGAGTACCCATTCCCTAAATCTACAGGTGGGTTCCATTTTAGTGGTAGCAAACCATTCCCCTTACCCCGCATTAGGGTTCCACTCTAGTGGTAGATAGATTTATGAACCATTCCATGATTCCATTGGTGAGATCCTCTTTAAATTTGAATATATAGATGAGTAATATTGTGACTCTGCTAGAGGGTTACACTCTAATGG
Organism: Viscum album; assembly: GCA_963277665.1. NCBI lineage: Eukaryota > Viridiplantae > Streptophyta > Magnoliopsida > Santalales > Viscaceae > Viscum > Viscum album. The sequence goes on along the minus strand of OY728150.1, from coordinate 1,571,546,978 downwards.
TAGATGAAACATGACCAGCCTTCGTAGAAGGGATCTTATGTAGTTTTTGATATATATTGGTCCCATAAATAGTTATAACAGATGATTCTACTATAACTATGGATAGATAGAGGACCCATTCACTGACTCTAAAGAAGGATTCCACTCAATAGGTAGAGGACCCCAACCTTATCCCAATAATAGGGTTCCACTATGATGATCATGTTTAATAACTTTTTTCTTCTAGTAACACCTAATGAAGCATCACACTTGAAACATATCAAATTGTATCCCTAAAGTCACCAAAATGGGTACCCTCCCATTCTCCGTAGAAGCACTCTCAGGATATGATACTCACAGCCCAAAATATGAGTGCAAACAATGGGGACATGAGTGGTCTAATTTACCACTAAAGGATGGGTAGATGAACTATAAGGGGACCCATATGGTGTGTTATCCCACCCTACTTCTAAAGGATCTACCTAATGGTATATGTCTTAATACCCATGTATCCCTACATGGAATGAAAGGGAACCACTTGGTGTACCTCATCCACCTATGGTCATGCTCTTTCGTATATCTATGTTTGTGTAATATTACCTATGCATGTGTGTTTTGAAATATTTTTTCTTCTGAGTCATGAATATGTCCATATACACCCAGAGTGCACGCTATGTCACCATCATCAGGTCACACAACATTTGGGGTCCCACATGGTGTTTTATTCACAGATTCTACTAGAAACACTAGTGTATAAGATTCCAAATTAACAATCTATGTGTTATTTCACACTATATGGACTATTGTCACATTTTTCATAGAATCTCATATCATCTTCCCATTTATTCTGATATTACATGAAAAAGTATAATATCTCATATTGAGAACTCAAAATTGAAGGGGGGAGGAAACCATCACCATTTTCATCGATATGATGGTCATATCTCAGATTCTAGATGGTCAGTCAACACTAGTACATGCCGTGAATGCCTCGCATACCTCAACCAACTCCACTCTAGATCTTAGTTCAATAAGGTAATCACCCACACTAAACAAACCATCCCAAATCATGACATTATTTCAAATCCATTTGTCACATGTGAATCATACAAGAATCCAGGTGTTCAATCAAGCTCAATCTCACCACAAATTCCGAATCAAGAACCTATGGGTCAATATGTGATGAAATCTACAAATGATTAAAATAAAGTAACAAGAACAAGGGTGAAATAATATTTGGGCATGTTTCATTGTAAAAATAATAAAAATTATTGAATATTTTTTGAGAACATGGAATATGTGGGTTAAAAAATACTCAGTAACATATTTATGTTTAAATGGGAGAATGTGAAGGTTCCAAATGGATGGAAATTAATGAATTATGAAATATAGATATCAATAATTTAATCCTATGTGATTAAATAGACATATAATGAGTACAACATCAATATTTGACAATTTTTTGATGAAGAATTCTCTCTCCAACGAAGAAGTAAGATATTTTTTCTTATTTGAGCTTTGATTTTCCTTGATCTAATTTCCATTGTTGTCTGATACCAATTCACCAATTAAATGTAATGAAACTATACTATCAATTATCCTATGGTTTTTTTCATAACCCTATTGATATTACATAACATCTTATTTAGAAATTTATATAATTACATAATTTAAATTAAATAATTAAATTAATAATTTAATTTAATTTAAATGTACCAACAGATGGACTCCCTATCTAAACACCATTATATAACAAAAATTAGGTCACGCCTTCAGTAAACCTCACGTAATGGATCATCAATTGCCACCAATATTATTATTTGGGAAATTGTTTAACTGTTATCCCATTATTTCATAAAAAAATATTGGCGAGTAATTTAAAAAAAATTAATATTCATATAAAATTAATTTTGAGAGCATCAAGCCTCATTATCATGTTTCTTCTCTATGCTTGGATTTGAAAATATTCCTTGATATATTTTAATTTCCTTCAGTGAAAAATGTTCTTATATACTTTTAAAGTTAAGAAGTCAATATTGATATTTTACTCTATCTTTTCCTTCAAATGATGTAATCTATTATCTATTCAGAACATGAAAATGAATATTTATTATTTTCATGGAATTCCACCAATGTGATTTTCATTTTTAATATACTATTACAATAATGAATTTTGTTTCTTAATTATACTTTTTTAAGATATGATACGTATTAAAAACTCTCTTACATTTGGTTTTGTAAATATATATGTCATGATACCCTTTAATATGATAACATAAAATTATTTTCGGAATTAAACTCCTAGAAATCCATCACTTCCATTTATCTTCTAAATCAACCTCTTTTATAGAAATATATTTTCATACAATAAATTTCCATTTTGAACAATCAATAATTTCTCACATTGTTTGAATAGTGTTCACCAAGATATTATAGATTGATTGATTGTAGAATTTATTGACCTAATCATTTACACATATCTCTATTAAATGTTTGTTTATAGTATGGTTAAATATTAATTGATTATGTTAATTGGTTTGAAATTTTTTTATGTTTTTTTGTAGTTTTTATTATAATACGGATGATTACTTATTATTACCTAACATTGGTTATGTATTTTATAAAATTTTAATTACATAAAATACTGAATTAATTGAAATTAAATAATGATTGGTGAGTCCCATAATAGTCTCTCAGTGCATTGATAGATATCATGGGACAATATATCATGTGTATTTTGGTGTATTCCTAACCAAAAGAAAATATTTCTTAAACACATGGCCTAGTTGGAAAAATCCTGATGTCTGAGATTATAATGAATTTTCTTCTAAAAGTAGTTATCCTACATTATGAAGTATATATGTAAAAAAATGAATGTCATTCATGTGTTTAATTACATATATGTCATCAATGGATATGTTGTGATCACATTTTCTTTTGAGTACAAGATTTTATTGATTTTTTATATAATCCATATAATTTATATTCACACATGATCATTGATTTTAATTTCTTATATTTACCATTACTAATTATTTGAGGTCACCGATACTTATGTGTATATTTCCCCATGTTATGAAGAAATTTGTTACACATGATATTTATAATTGAATATCTTGGGTTGAGAATATTATTATTGAGGATGATGAATTATTATATATATATTTTATTTTATGGTGGAATAAAATTTACAACTGAAGAGATATATATGATAATTGTTTGATAAAATTTTATTCTAACTCTTTAGAAAACTAAAATTATATGGTCCTATAATTATATGTGATTAAATATTAAATAGTTATAATTTAATTTTTGATGGTGAAAATTATGTCTTCTTTGGTCATTACATACTCTGTATGAGTTGAGTCGAAAGACCAATGTCATATATTATTTTAAAAAAAAACATTTTCAATTTTAAAACACTCATATTTATAATTTGTATATTCCCTATATCATTAACTTGTTTTCTTTGAAATTATACATTTATATTAAATTGAGAATTTATATTCCATTTTATATAGATAGGTACCTAGTATATCATATGTACATATACATTGTATATGAGAGTGATATATTCAAATTCATCATATTGGAGGTTTAAAATGTATAGTAGTTGGTGTATAATGAATTTCATTGCATAATTATCTTCAAATTCTACTAGATGGACCTTATAAAGTGGATATAGTCATATCTAAAGAATAGTCATTTGTTAATCATACTAGATAATGAAAAATAATTTTAACTAATAATGATTTTTAATCTTACAAAATGAACATAAATTAATTATATTGCTACTAAATCTTGAATACCATTTAATATAATATTTTTACACTTATCCAATAAACTAACGAAGTAGTTTTCTAGATTTCATTTTAAATACTAATAAGTTAATCATAATATTTCCATTAGATATTTCCTATAATTATAGTTAAATCTTCAATGAGAATAATATATCTCAAATTGATTCTCTAATGTTTATTGGGCTGTGTTTTGAAACACATTATAATTTGTTTTGAATTTTTTTTGAATTTTTCAGTCTTTTTATTAATCAATTACTTGTGTTGGGACCTCTATAACTTCTACAATATTGTTTTTTTAGTTACTAATGTGTATAATTAAATAGATCAAGGGAATTACGGTCAGATATAGAGAACATACACTGATTATCATGATTAAGGCTTCCTGGTGATAGGGAAATTGAATATTCCAAATCATTCTGATAGAGTGATTTTAAGGGGAGGTCGAGAAACCTTGTGATGGGTTCTCTAGTGGATACCTAAAATTAGGATTGGGGACATTATTAACATCTATGGATATTGTGTATAATTTTTTATATATTGTTATTTTAATTTGTTCTATAATATTTAAAAAACATGTATTACATTGTTATCTTGTTTTTATTACACGGTCTTATATATTTTCATTTATTGTTTTATTAGATAATAAATTATATTATTTCTTATAAACACATTATAAATATTTTAACAATGTTCACTGTTAAAATATTTATCATATATTTTTTTCATAAATATTCTAAATGTGGTTTGAAATTTTTTTTATTAAATTTTATATACTAAAATTAACTCCCCACCCCCTAATTTAATTATTTTTATAATATTTTGATCTAATATATTGTATCATTGTAGGTTCCACCATAAATTTTAAAACTGACCATGTCTTTAGATAAGAGTATACGTGTTTATAGATGGATTAATTATCTTTTGGGACATTATATTATCTTAATTCAAGAATTGAACAACAAATTTATTATAAAAGTTTGGAGTAATATTGAGATAGGATGATGTATTTTTTTTACCAATATGGCTATATAGAATTTTGATTTGATGGATCAATGTTATAAGACACAGATAAAGAGTAAATAGATTTTAGTTCAGAAGTAAATGTGTATTATAAGTTAAATTTTCTTAATAAATATAATTTTCTTATAGGATATGAAAAGATAAATATATATTTATAGTTTATCTTTTGAAGCGGATTAAAATATTTGGAAGAATATGGAATCTACCCTATTGTGATATTAAATATTTTTGGGAACCATTAGATAATTGTTGGGTCGAAACTATCAAAAACATGATTCTTATGTGGTGATCGGGTAACCCAAATACTTAAATATTTTATGACAATAAAAATAATCATACATTTATTAGGTAAAAGGAGTTGTTAAATATTAGTAAAAATAAAATATTTTTGATATAATGAAAAATGTGTGGGAATTAAATCGTACAAATTATGATTACATTAAAAATCACACACACTAGAGATTGTATTATGTGATTGTAACATTCAAAAAAATTATATTAAACATTGGTTTTTGGAAAGTGAAAAAGAATAACAGGGTTTCCTTTTCTTATATAAAATCAATGAAAATTTAATATAGTAAAAAATTTGTAAAATTTTAATTACTGAAGAATACGTTATTATTGAATAAAAAAATACGTTCCTTAGAGGTATTTGAGGTTGACCTTTATTATCGTGAAAGGAGGTCGAATAATCTTTTTTGAATGAAACTTTTTTTCACCATATATATTATAAATAATAAGGAATTGAATGATAATAATGATAATTATGAAATTATTTTTATCAAAGTAATAATTTTTGGAACATTCAGATAGATTGGATGAGGTTGAAATAGAAGAATAAAATTCAAGGTAATTTTATAATAATCATGGAAATAATATATTATAATCTTAAAACACAATGAGTTTAATTAAAATTGATAGTTCTTATAAATATACATCTGATGAAAACATTGATGATGATAATATTAAGTATTTTATGAAGTAATTATAAATAGAAATAAAATATACCTAGAAATGGTCTTTGTAGATACTATAAAAATAATATCATTAATTATAAATTATTCTAATTAAAAAGAATAATATATTACTAGTTATTGGTAAGAAGAAAAATATTTTACATATCATGATTTTGATACATTAACTAGTTTTTAATATCGAAATAAAAAACATTTCATGAAAAATAATGTTATTGATGAATATAGGATTGATAAGGTAGAAAATTTCAAATAAAATTAAATAGTTTCTATACATGCATCGTAGATTTCAAATCATAATTTAGAGTTAGATAAAAAATATAGATATATTTTCACACAACAATATAAAACACTAGTTTTTAAATGAAATTCTAAAATGAATTATCTAACGAACCATTCATCAAATTTTACATCATGGAATCAAAATTTTTATAATTATTATATATTTTAGAAATAAGATTAAAATACTTATAGAATATGTTTTCCATTATGAAGGCCACATTTTTTAACAAAATATTTTTCTCTTAAGGAGTCCAACTATATGTGGAAACTATCATGGGGGTGGTAATTGAGAAAACAAATGTTATTTGAATAATTTTCAACATTTTTGGATTCATAGTGAATACATCACTAAAGGATTATTAGTTGTTAAACATAATATTATTAGGAAGATATGGATTTATTAGTTTCTTTTATCAATGAATTATGTATCAAAGATAGTTTGGGAACCAAAATACAAATATAAATAATTTTGGGGAGAAAAATCGAGTAGAAAATAAAAAACATTTAGAATATTTATAAGGCTTCATCCATGAATATGACTTGGAATAAATATTTTTCAAAAGGACTATTAATATGAATATTTTAAATTTAAAAATCAGAGATGAATCTCAATGACATATTAATGATATTGATTAAAAACACCTTGGTAAATCCTTAAATTTAAAAATTTATTATGTTTTTAGCCGAAATAAAAATCCCATATTCATATATAAATTAGGTGATGAAGGATATATTTGTAACTTCCAGAATGATAGATGCACAATTATATGTCTAGATAGAAACTATGTTATTCCTAATTATATTCCTATATCTATTACACATTAAACCAAGATTACAATAGGATCTAGGATCATTATATGCTATGAGAATTTTATGATCAATATTGGTTATAGAATATAAGTCTGTTACATTTAAATTTATGCAATTTAGTTAGAAATTGTATGAAAATATTTATTAGGCACCAACTGAATATTAGGTTTACTTATTACAAATTGTTTGGTCCTTGTACAATTTTTATGAAAAATAAGTAATTATTTAATTCTATTATTTACGTTTCAAAATATGATGTTTCACACATAGTGAAAATATTACATTTTTTCCAAAAAAAACTATAATTATTTTGGAAATTCTTATAAATATGTCTAGGTTGATGAATGCACTCAATATATTTTGGAAAATATACATTATAAAAATTTGGAATCCTTTTTTTTTCAAAACATTATATCCCATGTTTGAAATGGGAAAAATATTACATTAAATACCATTTATAGTGATTATGGTGAGGAATTTTAAATTTTATTTTTATTAATTTTATAATAACAAATTTGTAATGCATAACTATTCAAATCATTTAACACCTTAATAATATTTTTTTGATGATAGAATAAATATAATCCCTTCGGATAATATAAAAACCATGTAAAATTAACACTAAATTGTTATCATTTTGTAGATGAACCCATTATTATCTTCTATTATGCAATAAATCATGTTTTAGTCATACATTTTCTTAATAAAACTCATTCTGAGTTAATGATATTAATAAATCCATAACAATCTTTTTTTATATTTATTTAATTTAATTTATTCATTTATAATATTAATGAGGATTTTTTTAATATTTTTCCTAAATCTAATGAAATAATTTATCATTGCAATTCAATAAAACATCTAGAAAATAATTATATTTAAGAAATGGTATCAATCACTATTGTGGAAACATTGTATGTTAAATTTTATGAAACTAGTCATTTTTTATTTAGGATACCTGAAAAAACATCTTGAAATTATATTTTTAAAAGTATTTTAATACCAATTTTGGAAAATTATTCACATGATATAAAATCTAATGAATAATTTAAAAATTAAAACCTTTAGAGTAAACCCTAATAAATTTTGAAGAATAACAGTTTATAAAACCAAAGAACAAGTGATCTTTGTGAATCATCTCATAGATAATATCATTGGTGATTTAGATTAACTTGTCGAAAAAAAGTTTCTTACCAAATTGAATGGTACAATTGTTCATTATATTCTCAGTTAGGAACAAGAATAATTAATGAGGTTTTATAGGATGGGGATTGCATAAGGGAATCATGGAATTAGCATATGTAATTAAATATATAAAAATGGATATACTTTTGTATAACATCATATATAACTTCCAATGATTTTAGTAAAATATTATTTCATTAAAAAATGAGTTTAAAATTAATTTTTTTGGGAAATATATTAAGGATTATTTATAATCGTTATAATCACAAAGAAGTCATAATATAAGAGGAAAATATATCTACAGTATCTATAATATTGTTTATTCATAAAAATTTAACTTTTGAAACATTCATGGAAATTACGAATTATATAATGGATATGATGTGTTATTTTTTATAAAAGATATGTATATGTGTATTTTTATGTAAAATAAGAAATAATTTTTAAAATATACCATATCTGTTTCATGTTTCTAAAATCTTTATGGAATTATAGGATTATAATCATGTTACTAGAGATGAAATGATTAATGAATCTGATTCATAAATTAAAAAAATTCTTATGGGATCTTCTAATCCAAAACATCTTTAAAATAATTTTTTAAGGAAACCATAATTGATTATTTTCTATGAAATTATATTTGGTTAAATATAGAATTCACTTTCTGATTCCAATTTCGATATTATGACATCATATAATGAAATGATTATGATGGGATAATTAATTTTTTTATTGGGATCCCAAATCTATTAAATACACAAAGAAATATCATTATATTAAAAATATATATAATAGATTATGTGAAAATATTTGTTTATGAAAATTCTAAATATATAATTACTCATATGATAACATCCTAAAATATTGATATAGATTAACCTAGGTGACTAGTGGATCAAGTAATTTTTAGGGAAATGTTTTTTTGTTTACAATGCATTACATATAGTTAACCATATGTTATATTTTTTATATTATAATTGGTGAGATATCATGATACCATTAAATGATCCAATCTAAAATTTTTAAGTTATGTATTCCATTATATTATGGGATATTTGGTTCTTTAATTTTTTGGTAATTCATGAAATTAATTATCATGTTTTCCATTCAAATTCTAGATTTAGTCGATGTTAAATTAACTAGAAGACAACATCAGAAAAAATAAATTTAATAAGATAAGCCTTGGTTTCCTATAATTTTAGTCAATAAAACCTAGTATAACAATACACTACTAAATATGAAAATATAGTAGATAAAATTTATTTTTATCAATTATTATGCAATAGACACACATTCACTAATTTTAGTGGGAGCTTTAGTAAAACTATAACAGTTAGATATAATATAACTTCAATTATAATATGTGAAAACTCATCTCATCAGTATGTATATAGGAATACATATATAAAGAATCACATCATTTAGGATCGCATAATAAATGGGATATTATTAACCAGTTTATCATAACTAAATATAAACAGAATTATGTTTTCAAAAAGCCACTCAATTCTATTTGAATATAAAATATTAAATAGAATATTAGAATAATTAATATAAAGTGGTTATTTATAAAGTTCATGTTTTATCATTCTTATTAAACTGAAAAATTAATTATAAAATGGGGTGGGTATTTATTAATCTTTTCTTCAACCAATTCCTATAAATAGGGATTTTTTATAAATATTTGACGAGACATCTACTTGTTGTTTTTGTGATATTTTTTCATCAATAAAATATCCACATAAACATTAAGTGTATATATAAGGTCATTTTATCACTAATCAACCATAAATATATATCATCATTGTTTTTTATAATGATTCTTGTTCATGATGTTTAGTTTAGTTTTTCTTTATAATGTTCTCTATATAAATAATTTTATACTATTTATGTTTAATATTATTGATGGCAGTCTAATGAAGATCATACTCATTTTAAAAAAAAATCATATCATTTTGTGTTTGAGAATACTTATCATTCATAAATTAATTACATCATAATTTTATGAAATACAGTATTTATCATTGATCGAAATATGGGTTTGAATTTGAGGTGTCTAATCTATAAAGTTTAATTTTCATCCTCCATATATCGATATTAAAGGAGATTTGGTCGCCACTTTTCTCATCATATCAAGATTTATATAAGAACCATTTCTATTTTGGTTTTATTTCATCTTTTGTTTATGAAATATCCCATATTTATTATTATCATAAAATTGATTCAAATGGTATCCCAAGAAGATTTTTACTATTGAGAATTCATAATGGAAATATTGATATAAGTAATATGATTTGTATCATATAAATAATTTCTTAAATGACCTTTATTATTTTAAGAATTTTAATCTTTATGTTTTTATAAATAGCTAATTATATTGTATTTTGCATATTTTTTTTGAGAATATTACATGTCTTTAGAGATCATTGATTCTTATGGTTTAAAGACTCATTCATATTATTTTGATATTATTACAATCATAATATCGTTGAAGATGATGTGTTGGTTATAACACATATTTAAAAAGAATATAATATTTATACTCATAAAATTATTAAATAATATAGATCCTTTATGTTTGGTTGAGTAGAAATTACATTATTCTATTAATATGAGAAATCTAGAATTTATTCTAATTTTACACTATAGAAAATGATAATTTCCATATCGGTAGAAAAATTATTGTCCCTATAAATAGTGAAAGGTAAAACCAAATATCATAAATCATTTATTTTATTTCCTTTATTTATAATATAATAATGTTTAACATATAGAATTTTGATCCCCATAAAATAGACTCATTAAATACTTATTCATTAAATTTGATCATTCTATTATGTCCAAATTTTATTTACAATTCATTTTTTAACACTATTATAGATAAAAATACTGATAATGATGATATGATAGATTTAGTAAAAACATAATATTTTTATGAAGATATCATTTCTAAAATAAAACATCTTTTTCTTCTTTTAACGAGTTTTTTGAGATGTATTTTTAATATACGTAAATTAATGATGTTTATAATCTTCATAATATAGTTATTGTGAAATTAAAAGATGGTGAATCCTCACAAAAACATTAAATTTGACAATAATGAAAACTGAAATCATTTAGAATGATTCCTTTTTAGAGTATATGAAAAAATAATGGAGATAAAAATGATGATAATAAATTTTTTGGCTCAAATTTGGAAAAATATCATTCTATTAAAGATATACCTTTGTTTACATGAGAGAAGAATAAAATAAAATTAATAAATAAGTGAAATAAATGAAATAAAGATATAGGATATTGCATAAAAAATTGAGATGGATCATTTAATAGTTGGATGAAACGAGACATAAGTTTCAGTTTATGATCTTATTAATAAATATTAGATGATTCCATTCTCATTTGAACATCTTTCTAAAGAGCATCCTAAAAACCACTTATCAAAAGGATTATATATTTATATGGTTAAGGGTAAATATTTTATAGAAAAAATTAAATCTAATTTTTTTTCATATTTTTATGAAGGTAGTTCATTTTGACAAAGATGGTGTAAAAGAGAAAGAGGATGCAGTTGAAAATTTATATCCATCCATAGAAAATATTGATCATGTAGAAAGAAAGACATATGAAATAATGTTGATGTTGTTGAACATTTAATATTATTTTTAGATAATTGAGAAGAGTCACCTCAAAAAAGTAATTCATTATCATCCTAATCATTGAATGATATTTATCTTAGGGGAAAAGATTATATAAAATCTTTGATGAATAATGATAAAGAAAATATAGAATAGAACCATCAATTTTACCAATGACTAATTAATAGGAAGAAGATATATATGTATCAATTCAATACATCATTTAAAATTGTAAAACTATTTTATAAACTCATAAATATTAATTAAACCTAGATGTTTCTCTTTATTCAACTAACAATTCCCTAAGTAATATATTAAAGATTATGTAAATGATAATGAATTATTTTTAAGAATATTAAAAAATTATTCATGGAATAATTAATTTTTTTCTAACACTCGTCCTCCTAGAAAAAAAATCCGTGGAAATGTTGTTCTCTGGGAAAATTATTTTTCATTCAAAACTTATTTTGAGATAGGTAGAAAAAATTACTTTGGATTCAAGGATTTTAGGGGAAAATGAATGTAAAATTGAAAAATATAAAGGATAAAATAATGTGGATAAATAATAATAAGGGAGATATTAGGTTATTCATCGATAAATTTGATGGTATTAAAAGAGATACAAGGAAATATTTAATATTGGTAGATAGCATCAAAATCAATTTTTTTGACGAGAAAGGGAAATATACTATTTGAAATATATTTCTCTAAATTAGGATGAGGAAATTAATAAAAATTGTAAGGTTATTGATGATATTGAGTATAAATTTTCAATACACCACAAAATATAATATTAATTGATTAAGACAAAATACGATCATAAAAAAATAAACTCAAACATCAGAATTTCTTAGAGAAAAATTATTTTTCTTGAATAATTCGATGTTTATTTTGTAAAAACTAAACTTAAAATCTCTAGTTTGAAGTATTTAAATTATATTTGATTAATTTACTATAAATTTTTGGGGAATTATTTTATAATATATTAGTTTAATCAATTTTATTTGTCAATAATGTTCTTCATTCATATCAAAGAATCAATTTGTATGTATATCCTTACATTACAATTCATTTTGAAAATTTAAAAGATGGAGAAATGGGGAAAGTATTATTACTTGACATGTTTGGAATATATAAGAATAAAATTGTAACCTCTTTAGAAGGATATATGTTTTTTTAGGACTAAAATTTTCAAATAATTAACATTAAACTAATTCTGTAAATGTCAAAATTATAATTATTTTCAAAAATGGGGATATTATTAGGTGGAAATACCACATTTTTATCATAAATTTGTAAATAAATATTAATTATTCTAAAAACCCACATATTTATAGTATTTTCATTTCCAATTTAATATTATTTTTTTATGAAACATTACAAATTTACTAGATAAAAAATGTTAGTTCAATTAAGAAGATATTTATATCCAGTTTATCAAGAATTTATATAGTACATACATCAAAAAAAGGCATACAAGATAATTGAATGAAAGTATTTTAGTATGTAGTAGATGTATTATAATTATGTCCATTAAATAAAGATATAGCATGTCTAATAGGTAGACTATATCAAATTGACAAGGATAATTCTACTGAATAGATAATAGTTATGTGTATTATATGAAGGAAATTAATGTTCTTGAAATATGTTTTTAATTTTACTTTAAGGTAAACTCAATCATTATAAAGAGTTAAAAAATGATGACCATCAAATATTACATTTTTACCCTAAACCAATTATGCGATGAAAGAGTTTTTTATATATTATTCAATTACTACCAAGAAATGTGGAATTTTACTATTGTTGATGATCTAGAAATACAATTATACAGTCATGGAGAATAATTTTTTTCATATCAAAAATACAAACACTAACCTGATGTGTTTGTTAAAAAATTAATATTGACTATTCTTCCTTATTTACTTTAATAAATTTTTTAAAAAATCATTCTTTTGTAGTTGTATTCTTAAATATATTAATATATTTTTTCTAATTTATGTTATGATTGATCTATTTGACTGTGGTCTCTCAAGGTTATATAGATAGTTGTTAGTTTGAATAGATGGATATTGTTTTCATAGATATAGAGAAATATAATTTTTATAATAATTTTAATTTATTTCTTTTAGATAAGGTAAAGATATATAAAAATATTTAGACACGTTCTTAACCCATAAGGTTAATGTGTAACAACTTTCAAAAAAAAGTTTTTTTATATTTTACTTCAAAAAATTGTATTTTTTCATAAATAACTAATAGTTTTTATATATTTCCCGTTTTTATTATTTTTTGATTGGTGTATATACCATTTAATATAAAAACCTTCTAACATTGATTAAAAATTTCAATTTTGAGAATCAATGTTTGATAAAATTATCCCAATAAATTTTCTTAGATATGATGATTAAATTATATGTTTGATTATTTTTAAAAACCATAATCCCCAATTAGTTATTTATTTTCTCTTTTAATTAAAAATAATGTAATCAACAATTTATTCACACTTGATTATGTGAGTATGGGTGTATTGAATCAAATTCATATTCATATGACAGTTTATTAAAAATTAGAATGTAAGAAGTTTGTTTATTATAAATTAAGGGTTGATAGGTAAATATTGATCATAATTTCAAATTTATAGATAAATTTATACAATTGGTTAAATTATTTTTTATAATTCTATATTATTTATGGATTAAGTTATCATATCATTTGTGAAATCCCTATGGATATATATAATAGAAGAATCAATTTGTTTGATAACATTTAAGTATTTTTGTAAATTAATGATTGTATAGTCCCAAAAGAACAAATTGTATTATCTATATAATATATATTGATATTGGATCTTGAATAAATTATCATTGGCATAAAAACCCCAAAATGTTTATATTGGATAGTAAGATAATCATCACTTACTTCATAACAATGAGTCCAAAATTCACACCTGATTCAATACTCCAGAGATATATGTTATTATAAATTACCTACTATTTATAATACATTGTCAATTGTTAACATTATTAAGGATTTAGGATAAGTAATATGTGGGAATAAAAACTATGGAAATATATATTGAACATATATTTCATTTTTCTAAATAGAAATCTAATGTCATAATTTGAAAGTGAAAATAATTTTGAAGTTCAATTTTCCCTGAAATTAACATAAAATAATAATATTTTTATATTATTTAATATAATTTATCTACTTTTTGATTTGAAAATAGCTAAACCCTTAATTAAAAAAATTAAAATGAATTCGATGGAAAATATTAAGATTGTCAACGAATGAAACCTTACGGGATTGGAGTGTGTTTTGGAAATCCTTTCATTATGAAAAACAAGATACCAAAAATTCTGATTAATATTATGAATCTATTTGAATCCCTAAATAAACTCAATAATATAATGGTGTATTATCATGGATGTTTAGGTGTAATGGTGATTATGAAAGGAATATTTAATTTCCTACATATATAGAATGTCAGAGGAGTATCTTCAAAAAATGCATGAAGGGAGTATAAATTCCTTATAATTATGAAATTTAAGGTCATAAAGCTCAATGGTTAAAATTAATGATATGATATCTCAATATTTGTTCCCTCAATTTTAAGGAAATTGGGGTAAAAGAATATTAAACCACGAATATAATTTAAAATTCAAAGAATATTCACTAAGAAACTCATAAATCATGATAAAATGAAAAAACAATGAAAAAAATACAATTTAAGAGGATATAGATTTACAATCTATATTTTACCAATGTCTTGTGAGATTTATATTTAAACAATAGGTATTATATTGATATATAAATAAAAATAATTCTTGTATGTATGTTATTAAATCTGCTTAATGGATTAAATGAATTTACATCTTACATATCTAGTATTTTCATTAATTTTCTAAGGTACTTGGAATGTAATATTACACATTTATAGGGATCATATATAATTTATAATTTTTAAATATAAATACATGTACTAAATACACATATGATAGTCTACAAATTATAACTATGAACATGCTATATAAATTGAAATTCTAAAATTGGTAATGACCCCACATTATGGGATTTTTAGTACATACAACATTACGTATGATCTTTCATTATACATTAATCCTTTGATGTTATAATTACACTTAAATATTTTCCTTACAAGAAATTATGTTTTAAAAATTGTGAGGAAAATGATTTTTTATAATGGGAGAATGGAACAACATAAGATTATTGATCACATTTTTTCCTTTAGAACCTGACGTGTTTTATTTATTGTTACAAAAGTAACAATAAAAAAATATCAATTACAAATTATATATCCATTAAATTTTATTGGTAAAATTAGTGGGTAAGAATAAATGAGACCATATTATCAAATAGATACAGAGAAATAAATATAAACGTGATTATAAATTCAAAGGAACTAATAAGTTAAATTATTTTAAATAAATAGATAATAATTCTGATTTATGCTTTGAATTATAAATAGTCTATATATTTATTGTTTTCCTTAAAAAATACATTATGGTTAAAATATATTATTTATATGAAGAATATAACAACACTAATTTTAATAGAAATTTATAATATATAAGAATAAAATTATTTAGTATTTTTAGATATTATATGTTAATTTTATAAAAAAAAATATTTTCATTAAAATATTATATTCTTATTTAAAATATAAAATATACTATTTTAGAATATAAATTTTATAAATTAAATATAATTTTTAGATTCATTATTTCAGTATTATTTTTTCTGTAGGTTTTGATTTATTTTATAATATATGATTTTACGTGAATAATAAAATAACCAATTTTTTCTAATACTGTGACTGTCATAAAAATATCGTTGCATAAAATGAACGATATGTATATTAATCATTTTAATTGTTAAAATTTTATTTAAATAGAGATAATATGTATTTTTAAATTCCATTATGAATCAATGAATCATTTTTAACATATTTTTAACCTATTTTATATTTTCTACTTAAACAAACACTTTTTGGTCTTTTATTTTAGTTTATTATTTTTGGTAAATTCAGTTATGAATTGATATTAAAGACATATAAAATTTATTTGAAGTATATGTAAAAAATATAAATTCAATAAAAAAATATAGTGAAAATTTTATCTTATATATAGATTTAATGATTTTAAATAATCAATTTCCAAAATATTGTTTTTACAAGTTACATTCCCTAATGTTGAAAAACTATTTATAACACGAAGGAAATTTTTATTTAAAAAAATGATGAAAAAGTTATGTTTAAAATATGTAATATTTTATATATTTTTATTAATTAAATTAAAATTACTTATCTGAAACCTAGTTACATTTGTAAAAATTAAAATAAAAAAAATGAAACATATGTGGGTATAAGATGTAAATTTTTTAAAATAATGTGAAAAATAATGACTTTTTATTCTTAGTAATATCCAATTCCCCACAAAATATTTTTTTATTTATAGTTTAATGTGACATGTGAACAATTTTATTTTTTCATATTAAGTTGATATATTTAAAAACACATTCTCAACACTTATAAAAGAAGACTAACCCCACACAATTAAAACCACAAATAAATTTATTTTCATATTATAAATATATAGTTTATAAATAAAATATAATCTCATTTATCCCTCTTAATCTTTAATTAATAGGATATTATTTTAGGCCAACACGTTCCATCATGTCTTCAATGGGTATACCCAAGTCCTCAACATGAGTAGTGATTTTCCCTAAATTAGTTTATTTCTATATTATTTTTTAAAATATATATTTCTTAAATTATATATAATGACATAATTAAAGTTTGTATATTTAATATTTCATTTCTATGTAAATAAATATTATCCTCCTTTACTATTTCCAGTTAATGAAAACTAAAATGACATATGTTCATGGGTATGAACTACCACTTCCAAAGACAATCAAGACTTTTTTAACCACATTACTTAGATGTTCTTCATATATATTTTCATAAATAAATATTATATTTATAAAAATGAATATATTTTACATTTTCAAAAATTATTTTGAATAACTCTTGTTCTATATAAAACTAAATAATCAACAATGCATGTTTGAGGACTATCGACTCTATAGAGAAATTGATTTCAATTCATTATTTTATCTATCAACTTTCATAGAATGTAATTAGAGTGTGTCTAACAGTATGTATTATTTTTAGGAAGTTATTATGTTTCTAGTAATTCAAATACTAAAAAATAACAATTATCGAAATATAAATTTTTTGGTAATTCTACAGTCCAAACGAGCATTCTTATAGAAAAAAATGATTTATTCATAATATGTAATAACATCATAGGGGATATATATTTAGTTTGATTATTTCAATTGAAATATAATAACCTAATAATATATTTATATATATGTTCATTATTTATCTAGTATAATTATAATATAACAATGTTAATTTGTAGTTGTTTGTTAATTATGATATGGTCTTGTTTCGTTCAGTTTAAACACCCACTTGAAAAATAGTATAGATTTATACCTGAATTACTATGGGGATTTAATTTTTGGTTATAAAATGAACAAAAAATTAAATATTTATTGTATTTTTGGCCTAGAATTATAATTTTAATAATAAAATCATTTGTTAAGAATCCAATATCTATTTGTGAAAAATCACAAAAACAAGATCATTATCGATTTAATAATTACATATCATAACTAAATCACATTTACAATGAAATTGTAATATTATAGATAGTTTTAAAGTATCAATTATTGAGCTATTTATGACTTGGTGATGACTAAATATTGCAGAATAAATATGAACAACTTCATTATTATGAAACAAGTTTAAAATGGATAAGATTACTCACACTCAACAACAAAATCGGTAATAACAAAATAATATACATATAGGGAATAATTAAAAATGATATTTATAAAAGTTTATATATATGAAAATGGTTCTAAAATGGTTGATAAAAATATTTATCTTAATTATAGAAGAGCTAAAATTACATATTGGCTTTAAAGGTATGAAAACAAATGCTTCATCTAACTTAATTAACATACATTGAAATAAAAATATTATTATTGAAACATTATTTTTTGATATTTTATTTATTATATTAATGAATTAATATTATACAATATCATCTATCATTTTTTTGGTGATAAAATTATTCCATTAATCCTCATTAACAATTGACTCATTCCTCATTGATTATATTACTTTTAAGGGTTCTATGTCATTAATTACAACTCATTTAGACAAATTTATGTAATAAAACTTGTTTTATATTTGATGGTGTATATAATAATCCTTTTATTTTTATATATCATTATTCCCTTACTATTATATTAATTTAATGTTATGTTTTAATTCTATCGTTCATGGGGTTTTTATTCAAAATATTCTAATGTTATAGGCAAAATTTCTCTCAATATTCAATTCCACGAGTCATGTTTCATATTAAACACCATATTTAATTTTATATGGTTTATTAAATGTCAAATTTACATTATTTAAAATGAATAATATTTTATTTTATGGTATTCCTCTCATTCACTTTCGATTATCATGTCATGATTGTAGTAATTAATTTTCTATATTATTTTTCATCTATTAAGATAAGATTCGTATTCACCGCTTGTTTCCATTTTTTGGTGTATATATTTGTATGGTACTTCATTATAATTCAAATCATGATATTTTATTGATAATTAACTTCCAAAATTAAATTTACATGTTTAAATTCCTAAATACTTCGCTATTATGTGAATAATGAATCTTACAATACCATTACTTTATTAAATCTCAATATTTCCCTCGATTTATTGAATTGTGTTATCCAATATATAATACAAAAATTTATTGGGTAAATTATTGAAATAATTTAATAGATCATAATATATATAGTGTGATTATTATATATTATTTTATTATATTTATTGGTTGGTGAATTATTGAAAATTGGTATACTTTCTATTCTAATTTGATTTTTTTTAAAGAAAAAATTTCATTTATTTCATATCGTATTCCATCCCAATGATAATGAATTTTTTATACATAATTAGTGATTTTATGGTCTTAAAATATTTCTTATATGTAGTGATAGTTTTTATTAGATAAACATGACTTGGTATTTTCATATATACACACCCAAATGAAAAAAATAATATACATAGTTATTGATTTTAAGATCATGTGTTCTATGATAATGATGTCTTGGATTGGAGTAAGAGATAATATTTTTTAAATTATTCATTTTATTCTCCAAGAAAATGTTGTCATGTCTCGGTATCAATGCCACTATAATTGGTTCCCAGATTCCACATCAGGCATAACCCTTGTACGTCATACAAAACTAAAAAGAAGTGAGGCTATAATGATATAATTGGGTATACTATAACCTATTTAAATGATTATTATAATAAGTGAAAAATGATAAATAATACAAAATTAATAATGATAAATTTCTGATAAAATCCATGCATCATATAAAATATCCCCAAAAAATGGCACATACCTAAACAAGTTCTATAAATATGTCATGCCCTGTTGTTGTCAAGTGATATATGAAACCAAAAATAAAAAATATTGAATGTTAATCCCAAACTTGGGTAATGAATTACAATGCTCTCTTTAGCCTTTAAAAAATCATGACTCATACATCTATCATAGGTAATTTTCCCTTATCCTAACATGTGACCACAAAATCTATATGCGCACACAACGATAACCATATCAGGGTGTGAGTATAACTTATTAGGCCACAACAAAACGTTTTAGTAAAACCTTCTAGTCTAATAATATGTTATTTAGTTGTATATACAAATAATAGATACGTAGTTAAATTAAATAGTTTTCTATCTGCTCCTTGGGATCTTAATTCCACTATCGTTCTAACACACCAATACTACTTCATCATAATCTTGATGTAGGAACTATATATAAAGGGTTCACTAATTTCATATGATGATCATTAATCATAATATCCTAACTGTGGTGTGAAATTCCATTCAAAAACCCAAATTATCGATGTGGTTCGCTATAAGAAACAATATTACATTGTTGTTGAACACTATGATTAATAACCATTCTTTGAAGAGGACAACCATGACCAATATATTTATTTTAGTGTAGACAAGACTGACCAAAATCCATTCCTTGATGTGGAATTCCATGATTATCATACTCAATGTAGTGTGGACCTCCATGATAAAAACCCATATACATTTCATAATTAAACACTTTTCAAGGTTTAACATACTTGATAACATTCTACACATTAATAAATTAAGGGTATAAACTAATCCCTTAATCACAATTACCATGGTATATTACATTCATTACAATTAACCACAATCAATAACCATCCCATTTTACCATTTTTCACAACCACAACCATTAACAAATACAAAGTTGCAATTTTATGACATGAAAATTCCCAACATAAACCATTTATTCCATTTACCCTCTTGAAAGACATAACTCATTTATCTTATTTCAATTATGAAAAATCCACCTTTATTAACCTCTAGAGTAATTATATCTATTATAATTATTTTTATATCATAAATCCTTCAATTCACTATTTAACACCTCAACTTCCTTGATCAAGGGAGTGGTTCACCCCTTTGGCAATGATAGCCTCATTTTACACATTAGTAACAGATCCCATGCGGTATGTGAAAGGTGAAACACATCATTTCGACCCTATTAGTCATTTCCTACTAGTAAATTAAATGTACATCACGAAACATAGTTATATAACCACATACACATAGATATACAAAATGACTATTGTATATAAATTTTAGACCACCTCCGATATTTTTTTTGGAAAATTACTCTTCGAAAAAGGGTTGTTAGTTAAACCACATACTACCCTCAATTACCAACCTATGATGATACTAGAATAAAAATAATTTACAAGATTTAAACCAAGATGAAACTAAACAACATTGTCATTCTAGTAACTGTAATGAATAGGAGTGGTTGGCTCACCAAAAGCATCTGTTCAAAACCAAGGGTGATTCAAACAACTAAAAATTGAGGTAGATTGATTATTTGAAGAGGGGAGTTCTCATGGTTAATCACTCAATTCATTGGAGGTGGAAATGAGAATAAAAGTGAGTAATAAATGGAATATATATATGGTAAATTTAAATTCCTCCACATTTAAATAGGCACACATTTTGGATTCACAGTTGGCCAAACTATGCGACAACATTTCAGTGTCCTCTACAACATGGTCTTAGGCCACATAGTTTTATGTGAAGACATAAATGTTTGGAAAAACTTATAGTGGCTATGTTTATTGATATATAAATATTTTCTTGGTTAAATATCCCCCCATTAATTTTTTTAACCATGAACCATAACCTCTTAATGATATAATTTTATGGAGAACGGTTAGTGGTTATATGAAACTAACCCATAGCCCCACAATGTATGAACTCATTTAATTTTTTTCCATAACTTGAGCCACTAGAACACCCCAATTATGATGAATACTATTGTTATTAGTTTAATTATTAAATTAAATGGATTGAAGTCAAAATATGAACGAGAATGTAACTTTTCAATGGGTTGGGTTTTTACAACCTCCCTCCGTATAACATCTCATTATTGAGAATCTCTGTCAAGTATCACTATGTCTCTATCATAAAAAGTTGAGGAAACTATGACCACATATCTACCACCCCCTCCCATGTTTCCACTTAAATATTATTATGCTACAACCACACTCGGACCAACGACACCATCTTACCTTGAAAATATTTTTCACTATGATCCACAAAATAAACCATATATTCCCCAAATCATGTGTCATCCTCACTCTCAAAATCAAAAATATCTATCACAAGAGATATTAAAAGTGATACAATAATGTATGGGACATAAATTTATATTTAATATAATAATTCTACTTGAGAATATCTAATTGGTATAGAACTGATTTGATCCTCTACACGATCTCAGACATCCCCATAATCCTAGGAGCCATCTTAACCCGTTTCAGCTCTTATGGTGAACTAGTCTTAGTTAAACATAAAGGAACAAATTTTCATCTTATATATACTCAACAGTTCATATAATTTGACCAATATATGGATTTTATCTATTCTATTATAGAGCAATATATTTCCATATGAACTAACCATGCTATAGCATCTCCTGTAAGATACATGATCCCAAAACCAATGATTACCTTACTTCTATCAAATATGATTATGTTATAAATTGCCTATAAAAGAGAAAATTATATGAATCCATTTGAATAGTCACCATATTTATATTGTTTTATGTGATATTAATGATCTATAATCATTTCCCCTAAGATCCACCACTTTTTGGCATGAATTCTCTCACCATTTCCTCTAACACCAAGATATTACACTCTAACTACCCATTTTTTTATATATGGAAGGATATATTCTAAAGATATTTGTTACCAGGATCCATATCCATCCCCTTATAGGAGTAAAAATTAAAATAAGGTTCAATATTTGAAACAATACTCTGAGGTACACTGTGAACACATACTATCTCCTATACATATATGTCACACTAATTTTTGATGGTGGAAGTATCTAGAATCATCATAAAATGCACTAAATTCATTAACTTATCCAAAATTAAACAAATTTCATCATTATTATATGTTTTAATATAATGAACTAGAAAAAAATACATTATAACAAGCTCCAAATTCCAATTTGGGATTGGAAATGGCTCAAAAATTCTACATGGTCAATGATTTTCTGCATTCACCAGCTGATAGGTGTAGCATTATTTCTCAAAATAAACAATCAACATTTTCATTCTTGGATACCAACAACATCTATGAATATCTTGATACATCATAGTAAAGCTATGGTTCACTTCTTATATTGATCGTGAAAATTATTCATCATATATTATTTAATAAAATTATATAAAATAATATGACCATGAATTTCAATGATATTATCCTCATCAATATTCTAATTGGAATATAAATTCCATCCTTCAAAACAATCACTCAATTCTACACATTATAAATCCTCATACAGCTACTTCAATATCTAATTTTAAATAGAGGGTTAAACTGATAAGTGCATTGGTTTCATTAGCTCATGGTCCCCCTATACACCAATATGGATTTCAATAAGTAATGAAATCATCTTGCATTGCGAACTGGACTCCTGAACTGTATGATTCTGCATCATACTAATCATGATGAAAAGTAATCCCCTTTACAAAAATATAAGCTTGTTATATGTCAAAATAATATAGGTATTCCTCATATCTCCATTAAAAAATATTCACATCACAATGGTAAAATATGTACATAAGATTATTATGGTCATTACCAACAACATACTTACTAAAAAAAAGTAAATATACCAAAATTTCAAAGAATAAATAATTGTAGCTAGCTTGAGATCATGAATTGTATAGTTTTTTTCATGAGGCATAAATTTTTTTAAACCATAAAAAAAATTAATCTAACTAAATAAACACTAACCCATGTTTGACCGAAGATTCATCACAAAACAACCATAATCATTACATAGATTGGGTGAGATAATGATTGTTCTAGTGATTAAATGTTTCGTTATCTATAGAAAAACATTATCACACAAATTATACAACATAATTCATATACACTCATTGGTTAAGCCCAATATTGGAACATCCAAAAAAGTATATTCATTATGAACCTTCAATGTTAACATTCATGACCCAAATAGATTTAGAAATCAAAAAAAATATTAGAACACTCCCAAGACCAATTACTGGAATATTAAACATGTCCAATAAAGCACCATCCTATTATATGATGTGACCAAATAAATGAACATTATCAATCCAAAACTCAATATTATATAGTTTGGTATATAATCGATGAATTATTAGTGTACTCAACATGATTTCATGATGTGGGGGATGATATTAATGCTTTTGGGAGTAAAATATGATTTCATCCATAAAAACAAACAACTAATCTTTTTATGGGAGAATGATACATGACATCACATCCATATACACAATCGTTGTATTTGTTAGCCCGAATTGATTTAAAAATTCGTCATACAATCCTTACCTAAATATGAAATATAGTTTATGGTTTATAATACGGTCACACACATAGATGATGACACACTGAAATGAAATAAATATTAAAAAATATACGATAACCCATTATCTAGTTAAATATATCACCAATATATAGTCACGGAAATAGATTCATTACCAACATCTATGTGACATCTCAAATCTGGTTAACTCAATAGTAAATGAACTCGGTTGGACACATGGCCTCAAGAATGCCTCCTTGTATTCCAGACACTACCGACTAACATTGAGCGTCTACGGTGGAACATTGGGGAGACTATACCCTTAGGATCCAAGTGTACATGAACAGTATAATCATTATATTCAAAATAATAATCATAAAAAATTGTTGATCAGTGTAATAAAACACATCAACTATATAAATAACCATGTATCCTCATCCAATAGTGTAATATACAATGATGATTATGTTATTATATTCAAAATTCCATTATACATGAAAATAGGAATCCTAGAAAATACATTTGTCCAAAGTAAAAAATAAAAAAAAAGAACATTCCTAGATAGAATAAATAGGCCAAATTCTAGTATTGTTCTCCTCAAATCATGTTTAGAAACCAAATAGGAATCATTAATCAGGATTTTTCCTCTATCCTTCCCTATATCAAGGATGTCTATCTGGGTAACCAATATAGACCCAAACTAGGTACCAAGTAACACTCAATGGGAAACCACAAACTATGTCTATAAAAAAAATTATTTATATATATCCTGAAGTAGTGCACATTTATAATAGTTATACAAGTAAATCAAACTAATTAGTTCAATCTAGTATATCATTTCCTACTTTGGTTTATAAAAAAATAATAAGGCTATCTGTAAAGAATATCAAAAATAAAAAACTACATCGTTTACCATGTCATCATGTCTTCAGATTTCCTAGGCCATGGTTTAAAGGGTATTATTATCCAAATAATCTGTATACAATAATTAAAATAATTAAATAGAATCCAAGAAGTATAAATCTCTCAGTCATCCTAATAATAGAATTAAAGGATATCTAATTAGTATAAATGTGCATGAAATCCTAAAGGATCATGAAAATAATATCCAAGGAGTATAAATTTATAAGGAATCCAAGAATGTTAAGTAATTTATTTTAAAAATATCATTGGGTATGAAATGTCGAGTGAAATCCATTAAGAAGATATCTAGGATCTACTGAGAAGAAATATCCAAGGAATCCTAATATAATTATATATATATATATATGTATGGATTAGAAATGTAAAAGGCATCTTAAAAAGTCATGTTAAATAGACCATTAGAGTATAAATTTCTAGAGAAACCTAAAATAATTATCAATAGGATCCATGTTGTTTATATTTTAAAGGAATAAATGTTTGTAGGATTCTTGTTGTAGTACTATCGAAGAAATCCAATCATGTCTATTTAATCCAAGGATTAGTAATGCTCAGGGCATCAAACCCAATTCAATTACAGATTCAGTCACCATTAATGTAATAATTCCACTAATCCCTTCATGATAATATCCAAATAAAGGGATTATCTATTTTATACCATATAATTACATCTTAAAAGGTAACACAAGGTGTTCAGAACCTTTTAAAATTCAAATAATTACTCATTCAATTTTTAATTATAGGCAAGAATTTCATCACTCCCTAAGGGTGGAATAAAAATGATTTAATGGAAAAACCCACCCCATGGGTGGTTGATATTATTTTTGAAAACATCAAATATTGAAAAAATGTGTCAATAAAATATATCAACATGTATATATTAGATAAATAGAAGTTCAATTATTTTATGAATCTCCACTGAATAGTTTTTGTGCCTGGAAGATCATAAAAATATATAAAATGTAAGACATTACATGAAAATGTATATACCAAATTCATCATCTTGGTATGGAATCACTCATCACGTCTCATCCTATGATTTTATCTAGATCATATGAAATTGAAATAATGGTTGAATAACCAATAAATAAGGCATAATATCATACATCAATATAGCCACATTGATAATAAGAATCAAAATAAAATATTAATAAGAATAGAGTGCCCACCAATTCAGATCCAATCAGACAAACAGATCTCGAATCACATGTTCGGTGGATGATTTGGATCAAGGCCTATGATAAGGCATGAGAAACATATCTAAGAGAATAATTTCTATCCATATTTAGTGAAAAAAATTATGGGTTAAGAGGATTAAGCATTTTAAAAAATAAAGAAAAATTTTCATTTTTCCTCAAAATAATTTATCAGATAGGTTTGTCACATGGTGAGCCAAACCATGGGCCAACCACGTTCCCTTCACTGTACCAAATCCAACCTCAAATGGTCATGTCACGTTGTTATAAATATCATGTTCTTAATAAGAATTTATGATCTACTGAAAACTATAGATGGTTCACATGGGCCTACAACTCCAGTTTCATAGTTTCCTAAAATCATTTATCTCAAGATAGTGGGATGGACCACCCAAAATGGATTACTAAAACCATGCAGCATAGGAAGATTATTTTCTAATAACTATGTGGCCCAACTATATTTATCCAAATATATGGTATTTGGCCTTTGAATAAGCCCTGGACACTCCCATTTCCTTCAATTTCCAAACTAGTAATCAATAATATGTGATATTTAAGGGAAAATAGGAAAGAAATTGTTCAATGTCTTATAGAAAAGTCAAGATAATAAAATCAACCCCTACAAAAGAAATTATTCGTCAAATTTTCCTTACAAGTGTGATCAAGAAATGTCTAAGAATTACATAGACTACTAGGCATATACATTAGACTACCATTTCCAAGTCTCATCATTTATATGAACATTCTTCCACATTAACCATAAAAGAGGAATTGATTGGACTCCTAGAACCATAATGACTCAATAAATAATATAGATAGGATTCTCCTAAGATGATATAATATCCTCTAACTCAACCTTATAAAGATGAATAATATACAGAAGATAAAAATGATATCAGTAATTCTATGATATGTGGATTGGTATTTCATGGTCTGATAAGTATGATGTAACATTAATTTATAGGATTATAGCCTAACACTCTCCATAATATCTAGGGTTCCAGTATAAAAAGGTTATAAATTACCTTAATTTTGAATAAATAAATTCCCCTTTCAAGGATAAAATCATAAAAAACTCTCCACCTCAAACTCTAGTGGCTGATAGTGATGACCAACATAATAATTCTTTCTAGACTGAGCTGTAGACATCCACTTCCTAATAAGTTGATTATATTCCAAACTATTTTGAATGAATAGAGGAACTAGTAATGTTACATCTCAAACCTCTATCCAGTGGAGAGGTGAACAAAACTACCTTTTGTATAGGTACTCATAATGATCCATTAGTATGGTCAACATGAATCTATTACTATAAGAGAACACATCTTTGCGTATAAACATCTCCCTTAAACCAACAATGACAAGGAATAATTCTTGAAGAATATCCTCTAAAACCTGCATTGTATTCTTGGATTGACCAACAGTCTTTGGGTTATAATATGTACTCATCAGTACCTATGAACTCAGTTTCTTATGCAACCCCAGTCAGATATATGAGGTCAAACAAGAATCGTTGTATGATATGATAGAACATGGAAACACGTGGAGGATTATGATCTCATGAATATAAATCCTACTAAGATCATCCTCTAAAATAATCTCTTGGATAGGTATAACATTGGTAAACCTTTTTCAAACTATCTATGTTCATGCATACAGAGTCAATTTTAAAATGTTTTCTAAAAAGTTCAATATGTAAATCCATTATGGAATCATACCATTTAAAATTACATATATGGAATGGTTTTAAATTTCTATCTAGTCATTGGTGGCCATATTTAACCTTCTAGTAGGTGGCACACAATGTAATAAACCCATATATACCCTGATTTATCTCTGGGCATCAACATTGACAGAGAAAGTCTCAATAAATCTTGGAAATACATGTAACTATAACCCATATTAAGGGTTGAGATCCTCACATGGACTCTTCACAAATTTATATAGTATCCCCAACACATCTTTGGATGTGTAAGATCTCATCTGAAACAAAATTAAAACTATGAGGTGGGTCCTCACCAAAAATGTTATCCCATATGACCAAAACCTTTGAATATGATAACTATGTCATCCTCACTCTATCTTAAAGAGTCAATTAACTACTAAATAGGAGAGATAAGTATTTCCAATAGTATCCTCTATATCTAAATGAATGTCTAAATAATGTCCATAATCTACCACTCGATGTTGGTATCGTAAACTACCTGTATCTGAGTCCTCCTTTTCAGTGAATAGAAAATTAAAGTTTACATTTTGAGTTTATAGGAAAGAAAAAAGTTGATGGTTGGAGATTTTGAACCTCTGTAAAATTCATGAGACATAATTAATGTTGTGAAAAAAAATGTAATTGATTATTTTTAGGTCCATTTACACAACAAAATTCTCTCCAAGTATATAATGCCTCCAAAAACACAAGTTATCAACCATAGCATAAAACATGAGATAATGCGTCAGTTAATTCCTCTCTAGTGGCCTCAAATGATGATATTCATATTCTATAATTCACTCTACCTATATTAGATATTATCCTCATCTAATATTTAATGGTTTAGAATACACATTATAGCTTCTACCTATCTCTGATAGATTCAGAACTGACTACTGAAGTCAGTCTCTCCATTAAATTCTGAATGTTTATCTTGTACGTGTCTCACCATAGAAACATAAAAACTTTTATTTCAATCCCATAATAGTTTCCTTCAATCAGGATAGGTCATGTTTCATGTCCCTCTAATAACCCACTATCAATAATAAACTCCATGCATCAAATATGTTATTGAGTTTCACCCCTAAACAATAGATCTTACCTAGTCTAGGTTAACTGATACTCATATTTTTGAGATAATATGTCCCCATAAGTGAATCGCATCAACCCATATATGGAACATAGTGATATTATAATATAATTGATTTTTTCCCAGTGTATCCAAACCAATATCAAGTTGTTTGGAATTTTAGTGTAGAGCTTCAGAATACACCAATATATTATCCATGAATATCACCACAGAAATATCCATATATAGATAGAAAAACGTATTCATTTGTTACATGAAAAGAGATTTCTCATTCATGGGATTGAACGGAATTACTATATAGTACCATAGACTATGTCACCTATGAAAATCTATTTTTTTTATATCTGAAGGTTGTACATTCACTTAATGATGAACCTATCTTAGATCAATATTTGAGAACACCTGAGAACCTAGGAGTAGGTTGAATAGATCATCTATATGAGGTAATTAATATCAGTTCTTCACTATAAAATAGTTCAACCACAAAAGAATCAATATATAAAAAAGTGTAACATCAGTGTTCTTGGAAAAAATGATTGGTGAACACCACTAATAAGTATTGGTTCATATAAACCCATTTTCATTTAATTCATATATTTAACTCTTTATATTGAACAACAATGTATTATCCATCCTATAATGAAGAATTTATATTATAAAATATCATTGAACTAGCTTGAGGAAAAATTATACCTCTATCTCAGTAGTTACTCCTAAACAATTTTCTAGGGAAAAGTCCATGATTCGATCAACCACTAGAGGGAAATAATCCTAAAGTTAATCCATATTATCCATGTATAAGCTATAAATCATGGTTTTAATCCCGCATATCCTATGATGATCAGGTCCTTCATGACCTTCCTGGATATCCCATTCACTATTGTGACTAACAACACCACCCTTTTGTGATGTGAGGATCAACATTCTGTGATAGAATTCATTGAAATCCTAAAAGATAACCAACCAGTACTACCTAAGAATGATATAAAACACAATAATATTGAGTAAAAATAGGTCTCATATGAAGAAACACCCACCTACCTCTAGGGGAAGTCGCTTCATAAGTGTATACTCTCCAACAATATCCCTAATATAGTATCAAGTGTCATCGAGCCACTGGAAGACTAAACATCAAGCCCAAGGATATCCAAAATAGGAATAAATATAAATATATTAGAAGCACCTATATCAAATAAGTTAATATACTAACATAGATTCTACTAGAATAGTACCTCTCATGGTAGATGTTTTGGCACTCTTCTCCAAAGGTATCAGTTGTATTGTATACATTTGGTTTGAACTATGTCCCTATGATATCACCAGACTACCCTGATAAATTATACACCATTGTCATTGTGAATCATTTGTCTAGATAGAATAACCTCAACCACCACCTTTTTTTAACTGTCCAGTCAGACTACACCTCCCTACTCGATTAGAAGCTATTGTCCCAGATTCTAAAAATAGATTTACTGATGACCTACTCTAACTAGTTTTTTAGAGGCGAATTCCAACAAATTAAATGTAGATGGTCCATCTGTTCAAATGATCATCACTCAATTGCGAATCAATATCCTTTTTTCCTCATATGTAAATGCCTCCCACAATTATGTAAAGAATACAACAACCAGAACTCATACTCTAACAGGTATTCCCCTTACAAGAGAGCTCAAAGTGTCTCTTCCTGCAACCTAACATAGAACCACTGGGTTGGAATGCTAATCTACCCTTATTTGTGAATCTATCTTCTCTTATGTTTTGTTTAGTAATCAAACAATGATATATTAGTTTTAATGAGTTTTAATATATAAAACATTTAGTTGTGATCCTATGTCATACTTTACACCATCCTCAAATCACCTATCTCTTGATAAGTCATCACCTAATAGAATAGTATTTAAATACCAAAGCTCTAAAATATAGGAATAATAGTACATGAATAAAAAAATTCTCTACTATATATTCATATTCCATTTGGATTTATCAACCTTCATAATATAACTAGATAAAAATTCATAAAATGTTGTTTGGAAATACCTCAAATACATATCTTGATGATGATTCATCTAAGTAATCACATCAATCCATATCATAGATAAATCCTAGAGAATATACGTAGTTAATCTTACTCTCCCCTTAGGATGTGTCTCAAGATTCTCCAAAACTAAAATCATGGCTTCTATCCAAGACAGTACAGCTTGTGGTCCACCATTCTGTGAAAATGTTGGCAGATTCTACTGCTAGACATCATGCACCAAAACTTTCATAGTCATGGAATGTCATGATTTTCCATGAATGGTCTACATGAAATGTAGAAATCCTTATTCAAAATGGACATCATCACTCATATCATGCATAATATAATGCGACAAAAACATTACTACTAGATGTTTCTCTAGTGTTTTATGGACCACCACCTCCAAATTATAGTCATCACCACCATCTTGATGCATAACTATTGGATTTCATGGTGTAATATTTATAATCATTCCATGAACATGTCTTATTCAAGGTTTTATACAAAACAATATATAAAAAATAAATCATAGTATCTTTCCAAACATGATTCACACCCCTCTTAATGCCCGTAAATCTAGGTTTTTGAAAATCAAAAGTCAGAATGGAAGGCTAGAGACACCTTCTAATACCCATTAAATATGTTGTATCATGGAAACTTCTAATCTGTAATTCTAGAATTTTGGTAGAAATACATCTAATTACAATTTATAGTGGAGAAAACCCTTTAAATTTAAATTGTATTCCTTATTTTATAGAAAACATTCCTTTAATAATTCAATTTTTTTTTAATTAATTCGCATTTATATATCAATTCTCATTAAAAGGTTGAGATACATGGATCACCACTTTCAATTTATAATAGGTCATACACCTTATCAATTGAGGATTGGTGTCTATTTAATACAAACCAGTAACTTATCAATTCATTCCATGAAATTTAATAACAGTTTCATTGATATAGGAATAAGGAATCATATATGCCAATGGAAATCATGAAGTAATGTAAACATGGGATTTAATAATTCATTACATAAAAATACTAAAGTTCTTATAATGATGTGTGATGAAATATTTCCTTTTCATACCAGAAAAGGGTTGAAATTCTATAATCATATGGGAAATCAGATATCCAGTACATCACCCAAAAGGGAAGTCAAATCAACTATAACTGGAATAAACTGAAACAATATATTCCACCCCACGTAATTTTCATTCTTCATGTATGTGGGTTAGCTACTCCCAAGAACATGTCATTTCCAAATTATGACACCTTATTAATCACTTATCTCATATTCCAAAACAATAAGGAAAAAAGAAAACAAAAATGGATATGATACCACTTTCTGATGTCTTGGAATTGGTTCACTCAACAGTAACTTATCTTGGTTTTCCCCCATGTCTTCGAGAACACAACCATATTTGGCAGATCATTTCGAGTAGGAGGGTGGGTCCATGGTGGAATTGTGTAGAGAATATATCAAAATGCCTAGATTATTGAACTATGATAAAATAATTACAGTAAATAGTGGAGGAATAAGAAATGACTAATAAATGGAACAATAAACGTATATAATATAAATAAGAAACTAACCTCATCCAAAAGTTTCATATATATTGATGATCATGGAATGATATAAAATACAATAATAGATGACATTAAAAATCTCAAATAATTCATGTATTAAAAGAACAAAAATTCCAAAAATAATTATCTTGGATATCATCACGAACCCAATTCCTTATATTTTGTCCCTGAGTCCTATAACAAAATAAATCAATAAACTATATAGAAGATCATTTCCTTATACCGACAAGAAACTAGTAAGTCTGTCCAAGTACTCAATTATGGCCGAAATAGTACATTAGATGACACTCAGTAGGCCACCACCAACAGCGTCTATAAGAAATCTTTTAATTGCTTATAAGCTAAAGAAATGTAAAAATATAATAACTATACAAGTAAAATAGTATACGTGATTCTGTCAAAATATATTAGGTCTCACTATGATCTAGAAACAAAATGAAAAGACTATTTTTAAACCATTAAGAGTCCACAAAAACAACCTAAATTGTGTGATCATGTGTCAGTCCTGCATGATCGAGGGTCCATTGTGTAGTAATTTCCTTCGAAACCATATACTCTAAGTAAAAAAAGTAAATTAATTCCAAGGATTAGAAATGTCCCTAGTAAACTAAAAATAATATTAAATGATATCCAAGGAGTATTAATTTAAAAAAATCCTATAGTGTCCATAAAATGGGATCCAAGGAGTATAAATTACCATCGAATCATCTAATGATATGTAAATTAGTTAAAATATATCATTTGAGTATAATTGTCCCTGGATCTGATGTAATCTAGATAAATTGGATCTAGGGATTAGAAATGAAAAATGAATCCAAATATAATCGTGAATCCATTGTGTAGAAATGTATGGTGCATCTAAACAAGTCATGTAATTTGGATCCAAATAGTATAAATGTATATGGAATCAAAACATATTCATCAATTGGATCTAATTATTTCAAATTTACAAGGCATCCAATTAATAAGGATATATGGAGTATAAATTTCCAGAGAATCTAAATGTGGTCATTGAATCCAAGGAGTATTAATGTCTAATGAATCATGCCCAATTGATTTACTAAATTATTAAAAATTCATTAAATCATTTCACTAATTTCATCTTTATCATAGCCAGATAAGGTGTTTTTCATTTCACACTGTCCAATTAAAAATTTCCAGGTTCTACATGTTTTTCAAAACCATTTAAAATTTCCATAACAACTTCTTTAAATCTCAATTATACATGGAGAGCACATCAGACTCTGAGGGTGGTATAAATTTGTTTTAAAGGTATAACACACCCCATGGTATTTCCAGGGGATGGTTGAAAACCTAGAGCCTTGAAAAGTGTTTTTAATTGAATGTATCAATAATTTTATATAATATAAACCTTGGCTCAATTAATTTATAAAGAATTTCCCAGATGGTCTGTTGTGAAGAACATTATCAACATGCTATCAACAATGAGAAATTATATGAGAAGAAATTGAAAACCTATCTAAACATGGATGATTTATAATAATCTATTATGAACCTATAATTTGATCTAGATCAGAAGAAAATAAAAGAACATTTGAACACAATAAAAATAAGGAAAAAGATACTGCCTCAAAATTACATCTCCGATAACAAGAGAAATAGAAAATGGAACACGAGGAAGTGATTACTCGCTGGTGAAAACCCAACGAGATGAATTGTTATCAAATTAAACATTTTATAGTATATTTGGATCAATTTATATTTGAA
This sequence comes from Viscum album, assembly GCA_963277665.1. Lineage (NCBI taxonomy): Eukaryota > Viridiplantae > Streptophyta > Magnoliopsida > Santalales > Viscaceae > Viscum > Viscum album. Next base: position 1,571,511,990 of record OY728150.1, on the reverse strand, counting down.
TTCTTTTGGAACTCACCTGAGAGAAGAAAGTATAACCATATCTAGGGAAAAAGATAATATGTGGATACTTTATAATTTTAAGTCAAAAGGAATAAATGGTATTTTGACTCAAAATAATGGTTTTAACAGATTAACTACATGTTTCACCAAACCATTAACCAATTATGTGATATTCAACATCTTAAATCCCACATTTCATGTTCGTGTAACATAGTTACTAAAACCGTGAAATGATCATTCATTTTTCCTTGGATAAAAACTACAAGTCCTTCACACGAGTATGTGGATATTGTTTCATAGTTTCCCCAAACCATGTTTCCATTTACAATGAGCTACACCACCCCGACATGGTTTAATAAAACCCCGAATAATCAGAGAATAATTTCATCTAACAATTTTCCCATCATCAATTTCCAAAAAACTCATGATTTAAGCTCTAAAAAGCTCCAAAACCCCCCTATTTTCTGTATCGCCTCACTAAGAATCCATAATTGGTCAGAACATCAGAATAAACTATAAATAAAATGGTTTCATGCATTATAAAAAATATGGGATCATAAAATATAATTCAACATTTAGTAATAATCACACATTTGCCACATTGTTTCGGACTTCTTAGAAAAAAACGAGGGAAACCTAAGGTGACATACATAGATTGATAAATTCATTATCTATAAACTAGTATAGTTTATTATTATATTATTTTATCTATGATGTCTATTACATAAGGTAAAATACAACCTTTCTCTTCTATTGGAATCAACTCAATCATGAAAAAAATATCCCTCTTAGGTGGCAGTGTGGAAAAATCCCCAAGAAATACATCCTTGAAATATCCACTAATATGAGAAAAACAATTTATAGTCACTCATAATTAAAAAAATACTCAAAACCTAAGATACGAGCACACATAATTGAAAATAAACAAGACCTCTACTAACTACCATGGTATTTCAAACCCCACATTGGCTATACGTGTCACCCTCAATATATATATATATATAAATTACCCTACACTTGTAAAAATCAGTTTCATCCAAGATTGCATCCAACCATTCATTTCTTCTTTCACAATAAATCATTTCATCTTAATCATGTATAATTCCAAAATGAGATGGTACAAAAAAACCTAATGGGAACACTCATTAAATTGAATGATACGCTCTAATGGAATATCTAATAGCATATTGATTGACATTAACCTAAAAATATATTCCACCTCCATACTAATATTATTTTCAAAATGGGTTCACATAAAGTAATTTGAGGCTCATAACAAAAATAATGTGCTATAAGTAATATAATATAGAAGAATTATTCCTAGAATAGTCCACATTCCATCCTTGATACCAAACTAAGATAGATGAATAGTATAAAACTTTATTATTCCCCCACCATGCTCCCTTATGTGACTCCCATTTACTATAATTCACTACAATTGTCTATTCTATTATCTTGAAGTACCATTAATATTATTCCATGTATTGAGGCTAGTAGAACTCCAACCATCTGATTGAACCAGGTAAATAACCCCATGCCAGTTTTTGGCACCAGTCTACACCCACCATAATTTCCTATTTACTAAGTGTTCCATCAGAACCTCTTTGGGTGTCCCATCCTACCACAAAATCATCACTCCAATTGGATTCAATGGTACTGACCTTGTATCTATCCAAGCTTGTAAAAATAATAGAATATCACATAACTATTACACTAAGAGTTCAATAAACTCCCATTCTTTCCTTCTATACCAAAACCCTAGTGAAATTTATCCTGAGGTTTTATCCTACTATCGTTAGACTTACAACCATATCACCTAATTAAAATAGTTATCCCCTTACTAGAAGCCTCATTCACGTTCCCTTATGAAATGAATTCCTAATCCCCTACCTCATAAACACTATTCAAAATAATGATATTTAATCACTACATGATCAAAAAATTAATTCCATCTATAAAATTACTAACCATAGATGCCTTATATTCATTAAATGTTAGACAAAAATGATATATGTTTGTTATTTGTCCAATATAATCCATCACTAAAATAATTATGTGAATGAAGATATTAAGCTATTTACCTTTCCTCTACCTCTATTTCTTATGATAAATGATATTTATGGACTTCTCATGGAATTATACCCATGAAAATACCTCCAACTTCTCATCCTGATGCTATATATCCCACCACTACTTCACAAGTCCCCCTAAAATGTAAATGACCATCTTAAACCTCTTCTCAGGTGGAGTATTTTAGTGTTTCTATATCATTAACATGGAATCAACACAAAACATAGACTTATCAAGACTAATATCTCTATAAAATATCATAGGGTGCTATAGATGAAACTATCATTCATATCAAACATACTTTGTGCTTCCAGCCCAAGTAATCTATTCTCTGGTGGAGTATTCACTACACAATGACTTTGTATTGAAAAATCGCGGTGCAATTTTGATAACATAACTACGTGTCATGAAACAACATAAAATACGTTGATGAGAGGAAAAGGGGTACCTCATCATATGTACATGAAATGGATAGTAAGTTTTCATATATATAAATATCCCAACATATGTAATGGAATTTAGATTCATTATATAAAACAATTTCTTTAATGTAAATTTTGAGAAAGAAAATCCTTTAAGGAATTTCGGCATGGTAATAGGTGTACACGGGAGGCATTAATGAAAGATAAATGGGTCTCTTTTAATTCAAACATAAAGAGGGAAGCATAGGGTTGTTTTGAAATAATACCCCAATATTTTTAATTAAAAATAAAAGGGCATTAAAATATATGGAATCTTGGACATAAATAAGGACAGAAGGAATGTGAAGATCCTTTACTTGGAAGTGTAATCCCTAAGGCTTGGGAGATGCTTTAGATAGGCTTCTTGGGAGAGTACATAACCTTGGGAGGATTATATAAATAGGACCCTAGAGGTTGGTTGATCTCTAAATGGTTTGATAGAGAAGAAATGGGATATTAAGTTGGTCTATATAGGAAATGTGAGGGAATACTTTATTATTTATGTTTTTCAAACCACACATTAAACTAATCAAAACCACAAACAAACCCATGGTTTTTGAACATTTTTTTTACCAAAGTAGAGTGTAAAAAATTATAACATAATGCCAATGGCCTAAATGATAAAAATATTAGTCTTGATTAAGTGGAGGTGAGTCAAACTCTCAAGGAAATCATTTTAAAATGTTATAATGTTTTATAAGTCTTGGAGGGTCCACTAAGTCACCATAAAATTAATCAAAAATATCTAAAATCACATTATTTTAAATTTAAAACATATATTGGCCGATCAACCATTTTATAGTATTTTATTACATCAATATTGGGTTATTATGATGTCATAAAACACATTATATATTTAAACAATATTTCATTTTTCCCGAAATAATTGACTATCTCAGAAAATAATGAAAAATTGACCATTATATGTTTTAAAAAACATGAATCCAATATTTATATTCATTTTAAATAAATATTTTTCTAAATATGTGAATTTTTACTTTTAAAATAAAAATTGACATTTAACAAAAATTCATGGTTTTTGACAAAAAACAGCTTTCAAAAATAAATAAAAATTAAAATTATATTCATAAAAAATTTAGATCATTTATATTTAATAGAAAGTAATATATTAATAATATCTTATTGAAATATTATTTAATTTATAAATTCATTAATTCATAAAAATAGATTTCTTAAATGAAGATAAATATTAACTAAAAAATAATATTTTCTCTCAAAGTAACAATAATAAAATGAATGCATATTCTTTATTTTATACAAAAAATAATTCACATAATCATAGTGCTAGGGTCTTGCTACATAAGACCTTTTAACACTAGTAAAATACTAAAGGATAATGTGTGCAATATTGTCCGACTCTTGGGGAGGCTTAGATAACATTTCATAGGTGGTAATCTTTATCAACTTCCACTTCTCCAGTAGGTGATTCTGTCCAAGCATAACATGTTGAACCTTGGCTTGGGATTAGTCAAGATCTAAACCCAGTGACACTACCTCCTTTCTGAGCTCTGAAAAATGGGCTTAATATGGATCAATTCTATTAGATGAGGTCATCGGATGCACTGTCTGAGTAAATTGGATATGTTAAAGCCCATTATTTATACTAATCATGTGATCATTGTTTAATGTATATATTATCAATGATAACAATTCTTAATGGTATTCTAAGATCCAAAAAAACAAAAATACCAAGAATTTCATTTATTATATACCCATTTTACATAATAATACAATTAATTATATTAATAGTAACTTTCATTAATAAAAGTATGGGTCATTAAAATCATCCAACATTAAGAAATTTTTCGCTCGAAATATCCTTTTCCCGCACTAAAATAGATTAGGGTAACTACGCTTCATCACTTTCTCTGATTCCCACATTTCTTATTCAATCATGTGGTTTCAGTACAATACCTTGATGAAGGGAATTGTCATATTTCCTATAAATTTTTTTCTATGATTTGAGATCTTTGGAGGATTTATTTAAAGGATAGACCATTCTCCAATGGTAACACCTTTGGATTGAGTACATGTGATTGGTCTGGTATGTACTTCCGTAATAGTGATACATGGAAGACATCATATACTTGAGATAGGTTTGGTGGGAGTTCTAGTCGATAGGTCATTTCTCCAATGTGATCAAGGATCTCAAAATGACCGATGTACCCTGGACAAAGATTTACCTTCATAACTAATCTCATAGCACTCTTCCATAGTGATATGAAGAGGAATACCATGTCTCCAACATCAAACTCTCGGTCTCATCGAAAATTATCAACATAGATCTTTTTTTTATTCTAAGCATCTTTAAGGTGTTATTGGATGGTCTTAACTATCTCCACCACTTCTTATACCATTTCTAGACCTAGGTGTTTTCCCTCCCTAACTTTATTGAATCATTATGGTGTTATGCACCTATTCTCATAATGGGTTTCATAAAGAGCCATTTGGATTATTGAGTGGAAAATGTTATTGTATGAGAACTCAACTAGAAGAATTTTTTGATCCCATACTCCTTTTAAACTCATTCAGTATGATCTCAACATATCCTCAATTTTTTGGATAGTCTGCTTAGATTGGCCATCAGTTTGAGGATGATAAGTTGTACTGATTTTCAACTCAGTATTCAGAGCATGTTAGAGACTCTTCTAGAACATAGAGGTGAATCATGGATCTTGATCAGATAAAATTGATAGGCGTAACCCATGTAGACTTAATACTTTTCTGATGTATATATGTTCTCGTTGATCCAATGAGATATCCTCTTGAATTGAATTGAAGTTTTCAGTCTGTGTATGACGATCTCCAACAACCCAGATAACACTGTTTTCTTTGGAAATATTTGGCTGCCTAGTGACAAAGTCTATGGTGATATTTTACCATTTCAATGTTGGAATGCGTAATGGTTTCATCCTACCTTTAAAATTATACCTCTCATCCTTCACTTTCTGAAATAGTATCCACTTTGATGAATACTCAACGATCTCCTTCTTCATGTAATCCCACCAATAATGCTCTCATAGATCTCAATACATCATTGTGTTTCCTGAATGATTGGAGAAATTTGAACTATGTACATCTTCCAAAATTTATTTCTCTATCTTCAAACATGATGGAACACATAGTCATGACCAAAATCTCAAAATTACTTCTTCATTAACATTGATCTTTGTGGATTTCCATTTTCTGAGAGATTTTGAATTCTTCCAAAATCCCACATCATCTTTTTTATCACCCTTTATCAATTACAAAAGAGACGGTTGAAAAATAATTTGTGGAAGGATTTATGATGAACCCTTCTTTATTATTCTCATTCCATCTTCATAAAATCTAAGAAGGTTATTTCCTTTTTCAATTCTCATCATTAACAGAATTGAAGGGTCCTTTCTAATTAGAACATACTCAACCTTGTTCTCTTTCCCAGGGTGGTAATGGATTGAGCAGTCATACTCCTTGATCATCTCTGACCATCATTGTTGGCGCATAGTCAAATCTTTATGTGTGAATACATTCTTGGGAATTTTATGATCCATATATATTTCACACTTCTCCCTAATAATATAATATCTCTAAATATTTAAAGAAATGATTAATGCAGCCAACTCCAGATCATCTGTTGGATATTTTTTCTCATTAAATTTCAACTTCCTTGATACATAGGAATGAATTTTTCATTTTTCATCAACACACATCCCATTCCCTACTTTGAAACATCACTAAATACCACAAAATTTTATCCACTGGTGGATAGTGTGAGCACGAGCATAGTGATAAGCCTCCCTTTTAACTCCTTGAAGCATTCTTTGTATTCGTTACTATAAGAAAACATTACTAACTTTCGAGTTAGATTGGTAAGAGGGTTGGAAAATAATGATAAATTTCTCAAAGATCTGCGTTAACATCCTACTAACCCCAGGAAGCTATGGATATATCACACTGATATTGGCCTCGACCATCCCTCAATTACAACTGTCTTGGAGGAATCCACAGATATCCCACTGCATGCGATAATATGACCCATGAATGAGACCACCTTCAACCCAAAATCACACTTTCTATACTTTTCATAGAGCTTCTCTAGTCACAAGGTCTCTAGTACAATGCGTAGATGTTCCTCATGCTCCTCGTTGTTTTTATAGAATATTATAATAACATCTATAAAGACTACAAAAAAATTGTCAAGGTTGTCTTGATTAGCCACTAAATGAGGATAATATCAATTTTTAATATACATAATATTCATGTGATTTATTATTCATAAACACCATTTTAGTGCATTTTACACTTTTAATATCATTTCACATTATGATTATAATTCCTTCTTAAAATGAACTATTATGTGTTACATTTTTTAACACCAATTTAGGCCCAATGATTCATCTAATTTTAATGATTTTAATTATCCATATTTTAATTTTATATCATAGGAACTGTATATATACTTAAATATGAACATTTTTCATTCAGGGATCAATGGAGTATTCATAAATTATGATGGAGATATTTGGAGATGAATGGAAGCAATTCTAGAGAAGGAAGATTGGACATCAGTCCACTGATGAGAATGTGGGACCCACATTACAAACCCAATGATGCCCAAATATTGTGGTATTATATAATACATATAGACTAACAAATAATTTCTCAAGAGCCAGTGCAAATTTGGCCTCTATTGTGTCTATTATGTAGCGAAATTAGAGATAAAATTCTGGGCCAGATTATGCGGCCTAGAAAAACAGTTCCTTATTCTATACATATATCATAATCTACATCTCCAAATGGGCCCAAATTTTACAGGAGGTTAGGAGACGTCAGGTTATCCATTTCCTTCTACCATGGCCCACTCTAATTCGGCCATCTAGAAGGTATTCCAAGAGCTTTTGTTTGGTTGATGAAAGATGGATGTCACCTCGGGTCAAGGGTGGAAAAAACAGCACTCCCTCAACTTTCCACCCACCTATGTGCTACCAAAATTAATTGAGGAGACTTGTACTATTTAATGTTTGACCTATGGTTTCAAAAGTTCCTATTTAAGGTAGTGGTGGTGGAGGAGTTGATCATCTTTGAGCTTTCTTTCATTTTAATGTTATGCTTCCAATTTGATGTGGTAATCGCATTCCTTCAATTGTAAGTTACTTAAATTACCATAATTTCTTTATAAATGTTCTTAATCTTCTCTTCTTATATTATTATTATTATCACATTGATTCCGTTTCCTCAATTTTTGAACTTTTTCATAACAAACCTTGTTATATCATCACATAACATTGGAGCGATTGTTTTTTTTCATTGGTTTTTTACTTCTACAATTCCTCCCTCATGAGTCTACTTTCCGCTTCCATTGAAACAATGAGAATAATGGAGGGATAACCCACTTATGGGTTGATCCAAGGAAGTAGAAAGGGGTTTTAATGGATGTTATTTCTCACTCCATTAATGGATAATCACTTCTTTTAAATGAGATTTTTATTTGATGACTTTAAAACATCTTCATCCTTATTAAATTTAAGGTCACACATTTCAAGTGCTGATAAGAACCTTTACCTTGGAGGGCTCAAAAAATTTATCCTTCAAGTGTATAGGTGATTAGTGTTAGACTTTGTAGGAATTAAACCAGTAAGTTATGATTTTGTTTGATCTCCTTAAATAAACCCATCTCAAATATAAGAAATTGAAATATTTTTACAAGAAAAAGAATGCATCCAATCCACCCCTTGTAATAACCTAGGATAAACCCTTCTCATAATTTGAATTCACTTAAGAATTTTAGTGTTAACTTAAAACCATCTAAAATCAACCCAACTTTGGCCACTAAATATCCAAAAATAGTCCATATAATGTCTGTTTCCATAGGTTGCTTCTTAGGTCTCTCAAGATTCGACAACCCAAGATAAACTACAAAGACCATTCTATATTCTTCTCTTGGGTAAATTTGAGCATAAATCAAATTTTGGCTCCATTTCCAGGGACCTAAGTATGTTATCTTAGACAATATCATCCTTTTTTTCACCCCTCTTTTCTATTCTCAAACCTTCACTCCTATGGAAATCAAATTTAAACAAGTTCAAACATGGGAAACCTATCACTACTTTGATCACCCAACCCCATGTGTGATGTATAATGACCATCCAAATTTCTACTTGTAGGATCATCAAAAACCCAATGAACCACAATGTTTTTACTCCTATGATCTAAAAAACATTCCAATATATAATGAGTTTCAATCCCCACAAAACCAATATGAACATCCTCCTATGGAATTCCAACAACATAGTTATCCTCCTGGAATAAACCATCTGTGTCAACCCCTTATCCATCCTAATACACATACATTACTTGAAAAAATGAGTCAACAAATGGAGATAATTAATTTTTAGGTTTCATAATTTTGGTTATAACTACAAAGCATTAAAACTTGTGAGGAACCCATCTCTACACAAACTGTCCCTTCCATAACCTTATGTGAAGTGTTTAGTTTCCCACAAACCTCTCATGAATTTACTTAAGATAAAACCTTTGAATTTGGGGAAGATGAAGTAGATCAATATATTGTTCAAGGGTATTTAAATCAAGAGTAAATTGACTTTTTGGATTCAAAAGAGGAGAATTTGACACAATATAATGAGTCTCCTAAGTATAACTCCATTGATGAATTTTCAAAAACACCAACTATTAAACCATTGAGAGAAATCACAAACATTGAGTCCATACCTATTCCTAAAATTTATCATTCCAATTTTGTTGTTGAATATTCTATTAAAAAAGAACCAATTCTGTTGACCAATTTTGAAAATGAAATTGATTTTGATTCAATGTCCGAACCTATATCTAAAAGTGTTAGCCTACCTAAACTTGAACGAAAGGAATTTCCATCCACCCTCAAGTTTCCATTCATCGGGGATATCCAATAACTTCCAATTTTCAAAATTTCTTATCATGAAACCAATAAATAGGTAATGATTTTAATGTATTTGTAAAGACTAAAAAAGAAACTGGATCAACCATTTCTGATATTCCTTGGATTTTACCACTCATTTTAGAACATAGGTTTGCACACAAAAAAAATTATAAACAAAGAATCAATCTCAATTTAGTTGACATGGAGAAAGATGGGGTCCTTAAAATTTTTAATGTTTGTATTTTGTAAGTCGTAGGATTCAAGTCGAGCTAACGACATTAAACAAAGCGCTGCATGGGAGGAAACCCATGGTTTTCATGTTTTCAATATTTTTGGAAACATTTTTTTATTACTGATTTTGATATTTAAAAAAAAATAGACTATTGATATATTCTTCTATTATGAGTATGGATGGGTACGAAAGGGTAACACCATATTTATTTGTGTCATGTGGTGGGATCCTTGATTAATACCTTACCTAGAAATTTAAAAAGAAGAAAATGTATCATCAGTTTATTTTATTTTATGTGTTTGTAGGTTAAAAAAATAAAAATAAATAATAATATAATAATAATAATAAAAAGGTACACTTCATAGGTTGTGGATCAAACCCCATCACAACAGGTGAAGCTGCTGGGATTCGAACCCGGGATCGAAGGGAGACAGGGGCAGGCGCTTACCACAGACCTACATCTTTTTGTGCTTAATTATTCTATAATTTTTATATATATACTTATATTTCACTTTATTTATTATATATATATATAGGTTTTTTTTATATTCTCCACTAGGGAATTCTCGTAGTGACATCGAGATCAAGGGACTAAATTGGAGCAGCAATAACTTCAACTTCAACCACCAGGTGAATTCATTCCATGATCCCCATATTTAAATTTCCTTTTTGAACGTCCCTTATCAGCCTATACTCCTTATAAATTTTTATTTCTTCAAACACTAGGGACAATGTTATTTTAAGTTGTGGGGAGATAAAATAAAAAATGATTTAGTGTCAAAAAAATGAATGATTTGAAAAAAATAATTGTGTAAATGGAAGGAAAATTTACTTTAACTTTAAACACGGTAATACACATTGAGAACTTTGAAACTAAATATCAAATAATTTAGCATGCCCATATATTGATTTTAATCCTTGTATAATTTCATGACCATAGATTTTGGAAAGTGTGGCTATCCAATGTGATATTTCATCGTTTACATATTCTTCCAAATCAAAATAATATCACAATGCACGTCATTTGGATAGTGGGGTATTAGTTTGAGTTCATGGGGTCCCCAAAATAGATAGCATAGTTTTGGTGATCATTTTAGTTTTAAAATGAGTATTCAATAAAAAAATTCAAAAAATAATAAATTTGTGCATAGAGCAATGAAATGACCTAATGCGTAATTTTATCTATATTTTTGGAAATTTGAATTTTTTTTGACTAAGTTAACTCAAGATGATTCTCGAATATATGGGATTCACTTGGTTCCCTAAGGTATTTGAGCCTGGGATTTATCGGCAAAGTCTCCCTACAGGGGTTAACTCTTTTGAGTGCAATTTCAATTACCGTGGCAAAACTGAAAAATATAAACAAAAAAATATATAATTTTTTTGAATACTCATATTAATATTGAAATGTGATTCCACCTAGTGATTCCTTCATTTCCCCCTTGAATAAAGATGAACCCCTGTGTCTATTGTGATACACAACACATCCTCATACTTAATTGACATTGGATGAATTATGGCAATGAATTTGAACAAAGGAATGAGCTTGGGATTGTGATCTTCTTATGAAACTATCCTGTATTAAAATATTTTGATGGATTTCATGATTTATTGGTATAAGGTTTTTTGTGATAATTATGTATTAAAATGTTTTTGGAAAAGGGAATTTGAATTTCATATTGTTGAGATACATTTTTCTTTGGACTAGAAAATCTCAATTTGGGGGTGTGATTAGCCACTAAATGAGGCTAATAATAATTGTTAATATATATATATATATAATATTCATGTTATTTATTATTCATAATCACCATTTTAGGGAATTTTACACTTTGAAAATCAAATCACATTATGATTGTAATTCCTTCTTAAAATTCACTATTATGTGGTACATTTTTTAACACCAATTTAGGCTTAATGATTCATATGAATTTAAGGATTGTAATTATAAATATTTTAATTTTATATTTTGGTAACTATATATACACTTAAATATAAACATTTTTCTTTCAGGGATCAATGGAGGATTCATAAATGATGATGGAGATATTTGGAGAAGAATGGAAGCAATTCTAGAAGAAGGCAGATTGGACACCAGCCCACTGATGAGAATGTGGGACCCAAATTAAAAACCCAGTGAAGCCCAAAGTTCATGGGATACTATAATACATATAGAGGAACAAATAATTCTTTATGATCCAGTGATAATCCGGCCTCCATTGTTTCTGTTTAGGCAGCCTAAGTTAGAAATAAAATTCTGGGCCAGATTCTGAGGCCTAGAAAAACAGTTCACTAATATATACATATCTCCGACTCCATCACTCAAAATGGACCCAAATTTTACAGACGGTTTGGAGACATCCGGTTCCCCATTTTCTTGTTATATGGTCCACTCTAATTAGGACATCTATATGGTAATACAAGCGCGTCTATTATGTAGATAAAAGCTGGATGCCACCTCGAGTCAAGGGTGGAAAAATCAACTCTCCCTCAACTTTCCACCCACCTATGGCCTACCACAATTAATTGAGGAGACTTGGACTATTTAAGGCTCAACATAAGGCTTCCAAAATTCCTATTTAAGGAAGTTGTGGTGGAGGAGTTGATCATATTTGAGCTTTGTTTCATTTTAATGTTATGCTGCCAATTTGATGTTTTAATCACATTCCTTCAATTGTAAGTTCTTTTAATTACAATAGTTTCTTAATAAAAGTTCTTAATCTTCTCTTTATATATTATTATTATTATCACTTTGATACCTTTTCCTCATGGTGTGAACTTTTTCATACCAAACCTTGTGATATCATCACACAATGCTGGAGAGATTGTTTTTTTCATTGTTTTTTTACTTCTCCAATTCCACCCTCATGAGTCTACTTTCCGCTTCCATTGAAGCCATGGGATAAATGGAGGGATAAACCACTTATGGGTAGATCCATGGGAGTATCAAGGGGATTTATTGGATGTTATTTCTCACTCCATTAATGGATAATCACTTCTTTTGAATGAGATTTTTATTTGATGACTTTAAAACTTCTTCATCCTTATTGAATTCAAGGTCACACATTTGAAGTGCTAATAAGAACCTTTACCTTGGAGTGCTCAAAACATTTATCCTTCAAGTGTATAGGTGATTAGTATTAGGGTTTGTAGGAATTAATCTAGTAAGTGATGATTTTGTTTAATCTCCTTAAATGAACCCATCTCAAATATAAGAAATTGAAATATTTTTACAAGAAAAAGAATGCATCCAATCCACCCCTTGTAATAACCTAGTATCAACCCTTCTCATAATTTGAATTCACTTAAGACTTTTAGTGTTCACTTAAACCCATCTAAAATCAAACCAAAGTTGGCCACTCAATATCCAAAAATAGTCCATAGAATGTACGTGTCCATAGGTTACTTCTTAGGTCTCTGATGATTCAACAACCCAAGCTAAACTACAAAGACAGTTCTACCTTCTTCTCTTGGGTAAATTTGAGAATGAATCATGTCTCTAAATAATATATTCATCATTTCCATGATTATTTCGAGAGAATTAGTGAGTCATAAAGTAATTAATATGAATTCATACTTCTTGTATACTGTACGAAGAGCAGTCTGGAGCATATCCTCTTTCTTTACCCATACTTGGTAATATTCTGACTGTAGATCCATATTGGAGAAGTATTGTGCTTCATATAAATGATCAAATAACTCATAAAATTGTGTAAGAGTAGACTTTTTCTTTATTGTGATTTTTTGAGCTCATGATAATCAATACAATGGTGCAGAAAACTGATCCTAATTTATCACGAGGATTACTAGTGCACCCCATGTTGAATCACTTGGGTGCAAAAACCCTTTATCTAGATTCTCCTTTAGTTTTTTTATGAGATCCCCAAGATCCACCAATTCCATTCTATACAGAGACTTGGATATTGGAAAATCCCCAGGTAAAAGATCAATCGATAATTAAACAACTCTTCTTGGAGGAAGACCGGGCAGTTACTCGGGAAACACTTATGTGAATTCCCACGCCATTGGAATGTCATCAAGGATGGTTTCTTCTTTAGGATCAATCATCTGAGTAAGATAAAAATTTTCATAGGGAATTAATACCCATGATTGATATTATTATTCTAAATAAGATTAATCCTCCTCCTTGGACCTGTATAGAATTGGGGGTCAATTGGACCTATGGAGAGTTATTTCCCTCTGATGGAAACTTTTTTGGATCTTTATAAGAAATGTAAATCAATGAAAATAATTGAATAAAATTCCACCAGAGAGAGTATGAAGAGGTTTGAAAGGATATTCAATCAACAAATTATGATAGATGAAGAGTTATATTTATTGGATGGATTGATTATTCCACATTCATTTTTCTCACTAACATCATTACTTCCTTGATTAGTGGTGGTGTTAGAATTGTTCTACTAACCTTTTGGTATATAAAATAAAACATAGTACATGAATCAAAAAGTATGTTCAATATTATTAAATGAATTACTAGAATACTTTTCACCACTTGATTGTTAGGGTTCCCTATTTTGGTAGTGACAAAAAATGATCAACCTTGCTTATTTAGAGGTTGTTGGTTGCCTCAAAAAACCCTTGGATTAGGGAACTAGTTTGAAAAGTTCCCTAGATCTTTTAGTGGAATCAATGAAAAATGAATTGAGGTTAGAATGGATTATTCCTCTCCAACGTTGCAGTAGTAGGGTTTTATTTCTGATAGTTAATGGACAGGTTCCCTTCTATTCTACAACTAAATCATTCCTTCATCCCCTTCAGGCAATTTCAGGGGTGCTTTTTTCCACCCCTTTTGCAAGTGGGGTGCTGGATTTTCAAAGAACAATTGGATTTATCCATCGGACTGCCAGAATTATATTCCACTTTCCACTTCTTATCTTCATGATACCCCTGAGAATCTCTAATCTACATTTCAACTTTGTGGGCACATTAGACAATTTCATCATGGCTATCGAAGTGACATATCACTTGGGCCTTCCGTATTCTAGGTTTTAGCTTACAAAAAAAGCGTTTAACCATGAATTCAGGGGTAATGACAAAATAAGGAGGCCTATTGTGAATTCCTTTTTAATTTTTCATCATATTCTTTCAGTTATTCTTTTCCTTTTTTTAGGGAAAGGATGTACCCTTCCATCTTATGTCTGAGAGTGCAAGGAAAATATTTTTCACAAAAAATTCTTGAAAAAATTCCATTCTAACGCCTCGATCTCTTCCTCCAGCTTCATATTTTTTATCAATGTTCATTATTGATCAACTTCACACTCCATACAATAACCATACATAATTTCCTTCTCTTATTTAGATCATTGAAGGATGTAGATGATATTTTCAATGGATTTTATCTTTTGTTGAACGATTGGGGGATTAGATGATTCTTTAAAAGTAGGGGGAATTTTTTTGATGAAGCTCTAAAATGTGGCTTGTTAATTCTTATGGGGGTTGGAAGATCCTATTGAACCATGTTTCTATTGAAAACATTAGTAAGCTGAGTGATTATCATGATGATGTTCATGATTTCTTATCCCATCGAATTGGTTATCACATTACAACATTCATCACATTGATCTTCACATCAGTTTTTAGCTTGATTCCTCCTATTACCGGACATTCGTTGGAATAAAATAAATGTTAGGGGAATAAAAAAGGGAAATTCAAAGAAAAAAATTAATAACGTATAAAATACTTTTATTTCTTTAACTTATGAATGTATATGCATTAATCTATGTTATCCATGATATACTTCAAATGTTTATTTCTAAGGAGAATTTTTTTATTCCCTTAATAGTGGTTCATACTTAACTTATGAATTTTCCAAAGCATATCCCCTAGAATTTTTGTAACCTAGAGTGAAGTAAGTCCCATTGTATTAATTATACCTATTCATATCCCTAAGGCTTTGACTAGGGATTTCTATTCCTAATCCCAAAAATAACTAAACCTATCAGCAGATACTAACTATAAAAACCCTGATCTTTATTTCACACATTATCATAATTTATTACATAAACTTTTTACATGATATAACATAGAATATTGAGAGGTATAGTGTTTTTAATGAATAAGAACATTACATAACAACATAAAACATGAAATACACATCTTTATTTAAAATATCTTTTACAGGACCAAAACATTACTTCGTACATAACAATGTAAGGGATAACCTAAGGACATGAATAAGAAAAGAGGGAGCTATAAATCATAGTAAAGGAGTAAACAAGATATAACATAAAGAATACCTTACAAGATAGGATATAGTCATAGTAATTGAGCATAATAGAAACATGAACAAAAAGGCATGATATAGCATGATAATCATTACATGGAAATGTGGCTACAATATTTAACATGATATTAGTGGGATCCAAGTATCATTACACATGGAAAATGAGTAAACCCTCATTGCACTTGAATTAGAATGATTAAAACCTAATTTAACTTGATATATCATGATTCTAATCTTTACCCAATTAAATGGACCGCTATTAGGACACACCCTTCTTAATCCTTTCATTTCATGCATAAGTATTCCACATAGATTATACAACATGGATTAATTAAGCATCATAATTTATTATATGATAATTGAATATAAAATTAATACATGAAACTCTATCATCAATTTGTAAATGTGCATAATGGTGAATACCCTTGATTGGGAAATGGACATGGTATTCACTACACAATGACATTGTCTTGGAAAATTACGGTGCAATTTCGACAGCATAATGACATGAAAAAAAAATTCATAAAAATGGTTGATGATAGAAAATGGGGAATCACGTCATATTTACACTAAATGGATATTAAGGGGGTAATATTTACATTTCCCAATATATTTCATGGAATTTAGATGCGTTATATAAAAGAATTGATTGAATGTAAATGAGGATAGAAAATCCTTTACAGAATTTCGGCATGGTAATAGGTGTACATGAGAAGAATTAATTAGATAAATGGCATATATCATCATTCAAATATAAGGAGGGTAGTATATTGGAAGTGTAAAATCATACAACAACATTTTTATTGAAAATAAAAGGGCACAAAAATATAAGGAAACTTATAAAAATATTTAAGGAAGGAAACTGAGGATCCCTTACATGGAAATATGATCCCAAGGCATGGGAGAGGCTTAAGAGGCTTCTTGGGAGGTGGGGGTGACTTGAGAGGATTTTAGAGAGGGTTTGGAAGAGGTTGGTTGAGCTCCAAATTGTTTGACTGAAGAGGAATGGAATATTGAGTGGGTTTTTATAGGAATGGAGAGGGAATTATTTAGTATTTAGGTTTTGGACACCACACATTAAACTAATCAAAACCACAAATCAAACCATGGTTTTTTTCAATGGTTAATGCCAAAGATGAGTGGAAAACATCATTTTATAAAGACAATGGAAGAAATTATTAAAGTATTTGACTAGCTTATGTGGATGTGAGTCACACTATAAAAGAAATTATTTTAAAATGATAAAATGTTTTATATGTCTTGGAGGGTCCACTAAGGAACCATAAAATTAATAAAACAAATATAAATGACATTATTTTAAAGGAAAACATATATTGGACATAAAAAAATTTATTGATTTTTATTACATATCTATTGTGTCATTATGATGTGATAAAACACATTATATATTCAAAAGGTATTTAATTGTATCCAAAAATTAGATTGTCTCATAAATTTATGAAAAAATCAATGTTAGATAATCACAACATATTTAGAAAAATAAAATTCATTTTTTCTAAATAATTTTCAATATATGAGAATATTTACTTTTTAAATAAGAATTTACATTTATAAAACATTCATTGGTTTTCAAAAAAATAAACAGCTTTAAGACCATGATAAAAATTACAATTGTATTCATAAGAATTATGCGATCATTTATAAAAAAATACAATTTAATTTAATAATATTATTTTATTATAATATTATTTAATTCAAACATCCATTAATTCATCAAAATAAATTTATTGATTGAATTTAAATATTAAATAAAAAATATTATTTGTGCTCAATGAAACAATAATAAAATGAATGTGTATTCTATATTCTATAAATAAAATAATGAACATAGTCATAGTGTTGGGACCTTATTAATTAACCCCTTATAACACCTTCATAAGACATGAGGGTAAGGTCTGTGATGGTGATAGTCTCTTAGGGCGGCTTAGATAACATCGCTTGGGTGGGAATCTATATTAACTTCCACTTCTCTTGTAGGCTATTACATTCCATAATAATGTATTGAAACTCATCTTGGGCTTGGTCAAGAGCGAAGCCCAGTGACACTACGCCCTTTCCAAGCTCCGAAAAATGGGCTTCGTGTGAAGCACTTCTTCCAGATGAGGCCATCACTTCCTTTGTCAGAGTAAATTGGATTTGTTAAAGGCTTATACTAATTCTAATCATGTGGTCACTGTTCAACAGATATATTAGCAGTGGTAAAAATTTATAACGGTATTTAAAAAACCAAAAACATAAAACAATGGAAGTGCATCTATTATATAACCATTTTACATAATAAGACATTTAATTAGATCATGTGGAATTTTCTTTAATAAATGTTTGGGTCGTTACACACAAAATGTGTGGGCAAAGCTCATGCGGGGGTGAGTAACACAATACATAGTAGAGATCTCAAAAAAACAAGTAACTACAATAATGAAATACTAAAAAAACCATGAATCATGATCATGAAGCATGATCACGAAGCAAGACATCTCACACTAGGCATAATTTTTAGTAAGAATGTAAGACCAGTAGTCACATTATCGAACTCATTGGGTTGCTAGAGAACTCCTCCTCAGTGAGTACAGTGGGTCTTCCAGGTCTCAAAGATGATTCTTCCCCCTAAACATGGAGTATTTTGGTAGTAATCCCTGATGAATACTATGGGTATGTTGGTTCATACAGAATTCATTCCCCACTATCGACATGGCGGGCCACACATAAGCTTCTACACACCTTGGCCATACTGAGGTACTCCTCCTATCGAGTACCATGGGTCTGCCGAGTCACAAAAAAGCAACTCCCCACCATGGGCCTTTCGTGTCACACTGAAGATTCTTCCCACAAGTCCATATTAGTAGATCTGCATAGGATCTTTTTTCAGTAGTCTTTAGGTCTCAGCCAACCGTAGGGTTTCCGCACGTAGCACACATGATATTGGGGAATTTATCCTCAAGTCATTATTCATATTCAAAATTCTATGAATGTATCCATATTGTATAAAAAATGGTCTAACTAATTTTTTAGGTTTCAAACACTGGAAATAGAATGGCAATCGGATGCATGGTTTTCATGTTACTGGTTATTTTTCCTAAAAAGGGGGTTGGTTGGGTCCGGGTCCGGTCTGACCTGAGTAGACCAACCCGACCTGACCCAGTCAGACTGACCTGACCCGACCCCACCTAGGATCCTCTAACCACACCTGGGTCTGCTAACAGGACCCGGACTATCCTAGACAGGTTTCAGCTTGGTCCGACTCAGCCTGATGGGGTGGGTCCAGCCTGATGTGGTCCGGCCCGATGGGGTCTGGCCTACTGGGGCATCCCCCGCCTTATTGGGTCCATCAGGTTAGGACATGTATGGAAGCCATGTTTGGCACCCCTCATCCAGTTAGTCGTTGTAGGGCCACTTCCTACAGCCTGGACAGAAATCGCATCCAGGGCTCGTCGGTACTCGGTCGTCCAGTCCGGTCGGCCAGATCTCCAGCACACTGTGAGGGGACCACGTGCGCCTAAGAAGTGTGTCTCATGGCTATGGGTCGATTCACCGAAATGGATTAGGAGTAATTCCCCTACCACCAACCACTGGCTCCACCTGATTCATTGAGGCCCGAGCCGGTCATGGAAGCCACCTCTAGCACGTTGTCGTGGTGTGCTACCACTTGCCTGCAGCCAACGCCACAGGCTATCAGGTTTGCATCTGTGGACTTTTATTCACACCGACTATGCCTCCAACCTCTGTGGGTTTTCTCCCTCCCTATAAAGGCCTCTAATTGGCCTTTCATCCATTTATAATGATTAACCACCAAGAATGTAAAATGATGAGGGTGGGTGGGCCTTGTTCATGTCGGCCCATGCCCTTCTCGTTAGAAGTTTAAAAAAACGGAAGATATTGAATCACAGTTATATAAAATATAACATAGTCATGCTCTTAAAAACCCTAGAAAAATAAACTCCCCCAAAAATGAATAATCCATGGATCAACCTATTAGTGAGTTGATATTGGTTATTTGTTTTAGAATAAGAACAGGTAAAACTTATAAAAAACCCATATATTAAGAAGTTCGAATTTCAAGCAGTCCTCCAAAAATGATTCAAGAAGTCAAAGGTATTAATCTCCCATCTATCACATTCTTAAAGTTGTTTCAAATTCATTAATGATCCAATGATGTTCATTTTTCATCATTAGAGAGAGTTATTATCATTAGTTAGTTTGAAAAATTACACCCTTTGATTCACAACTCTCCATTGGGTTAACCAATTAACGAAAACACATCTCAAAATTTCTATTATGTTATGATGTCATATCGTTACACTTCATTTAAATCATCATCACACCGCACAAAAAATTATCCATTAATGAGATTAATTAAATTCTCCTCATCGCCAAACCGCATCACCGCCGTCCGTTGCATAATGATTTTGTAATGATTAATAAAATATCCTTTTATGTTATTTTATTTATTTCTGAAAATCCTGAAAATTAACTTTTCTGGTTGTCCCTCACCGGTCGATGTCAAGTCAATTTTTTCCAAATCCATGTGTTCTAAGTTCAACGGTTCGCTCATATTTTTTATCTGATCACCATTTAAAAAATTAGAAAAACTTGCTCACATGTTTACTTAAATGAACTTAAAAAAGATCAAAATTCAATTATGGGATCATCAGGCCTTAGTATCAAGTGTCTTCAGAGTGCTCGGTCTCTATATAATTCCATATAATTTTAAAAAAAATTACATAGAATTTCCTTGACATTACGATATCCATATGTTATAGGTCCATTGTCCTTATCCTAACATGCACCCAAAAATTTGTTCGAGTACCCAAAGATGCCCTCAGTACTTTGTGAGAATACCTTATAACGCCAACAAGAATGGTGTCTAAAATAATATCTAGTCTAATAATAGTGTATTATGAAGTATATAAAAACAATATATAGGTAGTTAACTAAAATAACTCTCCATTTTCCCCATGGGAAATCTATTCCACTATGCTTCTAACACACCAAACCTTATTCATCTTACAAAATTAGTCCAATCCATATATCAATGGGTTACTAAATGTAATATGATGATCATAAATTTGAGAGCCCCAGCCATGGTTTCCAACCCCATGATTAACACCATTTCCTAGTGTGGAGCTAATTTGAAAACGGTATTAGCTTGGTGAGTACCTTCATATCCAACACTGATTCATCAATGTGGACTATAGTGAACAATATATTTACATTGGTGTG
This sequence comes from Viscum album, assembly GCA_963277665.1. Lineage (NCBI taxonomy): Eukaryota > Viridiplantae > Streptophyta > Magnoliopsida > Santalales > Viscaceae > Viscum > Viscum album. The sequence continues at coordinate 1,571,490,823 of OY728150.1, read as the reverse complement.
GACCATCATGACCAACACCAGATACAAAATGTAGACCACCATTACCAAAATCATCAACATTTTGTGGTCCTCCATGACTAACAACCACATCCACTTTATTAATAAATACTTATTAGGATTTAACAGAGTTGACACTTGTTACGACATTTATTCATAAGGGGGAGAACATCTTCCAATTATTATAATTCATTTCATTAATTTATTTAAAAAAACCTACCCCAATTTATAACTAGGCCATTTTACTATTTTTTCATAGCCATAACCATGATACTTTCTTCATAACCATTATAACATGTATATTCCAATTAAACTATTTATCACATTTTCCCTCTTAAATACATAACTCATTTACATTATTTTAGTATTACCAACCACCAATTTATTCCATGTTATCATAGATTAAATAAAAAAAATTTACTTTATAAACCAATAAAGTCATCATTTAGTAAACAAAACTCCCACATTCATGGGAGTGGATCGCCTCATGGATGACCATATACCTCGTTTAATATTTAACAAAGGATCCTACATGGCCCATGAAATGTCCGTCATGTATATTCTATTAACAAATGATCATTTTGAACCATGGAAATAATTAAATTGCACAAAACACATCAAAAACCCCACATACATATAGAAAAAATGAATAATCGATGTAAATTCTTGAATGCATATGTCTTGATTTTAGAAAAATACTCATTTGACAATGTACCTTGATTAATTCCCAAACAAACACCAATGCCCATTTGATGAGTAAGTTGTAACAATGGTATAAAGACTTAAAAGGATATTTAGGTATACAACTCTGAAACCTACCAAATAATATATCCGATATAACTGTTTTTTACAAGTATATAATATATTACATCCTTCCATAATAACTGATTTTATCCCATTTAAAATGAAAGTCTTTAATGAAAATTTCCATAAAACTAAAATATATTCCTTCTATAGGAAAAAGGTTGATGGTATCATTATTAAATAAACCCAAGGAAATATATGAAACACAAATTTATTTTCATATAGATGAGAAACCCATGGAATTACGATTGGTTATGTTATATTTTTATATGGTATCACATAAGGTGAAATAAATAATTTAATTAGTCAAAACTAAATATTCAATCACCCAACGATTTTAATAATAAGATCATTATTTGTTAATTGGTACATTAAATTATAAATGATTGATGATTTATAGATAAATATTAAAATGGATTTGAAAATATATGATAAAAAGATAAAGAGTAAAATTAATGTGAAAATATAATATAAATTCTATAAAATATTTGTAATGTTATATTAAAAACACATTAATTAGTCACTTAAAAATGCTATTCATGTTCCTTCTATGAGTCTTTAAAAACAGTATTTTTAAAATATTTTAAAATTATAATAATATAAAATTATATTATATTTTTGTGTCAAATGAGTAGGGATTAATAAAAGTTTATATATTTGTAATGATATTACATTTCAATTCATTTAAGGAAAATTATTTCATTTTCTTATTGTAGGTTTTAATAAATTAAAAAATCATTAAAAAATGGTAAAAAGATATTCATTTTATGTCCATGTATATAATTAAATTCAATTCAATAGTTATGAAAGTTCCAAATGGAGGTAAAATAAATTTAATTGTTATATATTAATGATCATAATTTTCATAGTTTTGTTAATACATTCAAAGGAGTAGTCATAGAACAATTGAAAATATTACTTTGAAAATATTTATAATGAAACATAAACATAGATTAAATTTTCTAGATACAATGATTGATGTATAAATAATATAATTTTTGAAAATATATAAAGAATATGGACATGGAAGAAAAATTGTGGCCTAAAAACCTCAAAACTATTAAAAATCATTTAAAATAAACATTATTCAAAATTTAAAGTCCAAATCCAATGAAAAAAATAATCTTTATAAGGATATTTAAATTATATCAGTGTTAATTTAGTCATGATATCATATTAAACACATGATAAATACAAATTATATAAATTTAAATTTAGGAATCAATGGAAATCAATTTCAATAAAGTAAATTTGAGATGTAACACCCATATAGATTAATAAATTTGGAATATAAAACACTTGAATGTGAGGATATTAAATTAAACACTAAAAATCATGAATAATAATGAATAATATTTTATAATTTCATCATGGGGAAGTAAATAATCCATATATAGAAATTCTAGTGCATATAATGAAACATATCTCATAATAATGATAATTATACCAAGATACCAATACATCCACAAAAAATATTGAATAAAAATTAATTTATGGTAAGAGAATAGGAATTTGTAAATATATTATAATGGAAAAATTATTTAAAGAATAAATTACTCAGGTACACACACTACAGTCAATGATTTAAACATTAAATGGATGAACGAATTAATAAAGTTATTGTATAGGAAAAAATTAAAATTATGATAAAACAAGTGTATACACAACATAAAAAATCAGAGGTTATAACACACATAATTATGGAATAACAATGTCTTAGTGGAAGTTATCAAACCAAATGAAATGAAATAGTGGTAAAACTCCCCTTAAATTGGAATTATTCTTTATTGTACTAGATCTACCATCCATTTAAAATAAATTAATGTATATTATTCACATGATCCTGATAAATATCATACATTTTTTCCTTACACCACAAATAAAAAATTCATTATTAACTATAAATTATTAATTCCTATATAAAATCAATATATTTATGTTAAGGATTATTTTTCCTTTGAATTTATGTTTTGGCGGATCTAATCTATATAACTTGTACAAGGTTTCATCATTTATAAAATTTATATTGAGATTAAGTATATGTTTATGATATATTAATTGAGACCCATGTTCACTTCATGATAAATAATTTAATTTTTGATTATAGGAATAATTATATGAATTTATATATATTTTTATTCAAAAATGATTATAGAATAAATTTATCAATAAAAATATGTACATAATAATTCCTTAATAACTAAAATGTCTTCATTTAATTATCATTAAATAATATATCCAATTTTTGACATTCAATAATCATTTCTTGCATTAGAATTATGACATCATTCATATCGGTGGTAAAAATTACCAAAACACATCTATGTTTGAAAAGAGAAATAACATTAAGAGGGATATTTGATAAAGATAATATTTATTATATCATAATAATGATTAAAAAAATTATGATTATGATAAATAAAGTTTTTGAAGTTTATGATTAATAAGATATTGTATAAAAAAACAATATATCCCTTATATTTAAAGATTGTATATCTTCTTGAAGTATCATTGGGTAATCGGATTTTTGTGACTTCATCATGAGATAACAAGCTCAAAAAAGTGAGATATTATTGATATGAATTAAAATATATATTTTTATTTAGTAAATTTATAATTTTCTTCTATTATTGAAAAGGCGGAGTAAGACTCATTTTATAAGTGATAGAAGATTCTATTTTTGAATATATTTTTTATTAAACAAAATGGGGTTTCATTTGGATGGAATTTGTCTTCAAATAATCTAAAATTTGTATATATGATTAGGTAATTAAAATATATACTCTTAAAGACAAATTTAAACTTTTTTTAAATTTTTTATCTTATCAATTTGTTTAGTTCCATTTTAAACATTTTTAACTTTTATAATGGTGGAAAACTATTAACATGGATACAATTTATTGTGGAAAAAAAATTAAAAATACATTGAAACATAATATGAATATTATGATTATATATATAAACAAATATCAATATTAATTGACTATATATCGAAAATATTTATTTAAATAAATGTGTGTTTATGGGAGTCTAAACTATATTAAGATAAATCCACATTTTAATAATAAAAATGTATTCAATTGAAACTAATCATTTCTTTTGATTCAAATTATATTTATTGGTTTATAATAAAAATAATCTTTTTTACTATAAAAAATAAAAAATATAATTTGACCTTTTCAATAAATAATTAAATTTAATGATCCCAAATTATTTTTTGTTATAATAAAATTACACTTCTATTACAAAATGGGAATTATAGGTCTCTGGATTTACTCTAAATTTCTCAATAAGTTTATTTGAAAAAATAAATAAATATTTTTTTTGGGAATTTGTTTTCTATAAATTTTTATTCCCTTAATATATAAATATTATTTGATGAAATTTATTGTATTTTTAAAAAATATTGTTTTGGACTTTTACAAAACAAAATTAAAAAATTATAAAAAAATCAACAAATGCACATATTTGAATGATGAATCAAAATATGAATTTCATTTTTCTAAAATAATTGAAAAAAATAGAAAATTGTATTTCAAATTTTAATTTTATAATAAATAATCAAAAATAATGTTTTTAAGAAAAATAGTTTCTCACCAATAACAAATTTAATGAAAAATTATATATAGTTTCATAATTATTTTATATATTTTATTAATTTTTAATCCATTTATGATCATATAAAATATATTATTATATCATTCTTCAAGTGTATTTAAAATCCCATTTTATAAATATAATAAATAAAATAAAACATTAGAAGGAAAAATATTAGTTAATATTATTGATAATTTTATGATTATATCATAGAAATTTATATATGATAAACCCCTTATGAAAAACATATTATGAATATGTATGATATGTAATATATGAAATCATAGTTCTTGGTTCAACTAGAATAAATATCATCATGATTTCATCAACTGTTTAAATCCCTTGTATATTATTTTTTTTTTAATTTTTATTTGTTGAAGTTAAACTACAACTTGTTCTTAGGATATGACCAATGGAGCCACACAAATTCCATGATCTGAAAAGTGAGTTAGGTATAGAATATTATAACTAATTTTGTCCATTAGTATAGATTTTTTATTATTGTTACTTCTATTTTTGTGTGAAACAAGATATTTAGTAATATTTACTCAGTGATAATCACAATGAAAAGTCATTTTTTGTTACACTATATCCCTAATATATATGTATTGATTCAAAATTTTATCCCATTTAAATTTTAATGAATTTATAAAAATGGGAAATTTAACTTTTACTTAAAAACATAATATGTGGAAATAAAAAACCACCTAGAGAAATTACTATTAAAACAATATATTTATTTATATTATATCATAACAATTACAAATTATATAAGTATTATTATATTTTTTATTCCATAAAAAAATTATTTTTCCAAAACACTTAATTTTTGTCAATTTAATTAATATCGTTAAAACTGATCAAATAAAAAAATAATTGACAAAAAAATCAATTTTCTATAATTAAATAATATTCCCCAAATATAACTAAATATAATTATTCATCATATAAAAATCATATTTTATCAATTATTTATTATTTAAATATTCCATTGAATTTATAAATTTATAAAATAATTCATTAATAATTTCAATATTGATATATAATAATTCAAAATAGAATTTTAAAAAATATATTTTTATTAAATTTTTTCATTTTGTAAAACTCAGATATTTAATTTGTAAAAAATTATTTCGAAACATTAAATAAATTCAACACACCTCCTGTATTCCTAGACACCAATGTCCATATATCTAATGACTATATTTCAAATAACTATATATCTAATGACCATATTTATATCAAACCAATATAATTCTTATATATAAACATATACACAATCATATAATCAATCAATATATTCATTAATTATATTTATTTACTTACAAATTGATATTCAGAAAATATTTGTAAATCTATATCCAATTTCCATTTTTTAATGCATGTCATTATCATTATTGAAACCAGTGAGGCTATTGATTTTATATTCATCATATTTATATTAATATTTATATTTATTCACCTTTTGAACTTGTAAAAGTTTTATCATATTTCATTTTCATCATGTATTGATTATTTTCATGTATAGGCAGAGTTTATTTTAATAAAATGTATCACCATTCCTTTTAGATTGGGTTTTCATGTAAAAAAATGTGATTCAATTATGTATTTAATTAAAGAAATAAATAAAAAATAAAACAATTTAGTGTTATATTCTACCCCATTAAGAGGAATTTCATTATTGAAATTCTATAACTCGGATAAAAAGATATAAGGTTACTTTTTCTAGATTATATCATTATATTTCCTAATTTAATAATCAATTATAATATTCATCTGTCTAAATTTAACCCGGCTAGTGGTCATGTTTCCTAGTTCAATATCTATAAGATCGAGGATTTCAGTTGATTTTTCATTATTATATACAACCTATTATAATAATACAACCATTTATTTTATAATATATGGAAGATCTATAATGTATATCCTCTAATGTAATACATGGTATACATAATTAATATATAAGAGTTATTTTTGGAGTGTTTTGGTATATGATATAATCCTTATATAATCATCAATATCAAAAGGGGTTTGTACCTAGGTCTTAACCTTCCATTATTCTATAATTTCATAACCCTCTTTCATATAGATATTTGAAGGGATACATTTTATGGGCAATAAAATCTCTAAATCTCTATGAAAATGATCATCAAAACTCCTTTTTCTATATTGGGTAAATTTATTTTTTTATGAATTTTTTAAAACTCTATAACATTTATTTAGGGGGATATATTAACATAATATTATACTCTCTAACATAATACAATTCTTATTGGTGGTTTACATCTCTTAACATAAAAATACTAATAGTGTTTAATATGAAATCTACATATAAATTGTAGTTATAAAACAACTCGACCTGTGGATAATGGTTGTCCCTTACTTAAATCCATTGAATTGGATTAATGGTGGAAACATCGTGTTTTAGTGGTCAATTAGTCTTTCTATAATTTTAAAGATAATAAATGGTGTTGAAGATATTCTATATATATAATACATGTTTATTTATTCTCTATAAAAATTATGTAAATCATGAAAATAAATCCAATAAATTTTGTAATTGTACTCCATGAAGACATACTTATCTCACTATGTATATCCAAGGAATATGATCATGAAATAAATATTCTCAAATAAAAAATAAAATGTTTAAATCTAGGATGTGATCAACCATAACTATTATGTAATTATATCCTTCATATGACATAAAAATACATACCTTAAAATCAATTTTATATTAATTCAATTTCCTTATTTTTATGTGTAATGGTTGCACCATCCTTTAAAATCTCCATCATTTATACTTTACAAGAAGTCTTATAATTCATTGGGAGACTTAATATACAACATTCCACATCATATTTTCCTAAAAGAAAAAATTATATCTCTATATATTTTTTTATTCAAGAGTGGATATAGATTTCCAAACTATGAGAATCATCCAACAGAAATTATTTAAAATATATTATTAATCGAGGATATATTATATTCCATAAATTTATTATTCCATAATTGATAATTCTGATCTCTATAATATTACATATATTGATCTTGAACTCCATATCCTCCGTTTATTCCTCCTTATTTATTATATGGATATATTTTTTTTATATTCATACGATAAAGAAATTTTTTATCCTATTACATTTTCTTTCCAAGGCTGATTCTATAAAAATTAATGAGTATTATGTCTCTATTAATAATATTATTGGATTTAATAACACATTAATTCATTATCAAATCATCAGACCCTTGATTTCCTTCCCATTGTAGTATTTTATTTAGTAATCGTAGTATTGGGTCAACTCCAACCACCTCCAATAATGTGTGTTCAACTATTTATATCTGAATGCTGATCAACCACCCACAAGCATCATTAATTCATTTGGTGTGAGTCAAATTAAAATTTTATATGTGTTCTAAATGTTACGTAACTACTAGGGCCTAATATGGTAGAAATTTGGGGTCGAACCCATGAGGAGGATACTGTTCTATGGGTGGAAGAGATCTGGTCTTAAATCATTTTCAAGAGTCCATAAAAGGTGACCAATTTTTGAGAGTTTCTATATAATTTTGGGTTCGACTTAATGTTATTAAAATGGGGTTTGGATCTTGTTTGATTATGTAGATAAAGGTGATCTTAGATCTAATCTTGGCATGGTCTTAAGTGCTTAGTTTGCAAAGCAAGAAGTTGGCTCTAGTTTACCTTAGTCCAGTCTTCTAGTTCTACCTAGGATATAGACATTACATGGCCATGAGTCTAGCTACAATATTATATGCATTACATTTAGATTCTATTATATAAAGTTCCCAATGATAATGGTCATAGTTATAGTTAACTTCAATTAGGATAGGGCATTTTCATTACTATCTAATGGTCATGGTACAATTGCACAAGTGGTGTTTGACTGTTGGATTTTATCCTGATTTCTAATCCATTTAGTTTTACCATGTTTAAAACTAGATATTTAATTAATTATCTAAATATAACGAATCATGAACCCTACCCTAATGTGTTTAGCTACTCAGATTGGTAATTAAAGATATAAAAGGAATAGAAGAAATAAAAATAACAATGCTAATGGAATTGTACATGTTCTAATATGAAATGAAAATGATAGAATACATTAAATAAAATCATACTTGAATGGAGTAAAATGAAATTGAAATAACATGGAAATTTAAGGCATTAAAGATTAGTGAATCCACGACTCTTTGATTGAGAATGTAATGAAATTAAAAAAAATATTGTTTTGAGATGAAAAATAGATGATATTTCCAAAGGTATTATAAAAATAGAGAGATAACTGATCCTAATGTGTCATCTAAAGTGCTGCTGAGCTACTTCTTACATAGGAGGAAATGGTCACAACAGGTACTTGATCATCACATCGTTAACCCTTAATCCCAATTTTTTCGACAAGGATCTCCAGCATGGCATACAGATCTTCTGTAGATTAATGAGTTTGACTGTGCTCATGTTGTGTATAGTAGGTTCATGACGTGTACCCCATGGCCATCAGGCTTTTGCATTTAATCCTTGTAGCTTCCTCAGTGTTCAGTTTGATTGATGTCATGACATGTAGTAGAGAGTCACAACGTGAAGTGTAAATTCCTCTAGTCATCGTGGATGGTGACAAATTAAGCTTCATAGCATGATTTAGGCTGTAATCATCTAGTACATGACATGTACTTGGACGCCATGTCATGGACTTGGCTATTTTTTGTATCTTTTTCATTTCTTCATAGGATTCTTGTGAAGCACTGTTTCTTTCCAAATTGGCATCTACCGCATAAATAATCTAATAAATGAATGAAAAATAATGGAAAAGTGAAAGTAAAAAATATATAACTGATAGGATTATCAAATCCACCCACACATGAATCATTGCATGCCCTCAAGAAAAATATGTCAACAAATATTAGAAAAGGATAAGAAATTTTCAATGAATTAATTATAAATTATGGTCATACAATTAAATTATGTGTAAGCATAAAAGTATCCAAGTTGAAGTTTTAATTCCGCCTAGTAAATTATGCATGCCTCATAGTTCATGTTTTCAAAACAAATTATATTTTTTAATCATTATATTTTAAATGTTTTTTAATCTATATTACCAATTGCAAGTTTACCTCACCATGATTTTCACTCATAACTTGAGGTGAAATGTATATAAGTTATTGTCGTACTATGAGTTCATGTTCCTAACCATAAGGTTGCACTAGTTCTATCATCTCTACTATTTAATGACAAGTATAAAAATAATCTTGTGGACTTTTATCAACAAGGTTCTAATGACTCTGAGGCAGTAGATAGGTAGAATGAATATGAAAATCAGGCTTAAAATGTGGGGAATCTCAAAAGTAAAATGTATATGCAACAAGATAATTGTGAAAAAATTCCTCCATATTCCAAGTCAGATTCATACTCCCTCAATTCAGGTTATATCCATAAGTACCACAAGTAAGTAACTAAAGAATTTATTGTCTTCCTTTCCTTTTTATTTTTCTTTTTTAAATTTCGAAAGTTTTGTCATGAATAGATCTCACATCCATTACCTAACCACATTTAATCATTCCAAGGATTGATCAGTATAGAAAAAGGTGATTTTTGACCCTCCTAGTAGACAACCCATAACAATTTTTTTCTTTTAAATGTTTCAAATGAACAGAATAAGAATGAGATATAAAAAAATGCATATGGATCACAACCTGGTAGTAAAGTGAGTACACCATACATCTCTAGAAGTGGAATAAACTCATGCAGTCTGAATTACTCCCCCACACTTGGTTAAAATATATTCATCAATAATTTTACCAGGGGCATGGTAGGAAGGGAAATAGTCTTAAATTTTTTTTTCTTAAAATAGGTTATTCATGGATACTACGGGATAAATGAAGGTTAGAGGATAGGTGGGTCTCAAGTAAAATTGATATTAGAGGCTACCTTAATCATTTTAAAATTACAGTTGTTCATTCATAATTTTAATAAGAACATAGTGCATGTTTTTGTAGGTTTCTATGTCCCATGTATCTCTCAAGAAATATGCTAAAAAACGAGATTAAAGGCTTAGAATCCACTCAGGTATTGAGAATAAAATGAAAATTGAAAATTAAAAAGGGCATAAATCCTATGTAAAGAGTAAATTAATCTCAATTTAAATTATTTTAAATTTTAATTGAACTTATATGATCAGCAATCATTCTAAAATTCTAGGTAGGGGTGAAACACAGTTTTTTAAATTTATTATTTTTAAATTAATTTTTAATTTACATGGGCATAAGGGTTTTTAAATTTTCATTATGCTTACCAATTTTAAAAATCACTCATAGAATAGTGAGAAAAACCCAAAATAAAGTGCATCTATATACAAATATGATAAAGAACCCCCACCCCAACATAAAAGTAGATAGTGTCCCCACTATATATGAAATAATGGGTGGGAGTGGTGTGGTAGAAATTTTTAAAAATTTAATTGACATGGCAGTGAAGACAAAATATAAAAAGTGTGAATTGAGAGCTATCTATGATGAATTGGTATGTTAGGTAGATTTGTCTTAACATTGCAGTGTTGATACACCTATAAAATAAGTTGGTAGAAAAATCATGCACTATAAAACAAATGTTAATCCACAGGTTTAAACATTTGAATAACTGAGAAACAGGTGGGTGTAAAAAGAAGGAATAATGATAACCTTTTTATTTATTGAATGAATGGTTGTACAAAGAATGACAATGAAACACAAAAAAATACCAAACTCAAAAAAAAACTCAAAAACCTCTATGGGTTATCTCCCATAAAGTGCTAACATGGATATCGTCAGCCTGAAGGGTGGACCAACAATTTCAAAGAGTGCACCCACTGACTAAGTTTCTCCTCATGCACTCACAACTACTGGTTTCCATGTACATGAGTTCGTGTGGTTGCCTAAATGGATTCAAAACATCATGTGTATCCCGATATAAAATAAAATTTGGTAGAAAAGGAATCATCATGGGTGGTGGTTATTGGTGCTGGTGGATTTTCATTGGTAAAACTGGAAGCTTTTTGGCTATCTATATGACATGCTGGGTAATCATTGTAGAAGGAAAGACAGAGGAATGTGTTTGTCAAAAGCATCATACAACTCAGAATATCTATAAATTTCTATGAAAAAAAATAAATAACCTAAAGTAAACATACACAAAAATGGTAAAGGGATGCTAGAAACTAATTTAATATACCAGTATAGTAAAAAATAATGAAAAAGAAAATATTCTATTTATAAAAAAGGTCTCCCAAATCCCAAAATGTATGTAAATAAAAATCAGTGCTCTGGCCGAAAATCTCCTCCATGATCAGACAAACATCAGTAGATAGAACGAGATGGGCAGCTAAATCATCATCGGTAGCAGCAATAGTTGGATGTGGGGCTGAGGCCGATGGGTGTGGGGTGTAGGTGGGTATTTGGTAAGGGTTGGGTGGTGGATAATCCTTGATCTGTATAAAGGGTGTGTGTCTGGAAACTTGATCAAGGAAAGGGATGTCGGGAGTGGGCTTATTGGATAGTCCCTTTTTCCTTCTAGGTCTACTCCTCCAAGAAATCCTGCTGAGTTACAGGTTTTGTGACATCAGGAGGTAGTTCAGAGGGTAGAGAGGGTGAGGGAGGAATGGTGAATGAAGAAGGGCCATTGGTAGTAGGTGGTGGAGGGGTGAGTGGGGAAGGATCAATGAATGGAAGGTGGAGGTGGGCAGTATACTAGCACTAATTTTCCAGGACGCGTTGTAGGAGTACCCACTAGTTAGAAGGAGGTGGCTGGGAAGGTTCATGCTAGGTGGATGGGGTGGTGGTTGAGGCTGATGGTAGCTAGGTAGAGGGGTTTGTTGATGCTTCCAGTGGTTGGTCCTAAGGATCAGTCACCAATGGTGCATCCAGACGAGGTACTCGCTCCTGGACTCCAGGTTCCCATAAATAAGTGTTGTCCTCCTTCACGAGCATACTCATCTTGTGCAGGAGCACAAGGTAAATCAGCTTTACTAGGCCTACTAAGGTGAGAGGCTACGACGCATCGAAAGCATAGAGGTATCTAACCAACCTGGTGATAAATGATCCCCCCAGTTGCATTCCTCACCTTCTATATGCCAACACTCTGTAATAAGAAGAATACTTAGAAGCCATTTTTATAGGTGGTCCACCCATGGTAGCAGCGAGGATAAGACTGTCAAGCCGGTTGATGCTGCCATAGGTCTCTCCTTATGTGAACAATCAATTTTCTATGTCCCGATGCAGTATGCGTAGGGTTGCAATCCTTAGCTTGGTGGACTTCACCAGCCAGGGGTCATGATAGGATTAGGGGTCATGTGCACTAAGATGCCAAATGCTCGATGCATACTCTTGAGAAAGCATCGTTAGCAAGATTGGATAGATGTCTGAGATCATGAACTCCATGGTGCAGATATAGAGTCCAACACCAAACTGGTCTATGGTGAGTTGGTGTGTCACACCACCTAGATTGAAGTGCAGGGCTTCCACTGAGATGTCAAAGGTGGCCAGGAACTCCTAAAACAACTCCATATACATCTCCTTCTTGAAGTCAATGATGTCGTTGATGTGAAACTTCTCTAATAAGCTATGGATGACATCTACAACATTCGGCTTCACAAGAATGACCATATCTAACGTCTTGTTGGACCTCATGGGTTTGGCCTAGAGCAGAATGAGATTAACCTGGTGCTTTGGTCTTGAAAAGTAGAGAACCGAGTTTAAATGAATGTTGTCATCCGTAGATGGGGATGAGCTCATGTATTGCAATGCAGGTGGAGCGTGAAGGTGCTTAGTAGGGGTTTTTGGCTCGTGGAGGTAGAGTAATATCTTGATGATGTTGGAGAATATTTAGGATATAGCCTCTTGGTGCATGCCATTAAGATAAAGAGGATTGTTTAACGATCATAGAAGGAAAGGATGGTAGTTGAGGTTGACCTGAGGAAGGGAGGGGAAAAGGTTTTGTGCAAGGGAAGTGAGGAGATGAAGGGTCGTGTGCGGGTTAGGGGGGTCACAGGTTGAGACACTTCAGTTTAATTTTTTAAAAAATATAACCTGAGCAGGATCACAATGTGTACCTTATGGTTATATCATGAACCTAGAGAAAAAGAGGATTTTTCAAACACAAAGGGTAACATCACGAGCTTTGGGTTCACAACATTTACTTTGATTGTTTGATCTGGTTTTACCTCTTTTCTTTCCATGCCTCATTATTCAAATGAAAATAATACTCAAAAGAGGACTTTCCCTATTCAAACATAACTCACTCTTAACCTGGGTTTTCTCCCAGTCTAGACATCATTTATAGGCGAGTCCTTGACTCAATTAAGGCTCATTTGTTGACGTTGTTCTCATGGAATGGTTCCGGAGCCTTCTTCAATCCATGATAAAGTATTTTTTTATGGTTAACTATCCATGTATAACTTGCAGTGAAAAATAATGGACAAGGAGGAGGGATCCCCTTGAAATGAGTACTTAGAAGTACTGGGATGCATGATGGATGGATTTAATGAAGGAACCACCTCTCTAGTGGGATGTTGAATAACATTGACTTTTCTAAACTCCCAGACTCCTTTTTTCTATAATAGATTCATCAAATTTCTCTTTCTTAGTCTTGGATTCTTCCTCTTTCTGGGTAAATGATATGACATTACAAATCTTATTGTCATTTGACAAAAACACTACTTGAATCAGGTTGAACACAACCTATTTTTCTCATACTATGAATATGATACTTCCTTGGTTCACATATATTAGTTACATTCCTATAGCTAATAATTGTATTAAAATTATAGTAAGAACATCACCATATTCTTCCATATCTAACACTAGGAAGTTAGCTGGGAAAATGAAATTTCCAAATTTTACTAGTATATCTTCATGAATTTGTCAAGGGTACTTGACCGAGCGATCAACTAATTTAAAATTTAACCTTGTTTATTTGTGTTCTTTGAGTCTGGGATTTTAAAAATTACTAACTCTTATGAGGTTAATTCTTACTCCAAGATCATAGAGTTCCTTTACAAATATTCATGTGCCTATCTCACAAGGGATTCTGAAGCCACCTAGGTCTCTCATCTCTGGTAGAATTTTTTGCTATAAAAAAGTAGAGCATTCTGCATTTCAAGAGATGACTCATGGGTCTTCTATAATTATTTTGTTTCATAAATTTCCTTTCATTTAAATGGAATAAATGGTAATCTGGGCAATATCTTTGTAAAAAGGTATTTTTATATGTAATTGCTTGAACATATCTTTGAACATCTTGTATTGTGTCTCCTTCCAAATTTGTTGTGCTCTCTCCGGATAGGGAACATGTGGTTGGTATGGAGGTGGGGTAACATACATATATTCCTTTTGTTTCTAATTAAAACATTCATTCATAGCTAGTAATTCTTCATGATGTAAGGTGGGATTGACTTCATCAGGTTTCTCATCAGCAACTGGTTGTTTTCTCGACTCTTCCTCTTACAGCCTCACTTCTTTGGGTTATTGGAATTCTATAATCTTTCCACATCTTATCACTACTACCTTATCTTCCTCTCATGGGTATGTATCAGTGTTACTAGGTAGGGTACCTAGAAATCTCTCAGATAAGGTTTTTCATATTTGACCCATTTTCATTTCTAGTTTCCTTAGAAAAGATCTCTAGTTTTCCATATCTGTCTCATGGGTCATCATTCGGTTATCAAACCTTTGGATAAATGATGCCTTGAGATTTTAATAATTGTTATGCATTGGTGCTTGCCAAGATCTTGGATGAGGTGGCTGAAATTGTTGTGATTTTGATGGAATGGTTTTTATTGATTTTTTGGTCTTGGTACATTGTTTATCGGAGGGTATCTTGGTGGTCCTTATGCTCTGAATCGGTTTTGTCCTCCTCTCAGTTGAAAATATCCCTGATTGTTCTAAGGTTTCTACTGAGTATTCCTTTACTGATAATATTGTTGAAACAAGAATGGATGGTTTGGTTGATTGTAAATTATGTAATTACAATCATTATGTGGTTTTCTATATCCATCTATTCAATTTTTATATAATTGTAGGCCACCACACATCTTGTAAGATTGTAATTCCATTATAGGGGTAGGAGGGGGTTGCGTAGTTGGTGTCTGAAATGCTTCTACTTTTTTGTGAGGGCCTCCACTTGCACTGCTTGATTTGTGGTCTCATTAGTTTGTTGGATTCCTTTTCTTGGTGGTCCATGATCGCACTTCCACAAACTAGCATTGTGAGTGACTCTGTATAGAATTTCTCTTCTGGATTCAGAAGTCCGGAACATGAGACCTCCATCAGCAGATGTATCGACTAAATTTTGTGCTTCTAGCAAGAGTCCATGATAGAATATTTGGAGTTATATCCACATATGGAGTCCATGATGTGGAAATTTTATCATTAGTTCATTAAAGAGTTCACATGCTCCCCACATAGATTCTCCATCAATTTGGTTGAAATTCTGAATTTCCATATGAATCATCTTGGATCAAATAGGCCAGAAGTAATTGTCTAGAGATTTTATTGCCAGTTTGTCCCATGTCATAATTGACTCAGAAGATGAACATTTTATCTAGACTATGGCTCAGTCTCGTAAGGAGAGTGGGAAGACGCAGAGTCTTATTACATCAGATGAGACACCCTGTTTGGGAACGGCGTAACATACCTCTATGAATTTTGAAATATGTTCCAGAAGAATATCGCTATGAAGACCACTAAACTGCCCCATGTTCTGGATCATATGAAAGATTCCATGTTTTTTTCGAAGGTATGGTCTTGGATAAGGGGCCCAACAATGATTGAGATCATACCATGGATTGAGGGAGAGCCATAATCCATGATTGTTTTCTCCTAGTTTGTTATCAGGTGTTCCCCCAGGAAAAATAGATGGTTGGGTTTTGGTGGGTTAGGTCCCGCATGGTGAAATTGCTCAGCCATTACTGATAGGCAAGGAATAGAGAGATTCCTTTTGATCTCTAGATTAAAGGACAAAATATATTGCACTCCATGAGTCCATGAAAAAGTCTACAGACCTTGGTACATTTAAAGGGTGAACGGAAAGAAAAAAAACAGATAAAATAATGTCTTTAAACAAAGGGAAGAGGGTGAGGGAAAGGTAATCCTAGACCTAGACCAGAATCCTAAAAACATAAAAATAGAATTTCTCCTCGACAATGGTTCCAAAATTTGATTGGACACCCATGGTTGTCATTAATTCCTTGGGGTGTGAGTCAAATTAGATATTTATAAGTGTCCCAAGCATTACATAACTATTAGGGCATAATATGGTAGATGTTCAGGGTCAATCCCACAAGGAGGATGTTTTTCTACATGTGAAAGATATCTAGTTTTAAATCATTTGAAGGAGTCCTTACTATTTGATTAAATTTTGGGAGTTTCTATCTAATTTTGGTTTTGACTTCAAGTGATTAAAGAGCAGTCGATATCATGTTCAAGTATCTAGATAAAGGTGATCTTAGTTCTAATCTTGGTAAGGTCCTAAGTGATTAGCCTACGAAGAAAGCGGTAGTGGCTAATCTAACTTGGTCCAGTCATCTAGTTCTACCTAGGATGTAGATACTCCATTGTCAGGAGGCCAGCTATAGTTCTAGATGCATTACATTTATCTTCTATCTAAGAAGGATCCCAAAGCTAATGGTCATAATCATTGTTTACATCAATTTAGATAAGTTCATTTTCTTGACTATCTGATGGTCATGGTACAGTCATACAAATGGTTTTTTACCATTGCATTATATCATTATTACTAATCCATTTAGGTTTTCCATTTTTAGAACTAGATATTTAATTAAGAATCATGATACATCATATCATGATCCCTACCCCGATGCATTTAGCTACAAATGTTGGTAATTAATGAAATAAAAGGAATATAAGAAATCAAGATAAAAATGCTACTAGAATTGAACATATAATGATATCAAATTAACATGAAAGAATATTTTAATGAAAATATTACATGAATGCAATCAAATGGAATTGAAAAAATGTGGGAATTGATGGCATTTAAGAAAAGTGAATCCACCACTCTTTGATTGAATATGTAGAGAAATTACAAAAAACTGAAGCATTTGGAGAGGGAAAATAGATGATAATTCCAAATGGAGTTTAAAAATAGTGAAATAGATGATCCCAATTTTTCATCTAAATTACTGCCAAGTTGCACCTTATATAGGTGGAAATGGTCACGATGTGTACTTAATCGTCATGTAGTAAACCCTTAATCCGTGTTATTTTGACAAGGATATCCAGCATGCCCTGATGGTCTTCTGGGGATTAAAGATGTATGACCATGGTCACATTGAGTAAAGATGTTTCACAGAGTGAGCCCCATGGCCGCTGAATTTTCGTGCTAAATCCTCTCGACTTTTTCAGAATTCGGTTTTCCTAGTGTCATGACTTTTGGTAGAGATTCATGAAGTGAACTGTAAATTCATCCAATCAATGTTGTTTTTCACGAATTAAGCATCACGACTTGTTGCGGGGTGTGATCATCAAGTAAATGATGTTTACATAGCCATCACGTTGTGTACATGGCCTTTTTTTAGCTTTTCTTCCTTTCAACCATGGAATCTTGTGATGCTCCATTTCCTACAAAATTGGAAATCTACCGCATTCATTGTCTATTAAATGAATGAAAAAATGGAAAAGTGATAGTAAAATGTATATAATATTTAATATTATCTAATAAATTCATTAAAAACTTTTAATTATCATATTCCTAATAGGTTGTCACTATTTAGATAATACATTCAATCCTCACTGTATGTATCATTAATGCGGGGTCCAATTCATGCATTAGGTACGTTTTCTATTGATTCATTAATGGATTTGATGAATAATTCTAACACGATATCTATACTCATGGGGAAACATCCAAATATATTATTTTATATATAATTATATATCATAAATCCATCTACACAACAAGGTAGTTGTAATAGTCATATTATGAACAGCCGTATATTAGGACCCTTCAAATTTTCATCACATTAATCAATCTAAAGGGATATAAATCACGTCAAATTTATTTTGGATACTAGATTGGATAAGAGTGATAAATTTCTCATAAATCATTGAAAATATTTATTAAATATTATAAAACAATGAATAAATAATACACTAGTTGATCTATGGAATTTTTTAATTACAACTACTATTGAAGGATAAAATTATATTCCCTCCCTTGAGATTACCTAACCCTTTAAGGAACCTTTAAATGGAAAGAATTAAATTGTTTTTAATTATCGTACAAGTTATCCTTAAAAAATATCTTTATCGCTTATCTCAAATGATCTATGTGAACTTCCTTTCCCTTGGAATATATGATAATATAATTTATAAATACTATAAGACCCTTTTTCACATGAGATGTTAATTTCTGAAGGGATTATCACTATGGAATTAGTAGACGGTATGAATTTTAATCTAATATTTGAAACTTAATTCATAGGGTTAAAATACCTCAATTAGGGTATTTTAGACATAGATTGGTGGTGTTATGGTGTTTGAGAGTAGCATCAGGTCTTTGAAGGTATGTTGGGCTATCCCGGATACAATCTCCAACCACTGGATAATTGATGGCCTAATACTGAAAACACGGTATTTTTATTGAAGGAGAAAAATATCATTTTATTAACCATGTAATTTTATGAGGGGGAATGCCACTTCTCCAATCAATTTTGTCTTGAATAGAAAAAATTGTATCCCCCTCACTCTTATCTCTTCCTTGTTTATTTGGGATTCCATTAGATATAGATTTCAAGTGATTTGAGGTACATGTTTTATTCTGTCAACCTTTACTAATCTTCCAACCACTTTAGTTCTAATTTTCTTTTCTGTAGTTTATTTATTTATTGTATTTCCAAGGAAATATAGTTGAATCATCCAAATTAAATGCTTATTTTTCTTCTCCCAACTATTGGGAGTTGTATAATGATGTCTGTATAATGTATCATGTTTATTCCATTAAGGTACATCACATAAACTATTTGTCTAGGGTTTTCAGTAAAAACTAATTTCTTATAATTATATAAATAAATGGTTTTTTGATATTTTTTAAAAATTATATATGTAATATCTATAGACATTAAATGCTCATAATCACACAATATTGTTTTCAGGTATGTAGCTATATTAATTTTCTTACTATTTAATTTAATTTAAAGTAATTTTATTAATGAACAGGCTCTCACTCAGGTTTATATTTGGAGTATGATATGGAAATCCCACAAGTTGATGGTTATCATTCATTCATATAAATTATTAATGGTTAGTTTTTATAAAATACTCCCCTTGAATTTAATTAATATATTATTTACAATGTTTTAAATAAAATGTATTTTTTTTAATATTTATAAATTAATTTTAATTATTTATTTATATTTTTCTATTAGATTTTTGGGCCTAGGGTGACTTATCGATGTTTGGGGATAATTTTTTGACTTTTTGGATTATTATATATAGTCTTATTAATGAAAATTAAAATTTAAATCACTTGATAATTAGGCAACTTGTCTTAGTAGTTTCCATATGGAATATTTTAGGATGTTTAAATGATTATGTATGTGTAATATTATAATTAATAAGATTAGCAAGTTTATTCCCAAAATTATTCAATATATTTTAAAATTTTAAACTCAAATTAATCTTTTAAACTCACGTGAGAATAAATGAATAAATTGGAGAAAAATTCATATTACCCAATAGACATAGATCACCCACCTGATATAATGGCCTCTAAAGACCGAGTCTTAGAGTAATGGTATGTATTGAAACCAAAACATGTTGATTTATTTTAATAAAATTAAGTGTGTTAGATAAGACAAAAGAAACTATCATAAATTCCATGTAGATTTAAAATCAAAAGTAGTCCATATCATGCCAATTATAGCATCATGGTCACATTATGAAGGATATACATGGGTTGGTTTAATAGATAAACACATGTAGGATCTATAGAAATTATGATGGTAAATAAGACATATCTATAAACTGTACATTGTATTAATTATATAGAGACCTAGTATTAACATACATGAATGTTACATAAATTTAGATTAATATTAATTACATTACTAATGTAAATTTCCATGGACCTTAGTATTTTATTATCTCTGGAAACATGGAAAAAATATTCTGACATTGTAAAAGATCATCACTGTTTCCCAAAATAATGATGTTGTTTTATACTTATATATGAAACCATTCTACATAACCTATTTAAGGAAAACATAATAATGGGTGAGATAACATGCTAACTGTGGACAAATAGAGGTTATTCGTAATCATTTTCATGGTCACAAGTGTATGAGAACATGATAATAACATTTTAAGATCATACCCTGCATATCAAATAACATATACATGAGTCACAAAATAAAGATTTTCATTTCATAAGACCTGAATCGTAAATGAATCAATAAAATAATCCATGAGATAATAACCCATGAATATTCGATTGTATTTGTGGCATATAGATAAACATAGAAAACCTTATGTAAATGATACCTTCCAAGACCATCATAACATTTTAGGTTTGGGTAATCACTGACATACCTAATTTTATCTTGGGAAAATATCCTAGGTACCCTCTTGTGTTTGGTCTTATCCTTACACCCATATACCCTCTTGTATTTGGGTTTGAGCTATAACCTGTGTACCCTCTTGTTTTCAAGGATGGGATACTACCCGTATAACCCATTATTTTTTGGATTGGGCTATAACCCATATATCATTTTCTTTTCATTCTTCTGATACAACCAATATACCATATTTTTTTGGATTTGGGATACATCCAAGGTACCCTCCTATTTTTGGGCTTGGGCTACAACCTATGTACCCAATTGATCTTAATCATGGGATACAACCTATATACCCACTTTTTTTCTGGATTTTGATGAAACCTATGTACCTTATTCTTTTCAATATTCGGATGGAATTCTTATAACCTCAAAATTTAGATTTTGGGATTCAATAAATATAACATATTTATTTTCATTTAGGGTAACAACCCGTGTACCCTCTTATTTTCAGGCTTGAGATACAACCTCGGTACCCTTTTGTTACTACTATTGGGATACTACCCATGTACCCTCTTATTTTTCATCTTGGGGTACAATCCATGAACCATTTATACCCATTTATGATTTATAATTACCTAATGAATGGATGGAATATATATGTACTACCCATAAAATAATGAAATCCAACATATTTGTGTTATTATGTAATAAAACTTCTATCTTATGATGACCCACAAAATGTTATGGGATTTATAAATGTCATATAATAACCCATAAAATGAAATGGGTAT
This sequence comes from Viscum album, assembly GCA_963277665.1. Taxonomy (NCBI): domain Eukaryota; kingdom Viridiplantae; phylum Streptophyta; class Magnoliopsida; order Santalales; family Viscaceae; genus Viscum; species Viscum album. The sequence goes on along the minus strand of OY728150.1, from coordinate 1,571,469,072 downwards.
CATAAATATTTTATTATATTATAAAAAATGTAAAATTGATAGGTTTGGTAATAATTTCATCCTAGAATATTTGGTGAATGGATTTGAGTTTCATTCCATTTTTTTCAAGGATTGTCCTATCAAAGAGAAATGAATCTAATAAAAAAACGTAATCAAATTAATTGAATGATATATAATTGTACTCTTGGATTATAACACCAGTAAAACATTAAACAAAATTAAATAATTTCATCTTATGTGGAAAATAATTTTGAATGATCATTTAAAACAATTATTGATTAAAATGATATATAAACATTTCAAAGTGTTCCATACATCTTTGATAAAATTAAAACATAAACCCCTATATTATAATATTAAATTTATCTTATAATATTATTAAAATAATTTTATTTATGATATAACATGTCAATTGGAAGTATATATACTTCACTAAAGACTATATGTTATAACATCACTTGTTTCCCAAAGAAGGTAATTTGAGACTAAATTACTTTCAAATTTAGTATATTTTGAAATGTAAATAATATGAATTAATTAAATAAATTAAAACTTTTAATAAGATGAAATAAACTATATTAATGATTTAACTTATCATATTAATGTTTATACATCACATAACAAAAATAATTATTCAATATAACATATATCCCACAAAACTTAAAGTGAAACAGAAAAACCCAAACCTTAGGTCTTGAATTTTATTATACATGATAAATATAATGTAAAATAATATTATTATACAAATAAAAATGAATCATATTATTATTTATAATACCATATATCATTTTATTATGACAATATATTTCTATTTTATTAACAATTTCATGTTAATGTTACATTTTAGGTAGTAATTAATTTGATTATCTTAAATGTTTTGACATATTATCCCTGACCCTATTACTTATAAAAAATTTAATTATTTCTATAATTGAAAACAATAGATAAATATCTTATATATTCAGTATATAATTATTTATAATTTTCTATGAAATATATATATATGAAATGGAAAACACCGTTCCTAGAGACGTTATATCATATGTACGCAAGAATGTTGTTTCCATTTAATTATAGTATTAAATTATAATTAATGACATATGTGTGTGTATATAAAATTAAATTAGAGTTATTATTTCATATAAATCATATATTTTTTATAAACATTTCATTAATACATTCCATGTAATGTGTGAATTAATCACATCTCTCTTTAGAGGCGGTAGTCCACACGTTCACAATCAATGTTGTCATATTTTTAAAAAATGTAAAGAATGAAGGTATGTTTAATTTAATAATTAAATATTTATATATAATTCATAAATATAATATATTCATATATATAATAAAAAACTTTTTTTGTATTATAATTCCCAACCATGACTTGTGGTAATGGAGTAAAATGAATGACAACGTTTCGTGAGGCGGTAGTATGCCTTACACAAGAATAATAATTTTGTTACCCCATTATTGGAGGTGAGTTTTATTGTAGGTAAAACCATTAGAGTAAAAAATATCAATATATTTGGGATATATATGTAATTATATAATCATGGGATAAGATTAACTGAATGGGTTGGGAAATAAATAAAACATAAATGCACATTGAATAACATTAACTCTTCTTTGGGTGATTTCTTTTATCTTGAACTAAAGGTATTACATTCATAGATTTGGGAAAAATGATAGGATTATATGATGATAGGAGAGAAATTTTGAGATTATTTTGGCATCGTTTTTATGAGAAAATGTGGCTTGAGAGGCGTAAGTAATGGGAAGAGTGAATGCCTATTTGAAGAGGAGGAGGATTGGTATTCTTGTAGATACCAAAAGGTAAAAACTATTAAGAGGAATACCTTAACTCACATGCTTCATAAATTGAAAAATAATAGATTAATGGGGAATTATTATTTTTCTAAATACTCCAACACACAAATATAATAGAATTTTTATAATTTTTTTCTTAACTTCTGTGTTTCCCCACATTAATCATATAGGTTTTCATTTATGTCACTGGTTTTCTATCCTATTTAATTTAACCATTAAGAAAAATTGTAATCTAATTTATTTGAAAATATATACACACTAAATTTTTAATATGAAATATAATTTACAAAATAATCAATATAATGTGCATTTGGAAATATTTTTAAATTGAGTACATATAATGTGAAAATACAATTCTTTAACCTAACCCATGCTAATAATGTTTTCACCATTTAACGGTTAATATGTCTATTAAAAATGATAATTTATCCCATTAGTGTACCATATTATATATATATAAATATTAACATTTTATTATAAATTTTAAGAATATGTGATTTTAAGAAAATTATAAATATTTTATTAAAACATAATTTATTAGAAAATATCATTCAGGTCAATATTGAGGTTATTTAGTAAAATTAAATTTAAAAATATAAAGAAAAATATAAAAATTTAATATATTATGTTCAAACCATTTCAAAATGATATATTCTTATTCAAAATTAAATACAATAAACATATAAATCTACTTCACTTTTATTTTTCTGTATCATTAATTTTAGTCAATTATTAATTAAATAGTTACCGCATTTGCAATTCCATAAGAACTTAATCTATGAAATATAACCATAAAAATTAAATATAAATTATTATGATGAAAAAAATTATTTATTATTAAAAATTATATGTACAAGTGAACTACTGTTGTTTTTTGACTATATCTCAGTGCTTCATATATTCTAAAGGAAAGGAAGGCTCCATTTTCAGCTTTTCCCTTACTACACATATTATATCGGTCACTTTCATGGATTAGTGTCCCATTAAATCATATCAATATATAATAAGGTGTAAGGGGCATATTTATTTCCTATAATTTAGGTTTGTATTTATTTGTTCATATATAAACCTTATATTATACATTTAATAATTAAGTAAGCTTGTTCTTACCTTAATCGCAATAATGAATTTTAACTATTTCACTAATAATTTTGGTCAAAGACATAAGCCGGTATCATTGGAATAAAAACATAACACATATTATAGATAAAAATATATCCATTTTTCAAATTCAATTCATAGAATAGGCTATTATTAATTTAAAACTAATCACGCATACCCTATGATACATTAGGTTTTCTAATGAGAAACGTTCAAAAGTCTAAACTCTTTTTATATGAAATTTCAATGTGAAATTGGTTATAATTATGTAAATTAGATTACTTTATGTAAATTTGATCTAATTGAACTTTACAATATAATTAAAATAAGAATATAATATTAATTAAATTATACAAAGAATTCATTTTCAATTAAAATTTTATATTTTTCACTATTCATCCAAAAGTAAATAGTTAATAAAATCCCTAAAATTCACAATAAGGTAATTTTGACTTTATAAATTTAAAATAATGTTTACTTTTTATAATTAATTTTATAAAAAAATTAAAATTTATTTTATTATTATTCACATATGGATATACAATGTGGTTCTTTTTAGAGAATACAATTTTTCTTTAAAACATATTAACATTACCCAAAATTATAAATTTCATTATCAATATATTTTATCTATAAGAAATATCACATAATTATATTTAATGATTAACTTTTACTCTTCATATTATTATGTTTTATGGATATGACATAACCATCTTATCTATAAAAAAAATATCCTTTGTAGAAACTTACTATAGCATGTAAAATAAGATGAGTAGATGTTGCATGTTATGAAATAATAAATTTATAAAACATATAACTAATATTTAACTTTGTGTGCCATAAAATGAAAGACACCGTAGAAATTTAATTTATTCAAAATAATATGTATTCAAAAAAAACTTAGGGAGTTACATTCTAGCCCCCTAAAAATGAACATCACCATCATACTTTTCATGAATTATCTGAGGACCAATAAGTGAAAGTTCCTTTCAATGAAATCCAAAGTGTAGAAATTAATACTAAAACATCATTTAAAATGGGAATGTTTAATGAATATAAGTCAATGAAAATTACTAATAACTAGGTTTCAACATAGGATAACATAGGTGGGAAGTAAAAACATGGAAATTTTAGATAATTTTATATAATCTTAGATATTGATAAAGATCACATATCACATGATATTGGGTTGTCCAAATAAACATAAAAATTACATGACTATAAACAAAAGAGGAGTGGAAGTGTTCATTGATATTATAAAAAATTATGATAATAAGAAAACAGTTTACTACAATACCCTTTTCCTAAAGTTAAAAATATTTTAACAAGAATATATACTTACTTGGTTTAATTCCCTTTCATTTGTAAAATATAACCCTTTTGTTTTTATTTATTCTATTCCCACACCATATCTTACCCTTGGGAATGAAGGTAAAATATTAACTCATAAATAACTAACATATAATTGGATGTATAAATACAATTATAATTCACTGCATCAATATTTTGTTATCACCGCACCAAAATGGTTAGAAAAGGTAATAACAAATACATTCAACCTCATAAGGTGATGCAATACCTTAATATATTAAACATCATTTGAAGTTTAACAAAAACCACCCCATAAGTGATCTACTGCATAACCCTTCAAAATGATAAAAATCCAAAACATTAGAATAATGGTTACTAAGAAAACTTAACATTGATCCCCTATGTATCATAGAGGTGATCTTTGTTTTCACATTACACACATGTGAATACAATCACCATATATTCTATTGAAACATGTTAATAACCAGAATTAATATAAATCCATTTGTGAAAACATGAATTATTAATTAATCCAATGATTAATATACATATTCCATAAATAAAAGAAAAATTTAAACATCATACATGATTACATAAACAAAGTTGTAAAATAATCCTTATTTGGTTATAATGGCATCGATATTATCCAATTTACATTATCAAAATAAATCATCTCTTTATCCAAGATAAATAAAATTTTTAATATATCTTCAATACATTTAGGGATAACTTCCCTTAAAAAAATATCAACTCTCCAATAAAAAAATTCTATTTCATCATAACAATTTATCATATCCTTTTAAATCTTTAATGAAACACTTATAAAGAAATAATTATATATTTAATAATTCTTATAATATAATCACTGAATTCCAAAACATAAATACATTATTCACCCATATATATTGATAAACAACTACATGGAATTAATCAAGTTATTCTATAATACTCTTTTATTAAAATATTAAAAATAGATAATTTATTAAAGTACATTAACCTAAATTTAATCATGCTTCTTGAGGTTAATTTAGACAATACTATTAAAACAAACCATACCTTTCAAATGTCATTTTGAGTCTCTTTATCGTCAATATCATAAACAACACTCATTCCAACTTCGTGCTTGATTTTATGAAACTTCCACCTATGGTATATATTTTTATAATGCTCATACTTTCCACATCTAAAACATTCAATTTTTACCATGTTCTTTCTAGTTCTCACTATTTAATTAGACCATAAAGAATTGTATGAGAAACAATTATAATATATAAAACCACATTTTTATGAAAATTCATTTATACGATGCCTAAATCATGAAACTATATTTTAAATCGATGAAACCCTAGGATTATCCTTAAATAAATCCCTATATAAATCCTTATTAATTTCATGTTAGGTTCACAAGGTTGGATACCCTGAGAGGGGGGGTGAATCAGGGTATGACTAATTTAAAATTAAAGCCCATTCTGATCTTGTTTTACTGTTAAGAAAAAAACTCTTCTTTCTATTTCATGTTGCACAATATAAATAGAAAGTAAATCAAACACATGACACATCAATTTTTACTTGGTTCCCCAATGAGGGCTACATCCAAGGAGAATACACCGATAGGTTTTCGGTCATACAAAATTCCACTAAACTTCACTAGCTATGGATTACAAGGTTCTGGCAATGTCACTATGTCTCTGGCTCACTACCTTTATAAGGTTTAGGGTCAGCTCACTGCTTTCCCAAGGTTCACTCCCTATTTCTCTCTCTCTAGCTCAGTGCTAGTGGAGAGGATCACCTTCTTCCTCTTACTTTACTCATTGCTCCGAAAAGGATCCACTCACAATTTATAGACTTGTAGGTCTCTTCATTATCTCTAATGAATACATCCTCTATTGTATATGGATACTCTGTTGAAGTCCAAATTTCACCCATAGATGAATCTATTTTTTCACCGAAGGTATCGAGAAAAATTCCTGCTTCCATGTAGCCCTGAATCACTGCCGAAAATCAACCTTACTTAGCGTGCAAGTCTAATTCGATGCGCAAGTCAAAACTGGTGCGAAATTACACCTCAGACACTTGCGTGACACAAGCTTCTTCAACTCCAAACTTGTGCAACGCACTTCCCTTTATTCCCAAACCAATATAGGCACACAACAAATAACAATTTCCCTTCTTAAAATCTAGCATGCAAGTCCTACTTGCGCGACACACCACCATTTGAGCGACCAACACACATGCGCGACCAAATCTCTAATTTTTCTATGTGTTGAACTCCATTGAAAATGAGGATGGGTGGTCCTGCATTTATAGGCATTTGAACACCCTACACGACAGCGCCCAAGTCTCCCCTTGGCGTGCATGTTTCAGTGCGCATGTCTTCTATCCCCCAAGACACTTGTGCGACCAACTTAAAAACATGTGTGCCCTTTCTTCATTTTCCATATTTTGATGATTTGATCCCGAATGAAAAATGGCACCCAAGTTTCCAATCCTTCTAGGAATCTACGTGCAAGTCTCTTCAAGGTGCACAAGTCACCTGTGCGACCAACCCAATACTTGTGCAACCCTCTTTCCTTTTTCGAAGTTCTTGAATTCAACATGGATCGTTGAACACAGTTCTTGAACTCGACATTCCACCATGAAATCTTCTTTGTCATAAAATTTTTATGTCATTGGTTTGCTTTGTCAACAATCACCACAAAGATTTCCACTTTGTCAACAAACACAATCACCTCAAAAATGCTTCAATGATGCCTTGAGGGATTTTTTCCCCAAAAATTTCCCCCTTTGGGTTTGTTGACAACTCTTCTATAAAATGATACATCATTAATTCTTCAGCTACCATTCACCTTTTATGATTCTGATAGTGACAAGGATTTACTCAACACATACTCTAAGCCTACATGAGAAATGCTCAGCGTGAGAAACAAGTGTACATGAAAAGTTCATCAATGAATCACTTCAACTTTGACATCCATTGTTGACACCAAACTGATAACTATTTTTACCAAACTGATACCAATTGTTGTATATATACTTACAACATTCCAAAATCAATCTCCTGCTTTCATAATGACCCTCAGGTATCGTGATATCTATTCTTTGATCAGTCACTTCTAACAGCGTCTGATTTATTATGCTCACCCTTTCTCATTGATCCCCCTATCTCACTGATCCACTTGTTAGCTTCTCCCCATATCAATTATGATTTTTAAAATAGCCACAATGTCTCCCACTTGACCAATCACTATTTTCTCCCCCTTTGTCAATGAACCCAAAGGTCACTCCTTTGCAAGCTGTAACAGAGTAGAGAACACATATCACCACATTTGGGAAAAAAATCATACCTCAGGGAGAGGGGGGGTCCACATCCACTTTTTTAAGTGCGGGGAGTCAACTGAACTCCCAGAGCTAGTCAATGTCTCTCAAAAGCTTCCTTGGGTAAGGCCTTTGTTAGAATGTCTGCAACCTGTAGCTCTACAGATATATACTCCAACTTCAAGATTCCCTGTTCAACCTTCTCCTTGATAAATTGATACTTTATCTCAATGTTCTTTATCCTTGAATGATGGATGGGATTTTTGATAATATTTATAGCACTTGAGTTATCACACTGGATTCCGATCAGATACTTCACTTCAACTCCCATATCTTCAAGCTGTTTCTTCATCCATAATAACTTTGTGCAAGCTTCAATGGCCACAATATACTCATCTTCTATGGTGCTTAATGAAATAAAATCTTTCTTCTTGCTATTCCATGAAATAAAGAGTCCACCAAGATAGAACGCATCTCCTAATGTTGATTTCCTGTCATCCATTGATCTGGACCAATCAGCATCTGTGTAACCCAATAATACTGACTGAGATTTTTCATTATACATCAAACTGAAATCCACGGTCCCTTTGATATACCGAATTATTCTTTTCACTGCAAGCATGTGGCTTTCCATTGGATTACTCTGACATCTCACTACTTGGCGTGTTGAGAAAACAATATCAGGCCTTTTGTGGTCAAGTACAGCAAACTTCAAATACTTTTCTTGTATTCTATGATATTAACTGCCTTGCCATTCTCATATTTTGATAATTTCATCCATGTAGTAACCTGATTCTTCATTTCCTTGGAAATATCCATTCCAAACCTTCTCCGAACCTCCTTGGAATATTTATATTGAGAAATGAATGTTCCATTCCTTCCTTGTGTCACATGTAGACCAAGGAAAAATGTCAGGTCTCCAATCATTGACATTTTAAAATCATTTTTCATGAATTTGGAAAACTGTCTGCACTGAGCTTCATCTGATCTGCCAAAAATTATTTCATCGACATACACCAACACTATCATTATTTTATTACTGTCCTTGCTGAAATAGATATTGTAATCAACTCCTCCACGCTGGAAACCAAACTTCTTCAAGTACTGATCAAGACTTGAGTACCATGCCCTTGGTGATTGTTTCAGCCCATACAATTCCTTCTTCAGTCTACAAACCTTGTTCCCATCCTCATGAATGAGAAAACCATCTGGCTGCTCAATATACAATTCCCCTTCTAAAACTCCATTCAAGAATGAAGAATTTACATCCATCTGGAAAAAATTAAACTTTCTTTGCACTTCTATGTCCAAAAATAATTTGATTGTCTCCAGCCTTGCCTCTGGAGTAAATGTCTCATCAACATCTATTCCCTCTATCTAGGAGTATCTCTTGAACAGTAGTCAGGATTTGTTCGGAATCAATGTGTCATCTTCATTCATCTTGTTATGATAGAACCATTTAGTCTTGATGACATTCTTGTCTGTTGGCCTCGAAAAAATCTCTCATGTCTGGTTCTTCTCAATCTGATCAAGATCTTTATTCATAGCCTGAACCCAGTTTTCATATTCAGCTGCATCAGAAAAACATTTTGGCTCCACTTGAGATAAAAATGATGCTTTTTGTAATGATTTCGTTCTTCGAGTCTGAACTGGAGCTATCTAATCACCAATGATATTCGGCCAATCAATTTCATCTTGACTCTTTGGCTTCCTTGCAGACACAGACTTGACACTTTCTTGTTCATCATTAGTATTTTCTTCTGAGTCATCCTCTGCCACTTCTGCTCCCCCTGTGTTGCTTACATCATCATCACTTTCATCCAGAAACTGTTCACTGGGTCGTTGAGTATTCTGTTCATTTTCAACTATAGTGACATCATTGCTCTCAACAATTTTTCCCAGCTTTTTGATGAAACGTTTATATGCTTTTATTTTCCCTGACTAGCCAAGGAATATCCCCTCATCTCCTCGTGACTCAAACTTCCTATGATTTTCTTTTTTGAGAATGAAGCACTTACACCCAAATATTCGAAATTATTTCAGCATTGGATTCTTTCCGTACCACATTTCATACGGAGTCTTCCCTTTTTTTAGACACAACAGAGACCTATTCGAAATATAGACTGATGTCAAAACTGCATCCTTCCAAAATTTCACTGGTAGGTCCTTTTCAATAAGAATCATTCTAGCCATGTAGTTGATGATTTGATTTATTCTCTAAACCACTCTATTCTATTGGGGAGTTCTCAGTGATGAAACTTTATGCCTTATCTCGTGTTTCTTGAGATAGTATTCAACTTGACTGTTTGCGAATTCGATACCGTTATCAGTACGAAACATCAGAATATTCTGCCCAAGCATCCTTTCTGATTCCCTCCTATACTTCTTTATGTAACTGAACACTTCTGTCTTATGGGTAATGACAAATACCCAGGCCATTCTACTATAATCATCAATGAAAATAACATAGTACCTTTTCCCATTTATAGCTCATGGTGAGATCGGTCCACAAACATCAGCATGCACCAATTCGAGTACTCCGGTTGATTTCTATTCCTTTTTCCTGTATGTCTTTCTGATGATCTTCCCTTGCTTTCAATCATCACAAATATGAGTGCGATCATGTGATATTTTGGGAATGTCTCTAGCACCATCACACTTTACCAGATCTTCCGTGGATGGTTGGCATAGATGACCAAGTCGCTTATTCCACAACTGGTTTTCTTCCTCTCTAGATAAAAGGCACATATCTTCCTCCCCACTTATAAGGTAAAGATTTCCCTTTCTCCTTTTTCCTTGTAGAACAACTTCTCCATCTTTTTCTTTCACAACACACATCTACTTAATAAATTGGATAGAGTGCCCAGAGTCACATAGTTGACTAATACTGAGAAAGTTATGACTAAGACCCTCTACTACCAAGACATCAGTACGTCTCATTTCTTTGCCCCCAAAAATGGCTTTTTCTAAGCCAAAAGACTTCGGGCCTTCATTATTTCCAAATTTGACAACTCCTTCTTTGTCATTTTTTATTTGAGTAAAAAGATCCTTATTACCTTTCATGTGAGAAGTGCAACCACTATCAAGGATCCATACACCAGAGCAATCTGATTCCATAAGGTAAATTTCTTCCACCACAGCCTTCTCATTTTTCTTCCTCTTGTTCCATAATTTTTCCTTCACACTTGGCATGGATTGAGACTTATTTTCTTTCTCATAGTATGATGGACCAGCTTCATCATGCAAAGACGCAAATCTATTATAAATTTTTAACTCACATGTTAGTTTATTGATCTGATGCTTGCGAACGCTTTGATTCTTCTTTGGCATGTTTCTTTGTATGGTCGAAGTGCAGTACCTATCCTTGTGCCCAAATCCACTGCACCAAAAATAGTGTCCTTCAAAATATGTTATGGAAAACCATTCCCTATTTGGCTGCCACCTCTATTCTTGTTCCCTTTGATATCTCTTAGCTATGGAACACACATACTATGAATGTCCCATCTTCCAACAATAGTAACACCTTAAATAAGGTGCATTCATTTGTGTTACTTCTTCACTATTATTTTCCCCTTGGGATCTCTGAATATTCTGATTCTTCTTTGTGCCCAAATCAACCTTCAATTTCGGGATGGGTGCTTGCAGTCTGACTTCAATTGCCACAGATTTTTACTTCTTATCAAGCCCTAAATTAGCCTTAACATCTGAGCTCAATTGCTGCTTCTTTCCTTCTAAAAACTTGGCTCCTCTTTTACCTCTTTAGTTTTTGGAATGACCTGCTTTCCTAAAATCACATTGGAGGTCAGGATTTTTTCTTGATCCTTCATTTTTCATCGCAGACTGTCTACTTATTCTTCAAGATCTTTGATAAGTCTGAATTTATCTTTTCCTGTGTTAGTCAAACAATCAATTTCCTACTTTTTTTACTCAATTTTAAGTTATACTCAACAATATTTTCTAAGCTCTCTGGTGTTGAGGATTTTAGTCTTTCAATTTCATCTAATAGCTCAGAATCTTTTTCATCCTGTTGTTGCATATAGATTTTGGCATCATGAATGAATATATTGTATTTCTTCATTTTGGATCTTCAAACATCTATCTCCTCAAGGGATGCTTCTAATTCGGATTCCATATCAACTCTTCCTTCAACTTCTTCTTCTTCTTCTCCAGTATCAGTTTCTTCCTTTTCATGAGAACTGTCGACGACCACCACCATTGAATTTTCCCCACAATCATTGTTGTTTTCAATATCCTCAACCACTTCAACCTCAGACTCATATGAACTATCTATTACTTGTGAAATAAGATTCTTCTTCTTGAAGAAATTTCTCCTGAACTGCTTCTTCACTTTCACATAGGCTGAAGATTTCTTCTTGGGAATTTCAACATCATCTTCATAATTTTCTTCTTGAAACTTTTTGGGGAATCTTACTATGAGATTTCCAACCTTTCCACATCTAAATCATGAAAGAGGAAGTTTCCATTTGAACGTTCCTTTTTCTCTTTGAAGGTTTGAGGAGATGAATGACATTACCTCATCTCTCTCTTCTTCCTCCTGAGAATATTCAATGGTGAGCTTCTTCATGGAATTAAATGAAACCTCTTTGGATTTCCCCTTTTCCATAACGTCGTTATCATAATTTCTCATTTCATATGAAACAAGGGTGTTGTGTATGTTATCCAATGTTAATTCTTTCGGGTATTTATCTTCCAAAACAGTTGCTTTCAGAATAAACCGAGGTGTATGTTTTCTCAAGATGCGCTTTAATTTTTTTTTATGTTTTTGATAATTTCACCAAGGCCTCACATGTATTCTACCACAACATTTACCCTTTTAAAGAATGTATCAATAGACTCGTTCGGGTTCATTCTCAGATCTTCATACTTGTTCCACAACACCTGCATATTTCCCTCTCTAACCTTTGTATCCCCTTCATATATATTCAAAAGCTTTTCCCACATGGCATGTGACGTTATGCATGACATCACATTTGTATAGATGGGATTGGAAAGGGATCTCCCTAAGGCATTGATTTCTTTGTAATCAGCATCCAACTCTCTATGATCAGCTTTTGATAATCCACCACTATTAATATCAGTTGTGATACCATGCATAGCTGTTGAATACACATCCATTCCCAAGGATCGGAAATAGTGTTGCATTCGATTCTTTCATATCTGAAAATTACATCCATCTAAGATCAGAATCCCTTCTTGATTAGTGAACTCCATTGAGAGAATAACAAATATCAACCTTTCCCTATGATACCAATTATTAGGTCCACAAGGCTGAATACCCTGAGAGGGGGGGTGAATCAGGGTATGAGTAATTTAAAATTAAAGCCTGTTCTGATCTTGTTTCACTGTTCAGTAAAACACTCTTCCCTCTCTTTCCTGTTACACAATATAAAAAGAAAGTAAAGCAAGCATAGAACATAAAAATTTTTACTTGGTTCACCAGTAAGGGCTATGTCCAAGGAGCATACGCCGACAGGTTTTTGGTCATACCAAATTACACTAAACATCACTAGCTGTGGATTATAAGGTTCGGGCACAGTTACTTTGTCCCAGGCTCACTACCTTTACAAGGTTTATGGTCAGCTCACTACTTTCCCAAGGGTTACTCCCTGTTTCTCTCTCTATGGATCACTGTCGGTGGAGAGGATCACCTTCTTCCTCTTCCTTTGCTCACTGCACTGGAAAGGATCCACTCACAGTTTATAGAATTGTAGGTTTCTTAATTATCTCTAATGAATAAATCCTCAATTGTATGTGGATTCTCTGTTGAATTCCAACTTTCACTCGTATATGAATCTCTCTTTGCACCGAAGGTATCGAGCAATCTTCCAGCTTCCACGCAACCCTAAATCCCTGCCGGAAATCAACCTTACTTGGTGCGCCAGTCTAATCCGGCATGCAAATCACAACTGGCGCGCAAAGTCCACCTCAGACACTTGCGCGACACAAGATTATTTAACTCCAAACTTGTGTGACGTACTTCCCTTTAATCCCAAAAAAAATATTGGCGCACAACAAACAACAATCTTCATTCTTCAAATCTGGCGGACAAGTCCTACTTGCGTGACACACCACCACTTGCGCGAACACCACACCTACGTGACGTGAGCTTTGATTTTTTTAAGTGTTGAACTCCATTTAAAATGAGGGTGGATGGTCTTGTATTTGTAGGCATTTGAACACCCTACGCGACGACACACAAGTCTCCCCTTGGCGCACAAGTTTCAGCACGCAAGTCTTATGTCCCCCTAGAAACTTGCGCGACCAACTTAAAAACTTGGGTGCCCCTTATTCCTTTGACATATTTTGATGATCTGATCCCGAAAGACAAATGGCACGCAAGTTTCCAATCCTTCTAGACATCGGCGCGCAAGTCTCTTCATGGCGCTCAAGTCACTTGCGCGACCAACCCAATACATGCACAACCCTCTTTCCTTTTCCATATTTTGATGTACTGATCTTGAAAAACATATGGCGCACAAGTTTCCAAGCCTTCAAGTACACGGTGCGCAATTCCCTTTGCAAAAAACCACTTTTATTGTATCTGTTCTTTTTGTACCGCCTCCTGATCATCCATTCCTTTGTTAACGTTCTTGAGTCCAACATGGATCGTTGACCACGGTTCTTGAACACGACATTCCACCCTAAAATTCCCTTTGTCAAAAAAGTGTTATGTCATTGTTTTGATTTTTCAACAATCACCACAAATATTTACACTTTGTCAACAAACAAAATCACATCAAAAATGCTTCAATGATAACTAGAGGGATTTTTTCCCAAAATTTCCAAATGGATATCATTTATGATTTTTCATCCAAGTTTGTAATGGTTTATTACACCTCTCCTTTGATACCAACAATAGCAACCCAATCTTAACATACATGGGTATTATAGAAATTTAGATAAATATTTATCACATATAAATTTGATTTCTCAAGGAACATAATAGTTTATTTTCATTGGAATCTTGGAACAAAATATTCTAACATGGTGAATGATCCTCGATGATCCCCACACTGACATTCCAATTTAGTATTTCTTCTTAAAGCCTTTCATCCTATCCTTGGTAACGGAATCTTAAAAATGGTGAGATTAGATGCCCAATAAGTCTAAATAAATGAGATACCGAAAAATAACATGAGTATAAGGATACATTAATATGAGAGTAGCATTTGATAATCATTACCTACATATAAAATTTCACATACATCTATTGAAAATTGAGTATTGGAATTTCATAAGACATGAATAAAACCCAAATCAACAGAATAATCTATCACAATATAACATACGTATAATATATAGAATTTGTGTCAAACAAATAAGAATAGAAAACCACATATCAAGGATACCTTCAAAGATATTTATAACATATTAGGTTTGGGTAATCGCATATGTACCTGGTTCAGACTTGGGCTAACATCCTATGTATTCAATTTCTCTCAAGATTGGGATACTACCTGTATACCATATTTTCTTTATTGGGATATAACTTGTGTAAACTATTTTATTGGGCATGGCATATAACCCATATACCCTATTTTTTCTAGTATTGGGTTATAACTCATATACCCTCTACTTTTCAATTATTAGCTTCAAAGTGTATAACCTCTTTTTTTGGGCTTGGGCTTCAACCCTTATTCCCTCTTATTTTTGGGCTTGGGATAAAACCTGTGCACCCTCTTGTTTTCCAGCTTGGGAAAAATACTATGTACCATATTATGTTAGGATTGGAATATAGTTTTTGTAACCTCTTATTTTTGATATTGAGATATAACTCATGTATCGTCTTGTTTTATATACTAAGATACAACACGTGTACCCACTTATTTTCAATCTCAGTAAAAAAACATGCATACCCTCTTGTTTTTAGGATTTGGATAAAACATGTATGACCTATTGTTTTTTTAGATTAGGATAAAACCCAATTAACCTATAATTTTTTGGATTGGGATACAACTAGTGTAACCTTTGAAGTCATATACCATTTATCATTACCCAATTAATTGGAGGTAGAAATATCTCCCAGCCATTACATAATGAAATCATACATACATTTTCCGTAAGATAATAAAACATTAAACATATTATAACCCATAAAAATATATATTTTTCATAAACATCAATTCATAACCCGTGTAATGAAATTGGTATCATAAAAATTTCTTCATATCATAACCTATCAAAAATATAAAGGTTTCATAATCATTTAATCTTATAATAACTCATGAATGAAAGTGGGTTCCATAAGTTTTTTATAATGGTATAACCCGTGGAAGTGAAATGTGACTTATAAAAAAATTATCCTCAAATACATAAACAATTAATGGAAAGAATAAAAGTTTTAAAATTATATCATCACTCTAGAAAATCATAAACACAATCAACTAATGTAATTTTATATGTAAAATAATTTGGAATGATCATTTAAAACAATTCTTGAGATAAATAATCTTTAAACATTTAAGAGTTTCCTATACCACTTTGAATCATTTTAATATTAATCCCTATGAAATAATGACATTAAATTAATCTTATAATATCATTACTATAATTATATTCAACATATATCAAGTAATATGTATGTATATACTCCTCCTAAAAGACTATAGGTTCATAACATAATATGTGTCTCAAATATGGAAAATTTAGACAAAATTAATTTGCCTATATGGTAAAAATTAAACCATAAAGCCCAAGAATTAATTACATAAATAGAAACATTTAATATCATGAAATAAGTGAAATTCATTATATAACTTTTCATTGGGTAGTATATACACCAAATAATATGTATAATTGGTGAATATATAATTTATCCCATTAAAATAAAACTTACACGTGAAAACTCGTATCTTATTAACTAACATTCTTCGTAAAAACTTTACCTCCCATATAATAATTATATGTTTATTATAAATATTCAATATATCCAAATATTTATATCTCATACCATATAAAAATTTATTATGACCCTGTATTACCTGTTTATTAATAATTTCATGTTAAATATATATTTCAAGTAATAATCTACTTGTTTTTCATATATGTTTAGCTATGTAATTGTTGATCCTATTACAAATATAATTATTTAATTATTTATAGATTTTATAAAATGATATAAAAATTATTTATATAATTTATTTATTGATTTATTGTAATCTATAAAATAAAAAAATGGATTGGAAAACACTATTCATGGAGACGATTTTCCATATGTACACATAAACATTGTTTCTATTTTCTTATTGTATTAAATGAATATAAGTAAATTATATACATATATATACATAATTTAATTAGAATTAGTATATAATATATATCATATTATGTTTCTAAAACCATCCTTAATACATTCTATGTTTTGTGTGAACGAAACACATCACTTTGACAAGACTGTAGTCCAAACATCAAAAAATGAAGTTATTATATTCACAAAGAATAAAATTCATGAAGGAATGTGTTATATAATAATTAAATAATCATAAATAAATAAAAAATATCTTATATTTCAAATAAAAAGGGTATTAATATCATAATTTCTAACTATTAAAGGTTGTAATGAAAAAATGAATGACATAGTTTCTTGACGTGGTAGTTTTTCGCACACACGAACGATATATTGGTACCCCATTTTATATATTTCAGTGAATGTGTAAGTAAACCCCTTATAATAAAAAATATAATTATATGAATGATACATATTTTACTATATAATCATGAAATAAGTATAATGTAATCAACAGAGAAAGAAAAAAACAAACACATGCGTTGAAGAACCTCTTCTTCAGGTATCTCCTTTTCGATTGAACAAAAAGACATTCATGGTTAAACATATAGAAAAAATTAGGCTCCAAAAATGAGAGGATAGATTCTTTAATCATATTTTGGCATATTTTTTATGATCCAATGTGTCTTGAGAGTTTTGAATAATGGGAATACTGAAATCCCTTTTATAGAGGATAAATAGTGGAATTCGTGTAAATACGAAAAGGTAAAAAATATTAGGAGTTATCTCTTAATTAATGTGATAAAAAAAAGAAAAATAATTTATTAATGTGGATTTGTGGTCTAAAAAACCACCACCATACAAAAATATGTGTATTTTTATAATTTTGTTCTCAACTACTAATTTCTCCAACTTTTAAAAAAATTATTAAGGAAACTAGTTTTCCAACCTATGTAATTTAACCATAAAGAATAAATTATAGTGATATTAATTATCATATATATACCCCATGAGTTATAAATATGATATTAGATTTATTGAAATATCCCATGCTTGCAAGAAATTAAATTTAAAATGAGTGTTTGAAACTTGAAAAACATTACTTTAACCTGAACCGTGTGAACAATGTTTTTACTATTTACAATTACATATATTCGTTATTAATGATAATTTCATAGGTTAATATAAAATATTTTATATTTACTATAATTTATAGATCATTTTTTAGAATATATGATTATTTATAAATTTTAAATCTTTGAGTAAAATAACATTTATTAGGAAATAACAGTAATGTCAATTTTGACATTATTTACTTATTTTAAATTTACAATAATCTACACAAATTTATAATTTGAATCCATTAGGTGAAAAAATATGTAAAATTTTATATTAATATAAAAAATATATGTACAGAATAAATCAATTTAGTTAAATTTTATTTTATTTAGTATCACATATTTTATTTTATTATGAATTAAATAATTGCAGCCTTTGGCATTCCTTAAGAATTTAATCTTAGGAGATCATCATTAATAATTAAATATAAATGAATATTAAGATAGAAAATCTTTTAAAATTCATAATAATTTTCACAACTAAACTAAGGATGTTTTTTTCATATCTCACAGTATTACAATTGTTAGAGATAAGGTTGGTCCATTTTTTAGCTTTTCCTTAGATAACATATTATATAGGTCACATTCATAGATTAAGATCAAAAAGAACTCATAAGGATAAATAATAAAGAGTTGAGGGTCTAAATAAATCAATAAAATGGGGTATGAATATATGTCAGGTACTTTTTAAACCATATATTATATGTTAAATCATTAAGTAATCGTGTTGTTACCTTAATAGATGAAATTAATTTTAACTTTTTTCAATAAAAAATTTAGTTAAAAAGGTAATATGATATTATTAAAGATAAAATTTAATACATATTAAGAAAATTCACATCACTTTTTTCAAAAAAAGAATTAGACATGGCTATAATTAATTTAAAATTAAATCCAGAGACGCTCTAAGTCTGCTGGTTTTTCAAGGAGAAAAGTTTATAAGTCGGAAATGTTTTTATATCATATTTCATTGTGAAATTATTTAAATTAATCTAAATTATATTAATTGATGTAAAATTTATATAATTAAACATTAAAATAAAATTAAAATATGATTTAATTTTAAAATTAAATTACATGAAAATATTTTTTTTAATTAAAATTGAGTATTTTTACTATTAATCAAAAAAAGAAATATTTAATCAAAATCCCAAAAATTC
Source organism: Viscum album (assembly GCA_963277665.1). NCBI lineage: Eukaryota > Viridiplantae > Streptophyta > Magnoliopsida > Santalales > Viscaceae > Viscum > Viscum album. The sequence continues at coordinate 1,571,449,993 of OY728150.1, read as the reverse complement.
AGTATAAGTTAATATTTCAATTATTATTTCATACATTATGTATATTTATATAATTAAATTTATAAATGTTTTTAAAATTAATTTTATTATTGTTCATAGAATAAGATAAAAAGATGTTCTTTGGAGAAAATACTATTTTATCTATACATTTAAACTTTACTAAAAATTATATATTTCATTATTAGTGTGATTAATCTATATAAATCCATTAAAAATGATACTTAACTATTATTTATTACTATTAATATTAACAATTTTTATGGCTATGTTATAATCTTTTAATTTTAAATAACAAAATTCTCTTATGTAGAAACTCACAATTTCCTGTAACGCAATCTATGTGATTGTCGCACGTAGTGCCAGAATAAAATGTTTTATTGTAAAATTAATGTTTAACATCATGCAGTCTACAATGAAAGACATAATTTATATTTAATTTATTAGAAAAGAAATAATTATGAAAAAACTAGAATTATCACAGATTCCATCTAATGTTAATAAGAACGTGATTATTTTTGAAATTTAATAAGGGCATTATAACTTATTATGGATGGATAATAACCAAATAAATAAATGTGAATAGGTACGACTACTAGGGTTTCACCACATTCTTATTACCATTGATGACCCCATTTGGTTCACATTGATAGATCAACCCTATCAAGGATCAGTGACCATGAGTTGAGATGGTTATGGGTTTCTCTATAGAACATATACCTAGTATGTGAGATAAATGGTTTAGGATAGTGATAATGGTATATTAGTTCAAAAAAATATTTATTATTATTTTTGTATGATTCTATTTATTTATTATAGTGAATTCATAGATGACCAGAGGTATATCTGTAGACTCATCTTATATTACCAGTATGATTTGATGGTGTTTTTGGTGATTATCAATGTTGATTCCTAGATATTGATCCTTAACATTCACCAAATCCATAATTCCATGTCCAGTGATAAATATTAATGGTTTTTAATACATCACATGTATAAATATAAACACCAAGTAAAAATTTTTGGTTTCTTTTGGAACAAAGTAAATTTAAATCTTAACAAATGATATAATAAAAATTTCTACCTCTAAGATTCTCTTAATGAATCATTCTATTATAAATATCACTTTCATTAAAATTTATATGAATTTGGGGAAACAAACTAAAATATAGAGCTATAAATCAATATATGAGAAAAATTATGAATATGTAGCATGAATTATTCTAATAATATATAAAACACAATGCAATATACGAGAACATGAAAATGAAAAATATGAGTTATAATATAATCAAGAATACTTGAGGAATAATGCATCCGGTTCCATGGATTTGTGGTATATATCCACTGGCCTCCAAATATAGGTGTAAATTTGTTGTTATCCAAATGGGAACAATTATATAACATTAAAATGTGTGTGATGATGCAGGCGATGACACAAGATAGTAGTGGTGCAGTTATGAGACATGAGACATATCTGTAGTAGCATTAGAAAGACAAAAGGTTGGCAGCATTGTAAGGATTATACAAAGATGATAATGTACTAGGATTTTAGGCCATAAAATGGTCCTTTTTAAATGTAATGTGATTCATGGACACTAGTTCTCTAGTAAATAATAATAATGTAATAATACTGATGGATGGATTTGATTTTTGTGAAGGAGGATATAAACTATCCTTACAGACTATAACTGTGTTTTTATGTGTGTTTATGTCTATTTTAACATAAAAATATACCTAGCATTATTACATGAGGCCTAACATAATCATAAGTACAAGATTCATAACATGATCATAAGCATTTGATGAATAATTTGGAAATAATTTCATTAGGAATAACATAGAAATGTTTCTAGAACATAGACCTAAGACATTCATGAATATTTCACCATATCTCACCACTAGGGTGTTGTAAAACAATCTACCAAGGATTTGGAATAAGGTATCATAATACATTACAATGTAATCCTACCATGGTACCATGAAACTTTTATCATTATATTATACTTCTTAACACAATACATCAGAATGTTATCAGGGTATACCCATAATTTTAATTAATTTATATTTCCCATATAACGAAAAAAACATAAATCCAATAATAATTATAGCACAACCCGATGGAAAATAAATTTTTATCCTATGAAATTATATATCTATTTACATAAATACTTGTCAATAAATATTACTATTCTTAGGTTATTTACATCATAAAGAATATATTTTATACTTTTATTAAATAATTTCCCAAATAAATCAATGGATGAGTCTGTAGGTGAAAAACATTAGTTAAGATGAAAATAACATTTTTATCAACAAGTTAAATATATTAGAAGTTAAATTATGCATAAGTGATTATAAATAACATGACATATAGTGATAGATCATTCCCAATAGAGATCTCATTTCAACCATAAATTATGTTCATAGTAACATTAACATAGTGGATAAAGGTAAAATCCATTGTGAAATACATATTATGGTAGAGAACATGATATTTGTATAAATGTTTGCTTGGAAGGAATCCACTTAAAAATATTATTTTGGTTAACTTGTTCAATATAAAAAATTCTACTCCAGATATTATAAGACATTTACAATGTCTAGTGTAGTAGGAAAATTAGAGGAATGAAAACAAAAAGTGATAGAGTGTAATTTTATAGAATATGGATAATAGTTGAATTTAAATATCTAATTATATACTCCATTCAATTATTATTGATAATAATGTGTAGGTTAATTATCTAACTAAAATCCCTTGGGAGTGTAAAAAAGGTGTGTAGTAAGGGCCCATTCACCAAACACTAGGATGATGAATGTCATATACCCATCAATATAATTTTATGGTTGTGTCCCTTAGTAGAATATAATCCAAATAAATTTTAACTTTTAGAATATAAATTGGGATTTTTCATTATTTTTTTAAACCGTCCATAATTCACTTAAAAAATATTAGGATTATATTTTTTTTGACTATAATAACATTTGATATTTATAACAACTTGAGAGATGGTTATAACATGAGTCATAAAACAAAAATAACTTTAAAATATATAATGTGGATGATATTACCTTGTGATACTAAGAATTTTAATAAATGAAACTGAAAATAAAATAGAAAATATAAAAAATATAAAATTCTTGAATGTGGAAATAGATAGATTTAGGAATCCCTTACATAAACATAGAAATAGCTTTGAAAAATCCTATCCTGGGAGGTAATTACAAAACACACAATCAGAATTAATCTAATAGAATATTATACAATGTAATGAAAAGAATTTATGTATATTAACAAATAATTTGATATGACAATACAATATAATGAACATGAAAAATAATGTATAGGATTGGGGACACTTATATTGTGAGGATGAAACTAAAAGTTAGAGAGATAGACTTTGTAGAAACATATAACCCCCTTTGACAGACTCTTGAGAGGTTTATTGAGTGTTGATTAATCCTCAATAGAATTTTTGGGGAATTTATGTATTAAATAGTTTGGTATTCATTATTTATTATAGATTGTTTATGTATTTAAATAAGGATTATTTTGTATTTAAGTCTTACCATTATAGTGTGGAGTTAATTCTAAGGAATTTGGTAGATAATTAATGTATTATTATTTTGTTACTAACATTAGAAACCTCAGACTCCCATTTATTTGTGTAAAAACTTTTTGTATTATGTTATTTCCTTTTAATTTTAATCATTCACATTATCTTAATTAGACCATATTAAATCTTTTTTTACCATAGTGTATTTTTATCCATAAAAATACATTTCCTTATTACCTAATTATGAAATTATAAATAAATATTTCTATTACATTTTAACTAAGTCAATTTATATAAGTGATAACAATTAATTCTAATATGGTACATGAGTAACATAATAAAATATATTTTTATGAAAATATAAAAATGTTGCATTAAAAGGCCAAGAATGTGTTCTTATATGTAATTCATTTTATATTATATTAATCTATAAATATATATTGAGAAATAATAAGGAATTGTAAATTATTAAGTCATGATGACACCATGATGATATCATAAGTGTAATTTTGTTCATAAAATCAATAATTTCACTTTTTACAAGAAAAATAATTTTTTAGAAAAAAATTAATTTAATCATATGTTATTTTTTATCTTACATGTTCAAAAATGAAATTTATGTTATATAAATAATTCACTAAAAATTATAATTTTAGAAATTAAATAAATATGATTAATTATAAACTATATTTATGATAATATAAAGTTTCTCACCATTATAAATGATAATAAGAATTTCATTAAATTATATAATCATTTAGAATTTGTTTTATAATATTATATAATTATTATAAAATTTATTTAATAGTTATAATGTTTTCATAAAAAATATTTTTTATGAATTTAAATTTGTTTGTAAAAAAATTCCAGTTTCTCAATCCAATCTCAAATATAACACTACTCGGCCTATATAAATAATAATAATAATAATGCCTAACTATATTAATAAATAATGGTAGTAATTCTTTTATGACATATTAAATAATACGTGTAATGTAAAATTTCATTATGATATATACTAGTATCCACATTTCAATTAGAGAAAGGTAAATCAAACAAAGAATTTATCTATAGTAATTTATTAACAATTAAATTATTGAAATATTGGAAATGGAGATTTATGATATTATTATTTATCAAACTTATTGTTTTCAATCCTAAGAACACATAAACTTGAAAATTAATGTTCTTTGGTTTAGTTACATCTTCATGTTGAATTTTTTTCGTGTTTTAATAAATTTGAATATTTTTTAATGAAGTAATTTTTTTAGTGTTGACGATTTGGGACCAATTAAGCCCTACCAGGTTTTGTTTTTCAATGTTTCAACATGAATATTCATTATAGTGAGTTATCAGAAAACAATCCCCAATAATTTTGTTAATCATAAAATTAGAAATCAATTAATTATTGGTAGTTTTTTAAATATTTATAATGTAATTACTATTATAAATTTATTATTTTATGGTATGGTTTTGGGCCATAATTAATTTTATAATGGCTAGTGGAAAACTGTAGGACCTAGATGTAGAATTCATTCAGATGTCATGATTTGAATTAAAATGGAAATGGATTTATATTAAAGAATTTGATCCTTGTTTACTCCCTAGGGATTATTGTATAATGTAAATAAATATGTTTATGTGTGTTTCTACAAAAATGGGAAATCCAATTTTTTTAGTTTGATATTATGTTTAATTTAAATAGAATAATTTAAATTAATATTTTAATCCCACATGAGAATCTAAGAATAAAGAGAGAGAAAAGTCAAAATTCACCATATAGTTAATTCACTTTCTTGAAAAATAATCTGATTATAGTTTAGGATCAAAACAATTGTATTCCTTGACACATAATAACGACATGGTAGCAAAACATTACATATTCTAGTTTTTTTAACTATAATTCATGTTCAAAGATATTTTCACTTTATATTTTTAGTGAATCTGGGAAATCACTTACAATGTAAACAAATACATTACATGTGGACACATATACATAGTATCCATTATTTCACAGTATAATAGTCTTCAAAAAAAGACATGATTTCTTTTTTAGGAATAATCTCTATAACAATCAACTTGACTTCCTCCTTTCTCTTAACCTTCATTAAGCCCTGTGAGAATCTTTTTAAAAACATGGTATGTGTACAAAAATAATTATAGGAACCGTAACAAAATCATAACACAAATATCATGCATAAAATAAAAAAGTACACTTCTACTTTGAAATCATATTTCATTTTTAAAAATATGTGCACATATAAGTGAAAAATACTATTTAAAAATAAAATTTTAAAAATGTAATGGAAGAATAAAAAAATAATGTGATAAAATATTAAGAAATTACATTTATTTATTATATGTTAAAATATTTCCATTTGGGTTTTTTAAAAATATATGAACGAATATATTTTAATGTTGTTTTTAAAAGAAATTCACATACATTGATTCTGACTCATCATGTAGAATATTTATATTCATTAATAATAAGAATAATATAATTATTAAATTTATTGAAAACATTTTTTAAATTTTTATTATTATTTTTACATCACCTATTATCATGTAATAACAATCAAATAATTATTTAAATCCTTGTCGAATGTTTTTTCGATATTTGTTTCATGAGTCCAAAATGAATTTGGCATGATATCAATAGTCAAATAAGTCATAAGACCATATTATCCATTATAATATTAATTACATGATTATAATTTTTATACATAAATAATACTATTAAAAAATCTATTAGGCATGGTTTTGAAAAATGAACTATGTTATAACCCTAGAGATAGTAGTCCATACGTACATGTGAGTAACATTTCCATTTTTAAATTATAATTATTGGAAGAATATAAGTATAACATTATATTTCCAGAATACAATGATATCATATTATTTATATTTTTAATTTAAATATAATTATTTATTTCATCCATGTGATTTAGTGAGAAAAAACAAATTCATGAAGGTGATAGTTAGCACGTACGCAAAAATGACATTATCATTTTTATGTGCATGGAAAGGTGATACTGTAAATGAAATAATAATAGTTTAAAATTGTAAATATGTTATCAATATAAAAAATAAATTTTAAATCCACTGTTATAACTAGTCTTGAGGGAGATGGAAGGAAGGATACTTATATTGGCATACAAGGTGGTAGTTCAACGTACACACAAATGATTCAATAATTTTACATTTAATAGAAATGGAGATGAATTTTGTTGATGATATTAACATAATTACATATAATTATATTTAGGTGACTTGATTTTTAATTTAATCATGGTTTAATAATATTTTAACAGAGTTCAAGGATAATGGAAACATCTAATTATAAATTATATAACTTCTTGAGACGATCTCCTTTTATTAACATCCTAACACCTATATAAAGTATTTTATACCTAAAATATTACCTCTATTATGTGGGGAGGGATACTAGGGTGTTTTTTGGGTAGATATTCTAAGATATATATATGTTTTGATGTGTGAAGAAAGGAAAATAAATGGTTCCCTTTTATAATAGAAGGGATGGGCACTTTTGGAATTATTTAAATTATTAAATTAATATAAATAATATTATATTCTAAATAAATCAAAACAAGTTTATTTAGAATATAGGATTATTATTTTGGATATCCATTCATCAAATGATAATTATGAAGGTTTTAATTATTTTTTAATCCTTATCTATTTTTAACCCTTTTTTAACACTTTTAACACTTACCAAGATATCATATAATTTAAACTTTGTGGGGTTTTTATAATTACTATGAAATAAAAAAGAACCCATATATGATTCATTAAAGAAATTTTAAGACCTTTCACAATCTTATGAACATATTTTGTTTTTCTAAATTTAATATCATTTTATAAAATATTATTTATTTTGAAATAACAATAATTTCAATTTCGATACCATTTATTTTTTGACATTAACAAATATCAAAAAAACACGATAAATTAGATAAAATAATTATAAAACAAAAATATCACATAAAATGATTATAAAAATATTTTTATGAGATTAATCTTATTAAATTATATTTATTTTTTTTATTTTTAATATCATTTATTTTATATTTCCTTTAGTTAAACATTTTCTGCATCATCATTGTTTCACTATTTAAGGTAATTATTTTACCAATAAAAATTACAAATAAATTGTCATAATGTAGATAATGATGTTATATTTCATTAGACTATTTATTTTAGAATAAGTCAATTATATAACCACACAATAAAAAATCTCTTTTTATAAACCAAAGTAAGAAAAAATTTAAATTCCTTCGAATATAATATTTTAAATGTTATATTCTCATAAAAAATGAAAAAAACGGTCTCATAACATAGAATTTAATTATTTTATAAAAAAATACCCATTAAATAAAATTAGGATATGTTTGGGGAAATTTTATAAAATTTACATTATTATTTTTATTCTTAACTAGATGATTTACCCTTAGAAGTGGTAATAAAAAAAATTATTAAAGTTATTATTCACAATGTTCAAAACTAAAATGAATCTATTTAATAAATTTAAGACTTATAATTCAAAATTATTAATACATTTTTTTAAATTACAAAATGGATATTATAGAAATTTATTAATAATTGATCCCTTTGACGGAATGAGAAAATGAGTTTTTAAATTAAAAATGTTCAAGAGATCATTTTGTTTTTATATATAATTTCAGTGTGAAATTAATTAGAATTCCCAAAATTAGAATAAATTATATAAAATTTACATAATGATAAATTAAAAAATTAAAAAATATAATTTTACACAACAAATTATTTAGATGAAAAAGTTATTTTTAATTAAATGGAAACAATATTTTTAATGTTTAGAAAAACAAGAACATTTTTAGATAAAGTAAAAAAATTCAATAAAAGTACGTTATAATATTCCTATTTCAAATATGAGTAATATTTTTAAAAAATATTTTATAAAAAATTAATTAACTAGATTTAATATAAATGTTCCTTCAAAAGGCAGAAAAATTTCCTTTTTCGAAAAATAATTCTTTTATGTAAAAAATTAGATTTATTCTTAAATCTGGTCTTTAAAACACATAAATTGATTATTATAAATTATATTTAATATATTATATTTATAAATTTCATTAATATCATCTAGTAGTAGTCGTTATTTATTATGAATGTGCATGCTTAAATTGTTATTTAGAAAAAAAATGTCTCTTTCTATTTTAAAAGGGGATTTTTATCATTTATAATTAAATGATCACCAAATAATATATAAAAATTTGTAATCCATATTTTTATAATTCATTTTATCTTTTCCATTCCAACCATTATAATAGATATGTTATTATTGTAACATTAAAATAATAATATTCATCTATTTTCATAATCTCGACATGTGTATGCAATCGAAAATTCAATTTCTTTTTTTAACTCAAGAAGTTAAATTCCCCCAAATTTTATAAATTTCATCCCCGCATTTCATAACTTGGGATCATTAACTGAGGTTTGACTTTTCAAAGTACCTTTATAGAAATACCACAATAATTTGTTTTATTAAAATTAAACATTAAAATAAAGTAATTGAAGTAATAATGTCACTAGAGATGACACATACAAGGGTTATATGAATGAAAAATGGGTATATACTATAAAACATATTTATAATGATCATTTAGAGAGTTATATATATCATGGTCATGATAAATTTAACAGTCACAAAAACGTAAATTTGTGATTGGTAAAATGGTCATTGATTTCATAATCATAAATTAAGACTGATGACATTATTGTTTTATGATCCTTTTCATAGAGTTAAGGAATTATTTTACCATTAAGACTAGGAACATAATGAAATATAATTACTTCACATGTATTTCTTTGATTGTTTATTCAATATACACCAAAAACACATGTTTTTCTATATATGATGAGTATTAAAAATCAATATTTCTTACCCGAAGTAATGCAATAAACATATATAAAATCACAAAATCCATGAAATATATAAAATTCTATTTATTATATCATGAAACTTTAACGAAAAATAAAATGTTTAGGATAACATAAAATTAATAACCTAAAATAATAATTTATATGATGAAAAACTAATTTAATTTATAAAATTAAATATTAATACCCAATGTTCAACATAAACCATTCAATAAATAACACTCCATAAAATTCCTTTAAAATATTTTAGACTAATACTGAAAACCAAAATTTAAAAGGATTTGATAACAAAGTCTTCCAATAAAAAATTTATAAATTTATTCTGAATAACATCAATCACTCATACTAAAAATATATTTTACTAAATCACATAATCTCCATCATATAGTAACAATTTCTATAAAATACCGAAATCACCATAAATACACTATAAAATCCTTTTTTCCTCCAAAATGATATTCTACTTTTATACCTCATAATATTTTATTTACCTTAATATTATCAGATACCAAAAATAGTGAACATCTTTGAAAATAACATTAATCAATTAATGACAAAATCATTTTCCAATCACAGGGACAAATATTCGATAAAATAATGTTCCCCAAAATCTAATTATTCTTCATCCATTAAAAAATTAACTAAAAAAGAAAAACTCATGATTTTAGGACCTCCCATGGTCCATTGGTAGGTGATGCATCCATATCACTCTTTGGTTGTGGGTTCTATTCCCATAGCCTTCCCGAAGAGGATGATTTTCACCCATCAGGTGGGTTATCCTTTTTCTAAAACTATATATTTATTAAAACATTCCCCAAATATGATAAAATCTCAAATGTCAACCATAAAATTTTATAACCTAAAAGGTTAAATAACACCATACATTTACCATCCCAAATTGTGACAACCCACAATTACCTCAAAATCAAAGATCATAAAACCCTAAATGTTATCGATGCATTTATAATTATCTTCAAATATGAAAAGAGAATGATTCCTCAAATACAATTTTCTCAACAAAAAATATAATGGGCATATATCACAAAATCTAAAGGATGTGTTCCAATGTACTCCAATAATGAAAATATAATCATGGCTTTTAAACATTTCAACATCCATAAATCTAACATAACTCATCAATTCCTTAAAAGCACACATCAATATCTTTCAGAATTCATCATATACCCATAACTATACCTTTCAACATTATTCCTTAATAATTATTTCCTATAAACAAAAACATGGATAATATATTTCAATTTACTATTGATGAAACATAAACCAATAAATAATTTGTAACTGTCATAGGTCATTTCTAGTTTCCTCATCATCAATTGTAATGGAAATTGGTTTTACTAAATAGATATATGTATATTCCTCCTAATACAACTCTTGATTATTCTTCCCAGTACATATACTTTCTTAATAAACATACTCCCCATAGTTAAAACATTCAATTTATGACATGGGTAGAACATCATTCCCATTCACAATGTAAATGGTATGCATCCTTGTTCCTTGAAATATTATTGATTTATGACCTCATTTAAAGTATTTAAAACATATTATCGTACCATTATTTCATTTTATAGGTCTTTATTTACATATCCCTAAAACAAATGTAATTGAATATATTTTCCTTTATGATCAATTTTACCATATCTTCCATAGAGACTCATTTCATTCATATATGTTGCTTTATAAAAATCAATAGGGTTCAAGTGGTAAATAATTACTCTAGATAGTTGGATTAAAATAAACAAAACAGTTCTTGTTAGAACACCCATTTCAATTTGTTTCTTATTTAAATAACAACCAAATTTTCATTCACATCTATCTTTAATTTAGTGAAAACTAGATCCATCCATTTACTTAAACCAAAATTATTAGTGGGAGAAATAAAATCATAATATACCATCTAATGAGGATGATAAAAACGAAAATATAAATATTAGTTTCATATTGAATTCATTATATTTACCCCAAATAATTATTATTATTTCTATCATGATAACCATTGTGGTTATATAATGAATGAAATATATGGTTAAATATAATCATAACCTATAAACTTATATATATCATCCTTGTATACCAACAATAAGGACTCGAACATACACATTACATGATATTGAATTTTTGAACTAGAATTAACATTTGAGGATATTTTTTACATAAAGATTCAGTGAATTTGGGAAAAATATTACATATTAAACCATAAGATTTCATGTGGATAGATATACTTAGTGTATTTTTTTCACAATATAAAACTCTTAAAAATAAAACATGATTTCATTCTCTGGAAAAATATTCATAACATTTACCTTGAATTACTTATTTATCATACCCATCCTTATAACCCATGAAATTAATTTTAAGAACACTTTATTAGCACCTAAATCTATATAAGGGACATAAAAATAAATAAATAAATAGGTAGTCCATGAATACTTTAAACCCATGAGTTTTTTTTTCAAAGTCATAATTTTCACCCATAAAAGATAATATCTTTAGATTACCTCATAAAATCATATGCTTCAGGTAAAACTATATATAATAAAATTAAATAATAATGGTAACTTTTCATATCATTTCCATATCAATCTAAAATTTACTATTGCTTTTAAGTCTACATAGGGAGTAACCTTCCTGGTTAAATGTGGAATACCCGATGCAGTATACTCCCCTAATATCTTAGAAGAAACCTTAATTTTTAACTAAATATAATTACATAATGAATTACATATCTATCATGGGATCACCCATCATTGTTTTATAAAATAACCATCTATACTAAAAAACAATTTCCATGAACCATACCACAATCATGATATATAAAAACAAAATGAAATAAAAATTAACATTTCAACATTGAAATCAAATTTCCTTTTTACAAAGCCACATACACTTAAATAAAAAAAAATTACATGGAAATTAAATTTTAATATTTTAATTTAATCACCAAAAAAATAATGAAAAATGAAAGTGATAAATTTGGTTTATGTCGTATATGCGAAAAAAACATTCCTTTATAATTTTGTGAAAATAGATGAAAGAGTAACTTATATAGTAGTTTTTAAAATAATGTCTCTTACCTAGAGTCTGATTCCCCATGTACAATATTTATATTCTTGAATAATAAATATATAATAATTATTTAATTTCATGAAAAAATTTCTAATGTATATTATTTTTTGTATATCAAATATTATCATGTTTTAACATTTACATATATATTTATGTTCATGTCTGGTGTTTTGTCGATATTCAGTACTTGAGTCCAACATTAATTTGGTATGATTCCAATAGCTAAATTGGTGATACATTCATAATCTTAAGAATAATATTAGTTACATTAATATAATTTTTTATACATAAATTATTCTTTTATACAAAACCATTATGTTTGGTTATGAAAAATTAACAACATTAGAATCATGGATACAGTGGACTGTACATAAGCATGGGTAACATTTTAATATTTCAATATTTATTATAGAGTGAAGTAAGTATCATTTTATATTTACCAAATAAAAATTATATAATTAGTATCATATATATCTTTTAAATATACTAATTTATATCAACCATGTGATGTGGTGATGAAAAACAAATCACATATCACTGTGGAGGTTATACTTCACATGTAAACAGAAATGATGTTATAATTTTTATTTTATTGAAAGGTAATAAGGAAAATTATATAATAATATTTAATATTAAAAAAATATTTCATGAATATTAGTTATAAATATTAATTCTATCATTATAAACTATCTTGAGAGACAGTGATAGAAAACGAATAATATCGCTTTATAATGTGGCAGTCTGTCAAATGAATGAACAATTAATTAATTTTAAATTAGATTGAAGTAGATATAGATTTTGGAGATGATATTAAATTAATTACATATAATAATATTTTCTATAATATTTTTTTTATTTCATCATGGTTGATGAAGATTTTATGTGTGTGGAAGAAGAAACTGAAACACTTAATTAAAAATGATACCTCTTTTTTCAGATGATCTCCTTTAATTAACCCCTTAAAACTTATATAGATAGCGTTATTACTAAAATAAGGGTTCTATAATGTGGGTAGGGATTCTAAAAATCTATTTTAGCAGATCCTTTCCATCCCAAATAAATTTTTAATGTCAAGTACCGAGATGAAAGGGATCGCTTTTATAAGAGTAGGGAGAGGCACTCTTAAAATTATCCAAATTATTAAATTAATATAAATTTCATTTCAATTAAAAATGGATCCAAAATATTTTATTTAGAATATAATAAGATTTTGGTTCTATATACATTAATAAGATGAGCATTAAGAAATTTTTTTATTTTTTTAATACTTATCTTTATATATCCCATTTTAATTCTAACTGTGATATCATGTGAGTTACACATTGAGAGTTAGTATAATTAATATAAAATGAGAAAAAAACATAAAAATGATTAATTGATGATATTTTAAGACAAATCCCAATCATATATCTTAATTCTATTTTTTTAGAAATTTTATATCATTTAACAAATTTTTACATATTTTAAAATATCAATAATGTCAATTTTGAAAGTATTAATTACATGAATTTTAAAAAAATATCATAACAAAAATGTAATTCCAAAAAATATTTTTGAAACACCAATAAAATATAAAAATAAATTATAAAATTATTTTATGACATTATTCATCTCAAACTAATTTTTTTAGTATTTTTAATATCATTTATTTGATATTTCCTTTAATTAATCGATTTCTTCATCATCATTATGTCACGATTTAAAGTATTTATATTATCAAAAAAATATAACTAAATTACCATGACATTGATAAATATTTTATAATTCATATAAATATTTATTTTAAAATATATCCATTATATAACCCCACATTATATATATTTCCCTTGTTATAAACAAAAATTATGAAAAAAATCACTTTCCATTAAATATAATATTATAAAGGTTATACTCTCATCATAGAGGATATATATAGTAAAATATATGATAATTTAATTCCTTAGGACGAAAAATAATCTTAAAATAAAATTAATCAAATTTTTAGGGTAATTTTCAAATATTTATAATATTATTTTAACCGCTTATTACTAGATTTTCCCATAATTGTGGTAATAAAAAAATTAATTGAGCTACTATTCATACTATAAAAAACATATTTATAAAAGTTTTACTTCTCTATCCAAATATTTAATCAATTTTTTGACATGCCAAATATATTTATTTCATAAATTATTTAAAAATTAATTTTCATTGATGGAATGATAAAATACATTTTTAAAGTAAAAATTTGTTCAAAAGATCACAATATTTCTATATATAATATCATTGTGAAACTGTTTTTAATGAAATTATTTGGATTAAATAATTTAATATTGATCTTATTATTCATTAAAACCAATTCTAAATATATTTTAAAACAATAAATTATTTATATGACAAGGTGTTTTCAATTAAAATGCAATATTTTTTCAATATTCATCAAAACACAAAACATAGTGGAAAAATAACAAATTTTTTAAAAAAATATAATTTTTTACATTCTTATTTCTAATTAGAAGTTTATTTTTTTCGAAAAGAATTTATGAGAGCTTCCTAAAGCACATTTGAAACAAATTTCCAATCAAAAAGAGGGAAAACATCCTTTTTAGAAAAGTAATTCTTTCATACCAAAAATTTTATTTGTTTTTACATCATGTATAATTAACACATAACTTATTGACCTAATCCTAGATATATTGATGTTAGTTTATAATTTAAATTACATTGGGATGATTACAAGGAATCAACCACTAAAGGACCCATCAGTTTAGTAATCTTGGTAAACCAGAAACATAAATAATTATTGTATTACAAATGAATACACTAATTACAATATCATCATCATCATTCATTATTTAATTATTGTTAATAAGAATATTATACTAAGGTTCGCAATATAAAACAAGATGCCCAGGGGGATAAAAGTAGTGAAACTCGAGGGTATACCCTCTAAAAGTGATAACCCCTTTGGGTTTCTATTGATTTTAATTGTAAAAACTGGAGGTATCAGAACCATAGGTTGTAAGTGATGTCATATGATCAGCCAAATTTTTTCCCTCATATAGATTGTGTCTATGTCGGATGTTATTAGAGAGGATATCTTGGAACTTCTTTATGGGTTATGATATAGACTAAGGGATATGACCGAAGGCATACAATGAGTTTAAGAGTATCAAGGAGTTGGTTTTAGCTTCCAAAATTTCAATACCCCATGTCTACAATGAATGTATCCTGGAAAAAATACAAGGGTCTCCACCTAGAGAGATGAACTGCTGCCAATGTGAACCGTAAACATGAATAAAATGGAGCCCCAATATTCATGGATAAACCCTCTACCCATCATGTCCCCCATGTTGTATGAACTATCTGTAATAATTTTCAAGCATGCGGGAGGCAGTTTCCAACACACCCATTGACTGTGAGAGATACTAGTAGTTTGATAAACCTAGATAGTTGAAAGTAAGAGTTTGAGGGAAGTTGCTTCCTTCTAGTGGTCGATATTCTTGATTAGATCATGAATCAGAATACATGTATGAAGAGTGGAAGCTCTCCTAATCAGACGGATCCCATCATATATCACAATTTTAATAGCCTTATAAATACATTAGACACCTGAATTGATGATTGAAGCTCTGGAGGTTCATTCCATACCCCTGTTAATTAAGCTATGAAATAATATAACTAGGAAACATTCGACCACCGGAGGATGATAATGAACTACAATAAATCCACCGAAGTTGAAATAAACCTCATGTGCCCACTCTCCCTCAAATAAAAGGTTCTCAGGGAATTGATATTTATGGTCATTAAAACATGAGCAGTGGGACGCCATAGAGATACCACAATTTCTTACGTTCTCATTGGTGGAAATTACATTGTGTCTAAGCCTCCAGGTCAGGGAGTTGTATATTGTTGGTATACTCTTGATTCAAAGGAGTTAATTAAATTTTTCCTATTGAGATTGTGTCACCATAACCCTATGACAATCCTTAGAAGAGAAGGTTTTTGATATTGATGTTGAAGAAAACACCATTATGGTTCCACATTATTGTAAATAAGAATATAACTATCTTTTTGATCCTTGGTTTGAACTGCCTTAACAATGGTTAGGTATCTAGTAGACTCCTCATACATAATATTGTAAGATAGACACCATGGGAATCCGAGAATGCAACCCAACCAATTGACTTTCCATAAGCGATCATTCCATTCTCCAATAATCCAATGAAGATGGGGTTGGAGACCAAAGTACAGGGGGTAAAATATGGACATGAAAGATAACATTTTCACTTCATCCATAAAGTACTTCCCAACAAAATTCCACCAATCATCTTCTCCCCCAAGGTCCGAAATTTGATCAGATCTCTAGATATTTTTTCACACCAATATAGGAGGGTATCAACCAGACAATGAGCACTGACCCCACCTTGTTGAATGGACATCATCGTACTCCTCTAGGAAACACAATTACAATTTATCTCAGCCTAAGCATCCCATATGAAATGGAAAATGATCATGCCAATTTTTTAGATCACTCTCATGGGGACATTGACAGATGAGAGTGCATAGACGTGGGTGAAAAAGAGGATGCTATTCACTAGGGCAATACATCCCCAAAATAAAAAGAACATATTTTTAATTTGAGGATTATATTTTCAATATGATTGAATATTTGATCAAATTATTGAATACATATACAGCCTATTGAAATTGGGCCACTAAAGTAATTCATTGGACAACTTCCTCTTAGGATGTTATAAAGATCACAGATAAAGATCGACTGATTGAGTGCACATTTTCTCGATAATAATATGTTTATTTTACACTTATTGATGAATTTCCCACAACAAAGACAAAATTAATCTAGAAACTAGATAATGTAGCATATCAAATTCTTCGTATCATTCAATAAAATATGGGTGTCGACAAAAAACATGAGATGAGAGATTTAGGGGGAATTCCTCTTTCTTAAATAAGGGAAGATGAATCCATTGGTCATGATTTTTTTGATGATGTGGTTTGGGATATATTGTGAAAAAATGAAGTGGATCTATAAGATGGGGTTTCCCTGTCTTAATCCCATGTAAGACTAGAAGAAACCATGTTACATCCTCAAAAAATGGACATCCAACCAAGAAAAACTAAAGGAACAAAAATAAGGTCAGTGAACTAAGGAGAGAATCCCATACCTAATAGAACCTTGTTTATCAAACCATATTCAATGTGATCACATGCCTTTTCCATGTCCTATTTAATCTCCAGGTTTGATCCATGAGACATGGTGTTGATGTACCAGATCTTTTCTTGCACCATGGATATTGTACCCTAAAACGAGTGACCCTTCAAAAACTTGTGTTTCCCCATGGATATCAAACAAGGAAAATTCCCCAACATTCTTTAATTGAGGATAATTTCATGAACATTATAAGGGAAATTTCACATGCTAAATAATTGGTAGTGGAGGATGGTGGAGGGGTTCTTGATTTTTGGTAAAAGGACCAGGGCCTTGGAACAATCCACTCTTGGAAGGACACCCCCTTTGAAAAAATCCTAAATGGAATTGGGGATGTCATCTTTAACCACGTCCAAGGAGTCCCTATGAAAATATTTTATGAAATCATCAGGTTATGGGGAATTGTAAGCTTTAAGGTGCATGATTTCTTTATGTATCTCATCATCCATCTGAATATCCTCCATGATCACTTTGTCCTAGGAATAAAGTTTTTCGGAAATGGTACCCATGAACTCCACTTCTCCTCCTAACTAACCATCCATCATATGAGGATTTGGTCATGCCAATAGGTACTTGAAATAAAAGTGGCCATTACTCCCCACCACATCCCTTTACTTCGAGAATGTCCCATCCACCAACAAGATTTTGGGTTGGACTATTCATTTCCACTCCTTGATTCATGCATGGAAGAATAAGATATTCTTATCCCCTTTGTTTATCAACATAAACCTCAATTTCTCCCTCTCCACACACACTTAGTGAAGAAAAATATCTAAAAATATGTCCTTTTTCATATATAGATCTTCAAATAACCGTTAATCATTGGATCGCTCAAGGATAGCTTAGAGACCATTAATATCTTCCATGGAAACATCCATATCCCTATGACATAGAGGAAATTATTTTTCACGGTCCTAATTCCTACCTCTAAGACTTCTATGTTTGTTGTAAAAATAATTTCAAGTCTTCCCCAAAGTTGGTGCAACCCATGAATCATAATTTATTACATGGAAATATGTTAATATTTGTAGTATCTAAAGTATTAGAGACTTGTTCGCCTTAATGAGATAGAAATAATAATATGAGAGATGTTAGAGATATCATGCATCAAGTGGATGACTATGATGTTAGGATATAATGATATGGAATTCATGTAGGACATTTATTAGTCAATGAGAATCTAGGAGTGATGGGAACCTTGTTGATTGATTCACAACGTAAATATATCACCGGTGTAACCAATCTTCATAATAACATTATCTTCTATGAAGCCGAAATAAATCCACGCATTGCTTCCTAGGAAGTAGAACCCTACTCGTCATTTCTTATGGGTCCGCAACCACATTGATGTCCCCTCCTACAATGCTTTGATAACTGCTCTGGTAAAGCTGTGAGAGGTCCTTCAACAAAAGCTCATGTTGTTGGTTTTCAAAACACCTATAAATTAAGGAAGCTAAGAAGGCTCATTTATCATGAGAGATATTGGTGGTGATGTATGGATAACCCTACTGCATGAGATAAACCAAAATATTCCAATTCCACAAGAACCATATATCTGTATTAAATAGCTTTACATAGGCAAGGATGTTTGTCTTCACCCAAGATCTGTGGCAATATACATTTCATATGATGAGAAGAATTGTTAAACAAGGTGTGTTTCAGCAACAACCCTGGTACTTACAACCTTTTGGGGACACAAGTGTGAGTTATCCTTAAACATCTTAGCTTGGGTCCTCATACACCTGTAGGCACTATTGTGAGAGCTCGAGAGGGAGGAATGGTGAATTTCAATAGAGGGGGGGTCTGACCATGCAAGGAAGAGTACAGATAATGTTTAGTCCTATCATTCTCCCATGATTGGGATATGGTGACTGAGGATGGATAATGAGATTAAGTAGGTGATGAAATCAATTTAGGGGGAGGGGAATGTAAAGTAGCTATAATAGTGGGGGAAGGGGAACCGGGAGGGTCCATTCAAAAAGGTACCCATAGAATATCCAAAGGTAAGATCTGGTGTTTAGGATCTAGGGATGGGGATGGAGGAGGGGAAAAGAAAAAAGGTAGAGGCTTAAGGGGGAGAGAAATCTTGGAAAACCACTAGTCTTAAGAGACCTATAGAGATTTAGAAGAATGGAAACAGTGAGAGAATCCGGGATAATAGGCCTAGAATAATAGAAAGAGAAAGTGATCCCATTGGTCATAGGATGGAAGAAGGAAGGGACTCATGTGAATTCAAACGAGTAACATAAGAAGTGGCCACTTGAACAATCCTCCCTTCCTCTTCAGGTATGGATTGGTTCCCTTTATGGAGATGATGCGACTCACCTAGCTTGACATGATCCAAATCCACTCGGATGGGGGGTGATGGAAACCAACTTATCATAAATAATTACAAAGAAGAAGAGAGTGGCCCTAAACTCAATAAGAGGAACAATACCTTGGAAAAACTGGATAAAATATGTGTTGTGACCTATAGAATGAATCTTTCATCTAGAAGGAGATACTATCAGGGGGAGGACATGGGATGTCCATTTCAACCGAGATTTGTGATTATGAGGAATCTGAGTATCTCCAGGTGTGGTCATCCAAGAAAATGAATCCCCTAAGGAATAAACAATGAACCTAAGGAATCAATCATTTTTAAATGGATGTGTAACTCCAAAGAGGTTGATACAAACCATAGAAAATGAGTTTTCACTCCCATTATGAACATCCATCGACTAGGGGATGTGGATGAAATGCCCGATATAGAGGGAGTAAGGAGATCCACGCCATCATTGAATAAAATAAACATCCATTCTATGGAAAATTCAGATATAATTATGATGGATTTCCACTATCTTCTCTGAGGAGAATAGACCCCACAAGCTGATAAAGCATTGGAATAGTGTGATTTGGGGTTTCACCACACCAAACTTTACCAACATTTTCCATTGGATATTAGACTCTTCTTTCAAAAATTCCACCACAATAACCACTACTTTAGGACACAAACCATCTCTCTGATCCGCCGAAAGAAGGGGAAGAACCTCTATGATGAAAAAATGGGAAGATCTGGGATTTGATGCACATAGAACATTTGTGAAAGAAGGTCCATGACTGGGGGTGGTTTGAGAGGAACCAAAAATGGCTGACAAAAATGAAGTGGGACGAGTGTCACTAGATGGTCCAAGATCAATGATCCTCAGTTTAGGCATTTCTGTCGCAAACTAGGATGGAGAAGTGGTAACAATCCGAGAATTTTTAAAACAACACTTCTCATGATGAGTGTTTTCCATGGGAGAAATGAGCGGAGACATAATTTTAGAATATATATATATATATATATATATTCTAAAATAAAAACATTGAGGATAACATATAATTCATCTTGTATATTCTTGGATATCATTCATAGTAAATTTTTCAAATTCATGTGTAAATAAACATAATAATGGTGATCTCAAATTCTCAGTAAGATTAAAATATTGTGGATGAAAAAAATGAATTAATGAGAGTAACAATTATAGAATTGTAAATAATGGAACACACATACCATGTAATCAAATACTATTAACTATCTCATGAATAATAATCCATGTTAATAACTAGAAATACATGCAATTAATCTAACTAGATAAAGAAAAATATATATATGAAAAGGTATGAAACTAAACCATATTCCATGGATTAATAAACTAAAATGAGATGTATCCATAGATTTTTTAACTTAAGATATCATGGATTAATAATAACTAAAACCATAATGATTGAAATTCTTTTATGATGTATGTCATATCTATGGGTTATGAGGACATATTACCATCAAGACCATTCATAGTATGCTTAAAAATAACGTTAGAAACCCATTTGTGCTATTATTTGTCTCACAAGAACTTATAGATGCATTAATGAGGTATATAATGTCCAGGCTCTACCTATCATTCCCAGTCCAAATCATTTTTCATATTAAATAACTAAATAAAATAATATGCCTCATCAAATAAAAATAATGAATGATTAATATGGATATGTCAATAATTACCCAATTAATCAAATAACTATCGATGTAGGAACCATATTTAAAATGGTATATGGTTTAGGCAATAGTAATATCCATGAGAATTAAAATGGATAATAATGTAAATTAAGTGTTTGATGGTTATATGAAATTAAATATTTCAAGAAAACTGACAAATAAATAATTGAAATAAATGAGAATACTATCCTGGTCCAAATCAATAATTAACAATCCTATGGAAGATAAAGGATGATATCAATACAAAAAATCCCATGTTTGGTAAAATAGTGGGTCGTTGCCGTTGATGAAATAAATAAATAAGTTTATAAAAATATTATTGAGGAATGTATCCTATACTTTTGAAAAAAAAATTAATATTTTTTCCATTCAAAATTCATTTTGAAAAAAAAAATCCTTTTACAAATAAACTTTTTAGTCATGAAAGGATGTATTCAAAGAAAATATTTTGGATAAATCATTAGATGTCATATGAGGTAAAAAAAAGATTCATTTTGTAAGGTAAAATGGTAAGAAAAATTCCTTATTTTGAAAGAGATAATAAGATTCCATTGAAAAAATTGGTAAAACCAAAAAAGAGAAAAATGTATTTACAGAATCATTTTAATATAATTTTAAAATATATTTAAACAATAAATGATTTTTTAGAAGAAAACATGTTCTTCAAATAGAGAGATAAATAAAGTCAGGATTTCTTAAAATAGTTTCTAAAAAAACTTCGAGTACTAAATAGTGAAAATGGTAAAAATACTTGAAAACTATCACAAATAACTAGATAATAATGAAATGGTTTATTGACTAATTATTATATAATTTCCTAAAATGTAAATGTCATTAATATATCATTAGGATTATTTTTTAGGAAGATAATCATTAAACATCCAAAAGAGTCCCATATAACATTGAAAATTTTTAAATCATATCCTTGTGATGTATTAATAATGAATGTATGTTATAATATCTTTATAGTAGTGATATACATAATATATAGTGTAAATTTAAATATAAACACCATATAAAATAATTTTGGTACATAAAAATACAATATGCCTCAATAAAATAAAATTGAGACGAAATCCCTTACACATGAATTGAAAGATCCAAAAGTGATAATAATAAAATGTAACATCTATATTACATGAATATAAATGAATTATTTATATAATAAATCTAAATGGGTCATAGTTACACTGCACAAAATATATATATGGTGATTAGGACACTTGTCTCATGGATGAAAAAAATTGAGATGAGAATCCATACCATGAGTTTCTTTTCGGAAGAAATTCATTTAACATCATGTATAAAAAAATTATGTAAATTTTATAATTTATTCTAAAACATTTTATTGTTTATAATTACTTTTATTTGTTTTATATCTGGGTTTTATATAGCTACTTAAACAATATTTTTTATGTATGGTGTTTCAACGAAATTTGGTTAATGTAGAAAAATAAATTTTTTAGGTGAAATATGGTCAAATGGGTCATTATATAATATATCTAGAAGAAAAGTAATTATATTATTATCTTATATACTCAGTACATAAGTATTTATAATAGACCACAATATTTTGAGATTATAAATGAAGTGAACTGTTCATAGAGAGGGTATGTCATACGTACACATGAACGCTACTTTCATTTCATTGTTGTATTAAAATAATGAAAACAAACTGATACATATTTATATTGTAATTATATTATAATATAAATGTTATATTTTTTACACTGGTTTATTAAGATCTTTATTCATATGTTCGATGTAAGGTATTAATGAGTAATATCGCTTTGAGGGTGTGGTAGTCCACACATCCACAAACGAAATTATAATATCTACACAACATAGAAAGAATAATGGTATGTTATAAATAAAAATTACAGAGAAAAAAAGAAAATATAATATATAATATATAACATATATAAATATATTTTACATTATAATACCCTCAATGAAAGGTGGTTAGGAAAATTGAACAATCATCATTTTGTGAGCCAGTAGTTCATTATACACAGAAAAAATATATTCATTGCCTATTAAATAGACATGTTTGTACATTTATTTCATAAAATTAGCATAAAGACATCCTTGTTTTTCTAGGACACTCATGTTGTTCTGTAATCATAGAATATGGTTTTTATAGGTAGGTTAGAATGGTAATGAAACTAAAAAACATGATAGAAGGTGTTACCTCTTAATCCATCCAATATTGTTTTTTTAATTTTAAGAGGTGTTACCTCTTAATCGGGAAACTTATTTTGTCTTATACTAAAAGGGTTAATTTGAATTATATCTAACATAAGAGAGACTACTAGGATGATGGGAATAATTTTTGGTTGAGTTATGGTAAGATAGTTTTGGATGAAAATGGTTCTTGAAGTGTGAGTATTAGATAATAGGGGTAACGTTTTAGAGGAGAGTGGAGAGGCACCCTTGGAAACTCTAAAAATACAAAATTAATATAAATTTTATCTGTGTTAGAAAAGACACCAATCACATTTATATTGAATATAATATAATTTTGGGTCTATTCTGAATAATCCAATTAATATTAGACATGATGTGAATATTTTTTAATCCTTATATGTTTTTTGACTATTATTCTATTCTTTCTAATCTTACCGTGATATCATGTTATTTAATCTTTGTGGGTCACTATAATGAACAGGAAATGTCAAAATACCATAAAAATATAATTAATTCCATATTATTTCTTATACTAAAAACTTGGTTAATTCTTATATTTTTAGAAATTTTAGAACAATTAATAATTTATTTTATATTTTAAGTTATCAATTTTATGATGTTTTGACACTATTCATACAATACTTTTTAAAAACTTCATAACCACATGATTGTGTTGAAAAATTACAATTAATCAATACTAGCATGTCATAGTCATCCAAAAAAATTTATAACACCAAATATTTAATATAATATTTATTTTAATATTTATAAAGTCATTTAGTTGATTCTTTCATTAATAAATCTATTATTCATCATCCTTGTGTCATAAATAAATTTAATTATATAATGTTTATAAAATTTAAATAAAATACAATGATTTAGGTAATATTTTTATATTACTAATGAATATTTAAAGATTAATATATCACTTATATAACCCTATATAAAAATTGTTTTATTAATAATATTTGTGTTAATGGTTTTTTTTCATTTACTTAAAATTAGATGTTATAAATGTCTAAATCAGATCCATGTGGCATACAAAGGACAAAATTTCAAACCAAGGATTTTATTTATCATATTTAAATCATATAATAAGTTTACTACATGTTTTAGGATAGTCTTATATTATTATAATATTATTTTTACCTTTATTTACCTGGTTTAACTTTTAACTGTGGTAATAAAAATAATTACCATAGTTACTATTCATAATGTTTAAAACTAAAAGGGACTTATTTACCAAATTATGAACTTATGATTAAAAATATTGAATCTATTTTTCCATATTCAATACCCATAATTGGTATAAATTAATTAAAAATTAATCTCATTGAAGGAATGAGAAAATGGGGTTTTAAAGTAAAATGATCAAAAGTTCACATATATTTTATATTTAATTTCATTATAAAATGAGTCCAGTGACCAAAATTGTATTAAAGGATAAATAAATTATTAAATTGTACTTTAAAACCAATTAAAATCATATTCTATCTATATTAATAAATTATATGAAAGGGAAGTTTTTAATTAATATGTAGTGTTTTTCACTGTTAATTAAAATATGAAATTTATCAGAAAAATAACAAAAAAATCAACTGAATAGAATTTTGGATTCCTAATTACCTAGAATAAATTTATTTTATCCAAAATAACATATAAATGTGTTAAAAGTGGTTGTTAAAATATCTTCACCATTAAATGGTTGTACAATTTCTTTTACAAAAATATAGGTTTTTATGTTGTTCTTTTCTGATTCTTATCAAACCTAATTGATGAATATAAAAAATATTAGTTTTAGTATATAACATATATAATTAATTAAAAAAAGTTTAATAATTTAAATTAATTGTTTTCATTAAGATAAAAATCTAATAGAATAATAAAAATAATAACATATCTTTTTTATATCCAATTGATTATTATTCTCATTTATCCATAATTGGTTACCCAATAATTAATTTTATATTTATAGAGACAATATATTTTCATATGTTAGTTAATAATATTCATAAAGGATATTTTATTTCTAATTATATTAAATAATGATATTTTAATATTATATTATTTTTTGGCGAGACTTGGTCTTGCGTATTACGCCAGTTGTCAAGGAAGATCGGTTGTGTGTGTAACACACTTTGACTCTGTGTTTTGTGCAATGCATTACTTCAAATATATTTTAAATAGTAAATATATTATAATGTATATGGATATTATGTTACCTTTATCACTTCTTGTTTCATGTCATATATGTTATCGAATACAATGTTCTTCCTATAGTTTTTCAGGGCATCACATTCTTCCTACCTTAATTAAGTTATTTTCTCTCAATTTATACTTGATCGTAGAAATAGATTCTTTGAGACTTAATACATTTAAATCCCACATCAATATAAGATTTCATAAATCATCTAATATAAAATAGAGTATGGAATGTACCAAGCTTACATTGAAAATGATGTAATTAGTTCTCCAAGTTAGAGAACATTAGTTGCAAGTATAGATACATACTTGGAGGAAAAGATAAAATATTTATAAGGAGTTAATGAGGTCACCAATCACAAAGAATTTATTGATAAATGGAATGTTAATGGCATGAAATCTTTAAATCAGATATGATTTTCAAGGCTATGGGTTCAATAGAAATTAAGTTTTGAGAAAAACAAATTCTTTAATCATTTTCCACATGTTGAGTAATTATTTTATAGACTAATAATATAACAAAATATTCTTAATTTATAGGTATCAATTTCGTATGAAAAATCCTATTTTATGTCTTTGATAAAATAATAATTTACCCTTTCAATAATATAAATATATTAACAATAATGATTTTTTCTTCTTTGTATGCTTGATGCACCAACATAATATTTTAATGGATCGTATGTCCTAAAATTCTACCTATTTGTCCTTAACTATATTCAAAAAATAAGATGGTTAATATATTATTTATAAATATATAAATTTGATATTTTTGGTTCATAATTAACATTTATTAGTCAAATTGTTTAAATAAAAATAATGAAAATTTATAAAGAAATTGCGTAGGTCAGAGGGTTTCGGGAAACACTTATCGTCATTCTGGTAGAGGTTCGAGACCCAAGGCCTTGTGAGGTTTGATTGGTTATCACCCAATATAGAGGTAATCCATTTAGAAAACCAAATTAATATAATTTAAAAAATAAATATCATGAAAATCCTCGAAATTAGGTTAATATCTAAATTGAATTTTGACTTTGGTTTTCAATACAATGTCAATGCAACATCTATTTTGTTTCGACATTGGCCCTTCATTAGTCTATGGATTTTCCATAATATCAATAATATTCCTTCCAACCATAAAACCTCATATTCAATCTAAGAATCCTTATGTTTATCCTAGGTTATTTATTATCATTATTTATCCAAATTCATTATAATAGTTTGTAATGAAAATGTGGATTATCCTAAGAATATCCCCTGGCATTGTCAATCCAAGTGTGCAGTAAGGCCCATTTTCATGTATCAGGTTACCCCATGTTAGGCCCGAAACACCATTTCAATGAATTTACTCTTAGGAACATCTATTCTAGAACAACTTCCTCTTGTAGTATCCAAATATGGATGTCTTACTAGGAAGACCCACATAATCAATTCTGTACCAAAATTATGGTGTGTTCATTTATACATAACATCAAATTATATATTATAGTCATGTTATCTGACATATTTCATTCTAAATATAGTTCCCAAGGTTTCTAATAAACTTATTTCGATACCAACTATATCGAACAGACCATAAATAGCCTGAAGCTGGAGTCAAATATCAATTACAGTGTTATGAATACAAAGAATCAAGCCCCAAAAGACCAATGAATTTAGAAGTATTGGTAAATCAGATACCTAAATTTTTATTTTATTACAAATTAATACAATAAATACAATATATATATATATGAAAATATTATAGGATAATATCTAATATATAATGTATATTTATTCATATCTTTCATATGATGTTTCATGGATTCATGGGGAAATAAACATAACAAGGATAAGCTCGACTTCTCAATAAGGGTAAATTATATTGTTAAAAATAAAAAATCAATGATAGTAATAATTATGGAATAGTAAATAATAGAACACACATACCATGTAACCAACAAACTGTTAGGTATCTAGTTAAAAAATATGTCAAGGTAATAATGGGAAATATATACCATTTAGTTAACAAGATAAGGAAAAATAAATATATAACGGTATGAAACAAAAATATATTCTATTAATTAATAAACTGAAATGATATTTATCTATAGTTATGTCAATGTAAAATCTCATGGATTAATAATAGTTGAAACCATTATGATGGAAATTACTTCTTAATGGATATCATGTCTAAGGAACATGAAAACCTATTACCATCAAGAGCATTCATGAGATGGATGAAAACTAAGGGTATTAACCAATTTTCCTTGTTATTTTTCTCATGATAACCATTTTATGTATTGAAGAGTTATAAAACGTCTGGGCTCCACCCTTCATTTTCCATCCAATGCATTTCCTATATTCAATAACCAAAAATAATAATATTCCTCATCGAATAACCATACTGAATGAGTAATATGGGTCAATCAATAATTCCCCAACTTATCAAATAATTTTCAATGTAGTCACTATATCAAAAAATTTATATGGTATTCGAAATACTAATATTCATGAAAAATGAAATAGATAATAATTGAAATTCAACGTTTGATGGTCATATGAGATTAAATATTTCAATCAGACTAAAAAATAAATCAGGTAAATTCATGGGAATATTATCCCTGTCTAAATCAATTATAAAACATCTAAAAGAAGACTAAAGATTATATCAATAAAAAAAATCACAGTGGGGTAAAATAGAGGGGTATTTTCAATGATGAAATAAATTAAAAACATTTTAATAATATTCTTGAGGAAAATTTCTTTTTATTTTGAAAAACCATTCGAAAATAATTTTCATTAAAAATTAATTTTAAAAAAATATTTTATAAATGAAACTTTTAATCATGAAGAAGGTGGATTTAAATAAATTACAACATAGAAATATGTAAATGCCATATGAGGTAAAAAGAATATTCATTTTTTATGGTAAAAAAATATAAATTTTCCATGTTGAAAAATAGAAAGGAAGATTCCATAGAAAATATTGTTAAAAGAAATAAAAAGATAAAATGTATTTACCAAATAATTTTAAGTTCATTGTTGAAAATGTTTAAATAAAAAATTTTTTGTGGATGAAAATAGGATCTCTGCCATAATAGAAAAATAATATATGGGTTTCATAAAAACATTTTCTAAAAAACTTTGAGTAAAAAAGTGTGAATTTAGTACCAATAAATGAAAATGGTTATCAATAACCAGATATGAATGAAAGGGTTTATTTACCAATGGTTATATAATTTCCATGAATGAAAATTCCATTTATAGGTCACAAGGATTTTTCTTGAGGATAATAATATTTATACATCCTAAAGTGTCACATAAAACTTTAAAAAATTTTAAATTATGTCCTCATGAAGGATTAATATCAAAATACACTTATAATATCATGATATTAATGAGATCTATGATAAATAATGTCAATGGAAATATATACATCATATAAAGTAAACTAGATGCATAATAATACTATATTCCTAAGTGAAATGAAATTGAGATGAAATCACTAACACATGAATTGAATGATCAAAAAGGTATATTCATAAAATGAAACATTGAAATAGAATTAATATAAATTAATTCATGATATAATATATAATAATTTTTAGTAGGTATACCACATAAAATAATTAAATGGTGATTATGAAAGTTATCTCATTGATGTGAAATGTGTGATAAGAATCCATACCATGAGTTTCCTTTTGAGTGAACATACTATAACTTTTTGTATGATATACTTATGTTAATTTTCTAATTGACACAGAAAATTATCCATTTTTAAAATTAGTTTTTTCTAATTTAATTTTATGTTTTTTACAACTAGTTAAACAATTAATTTTATGTCATGTGTTTCAAGAAGATTCAGTTAATGTGTCAAAGTCAACTATGTTAGTTCAACTATGGTCAGATGGGTCAATATATGGTATGTACTGAATAATAATCATTATATTATTATCATATATACTTACTGAATATGTAATTAGTATAGTTCATAATATTTTATGATTAAAAATAAGGTACACCGTTCATGGAGATGGTATCTCGTACATACACATGAACACTACTTTCATTTAATTACTGTATTGAGTGAATGAAAATTAAATGGTAAATTTATATATTATAAATCTAGAATAATATCTATGTAATATATGATACATATTATTATTAGAATCATCCTTTATATGTAGCATGAATGGAATTACCAAGTCATATTTCTTTGAGTGGAAGTGGTCACACTTCCCAAAATGAAATTGTCGTGTTTACACAACAAGGATTTCATAATGATAAGTTGTAAATAAAAATTAGAAAACCATATATAAAATATAAAAATAATATATATCATATATAAATTTAGTTTCCATCATAATGTCCACCACCAGAGGTGGTAGGGAAAATTGAACAATTATTTATTCATGACACAATTGTTTGTCGTACACAGAGATAATATGTTCCTTACTCAATAAATGGAGGTGTGTATAAGTATAGGAAGATACCATAGTATAACCACATACTAGTTTATTGTGGATACTATTGTTGTTCATTAATCAGAGAATAATTATATTCTAGGTAGTTCATAATGGGAATGAAACAAAAAAGCATGAGAGGTTGTTAACTCTTAATCGGGTAACTTCTTTTGGTTTATAGAAAAAGGATTCATTAGGAGGATTTCTCTACTAATAAGTTTTTCTATGATGATGATAGGGATTTTGGAATAGGTATTGGAAAATCTTGGCCGATCCAAATGGTTATTAATGTGTGAGTAATAGAGAATAGTGGGTTCTATTTTATAGAGGGGAGGAGAATACCTAGAAACTCTTAAAATATTAAATTAATAAAAATTAAATTTCAGTTCCAAATGGTCTAAAACGCATTAATTTATAATATAATATGATTTTAGGTCTAATAACCATCATTTAGTTAAAATTATACATGTTTTGAATATTTTTTAATCTTTATCATTTTGGTTTAACGCTTATTTAACCCTTCTTAATCTTATAGTGATATCATGTTATTTACTCTTTCAGTGTTTTTTTTAGAAAATCAAGCATTAAATCTTCAATTAAGAAAAACAAATTACAAGAGTCTGAATGCGGGGATTTTACATTTGTCTCTAGTAAGAATATAAAGGATCTCCTCATCAATAGTGGTCAAATGCACACCCGAGTCTTCAGAAATACCTTGATTTGCAAGTTTATCAGGAAGAGAATTGGCTTCACGGTAAACATGTGTGATGATGAAGTTATTTAAAGCAAGAGTATCAAGACATTTGATCCATTTCAATGTAAGCTTCCAGGTAAGATGGGTCTGATTTTTCTGAACAACATGGACAATAGTAGAATAATCACATTCAAACGAGAGATCATTTACTGTTTTTGTGTTAATATAATTACCATAACATGTCAAACGACCATGAAAAGTGTAATTTATGTCATATTAGGACTTATATAAACACTTGGTTGAATCTTATATTTTGAGTTACTTTATAATAATTAAAAAACAGCATTAAATTTTATGTTATGAATTATGTAAAATTTGACACCATTCATACTTGTCATTTTTTAATAATTCTTAACCACTTTATGCCCTATAAAAAACATTAAATCAATCCTAAAATGTCATATTCATCCGTATAATTCATGTATGACATCATATATTTAAAATAATATTTATTATAATATTTATAATATAATTTGATTCATTCATTCCTTAATAAATCTATTATTCCATCATCATTGTGTCATAAGTATATTTAATATTTAATATTTAAAAATTATAAATAAAATACCATGATATATTTAATATTTTTAAATTTATAATGAATATTTATAGTCAAATAGATCACTTATATATCCCAGTATAGAAATTATTTTTGTAATATTAGACATGTTTTTGATATTTTTGCCTTTATTTAAAATTACATGTTATAAACATATTAATCACTCCCAAGTTGCACCCAAATACCAAAAGTTCAGACCAAGGATTTTATTGGTCATACATGATTCATAAAATAATTTTAGTACAAGTTTTAGGGTATTTTTATACTATTGTAAAAATATTTTTACCTTTATTTACCTTATTTACCTTTTAACAATGGTAATAAAAATTATTACCAAAGTTACTATTCATAATGTCCAAAAATAAAAGGGACCTATTAACAGAATTTTTTCCTTCTAATTCAAAATATGGAATCAATTTTTTAAAATTAAAAACATCTAATTAGAATATATTAATTAAAAATTAATCTCGTGGATGGAATTATAAAACAGGTTTTTTAGTATAATGTTCAATATTTCACGTAGATTTATTATTCAATTTTAGTTGGTAATTAATTTCAATTTCTGAAATTGTATTAAATGAAAAAATATTTATTAAAATTTATAATAAACCCAATTAAATTTCTAATCTTACTATATAAATATATTAGATGAAAATTCAGTTTTGAATTTAAATATAGCATTTTCACTATTCATTAAAATATGAAATTTATCATAAAAATACAAGACATTAAACCAAAGCAAATTTTGATGTCCTGATTTCCATTAAGAAGTATATTTTATCAAAAATAACTTATGAAGGTGTTAACATTGGGACTCAAATTTTTTTTCATTAAAAGGTGGTAAATTTTACTTTATAAAAATTTTGGTTTTTATGTAAAAATAAGGTTTGTTATTATCTAATCCATATCAAACCTAATAGATGAATAAAAAAATATTTGGTTCAGAATATAACATATATTTTTCCTTAATATCATTTACAAATTTAAATTAATTACTTTTATTAAGATAAAACATTTTTGGAAACATAAAAATAAAAATATATCTTTTTATATCTAATTGATTCTTCTTTTCATTTATCATTAATTGATTACACATGAGTTCATTTATATTTATATAAACCATATATTTTTATATGGTATCTAATACTATTCATAATGTCTAGTTTATATCACATTATATTCAACAATAAAATGTTAATAATATATTGGTGTTTGGTGAAACTAGTTCTTGCATATAATGAAAGCTATCGGGGAAGGTTACTCTTGAATGTAACACATTATAACTCAGTACTGCATGAATTAAATTACATATAATATATTTTAATTTAAAAATATATTATAATTTATCTTGATATTATATTAACTTATACTCTTGGATTTTCTTATCATACATGCTATCAAATAAAAGGTTATTCTTTTAGTTCTTTGAGGCATCACACATAAGATAAATGTTAAACATTATATTGAATATATTATTTATAAATTTCATTAACATCATCCAATAAATATTGATTATTTTATGACACTTGTTCACATTTAATTTTTTTCAAAAAAAACATTTCCCTTCATATTAAAAAGGCGTTTATATTAATTTATAATAAATTGATCACAAAAGAATATATATAAATGTGTAAATCATATTTTCCATAATTCGGTTATTTGTGTTCATTACAACCATTTTTATGGATAGGTTATAATAATATCATTTAAATAATAATATTCATTTTTTTCTTAATCACTATGTGGGAATCATATAAACTATTGGACATATCATTTAATTTAATTAAACATAGGATGTTACACACTTAATCCCAATATGGGGTATTAGGAAAATTAATACAAATAGATAATTCACAGTGTACATTTTATTATATTCATTGGGAATTACATTCCGTTCAAGTTCATGTGACGACCAATAATATTTGATGTTGTCACTAAAAAAGATATGCCTAGATTTGGTGGTCTGACTGGACTAACTAATCTCTGATTCATTAAGAAGGCCCATGATCCTTGCCTCAACTATTTCAAAAATGCCTTACCCTATCTATTTTTTGGGACTCTGTATATTTTTTACTATGTCGAGGGGGTTGATACCCTCTCAGAGATGGGTAATAACCCATGCCCTTTATGTGATGGATCCCATGTTGGGTTCCCACATTTTCATACACTAGGGGACCTTAGTTGGTTCCTAGTTATAGATTAACACTAATAAATGTTTTGAAATTAACTACATATGGATACAGTTGTCTCATTAGAATAGTAAAATTGTACGTAAGCCTATGAGGCTATGGATAATAATGATTTGTTCACAATTAAAAAGAACCCATGAATTTTTTTTCCTTTTATCTCTTTAATTTATTATATTTAATTTATTTAGAACCACATATTATTTATGAGATCCATCTAATGATATTAATATATTAAGATGGTATTTTTAAAAGATTACTAATGGCATTTTTTTGTGATTTGGCCTTTGATCCTTATATGATATCATGATATTGATGTGTATTCTAGTAAATCTACCTAGGATATTAATTTTGAAAAATTTGAAGAGTTAAAAGGATTTCAGGGTTTGATCAATGGTAAATAAGTGTTTCCATGAAAGAAGGGGGCCCATAGATTCCTTGAATTTCTATGATCTAGGCATTCAGCCTTGAGTATTATGATTATTTTGATAATTAGATACCTATGTCAAACATAGTATCAAATTATAAAAGAAAGTTTAAATTTCATTTTCCAAATTTACATACTCATTATTATTAGGATATGGTCTATTGGAGTAGTGACATAGTGATTATTTCTGATTCTGTTATTTCCCATGATGAAAGTGAATCAACTTCGAGCCATTCATTATATATTGAATTTGAAGAGAATCCATATATTCTTAGTATCTGTCTTCATAAAATTTAATATTAATGAACATGATAGATTATCCATATGATACTATATTGGGAAGGACATACACTTTGGAATTGACTGTGGGTCTTACAAGGTTGTCACAATATCATGAAATTCCCAGAGACCAATATCATGAAATTCCCAGAGACACTCAAATATTATCCAATTAAAAGATTGTCAATCAGGACCATTGACCCAATGACTTATATTGTATTATATATTATTAAATATTGATGATTATTTATTTATTTATTTAAATTCATCTTGTCACATGAGCATATTACTTCATTACAAGAATATATGGGACATAATTAGTGGTTCCCTATTTAGTCATATGGTCAAACCCTTCTAGGGATTCCATTTATATTGGGTTTATAAGAAGTATCTCAAATTGTTTAAGGTATAAATTAGGATATGGAAGGGTATTACATGTTCTTTTTGGAGCAGCTCGACTTCGATTAGGAGGAGGAATGTTATTACTAAATTGGGGGGAAAATACGCATCTTTAGCTTTATTTCATTTGATTATTTACATTGTATTTTTTTGGACTAATGAGATTTGTAACATATATTTCTATATATCATCATTTTATTATAATCCCATGTTTATACTAAATTATTTTTAAGATACTATTATGACTGTAGAATGCGGATGACTTTATATTATTTTTCTAATGATTTTTTACTTCGATATAGTGAGTATAGTTTCACTCTGGTGACTATTTATAGTATAATAGCTAGTTAGAAACATCAAGTGTATAGGGAGGATAAATTTTGTTGATATGGTTAAAGGATCAAGGGAATTGGTTAGGAGGCCATCATACTAGTAAATTACAAAGAATACCATAAATTAGTCAGGATAATGTGTAAACACTTAATTAATCAGATCAATCAAGATAGTATGGGTGTTCTAAATTCCAAATTGAATTAATTTTTTTTCAAAATATCCATATTTTATATAGAATATTTTAATTTGTATGTATTCACTTTTTTCTGATTGAAGATATCTTGAATTAAGGTAACAATTTTAGAAATATTAATCCCCTCATAAATTATTAAATGTGTAAAAAATGCATGCTAGAGGATACTTGTTTTTTCCAAATATTTGAATCTTTTATTATAATAAATATAAATATGCATTTATCCGGAACTAATATTAACAACATATTAACCACATTGTTATTCACTCGGGTGTATGAAATCCATATTGAAATTCTATTTTTATCTCATTTTGGGTTTAATCCAATTCAATCTATTCTAATTTTTAAGAAATATATTATATTGGAAATGCATAAAGTATGATTTCAATAGATACTAAACAAATATATTTAAGAGAATTACAATAAAAATATTTAGAAAAATCATCTATATACTGATACAAAAATAACATCTATTTGTTATTGGGTTTCTACCCATTAATTTCAGCTAAATACACAACATTTATTGGTATTAATATTCATTAAATTGAACTAATTTCTATATATAGTTCATTTTAATCCATTAATCAATAGATGATCATAGTTTGATTCATGATATGAATTCACTTCTCTATCATAGAAACTAAAATTAGATCTACACATGGTGGTCAAATCCAAAACCATGATCAGATAAAATTCCTCTTAAGGGATTGCAATAAGATTTATTACAAGCACATTACCACAAATACCAATCCAGGTGGACTTATAGAACTCTAATGATATCATCCAAAAAAAATAGTTTCCAAAAATAATTCAATAACTAAATGTTAATAATATGAATAAATAGTTTTATTAAATGTTATTTATTTAAAATAAACCCTAAAAAGTATAAAATATGATATTTTCAATATTGAACATATATATTATCACCTCAATTTAATTTATAAAGTATTTTATTTAATTTTAAATTGGATTTTGAGAATTCAATCGTAGTAATTAGATTAAAAATTATACTATAATTGAAATTTATGTACCATGGTGTCGTAGTACAACCTAAGAATGGGGAGACGAATTAGTTGGGTGAAATTTACTCTCATCTTTAGATTTAATTTGATATTTAGTTCACATTTTCAACGACACATTAAATCTAATTTTAGTGAAAACCATGTTTAGAAAAAAAAATACGAACACACAAATTTTATTTACTTCACTAGTAAAGGGGTACTTGAGGTCAACATATCAACGATCTGTTGATATGGTGATTAATGTTTACATTGGTATTATTAGGTCACAAAATTAGAAAGATATCACTACTACACTGTGATCCATGACCTCTTCAAATTTCTGATTGTTACAACTATTGGGTATTTAATGATGAAATTTAAAGATAATTCATTCTTATAATATTCCAACCATAGATAAATAACATCAAACTACAAGTTTGTTTTCATGATGACTAATAATAAATTTAATATTTATCAAATAAATACATGAAAAAATATACTTTCATTCCTGATCTTTAATGAACTTCAATTTGATCCTACATCCCCAATAAATATTTAATATTCAATATTTTAAGCACACTAGACTCCTTTATCTCTACTCCTTATTATGCAATATATTTTCACTATTTTTGATACTTTTTTTCTTATAGATTTTATCTGAAAAAATTATTATGATTCGTCTATAAATATCAAATTAAAAGTCTAATTAGACTTCTCATCATAATCAGTCATTATAATTTTTTTCTCTGATGTTCTACACTCTCTATTTTTGAATTTTTAATTACTATATATTGAATGACTAATTAATGTAAATATAACTTTTTCAAAAACACATCCTCTCAAAATTTACAAAAACACATATATAGTTAATTATTTTATTATTCATTTCATGATCTGATGGTTTCCCAATACCTTCTATTTAATTTTAAAATATATAATCGACTATCCATTTTCATCATAACACTATGCTTCCCAAAAATAATCACTTAAATCCCCTTATAATTAGTCATAGTGAACCGTTCATTCTTGTGGAATGAAATTTTGTTAGAAAAATAACATAAATCTTATGATATATTATCTTGTTGTAAACTTATGTAGTTTAATTCTCTTATATTATTTCCATATTCACTATAAATATCTCTAACTTCATCATAGAACATTTTTTTCATTTTATAACAATTATATTGATATATTTTATGTTATATACTCTAAGTCCCACTGTAAGAGGATATTTTTTTTCACATATTGAATAAAAAGTCATTAAAATTAATAAATGTAAAACCACATATCAATTTTAATAAGCATCACATGAAATTAAGTTTGTAAAAAATACCAATTGTAGTGTAAGTATTTTAGTTTCAATATGTAAAACATATAATAATATATGAATAAAGGTGTCATTATCCATTTTGTAACACATACTATTTAGGTGATGTTACCATCTTACTCTTATAAATAAGTTCTTCCATCATTTTTTATGTAGTTATGAAATGTTTTACTTGAATTTTTTTGGTATGGTGTTCCCTTTTTATTCATATAATTATTAGAAGAAATATCTAAAAAACTAATAAACATATAGAATCATCATGTAACATCGATGGTATCAATTTTTTTACAATAATTAAATTCAAAAATCACATTCAAGAAAAAATAATTCCTAACACCCATATTATTATAACAATTTACCGACATTGCATTTTATTATCATCATTTATTTAAATAATTTTTAATTACCAATATGATCACCTTGGAATTAATATATAGGTAGGATCCCCCTTTCAAAATAACATTAAAATCATTAATTTAATATATTTTGAACCATGATTTTATAATATTTGATACATTCATTGATTGAAAACCATTAAATGAGTCTTCAATTTATCTCTAAACATATAATATTCAGTGTATGATGATTTTAAAACAGAGAATGAAACAAAATATATTAAAGGAATCCACATCTCCCTTAAAGGGATCATTATTGTAACTCTTTAAAAAACTTGTAATACACAAAAAATTATATTTTTGGTAATATTATCTATTACAATAATAGATATAAACATGAAACAAAAAATAATAACATCGAAAACCATTGTCATTAATAATAGGGTGATGGGATATTCAATTGTCTTTTTTGGATTTTTTTGATATCCATTTTTCAATGGGGGACTTTAAAATAAAAGATCCTTTACGGTTTTTGAATGATATATTCCACTATATCATAATTTCCTAGGTTTTATAGAAATATTATGTTCTTCTTCACTTTATCATTTTTAAAAATCTTATATTATCTTAATGTGGTTCATGTGGTTGTGTTTTGCGAGATTTTTTTTGAAAAATAATTAAAACATTTATATTCTCATATAATAAACATTTTATGATGTAAAAATAAAAATATCATTATTATATTTATTAAATCCATATAATTTTTTTATAGTATTTTATTGACAAGAATTTTTATTTCCCATGTTAGGAATAAGGAAATATAATGAAGCATTTTTGTTAGCCTACCAACACAATTCATCCCATGGTAAAACTCTCATCCACTAGTGTATTTTCAACCCCGTATATAAAAATACCAATTTTTATCTAAGTAAATCCATAAATAAAAGTTCATTTAATATTTAAACAATATACCATAATTTAATACCCCTTAAACATAGTATATTATTATTCTCACGTCAATTAGATGTTCATTATTTTGATAACAATGAAAGCATTCTACAAAAAAAATTAAAATATCTATATTTTTCAGGGTTTTACGGAGTAAAAACCCAATGATTTCACTACGAAATGATTATTATACCCCCATTGATGTTTTCAATTTTTCCCATTATAGTTCAAACTAATACGGCTGTAAATACTCACTTGAAATCTCAAATGAATAATTTATCAAAATGTATATAACATACATCATATACGAGAAAAATGGGTTACATTAATTTTGGTGACTTTTATTCCATTGAAAATTTCTCAACTCATAGATCATTGACTTTTCAAAAAAAATGAAAAATTTTCCAAATTTATAAACATAACAATTTGTTCACCATATAATATGATATTATCATTATACCTCGATACCATAAAATTATCCTCCTCCAAAATTTACACATTGAGTCTATAATCTACCCATCTTATTTTTAACATCATATTTCACATAAATTTCAATAAAATACCATATAATTCATTGGGTAGTTTCATTATCCCATACCATGATTTTCCATCATGCATAATTTTTGGTAATCCTTTCCTAAAATTAACTAAACATGTTTTAAGCTATATACTTAATTATTTTTTCCATTATTTTGAAATATAATAATGAAATACCTAAAAATATACAAAATTTAAATTAGTCACCAAATACTAGAATGAGTCTAATATTATCCATTACTTATAATAATATGAAAACCACTTTAATATCAATACCTTTAATATGTAAATATACCTTATAAACAATCCTCATTTTATTATTATAATTATTAAAATTTTGATCCATATTTTTAATGAAATTCTATTTTATACCGACCACATTATGTTTCTTATTCTTCCTATAATATATGATATCTAAATTTTACTAATTTGCACAATGTTTTTCTCTCTTAGTTTTCACCTAGAATTCTTCATTTTAAACTTTTTAAAATTTAATTTTTTCAATCTCTAGTAATTGATCAGTGACACCCATATTTATAAAACATTGAGTCTGTGTTGTATTATATTTCCATCTAAAAATAATTATTTGACGAAATTTGTACCTTTACATTATAATTAGGTTATCTATTGACACCAATCATCTTTTTTTATTGTACATATTCAGTATCTGAATCATCATCAACCATATAATTTTGATATCCTCAATTTTCTATATTTATTTATATTCAATATTAAAAAACATATTCTAAAAAAACTCTTATAATAATAATTGGGAACATTCTCAAAAACATTTACATAAATAATAGAAAAATTCATTTTTCATCCTCATACTGAAACATCTTGAGGCCTTCATCTTTTTTAGTAGCTAAAAAAAATACCTTCTTCCACAAAATCACCATAAATGTCATGATCTCATTTTTTATTTTAGATGAAATACATTATATAAAATAACCTAATTCTATATGAAGAATGATTTCCACCACTTTATTTTTTATATATATTCATATATCACATGGATTATGTACAACTCATTTTTTGTAAATCACAACTTCAACTAATTTTTCAATTTCTGAAATGAGATGTAACAATTTATCAGTAATTAATTTTCTTTATTTTTGAACATGTATATTATTTTTTAATAACTCCATTATCTTGGAAATACCTCATATAAGACTTTTTATGTTAATAGGATGATTTTATATAATATTTTCAACATTATAAGATGAGTGCAATTTTAATCATTTTGATATTTGAATATTTATATTAAATTTGGATTCATTTTCTACACTTTTTTGTAAGCATGTTACTAAATCTATCACTTCTATATTTTAATAATTTAACTTTGTACATAAAATTGCAGTACATTGATCCACATATAACATGTACAACCTATTAGTATTTCTTCATTTCTGAAAAATTGTTTCACAATTACCAGTGTGAAGAAAATTTAGTAAATGAAATTATCAATTTTTTATTAGAGAATCTAGCTTAGTAACCATTATTCCACTTTTTTATATATCAAAAATATTTTAAAGCTGCTTCATTTTTATATGTTTCTCTACTATAGCTCAATATTTTGAAATCTTCATCATAAATTAATGATATCTCTGACCTAACCATTGGTTACAAAATCTATTCCATTATTCATATATTAAAAGAAATGTATTCTCTTTGATTCCAAAAAAAAATTTGATAACATTTTTCCACCAGCGATTCAAAATTTAATATTCATACATTGATTTTATTTTTCACCCCTTACTATAAAATTTGACATCCAAAATAGGGAATCAATTTTTACTTATTATCAATAAATTAAGTCGATGTCCTTAAAAAAATATGTATCCTTATTATTTAAATCATCTCTAGAGTGGAAATTCACAATACATCCAATTATATCTATAACTCCATTATTTTACATATAAAGAGTTCCATTAATTCTTCCATTTATATTAATTAATTGATTGATATTACCTCTCATTCATTAAAAAAATATTACTAGTATCAATGTTATACTATTTGTTATTATTTTGAGACTAATATCATCCAAATTTCACATTTAGATCTTATTTAATTATTTTTATGAAATACATGAATGAATTAGAAAATTTATTGGGCCAATCCACAAATTTCCATCACACACCATTATGTCAAAAATTTTGTCTCTTTGAGAAATTAAATATTCTTCAAGGGATCTAAATATGAAACCCCAAAATTCTCATTCAGACATTATTAATAGGAAAATTTTACCCAATTTATATTGTAATAAAATGATTTGTGTATGATGTTTGATTAATTAAAACAGTTTCTATAAAATGAATCAATTCTCTAATATGAAGTGTATATTTCATCCATCTATTGATTTCCTAGTACATATTCTCCTTTAAATTAGTATTTAAAATTATCATCATAATAAATTTTGTTTCCATGAAATATATATTACCAACACTATAAAATAATATACTTTATATATAAATTATCCAAAAAATTTGATTTTTTATATAAAATAATACTTGTTTACATGTACTCACTGGTTGAGAATAATATTATTAATATTTAATAATTTTTCCATTCTTACAACTAGATATTTTTTTCGAAATCATAACCAATACAAATATTACAAATTTTATCAGGTTATTTTTCATTATGTGTTTAATCAACAGTTCTTATTCCTTTTTCTTCTTTCAAATTCAAATCATTATTTAAAAACATACCAAAAAGAAAATATATTCATTCAACCATAAATTTTTTATTTTGTTTTAACTGTCAATATCTATAAAATGACTTGTTCTACAGGATCATTGATCTTCATCGAACTACCCTATCTAGATAATTTATGATCATCTGTGATAGTGAATTTTCATAAGACATAAACCATTAATTCATATTTACATTAGGTTTAAAATTATTTTCATACTTACTCTAAATTGTATTATGGTGATCTTAATAAGATTCAACATCATAAATATAACTCACTGACTTATTAATTAACCAATAGTTGAGTTTTTCATCATATTTTTTAAATCAATCTCCTCAATAAATCCCTTAATATTAACATGATAATCTAAAATAATTTTCTATTTATTATTCTCTTCTTCAACATTATATATTTTTTTCTATTTATTCTTTAATAAAATCAAAAACACCTAAGATAAACTAGGTTTCATCTTCTTCTAAATGATAATATTCATCATCCTCTTAATTAATAATAACAATAAACTTCTTCTGAATTTTATTACAACATGAATTTACTTCATTTACATTTATTCAAGATGAAAATGTATTCTTATATTTATAGGGGTTATCATACCCACAAACATTTTCATTATGTGTTTTTAAACCCCATGAATCGACGCATCTATGTTACAAACAATTAAAAACAAACTATTTTTATTATCCTATCAAAAATGATACTACTTTTCTAAAATTAGTTGAGATAATTTATGTGAAATTATCATGTAAAATATAATCATTATCAACATCATTATTCATCAATCTCAATTTCTTTTAATTCAATATATTTAAAAAAATATTCAATTGAGTTTTCCATCTCACCCACATTATAAAAGAAAATAAAACAACATTTTAAATTAGTAAGAGAAATCCCACACATATATTTATCCTATAATTTATATTCAATAGGTTTATATAGATAATTAAATATTATAATAATCATCATCCCAATATATTAATCCTTAATATCATGACCAAGATCATTAATGAAACCAAAAATATCAAAATGATTATTAATGAAATCATTATATTGTCATTTTAGTTCATTATTAGATCAAAAAATAAATTTTTTAAAACATGAATCTCTTTAAATTTTGCTTCACCATCATATATATCATAATTTTTTCCCATATATAGTTACTCATTGAGTGTACTATCACATTTATTTACATCTAATTATAATGTTCCATTGATAAGGAATATTGATTTTTTGGATCATTATTTAATATGTTTTTATCAGATCTATCAACTATCTTCTTATGAGATCACAAAATTATGTTTCACATACTACATAAAAATATACATCATGATTAAGAGACCTTATATGAGACTTAATATATTCATTCCCTGTATAATAATTACATCATTAAAATATGTATAGTCTCTCTACATTTACAACATTTTCCATCACTATATCCATCAAAGAGTACATTCAAGAAATAACCATTTCCTATTATACCACTTGTTGTACCCTGATCTACCTACACACCATATGGGGTTTGGGGAGTGGTGAATTTGATGATTTAAATTTCAACTTATATTTAGAATAAATTAGATATTCGTGAAACATTTTTAACAAATCCCATATTCTAATTTCAATCACAGCCAAATATTTAAATATAATATTAATAAACAAGTAACCTTTTCATTGTCCATGTATATGTGGAAACTCCATTGAGAAAAAATTTACTATGGGATGATATTAATATTAATAACAACGTAACTACATAATTATTAAAAATTTAGTAAGACATAATTTATAGACAAGGTTATATGTAGTATTCCACACATCCAATAACTTCATAGTTGAGGTATATAATTATTTAATTTAAAAGAATA
This sequence comes from Viscum album, assembly GCA_963277665.1. Classification (NCBI taxonomy): domain Eukaryota; kingdom Viridiplantae; phylum Streptophyta; class Magnoliopsida; order Santalales; family Viscaceae; genus Viscum; species Viscum album. The sequence continues at coordinate 1,571,405,498 of OY728150.1, read as the reverse complement.
TTTGTCATAATGGATTTTGATCATTATTAACTAATACCATATATTAAATTTGATCCCTATGATTTTATGGTCTTCCAATTCATATTTATTAGAGATAGAAATAGAATAATATTTTTTTAATAATAGTGTTTTGTTTGACCAGGATGTAAAAATCAATATTCTATATTAAATATTTATAACAGAGTATATTATCAGAACCATGACATATGATCACTATGTTTTCAATATAATTGTGGCACTTTTTTCAATATAAATCCTATAAATCATATGATATTGAAAATAATTTATTAAATTCAATCATAAACTTAATATATCAACCAAATAAAATATTCTTATTTTCATTTGTGATATTATGGATCAATGTATTTTTAAATTGTAGTTTCATTCTATTAAAAACTACATGTCATCAGGAATTTATAATATGAAACATTAATATAAAATCAACAAGTACACATATGTTGTTCATAGAGTTCTTCTCCATAATTTAATTGGATGGATTATCTATAACAAATCTTTACCATCTAAGGAGGACATTGGGGGACCTATTACTTCATAACAAGAGTCTTCCTTGAAAGAGTAAGTAAAATCAAACCATAATTAGTCATAGTGTGAAATTCCTTCTCATTAAATGTGTGATTTTTCCATCTAAATAGATTATTTGATATATATTTTCTCAAGGAATGATAAGATTTTACTCAATATTATTATATTACATTTTGATTCATTTAATATAACCATGAGTTGTTCTTTACATATTATTTCATCCATGGAGTGAATCTTCAATAAACCTATTTGTTGATATATATTAAAACTCTCTTCTTGGGGAAAAAAATTTATTTCATTGGGTGGTGAAAAATTCTATTAAATCTAAGAATGTAGATCACTATTATCAGTTGATTGGTTTTTATAAAGAATTAATATTATCTTATGAAATAGGATTATGGAATGATTCTTATTTTCATGGTGCATATGTTCTATATGATGGTATTGTTTAAAACATTATAATTTGTTTGATGGTGTGTACCACTCATATGGAGTTTCTGTTTTACTCATATGTAGAGTTTTTTCCACCATTTTAGAATTACGAACAAATTTTTTATGTTTGGATGATTATTGATGTATGATATCTATAATTCACTAATTTCTCTAAAACATATCAAAAAACACATGTAAACATCATCGAACATGACATGAACTCTGAGGCCTCACAAATTCACATATAAAAAATAATAATTACCATTACAAAAAATTCAACAAATAAACCTATTATAGTAACCCTAATCAGAACAAAAATATCCTAAATTATTACACCTTCATTTAATCCAATGTTATTTATCATAATATGAGATAAATTTTTTCTTATAATAGGTCACTATATATTTAACCACCTTATTTTTAAATTATAATATCTGAAATTATACAGAACCCCTCTTTGATATTAGCTAAAAACCCGGGAACAGACACCAATATCTCATTCCAAAATCACATACAGTATATATATTATTTAATAAAATATAATATGACATTAACATATAAAGAATACATAATTAATCATTTTTATTAATATTGGTCCCATCTCATAAAAATAATATTCATAAACCAAACATTTTAGTATCATCATGGAATAGATACATATCCATTTTATTTTAACACATGTAAATTATGTTCTATGAATATTATTTTCACATGATATCCTTTATAAATAGCATATTATCCTTAAAACTATATGGAATAGAATCATAATAAAGGCTAATATATAATTCTTTATGATATTAAAAATAAGGGGAAAAATTAGTGACCTTAAATTAGAATAAGATAAAAATGTGGGCATGGGAAGATAATTAATAAGAATTCGAATAAAATAATCGAATCATACCCAATGAATCATATATTATTAATTTTCGTAGTTATTGAATGGATTTTGGAGTAATTTAAAACATGATAAATATGTTTTTATAAAAATGAAAAAAATAAATATATAATACTTTACATATATTTTAGAATGTGGAATATACATAATAATTTCAAATAATTACTTATATTGAGGCTCACTAATAATAAAATAATCCCATTGTGGAATAGAGAACCTTGTGGAATAAGTATTCTCCATAATATATGATATGTTAATAAATAAGATATAATTATTTACCCGACGTATTGGAGGGTTTTAAAATTATTGATCTCACTCACAACATAGTGGGAAGAGAATTGTAAGTTTTTTGTTTCAATTGACATTCTATATAATATCATCATATATTGTATTAACAATATCATTTTTTGTCTACCATGGACATTTTATTAACACAATTTATGATGATACATATGTTATCCCCTTGAACATAAATATATTCATACATCTATCATAGTTTAATTAAACCGTGGAAGGGAAATTTATTTCCTGAAAGAATTTATAACACATTATCATAGGTATTTCCATAGATAATGTTGGTTATATGATTGGAGGTTATATTTAGTGATGTATAGGAAACATTAAACGATGTTACCATAGTTTTAATGAAATTTTATAAGAGTAATAAAATTTATATTAACGAAGAAGAATATATTCTCATTAAATTTCTATACCATTAATATCCATAGAAAACCCATTTTAATAAGGGAATGATAATTTCATTTTAAAACCAAGAAATCATGTAGGTTCATTTTCATAATGTATACCAATGACTATATGAGGATTGTTAGTTTGTATTTAACATGTTTTAAAATCGGATAAAAAAATAATTATCTAAATAAATAAACTTCTATTAGTAAACTACTTGTGACAACAAAATATTAACAATATTTACTAAAAAGTTGTCTATGAAATGTTAAGGAAAAATAAAAAATACCATGAGAAATAATTTTAAAATAAATATATACATCCAAAAAAATTATTAATATTGATAAGGAAGAGAAAGATACTTGAATGAAAATAATTGACTAGGTCAGTTTTTTTATAATCATCACTTTTGATTAATTTGGATGAAATGAAGTCCACAAATTAAAAATATATATACAAACCATTTCTAAATAGAGTTGAATAAAATCAATGGTTTTTCTTCAGTGAACTTGTATTTTCTATAAATGGATGTTCAATCATAATCAATTAGGATCTTTAAATGAGATTTATAGGGAAACCCTTACATTAAATCTTGATATCCATTAATGTAGTTTAACTATAAAAATAATAAACTTGTTAGTATTTGTCACATATTTTATAACCATAGTCTTATATATTACCGTTTTCATCTTTATTATAATTATTAATTAGACATATATTAGTTTATTTTTTTCATCACCAGAATTCAATAATTTAGATTGTTTCATACAAGATTAAATAAAGTTGACTTTAGTACATAATCTAGTAAAACAATATCATATTTATTGGGTTATACAACATAGTGTATGAATTTTTCTTAATGATATATTCATACCCATGATCCTTTAGTGGTAATTATGGTTATGTATCCTGATAATGGAATCAATGACATGCGTGTTTTGGTAATTTTCCCATAGAAAAGTTATTTATATTTATCAATGATATTATTTTCATACATTAGAAACTATATTAAGGAAATATAGTACTTCATAATGTCTCATATAATAAATAATTTTATTTTTGATTCTTATTCATGGATAGAAATGGAGATTTTTGTGTTGTAGTGGTTGGGTTGGTGGTTGAACCAAACTAATGATGAACAAATTGTACTAAAGAATGAGTAAAAGTTTAGGGTACTAAAATTATATCATCATTGTATCAAAATCATAATTTTGAAAAATATCATCACTATTTTTTAGATGATAAATATATTGACTAGAAATGAGATGGTAATTGAATAAAATAAGATATAAATATAAATACATGTTGAATTTGAAACTTCTTGATTATGGTTATTTTTGGATGTAGGATATCATATTTAGTATTTGATCTAGAAGTTACCAAATATAGCACACCATTTTTTGTATATTAAATTGTTAGGAATTTAATATAAGTTTAATGGAATATATTTTCTTGGAAAGGATAATGTAGATATACTTTTATAGGTGTAAATATGAGAGATTTATTTGGAATTATAGTTTCTGTTAAGGGTAAAAATTGGAATCACATGGAATATATATGAGTTTATTTGAGATATTGATTCTAGGAAAATTTAGACAAACTCGAATACATAAAAAAGGAATTATATAATGTTTTGAAATCAATTTAGTAATCATAAATTTAAGCCACAGTAAGTTAAATATTTTTACAACTTTTATAAATTAAAATTTATTTCCATTACAATTTTATAATTTTCTAAAAATTAAAGGAGACCTTTCATGCCTACTTTTGAATTTGGGAATACAAATATTTTATCCCATTACCGTAATTAAATTTTGAAAAAATAAAAAACCATCTTTTATATGAGTACATAATATAATGAAATATTTAATTGAAAAGTACATTTTAATGAATTGTTTATTTGTACAAAAAATTGAAATAATTTTTAATTAAATTATTGTTATTATATTTCTAATTTTTTGAAATTTAAAATGAGATTAATTATTTAAACAAAATTAATTGAAATTATTACGATAAAATACACAATAATACAAAAATCATTTAGTAATATGTATTTTTACATAAATATTTCATACCACATCCTATTGAAAGTAATTATTCCTATTCTATCATATTTATTTTATCAACTCTTTTGTATTGGAATATTTCATTAAATTTTATAAAAACAGTAAATCATTATTTAACAATATCTATTATAATAATATTTTTTAAAATTATAAAAGTCAATTTTAACATAATTTATTTAAATTGAATATGTTTTTATTGTTTCATAAAAAAATTATATTGTATTATACATTAGAATAAATATTATAATAAATTATTACATATATTCAATATATACATAACCAATGACCATATATGTAATGAAAATTGTAACATCCAAGGTAAATAAAGAATATGACATTTTCATATTAATTAATATTTTTGAATTAAATATTAATTTTACTTTAAAAGTTATTGTATGTTTGATGGTGCACCTGACACATAACAATGAGTTTTTTGAAGTCTTATGTTGCACAAAATGTTGATTCATACTGAAAAAAATATAATATTATTATTTTAAATGGTAGTTAACGCATTAACTTTTTATTGGTGGGAATGAACAGAACTAACCATATAATGAATAAACATTTTTATTCTATGTTTTTACATTTATCTGATATATTTGATAGGCTTAAATAAGAATAAATCAGATTTCAAGCATTAAATACACTAATATTCTTTAAAAGGTCATTTTACCGGCTTTGGATGGCGATCCTTTTTTAAATATATTTTTCTTCACTTTTATATGTATTATTTGAAAAAATAAAATTATTCCTCAGAAGAGGAACCTCAAAATTTACTTTGGATGAAATTTTCATATATTTCGGATAATGTTCATTTTTTAATGAATAATTAAAAATATTCATTTTAATTCAAAACTACCTTTTAATCTAATTTATTTTTATTGTTAGATTGTTATTTTTATTGGTTTAATAGTGTAATTGGATTTTATTTTTACCATTTAATTCAATTTTGGTCATTGGATGTGATTTCATCTTTTAATTAAACATAAACACATGTCAATCTTTTGATAGTTATTATTTCTTAAAATCATTCTTTTTGGTTCTGACAACGGGAAATAATTTAAATTTAATTTATGAAACTTATTATAACATACAAGACTTATTATAAAGTTAAATTTCACTTAATTACCATTCATGATTTTTTTTTGGGGTTTCCAACCTTTTATAGAGGAATGGCTGAATTTTCATTAATTGGGCCAAACCATGAGCCCAATTCCATATTTAAATATAAATTTTTTAGGTTCCATTACAACTCCATCATTTTACAACATTTTTCATCCATTATAATTCCTAAGTTTCATCCTCTAACCTATTAACACCACCATTGTATTTTGGACCATTTAAGAATCCATAATCAAGGTGGATATGGGTTTTTATTTATGGGATTGGGCTTGCCTAAAATCCCATTTCCAGAATTAATAATATTTTATTATTATTTAATATCTCATTAAATATTTAATTTTTTCCCATGATTCCAACTCTCCCCTAAGACCACACACCCAAGGCGAGCCTCCATGCTCTCCTCCCCCTCTTTGGAGTTCGATTTCATCCGGAATTTGGATGAAACATCTCTAAATTTCTCAAATCGCCCAGATTTGAAGAGGAAAATTGATTATTTTATAACTCCTTAATTTCTCCCTATTTATCCCCCATTCTAGTTCCTAAATGTTATATTCTGCCTTTTTCGTATCTCCCTTGAATGGTTTGCTATTTGAAAATTCAAATAATGGTGTATTGAGGGTGATTTATTCAATATTTTTCAAGGTAAGTGATTCCTTCTTGGTTTCTTCCTTTTATATTTGGGTTTCCTCCCTCTTCCATTATGTTCTAAAATGGCCAGAAGTTAGGGTTCGAACCTTGGGTTTTATTTTTTGTCTTTGTGGTCAATTAATGTGGTCTAGGGCAGGATTTATCTTCCTTGTGGTGTGATGGTAGTGTGGTTGATGTTTTGCACCACGTTTTGAAGGATTCGACACTTTCAGTAGGTGATTAAATTGATAACAATTCTTTGAAGAATTATTTTTCTTGTTTTACTGGTTTTTCATGTTCCCCAGATGTTTTTTGTGGTGTGAAAACAATTTTTGAGGGATTTCGTTCAACATTTTATTTTATAATTTCATTTTTGTTGAAGTTGTGAACTTTTCGAATGTAACACATGTGGTATATTTTGTGGTAGTTTTATAAAATATGAAATTTATCTATTATTTTTTGAAAATGGATGAAAATTATGTTTTTTTAATGCCTTAGTGTCATTTTGGATTTGTATGGGGTTTTTTGGAATAGGCTTGTTGTGTAAAACTTTATTATACTTCTAGAGAAAATTTTATGAAAATGGGAGTTTTCATTTGTATCTTTCGTGGTATTATCTATTGTGATTTTATAACACTTGAAAGTGGTTTTATATATTTCCCTAGGGCTGAAAATTATACTTTGGTTGTGTTTTTTTGGGTTTTTTCCTTTACATTTGTTTTTGAAATGGGTTTTAACGATTGGGTATACTCTTTTGAATTGTTTTATGAAAGATTTGAATGATTTAATGATTTATGTAAGTGTAGAACCATATTGGAAAAATGTTTTGGATGTGTATATTCTGAAATGGTACATTTTAAATTTTAGAGGGGCTGTTTTGTGATGTGTTCCATCTTGGAAATGTTTTACAGAAAAGTTTGAAGGATTTACTAAAGTGTGTATTAGATGTGAAAGTGATGTGGGATGTTTTGTGTGAGTGTGATGTGAAAAATGGATTTTGGTTATGATAAAGGGTATTATGTAACATGTGAGTGGGTTTTTATGTGAGTTGTAATATATTGTAATGGTTTTATAAAATTGATTAATGGATTCGTGGAAGTGTCAAAGAAATGTGAAAAGTATTGTCGGCTATTTTTGTTTGAGTCATATTTCAAATCAATTTGAATGAAAAGTGGACTTTCGTGACTTTTTTGGTATAAATGTGGTATGTTTGGTGAATTTTGGATGAGGAAATGATATTTTCATGTGAAAGGTATATTTCTTGACTTGTTGAACTTGTTTGAGCATAAAGGGAAAACCTGGGTATCTAGGTGGGTGGATATGTACTAGTATGCTAGTGAATCTGTGGGGGTTGGCCTAAGTTTCACTTAGCAAGATTAACGCTTACAACTCTAACTAATCTTTGATGATGATGATTGGGGACCAATAGGTTATGGGTATGTTCCCTACTAGTGGCTCGTGCACAAGAACAGATATTTGTGATGGTTACTCTCACCTAGATACGAGGTACCTGGGACCCATAATGAGATAGTTCCTAAGAGTTGTTTCATATTTCTTGTTCTCATTAGTTCCTTTTTACTTAACATAGACATATGATATATTTGTCTGGAAAATTAAGTATCTTTGGAATTTATTTTAAATTGTTGATTCATTAAATTAGCCCACTTGAAAACTATTTTTTTTTAACTTGCATCTTTTAGAAATTGAAACATGAAATGACATGTTTTTTAAAACCAGCTTGCTTTTCATAATTGAATATTTATCCCATGGAATTATTTAGTGTTTATATCCTTCTGGGAATTTTCTCACGCCATACTTACACCCTTGGGTGTAGGTAGACTTTGTTTTGTTTTGACGCAGGTTGGTTATAGCTTTTAGTGCCAGTGGTTCGGGTTTCAGAAGGTTCTGGGTGGTGATGTCTTATGGATATGGATTGAGGGTGTTGCCTCCTTCCATGAGGGTTTATGGGCTGTTTCTTTTTGGTTTTGTACCTTTCTTGTAGTCTTTGTGAGTTGTTTTAAACTATGTAATTCAGTTCTGAATTTTTTTGTTTAAATATTTTTTGGTTTAAAAAATATAGATTCATTTTATTGGATTCGTTTGTTGTTTTATGTTTATAAACTTGGGTAAATCAATCCCAATTCTCATTTTATGATACCCGAGCACTTGTTCCTGCCCATGAGGATCGGGAATGCCCTTCGGGCCATGTCCTGGGCTGGGTTTGGTGCTGGTTTTGGTGGGGATCAGATTTGGAACGTGACAAAATGGTATCAAAGGAATTTTTTCTCTCTTTGAGTCATATTATTTGTGGAACTGTTGGGATTGTCTAGACTTAGGATTGTTGTGACTTGGCATTTTGGTTAGGATTACTGGGGTTGAACACCACACCTCATGACGGGATTCATGTTTCCAGGGAAAGTCAATAATTTTCTGAGTCCTTTGGTTTTCTTGGTCTGATGATGATTAGTGGAAATAAAAAGAAAGTTGGGTTAATGGTCTTAGTGGGATCGTAGGGTCTGAGAATCTGTGTGGAGCCCAGGATATTTCCCTAGAACACTCTCTGTGATGGTAAAGTGATTGAAATATGGATGCCAACCATATGTCTGAGTCACCCACTGAATCTAGTTTCCTCTCGCATTGTCTTGTGTTAATTAGTTTTGAAATCTTGGAACTTTGGTTTTAAAGTGACATGGTTTTAAGAAGAGTAATGTTTTTTTGAAATTATTATATATTAAATAGGTAATGGTTAGATTTTTGAAAATAGATAACTGAATTTTCAGATTTTTATTGGAATGGAAAATGGTGTGTTTGAACCTCTTTTTGAAAGCATGAACTATGTCAGGGTTGGTTTTGAAAAAGTGTTTTCAATATATTTTTCTATACTATTGAAAGGTGTTTTAATGGGATGATATTTTTTGAAATGGATGGGAATAACTTGAAGGTGATTTTTCATTGAAATAACTATGCCTTTTGAATTTTTTAATGCGGTATTTTGGGTTCGATTTCATTGTTAGCAGTCTTGAGAAAAAGGAAGTATTTGTTGATTGTTTTGGTTTTGAAAAGTGGAATGAGTATTTGTATTAACCTTTGGTATTTTCATGAGCGACTACATGCATGGGTTTATATGGGATGATGGATGGTTAATGGAATGACTGTATGAGTTTTGGGATGGATATAAGGAGGTTGCTCGGTGTGGCACGGAAACATGCATGTGTGAGGCCCATGGGGTACCATTGCTGGATACTCTAACCACTGAACTAGTTATTTTAAAAATGTTTATTTTAAAGGAATAACTTTATGTCTTGATGACTAGTTTTTCATGGTGTTTATTTTGTTTTTTAGAAAATATTGATGTTGTCGCATGTTTTGAGTCCAAGAAGCCCTCCTGTTTGAACTGTGTTTTGGGTTTGTGTTTAGTTGGTAAGCTGTGTTGAAGGGCTGATTAGTGGTCACTTCTAAGAAATGTTTTGGGATGCCTTTACGGTAGTTCACTTCATGTGTTTGGATTTGGATTTTGTTATATATTTTCCAATGTACCATCTTGGTTGGGTCTTTGGGTTTAATAATTGGATAAGTTACTCCCCATTAAGGGTTATTTCCCAACTGAATTGCAACCCGGATTGTATCACCATTTTATGTCCCTCTGATTGGTCAATATAAATAATATTTTTCTTGAACTTTTTAGATTTTTTCTACACTCTTTCCTTTCATGGTTTGAAGTATCCTCTGGTAGTAGGAGAAAGATCATGGATGGTTGAAAGAATCCTTAGCTTCTTATGTTTCCTGATGTACTGAAGGTGGAAGTGGTTTGGGGTTGTTAACATGGATGAGTATCTTTATGGAATCTAAGAGGTACTCTTGGTCCTTCATAGTCTCTTAGAAGAAGGTGTTAATGTTAAACTACTTGTGTGGTAAATATGGTCATGAGGGGATATTGTGGCCACTTTCTAGAATTTTGTGTTGTTTTGTGATGTTGTATAAGGTACCTCTCCAGGCATTGTTTATATCAGTCACAATGGTCATGTTTGGTGACACATTATGATGTCATGTGCTCGATTGACAATAAAGGTGAAAGTTGTTCAATCCTCTGAGAGTATCTATTATTTTGGGAGAATGTATCCCTTGTAAAAACGTTAAAAACATCCATTTGAGAGAAAAGTGAGTAAAGGTGTTCTTTACTTCTATTGTTTCTCACCCAAAGAAACAAGGTGTGATGTGTTTGCATCTTCTAAGACCTTTTTTCAGTTAAATATCGAGTTAGGGTAAAGTGAGTTTTTAATGTGTTATGTATTGGCAATATTATCGGGGATTATAGTGTAGTTATTGGTGGAATTGAAAGAATAGTTCTCATTTAGGGGGATTCAAAAGCCTAACTATTAGGTCGAAGATGCTTTAATCATTTGAGCTCTAGCCATAAGTCTCGAAGAGAAGCTAGGTCATAGTCCAGGAAAATCCTAGGGTCATTTAAACCCTTGTACAATATCATATCCTCAGCCTTAAATATAGGAAGAGTTTAAACCTCTACTGTCATCATATTTCTTCTGTTATTACCATTCGTTGGAAATAGGGGGAGGGCCTTGTACCCATGTCCTCACCTAATGTCATTCCCTTCACTTTGGTTTCCATTGAGTCATTAGAAAATGGCTGGAAATTTGTATACATGTGCTGAAGACACAGTTTGTACATGATTAGTAGTGACTGTGTTCCAGGAATCCATGAAGAAAGAATGATCCACACAATTAATGCACATTTTCCCAAACTGCACGGACTAGCCCTGCGCCCTTCCCAAATCATTAAATATTTTTGGGTCTTTTGGTGTCATCCCTTGCTGATTAGCTAAGATTGTTGGTTCTTATGGTGGGGAGACCCCCTTTTATTCTCATGTATGTTCCTTTGTAAACATTGAATGGAATTATACCCTTTGTACTAGGGAGTCTGTTCAGGCCTCCCCTGTTAGTGTCCAGATTCTGTCTCGGAAAAATATATGTTGTCTCTTATGGTGGGGAGCCTATTTGTGTCCCACCATACAAATAACTCAGATTTATCCATGGTCTTGGTTTGGGAGAGGGTAGTCTCATTCGGAACTATCTAGCTACCAACATCTTCCTTGAGTAAATTTTGGGATTGGATAGTTCCCAATGGTTTAGTTAAAGTAAGGTAAGTGTAACCATGTTCGAAGCTTTTGTTTGTTTGGGTGAATTGCTCGAGTCTTGTTTGGATAGTGTTTGAGGATTTTTCATTAGGTATAAATTATGAATGTGATTGTTCTCTTCAAGAAAGTGGTGTATGTTTTGGTTGTGAGAACAATCCATCTTTAATTGATAACTAGAGGTTTGTTGGCCCTTGGGGGTGAATCTTAGCAAAGAAGTACATCTTGGTTTATCGGTTGGGTTTGGTTTTTGTATCTGGCCTTGCTGTGGATTTCCAGGGATGGAAATTTTTCATGGTGGAGATAATTTTCACCTATAGGACTTATTTTAAAGTTAAATTTCATTTAATTTTCATTCATGATTTGTTTTGGGGGTTTCCCAAACTTTTATAGAGGAATGGGTGAGTTTTTATGAATTGGGCCAAACTATGAGCCCAATTCCAGATTTAAAAATAAATTTTGATTCTAGTATAAATCCTTTATTTTTCAACATTTTTCATCCATTACAATTCCAACTTTTCATCCCCTTACCTATTAACACCACCATTTTGTTTTGGACCATTTAGTAATCCATAATCATGGTGGATATGGGTTTTTATTTAAGGGATTTGGCCTGCCCAAAAGCCCCTTTTCTGCATTAAAAATATTTTTTAAATTATTTATTATCTTCTTCAATATTTATGTTTTCTCTATGATTCCAACTCTCCCCTATTCCCACATACACAAGGTAATCCCCCATTCTCTCATATCCCTCTTTGGAGCTCAGTTTCATTGCCAATGTGGATGAAACTTCTCTAAATTTCTCAATTATCCCATATTTGAAAAGGTAAATTGATTATTTTATAAATACTACATTTCTCACTATTTTTACCCCATTCCAGGTTCAAAATTATCATTTAAAACTTTTTTGAATCTCCCTTGAATGGTTTGCGGTTTGAAAATTTAGATAATAGTGTATTTGGGGTGTTTTCTTCATTATTTTTCAAGGTAAGTGATTCCTTCTTGGTTTCATCCTTTTCCATTAGGTTTTCCTCCCTCTTTCACTATGTTCTAAAATGTATAGATGTTAGGGTTTGAACATAGGGTTTTATTTGGTGTCTTTTTGGTCAAATATTATGGTATAGGGATGGATTTATGTTCCTTATGATGTGGCGGTAGCGTTGTTGAGGTTTTGCACCAAGTTTTGAGGGATTCAATACTTTTGGTGGGTGATTCCGTGGTTAACCAATATTTGATGATTTATTTTTCTTTTTTCACTAGTTTTTTATGTTCCCTATATGTTTTGTGTGGTGCGAAAACCATTTTTTAGGGATTTGGTTAAGCATTTAATTTTATAATTTCATTTTGGTTGAAGTTGTAAACTTTTTGAATGTAACCCAAGTGGTATCTTTTGTGGTAGTTTTTAAAATATGAAATTGATTTATTAGCTATATAAAGGGGATGAAAATTATATTTTTCTAATTCATTATTGTCATGAAATCCTTGGAAGGGTGTTTTTGGAATAGGTTTTTTGTGTAAAGCTTTGTTATACATCTTGAGATCATTTTATGAAAATGGATGTCTTCATTTGTATCTTTAGTGGTATTATCCATGGTGATTTTATAACACTTAAAATTGGTTTTATAAATGTATCTAGGTCTTCCAATTCTACTTTGGTAGGGTATGATTGTGGTTTTGTCCTTGAAATATGGTTTTACAATGGGTTTTATGAGAAAATATTGGGTATAATCTTTGAAATTGTTTTATGAATGATTTGAATGATTTAATGATTTATGTAAGTGGTGAAACAATATTGTCAAAATGTTTTGGAGTGTTTATATTCTGAAATGGTAAATTCTTAGTGATTTTTCGAGAACGTATTTTCTGACGGCACCAGATTCTGAGGCCCGGTGTGCCCAGAATCAGTTTCCGAAGATTATATCGGGTACGATCAGTGAACGAACGAGCTTGTTTTTTCTATATTTTAAAACAGTGCTCAGAATTGAAATCTGAGGGCACCGATAGAACCGAAATGCTGGTAATTACTTAATAGGTCCTTTACTGAAGGTGCTTTTTCTCGGGAGGTGCTGTTTAAAAATGTGGGTGAAATGAAAAGAAAAATAATATTGTGTAACAATTTTCTTTCTTTTTATGAGTGGTTATATCCTAGGTGTGGTAGTTGGAGTGGGACCCACTAGTTTCTAACTACCCTTGAGAGGATAAAGGTGAGGTGGGGCCCACATGAGCCCCACCTCATCACATTCCATTAAATTCCTCTAACTCCCCCCTTTTATCTTCTTGTGTTTAATGTTGGAAACCCCTTTGTAATTAATTAAATGACTTTTCCTCTTCCACTCAATGAATTCAAACACACATTAATTCAATTAATTGAACCTCTTCAATTAATTGAATGAAGTGTTTGAATTTTGAGTTTTTTGAAAAGCTTTAAAAAGTAATAAATTAAGGGGAGGCCTTATTTTATTTGGGTTGGCTTGTTGTGTGAGAATTCTGGGGAGACAGTTCTAATCTCATTGGAAGAACATCATCCTCCCACGAAGAACGTCATCTCTTCAAGTAAAGAATGACTCGGTGATTGTCGCACAATCATCATCTTCTCTCTGTGTTAAAATAGAAGACGACGTTTCCTCGGGTGCACACCGAAGACGAAGGGAACGACACCATCATCCGCGGTGCTTGACAACCGCGGACTTCCTACAAGGTAGGGGTGTGTTTATGAATGAGAAACATTTGTTTTCCCTTCCATGTTATTGGTTCTCTCTAAACCTTTTTCTATCAAACTAATGCGGAAGGAACCATACCAATCTAACACAGTCTAATTCCTCCGCCGTTCTTGTTTTATGGTGTTCTCCAACCGTTCTTGAGTGGTGAATCAAGGAAAGTTTTCAGAGCCGATTAGAGGCCCAAAAACATCGAAAATGGCCTCGGAACATCCTGACGACCTAGGAACGGGAGTTTTATAGCAAACGGATCATCATAACAAAGGACAAACGCCTCGAGAGGCGTGCTGGCCAGAGGCATCGTTTCTAGAAAATTTCAAAATACAGAGCATGTACTTCCAAATCACACGCCGTGTAGTACAAACGTTCAGTGGCAGAAGTAACGGACAACAGAAGAAGTGACACACAGCGTGTGACATCGGTCACACGGCATGTACTGTCCACACAGTTTGACAGAGGATACTTCGATGGACATGGTGCTTATTCAAGGGAAATACACGGACACAGACAGAAGTACACGGCCACAATGGCATGGTGTATAATATCTTCATTAAAAGGAAAAAAGTGGCTTTATGAGGCTCGGCGTGTAATCCATGAGATACACGGACATGGGTAGAACCACACGACCACGAGGCTCAACGTGTACTACCTCCACCATGGTAGAAGAGGCTTCGCGAGGCTCGGTGTATAATCTGGGTGATACACGGAGACGGGCAGAACCATATGGCCAAGAGGTACGGCGTGCATTCTTGAAATACACGGACACGGGGTGGAGTACACGAGCATGTACTCCACCACTCGGCCAGACATGGACAGGGAACATGGAACCGACCATAGACATTTGGACATGGCATATAACCATAGTACACTCTGTGTATTTATTTATTTACAGGACCAGCCCTGCGACACGGGCCATTTCACACGGGCAGTACCCAGTGTCTGATGACACGGCGTGTATCGCTTACCTACACATCGTGTACTTTTGGAAAATGGATTGTTTGTCTTGTTCTCCGTGACTTGGGCACATTTTTCTTTGTTTTCCACTATGATGTGGGATGGAACTACAAGATACATTAACTCTAGTCTTCGTGAAAGTTGATGTATCCACCCCTTAGACTCGAGGAGTGAACCCTCCCAGAATCGAGTATGTTGTGTGCGAAAACCCTAGAGCTGGCTGCGAATGCGATGACTACTGTATTGGGATCCTCCATGTGTTCGACGACGATGACGACTATACTTGGATCCTACGTGGGTTCGGTAGAGAGGATGACTATACTTGGATCCTATGTGGGTTCGACAGTGATGGTTACTGTACAAGGATCCTACGTGGGTTCAGCAGCGATGGTTACTGTATTAGGATCCTACGTGGGTTTGACAACTATGACTTATGTACTTGGATCCTATTTGGGTTTGGCAGTGGAGATGATTTAGAATCTACATCTATCATCTCCAACCCTCTTCGTGAGTAGTATACCCATGTGAGCTGAGTCTTGACTTTCATACATTATCATCTATGTGATTGTCATTCTTTGTTGTGTGGATTGGGTTGTGCTTTCTTGTGTGGATTGGGTTGTGTTTTACTTTGTGGATTGGATTTTTCATTCTTATGCGGACTGGGTTGTACTTTGTCTCATGTGTTGGAGTCGAGTTGGAATTGATGACTTAGGTATATATATGGTCATATACCTAAGTAGAGTTGGTTGATACTTTGTGTTTGTATCATTCCTTTGTGGATTATCCTTTGTGGATTCTGGGAGGCCTTCAGGGGACTTGGGGTCCCTAGTGAGTATTGTATACTCACCCTTGCATGGGCTATGCCCGCACTACCGTGTTTTGGTTACAGACGATGAATAACGCTGATCGTGGTTGAGGCTTGTGGAGCGGAACGGTACCCGAAGGTGGACTACCAGGCGGGGCATACACGGAGCGGACAGACGGACCCAAGGAGCCAACGAGACTATCTGTACCCACCCTTCATGTGGGAATTTCGGAGGATTAATTGGTGGTTACTACTTTACTTTTCAGCTGTTGTACTTTCTTTTCAGTTGTATTGTACTTTCAGTTGGGTTTGTATTCTGGTCTATTTACATTCCAGCACTTAATCTTGTACTCAGTTTACATTGTGTTTACAACAACTTCCATACTATGTGGTGTTTATTTTCTTATATAAAGGCATTGCCTTCCCTTTTATTGGTATTTATGCCTTTGGTGATAGTCTTCAGCCCCTGGTCTATGGAAGGAGGGCTTGGGGTAGTCACGGAACGGGCCCCGAGGATGGGTCATGACAAATTGGTATCAGAGGAGTCGGATCTACCGCATAACTTAGGACTCTGATAATTTCTTCTATGTTAAGTAATAGTGTTTAGGGTATTGAGTGTGGTTATTAGTCTAGGGAGTCCAGTGTTGGTGCGACGGCCGATGTATCCACACACATGGACCCTGACTTCTGATTTCTGACTCAGTGCATTTGTGTTTTAAAAATTTTTCTTAGTGATTACTTTGTTTCAGCTCACCAGGTATACTGTATTAACCTTGGCGCACCTATTTCTTACAGGATGGCCCCATGACGGTAGCCAGCTAGGGTTCCAAGCATTGTGAGAGATGGCAGCCCACCGAGCGATGAGGCCACGGTGCAGGGCCCCATTACAGCGGAGGCATCGGTGGTACCACTACCTGTTGAGCCACCGATGCCACCAGCCCTAGCAGCTGAGAGTGCACATCTTTTGAGTGCACTGCATGAGTTTCAGCATCAGAGACTGCCCAGGTTCCACGGGGAGATGGACCCTCAGGCATTCGAGGACTGGCTGGAGGTAGTTGTTCGAGTCTTCAAATTAGTAGGGACACCAGCTGACCTCCTGCTGAAACTTGCAACGAGTCTCCTACACTCAGCAGCAGGTAGATGGTGGAGCCTGATGCTCCAGGTGAACAACGAGGCATCACCACTTTGGATGGAATTCGAGAGCCTTTTCTGCTCATAGTTCATTCCAGCCACCCTCAATGCGGTGCGCATTCATGAGTTACTACAGCTACGGCAGGGCAGCAGGTCAGTAGCCAAGTACTTGATAAGATTTACCAACCTATCGCGCTACTCTACGAACATGGTACGAGACCCATTCTTCATGGCCCAGACCTTTGAGCAGGGACTGAGGCATGAGATCAGGGCTTCGATGATCTCCCTCAGCATTATGATACAGGAAGAAGTACTGGAGTGAGCCATTCTTGTGGAGAGCTTTGTTGCTTAGCCTACTCCAGCAGTGAGGACTACCACAGGGCGGCACGTAGTAGAGTCTTCTGCAGCTTGTAGTAGACATACGTCACAGAGGTCCAAGCGGACCAAGCCATTTGGTGGACAACCTCAGGACACTGGTTCAGATGTGCGGGGAACACGCAGTAGATCCATTCATATGAGAGGCAGACAGTCCTATGCATGCGGCGGACAGGGCCACATGGCTCGGGACTGTCGGACCCGCCATGGAGAGGAGCAGCAGACGGTTGAAGGACCACCCAGTTAGAGAGAGAGGTTCAATCGTGGAGGTCCTCAGGGAGTAGGAGGATGAGGCAGAAGAGCTGGCTAAGCAGTAGGTTCTGGACGACGCTTCGGGGCTCCACCACCACCAACAGGAGGTCCACCCCGACCACAGGAAGCTGGCGGACAGAGGCAGGCTCAGCTTCAGGCAGTGGAGGACTATGACCACGACACACCTGAGATGATTCTAGGTAATGTCTGTGTCTACTACACCCTTTCTGCAGTTCTTATAGACACAGGAGTGAGTCATTATTTCATTACTTCCGCCCTTGTTCGGAGCTCAGAGATTTCGACGGAGCCTTTGGCGCGATCCATAAGGCTAGAGACTCCTACGGGAGCAGACTCGATGATTACGTACTGTTTCCAGCAGTGTGAGCTTTCTCTAGGAGGCAATAGCTTCAGTTGGGATCTTTTAAAGAGACATAGAGGCCTTACGATGTCATCTTGGTCATGGATTGGTTATCTACGCTCCATGCTCAGATTGAATGTATTAGGCACAAGGTTTGGTGTGTTCGCACCGATGGGAGCAGGTTCACCTTCACCGGTGAGAAGGGATCCTTTTCAGTGCAGGATGGACTCACTCAGAGGAGAGGACAACCAATCACCCATCATTTGGCTAGTCTTATCCTAGGAGCAATTAATGTGAGGAGTCTGATTTTTCCTGTTGTGGTGGAACAGTATACGGACGTTTTTCCTGACGATGTTCCAGGACTACCTCAACGTAGAGAGGTAGACTTATATATTGACCTTTACCCTAGTACATCCCTGATATCTACTCCAGCATATCATATGGCTCCCACTGAGCTTCGAGAGCTATGGGTACAACTAGAGGACTTGCAGGGCAAGGGATTCATCCGACCCAGTGTTCCACCCTGGGATTCCCCCAATTTTGTTCTCCAAGAAGGCGAACAGGAGCTTGCAACTGTGTGTCGATTATCGTCGCCTGAACCAGGTGACCATAAAGAACAAGTATCCACTTCTGAAGATCGACGAATTCTTCGATCAGCTCAAGGGAGAAATCTGGTTCTTGAAGATAGACCTCAGGTCGGGCTATCATCAGCTCAGAGTTCAAGATGAGGATGTGCAGAAGATGTCCTTCCGGTGTAGGTAGGGACACTATGAGTTCGTGGTTATGCCTTTCGGTGTAACCAATGCTCCAGCAGTGTTCATGAGTTTCATGAACAGGATCATCAAGCTTTACCTCGATTGATTTGTCGTAGTCTTTGTCGGCGACATATTGATTTACTCGACTACTGAGGAGGAGCACGCCTACCACTTGTGGGTTGTACTTGACACACTCCGAGAGCACCAGATTTATGGTAAGCTCTTGATGTGTTAGTTCTGTATTCGATAGGTCCACTTCTTAGGGCACATCATCTCAGAGGTGGGAGTTGTGGTGGATCCTGTGAAGATCTAGGTAGAGCTAGCTTGGTAGCCACCTAGGAACGTGACAGAGGTGAAGAGTTTACTAGGTCTGGCTAGATACTATCGGAGATTTGTTCTAGACTTATCCATAGTTGTAGCACCGCTTTCAGCTTTGATGAATAAGGGGAAACCATTCGTGTGGTAAGATAGATGTCAGCAAAGCTTCAAGGAGCTGAGACAGAGATTGACCAGTGCACCCATCTTGAGGCTACCGGAGGAGGGCGTAGGGTACAAATTTTACTGCGATGCATCAGGGACTGGACTCAGGTGTGTCCTGATGAAGGAGTGGGCAATGATAGCCTATGATTCATGACATTTGAGGCAGCATGAGAATAACTACGCTACCCATGACCTAGAGTTAGCAATAGTGGTCTTCACCTTGAAGATGTGGCAGCACTATCTGATGGGGAATGCTTTACAGTTTACTCTGATCACTAGAGTCTCAGGTATATCTTCTCAAAGAGACCTGAACCTAAGACAACGGCAATGGCTCAAGTTTCTCCAGGACTATGACTTTGAGATAGTCTATACTCTTGGGAAGGGTAATGTAGTAGCTGATTCACTCAGTAGGAGATCGGGCATTCAGATACTTGGAGAGGCAACAGAGCAACTAGTCGCATTGCATATTTCCTTCGTGGATAGAGATGGATCATCCTTTCTACAGTCACTCACAGTCAATCCTCCACTACTTCAGGAGGTCAGGGAAGCACAGTGTAGGGACGTTGACTCTGAGACACGATGTGCACAGATATCCATAGGATAGGCACCTGATGGATTTTCTATAGGAGGATCACACGTCATCCTCTTCAGGGGATATACCATGGTACCAGTTTCATTATAAGAGGAGGTGATGAGGGAGTTTCACACTTCCCCTTTGGCGGTACATCCTGGAGTAGAGAATATGTACCAGTATGTCAGACGATAGCACTGGTGGCTGGGTATGTAGAAGGCTGTAGTTGAGTTCGTTTCACGATGCCTCACCTGCCAGCAGGTGAAGGTGGAGCACCAGGTACCGGCAGGCTTGGTACAGCCCTTAGAGGTCCTAGAGTGGAAGTGGGATGGGATATCTATGGATTTCATGATGGTACTTCAACGTACTTCCAGATGACACGACTCCATCTGGGTGATTGTCGACCGACTCACCAAGTCATCCCACTTCTTGCCTATCAGAGAGTAGGGCTCATTGGAGAACTTGGTACGCCTCTATGTTCAAGAGATCATATGGCTTCATGGTGAGCCATCTTCTATCATTTCCGATTGAGATGCTATATTTACTTCCCGACTTTGGAAGGGATTGCAGGAGGCATTTGGGATGCAGCTACGCCCGAGCACCGCCTTTCACCATCAGATGAATGGCCAGATGGAGAGAACCATTCAGACTCTTAAGGACATGCTCCGTGCATGTGTCCTTGACTTTGGTCACAGTTGGGAGGATCACCTACCCTTGGTGGAGTTTTCATACAACAACAGCCACCACTCCACCATCGGGATGGCACCATACAAGGCATTGTACGGCCGACCATGAAGATCACCTCTGTGTTGGACAGACCCTGGGGAGTCAGCACTTTTAGGACCAGATATGGCCTATGCCACGATAGAGAAAGTTCAGATCATCCAGGAGCAGATGAGGACTACTCAGAGCCGACAGAAGTCCTATGCTGATAGGAGGTGAAGACCACTAGAGTTTGAGGATGGAAACCACGTTTTCTTATGGGTCTCACCTCGATGTGTATTACAGATATTTGGTCGGGGCGGCAAGTTATCTCTATGCTTCATCGGACCATTCTAGGTTCTCATCCAGATAATCAAGGTGGCTTATCACCTAGCTCATCAACCTTTGTTGCATTGGGTGCACGACGTCTTCCATGTATCTCAGCTGAGGAGATATCTTCATGACCCGATGCATATCATCGATCACAGGGAGATGGACATCGATGACAGGGCGACATTTGCAGAGGTCCTAGTGAAGATCGAGGATCGACATGATCGGGACTTACATGGATGGTTGATTCCTCTACTGCGCATCAGGTGGCTGCCCGGGAATCTACAGGAGATCGCATGGGAGCGGTAGTCTCAGATGCGTGCACAGTACCCTAATTTGTTCCCCTAGTTTGTGATGTATCTTTACAGGGACATAAATCACTGAGGCGGGATTAATTTAAAGACTCTAAATTTTCAAGGAAATTATTTTCTTAAAATATTTGTGATTTTTAGAGTATGCGGTTTTTTATGGAACCTGATTCCGAGGCCCGGGGTGCCTGGAATTAGTTTCTGAAGATTAGATTAGGTATGATCAGTGAACGAACGAGCGGGTTTTTTCTTTCTTTTGAATCGTTGCTCGGAATTGAAATCTGAGGGCACCGATGGAACTACAACACTGGTAATTTCTTAAGAGTACCTTTACTGAAGGTGTGTTTACTCGGGAGGTGTGGTTAAAAAATGTGGGTTAAATGAAAAGTAAAATAAAATTTTGTAACATTTTTATTTCTTTTTCTAAGTTGTTATATCCTAGGTGTGGGAGTTGGGGTGGGACCCACTAGTTACTAACTATCCTTGAGAGGATAAAGGTGATGTGGGGCCCACACGAGCCCCACCCCTTCAAATTCCATTAAATTCCTCCAACTCGTCCGTTTTATCTTCTTGTGTTTAATGTTTTCAACCCCTTTATAATTAATTAAATGACTTTTACTCTTGCACTCAATGAATGCCAAAACACATTAATTAAATTAATTGAACCTCTTCAATTAATTGAATGATGTGTTTGAATTTTGAGTTTTTGAAATGCTTGACAAAATAATGAAATAAGGGGAGGCCTTATTTTATTTGGGTTGGCTTCTTGTGTGAGAATTTTGGGGAGAGAGTTCTAATCTCATTGGAAGAACTTCTTCCTCCCGTGAAGAGTGTCATCTCTTCAAGCGAAGAACGACTCGGAAACTGTCGTGCAATCATCATCTTCTCTCCGTGATAAAAGAGAAGACGACTTTTCCTCGGGTGCACACCGACGATGATGGGAATAACTCCATCATCTGCAGCGCTTGACAACCTTGAACTTCCTATGAATTAATGGTGTGTTTATGAATGAGAAACATTGTTTTCCCTTCCATGTTATTTGTTCTCTCTAAACCTTTTTCTATCAAACTAATGCGGAAGGAACCAGACCAAACTAACATGGTCTGATTCCTCTGTCGTTCTTATTGTATGGTGTTCTCCAACCGTACTTGAGTGGTGAATCAAGGCAAGTTTTTGGAGCCGATCGGAGGCCTGAAAAAATCAGAAATGGCCTTTGAACATCGAGACGACCTAGGAATGGGAGTTTTGTAGAAAATGGATCATCAGAACAAATGATGGACACCCCGGGAGGCGTGCTGGCCAGAGGCATTGTTTTTCGAAAATTCCAGAATACACAGTGTGTACTTCCAAAGCACATGCCATGTAGTACAAGCATTCAGCGGCAGAAGTAACAGACAACAGAAGAAGTGACACACGATGTGTGACACCGGTCACACGGTGTGTACTATCCACACAGTTTGACAGAGGAGACTTTGATGGACATGGCGTGTATTCAAGGGAAATACACAGACAAAGATAGAAATACACGGCCATGATGGCATGGTGTGTAATATCTTCATTGAAAGGCAGAAGCGGCTTCGTGAGGCTTGGCATGTAATCCAAGAGATACACGGACACGGGAAGAACCACACGGCCACGAGGCATATAATGTACTACCACCACCATGGCAGAAGCGGCTTCATGAGGAATGGCATGTAATTTGGGTGATACACAGACATGGGCAAAACCATACAGCCAAGAGGCACAACGTGCATTCCTGAAATACACGGACTCAGGGTGGAGTACACAGGCATGTACTCCACCACACGTCCAGACATGTCCAGCGCACATGGAACCGAACCTAGAGGTTTGGACATGGCGTGTAACCATAGTACACGCTATGTATTTATTTATTTACATGACCATCCATGTGACACAGGCCGTTTCACACGGGCAGTACTCGGTGTCTGATGACACGGCGTGTATCGCTTACCTACACGCCGTGACTTTGGCACGTTTTTCTTGTTTTTCCTCTATGATGTGGGACAGAACTATGGGATACATTAACTCTTGTATTCATGACGGTTGGTGTATCCACCCCTTTGACTCTTGGAGCGGACCCTCTCGGAATCGAGTATGTTGTGTGCGGAAACCCTAGAGATGGCTGCGACTGCGATGACTATCGTGCTGGGATCCTTCATGGGTTCGATGACGATGATGACTATACTTGGATCCTATGTGGGTTCGGAAGTAAGGACGACTGTACTTGGATACTACGTGAGTTCGGAAGTGATGGTTACTGTATTAGGATCATATGTGGGTTCAACAGCGATGGTTACTGTACTAGGATCCTACGTGGGTTCGAGAGCGACGACTTCTGTACTTGGATCCTATGTGGGTTCGGTAGGGGAGATGATTCAGAAGCTACATATATCATCCCCACCCCACTTTGTGAGTAGTATACCTGTGTGAGCTGAGTCTTGACTTTCAATCATTATCATCGATGTGATTTTCATTCTTTCCTGTTTGGATTGGGTTGTGCTTTCCTGTATGGATTAGGTTGTGCTTTCCTATGTGGATTGGGTTGTGTTTTCTTATGTGAATTGGGTTATGCTTTCCTATGTGGATGGGGTTGTACTTGGGCTCGTGTTTTGGAGTCGAGCTGTAATTGATGACTAGGGTATATGTATGGTCATATACCTAATTAGAGTTCATTGATACTCCGTGTTTGTATCTTTCCTTTGTGGATTATCCTTTGTGGATTCTGGGAGGCCTTTGGGGGTCTCAGGTTCCCTACTGAGTATCGTATACTCACCCCTGCACGGGCTATGCCCACACTACGTTGTGTTGGTTGCAGACAATGGACATCGCTGATCGTGGTTCAGGATTGTGGAGCGGAACGGTACCCAGAGGTGGACTATTAGGCGGGGGGTACACAGAGTGGACAGACGGACCTGAGGAGCCAATGAGACTATCTGTACTCACCCTTTAGGTGGGAATTCCATAGGATGACTTTGTGGTTGCTGCTTTACTTTTCAGCTATTCTTTCTTTTTATTTGTATTGTACTTTCAGTTGGGTTTGTATTCTGGCCTATTTACTTTCCAGCACTTACTCTTGTACTCAGTTTACTTTGTGTTTACTTCAGCTTCTATACTCTGTGGTGTTTGTTTTCTTATATACAGTCAATGCCTTCCCATTTATCGGGATTTACAACTTTGGTGCTAGTCGCCAGCCCCTAGCCTATGGAAAGTGGTCTTGGGGTAGTCACGGCACGGGCCCTAAGGATGGGTCATGATAAAACTCTTATACAAAAATGCTTGAAGGATTTACTAAAGTATGTAAGAGATCTGAATGTGATTTGGTATGTTTTTTGTGAGAGTGGTGTCCAAAATGGATTTTGGTTATAAAAAATGTGTTATGTAACATGTGAGTGGGCTGTTATGTTAGTTGTTATATATTGGAATAGTTTTATAAAAAAATTTAATGTATTTGTGGAAGTGTTAAAGAAATGTGAAAAGTGTTGTGGGATATTTTGATGTGAGTCGGATTTAAAATCAATTTGAATGGAAAGTGGAGTTATGTGATTTGTGTTGTATACATGTGGTCTGTTTGGTGAAAGTTTTATGAGTAAATGATATTTTCATGTGCAAGGTATATATTTTGACTTGTTGAACTTGTTTGAGCATAAAGGGAAAACCCCCGGTATCTAGGTGGGTGGACGTGCACTAGTATGCAAGTGAATCTGTGGGGTTTGGCCTCAGTTTCACTTAGCAATATTGACACTTAACTAAACTATCATGATGTTGATTGGGGGCCACTAGGTTATGGGTATGTTCCATACTAGTGGCTCGTGCATGAGAACAGATATTTGTGATGGTTACTCTCACTGAGATACAAGGTGCATGGGGCCTACAATGAGCTGGTGCCTAGGGGTTATTTCCTATTGCTTGTACCCATTAGATCCTTTATACTTGCCATAGACATACGGTATATTTGGATGGAAAATTTAGTAACTTTGGATTTTATTTTAAAAGTGTTGAATCTTTAAATTATCCCACTTGAAAACAGATTTTTTTAAGGTGCATCTTTTAGAAATTGTAACTAGAAAATGCATGTTTTTAAAAAAATTCTTACTTTTCTTGTTTGAATGTTTATCTCATAGAATCTCTTATTGGTGGTATCCTACTGGGAATTTTTTCACACCCTACTTACACCCTTGTTTGTAAGTGGACATGGCTTTTTTTATAATAGGTTGGGTATAGTTTTTAGTGCCCGTGGTTCAGGCTTATAGTAGGTTCTGGGAGGTGATGTCTTATGGAGATGTCTTGAGAGTGGTACCTCTTGCAAAGAGTGTTTATAGGATTTGTTTTGGTTTTTTACCTTTGTTACAGTCTTTTTGAGTGGTTTTGAACTATGTAATTCAGTTCTGAATTTTTGTAAAAGATTATTTGGTTTGAAGAATCCATATTTTTCATATTCGATTCATTTTTTATGTTTATAAACTCATGAAAATCGTTCCCAATTCTCATTTCATGATACACGGGCACTTGTACCAACTCGTGGGGATGGTAAACGCCCTTCGGGCCTTATCAGGGGCTGGGTTAGGTGCCGATTTTGGTGGCGATCAAATTTGGTTCGTGACACTTATGTATTTGGAATTTGAAAAATTGGATTCCATATTAAGAATCAGGGGGTCCTAATTGTCTAAATAGATACCTTTTATTTTTTGACATTCTGAATAGTAACTTTAGTAAATATTTTATTTTCCATGGTAAAATGGTAAATTGGATAAATAAGGGTAAAAACTTAAATTATAATAATATAAAACTACCATAACATGTGTCTTAATCCTATTGGATGATACACTTTAGACCATGGGAATACTTAGGTCGATTTTGGGACCCCATGGAGCCACTTGTTGTTGAAAATGACATTTTATAAAAATTAATTTAAAGTTAAGGAAATTGTATCAAATAAACATATATCTTTTTGTAAAATAAAAATTCATGTGAAATTATATAAGTTATATTTTCAACTATAAATAGTAATTATAATTATTAAATGATTTCCTACATTATGTTATTTTATTTATAATTTTTACACATTATATAAACAAATTTAATTATGACACAATGGTGATGCAGTGATTGCTTCATTAATAAAGGATTCAAATAAATGATATTAAAAATGTTTAAATAAATGTAAATTGGTCATTTTTATGTCGTACACGAATTTTATGGATTCTATTTACATGTTAGCTTTTTATTAATGATGTTTTTTTGAAATAATAATGTTTTTGTGGATATTTAAAAATTCATGATATGAATAGTATATAAATTGACCAAAATGAGTTTTTAAAACAAATAATTTTTTATTAAATTATATAAAAGTCCTACAAATCTACAATTCTACCAAAGAATTTATATAAGGTTGAAAATTTCATTAATGGACTACTTGAGGTTCGATTGGAATTTTATAATAAATATATTAACTATATGGTATGAATATACAAGAATAAATGGAAAAAGGTAAATAAGTTAACAAATGGTTAAATAAAAAATGATTAAAAATATCAAAAAAAATGCCCAATTCTTATTTAATTATTTTATTTTGACTTATATTCGTATTATATTTGAATTTAATGAGTTTTGGATCTTTTGAAAATGAATAAAATTTTATAATGAAATAATACATTCAAACATTCCAAAAGAGCCCCTCCCCCTCTTATAAAAGGCCACCACAACTAACCCATTGCACAATCCTCTTAATCCCCTTGGATCTCACAAACTCTAATCCAATAAACTCCCCACATCCATTTATTCCTCCTAGAATCGTTCCCCTTGGAGAAAGGCGATTCAAGAAATCCTTGTGGCTCAAATCAAAGAGAGTTACACGTTTTAAGAGGTACAATCTTCTCCAAAATCCCTTTCCATTATTCTACTTCTTCACTCCATATTCTATTCTTTTTCTTTTAGTTCATAACAACACCAGCATCCTAAATAAAATAGTTTGTTTTTATAAGAAGGATTAAAACTACACTTACACACATCTCCATCTAATGGATTTAGAATGTACTATTTATGTGGACGGTGAACTACTGTCTCACGAAATGACGATTGTTTGATTTTTTCGTACCACCTCTCATGGTGGCCATTATTATGGCACTGTATTTATATATGATATATATTATATTTACATTTTCTCTATTTTTATGTATTTTTCATTTATATCATCCCTTTATGGTTTCCATAATGATTAAATATGATAATTTCATTTGAGGAAGTGTGGACTACCACCCCCTCAATGTGATTTGACTCGTTCATAGGATACATAGAATGTATAAATTATGGTATTAATGAACTTATGTAATGTATATAAAATATTATATTATACTATACTTATAATATAAATATGTATCATTTGGTTTTTATTTATTTAAAAATGAAAAAAGAAATTAAAGTAGTGTTCATGCGTACGTACGGTTTACCAACTCCATGAACAGTGCATTTTATTTTCATATATCCAAATGATATGAACTATTCTAAATAAATATATTCTGGATATATATGATATATATATATTTTTTATTTAAATCATGAATATCATTCGGGAGATAATGAACTCATGGCCACATGGATAATTTATTATTATAACAAGTTCGTTTTTTACTCATGTTCCGAACATCGACAAAATGTTAGATATGAACTCAAATAATTAAATAATTGTTATATAATGGTAATAAGTGATAAAAATGAATAATACACTTTAAAAGGGTGCTGAATAAAATATAAATTAACATAAGTCAATTATTTAGTAAAATAAAGAACAAACGATTCATGTCAGACACGAGGTAAGGGAACCATTCACCCTCTTCTTTTTGTTAAAGACTTATTTTATGTTATGTATTTTAATTTCTATTTTCTTGTTTTGGGGTATGTTATTATATATCCTTATTTATGTATATTTTATTTTAAAATGATGAGATACCCTTTTCTCTCTCCTATTAACTTGTTTCCTGTATTTTTAAGTGATGCTGTTAGGCTGTTGAATTTTCGTAAGGGAACTTCTTAACCCAATTTCCATTCATTGGGTTAAACTTATACTTCTTGATTATGCCATTCTATGAAAATTTGTGAATGAACTCTAATTTTTTTACACTTAATATCTACTTATATTGGGTGTCTTTATTTTTTTCACACATAATTATTTTATTGATTTATCCTTAATGGAATCATTCAATCTTTGTAAGGGACTTCGTCTCAATTTTTTTTCATTGAGGCATACACTGATTTATACACGAATTTATTTTAAATGGTGTATAACCCTTGTTGAAATTTAATTTCGTTCATAGGGAATATTTTTTCTCTATGAACCATTTTACTAAATAAAAAAAAGGAATGTTTTTATTTTATATACTTGGTGACAACTGCCTTTACGCCGCCATGAGAATTATTTGATATTTGACTTCCTTATTAAACATATTGTTTAAAAAAAATACCATATACTTTTTTACGTATTTTGGTATTGAAAATGTTTTTGAGAATTGATTGATTATCTCAATATATTGAAATTTTATATTTTTATTGTAATGTGGAAATGTTATCATTCCTTTATGCTGGTTTATGTGTTATGATTATGTTACGCAACTTGGGAATTGTTTACATATACAGGTGGTTCCATGATAAACATAGGGTGGGTGAGCCCAAGATATCTGTCCAATGCATTGGGAAATGTGATGGAGGTAAATGTTAATGTTTCTACTAAGTTATTTAGGGAATATATTGTGATTGGTATTCTAATGTTACTCCCTATATAGCTATGAAAGCTACACTGTAAGTATGACATGGATTCCATAAATTACCATTATGATTTATGATTGAATATGTTATTCATAAATCTCATGATTTTATGAGTCATGTTAAATATATTATGTTTTTTCTGTATTTAAGGTACAATTATTTATTTCTTTACATTATAACCCTTACCGAGATTTTTATGTTCCCCACAAGTTATTGAAATTTTTTTCCCAGGGTATAAGGAAGGGTAAGAGAAAGGAAAAATTAATTAAAATTTATATCATTAAAAGAATTATTGTTTTCTTTTAATAGTTTTTTTTATAAAATATGGATACTAACTAGAAGGGTATACTTTGTAATATTTGAGATATAATTTAATAGTTATGGCATAATTCTATAAAATCTAAAACTAAAAAGACCCTTAATGTTAATTCTTGATTTCACTCATGGTTAAATAATGTTCTAAGGCTGGTTCCTTATAGTTGGTATCAAAGGATGGTTTAGAATATTTTAGGAGTTCATATATTGTTAAATTGATATCCATAAATTAATTTATGGTATGATTGAAATGATATAGCATTTACAGATTACCATGTTGCTTCACCTAAGATATTTTTGTGTTCAAAATGGTTTTTTGTAGAAAAAATCAGGCAACTATGAATGGACGACATCAAGAGGTTTGTTGAAAATTTTGAAAGGATATCTAGGACACTAAATTAGTTAACTTGAAAATATGTTAAGTTCATTTTCACAAAAGAATGTGATGACTATTTCCAAGATTGAAAATAATATTGGTGAATGATCTAGTTTTGGCATTACCTTCCACAGATGGTGAATTTGTTATCTACAATGATTATTTATTGAAAGGACTTGGTTGTTTCCTTATGCAGATTGATCATGTAATTGATTATGCTTCATGTCAATTGAAACCTCATGAGTTAAATTACCCTACATAGGATATAGAATTAACTGCGATTTTTTATTTAAATATTTGGAGGAATCATTTGAATGGAGAAAAGTGTGAAATATATATTTAAAAATAATGTATGAAATATATATTCACATAGAAATAATTTAACATGAGACAAATAAGGTGGATATAATTAATCAAGGATTATGATTGCACGATCTTTTACCATCTGGGAATGGAAAATGAAGTGGCTGAAGCATTGAGCTGAACGATTAATGCTACATTAACCATGCTATGTCTCGAACAAGATCCTTTGGTTTTGGTTTGATAAATTTGGGATTAGAAGTTGTTGGTACAGGGAATTCCTCTATTTGTTTTCAGGTGGCATTGAAATCCTCCCTAGCAGATAGAGTAAAGAACGTACAGAAAGAATACAGTGAGTTATAGAAAAAATAGAGTTGGTTCAGAAGGGTAAGTTACCAGAATTTAACATTGATATAGATTGTGTTTTGAGGTGTGGGAAGAGATTATGGGTGCCTTGTGATTCACAGTTGATAAAATATTTTTTATGTAAAGCTCGCAGTTATCCATTTTTATTTCATCATGGCAGTACTAAAATGTACCATGATCTTTGGTATTATTACTAGAGGGATGGAATTAAAAGATATATTGATGACTTTACTGGGAAGTGTTTTACTTGTCAATAGGTTAAAGTAGACTGACTATTTTTGAAAGTGATATGACTCATTCATACAATACACGGAACGTATAAAGGATTTTGTTAATGAACTTTTGTAATTCAAATAAAATATTATATTATACAGGAAATATAATACACATATGTATCATTTGGATTTCATTCCATTAAAAAAATGAAAAAAGAAATTAATGTAGCGTTCATGTGTATGCACATCTTATCATCTCCATGAACGATGCATTTCATTTTCATATAACAAAATGATATATACAATTATAAATACAAATATGCTAGATATATATGATATATATGATATATAAATCATTAATATCATTCTAGAGATAATGTAATTTTGACCACATGGACAATTTATAATTATAACAAGTTCATTTTTGACTCAAGTTCCCAACATCGACAAAATGTCTAATATAAACTCAAATAATTAATTAATGGTTATAGTAAGTTAATAAGTGATAATAAAAATAAACATGTGAAATGTTTTTAATAATGTAGTAATTGACTTATTTCTGTAATTCAGAAAATTAAATAATGAACGAGTCAAGTCAGACATGAGGTAAGGGAACCTTTTACCCTTCTGATTTAGTCAAAGACTCCTTTTAGGTTATGTATTTTAATTTCCATTTTTGTGTGTGGGGTTATGTTATTATATATCCTTATTTATTGTGAATTTATTAGAAAATTATGAGATACCATTTTGCCTCTCATCAACTCATTTTTTGAATTTTTAAGTGACATTGTTAGGCTTCAAGATTTTTTTAAGGAAACTTTTAAACCCACTTTCCATTCATTCGGTTAAACTTCTACTTATTGACTGTGTCATGATATGAATATGTGTGAGTGACCTATGATTTTTTAAAACATAATACCCACTTATATTGGGTGTATTTATGTTTGTCACACATAATTATGTCATTGATTTATCCTTAATGGAATGATACAATCTTTGTAAGGGAATTCTCCTCAATCTCCATTCACTGAGGCATGCACTGATTTATACACAAATTTCCATTATATAATGTATAAACCCCTTTGAATTTTAATTACATTTAAAGGTAATCTTTTCTCCATGACGTGTTTTACTAAATAACAAAAACAATGTTTCTTTTTAACATATGTGGTGACAAAAACCGTTCCGCCACTATGAGCATTATTTAATATTTGACATCCTTAACAAGCTGTAATGTTTTTAAATGCAAAATATTTACCATATACATTTTTTTATGTATTTTGGTATTGAAAATGGTTTTTGAGAATGTATTGATTATGTTAATATATGGAAATTTTATATTGTGATTACAATGTGGAAATTTTATCTTTCCATTATGCTTGTTCATGTGTTATGATTATGTTATGGTTCATGGGAATTGTTTTCATATATTGTTGGTTCGGTGATAATCCTAGGGTGGGTGATCCCGATATAGAACTCCAATGCATTTGGTAACATGATGGAGGTAAGAATTAATTTTTCTCCTAAGATATTTAGGGAATATATATTGTGATGGGTATTCCAACCTTACTCCCTATGTTGTTTGGAAGGCTACTATGTATGTATGATATGGATTCCACAAGTCACCATTATGATTTATGATTTCTATATTTTATTCAAAAATCTAAAGATTTCATGAGGTGTTTTAAAGAGATTATGTTTTTTAAGCAATGATGGGATACTGTTTTCTTTCATTACTTTATAACCCTTACTAATATTTATATGTTCACCCAATGTTATTGAAATGTTTTTCACATTGAATAAGGAAGGGTAAGTGAAAGGAATAATTCAAGAAGATTTATATCTAGAAAAGAATTATAGTTTTCTTTTAAGAGTTTTTATTTTATGAAAAAATGTATAGTGAGTAGAAATGTCTACTTTGTAATATTTGAGATGTATTGTAATAATTATTACCTAATTCTCTAAAACTCTAAACCTAAAAATATCATCAATGTTAATTCATGTTTTAACTGATGGTTATGTAATGTTCTAAGGATGGGGACTTATAAAAATATCTCTCATGGACATATTTTGATTTACTATATTTCTAAAAACTACAACTATAATGGTTAAATTTAATTTTTATATATATTCCAAAATATATAATTAGATTTGTTAATCCTATTCATTTTGATATATTTGAACATGTCCAAAAAATTTCTAACTCTCTTTTTAATATAAATTTTTACAATTAGGGAGGTGATAATTATATAGAAAAACATGGATAATGATTTAATATACAAGGTATTTTTATTTACCAGTGTATTGAACACATTTATACTTTTATTACATATGTTTCTTATATATATCTCTCAAAATTTATTCATTTTTTCTATATTTTAGTTATTATAATTTAATAAAATATACCAAATTTCATTTTATATTTTCTTTAAAAATGAAAAAAGATATTCAATTTATTATTTATTTAAAAAAATTAGACAATAAAATCATGGGGTGTAAAATAAGGAATTCAGTGGATATGAATTATGTATTGGAATAATTAATGATTTTTAACAAATTTTTTGTATCTAAATTAATTAATTAGAATCAAATAGTTTTGTTACCTAACTAACCATTGATATGGAAAAATGGTAACATTAAATTGATGATACTGACATTATTTTTAATGATTTCACATTATTGAGAAGATATGAATACAAACGACTGATGGAAATCGAAAATGACATATAAAAACTCTATTTTGATATAGAATTTATAATAAATCCTTATATATTTATATGAATTTTAC
Organism: Viscum album; assembly: GCA_963277665.1. Lineage (NCBI taxonomy): Eukaryota > Viridiplantae > Streptophyta > Magnoliopsida > Santalales > Viscaceae > Viscum > Viscum album. Next base: position 1,571,372,100 of record OY728150.1, on the reverse strand, counting down.
CCCTAAATTGCATTGAATATGTAAAATTGAAGGTTTATGTTAATGATGTTGGATTATTTGGGAAACACTTAGTATCAATATATGATATTTAGGTGTGTTAAGATGTATATGTGTAATTTTACAACAGCCAATATCCATATGAAAAGGATTGAAGAAGGGGTGTTCCATATATGTGATTCAACAAATAAATAATAATCTATGTTAAGTATTAAAAATATAATTTCCAATTTACATACCCCCACCTATAATAGTTTATACGTTGAGGTAAAGGATGAGTAGTTGGATTAATTTTATTTTATTTCAATGTAATTTCATTAATCCTTTAGAAATTGTAATCTACGGTCTCCCCTATTAATTTTATGGGGATACTGATTAATCATTTTTACTTTATTATGAAAGGGTCCAAGATATATATCTGATGATTCCCATGATAGTTCATTAGTGTTTCATAGTTTGAAATCAAATTATAATGTGGGATTCAATGCTAGGATAGTTATAAAATGTAGACATATATGTAGCATGGGATAAGACAGTTAGATATCTCTAAAAGGAAAGGGTTTGGACATTAAGATAATTTGGAATAAAAATAAAATAATATAATTAAATAAATTCAAAATTACTATTCTAATATATAACATATTGTTGTTATGATACTATAAATTATTAACTATTAGAAAATAATATTTCACAATGGATTTTATTTTAATAAAAAAATTAATTTTATAATATTTCAATATCGATATTTATATTTCATATAGAACCCCTCGTTTGAGGTATGTGAACCTTTTTAATACCATTTTATACATAAAAGTTGTTGGGAAAGTTGTTGGGATAGTTTGGGAGAGTTTTGAAAGGTTTTGGAAATTTAGGTGGCCTTTTTGAGGCTGCACAGTTTGAGCATAGTTAGTGGAAACGGAGAAAGAATCCTAGTTAATAGTATGATATGAAACTATTTGGAAAGTATCATCCTCACTATTAGCACACGTTTTGTCAAACTATGTGCTCTAACTGTGTAACACATTAAAAATGTTTTTTTAAATGGGGTTAGTCCAGGTTTTTCCTAACTCATCCACTTCTTATCCCATGTGAACCCTATGCAGTATTGTTTTATTCTTAAGGGATAGGGGTGCTCTTCCACTCATTTTGAAGGGTTTTGAAGGAATTACTTGGTGATTTGAAGGTGGTTCGGCTCGGGTAAGTGTTCTCTCTTGGATTCCTTGTGGTTCTCCCTAGATCTTATTGTCCCTATCTTTTGGTGTTCTAGATCCACAACTGTTGTATGTAAATATTGTTTTGTTGTTATCTTAAGTGATGATATTAAGGCCTTTTGATGATAGGGAAGGAGATCATGAGTGATTTTTGTGGAGCATTTTTTGGGATTTGTGTTGTGGTTTCTTGTGGACAGATTTCACTAGAACCCTGACGGTAAGTGGACTCTCTCTCAACTATACTTTGCAAGAGCTTGATGCCTTTTTTCAATTAATTTGGATTTATAGATTTTAATTTCCTATATTATATAGGAATCTTGGTGGAAACCTGTTTGGTGTTTATTTGGGGATTTCATGTAAAATGTGATATTGTGAAAATGGGGTTTTGTTTTGTGATTTTAAAATGTTGATTTTAAAATTGATAATTGTTTGAATTATGGAAAATGATGTGTGATAAATGAATTTCAATAAATATTTCTTTGTAGAAATGTGGTTTGGTATGGAAAATGGTTAAATGGTGTTTTCAAAAAATGTGAGATTTATTGATGTGATTTGGCCTATGTTAGAGTTGGTTGTGTTCATAATGTGTGACCTTGGAGAGATTTATGCTTGTTGGTTGGTTAAGTATTAAGTATTGTGTAGATTGTGTTCAAGTTGGTGAAAATTATCACTATAAAATGTGATGGGTAGTGTATGGAAGGGCCACTATTATGGATAAGCGGTCAGGAAGTACCACTTGTTTGGAAATATAGTAAACAGGTTTGGATAGAATGTTTCACCATAATTGATTTCCTTGTTGTGTGTTCCTATGAAATATTGAAATCATTGTGAAAATTTGATATGGTGAAATGGATTATGTAATGGTTGTTGGGATTTCCCTTGGGTCTCATGGTTTGGGTAAGGTGTCCTGGTAAGGTTGTGTTTGGATTTTCAGAAATTTCTAAACTATTTGATATTTTTAATAAACTACTTTTTATAAATGTGATAACAGTTTTATCCTAGTGGTGTGTGTGGGGAATTCATTTTGAAAAATCCTACAAATTATTATTACTCACCCTTTCTTTAGATCATTGTTGCTTTTCCATATTTTGTATTCCATAACATAGTTAAGTATAAATTGTATCATGTTTCTAGTGGTTATTCTTGATTCTCGGGTGGTTCCATGGTTCTTGGAGAATGGAGCATGTTGTGGAGTAGTAGAGTGTGTCTTGGTTTACAAGGGGTATCTTGTTGGTCCTCCTGTTAGTTCTCTAATTTTGGTTTGGTATGGTTATGTTGTATTGTTTTTTGGGAATTGTTAAGAATTAGTTTGGTTCTATTTTGGTACAATGTGGTTTAGGTTTCTATGTTAACATGCATCATGTAGTTTTTTTGGCAATAGCATGTTTGGTGGGTTGGTTTATCTCAAGGAAAAATTATTACCCAATTTATTATTGATGGCCTCAGCATTTATAGCCATCCATTGGCTCCTTCTGAATGTCGATTAAGGCCATATACTCCCACATCACCTTCTTGGTCTGATGAGGTAGGGGTGGGGCGATACAAGTGGCTTCAAAGGGAGAAATTTATAGGCATTCATTCTAGCTCCATTCATTAATTCAGGTTGGTAGTAAGGTGTGGGATTTTGATAACATGGAATGTATAGCATAAAAGGATGTAGTTAACCCCTTTATTTTTTACCACAATTTACTAAGGATATGGGTACATAAGTGTTTTTGATACACGTATAGTCATTGGATGTCTCATTGCCATGGGAGTAGCAAATGAGTTGAGCATAGAAAGCATGGTTGAAATGACTTCCCTCTAGGATTCATATTTCATTTGGTATAATGACTTATGGAATGGTATGAATATATGGATTTGTTGAAAATTTGGAAATTAATTCAAATTAATAGATATGAAATGTGAATGGTTGGGGTATTTCGAAAATGGGTCAATTTTCAAAACAATGTGATTTTCCAGAATAATACAACATGGGGAATGTGAACTTCTAGAAAGATGAGTTCTGATAAGTGTTATATAGTTATAATAGAAATTTTAATGCTTTTCTTGTCAAGGTTGAGGGACTTATGGTTTATTTGTTGATATAAATGGCATTGGGTATGCGTCGTAATGTCCAACCGGAGGAGGCTGCTAAAAATGTGGTTTCACCTGATCCTCAGGTGAACATGAAACTAGTTCATAATATAGTGAAATATTTTCAATACATGGAATGTTGGAAGAAAGAGGATGAACCAAATCATGTATATCTTGAGATTCAGTTTCAAAGTCAGAATCCAACCATTAGGGGAAATTCAGAGACATAAGGGTTTGGAGAGTGGCTAAACAGAATGAATTGGATATTTGAAATATATGTAACATTTGAAGATTTCAAAGTGAATTTAGCCATGTACATGTTGGAAGATCATTCCATTTAGTGGTGGGAGTTGGAGGTCCCAAGTGGGACAGAACAAGTTGTGACATGTGAGGGTTTTGAAGAGTTATTTAATAAACAAATATACCATCATAAATTCAGAATTCAACACACAATGGATTTCATCCATTTGAAGGAGGAGAGCCATTTAGTAATGGAATATGAATATGTTTATAATCTATGAACATAGTGCAGTTGGCACCCGAGTTGGCGGGAAGTACATCCTTGAAATCACATATTCTTTAATATGGGTTGAGGTAGGAAATTCAATCTAAGATAGTGGTCCTATGAAAAAATGATTACACAAGAATGGTTAATAGAGATACGGTTGTTGAGCAATATATTTTGGGGATATATGTGGGGCAAGCATATTGGTACCCATGGGAAATAGTAGGAACTCGAGTGGTGGGTTCAAGAGGAAGAGAGAAAATTATTTCCAGGGTGGAAGTATGGCTCAGAATCAATTGACATGACTAGTGAATATTTAATTGAAGCCTTAGAGTAAGCCAGAATGTTTTCAGTGTGGCTCTATAGGACACATCTGGTGATATTTTATAGATCAAACTCGTGAATTTAATAAATGTAAGAATATGGGGAATCTTTAGTGGTATTTATGTAATTCTCTAAAGTCGGGGTTTGATGACACTCCCCATGGGTTTTAAGCATCCTATTCCATGACATCATGGGGTAGCAATATAATCCTCATCCATAGAGCTGTGTTAGTCAGGGTGATTCTGGAAATACCATAACACCTCAGCAGGGTAATAAAGAGAAGAGTGTGAAATAAAGTAGTTTTTAAAAGGTGAACAAGTCATGATGGATGAAAATTTGGGACCATCCACAATGTGAGGTAGTGTTATTTTTAATTACACACTGTTTCAAGATTTGTTTGATATAGGTGCTTCCCATTCTTTTCATTCTTCTAGGTTTGTTAGTTTTCTAGGTCTTACTATAGAAATTATGCCTTCTATTTTAAAACATCGCACTCATTTTGGTCAAAGAGAGTGTTGAGACTTCCTATGTACATCATGTTTATCAGTTGTGTATGGAATTGAATTGATGTTGGATTTCTCAGTGCTTTAGATGGATGTTTATGATATAATCATGGGAATTGATTGGTTAAAAGTTTTTAAGTCCCACATCGATTTATATTCATGAACATTTAGTTTTATGAAGGATGATAGAGTTAAACTTCTTTAGACAAGAGAATAATGAAAACTAGGGTGCAATAGTCTTGTTGACACACTCTTTTGGAACGATATAGTATCAGTCAGTAGCATTGTCATTGGCATCAGTGGAAGTAGTTGACAAGAGAGTTTTTTTAGCAATTTTTTATTAGTTTTTCGATGTCTTTCCCAATGAATTCTTACGGTTTCCACATATGAGATAAGTGGAGTTTACAGTTTATATCCTTCCGAGGACCACTCTGATCACAATTCTGTATTACCAAATAGAACCAGTATAATTGTGGGAATTAAAAGTGTAGTTGGAAGAGTTAGAAAACAAATGTTTCATCCACCCTTTCATGTATTTGTTGGAAGCACCAGTTTTGTTTGTTAAAAAGGCAGATTGAACTCTATATCTTTGTGTGGATTATCATAGACTTAATTAGGTTATGATAATGAACCGATATCCACATCCACACATTGATGGTTTTTTTTTGACCATTTGAGCAGATTACAGTGGTTCTCCATGATTATATTGAGGACATGATATCATAAATTTCAGTTGAGGAAAGAGGATATTCCCAAAACAACTTTCATAAGAAAATATATTCATTACATGTATGTAGTTTTTTCCTTTTTCTATCAAATGAAGCGGTGTTATTCATTGAATTGATGGATCAGATTTTTTATAATTATTTGGATTCATTTGTGGTGGTATTTTTTGATCATATATTGGTGTATTCAAAGACATGGGTGGAGCATAATAAACACTTTGTGATAGTTATGGGGGTCTTGTGGGATCATCCACTGTATTCCAAATTGTTAATATATAACTTTAGGATACGTGAGGTTCATTTCTTTGGCCATTTTATTTCAAAGAATAGTGTTTTATTTGATCTAGTAAAGATAGAGGATATTTTCCCATGGAGCCCTCCAACAAATGTTTTTGAGATATAGATCTTCCTTGGCCTAGCTGGGTATTATCGACGTTTTGCTCGTTATTTCTCATGATTGTCCTCACTAATTATATCTTTGACAAGGAAAAATGTTCCATTTCAATGGGAAAAGTAGTGTAAAAAATGATTTAAATATATAAAGGTTCACCTTACATCCTCACAATTCATGTTATTCCTAAACTAGGGAAAGGGTATGTGGTGTATTATGATGCATTGAGATCGGGGTTGGGGTGTGTTCTCATGCAGTGGGATCATGTTGTTGCATTTGGATCACGAAAGTTGTGTTTTCATGAGAATAACTACCGTAAAAATGATTTGGAGTTAGTGGCAGTGGTTTATGATTTAATAAGGTTGAATCCTTATCTATTTTGTGAGAAATTCATAGTGTTTACTGATCACAATTGTTAATAGAATATTTTCTAACAAAGATATTTGAACATGGGGGAATATAGATGGATGGAATACGTACAGGTGATTGATTTTGACATAATGTACAAGTAGGGTAATGGAAATTCAATGGTAGATGCATTAAGTAGAAAATCACATGCCCAGGTGGTGAAACAATCATCATATCGGTGGAAGTTGATGTTGGTCATAGCCAACATGTGGTTGGAATGTGAGGACCGGGTTGATAGATAGGTCTTCATTCTAGTTTCGTTGGTTCCTAACTTATTTTTTTTTTGGTTAAAGAGGAACAATCATCAGATTATAGGTCAATGAAAATAAGGTCAAAACTCAATGTTGGGGAGACAATTGAGGGTAAGGAACTGAATGGGAATTTAGTTTTGTGATTTCATAATCAGATAGTGGTACCAGTAGCTTGTCTAGAGGTACATCTCAGATATTATCATAATTATAGGTGGGAATTCCATCCTAGAATTTAGAATATGTATAAGAAATTTAAATCAATGTTTTGGTGGTATAGTTTGTAAAGTAAAGTGGATGAGTTATTTCGACATGCTTAACATGACAATAATTCAAGGCAGAGCATCAACAACCGACAGAAATTTTTTAATCTTTTTCTATTCTAGTATAGAAGTGGGAACAAATAAAGATGTATTTTGTGATTGGTCTCCTAAGAATGGTATGGAAACATGATGTATTATGGGTGGTTGTGGATTGAATAAAAAAGTCATCCCATTTCATCCTAATTTTTGAATATTATAAGGTGGAGGATCTATCCAAAATCTATATCTGGGATGTGGTGAAGAGGCGCGGTGTTCTAGTTTTGATTATATCATATAGAGATCCAAGGTTCACATATAGTTTTTGTAAATCCATGCAACAACACATTGGGACATAGTTGACGATGATCACAATGAATCATACATAAACGGATTACTAATCCAAGAGGACGATACAATATTTGGAGGATATGTTAAGGGATTTCGTAATGGATTTTTGAGTTTCATGGGGGGATCACTCACTATTGGTAGATTTCTCCTATAATAATAGTTATCAGGTTTCTATACATATGGAACTATTTGAGGGTTTGTATGGGTGTCTATGTTGTTCTCTACTATGTTGGGTTGAAACATGTGATACTTTGATGATTGGACTGAGCCATGTCCAATAGACTACAGGTACGTTCAATTTGATCAGAAATGGGATGGAGACAGCTCAATGTTGTCAGAAAACTTATGTGGACCATTGTCGACAACCATTGTCATTTAAGGAGGGAGGTCAAGTGTTTTTTATAATCTCTCCTAGGTTGGGAAATCATCATTAGAGAGGTGGCTAATCGGTTTGCAGTGCCACCATGGTTTAGTGTAGTGCATAATGTGTTTTTTGTCTTGTAGTTGAAAAAGTATCATCCAGATTAGGACCATGTTATTCAATGGTCTCATGTTGATCTGGAGCAAAAAGATTCTATGGTGCACATGCTAGTGAAAATTGTGGATATGCAAGATAAAGTCTTATGTGGGTAGAGCATTGGTTTAGTTTGGGATTTGTGGCAGCATGGTTAGATTCTGGAGGAGACATGGGAGCCGGAGAAAGAGATGATTAAGAAATGGCATGGGATCTTTTGACAAAGAGATGGTTCTCTACATTTAGAGGATTGAATGTCCAATGGTGGGGAGAATGTAACACCCATTGTTTGAGTTATGTGACCCTTGTTTATACATTTTTATGAATATGAAGTGGTTGGGAAAGGTTTGGGAGAGTTTGGGGAGTTTGGAAATAATTTTGAAATGTTTTGATGCCTTCTTAAGGAATCATGGTTTGAAAATGGTTTGGGGAAACCATGAAATAATCCCAATTAACCATGCAACATGCCACAATTCAGATTGTATCATCCACACAATTAGTGCATGGTTTTTCAAACCATGTGAACTAATGGTGTGGCCCATAAAAATGTTCTTTAATTGGTATCATTGGGATTTTCCCCAACTCACCCATTACTTCTTCCATATGAAACCTTTGAATGGTTTTTTCATCACATTTTCTGGGGGTGCTCTCCCTCTCATTTATGAAGGGAGTTTATTTGGTTTCTTGGTGGTTTAAAGGCATTTCATCTCGGGTAAGTCTTATCATGTTGTTTTTGTGGGGTTCACTTTAGATCTTCTTTTACCACTCTTTTCATTTTCTATATTTATATCTATTTTATGTGGATCTATGGTTATTTAATCCTTAATTGAGTATATTAAGGCTTTATGATGATAGGGAAGTATTTATTAAGTTTTTTTGGGGGAGGGATTTCACTAATTTGTGGTGTGGTTTCTTGTGGGACAATTTTCTCAGAACCCTAAAGGTAGGTTTCTTCTCTATCAGCATCAATTTGTTAGATCCCAAGGCCTTGATTGTAATTAATTTTTCTTGCTTGATGTTAATTCTTAATATGATGTGAAAATCTTGGTGGAATCTTTTTTGTTTATGAATTGTAGATTTGGGGTAAAATGGGATATTGTGGAAAAGGGGATTTTTTTGGTGACATTAAAATGTTGTTTTTAAAAGTGATAATGGTTCGAATTATGGGAAATGTTTTTTGATATATTAATTTCAATATATATATTTTTTTTTTTGAAATTTTGTTTTTTCATGGAAAATAGTTAAATGGTGTTTTCAATAAATGAAGTATTTATTAAAGTGATTTGGCTATTGTTAGAGTCAGTTGGGTGTATAATGTGTGACCTTTGCATGCTCTATTCATTTTTATTATTTAAGTATTATGGATTTTTTTGATAGTATTGAAATGGGAGAGAATTATATTAATAAAAGGTGATGGATAATGGATGGAATGGCCACCATTTGGGATAAGTGGTCTGGAAGTACCACTAGTTTCGAAAAGTAATAAACTTTCTTGGATGAGATGTTTCACCAAGGATGTTTGAATTTTTGTGTGTTGCTATAAAAGATATAAATTATTGTGCTAATGTGAAATTTTTAAATGGATTATGGAAAGGTTGTTTGTATTTCCCTTATGTTTCATGGTTTGGGTATTGTGGCTTGGAAAAGGTGTGTTTGGATTATCACTAATTTTTTAACTATTTAATGATTCATATAAACCATTTTATATAAATTTTTTAACAGTTTTATCCTAGTGGAGTGTGTATGGATGTCATTTGGGGAGATTCTACTGACTATTATTACTCACCCCTACTTTGTAACATTGGTTGTTTTTCATATGTTGTATTTCAGGTCACAGGTTAGAGTAAATCCTCTCATTTTTTAGTGGTTGTTCGTGATGATCCTATGGTTGGGTTGATCATGGAGTATAGAGATTTTTGTAGAGTAGTTTAGTGTGTCTTTGTTTACATTGGGTCTCTTGTTTAGTCTTACTCATAGAGGTCTAATTTTGGTTTGGTATGGTTTAGTTGTATTGGTTTTTGGGAATTGTTATGGACTAGTTTGGTTGTATTTTGTTACTACATGGTTTAGTTTTCTATGTTAACATGCATCGTATAGATTTTTTGGTAATGGATTGTTTGGTGGCAAGGATTATCTCATGGTAAAATTATTCCCCAATTTATTATTGATGTTATCAGCATTTATTTCCAACATTTGATGCAATAGGAACATCGCTTAAGGCCAAGTAGCACCTCACTACCTTCTCAGGCCGATGAGGTAGGGGTGGGGCGTTACATTATAGATTCCAATAATTGATATATGGAATATTTAATGTATATAAAATAATCATAGATAAGTGATACACTAATTATCATTGAAAAATGTATCACTTTATGACATTATACCTTAAAAATCCCAGAAAAATAAAAATCCACAACTATTTTTCCAACTATATTTAAAAAAATTAATTGATGATTCATTTTATATTTTAATAAAAATGGTTTTAATGAAACATATCTAATTCAATATAGTTAATTAAAAATTTATTCCATTTAATAGAAATTAAAATAATTAATAAATATGGATTTCGTTTTATTTAATGCATTCTAATTCTATTTGGTACATTTCCCAAACAACAATGAAAATTGACATATTAATTTTTCCATATTATAACATCATTCAATTAGTAACTAATTTTTAATTATTAATTAATATTTATTTATTATTAAATATTTGGTTTAGATATTTATAATTAGTAATTTTAATTAAAAGTTTAAAAAAATTGCAGAGGAATATTTTGAAATAATTGTTATTTTTAATTTTTAGTTAAAACTTTTTTATTGCTAAATTTATTATTATTATTTTATCCATCATTTTTAATTTTTAATTATTTTATTCAATTATTATTATTTTTTATTAATTATTAACAATTAACTATTTATATTCTTTAATTTTTAAATAATTACTAATTAGTAATTATTAGCTATTATTTAGTAATTTAAATTTACTATTTAAAATTTTTATTTGTTAATTGTATGTTATTTAATATTTATTACATATTAGAAATTAATAATAATGAATTTTTAATAAAAAATTATTAATTATAAATTACCAACATCTTCTTATTAATTATAAATTCATTTAGATTGTTTATAATATATTATTTAAATTTTATTTAACTTAAAAATTATTAAATATTAAATAATTATTCAGTATTTTTTATAATTAAATACCTATTCAATAAAAATGACTATGTACTAATGAATTTATTAATAATAATATATTTATTTATGTAATAATTTTTAATTAGTTAAAAAGAGTAAATAATAAAGGCATATTTATTAATTAAATTTTTAATTTCTAATGTTATTGAATAGTTTTTTATATGAATATGTAATACTTTGTAGTGATTATAATTCAACTATAGTTTATTTTTAATTTATTAAATAGACTATAGAAGAAGGGAATTTTACCTTGGTGGAGAAAAAAGGGAAATAACCTTATGATATCAGAGATTACTCCATGTTGAAAATGAACAAATAAATGGTTCAATGACTATTCGTTCCTACCATGGCCTATGGTTATAAGTCAAGTAGGAAAATCCGGGGAATTCAATGGTTCAGATAATAAAAAGGGAAAAAATATTATGGTATTAAATGCCCTTAATATAACGCTCTATCCTGGATCAATGATTATATGATAGAGTTCGACATAACCTCATGCTTTCCTCCATGTATGTAAGAGTTTATCAACCAATAGTAAGGGAAAATAGAGGTATCGTTGAATTATTCTTCCACCTGTGTCAGGTAATTAGAGAATACAATGGAAGTGATACCTATAGAAATCATAAAAAATAATCATTATTAAATAATCAGAGTAGAATCTTAGGCATAACATATGAGCCAATAAAATAGTTTAATAGAATGTAAGTCATGCAATTTAAAAAAACTAAAATGGACCCAATTGAGACCCAAGTATTTTAAATATAATTTTTCTTTTTTATTAAACAAAAATTTCTATAAATACAACACATGGATCATAAAGGCCCAATTACTGTGGAAAATAGGTTGATATTAAGTCAAAAGGAAATAAAAACATGTAATCCTTGTTTTTGTACTATGATATCCTAAAAACTATTTGATCCCCTAAAAAATCATGGGATTCCAGAGGGAATGCATAATGTAAGGGATGAGATAAAAATCCCAGTAAGGGAAATACATGATAAAAAAATATGACATGTGAGCCAACAATATAACATGATATCAAAAAACTAAAGGTACACGATACTTCCAATGGAAGTTTAAAAAATACTTGTTTTTCGAATATAAATGGATCATATGAAATTTGGATGTAGTAAAAAATGATATAAAATGAACCAATTCTCTATATCTAGATAATTTCATGTGGCGTATAATGACCCATAACATATTACATTTACTTTACAACCCTGTAAATTATATATCATGATACTAAAACATTACCCAATACATTGGATCATTGTTTGGCATCACCCATCATAATATTTTCATGATCACTGTGTTCTACATAAAAGAAATTAATCATAATAAAAAACCTAATAATTAATAATACAATGAAAATAGGTTTCCTAATCATGATTCATATAATATTCAAATGAAATTTCATAATGATGGCATTCTTGAATTGATCATAAGGCATGTATTGACCCAGAAAAGGAAGGTAGAATAAACTATGAATAAATGTTAGAGACATATATATAATTTATAAGTAATACGTAACATCAATGTTTCTTTTCACTGATGGAAATAAATTAATAAAAAATCATCATAAAAATCACATTTTCACTTTGAGTAATATCAAAGGATGTCATATTATATAGAAATTGATTTGGAAATATCACATTTCACATTTCTTAAGGAAGATAAACTTTATATTTTTTAGAAAAAATTATTTCAATTCCTATTCATTCAAAAACATTAAATAAAATATATTTAAAAAATAAACATTTAATAAGAAAAAAGAAGGTTTGAAACATTGAGTTCACATTACAAAAGAAGAGTTCTATTTTGAGCCATATATGTTATAAAAATAAATAATCATTTCAAATGATTATAATAAAAGTAAAAAAATGCCTCATCTGGATTTTGACATGAATATTCCATTTAAATTGTGTTGTATAAATCCAATTAATAGATAAAATGGCTTTAAAAAATCATAGTAATACATTTTTTGAAATTTGTTTTTTATGCAATGATTTGGAAAAAGTAGTATATTCGACAAAAGAGAAAAATGAAGTTAGATTTTCTTATAATAATTTTATCAAACAATATTATTATAAAAGAGAGGGAAATGGTAATATTTCTTGAAAAGTTCATGAATAACTACATAAGAAGAATATTAATGGGTTTTAGGAGACAATGGTCGTATAATGTTTTTCAATGTAAATTATCACACATGTAATCTTGATTAAAATGTTATCTATTCATAAACCCTAACCTCTTTGATAAAATTTGAATAAAAGAATCCCATTAATTATATAGATAAATTATCACTCAAAATATCATGATATTTTAATAATTTATGACATAGTATCAAAAGGGGTATTATACACACAATTAAATATATATTAGGTTAAAATATAATAGTGTTCTTAAAGAAGTAAGTTTGATACTCTACTCTTACAAGGATTGTATAATTGAGGTGATAGTTTATAAATTGATTCAATATGTGTATCAAATTTATATAGACATAAATAAAGTTTAAATACAACATTATTAATTCTGAAGTCATTTAACACAAAAAAAAATCATAATATAATCAATGAAATAGTTGAATAACATAAGGTATGGTAACTAAGTTAAGAAATACATTACCTCGAGCTTAACTTTAGTTTATAATTATTTAATAATATATATAGTGGTTCTAAAAAAATAATTTACTTATAATATTATCATATTTATATTCTAAATATCATATGTTGTAATTTTATAAAATCGTATTATCCAATTGTTAATAATCATTCATTATCACTATTTTTCAGCTGTTAATTTCCTTGTCTTCTCCTAGATGATTTTGTGTGAATTCTATCAATGATTAAAATAGGTAAATAGTCCCATAATCTGTAAAATTATATTTTTTTATAAATATTATTTTTAAAATTATATAAATATTTTGTATCATTATTGATTTTCGAAAATGGGGAATTATTAATATTGATTCATTGAGATGGTAATTTGTATGTGTGCACGAGTGATTTTATCGATTATTAAATTAATGATAATGTAAAATATTATATGATATATTTACTTCTAACTATATTTAATATTTATTTAATCTCAAATTTAAAAAAAATTATTCCTTAAAACCTTCCAAATAATGTGTCTATGAAAAACGAATCAGATCTTTTCGTGAGGCGGTTATTGGTCCTACACACGAGCGACGTTATCATATTATTTATATAATGGAATATAATAAGGTATATATGATATTAAAATTATAAAGCTATAATTATATCACAAATATAATATATACATATTAGAGTTGTCATTATATCATGTCTGGATAAGTGGTGATGAAAAACAAATCACATCGATTTGTGATGCAGTAGTCTTCCGAAAACTTGATCAATATTTTCATTTCCCATTTCATAGATGAGGAGATGATTTTACATAATTAAATTTACATAAAAGAATATCATTATTTATTTTAAAATGAGGTTTCTACATCCACATATATGAATATATTTTTAAATAATTTAATTAAAATTAAACTATCAGTTAAGGACGTTGACACTTCTTTAAAGAACCTCTTTGTGTTTAAACCAAACTCATTGCTATATTTTCTTTAAGACTAGAAAAATTATTCAAGGAATATGGTAGATAATTATAAAGTTGTTTTGCATGATATTTTCCTAACCAATTATTTTTTTTAATTTGGATAGGACGAGAGGTGGAGGCCAAGTATAAGTGAGAGAGAGTAAACACATTGAATTTTTGAAATTAATGATTTATAACCATGTTTTTCCCATGAAACAATGTTAAATAATGGGTGATTTTTATAAAATTGAAATTTATAGGATCAAAATATGATTATAAAATTATAACAAGTCTTTTTTTTAAATTTTTAACTCTTATATTTTTATTTTAACTCTCGATAAACCTGTATTTATCGTGACTACCATTAATCATTTTTTTATTTTCACAATTAAATAGGGTAAGGAATTATGTTGATCTTATTACATAATATAAATTACTATGAATAAAAATATGGAATCCATTTTTGAAAATTAAACACATATTTTATTTAAAATGTAACTTTAAAATAAACACTCTGACATATCATAAAAATGGTTTTTCCAAATAAAACATTCAAAATGTTAAAAAAAATTATATATCTTAATTCAGTGTGAAATTGATACTAATAATATAAATTTATTTAAATATAATATAACTGAACTAATTTTAAATAAAAATAAATTAAAAATATTATTTTACTTTTTAAATATTTTAATTGAAAATATTGTTTTTATAAGAACTCATATCTTATTTTTTAGGTATGGATCCTATTTTCGTGTGTCTTTTAGAAGAAGGGGTGATTCTGGAAAATGTATATGTACATGTCGTGTACTTAGGAGTACAAGATATGTGGCCAGTTCTTTCAGGCTTCCATGTACTGGCTATGTAACGACCGAGTACATGGCCACGTGAGGTGTCCTAGAGACCGCCTAATGTTGGGGCCAATTAAACCATGTACATGGTGTGTAGATTAAAGGAACATGCCATGAAATTTTCTTTTAATTTGTTTAATCGAACTAGGGTCACATCTAATTCCCATAATCTACTTCTTTAACCCTGTCTTGTCTAGGAGCGATCAAGGTAGGTGGTTTGTGTCGTTCCGTAGTTGTCTTTAGATTATATGTGTGGAAACATATGAATACCCTAGTTTAGGGGATTGCATTTTTTTTAAATATGACCCTATTTTATTTCCTCTATGGATTGTTTTCTTGAGAAATGGTTTTGATTATAAATTAGGTTTATTACCTTGTTTATGGATGTGTTTTCCCATGTTTTATTGATATTGGTCGTTGGGTCTAGAACTGCCAGTTTGGTTGTTTTATTTTACATGCCTAGTGCTGTTAGGATGGAGTTAATATTGTATGGAATACCTTCTTTATGATTTTTAGTTTCTTAGACATGGAGAAAATGATATTACTTTTGATAATAGAAATCGTTTGGGCACGATTGTATTACACAGTGTTGTGGGAACTTTGGGTAGTTTGACCACAAAGGGAATTGACATTGGTGTTTTCCCTAGAGTGTTTGCTATAATTTTAACGTTGTAAGACCATAGGGGGGATTTACTCTTAGTTCTCCCTCATAGATTCTATGTTATATCATTATGAGACTATTGGGGGAATTTATGTTAATGGTTTTCTCAAAGAATCTATATTTTACCATTAAAAGACCACAGGATAAATTGATGGTGACAACATCTTTAGAGAGTCTTTGTCTTTATGAGATGAAGGGGGTGGACCATATGAGATTTCCCATTGGGTCTTTATATCTTTATTGATTTTATTTTAAGTTGAACTAGAGGGGTTATATTGTGATAACTTTCTTAGAGGGTTGATTTTGAATGATTGGTTGAGTAAATAATAAATGTAAGTGAAAGTAGTTTGAAATGTTAGGACTATTTACTTATGAGTACTTCCTATTTTATTACATATTTTTTCATATTTCCTTCTATATATATTCAATAACGTTTAGGCACATATATTTTGGTGTTTCCCTGGAAGTATTCATCTCAAACCCTATTTGGGTCATTCTTTTGGGCCCAAACAGATTATATGGTTGTAAGTACAGATAAGGGAAAGGTCCTTTCAACTTCAAGTATATGATTGTTTTGGATCTGGAGATTTATGAACCAATATAAGGCTTTCAATACTGCTGGAGTTTAAAATTTTACTTTTTAGTTTGGTTTAGTACCATACTTCATTCATTATGAACTATTTGGCATCATTCCTAGACATATATGACATGCATCTTTTATATATGTGCTCTAGTTATTTATTTACTATCAGTCTTGTACTGTTTAATTATTGTATGGTGTTACTACTTCCAATGTTGTATATTGTTATTATTACACTACATTACTCTACAAATGAGGTAATAGTTTCCCCACTATCACACCCAAGGCCCTCACTGCAAGTCAGCAGCCTCTGATAATCGGGGAAATGCGCTTGAGGCCATGTGACCAATCAGGTAAGGGGAACCTTTGGGCAACAACCAGAACTAGGACATTAAAAAGTGGTATCAAAGGAATATTTTCTTATTTGACATACAGTTTAGAGCCTATTGATATGGTTATTAAGGAATGGTTAGTTGGTAACAAGCTATTCTTGAGAGTGTCTAACTCATGTACATGGAAAATCCAAGTTACCTCGATTATTGAAATTTTTCTAGTTTATCAAATGTTATAGTTGATTTCATTTCTCTATTGGGTGATACTCATGTTTTGTGATTTTATGATTTGTATCATTGAGGTTCAACTTTTATTTCAACCTGATGAGATGAGAGTATTCCATCTCATGCATCATATAGGGACTTGATAGGGATCACATGTCATGCATTCTTGTCATGCCATTTAGGGTTCATTTTTTATTGCATGTTTTTGTGATAAATCTTGTTCCAGATATGAATGTTGTTGTGATAGATTCGAAGATATAATACCTATTATTTTTATAGGGTATTTTAAAACTTAATGTTTCATTTGAATGGGTGACAAAATCTGTTCTTTGAGGTTTTTTGGGCCCTCTTGAATCGGAATTTGGTGGATCATATTGGAATTTACCTAAATTAGGTGATAATATGACATGAATATGAAGTCAATATTTGATTCACATGGAGTATGGGCCCCCACAGATCAGAGTCTGGAACTTTAATATTTTTTAGTGTTTTTTGGGGTTCTATAGTATTTTCGGAGGCTTACTGTTCTAAAAAACCAAGAATACGTGGTTTGTAATGATGAATACATACCATGTATCCTTCTTTTCTGAAATAGGATATATTTTTTATGTACACAACATGTACTATATGTGTGCACCATGTAGTCCTTATCTGTGTGATTGACTATTTGAGTAGAGACACGGGGTTGGGAAATGTTGGGTGACACATGTTGTGTACTTGGAGTACACATCATGTTGTAAGAGACGTGTATCAAGCCATGAGACCAATGACATGGGTTGATGAAACCTAGGTTGTACACGCCATGTTCTGTTCTTGCACATTGTGCAGATTTGACCGCGTCACTGACTGTGTGACTAAAGACATGGGTGGTTATAACTTAAGGTGTAAACAACCTATCTAGGGTAACCACGACATGTATTTTTACCCAGGGGAAGAACTGTGTCTTTAGCCATGAAGAAGATATCGGGTAAGGTAAATTATTCAAATCCATGCTATGTATCAACGAGGACATTCCATTTGTAGGGTTGTTACATGACCAGGTTTGGTAGAGGTACATTCCATGTTAAAATCCTATGGGAAGACACAGCATAGGCGTTATACATGCCAGGTATCCCTATTTTGTAAAACTGGATTATTCCTTCTCCTGTTGCTTTCTTGCATTTCTATATTTCATTCCTTTATAATCTTAAACTGAGGTGTGCGCTTGACCACGAAGAGTCATGCCAATGAGACATCCTATTGTTTTACACCATATACAGGGAAACAATCCATCACCAAAAATGGTATATTAGGGACTACTATCCAATCCTTCAATTGTTCTCATATTGGCACCAGCGGTAATACCAGACACATGTGATGATGCACCGTTTCGATAAGGATTCATGAGGATGATATAGACCTTCCTGTAAGAACCATATCATTCCTTGTCTATGGTAGATTAGATATGGGTTTTTCAGCTGAAAAATCCTCCCACACTCTTAGGGGATAGAGGACCTCAGTATGTAGAGTCATGGTTAGAATCCATGTTGTCTATACCCGAGCATCTCAATGGTCCTCCAGGGTGGAGGGTGCATCTTGCTACGTAAATTATTTTGGATTCTTCTAAGAGATGTTGGGATGTGATATCACAGGTGGGATGCCAGAGGTTTATGGCTTTGTATGAGTTCCAGCACACCTTCTATTATTACTTCTACACAGAGACTTTGAGGGCCTACCGATCCCAAGAGTTTTTGAGTTTGGAGAAGGGTACTCTTTTAGTCATGAGGTATTCTTCTCCCTTCATAGAGCTGTGTTACTTCCCACCCATTCTAGGGGGTGCTGAGTTATTTCTAGTAAGGATGTTTTAGGATGGTCTTAGAAATAACATTTGACCTCAAGTGAACATCTTCAAGTTGACTTCCATATCATCTATAGTCAACCACGTGCTGATCACGAAGCACAACCTGATGGATTCTGGAGTTGTGGGATAGAGAGGATCAGTATTCGGAGTTGGTATTCCTCCATCTGATAGTAGGAATTTCCACAGAGAGTCTAAATGTAGAGATTCGAGTAGGAGAGATACTCCTTTAGGAAGACAAGTGTTATGCTACTTGGGTGGTAAGAGTGGGAATACAGGGCCATATTTTCCTAGAGACCCAATTGAGTTATGACCTTGAGGAAAGATGGGTCATCATCAGAGTTTCTGTCAGTTTTTTCCACCATCAGCTAATGATAGGGGTTCTTTTTCGACTCCACGTTATGGAATAGGACCACCAGTTTCTCATATATCTAGAAACTAGAGTTATTCAGGTTGTTCAGGCTGAGGTGGTGGTCAGGGCCATAATGGTCAGACGTTGGTTTTTTCAACAATCGGAGAGTGGATCAGCTCAGTGATCTTAGACAGCTTCACAAGGTCGCGACACGGTTCTATCTTTTTCAATAGATTTGACCCATCCGGAGTAGGATCACATACCCTCTCCGGTTAGAGGTAAAACCATAGTTACCTTTGTTTTAGCTACTTCACTTTTCAAAATAGGGGATCCACATAGTTTCATATCAATTCATGTTGTAGATATCCTTGGGTTTTCTATGTTTACTTCTGCTGATATCTTTATGTTGAACACTCTATTGGGGACTAGAGCGGTTAGTGTACATCAGTTCATGGAGTGACCTCTTGAGGTTGGTAGGTGTCACTTATTATGGGAACATTATGACTTATAGATGATGTCTTATGACATCATTCTTAGAATTTACTAGTTATTTACATTCCAGTCTATTTTTTATTTCTATCTCTGTAGGGTGAGATTCAAATCATCATATGGTGGATTGGTTCTATATAAGGTAAAATGTGATGTCTAGGTGAGTAAAGCAAGACCCGAGAATCATGGGATGGAAGGAGTTACAACCCAGATTGCTGGTTTGTATCTGGATGACCAGGGGACTTCAATGATGGACTTTCCCCTAGTGGTAGAATGTATTAGGGATGTATTTACAGAGTAATTTTAAGAACTAACTTCGGAGAAAAATGTATATTTATCTTTTGAGCTTCTTTTAGGATCAGCACTGTTGTCTATTCCTCCTTATTTTATGGCTACACCAGAGTTACAAGAGCTCATAAAGAAGTTAGAGGATTTATAGAAAAAGGGTTTCATCTGACCTACTACTTCTCATGGGGGTTCTCTTGTCCTGTTTTCAAAGAAGGCAAAGAATACCCTCATAATTTCTGTAGATTATCAGAAGATAAACATGTTGATGGTCAAGAACTGATATACCTTGTTGTGGATTAATGATCTATTTGATCATCTTCGAGGAGACCGAGCATTCTTTAAGATTGACCTGAGATCCCATTATCATCAGTTACACGTTAGACCAATATATATACCTATTACAGCCTTTTAGAACTAGTATTGTCAATACTAGTATGTGGTTATGTCGTTCGGTCCCAGGAATAGTCCAGAAGTTTTTATGTAACTGATGAACCGAGTGTTCCATACATACTTCAAAACCTTTGTGGTGGTTTTGTGGTTGATATCTTGGTTTATTATCACACTGAACATGACCATGCTACCCATCTTGAGATTGTTTTTAGTATACTAAGAGAGAATAATTTATATTCTATGCTCTCTAAATGTTACTTTTGGATGGACCAGATTCACTTCTGGGGTCATGTTATCTCAAAGACTGGAGTATTAATAGACCTAGAGAAGGTGAGAGTAGTTGTTTCCTAGGAAAAACCAAAGAACTTAATTGAGGTATGAATTTTCATAGGGTTGGATGGTTATTACAGTAATTTTATACTGGACTTTTCACACATAGAAGTTCCACTAATAGGCCATACTAAGAAGGGTGAAAAGTACCTATGGACAGATTCCTGTGATTCAGCCATTCATGAGCTGAAAGTGAGGTTTACCTTAGCACCAATAATAGTTTTTCCAGAGATAGAAAAGAGTTATACTATTTAATGTGATGCATTTGTTATCATTTTGGGAGCAGTGGTTATGTAGGAGGAATGCGTCATTGTGTATGGGTTTCGATAGTTGAGGCCACATGAGAAGAATTACCTAGTGCATGATATTGAATTGGTTCCAGTGGTTTATACATTGTGTTGTTGGAGACATTACATTTGAGTAGAGCATTTTTTGGTGTACTATAACCAATAAAGTCTCAAGCATATCTTCACACAACATGATCTGAATTTGAGACAGTGAAGGTGGGTTGAATACCTTTAGACCATTGACTTTGAGATTGCCTACATGCATGGAAAAGGCAACGCAGTGATTGATGCATTGAGCATGAGGACTCAAATATAAGCAGTTCAGGAGGCCAGTAGTGAGTGTCAATTTATGGATCTATTCTCTGAGATTCATTTAGAGGTGCACGACAGACAGGGGTAGACATTTCTTCCTTTTATGGTTGTTACATATACTCTACTAGATCGAGTGTGAATATGGCATCTATCATATTCTGAAGGACTAGTTCTATGGGAGAGTGTGTCAAGAGAGGACCATATTCATAAGTGGACCATAGGAAAGGATGAGATCTTGTGTTTTCATGGGCTCGTATGGGTGTCATCAGATATACATGAGGAGATTTTTTGAGATTTTCATTCCTCAACTTGGGCAGTTCATCCTAGTGTCACCAAGATGTACCAGGATCTACATCATCAGAATTGGTTACCTGGTATGAAGAGATATGTTTCTTGCTTTTTTATGAGATGTTTCACCTATCAGTAGGTGAAGGGAGAGAATCAGTGACAAGAAGGGATTTTGCAGTAGTTTCCCATTCTAGATTAGAAGTGGAATGATGTCATGGTGGACTTTATTGCAGGTCTGCTGAGGTCTCCTCAAGAAAATGATGTTGTTTGGGTTTTCATTGAAAGACTCACAAAGGATGAACACATATTACCAATCATGGATACCATCAGTTTTGATGAGATTAGAAGGTTGTACATCTGATAGAATGTACATTTACATGGGGTTCTGAACTCTATCATTTTAGATAGGGACACATGTTTTACTTCTTGTGTCTATCAGGGACTACAGAGGACTTTGGGTACACAAGTAATTCTGAGTACAGCTTACCATCCCTAGATAAATGGCCAGTACAAGTGCACAATTCAGGTACTGGAGGACATTATTTGAGCATGAATCATGGATTTTGGAGGATTTTGGGAGAATCACACACCTCTGGTAGAGTTTTCCTTTAATAATAGTTTTTAGGAAACTATTCAGATGGTACATTATGAGGATTTTTACAGTAGGTCATTCCAATCACACCTATATTGGCTAGAAGGAAGAGAGGAAGCTATGTTTGGAACTTGTCTTGTCCATGAGACCTCAGAGCAGTTAGAGTTGATTCAGAAGATGATGGCTATTGCACGGTCACAGCAGAAGTCTTATGCTAATCGATGGAGAAGACCTCTGGAGTTCAAGGACAAAGATGAGGTTTTACAATGTGCCATGACATGGTTGGGACATAGGAGGATTATGATACAGGGAAATCATTCACAGATATATGTCAGTCTATTTGAGGGTATTGAGAGAGTCGGGTCGGTTTCCTATCAATTTCAGTTACCTTAGAGGTACCAGGATATGCATGAAGTCTTCTATGTTTCCCAGCTGTGACATTACTTCTCAACCCCATCTCATGTTTTTCAACGAGAGGAGGTTGAGTTTAAGGTGTATGCATCATTCTAGGAGCATATTATCATAATTTTTGAACATAGTGGAAGTGTTCTCCATGGCTGGTATATTCCTCTAGTATGGGTGTTGTGTCAGCATGGGTGATTACAAGGTGAAACATTGGTGAGGATGGCCGATGTGTGATCGCAGTGGCCAGAGATGTTCAAGGATTTTTATACACCACATAGTTAAAGAAATTACGAGACAAATTTATTTAAGGAGGGGATGTTTTTAAAAACCCGGATCTGTGTTTTCTTGTATGGATCTTGTTTTAGGTTTTTTTAGAAGAAGGTGAGATTTTGGAAAATCTCTAAGTAAACATCATGTACATAAGAGTACAAGTCTTGTACCTGCATTCCACAGGTGGCCATGTACTGGCAGTGGAAAGACCAAGTAAATGATCATGTGTGGTGACATGGAGACCACCTAATGTGAGGGTTGGTTAAGAAATTTACACGGTGTGTACATTATATGATCACACTGTGTACTTTTCTTTTTATTTTTTTAATCACACCGCGGTTGCATCTAATTCCTAGAATCATCTTCTTCTAACCCCATCTCTTCCATGAGTGACTGAGGGTGACAATTCTTCTCTGAGCCACCAATCCTTCATTCATTCTCCAAATAAAATAGAGTCGATTATGTTGGACACACCTCGGTGAGTCCTTCCTTATTTTAGACCCTCTCATCCTGATTTTTCTTCTTTTATGGGATATTCGAGGTTGGGCATTTTGATATTTTTGTAGATCTACGATGTTCTTAGTCGATTCAAAGGATGAGGTTCAACTATATCAATTGTATAACATCAAGTTAGGTGGTTTGTGAATTTACTTAGTTGTCTTTGGATTATATGTGTGATAATTTTCAAATACCCTAGTTTTGGGTATTGTGTGTTTTGGAAATCTAACCCTGTTTGAGGACTTCATTGGGTATTTTTCTTGAGAAATTGTTTTGATTATGAATTAGGTTTATTATATTTTCTATGGATGTGTTTTCCTGTGTTTGGATGATATTAGTCATTGGGTATCTAAATTCATGTTAGGATATATTTTTTCCATGCCTAGTGCTATTTGGATGGATTTGAAATTTTATTAGATGCATGTGTTATGCTTTGTAACTTCTTAGCCTTTTATTTGTTGAGATTACTTTGGATACTGGATATCATTTGTGCATGATTGTATTACACAAGGCTGTGGGAAACTGCTGTAGTTAGACTATAGAGGGAATTGATATTGAGGGATTCCCCAGAGTGTCTGTTATACTTTTCCTATTGTGAGACCATATGGGGGATTGATAGTTAGTGCTCCCTGAGAGTGTCTATAGTATACTGTTAGGATACCACAATGGGAGTTGATGTTGAGTTATTACTCAAATTGTCTATAGTTTATTGTTAAAATACCATAAGAAAAATTTATGGCGAGTGTTTCCTCATAGAGTCTTTTCCTTTGCAAGACCAAGGGGGTAGACCGTGTGAGAATTCTTATAGGGTATTTATATAATTATTTATATAATGATAAGTTTATCCAGAGGGGTTAGACTGTCAAAACTTTTCCCGATGTTTTCTTGTGAATGATTGGTTGAATAATTAATAAATGTAAATGAATGTAGTTAGAAACTATAGAATTGTTTACTTTTGAGTACATCCTTATTTTTTACTTCATTTTTCATAGTGCCTACTATATATAATAGCTGACAGTTAGGCACATATCTTTTGGAGGTTTCTTACTGGGATTTCTCTCAACACCCTGTTGGGTCATGATTTTAGGACTAAAAAAATTATATGGTTTCATGTATATATAACGGAAAGAGACGTTCTACATCATGTACATTATTATTGTGGAGTTTTAAAGAATCGGACCAAGATAAGGCTTGATATGATCCTATAGTTTACATGTTTTCATTCTACATTGTTTAGTACCGTATTTCCAGAATTGTAACATGTTTGGCTGCTTTCCTAGACATATGTTACATGCATATTTTATATATGTGCTCTGGTTGTTTATTTATTATCAGTCTTCTTCTGTTTATGTATTTTATGGTATAACTTATTCCGCTATTATATATTATTTTTATTTCAATGTGTTACTTTTCCAATGAGGGAATAATATCTCCACTATCACACCCAAGGCTCTCTCTACTAGTTAAAAGCCTCTCGTGTTTGGGGAAATGTGCATGACGCCATGTGACCAACCAGGTATGGGGCACCGTTGGGTGACACCCAGAACTGGGACGTTATAGTTCTAAATTGATTTATTATTATTAAATATTCCTAAAAATTAATTTTATTAAATTATAAAAAAACAACCAAATAAAATTTTGGAATTTACATTTCAAAATTTTATTTTATAAATTAAAATAAATTTTATAAAAGTTGTAAAAATTATTTTATAATTATTTCTACTAATCATGTCCACTCCACCTTTTTGAAAATATTGTTCCTCAAACAAATTATATATTTGAAGTGGTTGTTATTTTATTTCCAATCAATTAATAACCATTGAATCTATTTCAGAAATTTTAAAACATATATCACCTTATTTATTTAGAACTATTCATAACCACAATTATGACTTCTAGGTTATAATCATAATATATAAAAAGTAATACTTTCATTTATTATCATGTTTTTATAATCACAATGTTTCGTGCATAATATCATATCGATGAGATTAAATTTATTTAAAAATAAATATATCATAAGGACCCAAGGTGTTAACTTCTCTTAAAATATTTATTTTTCATGTCATAATGATATTTAACATGTTTTTTATCTTTTGAAATATTAAGGTGTTACATTATTACACCCCTTAATTAAATTTTATCCTCTAAAATTAAATATATGAATAGTAATAAATTGTTTTAAAATTTAATATTTATTTCTCTAAAATCCACAATGTAAAATGGAATAATAAAAATATTCCTCTTAAAATGACAGTAGGAAAATATGAAGCTCATAAGAAATAACAATAAATAAGGTTATATGTTGAATTAAATTTTTCTAGAGTGAAAATATACACAAAAAATTAATGATTACATAATTATGTATATTTTAATAGATCATTGATCACAAGGAAATAAAGGATCATGTGAATGTCAATGTAATGACCCAATGTTTATTAGTAATATTTTTTTTATAAATAAATGTGTGTTGTTTCATAATATATAATTAGTTGACACACACAGTACCTGAAGAAACCAAAAAACATTAATTCATTAATAAATATTATTACATTAGTAATATATGAAACAAAATAAAAAGAAAACATTAAAATTTTTATAAATATATAAAATAGAAAAGTTAAACTGGGAAAATTTTGATTTGAAAACCAAATATTTTTTAATGAATAGATTTTTTTCTATATATTATATGACACATAAAGATGAGTTTAAATAGACCACAAAATATATTTCATTAAGTTTTTTCTCTTTTATATCATTTCAAATAAGAAACCTCGTTTCTAAATGAAACACAATATAGTAAACCCTTGTAAAATTTGATTTAAATTGGATGGTATAAATAAAGCTTACTAACTTATAAAAATAATGCTTTCCAATTGATTAGAAATAAAATAAGAATCACCAAAAAGAAAAATAATAGTTTTTGGAATGAAAATATTTTCTAAAAATAATGGGTTAGTCACGCCTTAAAGATGTGATTTAAAATTAATTTTCATCACTTTATTATCCTCGTGACTATAAGACTACTTTTAAATAATATTTTTCATCTTCTTTGAATTCAATTTTTAAATATAGATTATATATTAAAAATAATAATAATTTGTATTATCTAAACTGGTTAAAATATTTTTTGACATACAATAATAGTGAAATCAGTAAATGTTTATTATCATGGTTATGATAAAATGGAATTCTTGGGGGTTAATCTAAGAATGTATGGTAATAAAATGACCTAACATTATTAAAATGACCCACTAGGTGGACATATTTGAATCCTACATATTCTTGGTTTGTTGTGGTATCATTTTAGAGGAATATGTCATGAAAAAATTATGGAAATGATTAATCATTTTAAATAATTAATAGTGTGCCCTCGCCACACATATAAAAGGTTATCCCATTTTCTATATTATTCACACCTTCACACACTTATTGATTATCCACAACCTCAATAAAAAAATTACCAATTTTAATAGTTTAATCATATATTCCTTAGTTCTTTTATAAATCGAACATGGGAAGAATTTGGTGATAATGTTAAGAGGAAACCCAAATAATAGGTAACCCTCTTCAATGAGCATTATTATTTTATTTATCCTCCACCACCCTTAATTACTATTAAACCATTTTGATATAACAATATTTGATTATATCATTTGTGTAGATATTTTAAAAATATGGTAATGCTCTAAAACAATCCCCACTTTCTTAAAATGGGTTACAAAATCATCATTTGTGTGTATGGGGGACTTCCACATCACGAACTGATGTCATTCATTATTCTATTACCTTAACTTTAATATTGGTATGATGATTGATCCAAAGTATATATATGATATTTATAACATAATTATACCTATAAATTCATTAATTATTATTTACATTTTTAAATTCCATTACATATGTGATACGATAATATTGCTCATGTGTAATTAAGACTACCTCCTTATGATGCGATGTGATTCCTCTTTCACTAAAACATTAAATAGAAGAAAGAATCATTTTTTTCTTTCAATGGAATTTGATAATAATAAATTGAATAAATATATGTTACATAGATGGCATTATTATGATATTAATTAAATAATTATCATTATAAAATGATAATGTATCTTTTTATTTATTTACATTTCACTAATATAATTTTGATACCATGGTTCTTGTATGGGTTTTAGATGCCTTCACGAAGTAATGTGGCTCTCATTTCATCACCATATCACATAGATGAAATATATAAGTATACATAAAAAATAGTATAATATTATTGTCATTTTGGATAGTTAAAATATTACATATGTCTTTTCCATAACCGTCGTTGAAAAATAGAAATGTTACTCATTCGTATATATGGACTACCATTTTGGGAAACATATTTCATGGATGGATTCAAAAGAATAACTAGTGTAAAATTATGATATGTTTTTCATAATACATATTCAATATATGATGTAAAAATATAATGTCTACAAGAACTGGATTTTTCATACCAAAACACTTACGATAAAACACAGAAATTAATACACAAAACATTTCAAATAATGAAATATTGTTAATGAATGGGTGATAAGTTTTTATAATTCATTATATTTTTAGTTTCAAGATTAATTATTAAATCCATATGAATTTCAATTAATTTTTTCAAAATGGTAAATTTGATACATATAATTGATTTATTTAATAATTATCATGTCTGTATTGTGATAATTGCAGTGATTTAACTAAGAATATTATCATAATAGAGATTGTTTATTATTGAATTTTAGTTGAATTATGTTATATTATTATAATATATTAAACCCATAAAAATTTATCATCTTCTACTTACTCATGAAATTTTAATGTAATACTAGAATTATTATACACTTTGGTACTTAAAATAATTGAGAACATGTTATTATGATAAAAAAAACTTTATTTCTCTCATCAGTCGAAAATCTGTTTTATTGAAAAATATTATTTTCTAACAATTCAATGAAAAATATTTTGAATATTTTAAAAATTACTTATTAAAAACATTTTTACATATTTTTACTTTTAATTTTTATTAAAATGAATCATTAAGTATTTTTAAAAATAATTCTAATTTTGGTTTTACCAAATACATGATGAGAATCATTCTATTTTTTACTAACAACAAAATATTTTATCATTTCTGTAGTGAAACTGGAATATTATTTTTAACTTTTACAAAATTTATGGAATTACCCACTTCCATTTCCATTTTTTATTGAATTATCCATTTTAATTTTACAATAACAAAAAAAATCATTCTAATATTATTGAGATTCATAGTTTTTTTAAAATAATTTTCAATGAAATAGATTTTCAAAATTTCTTATGTTTTAAAAAATGATTTTCAAAATGAAAATGGCATTTTCATCAAGAAATGATTCAAAGATATTTTATTTTATTTTTATTTTCCAAGTACATCAAACCATCATTTTACAAATACAACCATAAGGATATGTTGTGTTGTTACCATATTTATTCTCCCTCAAGGAGGTTTACGAAAATTTTGACCATGGATAGTTTTTTCATTCACATGCATTATTAATTATTAATGTTGATAAACATCCATAGTAATGTTCACTATCATTTAATAAGTAGAAATTGTATTTTCCCAAAATATCTATATTTTTTCATGGATATATTTATTGTATAAATAAAATATAATTTCTACATACAATTTTATACATTCAATGTCATTTTTTTTAGGAAAATACTAATAAATATATAATATTTAATAATAATAAATATTTGATGATATGGAAAAAAATTTATGAATAAAATTAATTATTAGATATATTGGTAATGCTTTGGGAATGCCAAAAGTTAGTGGGTATTGATTGTTGATAGCTTCTCAATGCATCAGTAGTCTCATGAGGTGACTCAATATGCTTACATGAAATACATTAGCAAAATACAATAGTTTTGTACCTGATATTTTTAAATTGTCTTGTGAATGTTCTTGATTGTTGAGGTATCGTGAAACCATAGATCATGGAATATAAAAATATATAATTACCTTCAATATGAATATAATTTCTATTATCCATAATAATTTCACAATTATATTATATCTTGATGCATTTATTTCAAAAATTATAGTTTAAATGGAAGTTATTTTTAGTTAATTACATTTCCATATTCATTTTTCCTTATCAATTTTATTAATGATACATTTGTTTAGTTACCTACCTTTAAATACTGATTATTCCTTTTCTAGTTATTTAAATTTCAAGTGTGTTAAGTTATTTCATGATATTTATTCATTATTCCTTATATTGTTATTTAAATAGATTGTTTGTTCAGTTATTTACATTTCTATGTAGAATATTATTACTGATTTATAATATATACCTATATACATAACCCTTAATTAGAATTTCAACTCAGAATGGTTTTGTTCCCATCACTATAAATTTATGAAGTTTTATATGATTTAAATTAATAGATTTTCTGGAGAAAATAATATTAATCATGAAATAAAATTGTTTGTAATTTTTGTGTGATATTATAATGTAAGAGTAAATTATGTGTCTAGTTTATCAAGTCAACTAAACTATTTGGTCATTAGGGACATTATTCCTTGTATCCTATAGAAATGTAATAAAGAAAGTCATCTACTCCAAGATACTGTATTTGGGGTCAATGCATTTTTTATAATCTAATGTTTAGTAGAAACCTTGGAACTATATATTAGAAAACATAAATTAGGGATCATAAAAATTTTATATAAATTGACATAAAGTACTTAAGATAATATTATTGTTTTTTATGGAAGTTATTATGTGGTTTTCATATAAATACATCATTCTCTTAAGATTACAGTTGGATGTGGTTCTGATAAAAATGTACCTAGCGTAATAACTATGAATAGGGTGAATTGGGATTAAACTAATCATTATATATTTCATGAAAAAGTTACATAATATATAGGTAGTTTTAAAATCCATTGGAATATTCTCTAGAAAATTCACATTTTCATTACAAACCATTTTGAAGGATCTGAATTGATGACAACAATGAATACCAAAGGACAAACATATAGTTCCTTATATTGAAATCATGGTGTCCTAATGGAATGTGGAATTTTTTTGAGTGGAATAGAAGGAAATAATTTAATTATTTTTCATGTAGAAATATAGATTAATATTTATGGAAATATATCTAACACTAGGGATCCATTTATAGTTAATTATCAACAATTTTGGGAACATAGAAATTATACAAGTGAAGGACCTATGTGGAAATAAAATTGATAAAGAATTTTTATGTTGGTATTAATGAATTAATTTTTCAAATACGTTTAACCAATAGTGTTTTTTATAAGAATTATGTATCATCACTAATGATTATGATAGATTTTAAAAGAAAATGTATCTTAATGACCATTAGAGTTATGGATTTCATCGTGGGTTTATGAGTTTAAGATTGATCTTATGCTAAATTTCTTAAAAATCACTTGTCGTTATGTCATGAGAGACTAGAATGATTAAGGACACTTTTGATAATTTGTTGGAATATACTTGTTTTAGTGGAAAATATATTGGATGAATAATTCATTTACCTAATATAGAAAAAAATAAAAATGTATTGATAACCTTTTGGTTAAACATGATCATTAATGGAATTATAGGAATAGTATTCTAAGATTATCAAACATTGTGGATAATTTATTTATTGAAAACCTTAGTCAAGATGATATTTAATGATTAATTTTATTTCAAATATTTCCAGCATATTTTTTGGTAAATGTTTCATTATTATATTAATATAATTATGAAAAATGACAACCACATTCTGGGAAACAACCCAATATGCCCGACAATTCTAGAGGAATTAAACCAATAATGGACTGATTATAAGGGATTAGCACCTACCACTGGCCTATTGAAATTCAAGGTTAATATTTCATTATTTTTATTTAAACTATTTGATGAACACAACTATAGATAAACCATTGGGGTAACTTTTTAGGTATAGAGATGAATATATTTTATTAGAAAGAATGTTATGAACATATATATTTTGTAAAATAGTTAAATATGGAATGAAATATTTATTATGATTTTATGGATCATACATGTTGTTAAAAGAAAATTTTAGTGTTTCTTCCACTAAAAAATCATTTTTATATTTTCATTTCATAGAGTAAGAAATGAATTATAAATTTATAAAAGAACATGTAAAGGATGAAATTTTTATTATGAAAGAAAAACTTCTCAAGTATGTATATTTATTTACATTCGTAAAATGTTAAATAACAACTCATATATATGAAAAGGAAATTAAGAAAATTTTATCATAATACATTCATATCAGATTAAAAATATGGTTCTTTAAATCATCATTGATTTTTGGTTTTGAGGCCCTTAACATGCCATTTATTATTCAATTTCTTATGATTAATGTCATCAATAACTATCTATAAATATTTAATGTTTATTACATTCCGATATATTCACATTCCATCAATTATCTCTAAATTGTAAACCAATTTATGTATTACTTCATCTGACATTGGTAGTTACCTATAACTATTATTTATTGGATGTTTTATTAACTCTTTTTATGCTATGTGTTTTCATGGAAATAATTTTTAAATTTCAAAAACATGAATTCCTAGATTATGTTTACATTTTTAGGACACAATTTACCTAGAAAAGATATTTATTTAACTTTACTATCTTTTATACAATTTGGAACATGAAAAACCATTTCTAAATTAACCACAACATAGTATACCATTATAACCTAGAATTTTATTTGGGTGTAATGAATATATAATTAAATTATTATAATTATATTCATCTATTAATTATAGATAGAATGATACTCGTTTAAAATAAATAGAAATGTTCTCTAAAAAATATATTTTTTCTTAGAGATGATTTTTTTACTCTTGGTGAACATAATGAAAAATTATTTTTTACCACTCATTTAAAATTTATTTGAATAATTAACATCATTGTTGAAATTATAATAAAAAATTTATACTATGGAGATTTTTTGGTTTTTTCTGAAATATTTTAGTTTACAATGATTAGTGAAAAATTCTGAATTCTAATTGCATGTTTCCTCTCAATTAAATTATTTATAAAGATAAATTATAATTTATTTTTTTAATACATAAATTACATATATTTGATATCAAATATTCCAATTTATGTTATTTAAATAATATTGATATTGATTATGGATAAAAAAATCATAATCATTTGAGCATTTTATTTTTAACACACTCTATCTTATCTCATATCTGTAATTTATTTTAATGTCAATTTAAAAGCATTTGTGAATCAAATTTGGAAAAATGGATTCCATTTTTTTAATAAGTTAATTTATGTTTTAAAATAAGTAAAACATAATTTTTATGAAAAATGAATAGTGAAATAAATATAAAATAATTAATGTGGTTAAGGTAAATATTGATTTTAATTGAGGTTAAACTATGAATATAAAGATTAAAAATTTAAAAAACATTTCAAAAACCATATGCGTGGAAAAATTTATAACTTCTATCTTATTGGTTTGATAATGTTTTTTTTAATAACATTTCTTGATACCAACATGGGTGTGATTGAATCTTTCCAAAAAAAATAGAAGTGTTTCAATCACCTCACTTAAGAATACCCACCCTCTCCCCTCTCTTATTAACACATTAAAACCATTATTTTTCACTAAATACCTACAAAAATCACATCCAAAATTTCACCCCTCATTTAATAATAATTTTAATTAGAAGGATGGCATCCATGAAATGATTTAGTACAATCCTAATGATGATACCTAAAGAAGAGGTAACATTCATCAACGACTATTTTTATTTTTTTTATTCCTACACCTCCCTAAATTATTATTAAACCATTATTATATAATTCCCTCTTTATATTTCTTGTAATGAGATGTTTTTATAATTATGTAAAGACTTGAAAATATCTATACCTCCATTAAATGGGCTATGAAATCACCTTTTTGTATGTATAGAGGGCTATGACCTCATAAACAGATGACATTAATTTTTCCCTTAACACTTCTCAAGGTGTAATGTACAGAATTTTTCAAAGACAAAAAAACAATCTTGTTAATAAATTAGAAGTGTATGGTGTTTAAAAAATCATTAACCAATGAAAATAAATTATTAAATGTGTTAAATGATTTATATAAGAGTATAATACTAATTAACATTTAGGAGTATTTAATCAAATATTTTCAAAGTTAGAAACCTAAATAAGTGTGATATTTTGAGACATATAAATCCTCGGTGTAGATGAGACAAAGAATATAAAATATATTGTAGTTTTTGTGTGCGATTTGTTCAAAAATATTGAATAACTCCATAAAAATGCATTGTATGGGAAATATGTGACTACTATTATGTATGGGACATGGTGTTTAGCATATACAAGGTATAATATTTTTTAGAGTGAGATATTTGGAAAACTTGATCATAAGAAAAATATAATTAATAATTTATTTTATAATATTTTTTTATAAAATAATTTAATATCTTTCAAATGAGATCATATAAAAATTTGAGATGACTATTAGGTCCTGAACATGGGGTTTACCTGAGGTGGGGTCTATTATTTATGGGTTTTGGGAGTCTGGAAAGATCATATATGATCAAACCCTTTTAATATTTATTTATTTATTAATTATTTTTTCATAATAATAAATAAAAAATATATCTCAAATGGTGCATCGTATGAGAAGTCTGAGATTAATGTTACGTCTATAATGTGGGGATTTCCCTATGAATACTATAAATTTCATATTCAATGAGTGTATGGTTAGTTTTCCCACAAAATAAAGTAATTTAGAAAAGGTAATAATTAATTAATTATATTAAATTAATTAATAAAAGTATCATTATTCATATATCCTCTTTTCCATGTAGAACCACTAGAAACACATATGGTGTATTTTCAAATATTTTCTTATTCTGTTATTTTAACTGAAACCCGTATGGTAATAAAGTTACAGAAAGAAAATATATAATCTCAATAAATTTTTTTGGCGATTAATGTATTTAAATGGATGTTTAATATTCAGTTTGGGAAAAACCGAAACATGTTCGAAGATATTTAAATAGTCTAGTTCTCCTCATTGGAATTCTAGTAAAGAGACTGACAAACCTTCTTCAAGTAACCAATC
This sequence comes from Viscum album, assembly GCA_963277665.1. Lineage (NCBI taxonomy): Eukaryota > Viridiplantae > Streptophyta > Magnoliopsida > Santalales > Viscaceae > Viscum > Viscum album. The sequence continues at coordinate 1,571,337,628 of OY728150.1, read as the reverse complement.
ATTTTTCTCGGGGTGTTACAAAAAATTTCTAGCAGTCACAACTAATTATAGTAGGGTGAAAAGGGTTCTAACTTCATTTTTATTTATTTATTTATTTATTATTATTATTATTTTAAATTCTTTAAACATTTTTAAAAAGAATAAGTAGAATTAAATAACATTATATACCTAAAATATATCAATGATAAATTTAAATACATTATAAAAATGTAATTCATTGGAAAATTATGAAAAGATATATATATATATATATATTTAATAAAATAATATTATAATGGGTAATTTATTAAAACTATCAAATGAAAATTATTTGGGTTATTAAGAATTAATTAGTATTCAAATTATCTGTGCATTTTTTTAAGAATTATCAATATATATTGATAATAAGCATAAATTTTACTGATAATTTTATTAAAATAAATTAATAAATATATAATTTCATGACATGCCAAAGGATAAATTATTGATTTTTTAGACAATAAATAATTTTAATTTTCAAGTAATATTAACATGATATTATAGAAGATAAATTATAATAATTATTATAGGATATTTATTGGGTAACAATATAAATTTATCAAATGATAAAGTACAAAATATTATTATAAAAAAATTATCAGTGGATATCTAATTATTTGAGGTAATTATCAAACATAATTATAAAATGATAATTTTCATTAAATTGAATAAAATGTATTTATAAAAGGATAATTTGTATTAAATTGTCAAAAGATAATTATAAAATGATACATTCCTTTATATTATCAAAACACAAGTTATTAAATGATATTTTTATTTTAATTATCAAAAGATTATTATAAAAGGTTAATTTATAATAAATTGTAAATAGAAAATTATAACATAAAAATATAGAGAGAATATTAGTTGACCTAATTGAGATTCAAAAATTATACTATAGGGGGAAAATATCATCCCATTTTATATTATAATGATAATTTGATTATTATCTGGGAGAGGGAAAGAAGCATCACATGTGATATTTTATTTCTATTTAAAATAAAATAGTTTTTCTAGGATCTAGGAATTCTTGAAGAACATATACTATTTTTGTTTCAATAATCAGGATATCAAAAGGATTTGTTTACCAATTCACTCCAGCGTTTCAACATCCAATTATTTTGAGGTAGGAAATTCATTAAATTTTGTTCTCATTTACCCATGTTTTCATAACTATCATTATGAATACAAATTGTTTTATGATTATGAAATATTAAGATAGCATATGGGTGGTATTGTAATAATGGTATTCTTATGTCACACTTTTTTCCATGATTAATTAGTAACTTGTTATTCATGTTTTTTATCAATCATAGGTTTATTGTGTGATAATTTATTTATGATGATATGTTATGATTTACCCTGTTTCCCAAAATACTATTTTTGCTTATTTTTATTGTTTATGGAGCCTATAAAAGGTGGATAATCATGAAATATTATCCCAATGAGGGGATGTGTGCATGTTTTGTGATAAATATGATGAAAAAATCAATTATAGGGAACTGATACCATAATGACTCGGGGATTCCATGTGATTCACTCAATGACTAAGGGATGCTGATTAGTGAAAAATCCAAAACATATGCCGTGATAAAGAATATATGTTGATTATCTCTCAATCCATAGTATGTTACTTGATTAATAAAGAGTGATTATTAGCTCTCAATACCTATAACACTCCATCATGACAAATGGATGTTGAATATCAATCATCCATAGTATGTTCCATGAAGACTAAGCAATGTCGATTGGGTCTTAATATCTAGTATATTCCTTAATGAAAATGGGATCCAAATTATCTCTCGATCCTAGTATGTAACTCAATAAATAAGGGATGTTTATTATCTCTAGATCCCTTGTGTATATAGATAACAAAACATTCCTAATGAGAATTGATGTCTAGCTTCATTATCACACGATACTGAGTAGAATGATATATTAACCTCTCTGATAATCCTTAATTACTTTTACAACTTTATTATCCTTATAGCATAGTATATAAGTAGGTATGGTGGGGGTTTTGTGGAAAATTGGTTAGTACACAACTTATTGGTTGTGGATTTTGTGTTAAAATGTTGGGTATACATTTATTTTAATATGTCAGACACGTGTACACTAGAGCACATCAGGATAAGGATGCATTTCTGTTTTCCTAATGAGTCTTCTACTCACACCCTACATAGGCATTTATATGAACTTGTAGATCTCATGATGGATTTAGTGAAGGGATATGGCCATATGGTGGATGAGGAGTAGTGAAGTGCAGAGCTAGTAGTGGACAAACAGGGACTCCAAAGGACCTGATTTTTTTAATTTATTTTAAAACTGTTTATTCCACATGTTTTTCATTCCACTTTCTAATCCTATTACTTGTATATCATGTATTCAATATTTATATTTCTGCACATTTTCTTTGATTATTTGTATTATTGTTGTGGATTATTGATCGTATAAAATGATACTGAGAGTATTGTCTCTCGAACGTTTTTCTTGAGATAATTGCTACTATTTAGAATCCTCTTGCATATGGGGAAGCCTGTGTGGGGACTTCTAGATTTCTGGAACACACGCACACACACACACACAAATATATATATTTATAATCACTTGATGAAATGGAATCATAGAATAGGTTTCTAACTAACATTTTATTGTCTTTCTTTGGGTTGGGACAAGTTAGATCGGGTAAAGGACATTAGGACTCAAGCAGGAAAACTCTGTTAACACCAGACCAATAGTACATAGTGGAACTTTTATTATTCATTTGGGGGAATTTATATTCTAATCTTACTATTTATTCAATTCTCATTGGGTGATGCACTTGATGTTATATGTTATTTATGGGATTTCAGATGTTTTAATGCATCGTGACTAAGTTGGTAAGTTCCTATTCCATATATATACTTGTATGCTGGTTTATAATAGTTATATATTTAAATTCCTTGTTTTTTACTGTATGTTCATATTAGTTTCATTTTGTGGTATATCTATGTTGCATTATATTGTGATATATCTTTATTGAAAATAATCAGTTGAATTAGGAATGTTGTTGTATTTGTATATATTTGATGATTGTGACTAGTATATAGGGATGAATAGAAGGATTAGTGCTAATAGTTTTATACCTTGGGTTATGTGTATACTCTAAGGGAATCCTTTGTGTGATTCAATAGAGTAAATAAGATTTTTTTACGTTCCTAATGTACGTTCATGTTATAGATGATATCACCCAAATATATTCACATATAACTAATTGTGAGTTGGTTTTGGAATTCTTCTTTGATGGATAATGTTTCTATATTACCACTAGACATGTAAGAGAATAAAATTGATATTTATCTCAAACCTTCTTTATTGTTAGGGTAGTAAGGCTGCTTCAACCAAGAATTCCATTTCTTACTTTATATCCTATGAACATGAGTTCCGAACAATTTCCAAAAATTTTCTTACATAAAAACAATAATTATTCATCATTCTAGGTCAATAGAGGCCCTTAGAATGTTGATTAATATGTTCAAACAATTCTATATCTCTAGCCTAGAGGAAAATTTAAAGGATCATTAGGTTGGGATAAAAAGAGACGGTGATGGGTGCACAACCATTTCAAATTCGTATATCATATGGCTCCCATCATGTTTATGGAGCTCAAGTTTCTAATTGATAACACGGAGTGTAAGGGATTCATAAGTCTGAATACTTCATCATGGGGTTCCCCTATGTTGCTTTCAATGAAGTCAGACACTAGTCTAAAACTGTGAATTGATTACTAGAAGATGAACTAGGTGATGGTTAGGAACTAATATCAATTGGCTCAATTGATGATCTCTTCAATTAGATATATGCATCTCAGTGGTTCTCCCAGATTAATCCTTAATTATTCAATCCCATGTTGTGAGATAGAGAAAAATATATTCTGAATAAATCATTTCATAAAATGGTATCTATACTTGGTAATGTCATTTGGGATAATGAATATTCCTATTGTGTTTAAGGACCTCAGGATCAGGGCTATCAAACCATAAATGGTCTCATTCATCATGGTTTTCAAAAAAAATATCATATACTCACAAACACTAAAGGAACATTATATGTATCTTGAGATTGACCTATGCATTCCTTGAGTATGTTGGCCTTGTGAAAATATTTTAAATTTTCACTTCTGGATTAGAGAGGTTACATTAGAAGGAAATTTGGTGTTTTATAGTAATATATATATAAACCTATAGAAAATTGATATATACACTTCTTGGACACATCCTCATAATCTGTTTGAGATTATGAGTTTTTTGGCATTAGTAATATATAACCGATGGTTTATCCAAGACTTCTCCCAGATAACAACACCTAAAAAACCTCTAAAATGTAGGAGGTGAAGTTTTAGAGGTTTGAATAATGTGAATATTTGTTCCTTTAACTAATGAGATGTTCAATGATATCTCTAATACCTACACTCTCTGAGAATGGAATAATTGTTGCATTATACTATGTTGCATAGGCAATTTCTTTGGGAGGGGGGATAATGTAAAGAGGGTAGGTAGTAGCCTATGGGTCTCGTCAGCTACGACCCCATGATAGGAGAAACCATACATAGTAAATGGATATGATAGCAATGGTTCAGACTCTAAAGTGGGGTGACACTATCATATTAGTGAAAGTACATAAAAGAATTAGTGATGCATGGTGGGATTGTTTGTCAAATGGATGAGGGTTAATTATTAGGATATTGGAAATATGAATTTTTATCCCTTTAGTGATCACATCCTCACATATGAACCAGGTTATTTCTAGTCAATAGTATGACCAAGAGTGTCTTTTCTTGTTGTTACTTCTGGATAGTGGTAACTCAATTCATGGATATTCACTTAAAAATAACTATGTTATCAATTTATATGGGAGAGAAGTATTCATTTATTCCATCTAATATAATATTCAGAAATACATCCATATTGGGAGATTTTTAGTATAAACATTTCTGATGAAGATGTAGTATGAAGTCATGTGGTAGTTCTGGTGGTTAGGTATAAAAAGTGTCACTGTTGGATTTTTCTCCTAATGACTTATTTTTAAGAAGGTGAAAGCCGATAACAAGCTTCTGGATGTGTTATTGCATCCATTATTGAAATGCAGTGTATAAGTAAAAGATATTTCATGATGAAAATTATGATTAGGTTACCTATAACCCAAAGGATTGATGATGCAGTCCGGATGATTGTCAAATAGTTTATGATGTCTTATCACTTATTATTGAACATAGTGCCTCACTCAGTGGAAGAGCTAGAAAAGATCTTTGTCTTAGAGATTTTAGAGATGCATGGAGTTCACTAGTGTATTATTTCAAATAGAGATTCATGTCTTATGTCACAATTTTTCGATGTATTATAGAAATACTTGGGGAATCACCTGATATGTTTCATGGAATACCATCCTCTGATCGGCTGATAGTATAAGTTAACTATACACATATTAGATTATATACATTAATAAATCATGTTAGAGTCTATAAGATATTGATATTATCAACTTCACTTGATTAATTTTTCATAAAATAATAGTTACCAGGATTTTATTCAGTTGACACCGTATGAGGCTCTTTATGGGAGGTCATATTGCACACCATTGTGTTGGAATAAGGTGGGTATTGCAGTATTTGTTTCCCCAAAATAGTATAGGACAAATATGAGAGAGTATAACTAGTATGAAATTAATTTATCACCATTCATAATATACATATATCATCTATACACGAAAGGAGGGGACCCTTGGAGTTTCTGCGGGATATCATGTTTTATTGAGAGTGACTCCCCATTGGGGCACGAACATCTAGGGATATAGGGTAATCTAGAACCATGTTTTGTTATACCCTTTAAGATTAAAAATAGTATAAGGTTATTGTAATATTTTATAGACCTCCCATCTTTCTATAAAGGTTTGAACAATGTGTTATATGTTTTATAGATTCATAGGTACATACTAACCCAATTAATATTGTAGATTAAAAGAAAATTGAGCTGGAGACCAATGAATATTACAAGGATAATATCATATTGATATTAGATCAATGAGAGTATGTGTTGCAAGGAATTACAGTATGAGTTGTTTGGAATTTTTGGTAGTGTTGATGGATCTAGGAACAAATGTTGGCACAAAATTATAATGTTGGAGCTTGGTGGCCTAATTAGTTTGAGAATGACCACTATAGATACTTATGGATGACAAGAAGATCATAGAGGGGGTGAATTCTAATATCCTGATTTTTTTAAAGATAATAAAAAACCACATATTGACAAATTATATTTCTATGTTGGGGAAAAATTAATTTATAAATGAAAATAACATAATAAATTAGATAAAGGATTTTTGTAAAATTAAAATCCCACTTAACTATTTGGAATATTCAACTAAATATTTTTGGAGCTTTTCGTCGACTTAGTGAAAGATTCCATGACCCATAAATCCTTGAAACACATGAAATAAAAATGTTAAATATATTTCATTACGCTCACATGATTTATTCAAAATAATTGAGTAACTCCAAAATTGTGCATTGTATGAGAATTATGAGACCATAGATTAGATTGGGACACAGGTTTTACCCTATACAGGGTATATCATTTTTTAGATTCGAATTTTTGTACCAATTTCTCATGAGAGAAATTTATTCATTAATTTTTGTTAAATTTTTTTTTCAAGAAAAATTAATATCTCTCCAATGGTGCGTAGAATAGGAAATTTGAGACCAAAGTAAGGTTTGTAATAATATGTTTACCCCATTTGGTGTATAAATATTCTCTCCATAGGTGTTTGGTAACATATCACATGATAAATATTTTTTAAATTTATTTATTAATATATTACATTTTTAAATATAAAATAATTATGATCTCTAAAAAATTTGAAGCTTATGAGAAATACAAGAAAATCATTAGGTCCAAAAAATCTAGTTTACCCAAGGAATGTTAGAACATCCAAACACAACTAGAATTTGAATATATTTCCTATAAAATCAAATTGTTTGGTAATTGAATAAAATAAATAAATTTAATAATTTAATTAATAAAACTTCCTCCCACATTCCTTGCCACACCACCATAAATGAGTGTCGATTATTTTCAAATATAAGTTTCATTACACATTTTAACAAAAAAATGGTCATTACTTACTAGAACAAATCTGAACACTTTGTATTCGTTGGTTTAGTAATATACATTTTAAAACAAGAGATTAATTTTTAGTTTTAGGGAAACCCTACATGTGTTCGGACACCTTGGAATATCCTCAGGACCCTTCTTGAATTCGACCAACAAGTTTGAGAGTCCTTCCTCTATTATTCGATCATTCCTCTAAGAGAATTTCCACAACTTATTGGCAATCAAAATTCTGTTAAATAAGGTGCAATAGGTTCCACCTTCATTTTTATTAATTAATTAATTTATACAATATTATTATTTTATTGTACTTGAATTATTAAAAATGTATAAGAAATTTTAAATAAGATTATAATACTAAAATTGATCAATGATAAATTTTAATTGATTATACAAAGGTAATTATTTGGAAGATTATGAAAATATATTTATATGAATTGATAAAAACATTAAAATATTATGTATAATTTTTTAAAATTATAAAATAAAAATTTTAGGAGTAATCAAGAAATAATTACCAACAATTTATCCACTAATAATGTTTTTAAAAAATCATCAAATGATATATATATATATATATATATGTATATATATTTAAATATATGCACATGTTTATGTATATATATTGATAATCACCTGAATTTGTAAGTATAATTGTGTTACAAAAATTCTATGAGTAATTTAATAAATTATTAAAGCATAAATTATTGATTTTGGCAGTTTATAGTAACCTCAATTTTTTAAGGAATATTTTCATTATAATATCGAAGATAATTTATACAAATTATTAAAGTATAATTATAGGGTAATGAGGAAAAATTATCCTGTGATAATTTATAAGATATTATTACAAAATACCTATTTTTTGATATATAATTTTCAGATATAATTATCAAACATAGTTATTAAATAAAATATTGTATTAAAATATCAAAATATAAGTAGAAAAAGATAATTTGAATCAAATGATCGAAAAATAATTATAAAATTTTAATTTTCAATAAATTTTATAATGATGATCATGAAATGAAATTTTGTATTAAATTATAAATATATAATTATAAAAGGTAAATTTATAACAAATTATCAAATGACTGTTATAATAGAAGAACATAGTGAGAAAAATACATGACCTAAGTGATAATTTGAAAATTATTCATGAGAGAAAAAATAACATTGCATGTGATATTTTAATGATAATTCAGAAATTATTTGTGAGAGAGAAAACATCATTGAAAGAGATATTTTATTTCTTTTTTGAATTAAAATAGTTTTTTTGTTACGTGAAACCATGATAAAGCTCGAGTGTCATTATTTATATTAAAAGTTTGAGAAGTGGTGTTCTTAGAAATTTTACTTATGCCTTTCAACAACAATGGCTTTTGGGTTTGGATATTTATTATCTTTTCATATTGATTACAGATGTTTGCATTAATATCATTTTGCCTAGACATATTTTTAATGACCATGATAGATTATGATCATCGGTGGGTTTGTGTGTAACCTTGGAACCCAAATGTTACACTTGATACCTTGAGTACATTGTTCCTTCTTATTTTTTTTGATGTCAATAACATATATTTTAGGTGGTACTCTAATTATGATGACATGTTATTCTTTTCGTGTATACTACCATGCTATGTTTAATTTTTTTTATTTTTATTAGAGCCCAAGATAGGTGTATCTTCATGAAATATTATCCCTTGGACTAGGAATGTTCATGTTTTGCGAAAAAGGCGATGAGGGACTGGTACTAATGGAAGGGATATGACGATGTATTAGAGATTCGGTTGATGAACCCAATTATCATGGGATGATGTTTAGATATTGGTACATTGTTCATTCCTCGATGAAGAAGGGATGATGATTATCTATTGATCCCTAGTATGTTCCTTGATGACAAAGGGATGTTGATTAGCTCTCGATCCCTAAAACATTATTGAATTTAGAAGGGATACTAATTAGCTATCGATCCTAAGTATTTTCCTTGATGACAAAGGGATATGTATTAGCTCATGATCCATAGTATGTTCCACTATAACTAAGGGATGATGATTACCTTTCCAACCCTATTATATCACTCAATGAATTAAGGTTTTTAATTTTCTCTCAATCCCTATCAAATACTGAGAACATACCTTTCTTGATGAGAATCGATTCTGAGTTTCATGATCACATGATGTTGAGTCACATGATTCATTATCTTAATAGATAATCCATGATTATTCTGACACCATTATTATCCTACAAGAATATAGATGAAGTAGGTTTAGACGGGGCTTTGTGGCATCTTAGTTAGTGCTCAACTTCTTAGTTTCGTATTGTGTGATTCTATAAAGGTTTGACTTTTATTTTATTATTTCATATAATTGTACACATGAGCACATCAGTTTAAGGATGCATTAGTTGTGTTCTACTAAGTCTTTTACTCATACCCAACTTGTGAATTTAGATTCTTTTGTAGATCTCATTTTGGATCCAGCGAAGGAAAAGGTCCCTTTGAATGATGGATGAGAACTAAATAATGGAGCTAGTTATAGACCCAGATGGACTCAAGAGGAACCTCTTTTTATCTTTTATTTTTCTACTATATACTTAAATGGTTTTTCTAGTCTGATTTGGAGCTTATTTATTGTATTACATGTATTCCATTATTACATTTTTTAATGTTTATTCTAATTATTTATATTATTATTTTCAATTAACAATCCAATGACAAGATACGTAGGTTATATCCTCTTTATAGATCCACTTGATACCATCATTTTTAGTAGAAAACCACTTGCATACTCAGATTCATGCATGAGGACATGTGGCATTCTATTTTGGACACAGTGATCTGGGTAGAGATGTTATAAAAGGGTTTTTATGATGATGTATACAAATTATATATATAATATTTATAACAAAATTATATCTCTAAATTTATTATATGATAAATATTTTTTTAATTCCTACTATGTAGTGGATTCAAAAACATCGCACGTGTCTATAACAGACTACCTCCTCACGAAGCTATGTGATCCTTTATTAACTAACACTTTTAATGGAAGGTGATAACGATGCAGATAATAAATATACGTGATATAAATGAAATAAAAATGATATTAATGAAATATTTATTACACATACAATTTAATACATTATTTTTTTATTACATTTTCATTCACCAAAATATTATAGGATCATTCATGTACATGTAGACTATGGCGTTAATGGTGTGATGAGACTATCTTCCCATTTCCACACCACATTAATGATATATGTAAGTATCTCTAAAAAATTAATATTATGATAATTTAAGGAAGTTAAAATATTTCTTACATCCTTTCAATAATGATAATTTAAAAATAGAAAGGTTACACATTTTTATGTCGGACCTACTATCTCCATGATTATATCATAGTAAATACTTCATAACCACAATTCATGGTTGGTTTTAAAATTAAAATAGATTTAAAAACTATATAATTATGAAATTATTATTATTATTATAGATAATATATAACTATATAATATTTAGAATAAAAATATCTTTCATGAGGAAATATGTATTAGAAAACAGGGCAACTAATAACAAAAAAATAAAAATAAAGAATGATTATTAATGAACAGGTGGTAAGATGGTTTAAAAGGATCATATATGATATTATAAATATAAATATGGTTACATAATACATTAAATGAATTATTATGTACACTATAAAGGTGTTTAAATAATGTTCATCCGAAAGGATGTTTGAGGAAAGGTATTCTATCTTTTTTCCATTCATTGAGGCACAACGTTATGTTATGAAGTAATTTCTTTTATATTTTTTATATACTACCACTTCAAAAAAAATTCATTATAAATTATTAAAAAATGGTATTTTCATTATAAATTTTAATTATTACTTCCAAGGTAATTTAAAATATGAGTTACGAATGGAAAAAATAATTTGAAAACTAAATTTCATTTCGTTGGGTCATTTTACTTCATCGTCATCATTGATATTCATATAATTTCTATGAAATGAATTGTAATTATATTATATCTCATTTCAACCTACATTATGTGTATATAAATTTGATAAACATAATAAATTCATAGTCAAATTCTCACATCAATGTTATGATCATTGTAAGGGTTTATTTCACATCTCATTCTCATAGAGATAGTTTATTCCGAAATTTCAATAGAAGTAAATTAATTGATCATTTTTTAATAAAACCATTTCATTTTATCATACACTATATATTAATGATATTTTAATGAAATTTTAAAATTTTTATATTCAATAGAGATTAATGAAAATAAATTTTTTTATGAAAATATGATTTTCTTTGTCTATTCCATTGAGAATATGTTTTCTTATAAAACAATGTTTTTGAAAAATATTTTTAATTTCTTTAAAAGATTCCATAATTATTTATTAAAAATATTTTCTATACTCTTTTAATTTTTTTAAAAATAATCAAAGAAGTTGTTTTCATTTTTTTTAAAAAAATAACCTTTTTTCATTTTCCAACAATTTGAATGGAATATTCTTATCATTTTCTAAACAGGACACTTTTATAACCTTTTTACAATGATTTACAGAAGTGAATTTTAACATGTAAGGAATTATTCAAATTACCGACCTTTATGATCATAATTTACCTAAAAATCCTTTGAAATTTTACAAGGATATTTTTAAATATTTATATTTACAAATATTTTAAAAATATATAAGTTTTATTAATGTAATATTCAATGGAAATGATTTTAAAAATGTTTTATGTTTAAAAACAGTTATTTTAAAAATTAAATTGATATTTTAATTAAGAAATGGTTTAATAATATTTTAATATATTTATATTAATCAATGAAAACAACCCTTCATTCACATATTCATACTTTGGGATATGTTTAGCGGATACCATGATTATTCTCCCACTAGTTGGTTTATGGTTATTTTGATTACGACAGTATGTCAATTCACTTTCTTGATTAATTTTTTTACAACATAAATTTATATTGGATGTTTTATATTCCTATAATCATTGGAAATTAAAATTCACATAAAATGTCACATTATTTATCTTATATAGGGTTTTTGTTTAAACTATATTTCATTTCAATATATAAGGCCTATCATTGAAATTTATTTATTTATCTTGTAAAATATTAATAAATCCATATTAATTTCTAAATACTGATATTTGATAATAATTTAAATTTATTTTGAATTAAATATAATATTCAATATATGATGGATTCATTAACATGAAATAAATTTGTTGGTCCCAATTATAGACAGCCTCAGAATGCATTTGTAGTGTCAAAAGGTGAATCAGTAATCCAGAAAGAAATTAGTTCACCGGGGCAATGGTTTTTTACTAAGTATTTTTAAATTATCTTGTCAAAGGATGTAACAGTATAACTATATCAATGAGTGAGGTCATCAAATACAATAATAAATCATTTAATCCATTATGATTTAATATATTATAATCCATGAAATTTTCACAAGAATATTATCTTTGGATTCATTTCACTCTCAGATTATTGATTAAATGGTGTTTGTCATGAGTCATTTACCATTCCCTATGGATTATTCCTTATCCATTTATATATATTTAATTTTTGTTTATTTATTTAATATTCTATATTTATTATGCTTTATTGAATTATTTTTATAGAATATGTGTTTAGTTATTTACCTTCAAATATTGATTATCGATTATCTGGTAAATTAAAAAGAATGTGTGTTCAGGTATTTATATATCCCAGTCAATTATGCTAATTTATTCATGGAAGAAACCTCTATACTTAACCCTTAATGAGAATTTAACATCACCATTATTTTTTTTCAAATAATCCATGAAATGTACTATTATTAACATTTAGGGATATTCTAGAGAGAATAATGAAAATCATTAAAAAATTATGTTTCAATTTGTGTATTCAAATTTAATTTAATGCTCTAGTATCCATTTATATTACAAAGAATACCAAACCATTCATCCCTTTGGGATGCAATTCCATGTATCATTTCCAAATATAATAATTTAATACATCATCTCCAAGATAATGTAGTCGAGGTCGCTATAATGGCTCACTCCAAACTTCTAGATTCATTTCCACTTTGACCAAAATTATAGAAATGAATCAAAATTTTAGTAAACCAATCAACAACATAGAAAATAAAAATATATATAATTAGGAGTAATTTATATGAATATTTATGGAATTAATGATGTGATATATATATATATGTGAGGTATTGATACCATTAGAATAATAATATTACCATTGGAATATTAAATAACCATTTGGAATAGTACCTAAACCATTTGGGACAATAACCTAACCATTTGAATTGTAATTTTACCTAAAATAATAAAGTGTAATATAAATAATTGTTATAATTAGTAATTTTAGTAAATGATAATTTTATGATGCCAAAATGTAAATTTCATGATTAATAAATAATGAAAATATAGGCACATTTTTAATAAATAGTATTTTAATGTATTTTGTAAACATCATAAATTTGATTTTAAATTTTAAAAATAAATATGTTATAAATTTATTTTTGGAAAATGATTATTTTTTCTGAAATTGTCACATTTGAATTTTCAATGGTGTTTTTTTATTGCTCCAAAATTCATCAATTTTCAAGTGAATAGTGTAATTATAGTTTTAATCAAAATTGATGTATCAAAAATTAAATCATTCATGAAGTAATATTGACATATGAATTCATTGAACTTGATGTTTGTCCAAATAATTTTTAATTTCATACTCAATTCATTAAAATACATTAAAAATATTTTTTAAACCTAAAAATTATTATCAAATCCTCAGGTCAAATGTGTACCCTTAAAATAATTTTTTTTCTTTTTACACTGTCATTTTTAGTAAACTACTATAATTCTAATTATATTTTTTTAATGTATTATAATCGTTCTATTATATTTATGTATTATATATATTGTCAAATATTCACTATTTGATGTTTAAAATTTTATATATTATAATATCTGATATTTTATTCCAAAAATATCTGTGTCTTTATGTATAAATTACTCATATCCTTACCCTTGGAAAACAACTCCTCCTACACATTAAAAAAATAACTTTTTCCCAAATCCTCCTAGGAAATCCCCTTAGAATATCTAGATATGTTCTAGTCTAAGCTAACTCTAAATATCATTGGAGTTTCAGAAGAATTCAAACATGATGAAATTAGTCGATGATGAAAAAGTTGGTTCATACAATTTTTGATCAAAAACTAAATTTTATTAAATTTCTATATTCAAAACAACATTTTAATAATTGATTCAACAAAAAATTGATGACATAGTCATTAAATTCGTCGATTTAATTCTTTCATGAATTTTTTATGATACAATCAGTTCAAATACAATGTTTTAAGGCATTTGAAACTCAAAAACTGGTGGAATTCATGGTTGAGATGATGCTATAATAATTAAAGTGATTTTAATTAATTAAAGTAATATAAATTTTTTATAATAATATAAATAATTATTAATAGGTTATTAACATATGTGATGTTACCAAACACCCGATATTCATAAATATTGTGTTGTGTCTAGTGTAAAACCTTATCCTGGACCCAACAAGGGACTCAATTTTCACATATGATGCACCATTTTGGAGATATTAAATTATTTTTGAAAAATCGCTCACACGTCATATGATATGTTTAATAGTATCATTCTTTCTATGCAGAGGCTCTATTGGCTTCCAAATAATATGATATCGTAGAATCTAACTCCCAAAATAATCCATGGAATATTCTAAGTGGTTAACTAACATATTACCCATATGAAAAAATATTAAATCATTAATTTCATGATTTTTATTTAAAACATACATTTTTCAGCTAAAAATAACCATTATTTATTATCATCAACATTTATTATTATCATTATGTTATGTATATTATTATTTATCCCAGTATAAAATTATTTTCCTCAAGAAGTATGTCTATTTTTCTTTCTTGAATAACTAAAGACACTGAATTGAATATAACACTCATTCCCCCATGTCTTCATCAAGATATTTACATGTGGCCAATGAATCCATACTAGTGGTGCCGTCTTTACTCACAATACCATTTTTTATAAGTCCATAAACCTTTCTAGAAAATATATATAACATTAATCCATAACTAGATCATCCTCATAAGTATTTTCAACATGTGCAGGGTTGGGTTTTTACCTCCAAATACTTTCCACATAGAATATGTCATGAATACCTCAATAGTGATAAAGGAGTTCTAAAAAATAATCTACTACCCCTAACTGATTAGTGGTCTCAAACGGTCTAACAAATTGATGGCTTACTTTCCCTTCTTTATTAGATATATATTCTTGAATCGATGAGTCACCCTCATGAATCCATGATCTCTTGTAGTTAATTTCATGGATTTCCTTCTATGGTCACCATGTGAGCTATATCTTCACTGAGAAGTAATCAACCAATTCCATATCAGTTTCACTCACATGGATGTCCCATGAACCATGTTGGGTCTAACAACCATTGTCTCATCTACCTCATGCATAAAGATTCATAAAATTAATTTCCTCCCATAATGATCATCATGAGGTTTCATCTAAACCGATTACATGTAGATATTTTTTTGTGAAATTAATCACGTATAGGTGATCATACCATACTCCATAAAGTCAAGAATTAAATTTTGAATCATATAATCTAATATTTATATATTCTGATTATACATTCCAAAGGCTTCAGGATGGTCTTCCATGCTTAGTCTGAGGTTATTATCCCGGGGTTTCATTCAATAACATCAGAATTAGGGATATAAAACTAGTATATATTATTTAAAACAAATTTCAAGTGAACTATATGAATTAATGTGATATCTCATACATAATTATTTCTCAAATCCTCTAATTATTTGGTATCTCTGATTGGTATGAATTGGAAGGACTTTATTATCCAATTGAAAATCACCCGTATTAAATCACGACTCCTTAGGATCATGGGTAACCCCTTCCCTAATTCCATTCTGACATCCTTGTTATACCTAGTGTTATGTATTTCCCTCATCATTATCTCACTAATTAAATCATGTATTACCACTCTCTCATATACTAGGGTTCTATGTCACCATTCAACTACAAATCATAGAGATATAAGTTAGGGAAACATAACTTTACCGATAAGTCGTGTCTATGGATAAATAATATATAAAACAAAAACAACAAAAGTTAACAATTAAAAATATCATATATATATATATATATATCTGTGTGTGTGTGTGTTTTCAAGACAATAAATTTTTTCAATAAGAAGTTACTCATCACTGTATGTTGGATATTGATCAATAAAAAATACTTGGCCTGCCTCAACTCCACAAACATTTATGTAACATTCCTGAATCATCATCGAAAGGGGATTTTATATCCTCTTATACGGTTATCCAATCACAAACTATCTTGACATAATATCACTCCACTTGGAAACCATTGTGAAAAACCATATAATATGAACATCATTACCCAAATAGTAGAAGTCAAATGATAGATTCATTAACTTGTAGATATAATTCATCCTTAGACTATAATTGTATCACTTTTCTCTCTTAGAGAGTACAAGATATGTTTTTTATAACTTGATTGTCCTCAAATATTCATATCATGGCCCAAGTTTCTCCCCAAAATATTTGATGTAACTCCTATGATAATAATGTAGAACTCAATCACTGGACCATTGTGGCCAGAAATTACACCGACCTCCTTATCACTTTATAAACCATTATCAAAGGTTTTGTACTTTAAAAGTACTTTTTATTATCTTATCAATTAAAATCCTTTAACCAGATGTATGACCTCTAGTTTAAGGCATGTCACTAATTTTTTAACCATTAATTCCTTATTTCTATCCAACAAAGGAGAAAATTGATGAAACTGTTTAAAATGAACAGAGTAGACATAATTAGTCATTAAACCATTTCGTAACACCATTAACTCTTTGGAAGGATCTATATCTATCATATATGGAATGTAATGATCATGAAATAGAACCTTCAATGTCATCCTAGAAATACACTCTCCTCTCCATGACTAAATATTTGAAGTCCACAATCTCATGGCAGGTCGTTTGAGTAGGACGGTCTTCATAATAATTCGTCCTTCCTTGGGATTCTAGACTAGCTTAATGATACTCTCAATAAAGAATAGAGTATATTATGAATATTATTTGAAACTTGTATACTGTAATTAAAGATAATCCTGAAGCTAAAAATATTGATAATGGTAAATCAAAGTCCTCTAGGTGACTCCGCCTTGGATAGGAACAATCCGAGAGATTCTCATTTGAATGGGATCTACATCTTGGATCATCTATTTAGGTGTGGGAGCCTTATGGGAATAATCCTTGTACAGTATAGGTGATGGAACTATGATATTTTGGGCATCCTATAAGTGAACAATGTTTTTGAGGAATCTTTTGTAATTTAATAAATAATAGGTACATAAAAATTTTCGGTATAGTCTATTAGACCACACAAAGGATTCCCTATGAGTCTACACTAAAGCCATGTTATTACATCCCCAGAGCACTAATAATTGTCTCTATATCTAAATTTCAGTAACATTAATCATATATATATATTAACACCATAACATACAATGTTCATATAATAAAATAAAATAGTGATATATCACATTACAGGTTAATAGATATATCACACAAGAAAACCATCCTGAGTAGATGGTTCAAAATGATCCATTTAATTAATGAACTGTTATTCATAACAAAAATAGTTATATAAATATATATATGGAATGTGATTCAATTTAACTAGTAATGATTCTTGAATTCAATAAAAACTGATAAACCACATATCCAAATAATCTAAATCATTCAAGATGAACATAATCAATGGTAAAAAAACAATTACTCCAAATTTATAGAACATGGAGGCCCACTACATAGTGCAGGTCAAGCAATAACATAGTTCATATTCCCTATTTCCAATGTACTATCTCTAATATTCCTTATCCTAGTCCAATATAAGAGAAAAACATGTTATAAAGTCCTAATCAACTAAATCCATTTTGTAACATCCTGACCTGAACCACCAAGTCTGATCCAAAGTACCACAAAACCTCTTGTGTGCCTCCCCATTCGCAAGAGGCTTCCCACTATAATTTCGGGTCTAATAACATCTTTGGTGAAACAATGACCTCATTATCATGACATAATATTGATTGTAATTAATAATAAAATTACAAAAATCAAAGTAAATGAGGAAACTAAATATATTTCATACATATAAGATCTCTTCACATGGTAATCCATCTCAGAGTATAACTAGTGTATGATAATTGATTATTAAAAAACATCTATGAGGTCCTATAGTGTCTACCATGAATTCTCTTGCTCCATGATCCACTTCCCAATAATCTACCATGTGGTCGTAACATCACAAGATATGTCGTCATAAAATATAAAATAACATTGAAATTTCTGAGTTGGTTATGAGTAAAAGTCCTATAAGGACACCACCAATTGTTTGTATTACTAAGTTCAGAATGAATATAAAAAATTTTATTATGAAATAAATAAATATGAAGCAAATAGTGATGAGTCATATTGGGTTGACCAAGAAACTAAGAACCCTAGCCCCACCTTCTTCAGCTCATTGATTGAAAGGATTTCGAGAGCTCGTATACCTTTATCACGGTAAAAAAAATCTAATCCTATAATATTTTTCATTTTCATAAGAATTTTATATATTCCACCATGTAAAATGGTTAACCAACCCTTAAAATTGTAGTTATTGGAAGACTTCTCATTCTATTAAGTTAATACCAGACCCTCTTAACATTTTATTCACCTATGAACCATGTCTAGAAGAAGCCAAAGATAGTATCATCCAACAAGACTCTATGATATTCCTTATACATGGGATGCCATTAACACCTTTAAGGATGCTGGGACCATGTGACTGTTGGGCGGAGAAAAAGGGAAGTGATGGCAAGAGGGGGGGTGAATTGCCTTTTAAAAAAATGATTAACAAATTAAAATCAAAGTTGAAAGTGCAGTAGAAATAAATGAGGCAAGACACAAGATTTGATAACGGAGTTCGGCCTAAAACCCGGCCTACGTCTCCGCTCCCAACTCAACCGTTGAGAGATTCTACCGCTTGCTTTTCAATGGTTTTAGCAAGAAACCCACTAGCCTTTTTACAGGTGAAGGCTAGCTCACCTATTACAGCTTGCTTTTAGTGGTTATGCAAGAACCCACTTGATTTTAATGGTTGAGCAAGAACCCACAAGCCTTCTTACAGGTGAAGGCTAGCTCACCTTTGTCACAAGCCTTTTAAAGGAAAGGCTTGACCAACCTCTTTACACCTTAAAGGTGATGTGAAAACCCAAAAGAAAGGATGAGAGAAAGAGATGGGGTTTGTAGGCACAAACCCAAAATGATGCTCAAAATAAATAAAACAATAAAACCCGTAATGAGGAAGTCATGGGCGCCAATGGATTGATGGAGCTGATGAAGGGCGCTCCCAAGCTTCTTTAGAGGTGCTCCTTGGATGTGGATGTGTGTTGGAGCAAGTGGGGTTCCCTTGGAGGAATCCGCCGGAGGTTCACCAAATGATGGGAAATGTGTTCGTTGGCTTCACAATAGTTCCGGTTATGTTCCTTAGGCTTCCGGGGGATCAAGGTCCTTTATTTATAGAGGGGGAACCCTCATATGGCCTTTGGAGGTCTTCGGAACCGTTGGAAAAGGCTTCGGAGCCGTTGGGAGGCAAGTGGACCAGCCTGGTCAAAGGCCCAACGGCTAGTTTGACTGGCTCCACCGGCTGACCGGTGCTGAGCCACTGGTTGGCCGGTGTGTGCAAAATGGAGGAGGGCTCGGGCTCAGGCTCCACCGGCTGGCCGGTGCTGAGGCCACCGGTTGGCCGGTGCTGAGGCAGTAGCAAGCACTGTGCTGGCTGGGAGCCACCGGCTGGCCGGTGCTGAGGCCACCGGTTGGCCGGTGATGAGGCAGTAGCTTCCACTGTTTGGGCTGGGTGCCACCGGCTGGCCGCTGGTGTGACACCAGTTGGCCGGTGGTCTGGACAGAGGGATTCCTTCTGTCTAGGCCTCCATCGGCTGGCCGGTGCTCTTCATCGGTTGGCCGGTGGACTGAATTTCAGTCCACTTGCCTTGTTGCTTTCTTGGCCCAATTCCTTGGCCACCTGAAATCATGCCTATCATCCAAAAACACTTAAAACAATGTTAGATAAAGATGAGAGTGATTGTGATCATGAAAATCAAACCACGATGGGTTCGAGAGGTACAACAATCTCCCCCTATTTTGATGATCACAATCACCAAAACAAACAATGTAGAAAATGAAATGAAAAGCATGCTTTAAAGGATTTCTCCCCCAATCAACCAAGAATTTAAAGGCCACCGGTTGGCCGGTGATGAGGCAGTAGCTTCCACTGTTTGGGCTGGGTGCCACCGGCTGGCCGCTGGTGTGACACCGGTTGGCCGGTGGTCTGGACAGAGGGATTCCTTCTGTCCAGGCCTCCATCGGCTGGTCGGTGCTCTTCCATCGGTTGGTCGGTGGACTGAATTTCAGTCCACTTGCCTTGTTGCTTTCTTGGCCCAATTCCTTGGCCACCTGAAATCATGCCTATCATCCAAAAACACTTAAAACAATGTTAGATAAAGATGAGAGTGATTGTGATCATGAAAGTCAAACCACGAGGGGTTCGAGAGGTACAACAGTGACGATGGGTAAATGGCCAACAAACCATGTAACTCCAACCCTTAAGGCACAAGCTCTGTATCTCATTATCCACATGATATGCACTATGTTATCCTCGCTACATGGGTATCCACACAAACCATTAAGGATTCTAGAACTGTGTCTAGATGGGTAAACATATACACCCAACATCAATTATTCCCCATATTATCTCAATACCTACTAGGTAGTCATTATTATCTCCCCTCTACACGAGTATCCAGACCACCCTTTGAGGATATTAGGACTATTTGAGGTCGGGCAACCTTCTACACCCAAAATAAAGGATTCAAATGAGTGTCTTTGTTCCTAATACATACTTACATAGTATTTATACAATAATGAAACAACACATGTTGTTGAAAGGAATGATAAGGAACACCAAGGTTAACATCAGGATAATCACAAAAAAAAGACATACCTACACTGCTACTCACACACCCACATGTGTCTTGGAACAAAAAAGTGTTAGTAAATCAAAACATCGCATCATGATATCATAAATAAATTCCATACATAAAAGAAACATGTTACATAAATTCATTGATATCAATGAAAACAAATACAAAACTCTATGTGGTTCTAAATTTCGATTTGATACCTCAATAGATAATAACACCTCTTTGTGTGCCTTATTATCATAGATTCTAACTCATAAAAACTAAAGGTTTTCTAAGGGTTTCTATAATAAAAACCTACTTTTTATCTCAAAATATAATAAAAAATAACATGTGATTATACTTTCAATCCATATTATATTATTTTAATTAACATTAAAATATCACATGCAATGATATTTTCTCTCTCCTTATTATTTTTAGAATTTTTCATTTTGTTTTATGCATATTCGTACAATATTCTCTCCATGAATAATTATAAAACCAACTTTAATAATTTTTATCCCAAAATTAATATGATAATACATATCATAATCCTACTAATTATTTATTAATAAAAAATATATAATTATCCTAGATCATTTTAATAATTATCCTCAGATAATTTGATATCATTTCCACTTGATTGTTTTATTATAACTACTACTCGATAATTTTTACAAATATATTTTACTAATTTCTCATTAAATATTATCCTTCATAAATCAATAATTATAAATTGTTATTTTTATATATGTAAACCCATTTATTATTTACTTAAATTAACATTTTATAATCAAATTTGGAGAATCAGATGGAATTATTGTTTTCTAATTCATATAATTATTTTGGATAATTTATTATAATTATATTTGGTTAATTCAAACAATTGTTCATTTATCATTTACATAAATTTCCATTACAAATTATCTTTTAATAATTTCTTATAAACGATCATTTGATAATTAGATATTATTTTCTTTTTATATTCTCAAGAAAAAATCATTTGATAATTTATTTTTCAATTATTTATTGATAATTTAATTAATTATCATTTGATAAGTATAAAAAAATCTCTTAGATAATTCCATGGGAATTTTAATTTTATAATTATATTGGAATTATTATATAAACATTTCCTTCTAAACTTATTATAATTATTTATTTATTTATTTCAAAAATATTATCATTTGACAATAATTATAGATTACTATATGTTAATATGTTATAATTACCATTGGATAATACTTTTTTTATCTTCAATAAATTTCTTATGATTTATCCTTTATCATTGTTTAAATTAACAATGAATAAAATATAGGTTTTGTCAATTTATTTTTTCCCTATAATTTTTCCCATGAGATTCTTAAAAAATATATAAATTAAATAAATAAAAAATAAAAACCCTATAGAGAACACAAACTGAAGGAGGAGAATATTTGGATAGAGAACCAGTTAAAAATCAAAATAATGTCATATGATTTCACACATGGGAGTGTTGTTATCACTAGGACTTGATTAAATCAGCTAATGAAGAAAATTGGGTTATTTTCCCATTTATGGATTACCGACAACCTTATATTAAACTAAAAAAATTCTATACCATTTTTTAATTCTTGATTAAAACAAAAATTGATGATGGTATCATCAAATTCATAAATTTAATGTATTGAGGAATTTTTTGAGTCATAATTGGTTCAAATTTGAGCTTTTGAAGCTCTCACCCATCCAAAAATAGTTGTATTCATGGTGGAGAAAAAGGTGGAATAACAAAAACGATTTTAATTACTTATATTAATATAAATTTGTAGTAATAATAATAAATTGTCAAAAAATTAATTAGCGTGTGCGGAATAACGAAACACCTGACACACAAAAAAATTATGTCCCACCTACGGTAAACCCCAGGTCCTAGATATAACATCGGACATGGATTTATCATATGATGCACTATTTTGTATATATGTAGTTATTTTTTAAATAATAATATATATTAAATATCAAATATGGTATGCTCATGTGTAATATTTCCAAATGCCTAATGCACATGAATGTTGTTTCATTTGTAGTGTAAGCCTCCCATCCGAGATATAATAGTGGTATTATATTTTTTAATACGATACATATTTTTGGAGACACTAAATTATTTTGTTAATATCAT
Organism: Viscum album; assembly: GCA_963277665.1. NCBI lineage: Eukaryota > Viridiplantae > Streptophyta > Magnoliopsida > Santalales > Viscaceae > Viscum > Viscum album. The sequence goes on along the minus strand of OY728150.1, from coordinate 1,571,314,162 downwards.
GATATATTTAATATTTTTATCTCTTATATGAAAATTCACTATTGGACCAAGAATATCGTTCTATCATACATGTTAATTCCAAAAATATTATATAGATTTTTTTTAGGGGTTAACCGGCCATTTACCATTATGAAAATACTTTAAATCATCTATTATGTCATTTTTATTGAAAAATTATATTTTTTATGTGAAAATAACTATAATATAATACAAAATAGGCTAATTTTTTTGAAAAATACAATTATCCTTTCCTACAATAAAATCTATGATGTCTAATTCACTGGTCAAAAAGATCTTATCTGTATAAAGTGATTAAAAATTCACTTTTCTCAAATACCAATTAAGGCGTTCACAGTAGTATGTCAACGTGTCCACGTCGAGAATAAAATTAAAACATTCCATATATATAATTTTGAATCCTTATACATGATCATATCTATTAATCTTCATCAATTATTCTAGATAGTTATGAAGATGACCCAATTTGTTTTTTGGGTGTATCGATAGATAATAGATTTAAAGAGAATGTTATTTTTAATTCTACCCTAGAAACCACTAGATATTCTTTTAACCAATGAGATTATCCAGTATCAATCAAAAACTATAGGGCATAGCAAAAAATATTAATTCACATTGATCTATTTAATTTTACATTTTATCATTGACTATATCCTAATCAACCACATCATCCCTTCCAAATATAACTCCATGATGTCCCATAGAATCATGATTCACCAGATTTATAGACCCTTGTGGCATTATGTGAGTACTATAGAGGAAATCCACCCACATAATTTTTTTATCTTATTGAAAACATTCAGGAGTCCTTATCACAAAACTACTACCAATGAATGGTCCTATTATATTAGTGATATGTCCTGGGGAAAATATAATTGTCCCATAGATAATTCCTTATACAACATGATTATAAAGAATATCATAGTTATTTTTATGATAAGGATACATTGATTTTATTCCATATTATAACTAATTTCCATAGACCTAAAATCCTTCCAATGACGTCCACTTATTACTACCTAAATATAAAAATGGTTCTACAATATATAAAACACTAGATGATGCACTGGTAGCTAGAAGAATAAGTGTAGTTCTTTATTCTCATATGCCCATCTATGTCATCAAACCCTTTTGAATCATTATAGAATGTATTGTTATTTTTTTAGCCCATACATTTAAATCTTAAATGTTTCTAATCTCAAACATCTTGTATTTCCTTACATAATTCCCCATTATAAGTTGACAAATGTGAATCAAACTGATGAATCATGATGACCAGGACAACATAATCATCACACTCTAATAGATATCAATGAACAAATAATAATGGTACTAATTCCTCAAAAAATTGGGGAAATCATTATTTAATAGGTATTTGAAGGTAAAACATGTATGTTATTCATATCTACCATCCTAGAGCATATTGTCTCACCATCACCCTAGAGTGAACTGAAGTATAATGGTTATTATATTTAATATTTGAACATTAAAAGTATTTACTAGGTTGATGATCCTCCTTATAGTTGGTATCTTTTCCTCCCTATCCTATATTCGTCTAGTTCCTTTGAATGATGGGGGTTATTGGATTAAGAATTTATAGATTTATTAAACCATCCTCATCCCTGTCATATCATCTCATTACCCTTAAATAAGTACACGCCTTATTTTTCTCTATTTGAAAAGATTTATTAATTTAACTACAAGAGTGACCTAGGGAGGATGATGAGTTTCTTCTTCATACACAAATGGTGGAGAAACATAGAAATCCACAACTAGGTGTGTAATCCATATATGATGTAAAATTTCATGAAATTATAGAAAAAACATAGAGAAGATAAACAAGTAAAACAAGATGATGAATAATATATCACAAACACACACTATGGGTTTATGAAAATGATCAACCAAATATGTTACCCACATGTAATGTTCTATGCCTTAAAAACTGTTAAATTTCTTTTTTGTATGGTTAGAGGTATTCAGATGAGGTTTATGGAGTTTTTAGTAGATTTTGGAGCTATAATAGAGCTACTAAGAAAAATAATCACTATCTAAAAAGAATACATTACATGTAATGGAATTTCATGAATTTTGTGACTAGGAGGTTCACATATTTTATGAACCTAAGGAGTATTCCATGAAAAGGATACATGTAATGTTAGTGTAATTCACAACAAGTAATAAATTTGGATGTTAAATCGTTCAATTATGGTAGTTTTTATTGAAAGTTATAAATTTTAGAAAACATAACTTTTAAAGGCTATGTAACGGTTACATGGTCTGAACTTGATTAGGTTCTATCATATAAGATTTTTTCCCGGTATAATTTCATTCATTAATTTGATCCATCCTCTCTCTCAATCAAAGAAAAAACTAAGAAAACAAAGTATTTCTTCAATACCGCTTCATTCCACATCTATCTGGGGGTTTTGGTAGATCTCCATTGAAAATATATGGTGATTTATTCTCCCTTTTGAATGGTATTATTTTTTACTTTTCATTGGTATTGTATATGGTGATGTTTTTTTTGGGTGTGTTTTGTGAAGATTTTTTATTGTCTACAGGTGTAGTGTAGGTTGATGTGTGGCATCATATGGTTTTTATACTTTGTACATGTTTCTTCTTTTTCATGTAGTCTGCAGTGAGTTATAAAAGATTCTTTGAGGTTGGGAATCCATTTTTTTAACTTTATCATCTATCATATAGGATGAGTTTACTCTTTTCATCCATGTGTTATGGTTGTGAAGATTAATCAAATCATAATAATCAGTTAAAATGAAATTGATGGCTAAATGGGTTTTATTTTCATGATTTAACATCTTTGTAACAATTTTGGATATTTTGGATTTTACAAGATTTATTCCCCATTGAAAAGTATTGTTTTTGGAGGAGTTTTTTTCATTGGATGGTATATTCTGTGAAAACTACATTTTATGTGCTTTTATAATATCACCATAAAATGAAAATTGACTGACCACTTATATTTGGATAATATAATAGCTTCTATAGGATTAATGGGTTGAGTGATAACACCCCTAAAATATAGTGAAATGTGATGAAATCCCTTTTTCAAATCATTATAATTATCTTTTATGGGATATTATGTGTGGTTGTGCTTATGGGATAGTTATGTGTGGTATTTATGGGGGAGTGAGGTGATATGTGGTTGTTTTTCCATGCTTTTGGGTTGGTAAGTTAGTGGTTATTTGGTCTTTATTTTGGGATCGTGAGGAGGTGGTTTTTTGGTCAGACATTTGGGGAGGTGAGGTTGTGGTCCTTTTTTCGTACATTTGGGATGGTGAGGTTGTGGTAGTTTTGTTGTGATTTTGGGTTGGTGAGGTGGTTGTATGATGGGGATTATGAGATTCTTATGAGGAGTGGTTGGTTATTTCTAGATGCTCCGATAAAGATTTAATAAAAGATGAATAATGATATATGTGGGTGTGGATTGGTTTATTTAATGATATAAAAATGGATAATAAATAAATAAGAGACATGTTGTGTGGTAAAATGTTGATGATGCTTAATAATGGAATGAATTGAATATATAATTGATATTTTTTGTGGTTTGACAGGTGGTAGGGTTTTTTTAGTGTTATTCCTTTAGATTTGGGAGCTCCATGTCACATGATATTGGGGCGTGGGAGTGGAATAATAGAGAGAAAGTGGTTTTGGTACTATTTATTGACGTTTCTCATGTTATGTTATATTATATGATGTGTGTTTTTGTTGATCATTACTTTGTGTGGTTGGTCGTAGTTATTATACCCATATTGGTGTTTTTTGGTTTGGTTGTTTTTTCACGAGTTAATTAGTATTTTCATTTCTCATATGTATGAGAGATATTTTTTTCTTCATGAGTATACTTATCTGATGAAACTATATATAAAAATCACTATTATGTTTCAAATAGTATTATGTGAACAATGTAAGAAATTTCAAGCTCAGAACTTTGATAGTTGTTGTGTTTCTTCTTAGTATTTCTTTTGAGTATCTACATTTGGAAATTCCATTTGTTTTAGTTTTATTTATAAATGTATTGTGGGATAGTTTTGGGTTATTTTTATATTATTTCATGGATTAGTTTTTGGATGATGTATCTTATCTTATTTCTTATATTATTACATAGGGTAATGAATCCAATTTCATGAGATATATATACCCTCAATTCTAGTTGTCAACCCAGGTCCAACAATATTAGGGACTCATTGGGTGATTATATCCCTTCCCACATTGTTGTATCCTTATAGTGATGGGTCATGATATTGTATTATCAAAGGAGATGGTTGAGATATATGATAGATTTTGGATTTATGTATAATGAGGATTTATTATTTTGGCATAGAAACAAGGCTAGTTGACCTTACTATGTGACATAGGCTAGAGAGAATATATAGGACACAAGATTTTTGGGGCCCCATAATCTAGTCAATGGCCTTATATCTTACTAAAGAACCTTTTGATGTCGTATTTTTTGAATGATTGAAACTTAGTAGAGGTACATGAATCATGAGGACTTTCATTCTTATTTGAATAAAAAACATTTGGAAGGTAAAAATAAATAATGTGAATTAAAATGAATCTTAATTAAATTCCACACTATTGGGCTTAGGAAGTTCTTGTATTATTTAAAAAAATGGATTATCTTCATCATTTTTATATTGATTAGGTATTTGAGGATCAAAGGGCTGGTCTGGTTAATCACCGTAGGGTCGATGATCGCATAACGATTCACTATTCAAATCCACCCTTACATTTTTGTTTTAAACTGGTTTTGTAATGAATATTAAAAATATAATAATAAATTTCACATTATGTTTGAATTAATGAAATAATTTCTATCACTATTTAATAGGAAAATTTTAATTGTTTTGGTGTTTACATTGTTGGAGGAGGTGAATTGAATAGCCCATGTTGGAATTCAGTCAAAATAGGGCAAACTACGCGAGAGCCCAAGAATACATTTTGACAATTATTTGTAATGTGGACAATATGGGCATCCAATTGGGATAAAAATGGGTGTATGAGCGCAAAATATGTGGGCTTCATTTCTCAATAAGATCATTGAGCCCAATTCATCAACTTGGAGGCCCAAAATAGGCCCACAATGTGAAGCAATTCTGGGCGGGCCAGATTCGACCACCCATCTGTATTTGGACCATAACTCAGGCCTCGAGGATTCAATTGGGCTGATGCCACCTCCCATGGACAAATACCTAGACTCCCCAACTCTTCCCCGAATTTCAAGTCATTTTAACACATTTTTATCATTCCACTAGCCTAATAAATATGGATTAAAAATCTACATTGAATAGTCACCTAGCCATTTAGATACGTAACCACTTTATGTTGAAATTTTGATGTAATTGTACATAATATCACTCCCCCCACCTCATTATCTAGGTTACACAACCAGAGGTGAAGGTTAGTAAAATTTTAGATCTCTCTTCACCCATTTTATTTCTCTTCTCCGCATGTACTTCAAAATCTCTTAGTGATCAATTTGGTGGGTGTTCCTTATTGTAATCTCGAGATCCACACTTGTAATATTCATAAGATAATTGACTTATATGTTTTTTTTCAATTGTTCTTCATTTAGACTTTCTAAATTTGTGATTATTTTTGTATGATAAAATAAAAATAAAATGAACAAGAATCCACATGCTTCCATGCATTACCCAGATCTTGTAATGATTTGAGTGTGGTTGCCTCTTTTCTCACCCCTCCCTTTCATGAGTGTGGAAATGGATTGTATTTGTTGATAAAATCCAGGAGCTTGAACCTATGAATATTAATTTTCTTTTATTTTGGAATATTTTTATCATTCACACAAATTTGGTCATCTCATCACATTGTTGACGTGATGCCTTGATCGAGATTCGTTTTTACATCGATTCATGTTTGTTGATTTTGAGCAGTTGCCGATAATCAATATTTTTTATCGATCAAATACTATGTGGTAACCTAGTAATAACTCAAATACCATTACTGGTTTAAGTATTTATAAAATCTCGGAATCAATGATCTTTCCCTTTCCCTTGAGATTGATGACAGATTGAGCATCCAGGGACACTTACCCAGGTTGATCACGATTTCTCTAACTGGTTTCTCAAAGTAGTAATATAATTTCAATTTCTGTTTTTAAAGAAAAAACCCATGTTTTATAAAACCCAATTCCCCATTTATTTTATTAATCAAAACCTTATTTTTTAATTAATTATCTAAATCTCCATCGATAGACGGCCTAGGGTTGCTGCTATACTGTAGAAATTATTATTAAAAATAAACATCTAATTTGACATTCTTGACAACGAGATCAAATTTTGGAGTTGTTTTCAGGGAGACAAGATCATTTTTTTGTTATTTATTTTTATTTATTTATTTTACTTCTAAATTACTACTCATTTAAATAACCCACCCCCATTTTATTGCTTTTTTTTAGTTTTCTGTTTCTATTTTGGTTGTTTTTGTGTGTTCTTTCTCTATATCTCTCCCTCTTATTATTATTCTCTATATATCTCTCTACAATTTTTTATTATGACATTTAATTCTCCTTTTACCCTCCATAAGTTATTCTATCCATATTCAATCATAAAAAATAATCCAAATTATTTTCATGAACCGATCAGAAAAAGAAAAACTATGTGAATTTGACCCTGAAAATTAAAAGACGCTTCAAACATAAATCATGGAATCTAGAGAAGTTCAATCAAGTAACACTATAGAACCCCTCGTGGAACCTCAAGTGGTCATAAACCAAAAAAAAATTGAATCCAATCAAACCAAAGAAACAAAGGTTGTAAATAATCGAACCTTAAAAGAATTAACCACCATGGATGTGTCGTACCAACTTGCGTACATCCAATATCCCGAGGAAGAAGCCTAAATTGCGCTGAGATCCGGCCTCATCCACCTACTTCCCAAATTCCATGGTCTTCTTAGTGAGGACCCTCAAAAAAATATCAAATAGTTTCACATAGTCTACACAAAAATGAAACCCCAAAATGTCTCTAAAGACATATTTAACATTAGGTCCTTCCCTTTCTCCCTTGATGGTGGTGCCAAATATTTCATATACTATTTTTCTACCAAAATTGGGGGCTAGAATGACCTGAAAAGACTATTTTTAGAGAAGTTATTTCCTTCCTCACGAATAGCATCAATTACAAAAGAAATTTGTGGCATTAGGCAATCATAAGGAGAGAGCATTCATGAATACTGGGAGAGATTCAAACGACTCTGCTCATGATGCCCCCACCTCTAGATTAGTGAACAACTATTAATCCAATACTTGGATTATCCCCATGGATCGTGGAATGATTGATGCAGCAACTGGTTTTTCCTTGGATGATAAAACTGATTATGTTGCTCGTGAATTAATAGCCAATATGGATAAAAATGCACAAAAATTTGGTACATGATCTATTTCACCAAACTGAGGAGTTCATGAGGTAAGTCATTCATCTCTAGAACAAAAGATAGATAACAATATTCATGAGATGCATACCATTCTAAGGCAATTAGATCAAGCACAATGTAACTCACAATATCCTCCTATTTTATTACATTGTGGTATTTGTTATGAAAATAATCATTTTTCTAACCAGTGAACACAACTTCAAGATTCACCTGAGTCTTTTGCAACATTGTTCCCTAAGAATCCATTCTAACAAGAACCTCCATTAAAAAAAGAACAAATCAGGCCAAATCCAAATCTTAGGTGGTAAGCAGAACCCCAGTATCGACAAGGAAGAAACTCAACCTACCCTAAGTAGAATTTTTATCAACAAGGACAAGGTATGCAACTTTATTATCCTTCAACTCCTCAAAATAATCATCCACTTACTCACAAATGTAAACCAAGCCTCGAGGACATGGTGAATCCAATCGAATCCAAAAACCTACAGTTCCAACAAACCACACAATCAGCTATCCAAGAACTACAAACTCAAGTGGGGAAATTAGAAAACAACATTGGTGAGCTTAATATTCAAGTTTCTGGACAACTATCATACCAACCCTTTGCCAATCCGAAGCACAAAGGTAATGTATGTGCAGTTAAACTTCGTAGTGGAAAATAAGCCTCTCCTTCTACTGATTTTTCACAACAGGTATATCCCCCTCTTGAAATCTCTCTTTCCCAAACCTTGGTAATTTTAAGTTGATAAAAAGAAGACAAAAAGGGTAATCAAATTATCATTTATGATTAAAATGAACAATCCATTCCTCTTCCATTCCCCCAAAGACTCTCTAAATCTAACAAGAATTTTGTTAATGAGTTTCATAAAGAAATAATGGAATCATTTTAAAAATTTCAAGTTAACATTCCACTATTGGATGCAGTTAAAAAAATACCTTGATATGACAAATTTTTTAAACATATTTTCTCCAATAGAAGAAGGATAAAGGTGAATAAGAGAGTCAATATGGGATGTAATGTCTCAGCCTTGATTCAACCAGCAATGCCAACTAAGTGCAAGGATCTGGGCACATTCAAAATACCCTGTACCATAGGTGAGATATTATTTTCAGATGCTATGTAAGATTTAGGTGCTTCCATTAATGTAATTCATCACTCCATGTATAATTCTCTAAAGGTAAGAGAGCTTAAACCAAAATGCATTATCGCGCTACTTGCAAATCGGAGTACTATGGATCCAATTGGAGTGATTGAGAATGTCCTTGTATGAGTGAAAAATATCATCATCCCAGCTGACTTCTACATTATTGAGATGGAAGATACTTGAACCCATGGACATACGCCTCTCGTACATGGGAGGCAATTCCCTAAAACAGTAATGACGGTCATCAATGTTCACAATGGTATGTTTTCCATAGAGTTCGGAGGATAAAAGGTATGTTTTAACATCCATTAGTCTATGAAACACCCCATTGAAGGGAACTCCACTATTCTTGTCTATTCGATGGAAGTGCACTCAAATGATGCACCCACACACACTTCGATCCTCAACCCATGCTATGATACATTTTTTCCTTCTTCACTCTTGGTTTATTTGAGTTTTGATTCATGTATTGAGTGTTGTGTGGGTTCTGAAATGTCTAAATTTTTTTCTTTAATTGATGAGTGTGTACATTCCAAGGTACCCATGACCGTTGATTATTCTAAAAATATCATTTCAATATATTCTCTATCCTTAGAGAATAAACATGAGCAGATAGACTGTTTCATGGACCACACTCCCCATAAACACCATCCCTCAATCCAAAAACCACTATTTCAGAACTTAAAAAACATCCTTCTAATTTAAAATATTCATATCTTGAGGGTATTGACCAATTTCATGTCATTATTGCCAATAACCTCTCTCCACAACAGGAATCGAAACTGATCAAAATTTGGGGAGAGTGTAAAATAGAAATAGGATGGACATTGGCTGATATTCTCAGTATTAGCCCGTATATTTTTATGTAGTATATACTTTTTGATGATGATTCTAATCCCATAAGACAATCTCAACATCAGTGGAATCCCACACTCCATGAAGTGGTAAATTTGGAAGTCAGTAAAATACTTATTGTAGGGAAAAGTTATCCTATATTTGATAGTAAATGGGTTAGCCCAGTGCAAATTGCACTTAAAAAATAGGAATAATAGTTGTGTCAATTGAAAGGATGGAATTTGTACCAAAATGTGTGCAAAAAAGTTGTTGAGTCTGTATTGACTACTACCTACTGAATCAAGCCATCCGGAAGGGAAACTTTCCTCAACCTTTCATTGAACAAATGTTAGAACAATTGGTGGGTAAGTCCCATTATTTTTTATAGATGTCTATTAGGGTAATTTCCAAATCCATATAGCCCATCAGGATCAAGAAAATACAACATTTACTTGTCCATTCGGTACATTTCATACAGAAGGATTCCTTCCAGTATATGTAATGCTCCTGGCACTTTTCAACGATGTATGTTGAGGATTTTTTATGATTACATTGAGATTTTTATGGAATTATTTATGGATAATTTCATGGTATATGGTTCTTCTTTTGATGATTGTTTGTAACACCTTGGTTATGTCCTCTGCTACTGCATTGACAAATATCTAGTTTTAAATAATGAGAAATTACATTTTATAGTTTAGCGGGGGATAGTTCTTTTCATGGCATTTCAAATAAGGGAATTCTAGTTGATTAATCAGAAATTGATTTAATTTTATCCCTTCCATATCCAAAATGTGTTTGTGAGATGCAATCGTTCCTGGGTCATGCTAGTTTTTATCACTGATTCATTAAAGACTTTAGTAAGATCGCACATCCATTGTCTTGATTATTGCCAAAAGATTCTGAGTTTTTGTTTGGTAAAAATTGTGAGGATGCATTCAATTCACTAAAAATGAGTCTAAAATCACCTCCCATCATCCAACCACCATAATGGGATGTTCCCATTGAGCTTATGTGTGATGCCTCTAACTTTGTAGTTGGGGAATATTTATTACAAAGGGTTAAGAAAGCTCCTCATGTAATTTTTTATGCCTCATGTACCCTTTACCTTGCCCAGGTAAACTACACAGCCAATGATAAATAACTAATTTATATTGTGTTTTCCTTGGAAAAATTTCATTCATATCTTCTTGGGTAAAAAGTGATTGTTTTTTCTGACCATGTTTCCCTTCAATTCCTCTTAAAGAAACCTGAAGCTAAGCCCCACCTCATACGGGGGATGCTCCTCCTCCAAGAGTTTGACCATGAGATTAGAGATAAGTGGGGAGTACAAAATGTTGTAGCTGACAACAATAGTAGGATTTCTCAACCACTAGACCATCATGTGGACTCATCCTTCCCTATTAGAGAATTATTTCCTCATGAGAACCTTTGTGATGTTGTGGTTCTTAACCCCTGCTATGCGGACATTGTGAATTTTCTAGCAACATCTAGGGTCCCCACTAATTTTAGCACTTCACAATCCCATATAATTGAGCATGATTCTCGGTGGAACATTTGGGATGACCCTTATCTGTGGATAATTTTTGGTGACTAAGTAATTCATTGGTCTGTCTCTGGCAATGAGTTCACCTATGTTTTTACTTTCTTCCATAGTTTGGCTTGTGGGGGCCACTTTGTCTCTCTACGTAGAACTCGAAAGGTCCTTGACTAAGGACTTTATAGGCCAAAATTGTATAGGGATGACCATAGATTTCACATGTCTTATAGTCATTGTCAATTCATAGGGAATATCTCCAAGAGGAATGAAATTCCCTAACAACACATGTTTTTCTCTGAAATTTTTGATGCATGGGGCATTGACATTATAGGTCCTTTTACAAATTCATTTGGCTTCATGTAAATCTTTTTAGATATGGACTACATGTCTAAATGGATGGAAGAAAATGCTACTAGGAATAATGAGTCTCGAGTTGTTGTTCATTTTTTGAGGTCCCAAATTTTTTGTCGGGTCAGTTTGTTGAGATTCATCATTAGTGATCAGGGTTCCCATTTTTGCAATCACAACATAGAAAAATTTCTTCGTAAGTATGGGGTTGATCATAAAGTATCAACTGCATATCATCCCTAAAATAACAGACAAACAAAAATCTCTAATTGTGAAGCTATGTGAATCTTGGAAAAAATGGTACAACCCAAGAGGAATGATTGATGTTTTCCCATGGATGATGCACTTTGTGCATACCAAATAGCTTTTAAACCCCAATAAGATTGTCACCATATAGAATTGTGTTGGGAAAATCTTGTCACCTCCTAGTGGAGGTAGAACACCGTGCATATTGGTATGTTAAACAATGTAATATGAATATTTCAGATGCACGCAGGCATTGAAAGCTACAGATTCAAGTGTTAGAAGAAATTTGACATGATGCATATGAGAACTCCGAAATATATAAAGAGAAGACAAAGGCTATCCGTGATAGTATGATTCATTAGTGGAAGTTCCATATTGGTGAGAAGTTCCACATATACAATTCAATGCTTAAGCTTCACCCAGGTAAGATCCATTCCCAATGGCTACGTCCTCGTACTGTTACTAATTTGTACCCTTTTTGGGCAATACAGTTTTTTCATGAGTAGAGTGGATAAAGTCTTTCCATGAATGGGAAGTGACTTAAACACTTCTATGAGTATTTTCCAAAGAACCTGATGGAGTAAATATACCTTCTAAAAGCAACGTACTAGCTAAACCCACTAGGTTTTATCCTTCCTTCTCACATTCAAAATTATTACAGTGAGGACACTACATATTCTAGGTGTGGGGTGGATACATTTCTTGGTTCATTAGGATTTTCATTACCTTTCATTTTTATTCTCTATTTCACCTTATTTATAGTATTTTCACTTTTCCCCATATTTTTGGGTTCATTAGTATTTTCATTGTCTTTCTTCATTCTTCTATTTTTCTTTTTATTTATGGTTTTTTTACTTTCCCCCCTTATAGTCACCAAAATCATGGAAATTTCTAAAAATGCATGTTGACATATTTGATTCCATGTTGATTTAACATTTGATGAAAACATGTCTCTATTATGGAATGAATATTTTTATGAATTTAACATCAGGGAGTGAATTTTAGTGAATTTTTTTTATGCCAATGATATAAATGGTTGTATCTCTATGAAACCTTTGAGATGATGGATAGCCCTTGTGTGAGTGGTTTTTGGGAAAAAAATTCACTAATATCTCTGCACATTTTTTCATCAAACCATAAAGTTTGAATATTTAATTCATTATAGAAGGTACATATATGTGAGTTTAATATTTTTCTATTAAAAATGATATTTCCATACATTCATTCCTTATTTGATCTATTTAATTATTATAACGGATTGACCTATGCATGTGTACCTGATATCCGACTGTTGTACGGAATCAAAAAATTGGCTTGTGTCTTGGGTAGGTCCAAAACTACTCCTTATCAACCTTCTATCTTGTTATAAATATTAAAATTATTGTCATGTGGAGATTAAACAAGGGCTGAGAGATAAGTGTGAGATTTGTTCTGAATGAAACTTTAGAAAAAAATAATAAATTAGGGGAGGGGTGAAATGTGAAACATATGGGGATGTCTAGGTTGAGAGCTTATGGTTTTACTTTTGGGAATGCTTATGTGTGTCGGTCTTGAAATATGATTGTAAAGGATGTAGGGCAGGTTCGGTGGACAAAATCATTTAAGTTGAATAATGTTAAAATAACCTATATTTATTTGATAAAAAGAGGAAAGAATATGATGGAATGGTTTTTACATACACACGTGGAGAGTTATAGGGATGAATGAATTTTTAATTCATCGCTAAATATTGTATCTTGAATCCCTTTGAATTTCATTGTGATATGATTTATGGGACAACTTTTTTCATTTTCACTAGGATGAACTCCTTTGTGTGGTTTCTACATTGATCACATTTCTTTAATAAATTTAAATTTGCTCAAATGTTAAAACTTCATGATGTTGGTAATATATACATGTTTCATTTTTTTTACATATGAATTTCCCCAGGAGTGCAAATGATTACCTGTGGGGGTGTGATCGCATAGCGATTGACTATTCAAATCCACCCTTACACTGTCGTTTTAAACTGGTTCTGTAATGAATATTACAAATAAAATAATAAATTTAACTTTATGTTTAAATTAATGAATTAATGTTTATCACTGTTTAATAGGGAAATTTTAACGGTTTTGGTGATTACATTGTAGGAGGAGGTGATTTCAACATCCTGTGATGGAATTCAAGAAAAATGGGCCAAACTGTGCGAGATCCCCAGCAACCATTTGGAAACTTATTTGTAATTTGGATAATATGTCCATAAAATTATGATAAAAATGGGTGTATGAGTGAAAAAACATGAGGGATACATTTCTCTATAAGATAATTGATCCCAATTCATCCACTTACTGACCCAAAATAGGACCATAATGTGAAGCAATTCTAGGACGGCCAGATTGGATCACCCATCTGTATTTGGACCATAACTCAGGCCTTGGATATCCAATTGGACTGAGTCCACCTCCCATGGACATATAACTCTATTTCCCAACTCTCCACTAAATTTCAATTCATTTTCACTCATTTTGGGCAGCCAACTAGCCAGATAAAGATGGAATAAAAATTGTGCATTGAACAGTCTCCTAGCCTTTATGATAAATGACCACATTATGTTGATATATAGATGTAATTTCCCATAAAATCACTCATCCCCTACATTATCTAGGTTTTACGACCCTGGGAAGAGGTTAATAGAATTGAAGATTTCTAGTCACCAATTTTATTTATCTTCTACCACATGTACTTCTAAATCTCTTAGTGATCAATTTGGGGGGTGTTCCTTGATGTAATCATGAGCTACACACTTGTAATCTTTACAAGGAAATTTATTTCTAGGTTTTTCATCAATTGTTCTTCATTTCTTCCTTCTAAATTTTTTTATTCTGGTATGATAAAATGTAATTCAAAGGAATAATAATCCACATGCTTTTATGCATAACCTTGATCTTGTGATGATTTGAGCGGGGTTGCCTCTTTTCTCACCCCTCCTTTTCATGAATGTGCAAATGTATTGCGTTGGTTGATAAAATACAGGATCTTGAACATATGAATATTAATGTTCTTTTCTCATGGAATTTTTTTTTTCATCAATAGAAATCTGGTCACCTAATCATGTTGTTGATGAGATTCCTTGATTGAGTTATATTTTTTCATGGATTCGTGTTTCTTGATTTTGAGCAGTTGTCAGAAATCAATATCATTGATCGATTAAATTCTAGTTGGTAACCAAGTAGGAAATCACATACCATTACTGTTTTCAGTATTTATAATTTCTAATAATCAATGATCCTACCCTTTCCCTTGATAACGATGATGGATTGAGCATCAAGGTACACTTACCCGGGATGATCATGATTTCTCCAACTGGTTTCTCACAGTAGTAATATACATTCAATTTATATTCTTAATGCAAAAAAAACCCAAGTTTTATAAAACCCCATTCCTCTTTTATTTTCTTAATCAGAACCTCATTTTGAGAATTAATGATCTAAAGCTCCATAGAGAGACAACCTAGGTTTGCTGCTAAACTGTAGAAATTCAAGTTAAAAATAAATATCTAATTTGACGTTCTCGACAACATGATCTATTGACTAGGAAAAGAAAGATGAGGCTTATTTGGGAATTGCACACTTCTAAATATTAGGATTTAGGTAATTATGTGGAAATTGTATCAGATGTGGATATTGATAACTAGATAGAGGATCTCACGATATCTTTTTGTTTGATCCAAACCCCAATGTGATACTTGGTCCCATTGGATATTAGTCAGATGTGGGGAGTTTTGCATCTGTAGTGTATGTTTCATTAAGTATAGAAAAATGATGCGGTTATTTTTTGGGTTAACATTCAGAAAGAGTTCTAGGAAGAGTTATTTTCATCAACTATGAAGGATGTGAATTCGTAGGAGCTTATTTTTCTTAGGGGTGGGGGTGGGGTGGGGTGGGTGTATTAGTGAGGTAGTTTTGAGTCATGGTATTTGACTTTCCTCACATTCCCATAGATATTTTCTATTATAAAAAGTCTCATGCAATATGTATTTAGGAGGTAGTATGTTATTCTATATAGTATACAGTTATACATTTTATGTTTCCAATATATATAGAGATTCAAAAGAAGGTAGAGGTGATCATGTTGATAAAGGTTCATCCAGGAGTGGAGTTCTTAGTGGAAGGTCTTAGTATCCAGTAACTTTGAAGTTTGAACCAGAAGGGATTCTGAATGAAATTTTTGATTTTCATCCATCTAGGGCCAAAAATTTCAATGCATTTCTTGGGGACATTGTGCTAGTGTGTGTTGGGGTTTTTTACACCACTCAAACGAGTTCCCAATAGTTCTTAAATATAATTTTAGTCAATGTGGATAGGTTTAGCACCAGCCTCCGCAGTAGTTTCCAATGAGACCATTTCACCATCAAGGGTAGAAGGCTTATGCCCCTCCAAGGGGATATTGGGCAGGCAGTGGTAGTCCCTAAGATTTTCATCATGTTCATAGAGGTTGACCTATTCATGGAAAATTATTAGGTCTCCATAAGAGAGATAATGGAGATGGTCATGTTCAGTCCCACATAGTAGAGGCGGTACTGCTAGAGGTGCTACAGGTCATCAGAGTTATAACCAGTTTCATTAGTACCCTTGAATTTTCCTTGATTTATTTAGAATAATAACACTATTTTGTTGTACTGACTCTATTTTGGGTTATGAAACAATATGTATATAGGATTCATGTTCCCATATTGTTAACTACACCAGTCAATGTTTGCACTATCTTGTATGATGTGTTTCGGGGGTGTAGATTGATTATGGGACCACATCATTCTCATGGGGGTATTTTCATACTATAGTTTCATTCAAATGATGTTATCCTCAAAATACACATGTTTTGTTGTATATGTGTTATTTTCTAATAATTCTGATATAGAGTCATGTTTTGTGATTTGAATGGTCAACATGTGGTTCTTCTTAGGGATCAGGGTTGTTGGGTGGGATGCTAGTCTGTAGTACCTGTTCATTATTTTTCTGAAAATGTATTGGTGGAGTCAGTAGAGGATGGGATGATAGTGTTTCGTTGGGTCATTGGGGGTGGGGGTTCTAGTTTTTTTTTCTGAGGAGTTTGTGATGTTTCCCTAACAACATGATGTTGAGTTTCATATATACATGAACAATTTTGATTCTTTAATTTCATTGGCTCATTATCATAAGAAAACTTATGAGTTGTCGGAATTGGATATTAAGATTGATGATATCATGATAAATGGTTTCATATACCCCATTTTTTTATTGTGTGGTGATATAGTTTTATTCATCAAGAAGTCAGATTTTAGTATTAAGTTGTTCATATATTATTAGAGGTCGAATCAAGTGGCTTTAAAAAACAACTACCCTATTCCAACGAGAGATGATCATTTAAACCAAATGAGATGAGCCATTTGGTTTTCTATGATCGATCTATTTTATAGATATCACCATTTGTGGGTGATATCCCAAATACTACATTCATATTCATTTACAGTCCCATAGGTTTTTTATTTATTGAAATTTGGTTGCATGAATTCACCAATAATGTTTTTGGGGATTATGAACTCCATGTTCCATGATTTTTTGGACAAGTTCATCATCATATTCATTGATGACATCACAATCTACTCGAATGTAGAGGAAGATATTTCTAATAATCTTAAAACTATTTTTCATGTTATTAGACACAACCATATCTATGGAATATTTTCTCTGTGTATATTTGTTACAAAATAGGTTTATTTCATCATGAATTTGGTGTCTCAATAGGGTCTGACAGTAGACTAGTTGATGGTAGAGATAGTTTTGTCTTGGGAAGGAACCAAGAACATGGTAAAGTTTTAATGTTTCCTTGGAATTGTGGGTTATTTTTGGAGGTTATTTCCTAATTTATCTTAAGTTAAAGATTTAGTTAAATAATTAAAAAAATAAGATTTCCTGTGGACTTGTCATTTTTTGGAAGTGTTTAGTTACCTAAATGGGATGTTTTTTAGTGATCTACTACTTTAGTTTCCTGATTATGGGGTGAATTTTAATGTGTTTCATGTTTCTTTTCATCTATGTTTGGGATGTGTATTGATTTAGTCAATGGTAGTGATATCATATGGTCTATCCAGTTATTTTCCCAGGGGATTAACTATTTCACCCTTGATCTGGATCTAGTAATGGTTATGTTTGCAATGATTTTTTTGAATAATTACCTCATTAGGGAGTGTATTCTATAATCACAGATCATAGGAGCATGAGTTATATATTTTATTAGCATGATCCAAATATAAGATAGGGGATTTGGATAGGGAGTCATCAGTATAATTAATTTTAGATCTCTTAACCCTTGAGAAAAGGTAATTTTTTGTCGGAACATTGAGATTGATTTCAGGGAAGGATTCGATTCAGGACCCTGGGGTTTGTTAGTGAGAAATGGGGGATTTGGAAGCCAAACACAAGGGTAAAATGGTTTATAATGGTAGAAGAGTTTTTTAGATAAAGGAGGTTTCTTCTATAATTTAATAGGTGGAAGAGTCTCAATAGAGAGACATAGTGGTGGACGTGATGCATGATCATGTCGGGCATAGTGATGCACCAGAGTAATGTTCATAGGTTGGTCTAAAATAGATGTTGTTTTGTGGGATGTTTTTTTCCGATAGTGATGCATAGGGAAAAATCATGGGTTTTATCGAATAAATTTTATGGTAAAATAAAGAGTTTACATGATTTGTTGTGGTTTTTTGATGTAGTTTTGGTTTCATGGGAAGAAATAGGATGTCGTAGAGTATGTAGAGAGTTCTTGGTTTTCCATTTGGAAAAGGCCAACCATCATGTTCCAGTTTGTTTTTGAATCCCTTGTATATTGAAGAGTGTAAAATGGATGGAATATTAGTGGATGTTGTCAACGGGATTCCACAAACTTAAGGAGTTTGTGATTCTATCATGGTGATTGTGGATAAATTGAAAAAATCATCCCACTAGTTAGTGATAAATGTGTCAAACACATATTATTATTTAACAAATAGGTACATAGATCGGATGGGGATACTTCATGGAGATACTTTTTCTATTTTCTTGTATCATGATTCTGGATTCACATCATGGGTCTGGAGGGGATGTAAACCAGATTCTAACAACCAGATACATCTCAGAAGTTCATTCTACCCTCATATAGGTGGGTAGATATAGTGTACACTCTATATTCTATAGTATAATTTGTGGTTCTGTGATAGGTGCCTTGGTGGATCATGGGTTCAACAAATTCATTTTTTTTATAAAACAACATCTATCACTCTCTATTTAGAATGGATGGTTTTGATGACTTGTATGGGAGACTCTTTTATTCATTATTGTGTTAAACAATGGTTAGGGTTGTAAAATATCATTGTCACAATGTGGTTTATATAATAACAAATAAGGTTAAACATGTTCACGAGTGGATGATATTAGAACTAGACTGGGATAAGTCTTTTGAAAATCATAGGAGGAGGCCCTTGGAGTTCATGACTGGGGACCATAGGTTCTTGATGGTTTCCCCTGAATATTGGAAGTGGTGGTTTGGTAGAGGTAGTTAGATTTATTCTAGGTTTTTTGTACCAATTATTGTGTCGCGGTGAGTTGGGGGTGTGTTGTATTTTTTTTATTTCCACCGTAGCTAGATAAGATCCTAGAAGTCTTCCACATCTCTCAACTTCATCAATATCTTTATAGTTAATCCCATTTTAGTGACTGGGGATATTTTCATACTAGGATGATGCAATATTCATGGAGTGGCTAATAGAGATACAATATTGGATATAGAGGGTGATCATGTATGGACCATTCCATTAGTTCTCATGTTGTGGAGTCATGGTTGTCTGGATGATTGTACATAGGAGTAAAAGAAACAAATGTTTTCCTAATAACCAATATTGTTTTTAGTTTTTATTTTATCTATTTTCTTTATGTTTTGATGTTTTGATCCTTATTTATTAGGATATTTGTTTCTCTCTTGATGTGATATGTATTTCTTGTGGTGTGATAATGTTTTAATATGTATGAAAAGGGGAGGACCTAATTACAAATTGAGATACATTAGACATGATGTGATTAAATCAATGTGGTTGAGTCAATGCATCCCAAATAAAATAGTATCTTTACATGGAGGATGGAATTAGTAGATTCATGTGTTTAGGGTGGTGTAGTTAGTTGGTTACTATGGTTGTTAGTTTGGAATTTTTTTAGATTGAGATAAATGTATTGTTGTGTGTTTTTATGAGAGGAGGTTTTCTTGAGTATTTGTGGTGATGTGTTTGTATGAGATGATTGTATACATTTTTTTAATTTTTTTTATAGTGGTAGAGTCTGATTTATAACAAGATCCCTGTGTTGTATCTTATGTAGTGGTTGTTTATACTCTTTTCCATATTGTCTTGGTCTGAATTCTTGACGGTGATTTTTTTTAGATGAATCTGATGTAATGGAATGTTCCTCCCCAATGAATTACATTGATAATGTTTATGGTTGTATCTAATCATAGGAGGTTATTATTATTTTTAGTGGAAGCTAGATCTTTAGAAGATCTTTTTTAGAAAATAAAAATTTATAAAAGTATTACATGATGTGCAATGTTGTTTCATAGCGTGTGTATTTGGGTGATGCACCGGTTGTAAATATATAGAGGGTTACCAACGAAAAGGGTACATGTTATGTAATAATCATTCATTATGTGTGAAAAATTTGGGTGAAAATCATTCAAGGAATATTTTTTTGTAGGATGTGGACAATTTTTGGAAAACCTGTAGTTTACATATCATGTATAGATTATAAGATGTGATCCTGATGAGAGTCTTTCAAATTTTTTCATTTCTCAGAAAAATTTTCATTCATTTGGTTAAATATTACAATCTATATATTTGGGTGAACCATTTGTTCCCTGAGTATTTCATCAACCCCTATCTTATCTGCTTGATTCCTTTAGTTCTGGTAGATCCCTATTGGAAATCCATGGTGATTTATTCTTCCTTCCCCATGGTTTTATTTTGTCATTCTCTAAGATAATTTTTTATTATGACGTTATTTTATTTTGGGGTGTGTGTTGGGATGTGTTTTGGTCCTATTTTGTTGTGGTGTAGGTCGATTTGTGGTAACTTGTGGTCCATTTTTGGTTGGAAGGTGTTTCTTCTTCTCCATACAATGCCTAGTGAGTTGACAAAACATCATTGTAGTATGAAACCACTAATTTCTATTTATTGTGTATCATGTGGGAGAGGATTACTCTTTGTTATCTATGAGTTATGGTTGTTATAACTTAATAAATGATAAATAATTAGTTAGATTTAATGTAAATGTTAAATGTGGTTTATTATCATGATTTTATGTCTTTGTTAATATTTAGATATTGTAGGTTGTATGGGCTTGATGTCCCTTAAAAAATTCTGGTCGTTAGAGAATTTTTTTGTGATGGATTTTATATGGTATGACCACTGATGTTTTGTGATTGTTTTATATCACCCTTAAAATGATATTGACTAAAAATATATATTTTTAAAATGGAATGGCTTCTCTAGGACTAATGGATTTTTTGAAACCACCATTTAAAAAATGTGAAATCTGATAAAAGTTTTTTGTTAAATTTGTAAAATGATCCTGATTGAGTTATGATTTTTATTCATACATGTCGGGAGATTATGTGTGGTTGCGATTTGGTGTGAGGATATATGTTTTTTTCATCTCGGATTTCTAGGGAGGTGAGGTGTTTTCCTTTTGGTAATTCTTTTCGGGCGGTGATGTGATGGTTTTTTGGCCATGCTTTTGGGTAGAGATGTGGTTGTTTCTTGGGCATTATTTTTGGTCACCAAGGTGGTGGTTCTTTGGAAATGATTTTGGGGTGGTGATGTGGTAGTATGATGGAAATTATGGGATCCTTGTCATTTTTGGGTGCATTATTCTTTTTTCCTAGATAGTGTTGGAATACATGATTAATAATGATTGAAATAGATAGGGGTTTTTCAGTTAACAATATTGAAATGGATAATGAATAAATAAATAATGGGATGTGTGGTTAAATTTTTATTATTCTTAATAATGAAACAAATTGGATAGATAATGACAAATTTTTAGGGTGTAATGTGGCATTGGGTATGTCTCGTATTACTCATTTAGAGATGGGAGTGCAAAGATGTATGATGTTGGGGTGTAATAATGGTATACCAATGTTATAGTAGTGTGAGCTACCCTTTATCGATGTGACTAATGTACTATTATACTACATTAAATTCATTTTTTTGTGATTACACCTTAGTAACGTCCAGCTTGGTTAGCATACTTATATAGGAACAATTTTTTTATTTTATCTCATCATTGTATTTGTATTATACACAGACATGTGCTCAAGAGACATTTTTTCCTAGTAATTGTACATGTTTGGTCACCCTATTTATATAAAACTATTTTTAGTTTTCCAAGAATATTATAGGTATTGTGATGGAAATTACTAGTGTATTCCTTTGATATATGATGTGTCCCTACTAAAATGTTATTTTTTGTTTATAATTTTGGATACTTTATTTTTATGATTTTTATTTATAACTTAATTTTTCCATAGTATAGGATTATTTATATATTATGTTATGGATTTTTGTAGATGATTCATATTATCTCCAAATATAATATTTTTGTAGAGGTTCATGCCTCCCATTAAATGATATTTTTTATGCCCACAGTTTGAGTCTCAATCTCATGGCCTAAGGGAGGCGGGACTTTGGGGGTCATTATCTCTCTCCATTAATTGGGATATTTTTTGAGGGAGGGGATATGAATCTATGTGAAAACAAATGAACAATCATAAAAAATCATGTTCTATGAAAAGAATCATAAAATTATATGTTATTAATAACTATATATGCACACTCATGAATAGAATACCTAGTATCAAATAAAAAATGCCTGAAATAATGTACTAAATAATATATCATAATTTGAATAAGAATTATAATTATTTTGGTTCTATGTATGCCTGAAATATATATATAAAATAGTGTTCTATATTCATTGAATGAAAAAAAAATATCAAAAATTTGATTAAAAATATAATGTGAATCATCCAACATAATTTAAATTAATGGTAACATAAACCTTAAGAATATAAATTCCCTTTTTTCATGGATTCTTAGGGGTCCAGAATACAGTGTTTCATGGTACCTAACAGTGATCCCCTAACTGAGCCCAATCCATCTTCTCTCAGGTATAACCTCTCAAAAATTTAGACCAACAAGGAAATTAATTAATGAATATTGTTATGACAAAACTATTTTTTATCACCCTAATAAAAAACAAAGTTCCCATGATGGAATTCCACCTTAATCATTCTGCCATGCCCATACAAAGGGTGTTTTGGATTGGGGGTGCAATAGGTTAACCTAGTGGATATTATAACCTTGGTATCATATGATTAGAGTATAAAATATATGTGATAAAAATATTAATTTTAAAATTATTCATGATAAATAACTAATTATAGTAGCATCATACACTTGATGTACTAACCTAATAAATTTTAGTATGGAAAGTCATCCACACAAAATAAAACAATGAAATAGATCCACATAGGTAGTCTATGAATCTAAAAGAAAATTTATCTAATAAAAAGTTTTATAACAAATAAAATCCTGAAGTAAATCTATAAATACCCAAAAAAATTTATTAATCCTTCTCAAGTACCAACTGTAGGGCACTTTCCCCTCACTAGACCCATTGTCATAAAATTTTCATATGATCTATGATTCCTAGGTAAGGTGTGAGTATTATACCCAATATGATAACAAAAAAATCCCTTAACATAAGTGAATAAGGTATAGAGTTTCATGTCACAAACAATAAATAAAGAAAATAGGGAAAAATATATATCACATAAGGATTTGATATGTGTTGTCTCAATAGATAGTGAGTATACCAACATCTGATCTATGTTACAAGAGATGTCGACCAACTATTTGGACACATATCCCATTGAAGGGATATCCAAAAAACACATTTAGACACTTCCACCTTATGGTAATGTCCCATGTACATAGAGACTAATGTCTAAAAATCCCTCTCATAATGATAGTCTATAGTTCTCAACATACATACTTAGATATAAATAGAGAGGAAAGACACATGAAATATATTGATACAACATGATAAACCAATGATCATGTCATATATAGAAAGATAAATAGACATGAAAAATACTCATGTGATAAAACACAACAAATAGGTCTATTGATACACACACACACACACCTCATGTGGTTATACATTAATCATAGGTCAGATAGGATATACATGAATACCAAAAATAGTGCTATGTATAGTTTTAAATATGTGTTAATAATGATTATAAACCTTATATATAATGACACCATGATCAAAGGGGTAATTGAAAGAGACCAATTTCACCACATGAAATAATAGAACCATACCCAATACACCAAAATTTAGAAAATATGATCATCAAAAATGAGAATCAAACCCCACAATGTATGCAAATATCTCTCTCATGCACACATGATGTGATCCTCTACCAAAAATAGTCAAGGTCCAAATAATTTTTAGATTATAGTTATATGAATACTTGTTTATTTATTATCATTGATCAACAATTCAATTATTAGATGTCATCAAAATATATAGATCTGTTAAAAGAATAATATATTTATTATTCCTCTCTTGAAAATAATGCTACATCTAGAAGAATAAAAAAATAATGGAGATTTTTGTATTACAAACCTTATTTCCCAATCAGTAACACACTTGGATTAATAAAAATTATATTGGCTTGGATCTAATTGTCAAATAAAGAGATGTGGAGTCTCTACGGTTGAGTCGGATTTTAGCAAGAATAAGAACATGTAAAAATGGGAAATATTTGGTAGTTAAAAGTGATTTCTAAAAATTATTTCCCCCACAAATAGTTTAGTCTGACATTTTTTCAAATTGTATGAAATATGTTTGAGTTTTATTACTATAGTTGGGCTTCCACATGGTTCGGTAAAATGGTTTCGAAAATGATGCACCAACTATAATTTTTCCCTCATGACCATGTTTTATAATTATTTATGTGAGGATGCACATATTGATTAAATATGAATCATTAAAAACCCTCCATATGATATGTTACCCCTAGCCTCACATTTTTCAAGAGGACCAACATAGTTTTTGAAAATAGATCTCATGTTTTTCATCTTAAATAAGGCCTTTAAAAGAATTTTAATCCAAACATTAACCACCAGAACTTAGGGGAAAAATTCATTGTTCAAAAACACATTATAAAATTCCCTAATTAATTCTCAATACAGTTGGAGAATCTGATTCCATTACACATAACTTATAGAGAGGTTCATTTAGAACCATATTCCAACATGGTTGATTTATCTCAACCTCTAAATGGGGGATCTTGAAATGAGAAGATGGATTGTGAAGAATCTAACATGATGGATTTAGTAGATATTTTTTTACCATATAAGGAGACGTTGAAACATTTTCTTACAATATGGTTAGAAAATATAGACATTGATAGATTATTTGAATAAAATATAAGAATATAGACATGAAAACAGAAAATGTCTTGGATAAATAAAAATTGTAATATTTTTCATCATGTGTTTAATTGAAGGGAAATTAAAAATGAGAAGTACATTAAGCTATGGGATAAGATGACTTCCATTTGTGAGGGTACTAATAATGAAAATAAAGTGTCAGTGCATTTTCATTTGGAATGGAGTTTTTATGAGGATGGCACATATAATAATCAATTATTTAACGTAATGGTTCATCGTATAATTTTATATTGTAAATTACTATTCTTGATTTTCATATGTTTAGGATTCTAATCAACCCCAAAAAATTAGCCTCATTTTTTCCTAATATAAATTATATAGTTTGAGTGGTGTTTATATATTTTATTATAATAAACAAAAATAATAATTAAATTTTATTGAAATATTATTATATGAAAATTAAATTTGAGTATTGGTTTCACAAAATGGGTAATTCATGAATGGGAGGGTAAAATGTAAGAATTAGTGACCACTAGGAATGTCTACGTGTGATACGAAAGAATATTAAAGAATGCATGTATAATAACACATATCGATATATTATTAAAACTGTATGAATATTTTTGAGTGATTAGTACATAGATATTTATATAATAATAATTGATAATAGTGTAATTGTAAAACCCTAATATTTTATGATATATTTCTATGTAAATAAAATTTCATTAATAACCTCATTTACACACAATAAATATAATAAATTTTTTTCAAAATTTAATGATATGTTAATATTTGACAAATATATAAGTTTTTAAATGATAATGTCAATACCTTCATAGGAATAATATTTTGGAATTTTATGAATAGTTATGTTTTGGGTAATTAGTAAAAATACAGATTTTTAAAGAAAAATTTATTTTTTTATTTTAAAAAAAAAATTATTTGAAGTGGATTGAAAATTAAATTATTTTCTTTTTTAAGATTTATTTAATTTTTCCAATTTTAGAAACAATATAAATTATGTTGGTATAAAAATATTTTTACACATAAATATTTCGTTTTTAGAAAACCATTTTCATTACACTTTATGGGATTATTAGAAATAGAATTTATTTCAACTATAAGAATTAAATTGAATAAAATAGATTCCATAATTTTAATTAGGATTTTCAAATTTTGTAGATATGTCTCTTTTATTTTAATCATAATGAATAAATAATAACTATTATAAAATTTATAACCTTGATAAAGAGTAAATCAGGTAAAAAGGTTAAACATATTGTGATAAACCATTGTACATACATCCCTCACATGAAAGTATTTCATTGTTTTATCATTTTTCATCCATAATCATCAAAACAAATTATTATGTAATTGTTTGTAATTTATATTTGATTCTGACCATTATAATATTTATGTAAAGGATAAGGTAAAAATGTTACTCAAATATTTTTTATATCATTAAATTTTTTTGATAATGATAAAACAACATAGGTTAAGTTATAAATGCTAAATTGAGATGTTAATTAATTTTTTTATAATTACAATTTAATATTAATTTTATGTGATTTAATAATACACAAATGCTCGTGCAATGATGATATAGTTTTTGTTCAATTAATAAAAAAATAATATAGTTGAATTTTAAAATATTAAAAATAATATATTATTGTTTATTTATAGTCTTACATGATTTTTATTGATAAAAATAACATATTAGAGATGTGTGAAATGTTTATAAATGAATTCATTTACTGTGATTTTTATTTCAATGTCAAATTAAATGACTAGTTTCAAAAATAAAATTAATGATATTTATAATTACTAATTCAATATTTAATATTTTAAAATTAACCAAATATCATATTTTTCCATGAAAATGTTATAAGTTTGAAAATATTAATTTGGTTACATTTAGTGGTCTTTTTCTATTTTATTGTATCTTTATTGACCCTTAAAATGTGGAAAACATTTATATGGTCGTATTTTTCATAAGGTTTAACAAGCAGTTTCCACTGATATATTATTTTGAAAATATAAAAAAAATATGGATAAAATTTTTAATAGTTTTTAGTCTATTCATTATCATATCTTTTAGACTGAATCATTTTGAGGAAATTTTGAGAAGAAAAATAATTTTAATTCATTTAATAATTTATCTAAATCTTAAACTCTCTCTACCCTTACTTACAAAAGGACACCACTTCCTTTATTTCATTAGACTCACTTGTGTAACAAAGCTCATCAAAAACCTGATCATTTATATTATCCAAATACTTATAAATGATCAATGTATTATTTTAATACAATGATACCAAACCTAAGTCTCTTAAGAGGAGATCTAATGAAATTATACTAGAGATTAGATAATAATTATTACCAACTCATTAATGTTTATATCTCCATTTAAGTCCATTAAATATATTATTCCCTTCATAAAATAATAAAAATAGTTTGAAAAAAATTAGTAGTTTTTATTACTAATATGTTACAATAATATTCAATCTCTTCATCATCGTATAAAAAGAAAAGACATCGCTTGTGCGTACATACAACATACCATCTTTACATAGCCATGCAATTCATTTTTAATTACTATTTGATGTTTATGGTTATAATGGTGTAACTAATGAATATATATGATATTAATGAAATTATTATGACTTTGAAATAATAATCTCATTAATTCCTTCTTACATTCCAATTCTTTGTAAAATGATAATGTCATTTATGCGTACATATTGATTACCACCTCCATGAAGAGATGTAATCGATTTTTAATTTACATATTCCATGGTTGGTAATCAGGATATATTTAATGAATATATATGATATATATGATATTATAGTTATTATGGAAAGGAAAATTATTATTTTATCATTATTTTTTTCATTACTTTAAAAGGTGAAAATATAATTCATGGTTATGTACGAAGTACTATCTCCATGGATGTCATAAAAGATTTATCTATATTCAACTTTTATGTGTGATTATATATATAATGAATATATATTATATGTACATATTTATATATTATATTAAAAGATAAAAATATATATTCAATAAAAATTTCATAAAAATTTATAAATGGACCATATATGATATTTAATATTTGTATATGGTTTTTTTATTCTTGTATAATAAATATAAATTTAATATATTAGAGTTCAAAATAACATACATTCAAGTCTACACTTTATATAAGGAATTTCATCTTAATTTCCTCTATATTGAGACGTAGTTTTTATTATACACCTATTAATACATATAAATTTTATAAAATTTCCCGATGGTCTATTTAACTAGGATATATATTTACTCATGATTATTTATGAATCTATTAACGTTACTCTTTGAAGTGGTTACAATTTAAAAACACCATGTGGTAATAATTTATTAACAACCACTTCTTCTTTTGCATTTTTATATTTTCATTGAATGAATATTAAAATAATTCCATTAGAAGCTCAATAATTTTTTATTATCGGGACATTTAATGTGTTTCTATATTTTATTCTAAAATTTCAACTATATGTATAATGAATTAATTAAAAAAATATTTAATAGGAAATTATACCATATTTATGTTTTGATAAAAAATATTTCCCTCCCTTATCTGTATATTTAAAAATTAATTTGAATATGTTGTTAAAATTATTAGTAATATTTTATTATGGATATTTTATGATACCTTTTAAATTTAAAATGTAATAAAAAACCATTGTAATGTTTTTTGATGAGGCCATTTTTTATTTTCATTATAAAAATAAGAAAGAATGTTTCATTTTAATATATACAGTGTTAATAGAGAATCATGCCACCATAACCATTTATTCCATTAAACTTCTCCAAAAAGTTTGAAACAATCCTAAAATGTGAAAATATTAATGAATACTTATTTATATATCTCACATCATTTTTTTCATAAACTAGTTATTAAATTACAGAACACACATATTTGATGAAGTGGTGGTAATATATTCTCTATTAGTAATTTTTAGGTTTTTATAATTGTATTGAAAACTCCACTTTCATGTTATCAAATAAATTTACATTTATATTAAATATATATATATATATATTCTTTTTTCATGGATATTCTTAATAACTTAACCGTATAAAAATTATACATACATTTTTTTACTATAAATGATAGTTTATTGACAAGGAAAATATTTATATTCCATATTATTTATTCAATAAGTATATCTGATTATAAATAATATATTATATTAGTTAAATTAATCATTCAAAAAATAAGGAATTCACTGGACATTCAATGATGGGTGGGGCCAAACTAAATTATCCCCTTTATGCGTCAAAATGTCTCATTATATAAAAATTTTGGAAAAACTAAAAAGGATTTTTGTGCATACCTATAAATTGATTAAATTATCATAGAACAAAGATTTGATGAAAAATATATCATGATGTCTCAAATCATGACATATAGAAATATATTTTACTTTTATTGAGGATTGTATTATTATTATCCTTGAGATTATTACACTGATATAATTCATTGATTTGTTTCATGCTCACATTCTTGATTAAAGAGAATGTGTTTCCAATTATTTAACATTTAATATTGATTCCACACTATTTATTCTTGATAGATTTTGTTGTTTATAACCCTTATTGATCATCTAGGATCACAATTTATTTCTTTTGCATTACCTATGATATTAATAAGGATAATATAAATAACATCCATTATGTAAGATTTTTTCATTTACAATATATTTTATATTTAAAATTTTATAAAAGAATAATGTATATATTATTCCCTAAAACTATTAATTTTGTCACTCCTTCATGATTATACCTCTGGTATCTTATTCAAATGTAACAAAGAAGTCATTGGATCTAGGTTTCCAGAATTAATCCATTTATAGTTGGTTTGAGAATATATTTAGTCGAGTCCTTATGAACTTGATGTTAAATAAATTAATTTCAGTAGATAACTATGATAATACTTTATAGTACATTAAATCACATATCATTAGAGGAATTTTTTAATTTTATATATCATTATTAAATATTAACATCAGATAGCTCACTATGTTACATTTTTGTATCGAATACAATGGATGAAAGGTAATATACACCCATGTAAGTATAGAGAATTCCCTAATAAGAAAGAAAATAGAAATATTATTGGAACTAAGTAGATAATGGACTTATTCGGGTTGTTAACTCCTGATTTGATGAATATCCATTGTCATATTGAGCACTCTATTGTTCTAAAGAATAATTATCATATATAAGGTTAATTAACATGAAAAAAGCCTCAATATTTTAATGTAACTTTATGTACATTGGTATCTAAAACAAGGATTATTTACCTCAAAATGATATTCATATATTTGGGAAGTTATATTTGAAATTTCAAATAAACCTATGAGATAATTTTGAGTTGAGTATGAACCTAAACACCTAATGTAAATTACTTCTATTATATTGATTTTTATGCATATTCATGAGGGATATGTATCTAAAATTTTTGGGAGAAACTAAATATTGTTAATGTACTTATTTTACGGGATATAATTTATGTATTTCAAAAGGAGTAACATTTTTTCCCAATAAATCATTATGTTTTGTTTCTAATATAACTCATACCTAGTGATACACCTTTTTCAAATACTCTAAATAAAATATAAAACAATATAAATCAACTTCATAAATTTATTCACTATTTTAATGTTAATGTGATTCCTTCCCATGTTCATATGGCATGGGATTAATTTTTAGTGTTATTGAATGAGTTGGGTTGGGTGCTTCCTGAAATACACATTCACATCATGAATAATGATAACTATGTAAACCATAAACTAGGAACACTATTTGAAAAATTTTAAAAGTGTGAAATTAATTTAGTAGGTAAAATAGATTCAGGTTGTCAATTTCTTTTTCAGAGGTTTTAAACCATAGGATACACCTTCGTAAAAATGATTTAAAATTAGAGAAATCCCTTTTAAAATCTATGATTATTAATTTGAATCCCTCTTTGATAGAATGGTTTCATTAAGAAACACTCTTGAAACTCTAAAATTAATTGTAAAGCCTCATCCATTGAATCCTAAGCTATAGTTTTTGTGTTTTGGTGACTCTATTACATCTGGATCTCCCTACTTAGTGCTCTCGATCTATAGTGTGGTTGGTTATCTTCCTTTTCCTAGGTGTGATATTACCCTTTATATTATCATTCATTTATATTGGTTTTTAAACATCCACTACTTTTCAGAAATTAATGATCATGATGTGATCTCTCTCAATCCTTTATTGTTTCCTTATGTAAATTTATTATAGGGTTTGGTCCTTCTGTTTCTTTTGGTTCATCGTGCAGGTCCTTGATGTATTTTTTGATCTAAATACTCCATTAAACCATCTTATTATGGAATTAAATTATAGTAAATTTTTATATATTCTTGGGCCTCCTCTATTGATATCAAGTTCCTTTAGGATTTTGTGGATGTATTTGTTAGATGTGTACAACCTGATTTGATAGTAGGTGGTTCCATTTATAGCCTATGTTGGATGAATCATAATTTATCATGATTTTTTAATTTTTTTTCTTAATAATTTGAATGATAATTAAGTTATTTAATTGGTTTCACAAATGGGTTTTTTGAGAAATGATTATGTTTCTATTATTTTTTTAATAGATGGGATATTTTAAATTTTTTTAAATATTATGGGAAAATGGTTTTTGATGAAATCCTTGATGGTATATAAAGTTCGAAATTGAATTGTGTGATGTTTAATCCTTCTAAAATGATATGATAAATGAAACACATGGGATACATGGGAACATTTGTGGAAGGTGTAGTAACTTGACCCTTATATGGATAATGAAATGGATTTCACTTTATGGGGAGTTCATCCATTCTAAGATAGAGATTCATTTCACTCTAGGTCATGATTATAATTTTATAATGGTTTGTTTTTTTTGTTCCTATGTTATATGGATATTGATGAGTGTATTATAGAGATATGTATTGTTTACTAGTTATAATTGATATACGAGTGACCTAGATATCCTAAATGTTTGTTTTACATGGAAATTTTGCCAATATTCTCTAGATTTTTAATATGTTGGAATTGAAATGACTATTTATGATATATATAACTACATTATCTTAACAAGAAAATGAAAATATTTTATCATGAATTTTTTTAAAACTATAGAAAATGTGGAACTAGTTATATTGTTATGAAAAAAATATATTACTTTTTATCATTCCTTACACTTATTAAATTGATTATATTGGGATTATTTGAAGAAATAATTGATATAAAATATCAGGTTGGGATCATACTATGACTTTTTATCTTACACCTAGTGTAGTCCATTGTTAGTGGGTATCCTTTTTATTTTCTTTTGATGATTAAAATGGAACGGTTTCATAGTGAGGTGGAAAGGTTTGTGTTAATGGGTTATAGGTAGTTGTGTGTGATATAGGATAATTTTCCGATATAATCCACGGAGTTTTAGTTATTATGGTAATGGTTTTAATTTGGGTTGTACAATATGTACATTGGATTTTATCTAATTGTTTTATTTTGATTGGTTTCAATTCCATTGTTTCTTCAATGATTATAGAATCTATTATACTATTTTTTTACATATTTCCTTGTGTTTTGATTTAGTTTGGATGTAATTGTTACCTATTTTTATTTAATGATTTATGGGTTCTATTCACCACCTTATGGTCATCAAGAACACCCTTTTTGACATTTTTGTATGGATTTAAGTGAAATTTTTTAGAGTTATTCAAGCATGGATGTGACATATTTGTTTCATATGAGGTATATCCTCTAGATACCATGTATTATGATATATGGTAAATGGGAGATATTATTTCGAATACATGAGAGGATGGTTTTGGTGATTTTATTCCAACCTCTTATCCTAATGATGTTGATGTTACTACGGTATTTTTTGAAGTGTCTCTCCATTGTTGTGATTTGTTATATGAATATCAGTTTTTTCATTTGATAATCTTATTAGAACAATTAATTTTCTATTTTTGGGTGTTTGATTCTATTCAGTTATATAATAACATGCCTCTAAAGTGTTTTCTGTGGGTCCGATTGGAGGGGTAGTGAGACATTATCTACAACAGAAACCCCATGTAGATCAGAGTCTTATATAGGTTATTGTCTTGTATGTTCATGTAATGCAACAAAATGTACAACAAGTTAATAACCTATTTGTTGAGAAACAACCAGTAGATGGAGGAGATATTTTCAAATCTCAAGAGTCCCTATGATAATATCACCAATCCATTATTTTAAAAATGGACCTCAATTTTCTTAGGATTAGTTGTACATGTTCAATCAAGTCTATGAAAATATATGATACACATGAGGCCATCACGTTGAGTACTATTGTGTTTATACATGAGGGTTTCCTTATGTGGTGATGATATTCAATGGTGGATAATAATTGTCATGTGGTCTTGGAATGGAAGGGTTTTAAGACCCTTTTCCTTTAGTATTACTACCATGATTCTTTAATGATAACAAACTCACTTGAATTCCACTCTTTCTACCAATGAGAGAAGTCAATGTAGGATAACCCTAACCGTTTTGTAGATTTTTTTTGTTTCTATTTGAAGGATGTGATGAATTATCTACTCAGAGAATAGAAATACCATCATATTTAGCAAAAAAAATTAGTTTTCTTGTATATATTTTTTAATTATTTCCACCAAGGTTGGAACATTACATATAGATTTGATAGAAGATGTGTATATGGAATGAATGATTCGATTTACCTGATATTCACTTTCACATTGTGGGAGATTCTACGTTGGACATGGGAATAAGAGGATATGGCCTGATATTTTCTACTATGGAAGAGGATGATTCTTGTAGTAGGCCCCATATTTACCATCAGTAACAACCAACAGTATTACCTTGACATGCTATTAATGAGGAAATTTCGTAAACAAAAGATATACTTGTCTAAGACATAAGATGATATGAAAATCATAAGCACATCTAGTCCACCTATAGTGGTTTTTTTAAGCTATGTATATGCCTCGATATGTTTATGAATCATAATCTCTAAAAGACACTACAGTGTAGTCAAATTCATTAAATTACACAGGGCTCTAATGTAGAGACCCAAAGATTTACGTACATAGACATTACATTACTTTTTCGGAATACTTAGTACATAACAAAAACAGACACATAAGGACCGTAATAGTTTAGTGTCTTTGGAAACATGGAACATAATCTTCTAATCGTGGTGAAAGATCTTCAACATCTCCCATAAAGATCTTCCCTTTTTTTTCCTTACCTAAAATCTTTCTTTTAATCCTGGGGGAAAAGAAAACATAAATATGGTGAGCTCAAATGCTCAGTAAGGGTAAGCATGGATAAAATAAAACATACCATATACATTTGAACTTAAAAAAACATGAACATTAAAAATCTTGAGCAATGACATAAAACATGGATGTACATAAGGCATAGATCATAATGGAACATAAATCATGATAAAATACCATGGGAATAAAACATGTAATTGTGGAATCCATTAAGAACATTTAATGATTTCCATAGTAGCCAAGGCATTGCTGCCAAGACCATCTTAGTGGACAAAGTCCGTTTTTGAATTGAGTTCACTCTTCGTTCTAGTCCTATAATACTAAACCAGATTAACTTACTGTTCCAGCCATGTCTATCTCATGAGATATAAATCTTTACCCAATTAATTGGAGGGATATATAGGTCCCACCCATCTCATAGTGAAATCATTCTTACTTGTGCCACAAAATAAACTTAAAACATTCATCATAACCCAAAGAATAAAATGGGTTTCATAAACATCATCCCATCATCACATAATCCATATAAAACAAATGGATATTTCATCATAAGAAAATTGAAACCATGAAAATCATAGATACATTATACTTGAAACATACACATATGAAATAATTTCATCTTAGATGGAAAATGGTTTTGATAAAACACTTGAAATGAATTCTTGAGGAAAATATCCTTTTTTTCTTCAAATTCATTTTATTTTCACAAAATGTCATGCAATTTTAAAAGAAAAGGATTTTGTTGAAAATATTCATGAAATATTTTTGAGGAAGCTTCATGAAAATAAGGCTTTATAAAACCATAAAAATTTTTCTGTGCCGTATAAGTAAAAAAACATTCTTTTCGTACTTTTGCCGGAAAAGTCAAAAAGTACCTCGT
Source organism: Viscum album (assembly GCA_963277665.1). Classification (NCBI taxonomy): domain Eukaryota; kingdom Viridiplantae; phylum Streptophyta; class Magnoliopsida; order Santalales; family Viscaceae; genus Viscum; species Viscum album. The sequence continues at coordinate 1,571,278,886 of OY728150.1, read as the reverse complement.
AACGTAAACAAAAGAAATATTCCTTACATACCATGTAGTAAAAGTCAAAAATGGGTAAAAAGGAATTTAAACATACATGAAAACACTTTTATAAAACATGGACATGGATTATAGAAATAACCCCAGTAAATACTTAAAAATATGCAATCTCGGATAAAAATGAGATTTGCAAAATTATCCCTTACCTTAGGTCCGATATTCTTTGTACGTATCCTAACCTCATATATAATGATTTAAATAATGTTATTGACTTATTACAGAATCATATTAATTGTTATGATATCATATATGGTTCACTTATGACTTTATATTACCCGTTCTTTTGTAAATTCCATATTAAAGAGTGTTTTGGGTAAAATCGTTTCATTTGTCGTCCGTGTTGTGACTTGTAATTATTCATATGATTAATTAGATAATGATTAATTACATACAGAATGTAAAACATGATTTATATATAATATATATTCATAATATACATATATGTAATAGATCGATAAATGGAAAGAAATACACCATTCATGGAGACGGTAGGTCGTACGTACGCATGAACGTTGTTTTCATTCCCTCATTGAATTGAATGGAATTAATTGGATGACATATATATATATATACATAAATCCAGTATCATTATTATGTCATATATTTCATTATTAATTATTATATATACTTTATAATCATTTATGAATGGTTAATCATTGAGAATGAATCTCATCGCGTCGTGGAGACGGTATTCCGTTCGTACGCACGAGCGATGATATCGTTCCCATGATCATGGAATTTTATTAGAGTGTATGTATAATATTACATAATCATTATCACATTACAATAATCATATATAGTTATTATTTACACCATTATACCCATCCAAGTAAGGTGGTGGTGGAAAATAGATTACACCACGGCGTGGAGACGGTATTCCGTACGTACGCACGCGCGGTGATTTCATTTTCCGTAGGATGGATAGATGGTGAAATAGGGTTTTTTCATACTTATAATAACATATCAGTATATGATTGATACTTATGTTATTACTTAATAATGAAACAACCTAAGAAGAATAAGTGGAAGAAGAAATAATGGTCAAAGAATCGGTAACGGAAATTACCTCTTCTTTGAAGCGCCTCTTTGAGACCTCCTCTTAGGGCACTAAAATTGGTCTTTGAAAAATACCAGAACCTATAGGATGTTTCTAGGGAAGTGGAGAAGATAATTGGTCAGGGTTTGGACGAGGTTTAAGGCTCAATGTGGTGTGTGGAAGAGAGGTAGGCGGTGCCCTTTTATAAGGGAGGAGAGGGGCACCTTTGGAATTCTTAAAAATATTAATTTATAATAAATCTAACCCCACTTAAAAACCTCCAAAAATGACTCATATTCGAATATTATATGATATAGTGTTGTAATCTCATCAACCAATCAAATTTATACATGTTTGGATCTTATTTTAAACCTTATAATTTTGATTTATCCTTATTTAATCTATTTATGTTTATTTATGGTCATAAAATTCTAAATTTTAAATTATAACATATAATTACTTATTTGTTGTGAATTTTCTATAATTTTTTACTTTATAACATTTTAGACCATATAAATTTAAATTTATAATTTTTAAATATTTTTGTGATTTTTAAACAATTTTATAATATGTTATTTTTATAAAATAACAATAGTGTCAATTTTAACACTATTCATTTATTTGAATTTAAATAAAATATATAAAAAATATATGTTCGAATTAAAAGCTTTAATATATTCATAAAAGGTCAAATGTATCTATAAAATTAGTGTATCACATTAAATAGTTCATATAATATTAATTTTATTATTTTTAAAACAATTTATTTGGTTTATCTCTTAATAAAATAATTACTACAACATTTTTGTATAATTATTTAATATACTGATTTGTTGCATAAAAATTAAAATTAAAATCCTAAGATGAAGATAAATATATTACCTTTCATAATAATACTTTTACTCGAATTTAGAATCTTATAATCACAATATTTAAATTGTTATATTTATTAAATTATGAAGGTGACAACTTTGGCATCATTTAAAATAAAATAATATAAGTGTCATAATCACTTTTATAAGGCTCCAAACGGCTATATATTAGGACAGTAAGGTGTATATATACACTAACAATAAGTTTTTGTCAGTTTTGTGGGCCTTTTATTGGGTATTATTATTTCAATAAAACTATATTACTTATTTCCCACTTAATAAATAATTTATGTATCATTAATGTATCACCATTAATGACAATTATTTAATCCCTAAAAATTCTAAATAAATTATCATGATGTAGATAATTTTACTAGATTTCTGGAGACTATTCAAGTTCAGTGTTTTAATATGTTTATCACTAAATTAAAATTATTATACTTATAAGATTTAAGAGAGTGACATGTTGTCACTTTCTTTGGTTTTAATAATAATTAAATTATTTTCAGGGTCAAAAGTCCATAAAATGAATCTAATCTGACCCTTAGGTTATATGGGTCTACTTTTAACCATCAAATAGAATTTTTTCATGTGTTAGGGTAATTTTATAATATTATATTTACCCTTAATTACCTGATTTACCTTTAACTATGGTAAATAAAATTTACCGTAGTTACTATTCATAATTCCCAAAAATAAAAAGTAGCTTAATAACATAATTTGGACCCACTTATTCCAAATATGGAATCCATTTTTTCAAATTCAATACACAAAAGTTGCAGAAATTAAATTAAAATTAATCATATTGTCGAAAGAAAACGAGTTTTTCTTTAAAACATTGCAAAAGATTGAATTGATTTAACCTACGAATTTAATGTAAAATAAATGCTAATGACATAAATTATATTAAATGGTAAAAATATATTCTATTTATAATTTCAAACCATTAAATATTATAATTTAACCATACAAATTATTGTGATGAAAAAAGTGGTTTTTAATTAAAATATAGTGTGTTTTTACTATTAATCAAAATATGAAAGTTACCAGAATAATATGAAAAATTTATCCAAAGTAAATTTTTATTTATTTATTCCAAAGAAGAATTTTATTTGGTAAAATTGAACTTATAAACATGTCAAAAACTAGATTTAAAGTGGGTGCGCCATCAAAAGGCAGCAAAACTGCATTTTTTGAAAAATACTTATTTTACCTGAAAAAATTATTTTGTTCGTATACCATGTTCTAGAAAATATGTAAGATGAATAATAATGTTATAAAATTCAAAATTTATTTAATACTATTCATAATGGCTAGTTCATAATAATATTATAATAATATATCGTTGTTTAGTAAAACCCGATATTGCGTACAACACACGCTATCGAGGAAGGTCGTGATTGCGTGTAATGCAAGCCAAGTCAGAGTTGCGTGTTGTGCAAGAATCCTTCGTTGTTTCATATAATAGAATCCAACCATATTTCATTTATACATTGGATATATATATATATATACTCAATGTTGCGTAGAATAACTGTTATCAAAATTGTGTGTAACACGATCCAAGAATAGTGCTGCGTATGCTGCAAGCTAATACGGTGTTGCGTATAGCGCAAGGTAATATTGGTGTAGCATACAACACAAGACATTAATGAAATTAAAAGAATATTTTTCATAAAAGCTCGGGGTGTTACATTCTACCCCCCTTAAAATGAATTTCGCCCTCGAAATTCGGCGGGGTTATAAATGGTTTACTACTTGAAAGTTTGTTTAATAGAAACCCACATCGTAAAAAGGAATACCAAAACATGGATTTTAAAAACTAAAGTATGAAATGTAACGATTACCCAAATTAACTCATCACGGGGTTTCCACGTAGGAGAACATAGGTGAAAATATGTATATGGAAGAAAAATCTAACCATCAAGTTCTGATGGAGAGTAGTAGAGAACATGGATATGAAAAATCCAACAATCACAAATCTATTGATTTGTGATAATCAAAGGTACCATCTGATTAATCAGATATAAGGTAACTAGGCCAACATTTTTGGTTTTCAAGATCATTTCTCTAAAGTTGATGAATTAAAAGAAATACTTACATGATTTTGGTTCAATTTCACTGTTGTTCGTGCTTTGAACAATTCCCACTTCATCTCTTAAAGAAATGAAGTTGAATTTGTTATTCATGAAGTGTTAATAGATCATGTGATAGAATGATGGGTCATTCCATCTGTTTCAAACAAAAGGTTAGCAAAAGTTATCTAATATACTTAAGTCCATCTATGGTGAGGTTAATCATATATGATTCCAAAAATGAACTTATACTTCATATATCATACCGCGTAATAAAATAAAACTAGATTGTACTAACCAGGGACTTCCTGTAGGCCAGTGGTAGGCGATAAAGGTCAGTCGCACTTCGGTTGTGGGTTCGATTCCCACAGCCTTGTCCGACGTGATGGGTTGTCGCTCGTCCTGCAGGTTTTCCTTTTTCTAAATCTATATTACTATAACATCCCATCAATAATATCGAAAAAAGTTCTATCCTAACTTATGTCCAACATAATCCATTCCAATCTTTAGGCTTATCTAAAATACTTTGGTCCAAGATCATAGTATAAAGAAAATTATTACTTGAAATGTCACATAACAATCACGTGAATGCCATCATTTATCCCCCATATATCATAAGATATATCTTTTTGGTAAAATTACAAACATGTGAATACCTTAATCACATATTCTCTTGAAGAATGAATACCCATTAATTGAACCATAGTGAAAACATGAATGCTGTCAAAAGTTAACTCTTTCCACATACCAAAATCCAATAAATTCTATATACTCAAACCATGATATAACCTTCTCCTTATATCAGTCATGAGCTCATGAATACGGTCAAACATTTCATTTTCTCATTTTCCTTTCATTATGTGCATATCATCTTTTTTTTCCAAAAATATCTCAATCACATTCTATGGTTACCGGTACCATTGAAAACCACAATAGACCAATACATAAATATTCCAATATTCCCCTATACTATATACAACATTATTTTGGAATCCCATTACATAAACACTTAATCATTCCACCACATCGTTGTCATATTCAACATCGCCAATAGTGATCGCATGTGACATCCCTTTGTCCTTTGCCTTAAGTGGTTGCTCATGTCGATCATCACTAACCCTTGGATTAGGGCATTTATTAGCATAATGCCCCATTTCCTTGCACTTGAAGCATTGAAGTGTTGGTGGTGCGTTCTCTGCAGTCTTTTCTTTATTCACATCATTAGAAACCCGTTTTCCATTACTTCGACACTCAGCTGCTCGATGACCTTCTTTTGCACACTTAAAACATTTTCTAGTCCCTGTAAGACAATCTCCACCATGCTTCTTTCCACACTTTGAGCATAAGGAAACATTCATCTTCTTTTCACCATTATGCTGAGATTTCTCCTTGAACTCCATCTTTCGTTTCTTGTCAAAACTATGAGATGGATAAGTAACACCAACTTCTATTTCTACCTTGATAGCACAACGCACAATTTCTTCATAGCTACTGATGTCCCTTATAGCTAATGCCCTTCGAAGATTTGGTTTTAAGCCACTGAAGAATCGATCAACTCTACTTTCAGGTTGGATGATAAATCCAGATGCATACCTTTCAAGCCTTGTAAAATTCTCTTCGTATATACCAATAGATTCATCATCCTTTTGCTTTAGTTCAAGAAACTCCTTCTCCATCTTTGTTCAAATAATACGAGGGAAGCACTTATTGAAAAATAATTTCTTGAACTCGTCCCATTCCATGGACTCAATGTCATCTCTTGTATTCTTGATAAGATTCCACCATTGATCAGCTTCACCTTCCAAACGATATACTACAAATATGACTATATCATGTTCAGAACATTGAAGAACTAAAAATATCTTTTCAGTGGTAATGATCCATTGTTCAGCAACAAGTGGATCAGAAGACCCACTGAAAGAAGGTGGATGTTGCTTCATGAAGGACTGAATAGAATATTGTTTCCTTCTCTACTCATTTGGAAGTCCAGAATTATTCATAGATTGTGTAAGTATATCAATAATATTTTTAACTCCATCTCCCATAACATTTGTTTGTTCAGGAGGAAAATCATTGCATTGTCCATTACATTGATCAACATGGTTCCTTCGGGTTCCAGCCATCGTCTAAAACCCAAAAAGAATAGTGTGAGAGGTAAAAATCACTCTAGGGAAAACAATATAATAAAGGAGGAGTACCGTCAATATCTAACATCTTATGTTTAATTATAAGATGGTTTTCTCAATTCTAGGACTATAACGTATACTTAACCTTAGGGACATCCCTATACATACCTTAGAAATATCTCTAGGGATCTTACTAAAGTTCTTGCAGCCTAGTTTCCAAAGGTTGACTAAACCTTTCCTCTGATACCAACTGTAGAGACCCAAAGATTGACGTACATAGACATTACATTACTTTTTCGGAATACATAGTACATAAAAAACCAGACACACAAGGACCGTAATAGTTTAGTGTCTTTGGAAACTTAGAACGTAATCTTCTAATCGTGGTGAAAGATCTTCAACATCTCCCAGAAAGATATTCCCATTTTGGTTTCCTTACCTAAAATCTTTCTTTTAATCCTGGGAGAAAATAAAACATAAAAAGGGTGAGATCAAATGCTCAGTAAGGGTAATCATGGATAAAATAAAACATACCATATACATTTGAACTAAAAAAAACATGAACATTAAAAATCTTGAGCAACGACATAAAACGTGGATGTACATAAGGAATAGATCATAATGGAACATAAATCATGATAAAATAGCATGGGAATAAAACATGTAATTGTGGCATCCATTAATCACATTTAATGATTTCCATAGTAGCCAAGGCATTGCTGCCAAGACCATCTTAGTGGACAAAGTTCGTTTCTGAATCGAGTTCACTCCTCATTCTAGTCCTGTAATACTGAACCGGGTTAACTTACCGTTCCAGCCATGTCTATCTCATGAGATATAAATCTTTACCCAATTCATTGGAGGGGAATATAGTTCCCACCCATATCATAGTGGAATCATTCTTACTTGTGCCACAAAATAAACTTAAAACATTCATCATAACCCAAAGAATAAAATGGGTTTCATAAACATCATCCCATCATCACATAATCCATATAAAACAAATGGATATTTCATCATAAGAAAATTGAAACCATGTAAATCATAGATACATTATACTTGAAACATACACATATGAAATAATTTCATCTTATATGGTAAATGGTTTTGATAAAACACTTGAAATGAATTCTTGAGGAAAATATCCTTTTTTTCTTTCAATTAATTTTCTTTTCACAAAATTTCATGCAATTTTAAAAGAAATGGATTTTGTTGAAAATAGTCATGAAATATTCTTGAGGAAGCTTCATGAAAATAAAACTTTATAAAACCATAAAAATTCATTCCTGTCGTATAAGTAAAAAAAACATTCTTTTCGTACTTTTGCCGGAAAAGTCAAAAAGTACCTCGTAACGTAAACAAAAGAAAGATTCCTTACATACCATGTATTAAAAGTAAAAAATGGGTAAAAAGGACTTTAAACATACATTAAAACACTTTTATAAAACATGGACATGGATGATAGAAATAACCCCAGTAAATACTTACAAATATGCAATCTCGGATAAAAATGAGATTTTCAAAATTATCCCTTACCTTAGGTCCGATATTCTTCGTACATATCTGGTCCTCCTGTATAATGATTTAAATAATGGTATTGACTTATTACTGAATCATATTAATTGTTATGATATCATATATGGTTCACTTATGACTTTATATTACCCGTTCTTTTGTAAATTCCATGTTAAAGAGCGTTTTGGGTAAAATCGTTTCATTTGTCGTCCGTGTTGTGACTTGTAATTATTCATATGATTAATTAAATCATGATTACTTACATACAGAATGTAAAACATGATTTATATATAATATATATTCAGAATATACAAATATGTAATATATCGATAAATGGAAAGAAATACACCGTTCATGGAGACGGTAGGTCGTACGTACGCATGAACGTTGTTTTCATTTCCTCATTGAATTGAATGGAATTAATTGGATGACATACATATATATATATATAAATAAATCCAGTATCATTATTATGTCATATATTACATGATTACATATTATATATACTTTATAATCATTTATGAATGGTTAATCATTGAGAATGAATCTCATCGCGTTGTGGAGACGGTATTCCGTACGTACGCACGAGCGATGATATCATTCCCATGATCGTGGAATTTTATTGGAGTGTATGTATACTATTACAGAATCATTATCACTTTACAATAATCATATATAGTTATTATTTACACCATTATACCCATCCAAGTAAGGTGGTGGTGGAAAATAGATTACACCACGGCGTGGAGACAGTATTCCGTACGTATGCATGTGAGGTGATTTCATTTTCTATAGGATGGATAGATGGTGAAATAGGTTTGTTTCATACTTATAATAACATATCAGTATATTAGTGATACTTATGTTATTACTTAATAATGAAACAACCTAAGAATAAGAAGTGGAAGAAGAAATAAAGGTGAAAGAATCGGTAACGGAAATTACCTCTTCTTTGAAGCGCCTCTTTGAGACCTCCTCTTAGGGCACTAAAATTGGTCTTTAAAAAATACCAGGACCTCTATGATGTTTCTAGGGAAGTGGATAAGAGAATTGGTCAGGGTTTGGCCGAGCTTGAAGGCTCAAAGTGGTGTGTGGAAGAGAGGGAGGAGGTGCCCTTTTATAAGGGAGGAGAGGGGCACCTTTGGAATTCTTAAAAATATTAATTTATAATAAATCTAACCCCACTTAAAAACCACAAAAAATGAATCATATTCGAATATTAGATGAGATAGGGTTGTAATATCATCAACCAATCAAATTTAGACATGTTTGGATCTTATTTTAAACCTTATCATTTTGATTTATCCTTATTTAATCTATTTAAGTTTATTTGTGGTAATAAAATTCTAAATTTTAAATTATAGCATATAATTACTTATTTGTTGTGAATTTTCCATAATTCTTTACTTTATAACATTTTAGACCATATAAATTTAAATTTATAATTTTTAAATATTTTTGTGATTTTTAAACAATTTTATAATATGTTATTTTTATAAAATAACAATTGTGTCAATTTTGACACTATTCATTTATTTTAATTTAATAAAATATATACAAAAGATATGTTCGAACTAAAAGCTTTAATAGATTCATAAAAGTTCATATGTATCTATAAAATTAGTGGATCACATTAAATAGTTCATATAATAATTATTTTATTATTTTTAAAACCATTTATTTGGTTTATCTCTTAATAAAATAATTACTACAACATTTTTGTATAATTATTTAATATACTGATTTGTTGCATAAAAATTAAAATTAAAGTACTATGATGAAGATAAATCTATTACCTTTCATAATAATACTTTTACTCGAATTTATAATCTTATAATCACAATATTTAAATTGTTATATTTATTAAATTATGAAGGTGACAACTTTGGCATCATTTAAAATAAAATAATATAAGTGTCATAATCACTTTTATAAGGCTCCAAACGGTTATATATTAGGTCATTAAGGTGAAGATATACACTACCAATAAGTTTTGGTCAGGTTTGTTGTAACACCCCGAGATTTTATGAAAAATATTCTTTTCATTAATGTATTGTGTTTTACGTTACACCAAAAGGAGATTTCACAACACGCATCCTTGACTTGCCTTGCATTACATGCAATCATGACCTTACTCGATAGCGCGTGTAGTACGCAATACCGAGTTTCACTAAACAACAATATGCTATTAAAATATTATTAAAACTAGCCGTTATGAATAGTAATAACCACTTTTTGAAATTTTGTAAATTTTATTTTTCAAAATGGACTTCATTTTTGGATTCGGAATATCGAAATTAGCTTAGGGTGAAATTTTGGTACTTTTCGGATAACTTTCATATTCTGACGAATAGTGAAAATTACTAAATTTTAATTAAAAACAAATTTTTTAATAGAAATAATTAGTAGTGATAAATTATTAATTTGAGTGGTTTTAAAGTATATTTAGAATATATTTTTACAATTTAATACAATGTTGGTCATTGGATGTAATTTCACATTTAAACCAGTTATAAACAAGTGTCAATCTTTTGATAGTTATTATCTCTTAAAAACACGCTATTTGTTTTGACGACGGGAATTAATTTTTAAATTAGTTAATGTAACGGATATGTTTTGAATTTGATAAAATAGACATCATTTTTGAATTCATAATATCAAATATATCTTATGCCTAATTTTTGGTATTTTTCTGGAAACTTTCATTTTTTGATGAATAGTGAAACCACTAAGTGATAGTTAAAAAACTGAATTTTTCATAAAACATAATTTTACCGCTTCTGTGAGTGGAATTTCAAAAATCCGAGACACATGGTTAATATCAAGGACTAAAATGTGGTTCAATGAGATGAAAATATTTTTTGGTGAATAGTAACTTTTTACTTTTTTTTACCACGGTTAAAAGTAAATAGGGTAATTAAGGGTAAAAATGATATTATTATTACCCTAACACATGTCCTAATTCTATTGGATAAGTTTAATTCGTCCAAAAACAACCTTAGGAATAAAATATGACCATTTAAGCCCACTTGGATTAGATTAGGACATTTATTATTAATTTATTTAAAGAAGGGTTAAAATAGTTAAAATCAAAGTTTAATAAGTAAATAATTTTTAATATAAAGTTATACATACGATAAATTCAACTATAAATATTCATTAGAAAGATAAAAAGATTTCCTACATAATGGTATTTTATTTGTAATTTTTAGACATTAAATAATTTAATTTATTTATGACACAACGATGATGCAGTAATTATCTTATTAATGAAATATTGACATAATTGATTTTATAAATACCCAAATAAATGTAATTTAAGACTTTTTATGAATTAAAATAATTTTCTAGGTTTATATGACATGTTAGTATTGATTTAAGAAACTTGGTTCGAACTAATCATTCTGTTATGAGTTTCACAAAAATCAATTACTAAATAGTGTCAAAATTGACATAAAATAGTTTTTAAAACAAATATTATATTATTAATTGTTATTTTATTCATAAAAATATAAGGTTCAGAAAAATGACTTAGATAATGTTATATATATTAATAATAAACAACTTGGGGTTTTTTTGGCTTTATATAGTAAGTTTATTAACCTTATATTGTAAGAACACAAGAAGACACGGTAAAAGTAAAATTATTTAACTTAATGTTAAAACTAAATGATGAGGTTAAAATAGGAACCTAAACTTGCCTAAATTATATTGGATGAAAGGATTTCAACCCATACCCACCTTAGCTTCGAAATAAATCAATTTGGAGCTATTTAAAACCGAACTTAACTTTATAATAAAATAATAGTTTTAGTTATTCCAAAGGTGCCCCCCTCCTCCCTTATAAAAGGGCACCTCCTCCCCCTCTTCCTCACACAACTTTGAGCCTTCAAGCTCGGACAACCCCTACAAATTTCTCCTCTCCACTTCCCTAGAAACATCCTAGAGGTTTTGGTCTTCTTCAAAGACCTATTTTAGTTCCCTAAAAGGAGGTCTCAAAGAAGCACATCAAGGAAGAGGAGGTTCGGACACTTACGAAGGAAATCATACCTAAGGTAAGGGAAATATCACAATCTCATTTTTATCCGAGATTGTTTATACTTTGTTATTTAATGGGGTGTATTTTATCATCCACTTCCATGTTTCCTAAACATGTAATATTTATATCCTTCTACAATAGTTTATATCCAATTTTACCCATTGGCAAGTTTTTAGTAAAGATATGAAAGGAATCTTTTGTCATTTTTCGTACGAGATACTTTTTGACTTTTCCGAAAAAATTATGAGAAGAATGTTTTTTTAACTTATACGGCATGAATGTATTATTAAAACATTATTTCCAAGAATCTTCCTTTACAAGTTTTCAAGTTTATTTTTAATAAACTTATTTTAGTTTAAAATTGTATGACATGTTAAGAAAAGAAAATGTTTTTGAAGTATAAAGGATATTTTCCTTAAGAATGGAGTTCAAGAGTTTTATCAAAATTATTTTCCATCTAAGATAATATAGGTTTTTGTTTATATCCCTATTATTACATTGATTTGATTATGTTGTGATGGAATTATTTTAATGAATTCCTTTGTCTTATATGAATTGTTTTATGATGTCATTATGTTTAAGAATCCCATTTTTATTACATGGGTTATGAAATGATGTATGATTTATGATTTTGTGGCACACATAAGAATGGTATCATTATGAGATGGGTGGGACCTATATCTCCCTCCAATGCATTGGGTAAACATTTTATATCTCATGAGATAGACATGGCTGGAACGGTAGGTTATACCAGTTCAGGGAAACAGGACTGAAACGAGGAGTGAACTTGGTTTAGAAAGGGACTTTGTCCACTAAGATAGTCTTGACAATGAGTATTGACTAATAAGAAATGATTTTCTATGATTATGTGTGTATGCCACAAAGTTTCATGTTTTAAGTTATGATTATTGGGATTACATTTCACTACTATGATTTATCCCATGTTATGTAATTATGATCTCTTTTGCAGGTTAAGATTTCCAAAAGATATGTTCTTATGAATATATTGTGATTGATATTTATTTTTTTTACCCTTACTGAGCATTTGAGATCACCCTTTTATGTTTTCTTTTCCCCAGGGTATAAAGAAAGGATTTAGGTTTCAAAAAAAAGAAGATCTTTATGGGAGATGTTGAAGATCTTTCACCACAATTAGAAGATTATATTTCGAATTTCCAAGGACACTAAACTATTATGGTCCTTGTGTGTTTTTTTTGTTATGTACTAAGTATTCCGCAAAAGTAATGTAATGTCTATGTACGTTAAGCTTCGGGTCTCTACAGTTGGTATCAGAGGAAAGGTTTAGTCAACCTTTGGAAACTAGGATGCGAAAACGTTAGTGAGATCCCTAGAGATATTTCTATGGTATGACTAGGGATGTACCTAAGGAAAAGTATACATATAGGTTATAGTCCTAGAATTACGGTAACGATCTTATAATTAAACCTAAGATGTTAGATATTGAGGGTACTCCCCCTTTTATTATGTTGTTTTCCCAAGCATGATTTTTTCCTCTCACACTATTCTTTTTGGGTTTTAGACGATGGTTGGAACCCGAAGGAACCGTGTTGATCAATGCAATGGAAAATGCAATGATTTTCCTCTTGAACAAACAAATGTTATGGGAGATGGAGTGCAAAATCTTATTGCTATACTTACACAAGCTATGAATCATTCTGGACATCCAAATGAGCAGAGAAGGGAACAATATTCTATTGAGTCCTTCATGAGGCAACGTCTACCTTCTTTCAGTGGGTCTTATGATCCACTTGTTGCTGAACAATGGATCAGTACCTCTGAAAAGATATTTTCAGTTCTTCAATGTTCGGAACATGATAAAGTCATCTTAGCAGTATATCGTTTGGAAGGTGAAGCTGATCAATGGTGGAATCTTATCAAGAATATGAGGCAAAGAGATAAAATTGAGTGCATGGAATGGGACGTGTTCAAGAACTTATTTTTCAATAAGTACTTCCCTCGTATTCTTCGAACAAAGATGGAGAAGGAGTTTCTTGATCTAAAGAAAAAGGATGATGAATCTATTGGTATATACGAAGCCAATTTTATAAGGCTTGCAAGGTATGAATCTGGATTTATCATCCAACCTGAAAGTAAAGTTGATCGATTCTTTAGTGGCATAAAACCAAGTCTTCGAAGGGAATTAGCTATAAGAGACATCAGTAGTTATAAAGAAATTGTGCGTTGTGCTATAAAGGTAGAAATGGAAGTTGGTGTTACTTATCCATCTCATAGTTTTGACAAGAAAGGAAAGATGGAGTTCAAGGAGAAATCTCAGAATAATGGTGAAAAGAAGATGAATGTTTCCTTATGCTCAAAGTGTGGAAAGAAGCATGGTGGAGATTGTATTAAAGGGACAAGTAAATGTTTCAAATGTGGAAAGGAGGGTCATCGGGCATTTGAATGCCACAATGATGGGAAGAAGATGTATAATGATGCAAACAAAGGAAGGGATACACAGAATTAACCTACTACACTTCAATGTTTCAAGTGCAAGGAGATGGGACATTATGCCAATAAATGCCCTAATACAAGGGTTAGTGATGATCGACATGAGCAACCACTTAAGGAAAAGGACAAATGGAAGTCACATGCGATCACCATTGGCGATGTTGAATATGACAATGATGTGGTGGAATGATTAAGTGTTTATGTAATGGGATTCCAAAATAATGTTTAGTATTGGAATATTTATATATTGGTCTATTGTGGTCTTCAATAATTTTATGGTACCAGTAACCATGGAAAGTGATTGTGATATTTTTGGAAAAAAGCTGATATGCGCATAATAAAGGGAAAACGAGAAAATGACATATTTGACAGTATTCATGAGCTCATGGTTGATATAAGGAGTAAGTGATATCATGGTTTGAGTATATAGAATTTTGTGGAATTGGTATGTGGAAAGTGTTAACTTTTAATAGCATTCATGTTTTCTCTAAGGTTCAATGGGTATTCAAGAGAACACATGATTAAGGCCTTTGAATGTTTGGAATGTGACCAACAAGACATATCTTATGATATATGGGGAATCAATGATGGTATTAAATCTCTGGTAATCATTTTCACTATATTATGAGAGTGGACTGCAGTATTATGGATAAGCCTAAAGATTGGAATGGAATATGGTGGACATAAGTTAGTATTTTTTACGGATAAAAGTTTTTTCAGTATTATTAATGGGATGTTATAGTAATGTAGTTTTAGAAAAAGGACAACCTGCAGGACGGGCGATAGCCCATCGTGTCGGACAAGGCTGTGGGAATCGAACCCACAACCGAAGTGCAACTGGCCTTTATCGCCTACCACTAGCCTACAGGAAGTCCCTGTTTAGTAGAAACTAGTTTTATTATATTAAGAAGTATGATATATGAAGTATAAGTCCATTTTAGGAACCATATATCATTAATCTCACTATAGATGGTCTTATGTATTTTTTGATAACATTTCTAACCTTTTATTTGAGAAAGATGGAATGACCCATCATTCTATCACATGATCTACTAACACATCACGAATGACAAATTCAACTTCATTTCATTAAGATATGAAGTGGAAATTGTCCAAAGAACGACCAACGGTGAGACTATACCGAAATCACGAAAGTATTTCTTCTAATTCCAATTTCATCAACTTTAAGGAAATGATCTTGAAAACCAAAAATGTTGTCCTAGTGCTCTTATATCTGATGAATCAGATGGTACCTTAGATCGTCACAAATTTATGGATTTTTGATTGCTGGATTTTCCATATCCACGTCCTCTACCACTCTCCATCAGAACATGATGGTTAGATTTCTCTTCCATATCCATATTTTCACCTATGTAGAAACCCAGTGATTAGTTTATTTGGGTAACCGTTACGTTTCATACTTTTGTTTTTAAATATTTGTTTTGGTATTCCTTTTTACGATGTGGGTTTCTATCAAAGAAACTTTCTAATAGTAAACCATTTATAACCCTGACGAATTTCGAGGGAGAAATTCATTTTAAGGGGGTAGAATGTAACACCCCGAAATTTTATGAAAAATATTCTTTTCATTAATGTCTCTTGTTGTACACTACACCAAAAGGAGCTTGCACAACATACATCCTTGAATTTCCTTGAATTACATGAAATCACGACCTTCCTCGATAGCGTGTGTAGTACGCAATACCGAGTTTCACTAAACAACGATATGCTATTAAAATATTATTAAAACTAGCCGTTATGAATAGTAA
Organism: Viscum album; assembly: GCA_963277665.1. Classification (NCBI taxonomy): domain Eukaryota; kingdom Viridiplantae; phylum Streptophyta; class Magnoliopsida; order Santalales; family Viscaceae; genus Viscum; species Viscum album. The sequence continues at coordinate 1,571,262,946 of OY728150.1, read as the reverse complement.
TAACCACTTTTTGAAATTTTGTAAATTTTATTTTTCAAAATGGAATTCATTTTTGGATTCGGTATATCGAAATTAGCTTAGGGTGAAATTTTGGAACTTTTCGGATAACTTTCATATTCTGAGGAATAGTGAAAATTACTAAATTTTAATTAAAAACAACTTTTTAATAGAAATAATTAATAGTGATAAATTATTAATTTGAGTGGTTTTAAAGTATATTTAGAATATATTTTGACAATTTAATACAATGTTGGTCATTGGATGTAATTTCACATTTAAACCAGTTATAAACAAGTGTCAATCTTTTGATAGTTATTATCTCTTAAAAACACGCTATTTGTTTTGACGACGGAAATTAATTTTTAAATTAGTTAATGTAACTGATATGTTTTGAATTTGATAAAATAGACATCATTTTTTAATTCATAATATCAAATATATCTTAGGCCTAATTTTCGGTATTTATCTGGAAACTTTCATTTTTTGATGAATAGTGAAACCACTAAGTGGTAGTTAAAAAACTGAATTTTTCATAAAATTTAATTTTATCGCTTCTGTGAGTGGAATTTATAAAATCCGAGAGACACGGTTAATATCAAGGACTAAAATGTGGTTCAATGAGATGAAAATAATTTTTGGTGAATATTAACTTTTTACTTTTTTTTACCACGGTTAAAAGTAAATAGGGTAATTAAGGGTAAAAATGATATTATTATTACCTTAACACATGTCATAATTCTACTGGATAAGTTTAATTCGACTAAAAACAACCTTAGGAAAAAAAATATGACCATTTAAGCCCACTTGGATTAGATTAGGACATTTATTATTAATTTATTTAAAGAAGGGTTAAAATAGTTAAAATCAATGTTTAATAAGTAAATCATTTTTAATATAGGGTTATAAATAAGATAAATTCGACTATAATTATTCATTAGAAATCTAAAAATATTTCCTAAATAATGGTATTTTATTTGTAATTTTTAGACATTAAATAATTTAATTTATTTATGACACAACGATGATTCAGTAATTATCTTATTAATGATATATTGACATAATTGATGTTATAAATACCCAAATAAATGTAATTTGAGACTTTTTATGAATTAAACTAATTTTCTAGGTTAATATGACATGTTAGTATCGATTTAAGAAACTTGTTTTGAACTAATCATTCTGTTATGATTTTCACAAAAATCAATTACTAAATAGTGTCAAAATTGACATAAAATAGTTTTTAAAAATATATTATATTATTAATTGTTATTTTATTCCTAAAAATATATGGTTCGGCCAAATTACTTATATAATGTTATATATATTAATAATAAACAACTTGGGGTTATTTTGGCTTGATATAGTAATTTTATTAACCTTATAGTGTATGAACACAAGAAGACACGGTAAAAGTAAAATTATTTAACTCAATGTTAAAACTAAATGATAAGGTTAAAATAGGAACCTAAACTTGTCTAAATTCTATTGGATGAGAGGATTTCGACCCATACCCACCTTAGCTTCTAAATAAATTAATTTGGAGCTACTTAAAACCGAACTTAACTTTATAATAAAATAATAGTTTTAGTTATTCCAAAGGTTCCCCTCTCCTCCCTTATAAAAGGGCACCTCATCCCCCTCTTCCTCACACCACTTTGAGCCTTCAAGATCGGTCAACCCCTGCCAATTTCTCCTCTCCACTTCCCTAGAAAGATCTTAGAGGTTCTGGTCTTCTTCAAAGACCTATTTTAGTTCCCTAAAAGTAGGTCTCAAAGAAGCACTTCAAAGAAGAGGAGGTTCGGACACTTACGAAGCAAATCGGACCTAAGGTAAGGGAAATATCACAATCTCATTTTTATCCGAGATTGTTTAAACTTTGGTATTTACTGGGGTTTATTTTATCATCCACATTCATTTTTCCTTAACATGTAATATTTATATCCTTCTACAATAGTTTATATCCAATTTTACCCTTTGGTGAGTTTTTAGTAAAGGATATGAAAAGAATCTTTTGTCGTTTTTCGTACGAGGTACTTTTTGACATTTCTGAAAAAAGTACGAGAAGAATGTTTTTTTAACTTATACAGCATGAATGTATTTTTAAAACATTATTTCCAAGAAGATTCCTTTACAAGTTTTCAAGTTTATTTTTAATAAACTTCTTTTAGTTTAAAATTGTATGACATGTTAAGAAAAGAAAATGTTTTTAAAGGAGAAAGGATATTTTCCTCAAGAATGGAGTTCAAGTGTTTTATCAAAATTATTTTCCAAATAAGATAATATAGGGTTCTGTTTCTATCCCTATTATTACATTGATTTGATTATGTTGTGATGGAATTATTTTTATGAATTATTTTATCTTATATGAATTGTTTTATGATGTCATGATGTTTACGAATCCCATTTTTATTACATGGGTTATGAAATGATGTATGATTTATGATTTTGTGGCACACATAAGAATGGTATCATTATGAGATGGGTGGGACCTATATCTCCCTCCAATTCATTGGGTAAAGATTTTATATCTCATGAGATAGACATGGCTGGAACGGTAGGTTATACCGGTTCAGTGAAACAGGACTGAAACGAGGAGTGAACTCGGTTCAGAAAGGGAATTTGTCCACTAAGATAGTCTTGGAAATGAGTCTTGAATAATAAGAAATGATTCTCTATGATTATGTGTGTATGCCACAAAGTTTCATGTTTTATGTTATGATTATTGGGATTACATTTCACTACTATGATTTATCCCATGTTATGAAATTATGATCTCTTTTGCAGGTTAAGATTTCCAAAAGATATGTTCTTATGAATATGATGTGATTGATATTTATTTTGTTTACGTTACTTAGCATTTGATATCACCCTTTTATGTTTTCTTTTACCCAGGGTATAAAGAAAGGATTTAGGTTTTAAAAAAAAGAAGATCTTTATGGAAGATGTTGAAGATCTTTTACCACGATTAGAAGATTATATTCCGAGTTTCCAAAGACACTAAACTATTACGGTCCTTGTGTGTGTGTTTTTGTTATGTACTAAGTATTCCGAAAAATTAATGTAATGTCTATGTACGTTAAGCTTCAGGTCTCTACATTTTTGGGCCTTTTAATGGGTATTATTATTTCAATAAAAACAATATTACTTATTTCCCACTTAATAAATAATTTCTGTATCATTAATGTATCACCATTAATGACAATTATTTAATCCCTAAAAATTCTAAATAAATTATCATGATGTAGATAATTTTATTAGCTTTCTGTAGACTATTAATGTTTGAAGTTTTATGATGTTTATCACTAAATTAAAATTATTATACTTATAATATTTAAGAGAGTGACATGTTGTCACTTTCTTTGGTATTAATAATAATTAAATTATTTTCATGGTCAAAAGTCCATAAAATGAATCTAATCCGACCCTTAGGTTATATGGGTCTACTTTTAGATATCAAATAGAATTTTGTCATGTGTTAGGGTAATTTTATAATATTATATTTACCCTTAATTACCCGATTTACCTTTAACTATGGTAAATAAAATTTACCGTAGTTACTATTCATAATTCCCAAAAATAAAAAGTATCTTATTAATATAATTTGGACCCACTGATTCCAAATATGGAATCCATTTTTCCAAATTCAATACACAAAATTTGCAGAAATTAAATTAAAAGTAATCCCGTTGTCGAAAGAAAACGAGTTTTTCTTTAAAACATTGCAAAAGATTGAATTGATTTAACCTACGAATTTAATGCAAAATCAATGCTAATGACATAAATTATATTAAATGGTAAAAATATATTCTATTTATACTTTAAAACCATTCAATATTATAATTTAACCATATAAATTATTGCGATGAAAAAAGATGTTTTTAATTAAAATATAGCGTGTTTTTACTATTCATTAAAATATGAATGTTACCAGAATAATATGAAAAATTTATCCAAAGTAAATTTTTATTTCTTGATTCCAAAGAAGAATTTTATTTTGTCAAATTGAAATTATAAACATGTCAAAAACTAGATTTAAAGTGGGTGCGCCATCAAAAGGTGACAAAACTGCATTTTTTAAAAAATACTTATTTTACCCGAAAAATTTATTTTGTTCTTATACCATGTTCTAGAAAATGTGTAAGATGAATAATAATGTTATAAAATTAAAATTTTATTTAATACTATTCATAATGTCTAGTTCATAATAATATTATAATAATATATCTTTGTTTAGTAAAACCCTGATATTGCGTACAACACACGCTATCGAGGAAGGTCGCGATTGCGTGTAATGCAAGCCAAATCAAGGTTGCGTGTTGTGAAAGAATCCTTCATTGTTTCATATAACATAATCCAACCATATTTCATTTATACATTGAATATATATTTATATATATACTCAATGTTTCATAGAATAACTATTATCAAAATTGTGTGTAACACGATCCAAGAATAGTGTTGCGTATACTGCAAGCTAATACGGTGTTGCGTATAGCTCAAGGTAATCTTGGTGTAGCATACAACACAAGAAATTAATGAAATTAAAAGAATATTTTTCATAAAATCTCTGGGTGTTACATCTAACCACATGAATTCTTAGTGAATCACCATCCCACAATGGTTATATTTCCAAAAAAGGTCTAAATGTGATCAATTTTAATGATAGGTAAAATCATTTTGGTATTTTATATAGAGACTCATTTATATGTTACTGTTTCCATGCACTTTGATATATCTTCCTGTTTTATTTATGTGCTTACAAATCAAAGGGAAGTCGTGTCCTTCATAATATAGAAAGCGAGACAACATATAATGAAGAAATTTTATGGGTTTCTATCCCCATCATATTATATTTGAATAGATATAACTTTACTAGTTTAGGACATCATTATTCTCTCTCTAGATCTATTGGGCATCATTATCGTGATAGATAGCATCTTTTCTTACCATAATGAGGTTTATTATTATAATTTTATAATTTTTTCTTTGTTATTGATGGGATCACTAGGTTGTTTCAGGGAATGTGGGATCATAGGTCCTGTTATGCAGAACCCCCCCCCCCCCAGAGATCGGGTGTTTATTATCTGTTGTTTCATTTGATCTCTTTTATGTTAGTTCTATTTTTTATCTTCCCTTGGTTTTTCAGTAATTCATCAATCTACTTCCAAATGTATTCTTTGGTATTTTTATAGAAATTTGAGGTGGAGTTTAATTTTTATTTGGTTAGAGGTACACAACTGATATCTCTATCCTCTTATCACTTATCACCTACTAATATGAAGTAATTCCATATCAATGCAGATGATTTAATGGAGAATGGTTTTTATAGCCCTAGTAGTTCACAATGGAATGACCCCATAATCATTATCATGATGGATCATGGTTCAAATCCTTTCTTGGATAATCAAATGATGAACCAGATTAATGTTAATAATAATTACCATTAGGAACATGTTGATGACATGTTTTATAATATTAATATGGTGATGTGTTTTTTTGAAAATCAATCATCAATATTTTTATCATTAAGAATAATTTATGTAGTATAACTTCTTGAATAACACATTCAAGATGTGGTATTGAAATTATGAAAAACTATTTATGCCTTTCAGCCTAATTAAACCAATATAAGATATCATGGTGTTGAGAAACCAAATATTCCATTAGTATCTCAACACATTTATCATAGACTTTATGACTGATATCAATCTTTATTTGAGATTGATGTGTGATCATGAACAACATATGAATATCTTATTATAAATCCAAAAGATTTTTCAAATTTTCAAATCCTTTAAAAATTAATTTTATGGATCCATGTAGTGATTTTCTAGGGGAATGTGATTTATAATCATGAACCTTAAGTTTATCTTGAGAAGATGAATGATTTTTTCCCTTGGGAAATATTATCAAATATCTATAAGAAATTGAGATTCATGGTTTTGTTGGATGTTATCAATGGTTCAAAAATTATTTTTCAAATTTGGTGACACCGTTGATTTTTTCTCATTAGGTAAGTGGTTATTTTCACATGGGTTTCTAAAATTAAACATATTTTAATGATTTGATACAGCATCTAGTAAAGACACCAGTTATGATACTACCTTAGTCAGGTTAGAATTTTTCCTATACTTTAATTCTTCTAGTGAATGTTTGTGTTGTAAGCTTATGTTGGACTATAAAATTATTGAATGAGGCTATCATTAGCTTCATAGTTAGGATAAAAAATTACACCACTCATTATTTGTATCTTTCCATAGTTATTCATGAACATTAATATTAGTGTAACTATCATTACCTTGAGAGGCTTAGTGTCTTTTAAAATCACCATATTCTAATCAATATCTTCTCACATAATTAATTGAATCTTATACATGGATAGTTAGTGGAAAACCTCTAGATTTATTACTTCAATATATTTTATGGCCTTAAATAAAGGAATATCATTAAAGATTACCTCATTTTTAATGTTTTACTACAAGCTATTTTGGTATTGAAAGAGGAGTTGAACTAAATGAGGATATTCATCCAGTTGTATCTAGATACACTATATGATGATTCAAGTATAAATTTTACCAGTGATCTTTTTTTTTACCCCCATGATGTTAGTTCTATAGGGTCAGCAAGAAGATGATTTGATTTTAGGAATTAGGTAATCATTAAAGAGTGAGGATACCATTTATGGTTCCTCACCTTCTTCTGAAGTAATTTAATACATAAAATATTATTATTTCATCCCATTGACATTGAGGAATATAGGATTATTTATTATCATATTTATTCAAGGTTTTTATATACCAGTGGAATGAATATTTATTTAGATATGATTTTGTGTTTTTGGTGGGTGTGTATGATATATGATAGTTAGGATCATGTTTCCTGATGTTACAACTGCCAATAGATAATGTCAAAGAACATGAATCCTTCTTGTTTTTTCCAACCTATTTTTATGATTTTCTAGAAATGGGATGTAGTATCCATGTACTTTTTAAAAAGAGTATGATGGCCTCCTATAGGGAATAATATTGCATGGGTAGTGATTTATCACTTGATTAAATACTCTCATTTTTCTTTGATAATTGACACCAGGAAAGTTGGTCATCATGGTAAGATATATAGTAATGAAATTGGGATGTTTCAGGGGATTACCTTTCCCATTATGTTGGATGGGGATCCTTCATTAACATAAAGGTTCGAGAAAAGTATCCAATAAAATATGGGGAATCATGTCTGATTGACAAAAGATCGCCCACAAAGGATTACTGGTTAGACAGAGAATGATATTAATATATTAGATGAAATTATACAAGCAATAATTTTGGATTAGATTGGATCATTGGAAAATCATCTAGGAGTAGTCTATTTTTCAATTAACACTATTAACCAATCATCGATTAGAATGAAACTCATTGAGGCTTTATATGGTCTCTCTTTTAGGTCACCTCTTTGTTGGGATTAGGTGTCTAAAGCCTCTATTGTGTTGCTGACTCTCTTTATGGAGATTTTAGTGTGGATTTATTAGATATTTAGAAACATAGATATAACTCATAGTCAAAATATTCCTTAACATATTTCAAAAAATATTATTTTTAGTTTTCTATTGGTGAATAGGTTTTTATAATAGCATCCCATTTGTTGGGATACTATCATCTTGGGAAACACCGAAGATAAATCTATGATATATTTGACCATTTGGGGCCATTGTGAAGCTTGGGTAGGTTTATTATTGGTAAAAATTGATGATATAGTGGCTATCCATCCATTACATTTTCCAAAAATCTCAGCTCAAAATGTACCGTCATGATCCCTCTTATGTCCTATTTTGGAAGGAGATTGAGTTTGACCTAGATGTTTTTATTTTTGATAAACCAATGGAGATTACAGATTCTATAGTGTATGTCTTGCATGGAAGGTCTATTCAATAGTTAAATGTTTTCATTCATCCCATATATGACTCTCATGATACATGGGAGGGTGAATTTTTGTTGAGGGAGTTGTAGACTCAACCTTTCTAGACCATAATTATTCTTTATGACATCCCTGTGATGGTATGTTCAATAGTGGGGACATTGTAACAACTTTGTATAAATTTATGCTCTCATTTTATATCTATTATCTTGATTCTTAGTTTTGAAGTCTAAGGGTGTCATTTTTTGAGTTTCTGATGATCCTGTATTTTTTATTTCCTAAATGACACATTCATGACAATTTTATGATGTGAATCTATCACTATAATAAAAAAATGAAGACAATTTGAAATGTGAACATAATTGAAGAAGACAATGAGATTCTTAATTTGAATTTATCACCCAATAATTTTAATTAAAGATGGTTTATTTTTCATTCTACATGACAACTACAGTATTCACATTAAAATATTGAGGATTCACTATTTGAATACCTCATTCTAAATGATTTTTTATCTGGATACACGCCTAAATACATATCATTTGACGTAAATTCTCCTCCCAAAAACCTTGGACTGCTCATGGTGTGTTTGGGTGACTCTTTTCTTTCATGATACCCTTCTTAGCATTATTGGTCATTTTCATGGTTGGTTTTCTTTTTTTAGGTTTATTCTATTTATCTTGTTTGGTTCCATTTAAATTTGTATTGAATTTTCGGTCACCTACTTTTATTGGGATCTAATGATTGGGATGCCATCTCTCTCTAACAATTCCTGATTTTTTGTGCGATTTTCTTATAGGGTTTGTCCATGTGTTGGTTGTGGTGTGTCATAAAATTTCATTGAGGCATGTGATGTTGTAACCTATACAATAACCATTTATTTTATTGAATTTGGTTCTAAATTGATGGAATTAAAACTTGGTCCTCCTATTTTTATCATGATTTATTTCTAGTTTGTGTGGATACTATTATGGGTTGTGTACTACCTAATAACGAGGTAAGTGGTTCTATATATATCCTATGTTTGATAAAACCTAATTTTTAATTATTTTGTAATTTTTTCTAAAAGTATAATTATAATGGATTCATTGATTGGTAGATATAAATGGGTTTTTGAGGAAATAAGGAATTTAATAAAATTTATATAAAATAAATTTTATTTTCAAAGTATATCGAAATATATATTTTAATTTTTTTTCAAATCATTTTTTGATAAAATGTGGTTTTCTGAAATTTAATTGTAGTGTTTGAAATCTATTTTGATATATTTTATAAATTCATCACATGGTAGATTTTGGAAATTATGAGGAACGTATAGGAGTAAGACTTCTATTTTAATATTGTGTCGGAGTAACATTTCACGATTTTTATTATTTTCTTACATAGGGATGCATTTATATATAACACATGATTGACATGGTAAGAGGGTTAACATTTTGTAGTGTCCCTGTGCTCCTTGTACCAGATGCATGGGTTCTAGAGACATTTTGTATACACTGATAATAATGGATGTATGAGTGACCAATCTGGTCTTACCATAATTTGTCTTTGATGTTTTTTTACCATTTTTGTTTGAAAATATATTGTTCGGTATTCGATCTACTAGTTTTTAATAAATATAATAGGTTTATAGAAATAAAAAATTGATTTTTATTACATAGATATTTTTATTACTATGTTAAAAGAGGAACTCTTTACCTTATTTTTGGTAAAAACTGTTTAACAAAAATTTATGGCCTACAATGTTTTATGCTTATAATATTAGGATTTTCATACAAAGACTTTATATTTGATGACCATGAGGGATCATACTAAGTCTGTCATTATCACACCGTACACACACATTCAATTATGTATAGACCTTTAATTTTCCTTTGACGTAATAAATTAAAATGAATCACCATGAGGTGGGATTTATTTTATTAGTGGGGTATGGGTAGTTGGTGGAAAGATGGTGGTAAATTCCCATATATCATGAAGAGTAGTTATCCTTCAAGTTTTTGTTCTAAATTGTGTAGTCAGACATGGATTATCATGATTCTCTAAATGTTACATTTTTTGATGAATCACTACCATTTTTATTTATTTAATATGTAATATTTCATTCTATATATTTATTTATGGTTTATATATATTATATGTTCATTTCTCTATGTGGGGAGAAATCATTCCCTATGGTTATTTTTTGATTCATGGATTCTAGTAACCAGACTATAGAGATCGGTAAGAACCTTCAGGTAATTTCACATATTATTTAAGGATCCAAATTTGAGGGTGATATATTCTAGGATGTGACACTAGTTATGTTTTTTGAATTATATAAGAAAATATCAGAGACTTTTGTAATATGATTCATTTGTATATTTCCTTCAAAAAAGGCTCCACTTGTTCTTATTTAAGCTGAATAGTGGGTCAATATGTACATTTCTTGCCTATTGGAAACATAAAAATATCAAAATTAAGTACAACTATTGTATAACACATTTGGATGATATTTTTTTCAATTATGAGATACTCTGTATTTTTTTAGGATTTATTCATCATCTGGATATTATTTGGTAAGGTTCAAGAAGGACGATATTCTAATAGTAGTCTTTCAATTGAGGTATGATCATTATAAATCTATACTAATTAAATTTCGATTTACCAATTTTTATGTTATATTCTGTATTTAATTAATAATTTCCATAGAGATTACCTTGATTAGTTTTTGGTAGACATTAGAGACAATATTCTTATATATTCAAAGAGAAAGGAATAGAATAAATATCATATAAAGACTATGAAAATGAAAAGGATAAAGTACAATCTAAATACTAAATTTACCATATACGAGTTTTTACATTAAAAAAATTCAATTATTTGATATATAATTCCGTGTGAGGGTATATCAATGGATCCTATAAATATGAAAGTTGTTAAGAAATGTCTCAGACCAACCATGATAACCGTGAACCATATTTTTTTGGGTGGTCTAGATAAAACCCATTATTTGTTATATATTTCTCTTTACTATATAATACAATAATAATATTCAACCAAAAAAGTATTTTAATCTTTTGTAATGATGAATGTGATGATTATTACATTGAACTGAAGAGAATATTGGTAAGCATGTCTCTACCTAAACTTCCATACAATGGTGAGGTGTTTTTGAAATATAATGAATCATCAATGGAGGGATGAGGATTCTTTCTCATAAAAATGACATAGTGATATCATATTATCCTATCACATTGATAATTCATGATAAAAATTATTGTATTTAAGATACAAAGTTGTTGGTGGTAATTTTATACTTAATTAAAAGATGGAATTATCTATATGATGAAATATTTGACATATATAAAAATAAATATATTTAAAATTATATATTTAATTAGAAAGAGATGAATTTGGTCGATAAGAAATACATGGTGTCAATCAAATAATATTTCTACTCAATACATTACCAACAAGGAATGGTTAATAATGTGGTTGATTCTCTAAGTGGGAAACATCATACTAGTTTTCAGATGATGAGGATATTAGGTGATTTAAAATTAATGTATTTATAATATATACTAATTGAAATAATAAAGAAAGAGTGAAAATATAATATTTACATGATGAATGTTCAAAATTATGCCTCTGAGAGAATAAAGAAGGCACAAATGAAAATGTTGAGTTATAATATAAGGTGATGAATTTTCTGGAATTTAATCATCATGATGCAGGAATGAGAATTTTCAGAAACAGAATATTTTTAACATTTATATGATTATTGAATAATGATTTCTTATATGAATCTCATAACTTATTATTCTCCATTCTTCTAGGATGTAAAAATATTTATGGTGATATAAATGTGTTTTTTGTGGGATAACACGAATTGGGATATTGCAGAGTGTATGTCCTTATGACATGTGTATCAAAATGTTATGTTTGGGAGAAATAATTCAAATGGGATTTTATCAAATTTATCCATACCATAATGAAAATTGTAAAATAATACTATTATTTTTTAATCAGGCTCACCAAAACATCTTAATGGAATAATTCATTGTGCATTTTGGGTGACTGTCTTACAAAATAGGTGAATTGTTTCACTGTTAATGATGAGATAACCCTTGATCATGTTACTCAGTTAAACAGTAATGTTGTTTTGACATTACCTAGAGTACCACTCTTAATAACATCTGATTGAAATCAGTGGTTTAAGTCGATGTTCTTTAGGATGCCTTTAGTAAGCTCTAGATATAGAGTTTATTTCCAGTACTACGTATCATACTCATATAGAGAGCCATTATACATGGATTATTGAAAATAATGATAAAATGTTGAGACTCTCCCTATAGATTTAAAATGTGGTTTGGATCCACACCATCCTTTTGTATAATTTTATTACAATAATAGATCTTTGTCATCTATTTAGGTGGAATATTATGAATACCTCTGTATAAATAATTTGAAAGTACATTTATATTGGGATGAATTTTGAGAAGTAAGACTATTGAGTCATGATAATTATTATCAAATAAAATAGAATAACATATCAATTTAATTATATATATGGTAATCTCAATTTTGAAAAAATGTCATGCTAAAGATTGTCGAAGTGGTATAGAGTTTAAAGTTGTTGACAGGGTATGGTGTTGAATAATTCTCTTGATGAATGTTATAATATGTATAATGAATGGAATGATGAGACCTATATATGTCTATCCTATCAAAATTCAGGAACATATTGGGATGGTATCATATAGGTTAACCATCCCAAAATAAATTTACCATGTTCATGGTGTGTTTCACAAATCACTCCTTAAGAAGTACAAGCATGATCCTTTAAATTTACAAGCAATAATGGTTTTAATAATATATAATGACCTATCATATGATAAAAACCTAGTTTATATTCTATATCACAGAAATAATATGATTCTAAACAAGACCACTCACCCAGTCCATGAATTTTGGAGAATACATAAAATTGATAAAAGATATATGGGAAACAAATTATGTTATGAGGTAGAATTATCAAAAATTTATTTATTTTAGAGCTATCATTTCAGGGGGGAATTCATAAAATGTAATCAGAATTCATCAACACGTTATTTTATGCTATATTTTTCTTCAAACAAAATATTATTTATACAAACTTTTACACACAACACAAAATTTAGTGGAATAATGAAATAAACTTAAATATCATTTTATGACAGTTATAACATGTTTTAAATCATCATTTCAAAATTATTTTCTGTTCATTTTTTTGTAATTTTATGGAAAAAACCATTTTTATTTAGATACTAAACATTTCAAATTTTAAAGAAATATGAATTTTATAGTATTTTTAAAAAATCATTTTTATTTTGAATAGTCTTAAAATTATAAGATTTTTTTTATTTAAAATATATTAATTTATACGTTTTTATCAATATTATACTTTATCTTGGTATAAAAAAATGTTACACTAAAAAATGAATTTCCTATGACTCTCGTTTTTTATCATTATCTTTGGGGTTATTATAAAATCAACTTATTCTATTTATAGGTATTGAGTTTTATAAAATGAAACAATATTTTTAAATAGAAGGAAAAATTTTGTTAAACAAGACTCTTTGATTTAATATATTATAAACATAAACCATGGTAAAATTTATCACCTTTGTAAAGGATTAATTGGGTAATTATGGTTAAAAATAATGTGATAAGTCATTAAATATTTATCCATCATGTAAGGAAAAGACCCTAAAAATTACATAACCTAGTGTCTTTAGAATATAATTCATTTTATTTTTTTCAAAGAGTTTTAATGTGATTATAATTTAGATAAATTTTTCCCAAATATAGTATAACATTCCTATATATTCCAAATTGGATAATTCTACTCAATATTTGTTTCCCCACAATGATTATAATTTTATGAAAAACACAAATTATATTTCCTAACAACTCATCACATTATTACAAAAGACTACTTCATTTCTCTTACCCAATCGTAAACCATTTGAAACTCATGTTTGAATGTGGGATGAGAAGAAAAATTTCATTAGGGGTTTTAAAAAAGGATAAAGAAATAAACAATTTAATTCATGAATACATACATAAAATTTTCTTTTCACAATAAACAATGGGATTCAAAATAAACATTTTATTACCCAATAAATTTAATTCATTTCAAAAAATAATTCATAACACATTTCCTATGAAATCACAAATGAAAATTAAATATCATAATGGTTTCTTTTCAGTCATGATAAACCCATAAGAACAATTTCACAATATTTTTATTTTCACCATTTAAAAGGTAAAATCTTATTTAATTTATCTATTATATCATCATCATACCATGATAAATAAAAATATTTCCCTAAAACCCCATATAAATCATAGAAAACAGTTACAGGTAACTTGTGATTTCATTTTCCAAATCACTTTTCAAAATAGAATAACCATACGATTTACTTCTATACATAATTAATATTATCTCTATCACAGAACTACCTATCATTGGTTTATAATGGTACCACCCATATTATGTTAATAATATAACCACCTAACCTTGGATTATAACAGAACCACCCATGATTGGTTTAAAAATAAACCACCCATCATGTTACAACCCATCCCCCGGGGTCTGTGCCATGACTACCCCAAGCTTTCCTTCTATAGGCCATGGGCTAGTGACTAGCACCGAGAAGGCATATCCCAAAAATTTAAGGCATTGACTTTAAACCTGAACACACAAATACATGGTATACTACACCAAGAAAACCACAAATGGATGAAAATTAGTACAACTGCCACAAAGTACCACCACTGATAGTAATGTGAGTCAACTGAAATTAAAGGGGAAAGAATACAATCTCAATAGAATGGAAAGTAAAAAAAGGGAGTGCAAGCTCCATAGGTCATTTTCCAAGGACCCTACCTTAAGGGTAGGTACATATCTCTGTCGGATTCCACTGCAACCCACCACACCTATCGATCAACCTCACAGCTACATCTTGCCCTTGCTCCCCAAAGTCTCAGTCAAAACTGGCTTTCATCTGCACAAGACAGAACATGCACAGGCGAAGCCCATGGAGGGGTGAGTATGATGATACTTATTAGGGTCCCCGTGTCCCTTGAAGGTATCTCAGAAATCAATAAAGGAAAACACTAAAAAAACTCCACAGAGGTAATACCACCAAATTTGATCTCAAACCCATAGCACAAAGTAAAAGACAGCCCACACTAGGTATAACTTAAGTACAAGAAGTAAATATGATTATTCATAAAGATATATCATCTTATTCTATTGATAGGCTCTTCTTTTGATCCATGAAGGGTCACTATGCTACTGATCCACAAAGTGTCTCTTTTCTGCTGATCCACAAAGGGTCTCTCCATGGATGATCCGTAATGGGTCACAGTACTGCTAATCCAAAAAGGGTCTCTCTCATGCTTATTCACTAAGGGTCTCTCTTGTTATATTCCATGAAGGTTCGGTCATATGCTTATCCATGAAGGGTCTCTCTTATGCTGATCTATGAAGGGGTACTCTTCATTCTTCACATCACGGCAATCCATTGGATTCTCGCACATAGCACACTTGATTTCCAAATAATCTTTTCTTCCAGCCATTATTCATACCTAAACCACCTTGAATACCATCATATTGTTACTCAAAGGACTATCTTGTCATAGTGGTGCCAACACAAAGGGTCACTCTCATTATCAACCACCAAGATTCATTTATAGTATCTCAGAAGGACCACAACGTCACAAGGGTACCAATGCCACTGACGATGCGTCAATTGGATGCCAGGTTAGGTCTGGGTAGAATCAACCAAACCCATACTGATAGGGTAGGTCCATCCAAGTAGGGCGGGATAGGCATGGTGAGGTAGGTCCGTCCCAATGGTGTGGTTCCGGCCAGACGATTTTTTCCAGTGCACCATAGAACATCGGTTCCTTCATCTAGACATGGCACAACCGCATACATTCTTTAGCAGATGTTGCCAAATAGTTTCACCCTCCACGTTATACGCAGACTGAGTATGTGGGATGACTAGGTTAATGTGGTACCAGCATGGTGTCACAGGTCTCCAGTGCCACGGCTGCAGTGGTTGCAGCCTCCATCGCTTGCCCAGGTGGCGTCAGTTGGTGCCACAACTCCAATCATCCACGGTGCACCGACGGGTGTGTCGCCTCCATCTTCTCGTAGCCACTATAGTGGTCCACCGCCGCCCATCGATGGTTCCAGTACACAAATGGTTCCTTTTACAGGCCACTGGAGTTGCTCTGCTGGTTTGTTTCTTGATTCGTCTACGCCTAGGGGATTTTAAGGCTTCCAACTTCACTACCACAACCTCGAACTCACCTTGCCTCCATTTTGAAAATTCATCCACAAAGAATTCACATGAAGAGGGGAACGGTCCTTATTAATTTCAGCTCATGCCCACCATTTAAGAAGATTAAAAACTAGAGGAGGTCTGAGGATTTTAGTTCCATCAATACAAGTGATAATTTAATCTCGGATAGAGAAATCCCAAATAACAAGTCTCCCTCAAGCAAGAATTCACAATCTATGGATCAACCTATTCATGGGTTGATCTGCAATCGATGTTTTCATAAAAGAATGGGAAAACATTAAATATTTCAAATCCCTTACCTCGATTTGATGTCTGCTACCAAAGTGTTCCATTCGTGGGGGTTTAAGCTTCGCCATTGATTGTCTCTTCCTGTATTTGTTAGAATTTGTCACCATTTTTCACCTCTTTAATCCATCCTAATGGTTTATGTTTTTATTTATTGGAGAGGAATTATAATCTTGGTTTTACGGAGAATCCCAAGTGTTTAATACCCAATATCCAACACGTTAGATAAGGAAAAAAGGGAACATGTCGTAGCATTTCTATTATGATGTGATGTAGCGTTGTTACACTATTTAATATATGAAACATCATAGCTGCTACTATTTAACAATAATATATTAATTATCCTCGCTTAATGCTCCTCGTCATCACATCATCACTTCCCCTCAGTGTCGTCGTATGCCGTTTAACTATTGAAAAAATATATAAAATAATATTTCTTAGTTATTGTATTATTTTCTAAAAAGTCCTAAAAATAACTTTTCCATATAACCCTTTCCCATAGAGGTTAATTCAATTATAGGAGAATCCCAACATTTTGAGTTCAAGGGTTCCCTCAGATATTCGATCTTAGAACCGGTTCAAAAGTTTGAAAACTCACTCACACGTTTATTGAATATACATAAAAAGAAATTCAAAATTCTTTTCTTTACTCACTAGGTCTCAGAATTATGTGTCTTCGGAGCATGTGGTCTCAAAATAATTCTATATAATTTAGAAAAATTTTATGGATATTCAAGGAAATTACATTCTCTCTACCTAAGGACTATACTTACCTGAAATCCAAAACAAGGAGAATCAAACAAATAGGGCACTGAGCAAGAATCACAGCCACCCGCACCCATGTTCTCTCTTGGTGATTCTTGTGCCACCACTAAACGTGCATCAGAGGAATCAACCATCAATGAAGGACCTACTCTGGTCGGTCCCCTATCTATACCGAGAACTCCACAAACATTACCCCATCATCAATTTCCCGCTCTCCCCAGTCAATGACGTGTGATGAATCATGAACGTACCTCCTTAGCTACAACATGGGGAAAACATTATGCACTTAGTGCATTTGTAAAGGAAGAGCAAGGCAGTGCAACACCTCAACAACTCTACCAAGAATTTAGAAAGGTTGGACAAACCCTGGAGATCGCTTTTTGCCCCGCAAGAAATCTCCACAATCCCCAACGTGATGAGACCCAAAGGAAAATATGGTCTCCCTATTCAGACTTCAAGGGTTTTCATATCCTATGAGCATACGACTTCTGTCTACTCTGGGTAGTCCTCATTAGCTTTTGGATTATCCACACCTTCTTTGTGGTAGCCCGTACCAAATCTGGACCCATTAGTGCTGACTCCCCTGCGTCTGTCTATCATAGAGGTGATCTGCATGGCCACCTGAACAAGTCCTCAAACGGTGCCATGCCAATGGTTTAGTGATAGCTATTGTTGTACGTAAACTATACCAGTGGTAGGTAGTCCTCTGAACTACCACGAAAATATAGAACACAATCATGAATCTTTTCCTCCATTGTCTATATGGTATCCTCCATATGAATTTCTGTATGGGGGTGAAAAGTTGTGTTCAAGCACAGCTAAGTCCCGAATTCCACCTAAAACACCTTCCACAACCGGTGTATAAATCTTGCATCACAGTCTGATATGATTGTCTAAGGAAACCCATGAATTCATACAATCTACTGAACATAGAGTCACCCTAGTCCCTCTACCGATCCTTGTTTTCGGATGGGTAGAAAGTTGTCCAACATGGTGAGTTGGTCAACGATCACCCAAATACAATCATGGACCCTAGACTTCTATGGTAACCCCATCACAAAATCCATAGAGATACCATCCAACTTCCAATGTAGTTCCTCGAGTGGTTATGCCAAGAATGTTGGGACCTGATGGTCATCCTTCTCTTTCTAACAAGTGAGGCATTGTTAAATAGACTCTTCCACTTCTTTCTTTATACATGGACACTAGTACTGATGCCAGAGGTCCTGTTACATCTTCACTACACTAGGGTGTATCGCCGAAGGGGATTTATGGAACTCCATCAACACGTCCTCCCATAACATCACTGGTACAATGGAGCATCCTATGAAAAGGATAGTGTTATTCCCACCTATTGAAAATCCATCAGAAGCCTATCATTAGAATATATGTGGAAGTCAGGCCTCACAATCAACATCCACAAGTTGTACCTCCCTAACTCGCTGAAGGAGTGGGGGTGACTGTCATAGACTAGAGGTAAGATTATCCATCATAATCCACAAAGGATATCTATATCATGGATAGCTGCTATGTCACCTCACTTAGTAGCTGCAAACCGGATATCCTACTGAGTGCATTAGCCACCAGGATCCACTTCCTCGAAGTATATACTATCTCAATGTCATGATCCTAGAGGAAATATAGACATCTTTTTTGTCTTGGGTTTAGGTCCTTTTGTGAAAAGATATACCTGATACTCTTGTGGTTAGAGTAGATGGTAAATCATTCACCCATCGTGTAGTGAAACCACATATTCAAGGAAAAGACCAATGTTACTGACTCCAGGTCATGGGTCGTGTGGAACTTCTAATTTTTTCCCAACTACCGTGAGCCATAGGGGATATCTAATTGATCATTCCTGAGGAAACAACCTAGTATGATCCCTAATGTGTTGTAGAAGACAACATACCCAATTACCCATTTAAGTAGTGTCAAGATTGGGCCACTCGTTATACTCATCCCCACCTCTTGAAAACTCTTCCAGCAACTATTCGTCCATACTAAGTGTTTTTCATTGTTTTTCAAAGATATGAAGGGTTTTGTTACTCAAGAAAAGTTGGGTAAAAGCCTCTGGTAGTACCCATCCAACCTCAAGAAACTATACACTTTAGTTATGCACTTGGGTGCCTCCCAAGCTAGCTCTACCTCAATCTTCAACGGATCTACTGCAACTCCATCCTCCGGGATGACATGTCTTAGAAAGTGGACCTCTCAAATCCAGAACTGCAATTTCAAGATCATACCATAAATCTGGTGCCCACAGAGTGTATCCAAAAATATTTTTAGGTGTGTACCATACTCCTCCTCCAACGCCGAGTACACCAATATGTAATCAATGTAGTCTACCATGAAACGATTGAGGTAATGCAAGAATATCATGTTCATGAGTCCAATGAACTATATAAGGGAATTGGTTATTCCATAGGGAATTACCAAGAACATGTAGTGGACATAATGAAAACTGAATGTGGTCTTGGGCATGTCCTCATCCCGTACCCAAAGCTGATGATATCATGATTTGAGGTCGATCTTCGAGAACCACATCGATCCCATTAGCTGATCAAAGAGGTCATCAATCCTTATAAGTGGATACTTGTTCTTCCCAATCACCTAGTTCAGGCTCCAGAAGTTCATGAATAGTATCAAACTCACATATCCTTTATTTTAAAATAACATTGGGGATCCCCATAGATAAACATTGGGTATTAAGAACCCCATCCTCTACAAATCCTCCAGTTGTACCCTCAAATCACAAATATCTGTAGGATCTATCTAATATGACGGTGTAGATAATGGTGTTATCACTGGGTACAATTCAATGAATAATTCTACCTTTTTTCTAGGAGTTTGTCCTAGAACATCCTCAGGAATGAAATCCTCCTAATCGTCCACCACCACAGGAAAGATTGGACTCCTCTCTTCCACTGTGCCAAGGGTGAGGCTAGCCAACAGATGAGTGATCGGTTTCACCCACTTTTAATAATTTCCATCCTATGCTGAAAGGGTTCCCTTATCTCCGGTGAAGGAAAACATGGTCCTATCCTTGCAAACACAATGAACTTTGCTCCTAAAATAGATGATATGAGCATGGACTATAGTTAACCAGTCCATACCCAAGATGACATTGTAATGCCTCAACTCTACTACTAGGACATCCAAGCTGAATTTCTCACCACTTAGATTAATATCACACTACCTGAACCAATGTATATTCATTGGATTTTCTCCCGTAGGAGTCTCTAATCATAAGGATCGAGGAAAAGACTCCACTGGAATCTTCGAGCCTCGAATGAGGTCTGTGGAAATGAAAGAATGACTGGAATCTTTGTATATAAGAACTGATGCTAACATTTAAAAGACACATATCGTACTTCTAATCATCTCTAGAGTGACATTGTTATAGTAATCCACTAGTTGAAGCTGGTCTCTCCCTTGTTTTCCGGTTCCCAAAGCCCGTGGTGGACCACCTGGGAGTGGTAGAGGTAGTACCTCGAATAGTCATCCAATGCATGTTTCTCGGCCTATTCTCCTGCCATGTCTTCTTCCCTACGGACCTCCATGAATGAATAATTGCCTCTACCCTGGTAGTATCTCGACCATATGTAGATTGTTTGTACAGCAGTTTGGGAAGTCACGAGTCATGTGTCCCTATGCACCATAGGAGTAACAAACTCTATCCCTCAGCAGACCTCCTCTATCTCGCAATCTCCTCACCTCTGACCATGCATCCTGGGGTCTTTCTCTAGAAGATCTATCCCATTTAGTCATCTACATCATCTGTCTACTACCTGTTACAGATTTCTCAACCACATGTCTTCCAGTGGTGTCTCTAACCATCGGTGCTTTCTTAGATAGGAATCTCTCAACCATTAGAGCTCGCTTTAGCACTCCAACCTACATCAGGATGGTGAAAAAAATCATCGA
The DNA here is from genome assembly GCA_963277665.1 of Viscum album. Classification (NCBI taxonomy): domain Eukaryota; kingdom Viridiplantae; phylum Streptophyta; class Magnoliopsida; order Santalales; family Viscaceae; genus Viscum; species Viscum album. The sequence continues at coordinate 1,571,241,725 of OY728150.1, read as the reverse complement.
TGCCTTAATCTCCCATCGGTGTCCCTGCTCAAAGGTGTGGTCCCTAAAGAAAGGGTCCCTTAACATGTTAGTGGAGTAGCAGGAGTGGTCGACGAACCTCTCTTAGTAATGGACCACAATCAGGAAGCTCTGTTGTAGGTGCAGTCGCTCCTAAATATGAATTTGAGAGTTGTGTCACTGGTATTAACTCTACCCTAATGAGGCTCTCGGTGTCTAACAAGGAAAGTGTCACCTCATTGTGTGTCTATAGAATCATGATTCACCATCTCCCTATCATGACCTGTAAAAGTATAGCAGAAAGGACCACTATCTGGTCTGTAGCTGTCTCTACCATGACAAAAACCAGTGTAACTACCTCCATCCAATCCTTAGCTTCCAGAGGATATGTCTCACCTCGAAATGTCAGAGGCCTTTGTGTCTAGAACTATTGTAGTTCTCTCAGTCAGCATGCATTGTCCGCTGGTGGGGATGGTAGCACTTGCTTCTCTAATGGTGGTGGTTCTGCTAGTACACCATCCTAAGGTGCTATCACTTTAAGTGGATCCCAGTACCAATGCATCATCGCTCATTAGGCCATTGTCGTGATCCCTCACTGGAATCCTGGTTGGCTATCTTCATGGAGGCATCTGGTAAGGAAAAAAATGTTCCACAATCAATAAGTTATACTTAGTGATTTGACACAAAATAGATCAAGAGAAAAACATTTCCAAAAGACATGGACCTAGTGTTTTTGTGTACTGAGTAAGAAACAAAATTCAGGGTCCTAGTGTATGATACATTGGCTGCCGCACCCACACTAGAATTCCTAGACTAAAAGATGAAATCAATACACTTAAAATTATTTCCCCCCATCAAAAATATAGAATCTATAATCTTTTGGTAGAACTGACTACCCTCTGATACCACTTTTTTACAATATATCCCCTAAGGCATGTGTCGTGACAACCCCATTCCTAGCTTCCATAGGCCAGGAGCTAGTGACTAGAACTGGGAAGGAATATCCCAAAATCAGTATGCATTGCCTTTAATCATGTACAAACACCCCAAATTACCACCAATGAGAATTAGGTGTGAAAACTAAAAGTAAAGGGGGTAGAATGCAACCCCAACATATAGGAAAGTACAAAAAAGTAAGTACATGCTCCATGGGTTATCCTCCAAGGATCCTTCCTAAAGGGTATGCCCATATCTTTGTCGGATGCACTATAGCACACCATGTCTATTGATCCACCTCCAAGCACCGTCCAGACCTGACTCCCCAGTGTCCCATTAAATTTTGTATATCGTATGTACAAGACAAAACATCTACAGGTGAATCCCATGCAGGGGTGATTTTATCAATAATTAGTAGAGACCTTGAGACCGCTAAAAATATCTCAGAAATCCACAAAGGAAAAAACCATAAAAGAAAACACCATAGAGAAAATACCATAGAGGTTATACCACTAAGAAATTTTTCAAACACATAGAACAAATTAAAATACATCTCACACCCGGTATAACATAATTACATAAGTAAATATGATTATTCGTATAGAAAGATCATATTATTCATATGATAGGCTCTACCTCTAATCCGTGAAGGGTAGCTCTACTGTAGATCCATGATGGGTCACTATACTGCATATCCATGATGTTTTTCTCTATGGATAATCCATGAAGGGTCGTGATACTGTAGATTCATGATGGGTCTCTCTCATTATGATCCATGAAGGTCTCTTTTATGCTGATCCATGAAGGTTTTCTCTTATTTTAATCCATGAAGGGTCACTCATCATTCTTCGCGTCACAGCCTACCCTGAGATTCCCCCACTTACCACGCTTGATTTCCATAGAATCTTCTCCTCAAGCCATTGATCATACCTATACCACCATAAAGACCCACATAGAATAACCAAAAATACTATTTCATCATAAGTGACCCAATGTAGTAGACTATGTGTCGAATATATGCCCGGTCTGCAAGAGATGGGCACTTTTTTAAAAAGGGTCCAGTTCGATTTGAGTCTGATCCAACCCATCCATTCTCCAAACTCTTCCAAAACTGATGTAGAGTATCTCTAAAGGACCACCTCATCACAGGGTTCCTAACACAACTAACGGTGCATTAATCATATGCCATGTTTTGGAGATATGGGTGTTTTAGTGAAACGTGGTCCGGTTGGGTCAGAGATCAGTCTGACACGGTAGGGATGACCTAACACAACCTGACCTGGATCATGTCCGACCTATTGGGCCATAGGTCCAACACTCCGGTTTCACTCCCCCCACTGTAGTGAGCAAGTTCTCCCTCTGAATGCAGCACAACCACATCTTGTCATCAGCACACGTGGTCGGTTTCACTAGCGACACCCTCTACCCCACCTGTGGATCGAGTCTGTGGGTTGACCCCGTCAATGTTGTGTCAGTGTGGATCCATGGGTCTCTAGTTCCACGACCATGGTGACTGAAGACTCCGTCTCTATCTAGGGGGATTGACGTGGTCTTCCACCTCTATGTAGCATCAGTCGGTTCCTTACCTCCACATTGTCGTGACCCTCTTTCACCACGGTGCGCCGACGGGCATGTTGCATCCCTCAACCCACCGGAATGCCCATGATTTCTTCTCTAGGACATCATATTTTTTCCAGTGGTTTATTTCTTGATCTGTCTATGCCTACAAGATTTTAAGGCTACCACATTCACTATGACTACCTTGAACTCTCCTTTCCACCAATTTGAGAATTCAGCCATGAAGAACAAACATGTGTAAAGGCTAGAGAATTGTTATTATTGGGCCGAGACCTCTGATTTAGAATATTAAAACAATGGGGAGGTCTAAGGATTGTAGTTCAATCAATATAAGTGATAATTTAATATTAGATAGAGAAATCCCAAAAGAAATCACCCTTTGACAAGAATGCATGATCTGCAGATCAACCTGTTCATGGCTTCATCCACATTCATCGTTTTCTGAAGAAAAAAACATGGAACTATAAATATTTCAAACCCCCTAATACGATTTGTTATCTGTATACGGAGCGTTCTTTTGGAGGGGGTTCAATCATCTTCAGGGATTGTCGCTTCCCGGCTTCGTTAGCATTCATCATCATTCGTCACCTCTCAAATCCATCCAACCAGTGTTTGTTATTTTCCATTGAAGAGGAATTCCACCGTAAGATCATTAGAAAATCCCCAATATTTAATTCCCACTATACAACCTGTTAGGTAATTAAAAATTCCAAACATCATAGTGCTTCTGTTATGTTGTGACGTTGTATCGTTACGCTATTTCTAATAGCTATTACACTTGCACAATGGGCAATTAATGATCCTCATTTAATGAGTCTCGTTGTCGCCTTTTCACCATAATGTTGCACATCAGTTCTCCATTCAATGGTTGAGAAAATAAATAAAAATAACTTTGTAAAGTTATTTTATTATTTTATAAGTTATCTGGAAAATTACTTTTCTACCCAACCCTTGTCGGCCGATGTTAATTAATTTCTAGGAAAATCCCAGCATTCCGAGTTCAAAGATGCCCTCATATTTTCGATCTGAGCACCAATTCAAATGTTAGAAAATCCAGCCCACACTTTTATTGAATGTACTTAGAAAAAGATCAAAATTCTGTTCCAGGCTAACCGAGCCTCAGAATTACATGTCGTCGGAGCATGTGGTCTTGAAATAAATCCATATAAAATTAAAAAATTACATGGGAATTTTCATAAATTACACATCATCATAAATATAACCAAATAACTATAATATAAAAATTTAACATGAATACATTCATATTCATCATTACATTTATAAAATATTCCTTTTACCAAAATGAAATCTATTAGAGATGTTGAAATATCTAATGAATTTTCAGAACAATTATTGAATTAAAATACATATGGAAGGATAGTATATTTTTGAATAAATAATGGAATATTATAATAAATTCCTAATATAAAATAATGCTTATGGAGTCAAGAAATTTAATTTCATTAATATAAGTCAAAAAACAATCATCTTTAAATTTGTAATGAAATTAAAAATTATTAATATAAAATATGTAAAAAATATTCCTTTTCTAAACATTCAAATGAATGTAGAAATAGACATTAAATTTTATTTATTATTCATTTATCCTAATAAATATATCTAAAAATTAATTTTAAACATCTATAAATTAATAAAAAGTACTTAGAAGGGATATTTTAAATAAGATATATTTTAAATGAATTTTTCTTACAATGATTCTGACTTGTCTTGTACATTCATTATCTTCAACTTAATTTAACAACATCTTATAGTTTACCTCAAAAATATTATGTTGATTTCATGTTAAAATTGGATCTAGTTTATATTGAGATTTAAGGGATGAATTTTTTAAGTTCATTGGACAGACAAATATTTCTTCATGTGTGAGAAAATTAGAAGAATATATACATTTTTATAAGAGAGGTGAGGGGCAGTCTAAGAATTTATTAAAATATTAATGCAACATAAGTTAATTTTTATATTCAAATGGATCAAAAAAATATCATTCGATGATAAGATGAGTATGACTTGAAATATTTTCATCTAGTAAAATTTGGACATTTTTGGATCAAAATATTACCATATTAATTTTTTTATCCTTACATTTAACTATATTATATTTAAGGTGATATCAATAATGTATAATCTTAAGGGGTTTATATAGTCACTATAAAAGGAATAATTTTCCCATAAAATTGTTGTGTCTGATATTGGAATGAATATCTAAAAAATAAGATTATGATACAATTTTAAGGCATTATTAATCATTTAATAAATTAATATCAAGTCTAAGTACCTTTTTAGCCCATATCATTTTATTTTTTTCCGTAGTTACCTAATATACTATTTACCATGGTAAAAAAAAGATTAATGTTACAATCAAGAATGCCCAAAAATAATAGTGAACTATTTAAAAAAATTGGACCCACTAATTACTAATATTGAATCATTTTCCATGATTTAAAACATAGAATATGGATAATTTAATTCAATTTTTAACTAACAAAATATAATGAAAATTAGTTTATCATAAAAAAAAATTCATTTATAATGATTATTTTGACTAAATTTAGGTGAAAATTCATTTAATAAAGAATAATTGGACTTTTTTGAATCAAGAGTATGTAATTAAATTTTATAACTAATCAAAAAATGAATTTAACCTTTGAAATACTTGAATATGAACTATAATTTTAAAAAATTTGTAATTATCACAATTCATTGAAATTTTATTCTATATAGAAAAACTCAAAAATCCCTTTTAAGATAATTTTGAAATTTTCATTTAAAAAATGGAATTCATTTTGAAAAATTAAAATTCAGTAATTTATAAATCTAACTATTAAATAACACATTTTATAAAAAACATTTAATAAAACTATTTCATTTTTTATTTACAACACATAATATAGAAAATTTAATTTAATATTACAATAAGAAAATGTGATAAAATATTGTTTATGAAAAAAACAAATTTTAAGGTATACTGATTTTTTAAAATAAATTTGAGGATAAATTTCATTTAAGAAGCATAATTGTACTATTTTAAATAAATAGTATGTAATTAAATTTTATAACTAATTAAAAATAGTATTTAACATTTTAAATACTTGAAAATAAAATATAATTTAAATTATATAGTAATTTTCACAATTCATTGAAATATTATTCTTTCTATAAAACCCCATAAAATCCATCTTAAGATAATTTTTATATTTTTAATTAAAAAATGAAATTTAATTTGAAAAATGGAATTCTATAATTTATAAAATCTAACTTTTAAATAAAAAATTTTATGAATATCATATAATCAACCAATTAACTTTTTTATTTATAGTAAAAAAATATGGAAAATATATTTTAAAATTAACCAAAAATGTGATGAAAAATAGTTTCTCAGAAAAGTAAATTTTATTTTTGATTTACACATAGCATAATATTATTAAAATGATTATTACAAATAAATTTATTATTAATAATAAAAATTAAAATGAATGATTCAATAATTAATCAGGTTGATACATTCCTCCACCTTCTGGAAATTGCGTCCTTTTAATTTTATTCACTTATTAATTATGGGGGAACTAATTTCCTTTCTATAATTTTCATATTACCTTGTTTTTACTTCAATAATATATTTTTTCACAAAACTATGTCACTGTTAATTAACTTTTCCACAACACTTTATCACTATGTTCACGAATATTAATTGGATCTACTCAAAAGAATGATTCTACTCCAACTCAACCACTTCAGGTATGAAAAAATGAGATGAATCCGAAACATATTCTCTTAACATAGAAATAATAAATGTGTTATACATAGGGGATATACATATAAAAAATTACAATTGGTCGGAAAATATTCAAACATTCACCAGTATTTTATATGTCTTAATAGATAGTTAAAAAGTTTCCCAATGTTATTAAAATTAATAATAGTTTTCCGTATATATACATTATTAAAAATGTTATCACCTATCTTGTAATAAATATCATTTATTTCATTTCCCAAAAAAAATATTTCTTCCCTAATCCGTATTCATGTTCTTATTAATCATCTTCACCTTCTTAACTATTTCCTCCATCAACTCTAGTATCATCAGCTTCCTTTCTCCTATATCATGGTTAACATAATAAGTTTGATACCACCATCCATATAATTACTCAAAACATTCCATCTGTATATTTGAATGAAAAATACTATTATAATAAGAAATAGAAATAAAAATTTTCATTATAGCTTCCATAGTAACCCATTTAATAACCATAGAGTATTTCATCCATGGAATGAATCATTTGTATAGACTATACATCATATTGAGTTTGAATGACAATAATAAAATTTAATTTGGTGACCAATTACTTATAAGGTATTTTAAAAATATGTAGTGCACATTGGAATATGGTTTGATATAATAGATATAGTATATAAATGTAACATGGATATCACATTATGGTATGGTCAATAAAGTTGATCAAAAACATATTATCATGAATGGATAATAAATCTGCTTATTTAGTTAATTGATCAATAGTAAACCAAATCACAATATTACATTGACATGAATTTGGTAATCACACTAGTAAATACATGGAAATGTTCTATCATTTCAACTATTTTTTGGAAAAATATTAATCATCCCTTTTTGTAATTGTCATTCATCATTATCATGTTGAAAATTCAAATATTTCTTGGTAATTTCATAATTATCACATTACAATCTATTCCACCAGTAATATCCAAGAAGTTAAATATATATATATATATATATATCATTACTATTATGATCAATATAAAATTGAGAACTATGAGATTCACACAGCAATTATATTCACAAGAGGGTATTAAAAGGCACCCATATTCACTTTCCAAATCTCAAAAAAACTTTATTTTCATCGTTTAATTCATGAATCCTATTAATCTAAAAAATATATACCTTTTCATAAAAATCAAGTCTTCATAATGGGTATGATTCATTCTTCCAAAACAATATATATATATAATTTTCCATCATGGAAAATATAGGTAAAAAGTCATGAAATCATTATCCAAAAAGTTATTTTCAAAAAATAACATGGTTAATTCATCATTATTTTTATGAATCAAATCAAAAACTAATTTTTTTTCTTTCTAGTATGTTAATTAATCCTATAGTCATAATCCTTAATAAATTCTATCTATCTTCTCTACCACATTTCCAATTATTTTTTATTACATATACACTTCAAACAATTTTTTATTAATATATAATTTGTATCCAACTCTATATAAATGTTTCCTACATTTTTTTATAAAAAAAACTATAACATGTAATTAAAAATATTTTTTAGATAATTTAAATTTTGATATTTCATTTGATGTGGGGAATAAGCAATTAACTAATCATTTTGTATCACATCACAACCATGTCCCTTCAATGATGCATCGCATTAATAACAATGACACCAATTCTAGATAGAAAGGAAAAAACATGATCATACACCAGTATTATTTTTAGTTCACACAAATAATAATCACAATCCTTCATAAAAATGAATTTTACTCTTTCTGATTTAAAATTATTAATAGAATATACAAATGTTAAGTGTTTTAAACAATCAAGTGATACTAACCCACTAATCCTTGAAAAATAAAAATCATTATATAATTTTGATAAATTTTCATTCTTAAAAAATAATAATATAAGAAGGTTCAAAAGTTATTCTATATTTATAAACAATATTTCAATGAAATAAATTATTTTCAAAAAATCACACAGAATGAATTTTTCATATTGTTTACTTTTTCACTATATGAATGAAATCCAAATCTAACATTGATGATTCTAATTAATTTTAGAATATACTTATTTATCTTCAATAAATAAAACCACAAACATGAATAAATAGTCATTAAAATAAATATTTAAAATATATATAATTATAGTTGGTTAATTTAATAAACCAATGGGAATAACTACAAACTCATAAGACCCAAATTAGTACTTAATGTCATAATTATAATATCATCACCCTTCACATAAAAATAATTTTTCCCTAACTAGAGATCTATCTTTGAAAAATATTGATTTCCTTCGAGTTGGTCAATGAAATCATCAATATGAAGAAAAGGTTACATAATCTCAAAATATTGGTTATTAAAATATCTATAGTAATTGATAATTCATATATTACTATACTTTTTTAAAATGATAACTTGGTGGTAAAGTGATGGAATGAACGGGATCCTTATCTATAAATTATTTACATTTTTTCATTTCAAAATGTTTTTCTCGATCCATTCAGTATAGGGGTTTTGAAATATGATAAAGATCATGTACTAGGTTATTACTAAATTGAACCACATTATCTGGAATGAAATATGGTAAATCATTTATAAAGAACTCTATATATTATATTTCTACTCAAACATCAATAATTTGGAAATTTTTCAACCTTTGGATAACATGATCAATGATATATTAACTACCATTTATAATCTATTTCTCAACTTTTTTTGATTTTTTCAATGGTATAATTTTATTTAATAAGACATTCGTAAATCGTAAATTTACCATAACATCATAAAATTAAAAATAAATACCAATGAAAAATAACATTGAACTCTATTATGGGAAGTTCAACATGATTTGAAAGAATGACCACTCAACAAATAAAAACTGGATAATTCATATAAATCTTGGATTCTATAATATTTTCACCCTAATATTTCAAAAAATGTTCTATAATTGTTTTATACAATGATATTTTAAAATAACTTTTAAATTTCACAGAAATAAAATATTGTGATGACCAAGAGTCAACAATGGTATTGATGTAATTTCAGTAAACATGAAAAATATATTTCACTACATCAGTTGATGGACAAAAATCGATAATGGTATTAAAAAAATATTTTTACACATCATTTTCCTTTCAATATTGATGATTTCAACCTTGGGTGACTATTATTAGACATGAATTAACATAATTTCTCACCTCATTGTAATTAAAAAATTTCTAGATTGTGTTTTCATTTTTTATATTATTTTTACTAATATACATTTCATTGTAATAATTGAATATATAAAAATATTACCAAAACTAGATAATTTCAAAGACTTTATATAACATTTATCATGGTTCTTTTAACAACACTTATTGTAATATGGGAATTAAATTTTCCTACCCCAATATATCTTTAATAGATGATTCTCCATTTTCGTACAACATGACATTTTATTTACCATGTTTTCATTGGATACATAGTTATCCGTATAAAGACCATGTATTAACATACATGTATATTACATCACTTTTTTAGAATAATTAAAACATTACAAAAAAATATTCCCAAATACAATATTAGTCCAGTGCCTTTGAAAACATGAAAAACATGAACACTGGAAAATATGTGAGCTACATTGTCTCTCTCTAGTTTCTTCATTAATACCACCATTCTTAGACACATTATACTTAATATATATATTAATAACCTAAGAAAGTAAACATAAATAGTGTTGATATCATATTCTATGTAAGGGTAAGAAATAGATATATGTAATCATAAACATGATCATAAGAGTATGAGAATGTGATCAAAACATTTAATAATAATACCAAGAATATAAAATATCTTAAAAATGAATCAGGGAATAAAACATGACATTTAATAAGGGATGAATCATAAATAATTAAATAATATAAACCATGAAATCATAACCTGTTAATAGACATTTAATTATGGAAAATAAATAAGAATGTAATATTATTTCAATGGAATCCATGGAATCACTTCCAAGACAATCATAGTAGTATGTGTTCACTCCTCATACTATCATGGTTGTCATTTTTATCTCCCATAGAAATCTAAGTATCATTAGTTCACTCCTCATACTATCTTCGTAGTCATGTTCCACTCTAATGGCCATCTATTTATTCAAGTTTCACTCTCAATTCTATCATTGTAGTCATGGTTTACATCCAAGACCATATTAGTCTATCTCATGAGATATAAATCTTTACCGAGTTCATTAGAGAAATATATAGGTCCCACCCATCCCATTATGTAATAATACATACCTATGGAAAAAAATCATAAACAATCATATCATAACCCATGAAAGGAAATGGGAATAATAAAATGTAATCATATCATAACCTGTCCAAAATTATATAGGTTTCATAATTATTTAATCGTTAACATAACCCATGAAAAGAAGAGGGTTTCAAAAGTATATATCTTTTGAAAGAGAAATTGGATTCATAAATAATCATTTCATTAATATATAAACCATTCATAGATATAATATAAATTAAAAAAAATCAATAATTTTCCCAAAAATGCATGAGTAACATCAACAGATGTTATCATAGATGGGAAATAATTTGGCGTGATCATTTTAAAAACATTCAATGGGGAAAATAACTTTTATTTAAAAAATAATTTGTAATATATTAAACCATTTGAATACAATTTTATTTTTAAATAAACATTAATAATTATAAATAATGTTTTGAAATAATTTCTAAATCTTCTTTTATTTGAAAACTTATAGAGGGGCTTAACAACCCTTGGAAAACCAATTTTCCATGAGAACATATAAATAAAGCTTGAAAACCTTTTGAAAACTATTTTTTCAAAAATAGATTTTAAAAATTATAAAAATTAAAACTATTTAACATTAAAAGGATGATTCAAATAAATGAAAGTGGGTAAATTTGTATACGCCGAACATTCCCTCTGAATCTTAACAAATTTAGAATATCACCTCGACCGAAAAATAAAAAAATATTACATTTTTAATGAATTTTTTTTAAAAGTGAAATCAAGGGTAAAAATGTCTTTAAAATATTATAGGATAATAGCATAATATTCTGGGAAACATTTTTATAAAACATGGTCTTGAAAGAACACATATTTCTGACTAAAGAGATAGGTTAGCTCATATTTTTTAAAAAATATTTTCTTAATTATCTAAAGTATCAAAGAGTAGAAAAATTATACTAATACATTGGGAAATCAAGACTAACCAAAGTTTAAGAAAATTCATGAATCTTCATTAAATAAGGATCAAAATATTTTGTTACATAAAACATGAAAATAAAAAATCTAGATAAGTGGTGAGATAGTTTCAATAAAATCTTAGCACATTGTTAATTTGAATCCTGCTAACCATATAGGAAAATTAAATTACCTAGAGAGTAAAACAATCTTGAAAATAAGGATATTCTTGTTATATTATGTCATATGTAGTTTATATAGATCATATAAATAAATAGGTGTATAACTTGGCATATGTATCAATGAAAGAAGATTGAGACAAAATTAATTTACCGAATTGGTATATTTTGAAACATAATCTCGATGAAATAAGGATCAAAAAATTGTTATGTAAATAACCACATATTTAATTATATGAGTCATATAATACATTCATTGGTAGTATATACACTACACAACAATAATTGAGTGGTGAATAAGGCATGTATATCATTGAAATAAAGTGTGAGATGAAATTACCTTACTGTATGCCTTCACTCTCTTCGTACTCGTAAAATATTACTGTATAATAAATGTGAGTTTATTATACAGATTTTACATATTCTTATAATTATATCAAATTCCATATATTGTTTTTTTATGACCTTATATTACCTTCTTATTAACCAATATATGTTATATTTTCACTTCAGGTAATATCGGCTTTGTTCTTTTCATGTGTCTTAATTTGTTATATATTTGGTCCTTATATCAATATCATGATTTATAGATTGTAAAAAATGATATAAATATCCTTTATATTCATTATATTTTTTATAATAATATATATGATATAGAAGTATGAAATGGAATACACCGTTCATGGAGACAGTAGGTCGAACGTAAGCATAGACATTGTTTCTGTTTTATTATCGTATTGGAAGAAAAAGAGTAAATGAAACATATATATATATATATATATATCATTATTAAATTAGCATTATTATATCATATATATCATATAATTTCACAAAATATATACTTAATACATTATATGTAGTGTGTGAACGAATCACTTCGCTTTATGGGGGAGGTAGTCCATACTTTCTCAAATGAAATTATAATATTTAAAAAAGATGTTATGTATAATTATTTCTATTATAAAATAATTAAATAAACATAAATACATTATAAGTATAAAAAATATTTTATAAAAACATAGTTTCCATAAAAATGTTCACCATGAGAGGTGGTAAAGGAAGAATGAATAATCATTGTTTTGTTTGGTGGTAGTTCGATATACACATAAATATTATGTTGGTGACCCATTAGATAGAAGTGTGTGTATGTGGATGTAGAAATAAAAGAATATAAAATCACATTATACTAAGAATACAGGTGTTTTTTAATATTAATGAAACAAGTATAATGGATGGGATTGGTAATGAAATATGTTAAATGATCTTGAGGGAGGATGTTACCTCATTTTTGTGTAACTCCTTTTGTATTTCACCAAAGGACTTCCTTGGATTGTATTCTGTCTAAATGGATGCTTCATGGAGGAACTTATGGATGTTTTTGATATATTTGGGATGATTTTTGTTGAGCCAAATTATCTTTAGAGGGGATAGGAAGTTGGAGGAGAGGAGTCCTTTTATAGTGGATGATGAGTGGCACTATTGTAATGTTTTGGAAAAGCGAGACCGCATCCATGTTTTGTTTTTTAATGTGGATCCAATAATGGTACAATGTCGATAACATGAAGGATATGGTCTATATATGTCTAATATATGGCTTTTCTACCAGTTTCTATGTCATATTATGTCATATATTCAAGGTTTATTCCCTTATTCATCTTAATTTAATCATAATCATTGAGAATTATTTTAATTACAATCAGTAATATTTTTTGTTAAAAACTAATATTATCATATTATACATGATAACATATTATAATTTAAAATATTGAATACAATTTTACAAATTAATATCACAAAAGTGGTTTAAATTAATAAAAATTTACCCGCAGATAGGATGACAATGCGAGTTTTAAAGTAAAAACATTCAAAATATTGCAATGTTTTTATTATCAATTTCAAAGTGAAATTGATTCCAATGAAATAAGTTGGATTTATTTTTTAAAATATAAATCTAATTTCAATTTATAATAGCTAAAAATATACTTTAAATATATAAATAAATTTGATGAAAAATCATTTTTGAATTACAATTACGTAATTTTAATTATTCATTAAAAAATAACACATCACATAAAAATACCAAAAATTTCCCATAACCAAAATTTAATGATGTTATTTTAAAGGCGAATATTTCTTTGACATATAATAGCTATAAATGTTTAAAAATTTAGATTTAAAATAGGTTCTTTGTTCAACACGTTGTAAAATGTCTATAATAAAAATATTGGGTTTTATTTGTTAAATTGTGTTTATTCATATCATATGCCTATAAAATATACTTGATAAATATAAAAAAAATATTTATTTGGATTTATAACATATATATTACATTAAAATGAGTTTCTAATAGTAACTAATTTAATATATTATGATTAATATAATTGTTTGAGCATAAGAATTGTATTTTAAAAATGCTCCATTTATATACAATTGGTTCTTATATTCATTTCTAAATATTTTGTAGCTAGTTAATTTATTTTATATTTTATAAAACATATATTTTTTATATTTTTGTTAATAATATTCATGAAACCTAATTAGCTCCTATTTTATACATTATTATATTAAATTTTAAAATATTTAATAATATATTATTGTTTAGTTACACTCGGTCTTCCATGTTACCAACCCTTAAACATTAAATAATATAGTGTTTTTAGCCTAGAATTTATTTTCATTATTTACTAGTGATCATTTCAGTTTATTATCTGAGATAATTAGTTTATGACACTAACAAACAATCCCATATTTTAAAAATATGAAAATCAACAAAGCAATAATTTTTCCCCAATATAAAATGTTTAAATTATAACCCAATGAAAATTATTCATGATATTCAACATGATGTAATATTTTCTATTACCCAAAAATAATCCAGCTCAAAAAATAATTATGAGATGATAAAAAACATCCAGAGTATGAGACATAAAAAAGAAAAAATAAATAATCTAATTAGTACATGAATACTTATAAAAACATTTCATTTCAAAATAAACATTTTGGTTCAAAATAATATTTTTATTAATAATAAAATCATAATATCGACACAAATATTTTAATAAAACAATTTTTACAAAATAATATTTGAAAAATAAAAAACATAATGGTTTTTTTGCAGTCATTTAAAACCCATTTTTTTACAAATATTTATTTTCCCATTAAAAAGTCGAATATAATTTTATTTAAGAATATGACTAGAATCTTACCTTGAGAAATCATAGAAGTTCATTAAACACCAATATCAACCATCGAGAAAACATTTTTTTGTTATGTAACATGATTTTAGATATAAGTATTTCAATTTCATTTAACTATAAGGTTGGCTTCCACACCCAAAGGATTGGATAGCTATCATGTATCCACCAATCCTTGGTATATAATAGAACCAACCATCCTTTATTTATAATGAAACCACTTATCATTGGATTATTACAGAACCAAGCCCCCTTTTATATAATTAATCCCCCTATTATCATAAAAAATTCCAAAAAATCATAACATAATTATAATAACATGTATCCATTAATTTCATCGTTGCACAAATAAAATATTATTTACACCCAACAAAAATACATTAAAGTATTGAAATATTCATTCCATTTTAAAATACTTATTGTAATTAACCATAATAAAGGGAATGAGGGTTTTTTCATGAAGAAAAAATGGTATCGTAAAAAGGAATTAAAAGGTAAAAAATAGTTATGATGATGGGAAAATTATTTATCACCATATGCATTAAAATTGAATGCTTCTTTTTTTAAATATTTAATTAATATCAAAAAATTTCATTTTAAATATGTAAAAAGAATCATTTCCATACGAATACATCCATAAAATAATTTTAAAAATTATGAAATTGGAGAAAATGAGTTTAAGGGAAATTTTAAATGTTTTTCTGAAAATACCTTACATTTAGTTTGACTTATCACATATGTTCTTTACCATCCTCTTCTTCAAATAAATTCATCATTTTTGCACCAAAATCATTACTATGTTGGTTCTATGATCAAAACACGACCTATTGAATGTTGGATGGATAGAATGAGTGGATTTTGATAGTATTTGGTGGAACCAATGTATTCTTATATTGGGAATTAACAATAAGAAGAGGTTCCCAATTATAAAATAGGGGAGGGGTACTTAAAGAATTTAATAAAATCAGAATTTATTGTAATATAAGTTTTTTCCCATTTGGATCAAAATTGATAATATTGAAATATAATTTGTTGTTGTGTTGAAATTCTCTTATAATATTTATTTTTAACAATTACGGATCAAATTTGCACAGTTATATTTTAATTTTATTCCCCTATTAACAATTTAGATATTTACATTTATTTCAATTTTTTATGAAAAAAGATTTAATATATTTAAAATTAAATTAATAATGGACCATAAATTGTCTTTGAATGATCTTATCAACAATATCCTAATCAACTCCCTGAAGAAATAATTTTTAGTAATTTTAAAATATTTAATAAGATATGATTTATTACAAAATATCATTAGTCTCAATTTGGAAAATAATTATATGTTTTTACATTAAGAAGATACATAAAATTATTAAAATCATATATAAAACTTCCAAAAATAAAATATATTTTATAATTAACTACATCATTCGTTAGAAACCGTAAATCATTCAAAATAATATTTTTGAGAGTTCTTTAACTAATATTATTGATTTTTTTACTATTTCCACAAACACAATGTCAGTGATGCAGATGAATTGAATATAATTATTTCATCACAAAAAATTATAAATAAATTAACCTAATGAAATAACCATTTATATATAAAAAAATTTATAACTCAGAAAATCTTCTTTTTATCCCTATGTCCAAAATTTAGAGATAATGAAACAAACAGAATGATATTTTTTACTTTTCTTAACATATAATAATATAAATGACAAACTCATTGAAAAAATGGATAACAAAGATCATATATTCAACATTTGGATGATTATGGATGATATATACTCGTATAATAAAATTTATTTAATTATTTGGGAATTTATTTGATCCATATAATATTATTTATAACCACAATTACCTTTTGTACCCTTTACCATGGTAGTAATAATTACCCAAATTAACATTCATAATGAAAAAAAATTAAAGGAGAATATTTAATAAATTTTTAGCTACACTTTGAAAATAGAGAATCCATTTTTAAATTTTTACAAAATAGATGTGTCGGAATTTAATTTAATATTAAAATCACAAAACATGACATAAAAGCTTTTCTCAAAAAAATCTACTTTTGGTATGAAGTGTTTTAATCATAATTTCAATTATAAAATTATTTTCAAATTATATGAATAATATTATTATTTTAAATCAACATAATCAAATAAAATTTTATATATAATCTGATAAAATTGACATTGTATATGTGCGAAAATAAATAAAAATTATATTTTCACTATTCATTTAAAAATCAATCATTCTAGAAAAATATCAAAAAATAATCTTAATATATTTTTTAAATGAGAATTAAAAAACAAAATATTTATTTTTAAAATTTAATTAAAAATAATAATACAACACTTTTAAATAAAATCTTATAAGAAATTATTTTAATAAAATTATTTCTGGATAAATTTAAAAGTTACATAAAATTATTATCTTGAATATAACTACATAACTTATGAATAGTTTTAAATATTAAAATTATTTATACTATCAATAAATTGATTTTTACAATACATTTTACTTTATGTCATTGTTTGAGTATCTTTCATCCCAAATATTTCAAACCACAAAATTGTGATCTTTTTTTAAATTTTATCTGTTACTTTGACCATCATAATGTTAATTTAAATGATAAATGTAAAAAGTTACATTCTACTTCTTTTAATATCATTTTAATTTTTTATAGAGATAATAAAAACATTTGTTTGATTCAAATGATTTATTTTAAGTAATAATTGTTTATTTAATGTAAATTTTTTATTTATTTTTTAGTGATTGAATAATTACCATAAATTATTATGCAACATAGACACAATATCTATTCAATTGATATAAAAAAATAATGGTTGTAAAAATAGTTAGTGTAATTTATTATTTGCGAGTTATAGTGTTCCATAGATTTTATAGATAATAATTAAATATTAAGGATATGTGAAAGGATAAGCCTTAATTTCCTTTTCATTCATTTAGTTTTGAAATAAAAATTATATGAATAATTTTAAAAATTATATTGATGATATTTTATAATGATTCAAATTTTATTAATTGATTTAAAGTTCATAAAATTCAATTACTTGGTCACATGAGTGGGATTTGGTTTAAAATATTTTCTATGGTCTATAAATGGTTTCTTTTTTCCTTTTATAGTGACATTATTCACCATTAATGTCAGGAAGCTATTATATTGTTTTAATTTTCAAAAGGATAAATGAGGGGTTAAAACTAAATGATAAGGTTTATAAAAGAACCAAAACATTTAAAAATTTTATTACATTAGAATATTTAAAATCATTCCCTATAAATTAATTAATTATAACAAACTACGTCCATTTGAAAATTAAAAATAATTTACATTAGTTCAATACTTTACAAAATTCTCAGAATACCTCTCTCCTCACTTATAAAAGGACACTTTTTCTCTATTTTATTCACACCGAAATTAGAAAAATATTTAAACCATATCCTACCTGTCTATCTTTTCAACATCCTTTGAACAATTATTGTAGTTCTAGTATTCTATAATTACAGACAGTAATTCCCTTATGTGGATGTTAATGGAAGTGTACCTAATAATATGTAATCATGTTTAGTGATATATTTTCATGATCATGAATATTTATAATATATTTTTCCGTAGGCTATATCTCAAATTATAGTGCTATGATGGCTGCTTGAGAATCCCATCCCAAAGCTTCTTGCAAACCACCTCTCTAGACTAACTGGGGGAGGAGCAGTGGAATGCTGAAGCCAGGGCAGATTTGAAGCACCGAGACCTCAACAGTGAGCGACGACCGCGTCGTAAAACCAATCCAAACCAAGAATATTGAGATGAAACGGAAATATATCGAATACAGAAAACAAAAATCCTACCGCAGCCTGAGATGGAGTCAACGGCTGATCCGCACATCCCAAAGCCCGCGTGAAACTGCCGCCGCAAACCAACTAGGAAAGTACCACCGGAACCGGAAGCCAGAGCAGCAATAAACGGGAGGGTCGAAACAGAGAATCACGCCCACAACTGAGCCGCCAACCCTGGCCGACAAAGCCACTGCCTTGCAAAGCCAAACCTGAATCTCGTAGATGAGCCACAGTCCAGAAAACCACGCCGCACCACCGTCGGCATCGCGAAAGGAAAAACCGTAAACACCTTGAAACATAAGAACCAAACAGAAGAACAACCACTGAGGGGAAAGCCTCCACAAGATGTTCCATGTGGGTTTTTAGTACTCTTTTCATTACTATAGCGTTTTTTATTGTTATGTTTTATATTATTGATCATATAGTGTTTTATATTGATCATTTGAATTTTCTTTTCGTGAATTTTCACTAGAAGGATAATCAGTTAGTTTCCACCCAATTTGTCTGAATTAATATTGATTTATAAAATTTGAGCTAGGTGTTTCAATAAAACGTAACAATTCAATAAATTTATTATCATTCTTGTAAATTTTCATTTGAAAGTTAATTTATTTTTACTAATATATTCTTTAAAGGTATTTCATGGAATGAAAAATGTAATTAAATGTTTTTTCTTCTAATATAGGTTTTCATAATTTTTAAATGGGATTTCTAACACTGAGGTGGATTTTATTGGATTTTAATTTTTTTTAAAAAAATAGACCATGGTTTTGAAATGTATTTTGAAAATATTGGAACTTTAGAAATGTTTGGTGCATTGAGAAATATGCATGGGTAGCCATACAGTGTCTTACACCATAATGAGTTAACTATAGAGATATCGATTAACTATATAGAGATTCTATATTGGTTGTTTCTAACGTTATATATTTTCATGATCTTGAATATTTATAATATATTTTTCCGTAGGCTATATCTCAAATTATAGTGCTCTTTTTCATTTAAATTTTTTTATCACGTAATGGTTTTTATCAGGTATTGTTGCTCACAAGTTTTTAGATGTGGCTGTATCACCAAAAATCACATTATGATATTTCATGAATATGTGTTTACATTCTTCCATTATAATAAAGGGAGAACATTTCATATTTAATCTGTTATAATTTTCATATTTCTAGAAATTAGAATCAAAAATAATTTTATGAAAATAAAGGGGAAATTAATTTACAAAATGATTTTAAATTTTATAAATAATTTTTAAAAATATTTATCTCTTAAAAGATAGAACTATTTAATTTTTTATATTAGTACTTTTATAGACTATGTGGTGGTATCTTCATGGGATTCATTCTCAAAACTAAATTTTAACTATGGGCAGTTGTATATTTTTAGTTATAGGATATAGGTATAGGGAAGGGAATTTTGTATCATGATGGATTATATTTTTCTCTCTATCTTTGGTTTGGGTTGGATTGAAGGTGAATATTTGTCACTTGAATACTTGTGAATATTTACAATTCATAATATTCAGTTTTACCCTTTTGGAATTGGTTTGTATGGATCTGGATGTATATTTTTCCTATTAATAGTACTTGGGTTATATTTGTTGTTTTGGTTATATTCAAGACTTTTTTGGTTATCTTGTTTCGCATCACTATGTGACATCTAGCTTGAGTGTAGGTTTTCTTTGACCTATTTTGGCTTGATATAATTTTTTATCTGAGTGAATAGACATCCAAATGTTTGTTAACACTATTTTAATTTGGTTCACTTTCATTGGTTGACATGAGTTTGGATTTCCAGAATTCAAATATTATAAGGCCCCAACCTTAAACCTTACTTAATCTTGAGTTATTACAAGATTACACATTGAGGATCTTTTCGGGTTTAGAGTTTTAGAGAATTAGATCATAAAACTTGCATTACATTCCATATATAAACAAAGTGGTTACATAAAGATAGTATTCTTCTTTCCCATCAATGGAAACATATTTAAAATAAAACATGGATTCTTTCTTGACACTTCCTTGACAATATCATCATATCATGTACCTTTCCCTTGACCTGTGGAAAACATTTCAAAAAAACTTGGGATTAGCATAAAAAGCTCAGTAAGGGATAAAAATATGGAAAGGAAGCATGGGTACATATATACATAAGAATGAAATCATACTTTACCCATAAAACATAAGCACTTTAACATACCTCATCAAATCATGAATAAATCATAGAAATCATAAGACATAAAGGTAACTTGAGGCATTCATAATATTATTACGTAGGGAGTAACCTTCTTGGTTACGTTTGGAATACCCATCACAGTATATTCCCTAAATCTCTTCGGAGAAACCTTAACATTTCACTCCTTCGCGTTACCCAATGCATTGGAGAGCTATATCGGGCTCACCCGCCCTTAGTTTATCACGGAACCACCCGTCTTCATAATAATGCCCAATAACCTCAACATAATCGTATCACATAAAACATGCATAAAGAAAACATAAAATTTCCACCTTTCAATCACAAGATATCAATACAACACATTGATAAAAAAACATCATGAAAACCATTTTCAATAACAAAATAAAAGAAAAGTAAAACATGGTATTTATTTTTCTTTTTAAAAAAGGGTAGGGCTTGTAGAGGAAGCCGAAACTCAAATAATGGTCACAGCGGTGGAGAAGTCGTTGTCGCCGCATACGTACGACAAAAACATTCTCTTTTGTCCTTTAGTAAATGCTTTGTATAAAAAAGATTCATTTTGAATAAACGTAAAATTCAAAGGGGTTTATACACCGCATAAAAGAAGGTTGTTTATAAAACAAAATATGCCTCGATGAAAGGAGATTGAGATGAAGTCCCATACCTCGGGTCCGACTTGACTCGATCGTTCTTTAATTTCCTGAATAATAAACTTGAGTTAATTTATACTTGCATAAGAACCTTTTTAAAGTTCATTATTCCTTTTATATCACTTATTTCCATGTCATGAACACTATGTAATTATTTAAGTTAATAACGGTCGTTTTAACGATCATTGGTACTTGAGTCAAAAATAAACCCTTTATAATTACAAGTTGTTCATGTATCCATTATATCTAGAATTATTATCATGATGTATATATCATATATATCTAGTATATACATGCATTTATAAGATTACATAATCATTTAGAGGTAAGAAATGAAATGCACCGTTCATGGAGACGGTAAGCCATACGTACGTATGAACGCTACTTTCATTTCTATTTCGTATTTTATAGAATGGAATCATAATGATATAAAGGTATATTATAATTCCAGTATAATATCATATATAATATCATAGTTCCATCCCTTATACGTCCCACATATGGTATTTAACGAATCAAATCACTTTGAGGGGGCGGCAGTCCGCACTTCCTTAAATGAAGATATCACGTTTACCCATAATAGAAACCAGAAAGGTATGCCCAAAATGAAAAATACAGAAGCTTAAGGAAAACATAAACATATTATATATCATATATAAATATATTTTCATCTTAATGGCCACCTTTTAAGGTGTTAAAAGAATGTTGAACAATCATCGTTTTGGGAGGCATAAATTCACCATCTACGGAAACAGTATGTTCTTTAACCATTAGATGTAGGTGTGTGTAAGTGTAGCTCTAATACTTCTTATAACAAAATCCTAGTATATTGAAGATACTGGAGTTGTTACAAAAGAAATTAATAAAATGATTTTATGGGGTTGGAGAAGCAAAATAAAACAAAAGGACTCAAGTGAAGACATTACCTTAAAATCGGGTAACTCCCTTTGGTTTGAGCTAAAAGGCTTCCTTGGAAAGACTTCAGCCAAAAGTGAGGCTTCAAGGAGTAATATAGGGATGTGGAGAGACAAAATGGGCAGGGGTTGGCCGAGACAAAGGCTTTGGGAGTGTGGGTAAGGAGGCAGAGGTGGGGGCCTTTTATAAGAGGAGAGGAGGGACACTCTTGGAAAGTAATGAAATGTTACTTTATTTGAAAATGATTTTCAGATTCAAAAGGTCCCAAATTGATATAATTCGAGGTTAAGGTGATAAGGGTTCGAAATACATCCATAAAATAGGTTTTGGACATGTTTAGGTCATAGATTTTACATTATCATTTCATTTTATTTAAATCCATTATTAATGAGGTAATCGCCGCATCATCATAATGTCATAAATAATTTAATAAATTTAATGTCTAAAAATTATAAAAAAAATATCATGATGTAGGAAATATTTTTATCTTACTAATTAATATTTATAGTCCAAAATATCATATATGTAGACAAAAGTAAAAATATTTTACTTAGGTGATACATTCTTTGTCACATTTAACATTCTTTAAAAATAAAACGATAAAAAGTCACTTTCTCACAAAAGTGATTCCATGGGGGCCCCAAGTTTGGCACAAGGAATCCCATGGTTGGTCATGAGACATCCAGTATCCTTAGGACACATGCTGTGGTCTTTTTGTATTATTATGATATCATTTTATTATCCTTAACTACCTGATTACTCATTAATCAAGATAATTAAAGATAATTACTGTCGTTACTATTCATAATGTCCAAAAACAAAAGAGTCTTGATTACTTAATTTGGACCATCTGATTCCAAATATGTAATCCATTTTACCAAATTCCAAACACATAAATTGAAATAATTGATTTAAAAATAATTCCCGTTATCAAAACAAATAGCGGGTATTTTTTTGAAACAATATCTATTAAAAGTTTGGCATTAGTTTATGCCCAATTACAAACTGAAATTAATCCTAATGACCACCATTGGATTAAATGGTAAAAATATATTCTAATTTAACTTTAAAACAAATTCAAAAGATAATATAATCATATAAATAAAGTAGATTAAAAAGCAGTTTTGATGTAAAATACAGTATTTTTCACTATTCATAAAAAAATGAACATTGCCAGAAAAATACAAAAAATTAACACAAAGTAAATTATGATGTCCCAATCATAAAGAATAAGTTTATTTTGACAAACATAGATTATAAAATTGTCAAAAGATAGATTTAAAAATGTTTTTCCATCAAAAGACAGTAAAACAATCCTTTAAAAATATTAGAGTATTTCATGCTTAAGATTGGATTTATTTTCATTTTAAGCCTCTAAAACACTATCTAATTCATTAATAGACATAGATAAAAATATATATTATTCATTACTTACTTGGGATGTTACATCCTTCTCCCCTTTAGAAAATTACGTCCCCGCAATTTATTTACTTACCGAATAAATGGGGGTACTTATCCCTCATTGCATTTTCAGATTCCCACGTTGCCTCTTCCATCATGTGGTTTTTCCACAAAACCTTTACCTGATTAATCACCTTATTTCGTAACACTTTCTCCCTATGGTCAAGAATCTGGACCGGTTGTTCCTCATAAAATAGGTTCTCTTCCAGCTGAACTACCTCTGGACTCAAAACATGAGATGGATCTGGAAAATACTTTCTCAACATCGAAACGTGAAAAACATTGTGGACCTGAGATAAACTCGGAGGTAAAGCCACCCGGTATGCAACTGATCCAACTCTCTCCAGAATTTCATATGGTCCATTGAACCTTGGACTCAGCTTTCCTTTCTTACCAAATATCATCACACTTTTCCTTGGTGAGACTTTGAGAAAAACATGATCACCTACCTCAAAAGATAGATCCTTCCTCCTGTTGTCTGCATAAATATTCTGCCTACTCTGAGCTGTTCTCATGTGTTTCTGAATCAGCTGAACTTTTTCTGCCATCTCTTCTACCAATTCTGGTCCCATCAACTTCCTTTCACCCACTTCATCCCAGAAAGCTGGAGTTCGACACCGCTTCCCATATAATGCCTCAAATGGTGCCATCTGTATACTGGCATGAAAAATGTTATTATAAGAAAACTCAACCAAAGAAAGATGTTGGTCCCAACTTCCCTGATAATCCATCGAACAAGCAAGTAGCATATCTTCCAAAGTCTGAATTGTTCATTCTGACTGCCCATCCGATTGAGGATGAAATGTTGTACTAAAATTTAATTCAGTACCCAAGGACTTCTGAAGGCCTTTCCAAAAGTTAGAAGTGAACCTGGGATCACGATCAGATACAATGGAGAGGGGAACTCCATGTAACCTGACTATCTCTTTAAGATAAAAACGGGAAAGTTGATCTAGGAAAAAAGTATCTCGTATAGCAAGGAAATGAGCAGATTTAGTCAAGCGATCAACAATAACCCAGATTGCAATATTACCTCGAGATGTCTTCGGTAATCCCATAACAAAGTCCATTGATATATTCTCCCATTTCCACTCTGGCACTGGTAAAGGCTAAAGCATCCCTTTCGGTAACATCCACTCTGCTTTAACCTGTTGACATGTCAAACACTTCACAGTAAAATCAGCAATATCTCTTTTCATTCCATCCCACCAGTAATACTCCCGCAGATCTCTGTACATCTTAGTACTGCCAGGATGAACTGAAAACGGAGAACTATGAGCTTCACATAACAACTCTCTCTTCAACTGTGAATCACAAGGAACACACAATCTCTTACCAAATCTCAAAAGGCAATCATTATCAATGTTGAATTCAGGCAACTTACCCTTCTGAACCAACTCTACCTTTT
Organism: Viscum album; assembly: GCA_963277665.1. NCBI lineage: Eukaryota > Viridiplantae > Streptophyta > Magnoliopsida > Santalales > Viscaceae > Viscum > Viscum album. The sequence goes on along the minus strand of OY728150.1, from coordinate 1,571,216,359 downwards.
TCTACAACTCACTATCTTGCTTCTGTGCTTGCTTGATTCTGTCTGATAGAGATGATATCACTGATACCTAAAACAAAACAGAAGAACTTCCTGCACCAACAACTTCTATGCCAAAGTTCATCAAATCCTTAACCAAAGGATCACGTTCCAAACGCAAAGCATCAGCCACTTTATTTGCTTTTCCCAGATGGTAATGAATTGTACAATCATAATCCTTGATTAATTCTAGCCATCTCCTATGTCTCATGTTCAACTCTTTCTGAGTGAATATATACTTTAAACTTTTGTGATCAGTATATATTTCACACTTTACTCCATACAAATGATGCCTCCAAAATTTTAAAGCGAAAACAACAGAAGCAAATTCTAAATCATGTGTAGGGTAATTTACCTCCTGAGTTTTCAACTGTCGTGAAGCATAAGAAATTACCTGATCATTCTGCATTAGGACACAACCAAGTCCTTTCAATGAAGCATCATTGTAGATAACAAACTCACCATTCCTAGAAGGTAGTGCCAAAACTGGAGCATTCACCATTCTTATTTTCAATTCCTGAAAACAATCGTCACATTCTTTTGTCCAGATAAACTTAACACCCTTCCGAGTTAGCTTAGTCATTGGACTAGATAACGGTGAAAACTTTCTAAAAAAACTTCGGTAATAGCCTACCAAACCAAGGAAGCTACTAATCTCAGTTACATTTGTGGGTCTTGGCCAGTCTTCCACAACTTTTTTTTTGCAGGATCAACAGTTATCCCATCTTTAGAAACAATGTGACCAAGGAAAGAAATTTGTTACAACCAAAACTCACACTTGCTGAATTTTCCATACAATTTATTTTCTTTTAAGGTTTGCAAGATAACCCTTAAATGTCTTTCATGCTCCTCTTTACTTTTAGAAAACACCAAAATATGATCAATGAAAACCACCACAAACTTATCCAAGAACTCATGGAAAATTCTATTCATTAAGTACATGAATACAACAGGTGCATTGGTTAGCCCAAAAGGCATTACTACAAATTCATAATGGCCATATCTTGTATGGAATGCGGTCTTCGGAACATCTGCTTCCTTTACCTTCAGCTGATGGTACCCCGATCTCAAGTCAATATTTGAAAAATACTGAGCTCCCTGGAGCTGATCAAACAAATCATCGATATGAGGCAAAGGATATTTGTTCTTAACAGTGATGTTATTCAAGTCTCTATAATCAATGCAAAGTCTAATTGAACCATATTTCTTTTTAACAAATAAAACAGGAGCACCCCATGGTGATGTGCTAGGTCTAATGAAATCTTTCTCTAATAAATCTTGAAATTGCTCCTTCAACTCTAAAAGTTCAATTTGAGTCATTCGATTAGGGGGTTTTGAAATTGGCTTAGCATCAGGAACTAAGTCAATAGTAAACTCAACTTCCCGATCTGGTATTATTCTAGGCAACTCATCAGGAAAAAATCAGGATACTCATTTACCACTGGTACATCATTAATCTGAACAGTTCCCTTGTTTTCAACAATGTGTGCAAGGTAACATTCACTTCCATCTTTTACAAGTTTCTTGGCCTCTTGATAAGTTATCTACAGTAAGGGTTCATTCTTTTACACAAATGGAAAGTCTTTCTGAAAATAAACTTCTTTAGCCTTACAGTCAATATTAGCATGGTAAATAGAGATCCAATCCATACCTAGGATAACATCAAACTCTACTAGAGGTAGAACAATAAGGTTTGAAAGTTGGTTCTTTCCACAGATAAGGATAGGAAGATTCTTATAAATTCTTTTTGCCTCAACATTTCCCCTAGGTGTTTTTACCAAAAGTTCAGGAGTCATTTCTTGAGATGGTATTCCCATTTTACTAGAAAAGGTTTCAGAGATGAAAGAATGTGTGGACCACGAATCAAACAACACACTGGCATAATCGGAAAAAACAAACAAAGTACGTGATACAACTTCATTTGATGGCCCGACATCTGCTGAAGTAGTTGCAAAGGATTTCACCACCCCTTTCTGCTTGTAGTCTAACTACTTCCCATCACTCAAGCTCTTTGTAAGACACTCGTTTGCATAGTGAACCATCTCATTACACTTAAAACATTTCACTAACTGTAAATCAAATTTGGTTTTACCTTCACCTTGATATTTTTCATTGCAATCACGAGCCTTATGTCCCATATTACCACATCGGTAGCACTTTCCAGAATTCAGAATACATTCCCCAGCATTCCTTTTTCCACATTTATCATAAAATGGAAACTTAGATTTCTTACCATCAGACTTTTTTGAAGAATTCTTCCCTTTATCCTTCCACCTTGGTCTCTTCTTCTGCTGGTTGTTATATAACACTTGATCATCGGCAAACTCCATTTCCACCTTCTCAGCACATCGAACAAGCTTTTCATAACTTTTAAACTCACGAGAAGCTAATGCCCTTCGATATTTTGGCTTTAATCCTGAGTAAAAATGATTGATTTTACTATCAAGGTCTCGGATAAAATTTGGAGCATACCTTGCCAATCGTGTGAACCTTTCTTCATAGGTAGCCACTGAGTCTTCCTCTTGCATCAATTCCAAGAATTATTTTTCCATACTAAGTTGAATAGCCTTAGGAAAATACTTTTCAAGAAACATAACTTTGAATTCATCCGAGTCGAGAGCATCAATCTCATCAGCGTCCCTGATATTTTTATCCATCGACCACCACTGATCTGCTTGACCCTCCAAACAGTAAATAGCAAGACTAACCTTTTGATTGTCTGAACACCCCATGACATCGAAAATCTTCTCCAGTGCTTTAATCCACCCTTCAGCTAGCACAGGGTCAGATGATCCTCTGAATGATGGGGGATGTTTCCTCATATAATGTTCCACCACTAACATGTTCCTCTGCGGTTGATCTGGCTGATCTCGTGCATGGATACCACCACCATTTATCGCTTGAGTCAACTACGCCATTACTGTAACAAACTGTTCAGTTCCAATTCTGACCATCTCAGGATGCTGATTTGGAAGGTTATTTCCTTCTGTATGCCTTCCTAGCACTGCTTCCCTGTTTCCTCTGTGGAAAACCATTCTGAACAAACATGTCTTAGATGAGGCCACATAGTAATCTTCAAATACTATATCACTTCAATTTGACCATAAAAAATATTTTTGGATAATCATTTAATAGAATTCTAACTCCTAAAGTTATCTAAATCGACCTCTGATACCAACTATAAGGCCCCAGCCTTAAACCTTACTTAATCTTGAGTTATTACAAGATTACACATTGAGGGTCTTTTCAGGTTTAGAGTTTTAGAGAATTAGATCATATTACTTGAGTTACATTCCACATATAAACAAAGTGGTTACATAAAGATAGTATTCTTCTTTCCCATCAATGGAAACATATTTAAAATAAAACATGGATTCATTCTTGACACTTCCTTGACACTATCATCATATCATGTACCTTTCCCTTGACATGTGGAAAACATTTCAAAAAAACTTGGGATGAGCATAAAAAGCTCAGTAAGGGATAAAAATATGGAAAGGAAACATGGGTACATATATACATAAGAATTAAATCATAATTTACCCATAAAACATAAGCACTTTAACATACCTCATCAAATCATGAATAAATCATAGAAATCATAAGACATAAAGGTAACTTGAGGCATTCATAACATTCTTATGTAGGGAGTAACCCTCTTGGTTACGTTTGGAATACCCATCACAGTATATTTCCTAAATCTCTTTGGATAAATCTTAACGTTTCACTCCTTTACATTACCTAATGCATTGGAGAGCTATATTGGGCTCACCCGCCCTTAGTTTATCACGGAACTACCCATCTTCATAATAATTCCCAAAAACCTCAACATAATCGTATCACATAAAACATGCATAAAGGAAACATAACATTTACACCTTTCAATCACAAGATATCAATACAACACATTGATATAAAAACATTATGAAAACCATTTTCAATACCAAAATAAATGAAAAGTAAAACATGGTATTTATTTTTCTTTTAAAAAAACATAGGGCTTGTAGAGGAAGCCGAAACTCAAATAATGGTCACGGCGGCGAAGAAGTCGTTGTCGCCGCATACGTACGACAAAAACATTCTCTTTTTTCATTTAGTAAACTCTTCATATAAAAAAGATTCCTTTTGAATAAACGTAAAATTCAAAGGGGTTTATACACCGTATAAAAGAAGGTTGTGTATAAAAAAAATATGCCTCAATAAAAGGAGATTGAGACGAAGTCCCATACCTCGGGTCCGACTTGACTCGATCGTTCTTTAATGTCCTGAATAATAAACTTGAGTTAATTTCTACTTTCTTAAGAACCTTTTTCAAGTTCATTATTCCTTTTATATCACTTATTTCCATGTCATGAACACTATGTAATTATTTAAGTTAATAACGGTCGTTTTAACGATCATTGGTACTTGAGTCAAAAATAAACCCTTTATAATTACAAGTTGTTCATGTATCCATTATATCCAGAATTATAATCATGATTTATATATCATATATATCCAGTATATACATTCATTTATAATATTACATAATCATTTAGAGGTAAGAAATGAAATGCACCGTTCATGGAGACGGTAAGCCGTACGTACGCATGAACGCTACTTTCATTTCTATTTCGTATTTTATAGAATGGAATCATAATGATATAAAGGTATATTATAATTACAGTATAATATCATATATAATATCATAGTTCCATCCTTTATACGTCCCACATATGGTATTTAACGAATCAAATCACTTTGAGGGGGCAGTAGTCCGCACTTCCTTAAATGAAGATATCGCGTTTACCCATAATGGAAACCGTAAAGGTATGCCCAAAATGAAAAATAAAGAAGCTTAAGAAAAACATAAACATATTATATATCATATATAAATATATTTTCATCTTAATGGACACCTTTTAAGGTGTTAAAATAATTTTGAACAATCATCGTTTCGGGAGGCATCAATTCACCATCCACGGAAACAGTATGTTCTTTAACCATTAGATGTAGGTGTGTGTAAGTGTAGCTCTAATACTTCTTATAAAAACATCATAGTGTATTTAAGATACTGGATTTTTTACAAAAGAAATTAATAAAAAGAGTTTAGGGGGTTGGAGAAGCAAAATAAAACAAAAGGACTCAAGTGGAGACATTACCTTAAAATCGGGTAACTCCCTTTGGTTTGAGCTAAAAGGCTTCCTTGGGAAGACATCTGCCCAAAGTGAGGCTTCAAGGAGTAAGAGCGGGATGTGGAGAGACAAAATGGGTAGGGGTTGGCAGAGCCAAAGGCTTTTGGAGTGTGGGTAAGGAGGTAGAGGTGGGGGTTTTTTATAAGAGGAGAGGAGGGGAACTCTTGGAAAGTAAAGAAATGTTACTTTATTTGAAAATGATTTTCAGAATTAAAAGGTCCCACATTGATATAATTCGAGGTTGAGGTTATAAGGATTCGAAATCCACCCATCCAATAGGTTTTGGACATGTGTAGGTCATAGATTTGACATTATCATTTCATTTTATTTAAATCCTTTATTAATGAGGTAATCGCTGCATCATCATGATGTCATAAATAATTTAATAAATTTAATGTCTAAAAATTATAAAAAAAATATCATGATGTAGGAAATATTTTTAGATTTCTAAAAAAAATTTATAGGTCAAAAGATCATTTATATAGACAAAATTAAAAATATTTTACTTAGGTGATACATTCTTTGTCACATTTAACATTCTTTAAAAATAAAAAGATAAAAAGTCACTTTCTCACAAAAGTGATTCCATGGGGCCCCCAAGTTTGGCACAAGGCATCACATGGTCGGCCATGAGACAAACAGTAGCCTTAGGACACATGTTGTGGTCTTTTGGTATTATTATGATATCATTTTATTATCCTTAACTACCTGATTACTCATTAATCAATATAATTAAAGATAATTACCGTCGTTACTATTCATAATGTCCAAAAACAAAAGAGTCTTCATTACATAATTTGGACCTTTTGATTCCAAATATATAATCCATTTTACCAAATTCCAAAAATAGAAATTTCAATAATTTATTTAAAAATAATTCCCGTTGTCAAAACAAATAGCGGGTTTTTTTTGAAACAATATCTATAAAAAGTTTGGCATTAGTTTATGCCCAATTACAAAGTGAAATTAATCCTAATGACCACCATTGGATTAAATGGTAAAAATATATTCTAATTTAACTTTAAAACCAATTCAAAAGATAATCTAATCATATAAATAAATTAGATGAAAAAGCAGTTTTGATGTAAAATACAGTATTTTTCACTATTCATAAAAAAATGAACATTGTCATAAAAATACCAAAAAATTCACACAAAGTAAATTTTGATGTCCCAATCATAAATAATAAGTTTATTTTGACAAAAATAGCTTATAAAATAGTCAAAAGATAGATTTAAAAATGGTTTGCCATCAAAAGGCAGTAAAACAATCCTTTAAAAAATATTAGTGTATTCCATGCTTAAGATTTGATTTATTTTCATTTTAAGCCTCTAAAACACTATCTAATAAATTAATAGACATAGATAAAAATATCTATTATTCATTACTTACTTGGGATGTTACAAATAGTATGTGCAGAAATGGTTCTTATCCAACACACTTCTATAACTAAACCCAAGTAAATATGGTTTCTCTTGGACATATTACCAGGTTTGATAATTGGGGTTTGTATTCATTTCAATTAAATGAATGGAAATTTTATTTAAATTTACCACTTCCTTTTCAAATATTGTCTTTCATTGATAGAGATCATAATTTATTTGAATTATTATTATTTTAAAGTATTGGTTTGAGTTATTGAATTCATTTAATGATTTTGGGAATGTTCACATGATCTAATTGACTATTTTATTTTTTCTATTAAATAATGAAATTCATAATAGCTCTTCCAAATAAAAGAGTGGAAGCTATGAGATAGTTTTTGCAACTGAATCATCTAGTGGATCATTTATTGGTAGAAGTTATAATATGCTCCATTCAGATACTAGGTCATGTTGGTTGTAGGAATAAAGTATTTTTGGTGGATCATGGATTAGAATTTTCTTGGACGAATCCACCGATCTTCCATGGTGAAAAAGGACCACAATAATTATGTTTTCTTCTTGGTCAGATTGAGAGAATTTTTAACTTCTTGAAGCTACCTCAAGACTATGTGGTGGGATTTTCTACATAAATGATTGAGGGACTGGGAAAGATAAGGTGGGAATGTGTTATGAAAGTTATGTTTCAACAGGATATTACATGGTCTCCCATAAAGAAAATAATTAATTGGTTGATTTTTATTGAGATTTTACATACATAAAATACCTGGGAGTATTTGGCATTAGAGAAAGGTGAGTGTACGCTTTTGGATTATTCTAACCAATTTTTTGATCTTCTACAAATGGAATTGGAGCTTTCCAATAATTTGTTTCTAAATTCCCAGAAGAATGATTTGTTATTGAGTCTTGATATCTCGTTGACGTTGATTCTCTTTTTCCATCTAAAATCTATTGTGGTAGTTGATAAAGAATCCTTGGATGAGGTGGAAATAGTTGGGTTAGTTATTATCTCGAGTGTTTCCATTGACTGGAAATGGATAAATAGGAACATTCATTAATCTTATGAACTAGTTTCATGGGCTTTTTCAGGAAAACAAGAGGTTATATTCTATCATTTTGGGATGTGTGGTCATACCAAGTCAAAATATATGTAGGATACTATGAAATTTCCTCATTTCATGTTTTCAAAATTTCTGACACATTTATATGAAAGGATATCACTGGGAAGTGAGACATAATTCACTTTTACTAAGGATTACCATGTTCATAACGATTCTTACAAGGGTGTTTGGTCAAATCCTCAGGATGATCGGGTATTTATGTGGCTATGATTGAATGTATATATGATACTATGTATGGTTAAGAAAAATATGAATTATGGATAGCTACTATTAGAGGTGCCATGTTTATTTCATTTTCTATGATTTCGGCTTCATTGGGTATTGATGATACTCGTTCTTTTATATCATTATTGTTATTTTACATGTTGGGATTATTTTTGGAACTCATACGCTATTTTTTTCAATATTCCTTGCTTTTGGGAGAGTATGATCATGGTTTTTAGTGTCTAGTGTGTCAGACGATGATATATGAATTTAATGTGTAGTGGTACTTCTTACTAAATGATATTGACATCATCAACATGGTTATTAGCATGTATTAGATTATCAGTGTTAAGGAAAAAATATTTATTTAACACCATCAGATACAGTTCTTATCTACAAATGGGTTCACTCATGTTTTTTAGGGTGAGGGGACTCTATATAAAAAAAGGAATACGATATTGTTCCATATTATAGGGTAATATTGTGTTAGTTTTCAGATTTATTGATTGATTTAGATGATAATTTCATAGGTGGTAAACTTCATATAGTGGTGAGTTTGTACCCCAATGTCTTTTTATATGATTTTCTTTTTTATTGCTACAATTAGACGTTGAATTTATTATTTAAATTATCCTTGGTATGATTCACATTTTTATTCCATATTATTGAATGGAACCTCCTGATTTAGCAGAACATATGGTCCAACATGGGGACTTTTATGCTAAATTATATATTCTTCCTAGTGTTCCACCAAGGGATTTGTTTGTCCTCTTATATAAGAAGGAAAACTGAAGAATCTGACTATTTATTGACTATTTTAAGTCATATTGGGATACCATTAAGAATAAATACCCTTTCTAAGTATTGATAAACATTTTTACCATATTTTAGGGGAACATTGGTTTTCAAATATTATCCATAGATGAGGGTACCTCTATTTGAGAGTATATGAAAAGGATATGCCTTAAATTGTGTTTAGGATCTAGTATGGGCATTATTTGTTGCTAGTTATATCACTAAGACTAACTAATTATCTTACCTTTATTATGGATTTTATATATTAGATCTGTCATTGTCTCTTATACTATTTGTTTTATTGTATTCATTGATGATATTTTGGTGTACTCAAAGAAATAGGAGGAGAACAATGACCATTTGGATATCTATAGGTGAACCCTGAGAGAACATCATCTATATGGTAAGATTTACATGTATAATTTATGTACCTAAGAAATAAAATTTTAATGGAATTTGATATCTAAGGGGGGACTCTTATTGGATACTAGAAAGATACAGGTAAGTACATCCTGGTATAATACCATTAATGTGTTTGAGATCTAAATCTTCAAGGGGTTGGCTAGTTACAATAGTTTTTTTGTTTTGTATTTTACCAAGACCACATAATCGATGGATGCTTTTTCCCATAAGGGGGTACAATTTGAGTGGAACCATAATTTTAAGAGATTTTTTGAATAAATGATGATGAGGGTGAGTTCAGTATTAGTTTTGATTCTTTCAAAACATGGAACAGGTTATGATCTATTTCAATGATTCTTTTAGTATGGGTTTGGGGTGTGTCATATTTTAAGGGAAATAGTTATTTTCATATGGATCATGCAAGTTATTACAACATGATATGAACTACCCTACACAATATCTTGAGTTGGTAGAGATTATGAATGCACTCTAAATGTGGTGTCACAATCTCATTGGGGATCAGTTTACTATGTATTCTAATCATAAAATTATGAAATATATTTTTACATTCAGAGATATAAACATGAGATAGATATTCATTATGGAATATAACATCCCATGATTAATGTACACATATATACATCATTTATATATAATACATTATATATTAAAAAAATACTGAATGACCTTATTTGTTTAGTGCCTTTGGAAACATGGAATATAACTATTTTAACTAAGTGAATAACCATCAATATTTTCCCAAAAATCTATTCCTATTTTTCAATTATAATTAAAAACGATTCTTCATAACATAGGGAATGAAAACACAATAAAGGGGTGTGCTCAGGTGATCATTAATGATAAATAAAGGAAATACAAAAGCCTAACATAAATATAAGGGTACAACAACATGAGTATAATATTCTAAGATCAAACCCTAAATATCAAAGATTAGAAATAATAGACATGTTATAATGATTTGTATTTCCTACGAAAAAAATCAGAAGATAATAAAGAACATGAACCACATGAAAAAATCTTAGGAATAAGAAATTAATTTTTTGGAAAAAACAATAACATGTAATATTGTTCCTTATAAGTCAAGGCTCATTTCCAAAAACATATTAGGGCACGTCATGGGGACTATACCTACATGGAAGGTCACACCAGTATCCCCAATTAGATTCCTTTATTTGGTAGGGATTGGGTTTCCCTATATTCACATAGTGGATTGGGTTTCTCCACCATCCCATTGTGGATCAGGTTTCCCAATCTTCTCGTATTTGATCGAGTTTCCCCATCTTCCCATAGTGGATCAGGTTTCCCCGTCTTCCCTATTATGGATCAGGTTTCCCTATCTTTCCATAGTGGATCTAGTCTATTGACTTTATTATTATATTTATCTCAAGATATAAAAATATTTACCCAATGAATTGAAGGGACATATAGGTATCACCCATCACATAATAAACTAATTCATTCATGTTCTACAAGAAAATAAAACTTTCCTTATATCATGACCCATAAAAAGATATGGGTATCATAAACTATAGATCATAAACCATAAAATTAAATGATTATGATAAACATTTAATAATATAATAACCTATGTAAAATGGATAGGACTCATAATCATTTTATCAAAGAATAACCCTTGAAAATATGTGGGTTTAAAAATAATTTAACCCATTGGAGAGAAATGAGTGTTATAAACATCATTCTATTCAAATAAAAACCACTATAGAAAGAATATGAATGGTAGGATCATGATACAAATAAATATTAATCTATATAAAAGTATTTCTTCTAATATGGATAAGGATTTTGAAATTTCAATTGAAACACTTTTTAAGTAAAATATACTTTCATTGAAAATATTTTTCATAACCCAATTTTGTAACTTATTTTATTATGAATAACTATTTAAAATTATGATTAAGTCATTTAATAAGGATAATATATTTTACTATTTCAAATTTTATTTAGACATAAATAATTTTGAAAAAAATTTCTTCTAAAATATCTTTGAAAATATATAAAGAAATCTTGAATATATATTGAAAACCATTTTCCTTGAAAACATATAAGATAATCGTGAAATAATTGTGAAAATATTTTTCCACTAAAGATAAATTATAAAATAATTTTATAAACTATTCGATGATTGAAATTAGTTTCATTTAAAATGAAATTTGAAAACTTATAAGGGAATCAATAAAAATAATTTAAAATAATTTTCAAACCTAACAGATTTTTTGAAAACCCAATTTATTTGAAATTCATTTTAAATTAAACAAATTTATAAAATATTAGGAATAGAAAATTACTTTAAAAAATGACCTTGTAATATTAAAATTTGTCCATCAAGTAAATTATGGTCATGACAGAATTTAATTCCATGCATGCTAATCATTCTTTTTATAACATACAATTTTAGAAAATCTCCTTGTTCACAAAATAGAAAGAATATTTATTTAAAAAAGTTTTTATAAAAAGGTAATATATGGGTAAAAATTTCATTTAATAAAAATATGATAACATTTTATAATTTGGAAAACATTTTTTAGAGAACCTATTTTTCAAAGTACATATATTTTTGACCAAAAGAGAAATAGAGTCGTATTTTTATAAAATAATTTTGTTAATTATCATAAGTACCAAAGAGTGGTAAAATTGTACCATTAAATTTATATAACATAAATTTATATTAGTTATTAAATTTCATGATACTTGTAGAGATATGGAACATAATATTTCATTAATGGAATCATAAGAATTTATAATCTCAATAAACGATGAGATTGAAGCCATAATCAATTGAATATTTTGTAACATTACATCATAAAATAGTGGAAATAATATAATTAAATAAATATTAAACTATAATAAAAATATTTATATTCAATATATTACAATTAAATAACTATTATATACACCTAATAGAGAAATATAGGTGAAAAACATGACATGTGTCTCATAGAAAGAAAAATTGAGACAAAATTACATTACCAATGTGGTAAATTTTGAATAATAAATCCTATGAAATAATGATCATAAAATAGATTTGAAAATAACATTTAATTTAATTAAAATAATAATTTAATACATCAATAGTCATTATACACACCATATAAATGATATGAGTGGTGAGTAAACCATTTATCTATTGGAAATAAAATGTAAGATGAAATTCTTTTACCTTATGTATTGAATTTGATCGTACACATTAAAAAATTCTGTATAATAAATATATGTTTATTATACACATATACATTACCCAAATAATTATATGTAATACCATATATTAAAATTTTATTCCTTTATATTATGTTTTTTAATAACTCCACGTCAATGATAAGTTTTGGGTAATATCTGTTTTATTTTTCATATATGTTATGACTTGTCATTATTGGTCCTCTAAATTAGATAATTATTTAATTGTTTTAAAAATGTTAAAAATGTTATAAATATCAAATATATTCATTATATATGTATTTATAGTAGTCAATATAAGATATATGTATAAAATATAATACAACGTTAAAGGAGATAGGATGTCGTACATACATATGATCATTATTTTCGTTTTATTATCGTATTTAAAATAAGAAATTAAATTATATATATATATTTATAATAATTAAATTAGTATTATTATTTAACATATTTTATATATGTTTAATAAATCCATCCTTAATAAATTTCATGGAATATGTGAACAAATCCCATCACTTTGAGGAGGCGGTATTCCACACATTCGGAAAAACAAATTATCATATTTACCAAAAATGGAAATCATGAAGATATGTTTCATATAATAATTATAGAATAATAAATACATTACTAATATCATATATAAAATAAAAATACTATTTCCATCATAATTACACACCATGAGTGGTGTATTGAAAAAAAATTATTAACATCATTTCCTGAGGTCGTAGTTCATCGTACACAAGAACGGTAATTTAGTTACCCATTAGATGATGTGTGTGTAAGTTCAGTTATATATCATAAAATAAAAAAACACTTTATATTTATGATAAATTTTTATTATATAATATTGGAATAAAAATAATTTAGGTGGTGGATAAAGAAAATAAAAGAAGGGAGCTTGAGGATAGATGCTACCTCTTCTTTGGGTAACTCCTTTTTAATTGCTTAAATGAGTTTTTGGTTGAATTTATTCAAAAATAGAGGCTTTATAACGGAATTTGGGGATTTGGGGATTTAATTTGAGTAGATATTAGGCATGAAAAATGGCTTGAGAGGCGTGACTAAGAGGTATGGGTTGGTGGATTTTTATAGTGGAGGAGGAGTGACATTTTGTACATTTTTAAAAAGGAAATTCCAACAAAATATTTTCTATGATCTGTGGCCCCAATATTGGAAAAAATTATATAAACAGGATATTAGGGTCTAAATTTGTATTTCAAATTGATTTAGTAATTCTTTTTGGTTACTTTATCCCAAATGTGTATGGTTTAGTCCCTTGTTAAACTAATTATCCTCTTAATAAATGTAATTACTTATATTTTTTCCACTAATATTTTTATAAATAACTAAGAAAACATTATTTTAAATTATATATAAATATGATTCGAAATATTTCATCCATTTTTCATAATTTAAATCACGTATTTTAAAGAAATTAATTCAAATTTAATCCCACATATGAGATGACAAAGTAGGACTTTAAAGTAAAAAAAAATTAATGTTTGGTATATTGTTATATCTAATTTCAAATTTAAATTAATTATATTGACATAAATTGTATTAATTAATTTAAAATTTACGTAAATAGTCTTTAAAATCAATTTATAATATAATCTATCCTTATAAATATATTATATGAAAAAATAGTTTTTTATTAGAATAAATTATTTTTCACTATTCATCAAAAAATTAAACATTGTAGAAAAATACCCAAAAATACCCATAAGCTAATTTTAATGTTACACTAAAAAATATACAGTTATATTTGATATATACAATCAATAAAATTTACAAAAATATGATTAAAAATTAGTTCTCCATTAAAAGGTGGTGAAATTACATTTTTGAAGAATATATGTTTTTATTCATAGAATTGGATATATTCTTACCATATAACTCTCAAATATTTTGGACATGGATAAAAAATATTTATTGATTATATTATGTATACTTTTTTAAATAATTAATAAAAATTGGTTTGTTTAACTTATTGAGATAAAATTGTATTTGTACATAGAAAAATAGTTTTCTTAAAAGAGTAATTTGTTTATGTTCAAAAAAAATTTAAATTTACATATACTAATTTATTGTGAAAGGATTAATTTAATATATATGTGTAAATCATAACTTCACAATTTTGTCAATAATTTTCATAAATTTTAATCCAATGTCTTGGTGATAGTAATGATAATATTTTAATAATATTAAAAATAATATATTATAGTTTGGTAAAAAAAATTCCTTGTGTCTAATGAAAGCTACCAAAAGAACTTGAAATTATGTATAACATAATACAAAAATAGTTTTGTGTGTACATAAATATAATCTACATCATTTGTGTAGTGAAAATAATCCATACATAATACTTTAATATATAAGTAAAAGTATATTCTGTGTTTCATGAAATAAAAAATATCAAAAAGATTAAATTGATTTGAAAATAAATTCCAAAAAATATAATCTTGTTATATTATAACCCACTAAAAATAAATTTCACCCTTGAAATTAATATTGGTTATAAATAGTTTAGTACTTGAAATTTTCATTCATAGAAACCCATATCATAAAAATGAATACTAAAACATCCTAAAAAATATGGAATCATAGAGGTTACAAAAAGTGACATGTAACTAAGTTTCTATATAAAATAACATAGGTCGGAAGTGAAAATATGGATTAGTAAGAAAGGTGTAAATAAATGTGTGAGTGATTGAAGTAATCAATCACAAAAAAAGAGATGGATGAATGAAATGTTGAGGGACTATAATTCATAAATATATGATGACTTAAAAGGCCATAAGTTCAAAAACAATTATGGTATTAGGAAAACAATTTATTTATAGATATATTTCCTAAAGTTGAATAATTTACATGAAATGATATACATAAATGATTATAGGACAACCATACCCTTTATTTTTTTCAGGATAAGATTCCAATTAATCTATCATTCCATGAGATAAAGGTGAGTTTTTCATTAATGAAGCATTAACAGATCATGATATCCATGAATGGAATGATAATTATTTATATATATTTTTATCACAACAATGGTTATCAAATTTAATCCAATATGGAAATATCCTATTATAGTGAGATAATATATTAATCTCTAAAAATTTATATAAAGTTAAAAAAACCATTCTGTTAATTATATCCTTATAACCCTCTTGAAATATAAAAGTGAAGAAATATAAAAATATGGTCACTAAAGTTCTAAAAAATAGTATAGCCTTATTATCCCATATTTGATAATGTATATATTGGTTGTCACATGCCTAACATATGAATATAGTTATCATTTATTCACTTGAAACGTAATAAGAACCCAATTTAACAAAATTTCATATTGAAAACATGCATTTCTTCCTTATTACAATGTATATTGGATATATTCCATAAATCCAGAAAATGTTGTAAACTTAATCAATGAGAGAATAACCACTTATCAATAAGTCCTTAATTAATTCCATTATAATTATTATCATCCAATTCACTTATTTATTTCCAACATATATTTATCCAAACAACATTATCATAACATTTTGAATTTTTTAAGGGTTATATTCCCATAGTTAAAATATCACCATGCCATTGAATCAATTTTATTGTCCATAAGAATAATTCAATATAAATATATACATCATGAGAAAAACATAAAGAAAATTATCATTTTATATTTCTCTATTCATATAACATAATTGTTGAATAAAAATATTGAGTATTCTACTTCATCTATAAGCTAAAATAAGGCCACATAATCCTATTACATAATACCTCTTTCATTTCACATTTCATATGTACTATCATCCTTATAAAAAATATAAAAAATATTCATACCTAATTTATGATACTATTCTTGAGATTCCCACTGGGGACATCAATTTTTAAAATGACTAATAATTCGACAATTTATGTATTCAAACATTGAGGATTTCATTGGGAGGCCGATATTTTAATATATTTTTTAACAAGACCCTTTATTTTTATTTTTTTGTTACTTTATTTGTGTCTATAATTTGAACTTTCAAAACATATTCTTATCCCATAAGACATTAACTTAAGGTATTCTATCCACATTCTAGACAAAATGGAAACTAAATCTTCTTTCTTCCATGGTCTCTATTACTCGAACAATCCTCAAATTCCACCATTCTCATTATGAGTGATTTAAAGAGTTATAAAAGTAACAAATTATTAATCGCCTTCTTTCAAAATTTATTTAGAATAATTAAAAAATCATTTAATCTAGTGATTGAACCATTTTACTGATCATTAGTAAATTTTCTGTCACATTTAATATTAACCTGGTAACATCTAGTTGCCTCCATTCATTAAAAGTTGAAATCATTGAGTAAGAAATAATTATCATATTTTAGAAAATATAATCATGAAAACCCACGTGTTGAATGTCTAAATTATGATAGAAAAGGGTTTATGATATAATAGTCACATCCAACATCGAGTTAAATACTTAATTATGGGTTGTAAAGGGTTTTCTGAATTTCCGAAGAATATCTCCAAAGAGTGTCAAACCAAGTATGTAGTAAGGAATGTTTTTGTGAACCAAGTGATCCCGGAGATATGATTGACATATATTATTAGAGTTTTTACCCCTAGGTACATATGTGCCATATCCATATCAACTAGTAGTGTCTAGAAATTATTCTAGTTCTACAAAACAACTCCCTACGTGTTTTACCAAAATTCCAGGAATGATTAATAAACATAAATTCATCCATAGAGTTATATTTAGAGACACACTACGAAAATACATATAAATATCCAAATAAATATGAATAAAGTTATCTCGTACTATTTTCTAAAGGTTGAAGAAATATTCATTCTGAGATGAACAATTAGAACCAAGATTAGTGTACATTGAAATTATATCATTTTTTAAGAATACTTTGTAAATTAAAAAAACAGATTCCCAACGACCGTAATAATTTAGTTCATTTAGAAAAAAGGACCCAAAATATTGTAACTCAGGGAAAGATCATCAATTTTTCCAAAAATGATATTCCTCCTTATTAATTCTACTAAAAAGACTGTCTTTATAAATTGGGGAAAGGAAAAATTAGAAAGGGGCTAGCGAAAATGCTTAGTAAGGGTATATAAAGGAAATATGTAATAATGACATTAACATAAGGGTAAAAGAAAATGAGCATATCATTAAAAGATCATACCTTTCATATAAAATATTATGATAATGAGACATGGTATAATGATTGTAAGATCATAATAACTAATTTATAAGATAATCAAGAGAATGAAATGTGTGAGCCAATCATAAGGACTGGATGAAGAATTTATGGGAAACAAATAAACGTGTAATATATTTCCCTATGACTGAATGATCATTTCAAACAACTTATTAGGGAACCTTCTAGAGACTACACCTACTGGACAGAACACACAACTATCCCCAAACATAGTTCTTTCTTTTTTATTGATTGTGTTTCCTCATATTCCCATTATGGATTGGGTTTTCCCATATTCCCATAGTAGAACATGTTTCCCCATCATCCAATAGTGGATCCGGTTTCCCCATCTTCTCATAGTGGATCGGGTTTCCCAATCACCCAATAGTGGACCCGGTTCACCCATCTTCCCATAGTGGATCAATCCGGTAGACATGATTCTCATCATTATCACATGAGATATAAATCCATTCATAAAGAATTAAATAGAGATATTCATCCCACCAGTCACATAATAAAACCATTCATTTAGATTCTATAAGAAAATAAAATATTTATAAAATCATGACCCATAAAAAGATTTGGGTTTCATAAACATCATATCAAAACCATGAAATAAACTGGCCATCATATACATTTCTTCAAATAATTAACTATGGATAGGATATAAGTTTCACAATGATTGCATAAAATCATAACCCTTGAAAAGACGTGGGTTTCAATAGCATATAACTATATAAGAGAAAAATGTTTCATAAACATCGTTCTATTAAAACAAAAATCATTAAAGAAATAATATGAATGGTTTTCTTGGATCATGTCCTCAAAAGGAAATAATGTTTTATAAAGTATTAAATATTATATGGAAAATTATTTTGAAAGATCATTTGATTAATTTTTTAAGGAAATCAGCCTTTCATTGAAAATACGTTTCTTCAAACCAATTCGAACATCTATTTCTAATAAATAACAAATAATAGATCCATTACAACATCTAATGAAGAAAATAGCATTACCTAGTGGAAATTTTTTTTGATAACATAAAATTTTTTAAATTCCTTTTTTCATTAATATAGATTTGAAATTTCATAAAGGAAACTTGAAAATATATAAAAACTCATTTTCCTAGAAAATTTATAAATTAATCCTAAAAACATTGAAAACATTTTTATTAAAAAATAAATATAAAACTTATTAAGGAAGATTTGAGATAATTTTAATCCATTTCGTTGTGAAAAAAAAATTGATAACATATAAGAGAAGTTTTGAAAATCATTTAAAAACATTTTAAGGGAAAAAATATTTTTTTAACCCTTTTTTATTAAAAACCATTTTAAAAGAAATAAATTTATCAAATATTAGTGAAGAAAATTTATTTTCAAAAATTCCTTATAAAAATACAAATAAAGTCTCATGTAAATTATGGTCCTGATGGCGGGTATGTCTGTATATGATGGACATTCATTAATGCCCAAAAAGTATAAAAATGTTCCTTGATAGTAAAATGACAAGAATATTCATTTTAAAACCACTTTATAAAAAAAATTAATATAAGGATAAAAATTTCCTTTTGAATAATATGATAATACTAAAAAAATAATTTTTTATAGAAGACACACTTTTCAAAGAGCACTTATTTCAATATAAAAGGAAAAATATAGTAATAATTTTATAAAATCAGATTCATAATTATCTTATTTAAAAAAGATTATAAAAATTATACCATTACTTTGATATTAAATTAATATCCATATTTAAATAAATTTAATAGTATTATTTTTGATCTGGATCGTAAAACATCATTAAAGGATAAAAAATCATAAACTATCTCGATAAACGATAATATTAAAGCTATAAACATTTACCACTTTAATAACATTAAATAATAATAAAATGGAAAGGGTTACATTAAATTAATATTAAAATATCATTAAAATAATTATATTAAAAATATGACATGCCAAAAGTCACTATATACACCTCAATGATAAATATAGTTTTATAACATGGCATGTGTCTCAAAGAAGGAAAATTAAGACAAATTACTTAAGAGGTTTGGTAACTTTTTAAAAATAACCCCCATGAATAAAGTTCATAAAATGGATATGTAAATAATGATTAATTTATGTGTTATAATGTTATAATGAATCCATGGAAAGTATACACACCATACAAACAAAATGAGTTATAAATAAGTCATTTACCTCCCAGAAATAAAATGTGAGATAAAATCACCTTACCTTAAGTTTTTACATTATTCGTACACATTCAAACCTCCTGAATAATAAATTCATGTTTAATATAAATATAATAAATAACAATGTTATTATATCTAAAGCCATATATGATTTTGTTTTGACTTTATATTACCCATTTATTAACAACTCCATGTTAATGTAAAATTTCGGGTAATATCTGCTTCATTTTTTGTATATGTTTTCATTTATTAATATTCATACTCAAACATATATCATGATTTAATATTTTAAATAATGTTTAAAATTTTAAAAATATCATATTTATTCATTATATATTTACTTATAATAATTAATTTAAGATATATTTATGAAATGGAAAACAACATTCATGGAGACGGTAGGTCATATGTACTCATGAATGGTGTTTTCTTTTTAATGTCGAAGTAAATAAAATAAAGTTAATAAAAAATATATATATATATATGTGTGTATATATTATAATTTTAATAGAAATATTGTTTAATATATATCATATAAATTCACTAAACAGATCCTTAATACATTCCATCTATGTTGTGAAACAATCACATTGCTTTGAGAAGGAGGTAGTCCACACTTCCTCAAATTAAAATATTATGAATACACCAAATGGAAATCATGATGGTATGTGTAATATAACAATTCCAAAAAAATATATCTTGTAAACATAATATATAACATAAAAATATTGTATAAATCATAATTACCAATAATGAGTGTGGTGATGTAAAATCAAAAAATATTGTTTCATGAGGTTATAGTTCGTCACACCCAAGAATAGTAATTTCATTACCAATTAGATAGAAATGTGTGTAGTGGAAGGTAAACCCAATATTCTAAACAAAATATTAGTATATTTTTGTGTAATATTGTTACCTCTTCTTTGGGAAACTCCTTTTTAATTGCACAAAAGAGATTCCTGGGTTAGATTTATTTCCAAATCGAGGATCCAAGGTGTAATGGAGTGATTTTGGGAGCTTCATTGAGTGGATATTGGGTGATTTAATGGTATTTATAGTTTTGAATATGTGTTAAGGGTGAGTGCCTTTTTATAGTGGAGGAGGAAGGGCATTCATGTAAATTTATGAAAATGGAATTCCTCCAATGTTTTACAAATTAAAAGTGGATCTAATAAGGTACCCAATATGAGAAAATGGAGTATATGGTCAATATATGGCTAAAAAATAAATTTTTATAATGTTTGTTGGTCATTCTGTCCCATATGTTTATGTTTTATTCCATTGTTAATCGAATTTTTCTCTAAAACTATTTTGGAATTTTATAACATTATATATTATTATTATTCCCAATATATAATCCTTTTTACAAATTCCAACCACCTAAGTCATAGAAATTCATTCAAATTTAATCATGCAGACGGGATGGCAAAATGAGGTTTTAAAGAAAAATGTTCAAAAGTATGGTATGTTTATATTTCCACCATAAAAATGAAATTTATTAAAATTATATAAATTAGAAAAACAAATGTAAAATGAACTAATTAATCTTTTAAATTTAATTAAAAATATAATCTATCCTAAAAAATAAATTATATAAAAACTAATTTTAAAATAAAATCCAATATGTTTTACTATTCCTCAAAAAATAAATATTTATAAAACATGACAATAATTCAACATAAGTAGTTTTTTATATTCTAATTTAAAATAATAAGTTTATTTAGAGATATAAAAAAATAAAAGTGACCAAAATTTAATATAAAATGGGTTTTCTATTAAAATGCGGTAAAAGTAATTTTTAGGAGAATATATATTTTTATTCAGAAAATTAAATTTATTTTTATATTATATCTAAAAAATATATTGGATAATTTTTAAACTTATTTAGTGATTATATTTTATATAAATTATATTAAAAACATTAATCAAAAGTGGTTTTTTATTGATATAAAATTGTGTTTACAGAAAAAAAAATCTTTACCTAGAAAAGAAATTTCATTATTTTCAAATGTTTTTTATAATTAATTATACAAATTGGTAAAAACTTTATTCATTTTATATACATGTGTAAATATTATTTTCAAAATTTAGTCAATCATATTTATAGCTTCCATTCCAATGGCTAGGTGGTCGCTATAATAATATTATAATATGAATATTAATAATATATCATAGTTCGCTAAAAACACAGCCTTGCATATTATGAAAGCTATCGAAAGAACATATAAATATATGTAACACAAGTGATAAATAGTTTTTCATGTACCAAAATCTAATATAACCCTTTTGATGTAGTGCACACAATCCCAAAATAGTGGTCTAATATATAAAAAACTATATTCTGTGTTGTGTGAAATGAAAACTATCAAATATGATTAAAATAATTTTTTAGAAAATTACTTCACAAAATAATGTGGTGTCACATATAATACCATAAAACTTATTATTTTTATATTTTTAACACCAATGGGAAGGAAAATTTGTTTTATTATTCATTGAGAAGGAAACTACTGGAACATGTTATGAATGAATCGGTTGATGAGTGGTCTCTAATGATTATTTTACTCATTTGATCATGGGAGAAAAATTTGCTAGTGGATAGGTGTTCTTGGATTCAATTAAAGCTGAAAAAAATTTAATGAGTGAGTTTAGATTGAAAAAGTAAATAAAAACTATGTAACATCATTATAGTAAAATTATTAATGGTGGGGAGAACTTGGGAAAATTTTCAGGGTCTCTCAGGGGTGAATTGTACTTTTGTGGTAGGTTGGTTGTTATATTTTCCATGAGTAACACTTTTATCAATAGTGTAAAATAGTATTCATGGCCTGTAATCATTAGAAATACAAATATGTATCATTATTTTAGATTTCAAAATTACTGTTAGTGGATGAGATGGTAGTTTACAAATTTTGTATCGTGTTGTTTTACTTTTCAGTGCATTATGGGGTAATATGAATGAGCTACTAAATTATTAAAGCATATCTCATTCTGTTATGGAATTTTGTTGTTGTTTATATAGACTTCATCATTGGTTTTCCTTTTAAACCAAGTTCAAAGGATGTGATATTGGTGATCAAGAATCAAAATATGAAATAATAACATTTCCTATAGAGAAAAGATTAATGAATGTATAAGAGAAAAGGGATATATATATAAAAGATATTTTTAGAAATCATGGGGTTCCCCAAAAAATTGTATCTAAAAAAGACCCAAGGTTCACATCCTGGTCCTTGAAACATTTTTTGGATGTTATGGTTTCAAAATATAATTTGTACAAGGATAATCATTTATATATTGATAAACATATTGATATGCTTATATATTTTATTGAGGATATTATTCATAATTATGTGCTAAATTTTTTAGGATAATGGGAAAATAAATTTCTTATGGTTGAGTTTTGTAACAAAAATACTAATCAGGAATCCTTTAATATGGATCCCATTAAATATTTTTATGGGTGTATATGTATGTCTCCCATATGATATAAAAATTTGGGATTGCAGTCATTGGTTTGGCCATGTATTTTTCAAGAGATGATGTAAATGGTACTGTTGATACAATGGATATTGATCATAGAATAGGGTCATCATATGTCTTATATGGACTTTCATCATTGTCTGATGGAGTTTGAGGTATGGGTTTGAGATTATCTTAGTGGTTTACAACTCTTTGGACAATGGTGTTAAGGTATGTAGTTTAAGCTGGCACCGTGGGTTGTTGGTTCTTTTGAGATCATTGAGGGACTGAAAAATGTGACCTATTGGTTGTACATACCATATCATTTTACTTTTATCCATTAGTTGTATCTTACTTCCTAGCTGAGGGTTATATACTAAATCCTTCACAAGTGATTGATTATGATAATGTTGATCTAGAGAACAAACCTACTTTGATTGTGTAGTCAACTCATATTATAAATCTCTATGAGAAGGTATTATATTGATAAAAGATTCCTCTTATCTAGGTATTGCAGAAGTTCTATTGAGATCTCCAAGAGAAATTGGAGAGGTAATTATTCATGAGGTAGTAGTGTCCATACCTTTATTTCTTCCCTATAATCAGTGGGATTCATAGGGGAAGTAATATTTTATGGTTGGGATATTTTTATACCCCATTGTGCTTTTTAGGTACATTATTTTTTTGTATTTATTTATGTTATGGTTTTTTAGATTAATAGGGGAACTATGCTGATTTCTATCTACAGAGAAATTACACACCATGTAAATAGATTACTCACTCTGTAATGGACACTAGGAATATATATTGAAATATGTTCTAGGGGTAAAGGTTTGACAAAAAATGTAAAAGGTTCATATTGTATAATGATAAAAAATTATTTCTTATAAGAGGGAGACATTTTTTCACATTTCCGGCCATTATGGAAATCACATTGTGTTATGGGATTAAACATTGTGTAATCCTAGTGGGTCATGTTTTTATGGTGTTGTAAGGGATTTTATGCATTCATTCATCATTCATCCTCCCTTTCTTGACACATAGATCACCCTAGGTTATTTTAGATATCTCAGCTCCTTGTAGTTTTTTCTTTTGGTTATCTCACATCAGGGATGTTTTAATGCTCCTATTTGTTTAATAATTCCCTCTAGTTCCTCATTCCTTTGGTCACAGTCAATTTGTTAGCTATGATTAGGTTTTAGATTCATGATCTCTTAATTTTTTATATTGATGCATTCCATTTTATTGTCTTTATTTTTCTTTTAGTGGTCTATCTCATGGTTTTTATAAATCATTTCTGAACATAGCTACATTTTTAACATTTGAGGTAGGTGTTTTGATGCAATGGGTTAATTTGATTAATTGATTGTTCTTCCTATAAATATACATTTTTTTATTAGTTAATTTTATGTGATATAGGGTATCATATGATTTATTTATAATGAAAATGTTTGTATTTGGTTTAATTTTAAAGAATATTTTAATGATTTTTAAATGGGGTTTCAAACCCTAAATTGGAATTTCATGGATTTGAAAATGTTTTAAAAAAATTGACCGTGGTTTAAAATTTTATTTTGAAAATCATGGAACATGGGGAACCTTGGGTTCATTGGAAAATAGATATGGGTTTCCTTAGTGTATATAGAAGACTATGAGGTAACCATTGGTATATCATTGGACTATGGAAGAACTATATATTGGTAGGATACAAAATAATTTATACATAAGATGTTGAATGTATAATTTGTTATTTTTTAACTACAAGATCCTAAATCATATTGTTCTTGTCCATTTATATATTTTTATCACATGATTCTTTTCATCATGGATTATTTATCATAGTTTTTTATATGTGGTTGTATCACAAGAAATCATATGATGGAATTTCATGGATTTTTATTTATCTTCAAACCATGTGATATAGGGATATCCTTTCATATTTTATTAATTCAACATTTCATATTTACACTTTTGGGAATATAAATGGAATTTCTAAAAACCAAATTTAAAATTATTTACAAATTCATTTTGGAGTTATAAATATTAATTGAAAAAAAATCTTTTTAAAACCTATAAATATTACATTATTTATATTAGGACACATATAAACTTTGTGGTGGTATATTTCTAGGATTTATTCTCATACTTGAATTTTCCCTTCTGGCAGTTATAGATTTTGGATTGTTGGGTTCAAGTAATCAGAATTGAATATTGTAGCATGTTGGATTATATTTTTATTACTGTGTTCGGTTATGATTGGTTTGGTGGTGAATATCAGTTATATGGGGTCTTGTAGTCTTCTCTGATTTATAATTTTCCCATTAAGCCTATCAGTATTGGTTTTTATAGGTATTATTGTATACTTTTCTTCTACATAGTACTCTAGTTATATGTATTATATTGGTTATATTCAATATTTTTCTATAATATTATTTCTCTTCACCATGTGATTGTTTTATTAGGTGTATGTTTTTGTTGACGCAGGTTAGTGTGATACAATACCATTCAATCTGTTAGAAAATGGTAATGTCATTTATTTGTATGTATTGATTAACACCTCAATGAAGTTATGTGATCTATTTTTAATTTATAGATTACATGAAATGTAATAATAAGATATTAAATATTATATATATATATATATATGAAAAAATAAATATTTTATTAATGTGAATTATTTTTTACCTTTCATTATTTTCATCAATTGAAATGTTATAACATGGTTTATGCATACATATGATCAACCATCTACATGAATTGTGTAATTTTTTTTCTTATTTATTCCTTTTTATAATGATTCTAAACAAATATTTATATATATATAATTAAGATATATTATATTTATATCATTATAAAAATACATTATATGATAGAAAAATGAGAATACACAAGGAAAAATACCGCCAAGTTTAAAAAGAAATATGAAAATTGAAACAATTAACAACCAAAGTAATGATAAGAAAAAATAATGTTAATAAACAAGTGAAAAAATGTTTTAAATGAATCATATATGATATTATATATATTTATCTAGTTTTTTCATTTAATTAAAATAATCCTTAATTTATTATTAAAATATTTATAATCATTTAATATGAATGTGGAATAGGAAATAAAGGATTGCTTATTAATTTCAATTCGATTGAGTAATATGTTTCTATGAACATACGTAGTTTTTGTTGTTGTCTATATTACCCCTTGGATTTGTTTTACATTAATATATATTTATTCATGATTTATAATTTTATAATTATATTTACTCATTCAATGGTTTTTAATATGAATTAACTAAAAAATGTAATAATTAAATTTCCAATCTTGGTTTTTTTGAGTGATTATATTTTCATTGACGGAATTTTATAAACATTTCCTCACAAACTTCATCTCTTTTTTATCCTCTCTATATTTAAGGTGATTCTATATTTTCATCCAAATTTTCCTTTTTATAGTACATTAATTTTTTAATTTAATGTTTAAAATAAAAATTAACCATATTTATCTATTTATAAGATTTATCATTCTTCTATATCAATATATTTTATTTTTTATGAAAAATTACATTTAATTTTTAAAAATTATTTAATATGAAATTTTAGACTTATCATTTAAATTTATATTTATTGAAAAGAATAATTTAATGTTTTTAAAAGGGAAATTTTCCATATTATTTATAAATGTCTAAAGAATGTTTGTTTTTAATTAATATGGTGTTATAATATGTTCTAACCATCATTGAAATATATAGAATTTAGATTCTTCTATAAGATTTCAGTGGTTTTAATAAAACCTATATTTATAAGATTGTTTTATTTTTTAAATTTCTTGTCCATTTCCAATTATTTTCCAAAATAAATGATTTTATTAAAAATACTATATTTTTTGATAGATTTATAGTCATTTTTTTCTATTAATAATTTTTCATCATCAAAATTCTCATTAAATTCTCTGATTATTATGAACATTGCGCATTAAATTTCTCTTAAATTCCCATATTCTCTGTATCATGGATATTTCTATTAGTTAAATTTTATATCATTTCTACATAACAAGTTTCATTATAAATGATATTTGATTGATTTAGTTAATATTTATATTTCATATTATTTATTACATATAAATATTTTATGATAAGGAATATTATTAAAGATTTATAGTGATCACTAAATATATAAATAATTCATTGTATATATAGAGATGTTTGGTAAAAAATATTATATAGCCCAAGGATATATTATTGTGTCTCATTATAGAAATTCAGTTTGTGTAATTAAATTTGTTTTTTAGTGTATGTGTACCCATCGATGAAACTGTCTTGGCACAATTATTTAATAGTAAAAATATATTGATTAATACAACCATAATTTTCAATATTAATCATTTATATCATTGATAAATTAGTTAATCTCTTCCATGACATTACTGTATTAATATTATCCATGGATGAATTTTGTGCTCATGTTATATATTAAATATAATTTGTTTTAAATTGATTAAATTGACATATAGACTATTTAATGTTTTTTTCATGATAGATTTTTTTTGTGAAAATCATACAAAAACATCTCAGGAAAGATTTTAATTTTATTTTATTTTACATTAAATATCAAGAAGGATATTGTGAATAATATCAAGTATTTGAGTTTTTTATTATGCTAAATATTTTATATTCCCAATGAAATATGGGAATCATGTTTTCATTTGGTTTTCCAACACAACATAACTAATCATTTATTTTGGGTGAGATCCCTTATATCTTATTATAATATAATAAATTAAATATTTACTATAGGTTAGCTGATTTGGGGCATCTACAGTAATGGTGGGAAATTTTCCTTAATTATTATATTTTATTTATAATAGAATTTTAAATCAGAAAAAAATAGTTTTATGATATAAAAAATAAAAAAGGTAATTAAAATAAGTAAAAAATATTTAACTTTATCAAGTATATATATATTAAATAAATAAATTATTTTAAAACAAATGTTTAAATACGAACATAAGGGAAAACATTAATCTAAAATATTTAAAGGTCTATTAAAAACTACAGTGAAATGATTCCTAATTTCAAAATTGATGATTATTTGTAGGAAGAATTATGAATTATTTAGAGAAAGTTAAAATTTAAAATACATTTTTTTCTCTTATAAGTGGCCTTATTATTCATTTAAATTTTTATAGAACGTTTTATTTGTTTGGATAATATTACAATGTGGTTTTATTTTCACAAGAAGATAAACTAAAAAAATTATTCTTTTTTCTATAGATGTCAGTATAATTATATTTCAGGCACATATAATGGATACTAGATTATTGGTGATATGTTTGTTTGTTCAATAGAGGCATGTGGTACTATTTTATAGTCAACACATGTATTTATTTGGCTATTAATTCCTATTATAGGAATTACTATAGTTATTATGGGATTTTAATATTTTATATTAATTAGCACACATGGTTCCTTATCTAATATTATTGATTTTTCTAGTTTAACTTAAATTATATGGTGATAACTTTTTAATAGGTATAATCCATTTCATTTTGTTGGGGATACATCAAAATTATTTTCTATAGTATCATAACACATTGTTATAGTGACATTACTAATAATACAACTATTTTTTAGGATAGTTTCTCTTATAAGAAACACTTAGATAGAAAGTAAATTACATATATCATTATGAAAAAATAGTATAATACTATAATGAACAAATAAAATCCAATTTAATCAAAAAATTATGAAGAAATATGAAAGGAATATTAAATTTATGAAAACAAAAAAAATATCATTATTTAAATATTCCCCATCACGATAAGGATAAAAACTATAATCAATATAAAAATTGATAAATATTTTAATAATTGTGGGTATTTGATGAAGGAACATAATATGTATTGGAGGATATATATTATAATGTAATATGACATATATACTGTCATTGGTTATATGACCATGGGATACATGGCCATTCACTTTATGTTTTTTAGATATTAAATAGATGAGTAAATATATTAAATTTTTTATAATTATAATATAAAGGATTCTATATTGATGTAAATATTTTATTTAGTATGTAAATATGATATATTGAAATTAGATGTGTTGGATAAACTAAAAATATAATGATTCCCACATAAAAATATTAACTATTTCAAATTATTTTAATTTGTTAAGTCTATTACTTTAATTGATTGATTTCAGCTAATATTTTTATTAAAATTCATTTATTTTTTGTGTATGTAAATAAAAATTTATCCATCAAATAATAAAATCATTTGGAGGACCAAATTTTCAAATTAATCAAAGTCAAATAAATATATTTTCCTTAAAATAAATATTTTAATACATATTGTATTTTCACATTTAAAAGATAAATTTCACATTATTTTAATAAAAAATTAATGGAAATTTGATATTTATGTAGAGATGAAAATTTTGTTTTAATAATCATTCAATGATCATTATTCTGAATGTACTATGAAAAAATTCCTTTTAAAAAAACATTAATTGTAAAATATGTTATAATGATGATTCATTGTTATATTGATATAATTCTTAATTTATTTTTGAATTTTAATTTATGAAAAAATATTTCACTTCTCAAACAATACTGTTAATAATAGTTAATGGGGCCAGTCTATATTTTGTAGAAAAAAGATGTTTTCATCCAAAACATTACTCGTAATATAGTAAATGGTAATTTAGGGAAAATTGTGAAAAAGTTGGAGAAAATTATTAATATATATATATATATATTATTTCTAAACTATTTTTATGTTATATTTCCTGAATTATAGTAATCTATTAACAAAATTTATCAACATTCATTGGGAAAAAAATGATGTATTAGCCACCAAATGTAGATAGCATATGAATCATTATGTTATTGAAT
The DNA here is from genome assembly GCA_963277665.1 of Viscum album. Taxonomy (NCBI): domain Eukaryota; kingdom Viridiplantae; phylum Streptophyta; class Magnoliopsida; order Santalales; family Viscaceae; genus Viscum; species Viscum album. Next base: position 1,571,186,273 of record OY728150.1, on the reverse strand, counting down.
ATTTGGAATCATTTGATAGAAATCCTAATATAATCTTACCATATTTTGAAATTATTATTTCCAAAATATATTGTCATTGTTGAATCTTTTTATGGTATATGATTAAAATCATGTGTCATAAATATTTATGGTTTATCATTTTTAAAGAGGTGTTATTACAATTTAATTGATATCCAATTGATTGGGAAATTATTATATCTCATGAGATGTTTTTTTATGAATCATGGAGGTTATAATGGTACTCTATGTGATCATTACTAGAATTTGTAGATATACTATGTGATCTAAAAAAAAAGTTTTAACTAAAAATTTGAACTTTGTAGTATACAATTCCCTATATGAATTTTTTTAAAACATTTGTTTCATTAATATTATACCACCTCAAATATCAAAAATTGCAATAACTAAATAAAATTCCCATGAAAAGGTTTTCCTCCTCTAGTGGTTTCCATTAATTATACTACTGTTCTTATCCAATTATTCATTATTTCAATTTTTGTATATTTAAATCCACAATGTATAATTATTTTAATCACATTTTCCTATTTTTTTACTAGACTTTCTGTATTATCCTACACTAGATAACCAATAACCTAACCTCATAAAATACATCCCATGTTTTTAAATGATTTTTAATTAATAATATTTTTTATTGAATAAATAAATGGTATTTGTATTATATTTAAGTTAATTTAATTATTTTTTATAGCTGATACGGATCAAAAAATGTAGGATGAAAAACAAAGGCCTATTTAATTTTGAAGGAAATCAATTGGACCAACAATTTACTTTCATATCCTTTTCTTGTTTTATATTCAATATGAAATCGATCTGTATACTATATATTAAAGGTTAATCCCACATTTTATCTATTATCTCTTAGAAAATTAGAGGAAACAATATTTTCTCCTCCAACTTGAATATCCTAAATTTGATAATGGATATTTCATCCCATTATCCCTAGGTTAGATTATATGAAATTTTCATTTAATTCACTTTTCCATGCTCTATTAAAGTTCTCTTGCACCGCCAATATTTTAAAAACATTAAACTAAATATAATAATGTAAAGTGAAAAATGAAATTTAATTGACCCAAATTAAATCAAATTACACCAACCAAAACTAAATATCATCAAACCAATATGAATCAAACTAGAAAAATCCATCCTAACTATACAAAACCCAACACAATCTAAACAAATACAAACTAAAAAGAATTGATACAATATGAGTTGATCTTAAAGAAATATATTGTAAAATGAATTGAACTTCTTTATAAGAAATAAAAATAATTAAAACCCCATTAATCCTTAACAAAACTAAATTGAATATAAATTTAATAGAGATAGATTATATTCAAAAAAGTTTGAAGCTAAATAACTTCATCCATTATAATGAAAATATTATATAATTATTGTGGTATTTTTTATCATTATATTAATTAAAAGTATTCATGGAATTCTAATATTATTTATTTATAGTTTAAAATGTTTATATTAATTGAAACTATTTTAAAAAAAACTATTGATAGTCATAAAATGTATTGTACTAAACAGATATCAACTATGATTCAAAAATAATTTTCGTTGTTTTTATTTTTTTTATTTTATAATTCTTTAGATATAGATCACATATAGAACCATTTATTTAAATTTTTTAGAAGATGATTGTTAAATAATTAAGAATTTATCGAACATATAATTGTTCTAGAAAAGATATCATGTCTTGTAATATAATGAATAGAAAATGTAATATCACATTGTTCATTAGTGAAGTTAATATATTGGAATGTGAAATTAGTTATTTCATTAGTTTTTATAAATTCATAATAACTTGACTTAAATTAGGACAATACAAGAAGATAATTATATTAGTAAACATTATTCCACTCATGGATATAATAATTCATAGTGGGGAAAAATTTGTGGATTATATCAGGATTCATATATATCAGGTATATGGTAAAATGATAAAGATATTATTTTTACTATGTCTATATCATGGGAAAAATAATAATCAAATTTCTTAAAATACATTGATTATATTTATATAATTTTTAATGACATAGTTTATGATGTTGTGGCTTCACCCCATACCCTTGTAAACAATATAGACTCGAGGTAGGTTCCCCCACAATAGATATAAATAGGGGTTCATTAGAAATTTTATAAATTTTATAATTAATTTTTCAATCAGTTTCTCATTTTGTGGATATTCTCTCAAGTCGTTCTATGGAATTCATTTAATTTAATTTAATATAATGTTTGTAAATAAAATTAAATACCTGAAATATTGTATCTTATTCAAGGTGGAAAATACTTTTCTAAATTTTTGTATTGAATTTGGTAAATATTGATTATATAAAAATGAAGATGTAACACTATATAATGTCACAAAATATAATATCGGTCCCTCCATTCATATATAAGATCAATTATTTATTATAATTTTTGATGGAATATAAAAAAATATATATTATGAAACAATTCAAGGATAATTAAGGATAATTTTGTGTTGGTTCATACTGTATAAGGATTAGTGAAAAAAGAAATGCCTTTTAATGTATTCATATTTTGTATCTGAGGACAATAATATCATATTGGGTATATAATGTGATGGTTTTTATTCCATAGGTTTTGTTTCTATTTCATATATTATTTGGTAAATTTTAATTAACATTTATTACATTTCTCCATTTATTTTTATGAAAAAACCATTCACGTTAATGAGAATACTCATTTCTAGAACATCATATCATGATAATGACATTGATGTGAACATGCATACTTTAAAAAATTAGTTGATGTAGTTTTGTAATGTGGATGTTAATACAGGTGATATTTATATGAATTTAATATTTTAGATTAATATTTCATGTATGTGAAAGATAAATGAATTTCATACCTATACAATGATATCCATCTTGAAAATATGGGGAAAATTATCATATCCAATTTATATGAATGGTATGAAATATAGATTAAATAAATATCTACATAGATATAATTTAATAATAAATTAGTGATGATTTGAAAGTGAAAATATATATTATTGTACTCTATGATGATTTGACAATAATATTCATATCTAGATGTAACCTCTGGAAATGTATAGAATTTATGTGTTTATAAAGATGAAAGATGCCAATTTTTTCATTTGGGAAATGTGAATAGAATCTTTAAATTGAAATAATTATTCCAGGAAATCCATGTATGATTGGATGAAGTAAAGTATCATATTGGATTTTCTTTATTTTCTAAGTGATTTTTAGCATATTGTTTAGATATAATAAAAATTTTGAAAAACATATTTGAAATAGTTTATTCACCTCATCTAAATTCCTTGTGGATGATGAAAGATAATATAAAATTTTTTCATTAATTTTCATATGGATAATCAAACAAGAACTATACTATTTTTGAATTAAAAATATAAATAAAATATTCTATATGAGTCCTAGGTGATTAAAAATTCATAGAAAATCAACTTTCAAAGGTGTTAGAGAATATCACGGTTCCCTGTGTCTATTCCAAAAAATACATCAAAAAAACTAATAGAAAATAATTCACACAAAAATCATTAAAAACTCAGGGTTGTAATATACCTTTACATCAATTTATTCTAATAGTAATCTATCACTTGTTTTTTAATAATTTATTTATGATGATAATTTAATTGTTCCATTTTTATTGATATCAACCAACAAAAAGGTTATCTAAGTAATTCATGAAATAATATACTATAATATGAACCATTAATTTTTTACAAGATTGAGAAACCATTTCCCTATGTTCTTTCAAATTCTTAGTGCATTTGATTATTCATAAACTAATTGAAATAATTTTAGGATATACAATAGTTTTAATTTTTTTATCCAATTGTTTGAAATATATTCACATTAATGTATTATATATAAACCATGAATCATCTAGAATGATACATTGATAAAAGATACAGCACTCCAGATTTAACAGATTTATATTCAATTTATATTGGTGATGTGAGAATGAGACATAACTATCTAAGGTGAAATGAGGAATAATAGTTTGATAAAAGTGAACATATTTTTACATCACTTCTCCAGATAGTGGGAATTACTTGTTAGTATAAATAGCTTACCTTGATCATTAATGACCATGAGGTGTTTCATCACACATCCTATTTCTATCTTTTATTTGATCAATCACTACACACTATTTGTAATTCAGACATATATAAGTTATACCACACTAATTTTCCTAATAAATATCATATACATTTAATTTCATTTTATATAGTGGCCACAAACAAATAATAAAAATATTTTATCATTTTTTACCTGTTAGGATGAATATTTTATATATAAATGAGTTTCATTTCATATTTAATTTGATTTTATTAGAATTAGATTAATAAAATATAAAAAGAAATACTGTTATCATTTTAATATTCCTTTTTATAGTATGTTGAACCTATATTTTTAAAATTAATGTGTTTTATTTTGTTATTAATTATATTATTTTTAATGAAAATTAGTGGTCAACAATGAGAAAGTTGTTTTTATAACTGATCGAGGTTAGTACATTTGAACAAAACATAATGGTGTTATGTTAACTGTAAGAGTATAATATTTTTCAGTTTTATTAACTAGTTGGTCTGAGTATAATAAATTTTGTTCTCGTGGATATTTTATAAAATAATATCTACGGATTATTACACCCATGATTTCATTTTCATATTTAAATTAAATACATTTAATTTAATAATAAGGAATTTCACTATTATTGATGTCTATTAGTTTATATTTATTAATATTGATTTATTTAAGGCCAAAAAATGAGCCTTATATTTTTCTATCATTGGGAAGAGAATTATTTTACCAGGATAATCATCTAGGACTATAACCTTGTATAAATAGTGAATTAATATAAAGAAGTATTTTTTATAATTGATGACATTATTTTGATAATTCCAATTCTCCCATAGGTATCAATCAATATATTTCATATCATGAATCAACTAGTTTATTTTTCATAGTTAATTGTGAACATCATATAGTGGTTAGTATTATATTAAATAAAGAATATGTGTCTTCTATTTATTCATTTTTCATTAATTTGTTTCGTTCATGTTGTATCTAATATAATTTTTACATATTTTATTAATTTTATAAACTATAAATTTTTTTTTAAAATAGATTACATGTAATATAAATACATTATATATGAACACTAAAATAAAATAAATTATAATTAAATGGATTTATAAAATACTTTACATGTAAATGCATTCAAATGGTTCATTTGGTATGTAGGCTAAAATAATTATAATTTGGTTTTTAGTTTTCAAATTGTATAATCCTCAAGCAAAAAAACATTCATAGTTTCAATTAATGGAAACAAATATGTGTCATTCCATACTCGTTCTTTTCTAAAATGATATATTGTTTTATTAGTTTAGTTATGTCATTCTTAAATATTAAATGATCATGTTCAATTATTTTATAAGAATTATAAATGTATATTTAAATATACTTTTCATTGATATTAAACACACATATACATTTTTTCTAGTTATGAATTAGAACCCAATATTTAAATTTATGTGTATTTTTTATTCTCATGTGGTTTTTATTTTAAAATCAATTTATAATTATATTGTAATTATAATTTCTTTTTTTATGAATTATAATTTAATATTTATCCAGTTTTTATCATGTGATTTTTTATCTCACTATATAAATCATGGTTGATATAATTTTGATAATTCTAACCATAAAAGTATTGTTCCATAATTTTAAATATTAATTTCCAATCATAACTGACATTATCTCTATTTAATTTAATTATTTTTTAAATATAACTTCCAAAAAAAGTGTAGAGTTGAATGTTTTAATAATTTAAATAATATGTATAAATTATGTTACATATATGTTAGAGGGGTGGTCTTCTTAAGGGTATATTTTTTACCTGGATATGACCTTTGATTTGGATGACCCTGAAGTGGGTGGGGGTTTCCCCAAACACTATAATGAAAAATCATTCTTTACTATGAGGTGAGTGAGGGTGATACCCAAGTTAAGGGGTAAACAATCTAATCCATTGAAAGTTACTCTAATATGAGAGATCTAAATTTATTTTAATTGGTTAAAATTCTACTAAAATTTCAATTGTGCATAGGATTCGAACTACCCATACATGATGATAGAAAATTTCTCAGTACCACCAATTAAGGTTGTTCCATAATGTATTGGTTATACAAATATTATAAAAATTATATTTTCAAATAAATTTACTTTTAAAAATAAATCATAGAATTTATTATACATTTCAACATTATAAATTACATCTTGAATTAATAAAATCATGTAAAACATAAAAATTAATTCCAAAAATAAAGGTTAAAAACTCATTTGAATACATTAAATATATTCATAAAAACACTCTAAAATTTTATTTTAAATTTTAAGTAATATATTGAGAAAATGAACTATCCCCAAAAATAATAGAATGAAATAACTCAAAAATTGAAAAATAACATAACAAAATAAAGAAAAAAATGACTAAATTATTAATATATTAAATTCAGTAAATCTCAAATAGACAAATCCAATCATTCATAAACCCATTAAATCTAAAACAATTCAAACTCATGGATAAATCATACATAAGTGTCCTATCTGGAAATAATTCCAATTGAATCAACCTAAAACAAGTATCGTTAAAAATTTATATACAAGACGAAAAATATATTGTATTAATATTTGAAATAATAATTAGTTTGGCTTGATTATTTTCTATCATATTAATTAATTTAAAATTAAAAATAAATTTATTTTCCAATATTGTAAAGGAGACATATTAAGAATATATGAAAGAAGATAATGACTGAAAATGACTCTCGTATGAAAGAGATGGGTCTTCCCTCTTTATTTCAAAATGTGAGTATGTAATATCAAATTTAAAAAAAATATATAAATTAAATAAACATATATTTGAAACTGTAAATATTATTAAATTTTTATTATGGTACACCATCTAGAAAACAACAATTCTCCCATAAAATTAATAATAAACGTAACCAAAATACATGTTTGAGGGGAATGTTATAAAAGAAACTTAAAGTACCTTCCATTCTTGATCACACCCAGACACTTCACTATAAATACCATCTAACCCAACTTATTTTACTATTGTTCCCGTAGAGGTTTAAAATATATATACACTACCAATTTGTGAAAATTGGGTTTTGGTGATAGCACAGAAACCATGTCAAAACATGGTCGTCGGGTCCTGGCCTACCAGGTACCACCAATTTCCTCGCAGACAAGTGGTCCCCACTCTGGAGCCCACCCACATGCTCAAATGGGTCATCTGACTAATGAAATTCCTCATACGCCTACACATGTCCATTCCAGTGTACTTTTTCCTCACTCACACACACCTTGGGAAACTTCCCAGAAGGTCACCCATCCTGATCACTACTCCAGGCCAAACACACTTAATTTTGGAGTTCTCATCAGGTAGGCTTCACAAAACGAAGGTTCACCTTGTTGACATGAGTCATATCATTTATCCATCTAACACAACTTATTTTACTATAGTTCCCATAGAGGTTTAAAATATATATACACTACCTATTTTTGGCAATTGGGTCCTAGTGACAGCCCAGGCACCCTACCATAACATGGCTGTCGGGTCTTGGCCCACCAGGTACCACCAGTTGCCCCGCAGACATGTGGTCCCCACTCTAGAGCCCACCCACATGGCCAAACATGCCCGAATGGGTCATCTGACTAATGATAGTCCCCATACGCCTACACATGTCCTTTTAAGTGTGCTTTTTCCTCACTCACACACACCCTGCCAAATTTCCCAGAAGGTCACCCATCCTGATCACTACTCCAGGTCAAACACGCTTAATTGTGGAGTTTATATCAACTAGGATCCTCAAAACAAAGGTGCACCCTGTTGACATGAGTCATATCATTTATCCATTTAAACCTTTATCATTTGGGGGTGTTTCACATGAGTTATATCATTTATTCATTTAATGCTTTATTATTTAGGGATGTTACAATATATCTCCCCCCCTAGAGAACAACATCCTCGTTGTGGGCCCTATAAATCAACCCAGGAAGTGCACACTACACTTAAGGTTGGGTTCCTCCTCTGATACCAAATGTAAAAACTGGGTCCCTGTGATAGCACATACACCTCGCTTAAACATGGTCATCGGGTCTTGGCCCGCCAGGTACCACCAATTGCCCTGCAGACACATGGTCCTCACTCTGAATCCTACCCATGTTCTTGAATGGGTCATCTGACTGATGACAGTTCCCATAGGCATAAACATGACCTTTCCAGTTTTCTTTTTCCTCACTCACACACACCCTAAGAAACTTCCCAAAAGGTCACCCATCCTGATCACTACTCCAGGCCAAGCATGCTTAACTGTGGAGTTCTATTCAGGTAGGCACCTGAAAAGGATGGTGCACATTATTAACATGAGTCATGTCATTTAGTAATTTAGACTTTTATCATTTGGGGGTGTTTGACACGAGTTATATCATTTAGTCATTAACCCTTTATCATTTGTCGGTGTTACAATAAAAAGGGTGCACCACAAGTAGTTCCCAGGAGGTCACCCGTCCTATTACTACTCTCACACAATCATGCTTAACCGCCGAGTTCTAATGGGATCTAGTGCATTAATTCTGGTGTGATCACACCTAGATTGAATCATGACCCCTAGATGTACGTGGAAGTCCTGTCACGAAGTCCACAGATATCCCATCCCACTTCCACTCTGAGACCTCTAAAGGTAGAACCAAGCATGCTGGTACCTGATTCTCTGCCTTCACTTACTGACAAGTGAGGCACCGAGAGACAAAATCTGCTATTGATTTCTTCATTCCTGGTCACCAGTGTAGTGGTTGAAGATCTTGGTACATCTTCACCACTCAGGTATGTACCGCTAGAGGGGATGTGTGGAACTCTCTCAAAACTTCCTTTTGAAGTGACACTCGTACCACGGTACATCCTCGGGATAGGATGACGTGCTCCCCACCTTCATAAAATTCATCAGATTCATGTCCAAGGGATATCTAAGCATGGCGTGTCTCACAGTCAGTTCCCCCATGCTACGCCTCCTTTACTTGCTGAAGAAGTGGGGGAGTGCCTGTAAGAGACTGAAAAAAAGTTTCTCCATATCTGTCCACAATGGATATCTGAAAAGAAACCAGCTGCTCCATCACCTCACCTAGAATTTGTATACCAGATCTCTTATTGATTGAATCTTCTATAATGTTCCCATTCCCAGGAGTATAGTGATTGTGGTTATTAGTTTAGGGAATCCACTTTTGGTATGGCGGCTGATGTATCCCTACAGTAGGACCCTGAATTCTGATTTCTGACTTAGTGCATGAAAACACAGATTACGTGTGTGTTTTGAAAAGTTTTATTTGTGATCTCTTTGAGTTATCTCACCAGGTATAACTTATTGACTGTGGAACACCTGTTTCCTTCCAGGATTTCTATATACATACAACCATCTAGGGTTCCAGATATAGTACACACTGATAGCCCACAGAGAAATGATGCCTCGGTGCAGGGCCCTCTTCGAGTAGAGGCTCCAGCGGAGGCACCAGAGGTACCATTACCCATTGGGCCACTGATTCCACAAGCCCCAGCAGTAGAGGGTTCAAACTAATAGAGCACGTTTCACGAGTTCTAGTGCCATAGGCCACCCAGGTTCATGGGAGAGTCAGACCCACAGGTGTTTGAGGATTGGATGGAGGCCATGGTAAGAGACTTCCGACTAGTAGAGACATCAGCTGATCTCATGGTAATCCTTACTGCGAGTCTTATACAAGCAGCTGTAGGTAGATGGTGGAGATTTATGCTCCAAGTTCACGGAAAGGTGACGCTTCTCTGGGCATCCTTTGAGAGCCTGTTTCGGGCAGAGTTTATCCCAGCAAATCTTCGTGAAATGCGCATTCAGGAGCTTCTTCATCTACAGCAGGGCAGTATGATTGTGACTCAGTACTCAGTGAGGTTCACTGACCTCTCATGGTACTCAACTAGTATGGTGTGGGACCCATTCTTTAGGGCTCAGACCTTTGATTTGGGACTCAGGTGGGAGATCAGGGCTTCGATGATCTCTCCCAGTATTCCAAAAGAGGCGGGAGTGTTAGAGAGATCCCTCTTAGTGGAGATTTTTCTTGCTGGGAAGTCTCCAGCAATGAGAACCACCACATGTCGACACATATTAGAGTCTTCTGCAGCTAGTAGCAGACAGATGTAACAGAGGTCTAGGAGGACCAAAGCTACAGGTGGACGTGGCAGAGGAGCTAGCCGTGCGGCTGGCGGTGGACGACGATTCGAGGTGTTACCCCCACCACCACCAGGTGGTCCACCCCGACCATAGGGAGAAAATGGACATAGGCAAGCTCAGCTCCAGGTAGTTGATGCCTATGACCATGGCACTCCAGAGATGTAATAGGATATTGGGTGGGTCTGATGACGTACTGGACATGTAATAGGATCCCGTGTGGGTCTAACGACGTACCAGAGATTTACTTGGATCTTGTGTGGGTTTGACGACGTACTGGAGATGAACTAGGATTCTGTGTGGGTATAACAACGTAATGGAGATGTACTAGGATCCTGTATGGGTCTAACGATGTACTAGAGATGTACTAGGATCCTTTATGGGTCTGACAATGTACTGGAGATGTACTAGGATCCTTTGTGGGTATGACGACATACTGGAGATGTACTGGGATCCTCTGTGGGTCTGACGACGTACTAGAGATATACTAGGATCCTGTGTGGGTCTAAAGATGTGCTTCAGATGTACTAGGTTCTTGTGTGGGTATGATGATAAACTAGATATGTACTAGGATCATGTGTGGGTCTGACAACATACTGGAGATGTACTAGGATCATGTGTGGTTATGACAATGTAATGGAGATGTAATAGGATCCTGTGTGGGTCTGACAACGTACTAGAGATGTAATAGGATCCATTGTGGGTCTAACGACATATTGGATATGTACAAGGATCATTTGTGGGTCTGATGACACACTGGAGATGTTCTAGGATCATTTGTGGGTCTGATGACGTACTGGAGATGTACTAGGATCAGGTGTGGGTCTGACGACGTACTGGAGATGTACTAGGATCTTGTGTGGGTCTGATGACGTACTGACGATTTACTATGATCCATCATGGGTTTTCCTCTTAACATAGTATGATGAATTATTAGTTTCATTTAATCATCTCTATTGTTGTACTTAATTTATACCTAGTTTGAGTTGAGTTCGTACCTGTGTGGTACTTTACTTTATGGTAATACCTTGGTGGTATTCTTCTATTTGGAATACCTATGTGGTACTTATTTTCATGGTATTTTTTCCTCTGTGGGACAGTTAAGCTTGGGTATTTGGGGTTGGACCCTGTGTTTCCTCTTGATTGAGATGGGTATACTTGATAACATAGGTATATATATGGGCATATATGTAAGTAGGGTTTCCAATTGACTTCATGCATTGTGGTTTATCCTTTGTGGATTTTCTGAGACCTTGAGGTTCTAGGGGTCCCTACTGAGTATCGTTATACTAGCACCTACATGGGCTATGCCTACACCTTATTGTTTTTGGTGGAGACGACATACAACAGTGTTCAAGGTTGATGGTACTAGGACTAGACGGGGCCCGGAGGTGGACCATACGGCGTGTCGGTATGCTGAAGAGATGGGCGGACGTGGAGTGCTGAGGAGGCGATCTGTGCCTACCCTTCAGGTAGGAACCTCGGAGGACGACCTAGTGGATTTTTTCCTTTTTCTTTAGTTGTATTGTTTTTCACTTGTACTTGTACCTTTACTATTAGGCTTGTATTCCAGCCCATTTTTTTTACTTTCAGCACTCTTTTTTCTATACGGTTGACTTGTGTTTGTATCTGACTACAATATTGGTTTCTTGTGTTTATAGGTTATAAATCCAATGCCTTCCTAGTTTAGGGAAAAAGCCTTTTGGTGCTAGATTCCATCCCCTAACCTATAGAAGGCGGGCTTGGGGTAGTCACGGCACGGGCCCCTATGATGGGTCATGACAGTATTCTATCACCATTATTTTTTTATGATCACCCCTATCATATATCATTTCCATGTCACATTATGTATTTGATTCCATGTCCCTATAATTATTTTCATAAGTTTTTTTTATATCTCCACCACAATTTCCTACTTCTCCATTATCACTATAATTTTATGCCCATGTTTCTTATTAATTTTCAAAAAATCCTATAGATCATCCAAATAATATATTTGGGCCATGGAAACACATAGGTAACATACCCTTCATGAAACAAGGATCCATTATAGTCTACAAATCGAACTATGCTTGGTATATGTATATAACACCTGTAAATTTTGAAATTGTTCTTTATTTTCATTGAAATGATTAATTTTCCTTTTTACTATTTTTATTCAAAGATGAATATAAATATATAAGGTGAAATGGGAATAATCTCATGTGTGAAGTGTGGAACCACCAAAAATATGTTATGGTAACGTATAAAAAATATTATCAAAATTTTTAAAAAAACATGAAGATAATATAAGTGTTTTATTATTACTCGTTCCCAATACTATTACATCATTCCTTTGAATATAGATTCCTAAGGACACCTTAAAAACTAAACAAGTGATACAATATGGTATTAGATATTGGAATTATAATTTATTAAATTAAATATTATTTTAATATTAATTTTTATTATTTATTATTTTTATATCAGAATTACTATTATTTTTTAAATAGTGAAGCTGTGAGGGTTGGACATCTAATGGAATCAGTAAAGATATAGAGATAATTTATGAATTAGAAATATAATGGGTTGGATAGTAGAGATTGAAATTATTTATAGTGTGTCTCGACCCTCTATGAGTGTTAATTAGTGTAGTACTAACAAATTCTTACACACTAGAAGAGGTATGAGATCATGGTATTAGAAAATTTTAATGAATTCTTTTCATAATTTTTATTATTTTTATTAAGGAATATTTTTACATTATTTTATTTCATTTTTTAGTAATATTGATAATTAAAATAAAAAATTAATCTATAATTTATTTCCATACCTTGGGTCGAATTACCATGTCAAAGCATGAGAGAGAAAACTACATTCTTCATTACAACTAGGTTTCGTTGGTTAGAGAAAAACAAATAAAATGAAATACATAAAAATATTTCATAAATGAATTGAAATTAAATAGAAAAAAAATTAAATTTAGTATAATTAAATTGAATATAAACAAACCAAACTGAACTATCATAAAATTTTTGTATCTTGGATGAACTAAAAAATACCAAATCAAACTATTATGAATCATCCAAAATAATTATAAACTAACATGAAGACATCCAAATAGTCCTAAAATGTTCATAAAATTATGAAATGGTTGAAAAAAATATAATTAATTATACAAAATTGACTTGAACATACTTTAATAGAATAAAAATAACCCAAACTGTTCCATATTCAATGGAATGAAAATAAATTAAAAAAATATAAATTAAATGAAAATAAACATACTTAATGTTTTTGAAACTTAATAGAACCAAATAATGTCAAAATAAACCATTATATATTCAAATTATATGTGTAATACATATATATATATATATTACTTAGTAAACCCATTAATGTTTCTAAACATCTTTTATACTGATTTAAAAAAATCTAAAAATTAGTTTAAAACTAAGCTTGTAAGTAATTTTTAATGTTATTTGAAAATTTATTTTAAATATTTGTAATAAAAATAATCTAAATAATATATATAAAATGTTTATAAAATATTTCATTGAATTTAGGCTAATGATTTTTAAATTGTTTAGAAATGTTTTTTAAATAGTTTTTAACTCATTACCAAAAGCTTATATCATGTTGTTTGAATAGTTTGTAGAGTTATCACAAAAAATTAAATATTTAAATAAAAATTTATCAAAAACTATATATATATATATATATTTAACCATTAATTATCAATAATTGAAACTAAAATAATTTTTTATAAAAATGAATTAATACAAAAAAAAATTAAAATCCTTTAGAATTAATGTCTATCCCAGCAACAACAATACCCACAAAAATATGTTGAATCTTGAACAAATTAAATAATATCCTAATAATATATTTAAGAAAAAACAAAAATTGTTAAATAAAAAATTATCAAAATTCATTCCATATGTTAATAAAAACTATTAACCACAAAATAAGATAATTTTTCTATCCGTTTATAGAGAAAACCGCACATAAAAATGGGTAAAAGAAAAAATAACTACCCAAAAAAATATTCCTAAAAAAGTTAGTCCTTGGAAACCATATATGATTTATTCACCCTATATATACAATTAACTACTCTATATAATAAATGATACCTGAAATCAATATTATCCTTCCACTTAATAGAAATTTCTCAAATATAATCTTCCAGTCAAACAAAACATAAAAACAAAATCAATCAAAAAATTAAGAAGAAAATAATAAACTAAAACAAACCATAAAAATATAAATGAAATTATTTAAAAATATCACAATATTAAATCATTGAAACTAGTATTCTAGTCACATTGTCAAAAATATCTCACATTATCCTTATTAATTGTACCAAAATTTCAATAACATTCATAGTGAAGTATTTTTTAAAATTCGACACATTTAAAAATAATTATTTTAAATTGAATTAATGGGTTTTAAGTAACCCAATTATTCAAAAAATTTAAATTTCAGAAATGAAAACATATAAATTGAATACCAAATATGAAAAATATTAGAATTTTATTTTCGAGTAATTCCAAATAGACCCAATAACACTAACTATTAAGAAATGAATATTTTAAATAAATTTACAGTTCAAAATTACTCATTCATGTAATTAAGTTAAAAAATTCCAAAAGAGATAATCATTCATAGAAACTAATAAAAATAATTTCAAAATAACAATTTATTCAATTCTCTTGATTATCATTATAAACATTAGTAATATTAAATTAAATCACTAAATCATTTTGAAACTCTTTTGAAATAAAACCTATCATTTTTTCCCACAATACACAATGGATTAAAAAGATTATATGAAATTATTTATTTGAAAATTAAATTATCAATAACATATTATGGAATAATGTTTTCTTACATTCAATATCACATTTAATTGGAGGTAGTTATTATATAAGGGTGTGTTCTTAGAGTGTCATTTTTTCCTTCTCATAAAGTATAAATAAGAGAGTTTTATAAATGAAAAGACATTATAAATGGTTTAACATTTTATTCTATTAGTTTAAAATATCAATATCTGTTTTATGATAAATATTCCTATTTATGTTATTAGTAGTTTGATTTGGAGGCCATTGATGAGAAATATGTTCATGAAAATGGTATAGAAGATAATTTGTGATATATATTATGTGATGAGAACCATTGTAGAGTTCATTGTAGATAATGTTAGAGTATAATCCCAAATTATTATATGAAAACATTAGGAACAAATAATGACACATTAATTATATAAATTTTTTAGGCCTATAAAGAGGACGTATAGGCCCTTTTGGAGATAGTAAAATCTCAAAAAATTAACCATATATAATTATAAAATAAATAAAATGGCCAATGAGAAATTCATGTATGCTATCGTAGAATTATTTCCATCACATTGACTATATATTTCAATGGTTTTTATACATTCACACTGATAATGTTCTCCATATATGACACACCTAATTATGGTGATGATAGAACAGGTGGCGGGTGGTGTGATGACTTTTCTACTGACTATAATGATGAATATATATAAATATATGTTGTCTTGGAGAATACTCATCATGACGGTGATGTAAGTAATGGTAGTAATAGTGGTGGTGGTAATCAAGAATACATCAATCCACTATATTTCCAGATTGATATTTATGAAACAACCATTTTGTTGTTGTTTGATGTTTTAATCATATTTAATATAATTTTTATAAACCTTTATTATGATTTCATGTGATTAATGATGAAATCTATAAACCAATTTCCGTTTTCAATATCTTTCATTAGGGATAAGTTTTATTGGGAGTTTTGGCTAGAAATTTTAGAGTGTGTAGGACTATTGGTGGAATAATTTCATTTAAATAGTTTGAACCATTGGTATAATCATGGTATACAAACAGTTTTTTCAACTATTGATATCAAGAACCACATAAATAATGATACCAATGGTTACAAAAAAAACCCATCGATATAGTGATATTCTATGGAACCCTACCAAAAATTATTATGATCCACTATAACATATTAAAAAACTAGTTTCAATGCCTATAAAAGTAGTATAAAACATTTTTTATAGATTAGTTTACCAATAGTTTACATTATATCAACAGTTAATATGTTTCACTATATTATGGATGTATATGAAGAAGAAAGACTGTCATATATTGTGATGATACTATCAGAAGAAATCCAAGACATATGTAATGATTTCACGTGATTATTCTTTTTTGCTAATCAATTATGATGCCTATATGGGTCATGATTTTGGTAAAATTACTTTACATTTATATTTCATTATATATGATATAGTTTCATGATAACCATTTTATTGCTATAAATTTCTATTTAAGGTAATTTGAATTCATTATCAATTATTATGATAAGATCTTTTGTATCAAAGATCTTATTTCACTATTTATATCATTTCTCATGTGTTAATATTTTTGTCATACATATGATTTTTTCTGTATAGAAAATTAATTTTTCCCTTATATATAATTTGATATAAACATTTTTTTACGATTACCCAATTATATAAATTGGAATTATATATTATTTTTCCTTGCATTAATGACATATAAATATTCGTATCACTCTAGATATATAATATATCAAATATAAGTTTATGAAAAATTCATTATTCAATGATAATGGACCTTTAATATCAAGGAACATGTTCGAACTGTGAGATGTAATGTATAATTATAGAAAATGTTGCTAAATATGTGCATGTAATGTTTGGGTCATCATATTTTTAATCAATGACTTTTTTTATTACTGGGTATGAGTTAAAGAAAAATATTTAAAGGAAACATTGAATGTTTGAAAATATACATGGGTTTAAAAGTCTATCACAAAGGGTAAGATATAATTTCAATGACATTTTATAATAATGTCATTTTATTATTTTTTTATTATTAAGAAATTAGTTTTTATCAATCACTCTAGGGATTAAAATTTTAGTACATTATACATTATCAGGAAAATGAGGTTGTGATAGTCCTTCTTATTTTCTATTACTGTATTATCAACATATTGTTATATTTTAGTTTAATAAATTCCATAATTTCATTAATATTATCAATGAATATTTAATTACAACCATGAATATTTAATATTGAGTCATTATTAAAGACAATAAATGGTACTTTGATTCCATATCAATTATATAAATCATCATTGGATATTTCTTATGGGATGATACATCCATCAAATTTTTATACCTCTATTTCTAAAATTCAATGTTATATTATTCATGGATTATATCTCTCTACGGATCATAAACACATATTTTTTTATTAAAAAATATTATAGAAACCCAATATTTTATGGAATGTATCTTTTATATTTAATTTCTTTCATAAATTTGTTTCACATAACACCAATAATAAATAAACAATGATATATAATTAAATATCATTATTTATAAAATGATTTTTATAACCTAGAAATTAAATTGGTGTGAATTATTATTATTAACCAAAATATGAAATTTATGTAGAATATATTTCACAAAATTATTTTCAATTCATCCAAATTAATTTATTGGAATAAGATAAGAATGAATTCAATTATACACATTGAAATGATGTATTTTTCTAAAGGTAGCTTTACATCCTTTTAATGGAACACATGTTTTAAAATATAATTTTAAACTATTATAAATTATATTGAAAAAAATAATGTTCATTTTTAAAATAATAATTACAAAATTATATTAGGGTGAAATTCTTGTATTTAACATAAAATATTTATTTTCTAGTGAATAGAGAAAAATCCTGATGTTTATAAAACGTTCATTTTTTTTATATTAATAGACTATTTATTATTTGAAAATTAACCTCATCTATGAATGTATACATTAAATTTAGGTATCTTATAAATGAAAATATAGTATATTTATATCATGGAATGATTAGATAAATATTTTAAAATTAATAAATTTGGTGTTTGTATTTTATTAGTCATAAATATTTAATTTCAATTTAATGATTTTTATAATTACATTAAAGAAAATATATTTTCATAAAATAGAATAAGAAATTAATATCTTATTCTATAATTATTATAAGATAATTTTATGATACCTTAAATTATTTTTTGAAGTGTCATAAAACCAGTTACAATTTATAAATTATTTTTTTAATAAATGATTATTTTAATTAAATATTAAATTTATAATATTTAGAAAATTATTTTCATAATATAGAGTTAAATTTTGAAGTATTTATGTTGAGAAATTTCTAGGTTGTTTTTTTATTTTTCTAAAATAGTTGAATTTTTTGTGAATATTAAAATTTGGTAATTTATGGTATATTTACATCATAAGATAAATAAATTTTTATTTTAATCATCACTGATATAAGAACCAAAATATTGAAATTTAATTATCTATTTACTATATTTATTTATATAATTATCACTGTTTCATGTCTTGATCCAAAATTATAAGTCAATTAATAAAATATCTAAAAACACCCCTCTCCTCCACTCTCACCACCACCCCTCGCCACCTCTTCCCCTTACACATCTTAAGCCACAAGTCTTATCCAATTTTAAACCAAACCTCTTTAAAGGTATCTTCCCCAAACCTACACTCGTTTTTATTCCCAAAATAAAAAAAAATAATCCCCTTAAGTTGGTTTCCAACGAGAATAAATTTAAGAGGTAAATTCCTCTTTTGTTTTCCTCTATTATCTTTTCATTTTCACTTATTTTATTATCCTTAGAACACCTCCTATATCAAATCCTGAATTTAAACTCCATTATTTTATGTAAAAATTAATTATATTTTTTTTATGTAAAATCCAAAATGTACCCACTTATCATATCGTTTTTATTCTAAAAATGAAAATATCATCTGTGATGTGGTGATTCACCACCATCATAGATGATGTGTTTTCATTTTCAATTGACACCTTAATTGGAATTAATGACAACATTTCTATGTTCAAATAAGATTTTATTATAAATATTATAAGTCATATATTTTTTTATAACCATTATATATACATAATATTATTTATTAAAGCAAAACTATTTCATGATAATCTTACATTCAACAAAATAAACTAATGTTCATCATAAACATTTTCTCTAATAAATCATTAAAATATTTGGAAAAATAAATATATATAAGACCATTTAATATTATATATTTTCATTAAAAAAATAATTTTAATTATAGATAATTAATCACATTTTACCACAGCTTCCACACAAGTATACAAGTAAACACATTATGAGAAAAAATGAAACGAACACTTCTATACGATAAATTTAAATCATATAACTCATCAAAAAGGCCATAAATGAACATAATAAAATTAAAATTACTAAAATACATGTTCAATAGGATCTTAATTAAATTATTGATTAAAATAATTTAATAATATAAGATGTTGTGTACAAGCTAATAACACTTTCAAATATAACATATGGTTATACTTTAACCTCCATTTTTCATTCAAGTTGTCCTTTCTGTTTAAACTGATGTAATTATTTGTTATTTTTTATATAATTTTTCTAAATACTATTAATATGTTCTTTAATCATGTATCCAAATTATATTATCCTTATTCAATAGTAAATTTCATGTTTAATAACATTCCCTTTTTATTCATCCGAAAATGAAAGCTTGATTGAGGGGAACTTCTTAATTTCATACCCATTTTCATGTATGATACATAATAAATTTTGAGAAACCATTATAGTTCCATAATTTCAATTTTTTATTGAAAAATAATATTTATTAATTCTTAGATTTAGTCAAAAAATTATGAATTTTACATTTTTAAGACTTATTTATATTTTATTTTAATCCATACTAAGGGGACCAATTCTAAAGTTTCTTAAAAACCATTTTCATATGTTTGCCATATTTTATGCCTTGAAAATAATATCATTATCCATCTCTTTTATTTTTCGTGATATAAAAGTTTATATTATGATTTTATGATAAATACAATGTAATTTCTAAAACAAATCTTTTTTTAAAAATAAAAAGGGGTTTTCTCATATCACTTTTACTTTTGTGAGATATATGAATTGTTCACCACGTAATCCTTATGTGTGGTGTGTGTTCTAACCTAGATATATAATATCACGAGTCTTATAATTATCATTATATTATAAGTATAATTTAATGTTACTCCTTCATAGGTTTTGTTATTTTATTATTCCAAAGTGGTATAAGACACTTTTGAATACTTAAAGATTATTTTCCACATGAATTTTCCAAAGGCCTCAAGTAAAAGTATCTTCATTAGTGTGAAAATCATTTTTTGAATCATTTACTTCATTGAGGTTTATATATTATGATACCATATACTATTTTTTGAGGTTTTATCATTAGTTTGACTGTGGGCCATCTATTTTGATAACATTCGTTTTTTCTCAATAATGTATTCACATTTCTTATGGTAGTTTTGAAAGATTATTATTTATGTTGTTTATGTTTTACTCTTTCTATATGATGAATTTATTAGACATATTATGTGATGGAAGGGCCTTTTATAGCCCCTCGACGCATCGATAGGACTCATGAGACAAACTATAATGGGTTTTTACCAACAAATGTATGGTGTATTGGCTGATGATATAATGATATGTATACGGTGTTCTCTATTATTCATTCCCTAATTATGATTTATTTAATTGATAGACCCTGTAATTATTTAACTAGAATAATATCTATGAAAAATATCTATTCACTAGTGATTATTTAAGTAGGATTATTTATTTAACTACTGTTTTTACCATGTTTTTCTCAAGATTTTGTTTTATGTGAATTTTCTTTTAGTTAGTTACGATAATTTATTATTTCTTTTTATTTATGATAGCCTCCACTCTATTTATTACCCTTAGTAGGAATTTGATATCATCCCTTTTATATGTTTTATTTTAACCAGTATGTGAAGATATACATTATGAATGAATTTTAGGGATAATATAGGAGTTTATGGGTGTTCTCAATAGAGTTTCTATACATTTTTATCTATTCAAGTTGTAATGAAAATTTTTTTGTACATATCTAGTATTCCAAATATCCAAAAATATTCGGTAAATTGGGATGATATATATTTTTTATAGTAAAAATTTAATTTAGTAAGGCACCGTCTATGGGATACTAGTGTCGGTGTCTTTATAGTAGGTATCATATCAAGTATAGTAGAATCTATGGAAACTATATTTAGAAACCAAATATTATGGAACATAACCCTAAGAAGGAATTTGAGGATAAGCATAGAGTAAAATCCAAAACTTTTGGTAAGGTATATATTATGAGTATCCCCAAGAATACATTACTATCTAGAAACTAAATTTGGATGTGGGTAACAAATCTAACAAGGTGTGTCAAGCATGACTCAGCATAACCTCAAACAAAACAATAGACCTTACTACACACATGTATTTACACTCTATAGGGATATGATTAGAATAATTCAAATTAAAATAACAAACCATTATAAAGGATTTAAAAGTAAATATATCCCCAAAGAAACCATTGTAATGATTATGAGATTAGCTACGCATAAATTTTTCGATTTATCTTAAATATTTCACTATTTTGTTGAATTATAAATTATGTTTCATTATTTTATGATCCAATATAGTGTATTCCATTGTAAAAAATATCTCCTAGAATAATGAATGTGAACCTCACCAATGCACATGATCTGAACAGTAAGAATAATAACATATTTTATAAGCTTAATCTAATCATTAATAGGGAATCAGTCTCCAAAAAATCTAATCATATGGTGAAATAATATCATGTTCTAACAATATAGGGAAAACATTATCCAAAAAGTATTACTTCAAATGGAAAAAAGAGATGAAGGCAGTGGCATGGAAAAATATAGAAAAAAGGAAGAAGGTAATGAAGTATTTTCCCACATGTGATAATTGTGGAATAATAAACCTTGTTATATTATTAATATGAAAATGACTTTTCATAATGTGTAAATATAAAGTCCACAATGCTCATAATTTTAACATAAGGGAAATAATTTTATGATATTCAATTCTTAAACTGTAAGGATATCAGACACTATGAAAATAAATGTACAAATCATCAAGGAAATATAGCTCAGAATAAGTAAATATATCAAGGTAAATATTATATTGTTAATATAGTTAAAGAAGAATAATTAATGTATTTGTGTTTTTGGATTCAATAAGTATGTTATGATATTCTAGTTATATAAACCATGAGATGTATGATGATTGTACTATAGTACTTATCTACGTATTTTGAAGAACTCATGTTTTCTTTAAGGTTTTAAGTGGTCATGGTATTCATATTTTTAGTTTTAAGAGATAAATTATTTGGGTAATCATATGTTTAGTTGATTTGGGTAATTTATCTACCTTCCTTAAATATTTTTGATCGTTCAATGTGAAAAAAAATGTGTTAGATTATTTTTAAGATTTATTAATTGTTGAATGGATCAAGTTAAAACTTGTAAATTATTTTTGATAAAATGTGCTAAATTTATTGGATTTAGTAAACATTTAAAGAATGTATGAATTACTTAGTGACCATATGATTCATTAAAAGTTCTTCAGGAATAAAACATTAATCTTGAGTATTTATTTTCAGAGGTAAGGGATGAAGTGAAAATATATCAAAGAACAAACAAATAATGAAATTATAGAAATAGACAAAGTATTTTTATTTTCTAAAATGATTATCATAATATTAAAAGAATACATAAAATTTAATAAAAATATTTTTCAACAAAAAATTTATTCATTTACTCTTTTTTCTGATAAATAAATGGTATTTTAACTAATCACATCATTTACAGTTTAGTAATGGTTAACTTTATAATGACCATAGTCTGTACAACTCTCCATCAAAACATGATTGTAAGATTCCTATTTCATGTCAGTGTTATCGCATTATACTAATGATTTGCTACTCAAAATCCATGTTTTTTTGTTACCTTCCCTTTTTAATTTCCCTTATATTAAGAAGATATTATATTAAAACTATTTCTAATGTGGGTTTCCCATAATGGAATTGTGATGTTTCAAAATTTGATTTTCAAAGTACAATTTTAAATTTTTAGGTACGTATTTATTAAATGGTGGTATTATGTTACACTCCAATATTTTATGGTACATCACTTTTCTAATTTAAGTTCTACGAAATCATATGTTTCAAACAACACTAAGCCTAAATGAACAATGATAACAATTAAATATAGTTATTTTAAAATGATCATTATATCCTATATATTAAATTGGAAAGAATGATAAATATTAAGAAAAATTATAAATTTATATATAATATATTAACTAAAATGTTTCAAAAATTAACCAAGTGATTTTATAGAGATAAGATATCAATGAATACAATTTTAAACTATAATAAGATAACTTTTTCTAAAAGATGTTTTCCCTCATTGTAATGGTTTACATATTTTAAAATTAAATTTTCACACATTAATAAATTCTATTTAAAGAAAATAAGATTAATTTTTAAACTAGAAATTTAAAAATTATTCTAGAGTAATTTTTTGGTATTTTTCTATAAATATTTATTTTACAGAGAATGGAGAAAATTCCCAATTTTCATAAAACTATCATTTTCATTTTATTAATTATATATTTATGATTTTAATCGTAAAATCACCTATGAATGTATCAATAAAATTTAGTTACATTATAAATGAAATTTTGGTGTATTAATATAATGGAATAATCAAATAAATGTTTTAAAAATAATAAATTAATATTTACTATTTTTTGTAAGTTATAAATATTTAATTATAATTTAATAATTAATATCATGATTTAATAGAAAAAATAAAATTTATAAAATAAGATCAGAAATAATTTTTTTGTCTTATGATTATAATATAATTTTTTGATACCGTAGTTAATTATTTAAAGTATCAGGATACCATTTATAATTTTAAAAACAAGTATTTTTCAAATAAATAATTATTTTAATTTAAAATCAAATATTTCATAATTAGGAAATTATTTTCATAAAAATTATTTCATTTTTTAATTCTACTCATTGAAAAATGTTTAACATTAATATATGAGTTTTTACTAAAATAGTTCATTTTTTTATTAGTAAAATATAGTAATTTATGGTATATATACATTATAAGTTAAATATATTATTTGTTTTGTCGTAGATGATATAATACCCATAATATAAAAATTTATTTCTACATTTACTTTATTTTCGCATGTAATCATCGCTATTTCTTATCTTAAGCCAAATAATTACCTAATTAATAAAATAATCAAAAAGCACAACTCTCCTCCACTATAAATACCACCCCTTGAAACTATTTATTCTTACACCACATAAGCCTTGAATCCTGAAAATATTATTCTCAATACTCTTCCCAAGTCTCTTTTCAATGTCACTGAGAATTTGGTATCACCAAAAGACCAATCAAAATCCCCTTAAAGAGGTTCTCAAGAACACAAAATTCATGAGGTAAAATCATCTTTTGTTTTTCTTTATTTTATTTTTATTTTAATTTATTTTCTTATCCTTCCCTCACCTAATATATCCAAAAATTAATTCTAAATAAAGTATCTTATTTATGTATTTATTTTATTTTGTTAATATAGAATCCATCAACAATTATCATCTCCTCTTCCTTTTATTCAAAAAATAGAAATATCATCTGTGATATGTCGATTTACCGCTGGCATGGACAATGCATTTTCATTTTCCATTACTTCATTAATGTATAGTAATAAAAAATTATTAGAGATAAATTATATTTTATTATAAAAATTATAAGTCTTATAATGTTTTGGAACCAATATATATAAATAATATTAATTAATAAAACAAAATGAGTTTGTGATAATCGAAAACTCACCAAAATAAGATAACCTTCATTTTTAACGTTTTATCTAATGAATCATACTCATATATTAAAAAATGACATATAAAATAATTTATTATTTTTTATGTTAATTAATAATATATAATTTTAATTCTAAAAAATTAATCTCCTCTTACACGAACATCCATACATGTATCCAGGTGAACCAATCATGATAACCAATGAAACATTTATTCTTGAACTACATAGTTGAACCTTATAACGCATCAAAAAGGTCATAAATAAATTTAATAAAAAAATAATAAATAAAATAAATGTTTAATAGCTTATAAATGATATTATTAATGAATATAATATCATTATCTAGGATGTTAAGTACATGAGAAAAATTCTTTTTTACATATGGTAAGGTTTTCTTCCCGAACCCCACTTTTTCATTCTGGCTACACATTCTTTCTCTTCACCCAAATGTAATTATTATTATTTTGTATAAATATTCTAAATAATATGAATATCTTCAAAAATCATATATATATATATATCTTAAATTTATAAATTGGTAAATACATGTTTTATAAGGTTTCCTTTTTAATTCTGACCGATAAGCAACCTCAAATAATGGAAACCTCTAAATTTCTGACCCATTTTCAACTACAATCCATAATTTGTATTAATAGATCTTTATTTTTCCCAAATAACTGTTTTTCATTTCATTTCCGGTTTTATAAAATCATTTATTACATTTCCATTTTATGATGCTTTTATATTTTCTCTTAAACCACACTAATGTGGCCCGACTTTAATTTTTCTTATAAAATATTTTTACATGTTGGAAATATATTATTCCGAAAAAAAAATTCATTGTTAATATCTATTATTTTTTATAATATAATTTTTTATAATCTGATTTTATTACAAATATAGATCAAATTATAAAATAACTATTCTTTCGAATGAAAAAATGTGGTTTTCTCATCTCGCTTTTACTTCTGTGAGATATTTTCCTTATTCAACATTTATTCCATGTTTTTGGAGTATGTAATTACTTTGATATTTAATATTATGAGTTTTATAATTCTCCTAGTATTATATATTTCATTTAATGATATTTATTCATATAGATTATTATTTAAATGTTTCAAAGTGTTATGGGATATATTAAAATGTTCAATGATTATTTTCATGAATATTTTATCTATTGTCTCATTTAGAATTATATTCATCTATTTAAAAATAATTTATTAAATTTTATAAATCATTTAGATTTACCACTTATGATATTGTATACCATTTTTTGGTTCTGTGTATTCTGATCATTTTGACATTTTATGTGTTAATTTGATACCATTCGTGGTTTATACTTAATGTATTGACATTTAAAATGATTTTTTTTAATACAAATATTTATGTTGGTAATGTTTCACCATATTAATATGAAGAATATATAAGACTTATTATGTAATGGGTGTAGCCCGCTTCATCCCCTTGATGCATTGGTAGGTCTCATGAGTTAAACTATACCAGGTTTTTAACCATTTATGTATGATGTCTTGGCCATTTCAATGATAGTATGTTTATTTTATCAATGGGTATACATTCCCTCATTATGATACTAGTAATTGTATAGACCATGTGATTATTCAACTTGTATAATATCAATGGTTAAGATTTATAATCGTGCCATTATTTATATAGAATTATTTATTCATCTTATACTCATATCATATTATGCTAAAGATTATGATTTAATGGAATGTGCTTTTAGTTATTTTCCATCACTTATTGTTTATATTAATTTATGAGAGTTTTTGTTGTATTGTATACCCTTAATGAGCATCTGAGATAACCTTTTCCTATGTTTTATTTTACATAGGATGTGAAGATGTATAATATGAATTAATTGCACATATAATCTATGTTTTTATGGGTGTTCCCAATGGAGTTTCAATAATGTTTTTCCTTTGAAGTTGTAATGTCAAACTTATGTGTATATATGGTTATCTAAATCTATTAAACTGTTTTTTCCTTTAGGATGTGATATCATATTCATAGAACCGATGCTATTGTGTAAGGTAGTGGCTCTAGGCTACAAGATTTGGGTTATTTAAAAATATAATTTAATATTCTAAGTCATCATCTATTCAAATATTAATGTAATCATGAATATGAACATAATTTATCAATTAATTCCAAAACATGGGTCTTAATAACCAATATTAGAGTTATTTGGAATAATTAGTTAATGTGGTAATCAATATTTATTTATAAATTTGATTCATAATAACACCCTATACAATGATTTTATTTAATCAATTTAATTCGCACCTAATTTATGAAAATATTAAAAATCTGTTGTCAAGGTTTCCCCACTGAAAAAATTAAATATTGAATCATTGTAACGCCCTGACCCCAGTTACCCAAATTCGGTGCATTATTGTGTAACATTGGCATGATCACAAAAGATCAAGTCTCGAAAGACCGATTAGTTTAGTAGCCTTGGAAACACTAGATACATTCATAAATGTTACATTACATCATAAATTGAAAAATCACAACAACATTGTCTCCATAGTCCAAACTTCTATCCCCTTCAGACTATCCCTGTAGGTCAGTCATAAAATATTTCTTCACATCCTGGGAAAAATAAAACATTGAAAGAGGTGAGCTCAGATGCTCAGTAAGGAAGACAATATAGCAGAAGTTTTTATAAAAAAAACATAAACATTTAAGGAAATGTATGACTAAAAAATCCTTTTATACTTGAAATTCATCATAATATAGAAAAAGTAAAATGAGATAATTACATTTACGTATTCACATGGATATTCTACTGGTCGAATAATCACATGCAATATCAATAACCACTTTCATAATGATGGAACACATAATGCCAGACTATCATAACCACGTAGCCAAGGCCTCGTGCCAAGAGTACAAATAAGATTTTTTCAAGGCCTCATGAAAAGACACAAGTTTGTCTCATGAGACCTGCCGATGAAATTTTTTAGAAGATAATTACTTTTAAAGTTTCTCAAATATACTCCAGTGTTTTTCTGAAAACATTATGCAAGCTTCTGAAAACAAAATAATTAATTCTAAGACTGCTCGACTAATTACAGGCCATGATGGGTCCATGCCCAATCCCTTCCATAATATATATCATATATAAAAATATTGTCATCATAATGGCCACCATGAGAGGTGTTAAAAGAATATTGAACAATCATCGTTTCGTGAGGCAGTAATTCGCCACCCACAGAAACAGTATGTTCTTTAACCATTAGATGAAGGTGTGTGTAAGTGTAAATAAAATAATTCTCATAAAAACATCCAAGTATATTGAGGATACTGGTGTAGTTACAAAATAAAGTAATAAAAAGATTTTATGGGGTTGGAGAAGCAAAATAAAACAAAAGAACACAAGAGAAGACATTACCTTAAATTCTGGTAACTCTTTTTGATTTGAGCCAAAGGCTTCCTTGGGAAGACTTATGCCCAAAGTGAGGCTTCTATGAGTAAGATATGGAATTTAAGAGAGTATTTGGGAAAGGTTTGGCCGAGCCAAATGGCTTGATGGTGTGAATAAGGTGGTAGAGGTGGGGGCCTTTTATAAGAGGAGAGGAGGGTCACTCTTGGAAAGTCATGAAATGTTACATTATTATGAAGTTCTTTTCGTATTTAAAAGGTCCCAAAATTATATATTTCGAGGATAAAGTGATAAGGGTTCTAAATATACCCATCCAATAGGTTTTTGACAAGTTTAAGTCTTAGATTTTACATTATCTTTTCATTTTATTTAAATCGTTAATTAATTAGGTAATCACTGCATCATCATGGTGTCATAAATTTTTTAATTTATTTAATGTCTAAAAATTATATAAAAAATATCATGATGTAAGAAATCTTTTTATCTTTCCAATGAATAATTATAGTCTAAAAGTTAACTTATATATCCCCATGTAATAATTGTTTTAGTAAAACAACACATGTTTGTGACAATTTTATTTTTACTTTAAATAAAAAGTTATTAATGTCATTTCCCTACCCAAGTGGCTCCAAGGGGTCCCCAAGTTTACCCATGGATTGTATTGGTCGGCAATTACTCATACAATAAGTGTAGGACAAGTGTCAAGATATTTTTATATTTTTATAATATCATTTTTAACTTAAATTTCACTATTTAACTTTAATCGCGATTAATAAAACTTAAAAGTTACTATTCACCAAAAAATTATTTTAATCCCATTGAACCAAATTTTTCTTCATAATGACAACCATGTATGTCAGATTTTTTAAAATCAAATCACAGAAGTGGTAATGTTTCATTTAAATGAAAAATCAGTTTTTTAACTACCACTTAGTGGTTTCACTATTCCTCAAAAATTGAAGTTTTTAAGAAAAATACCAAAAATTCACCCGAAGCTATAATTGATATTCTGAATTCAAAAATTATGTCTATTTTACAAAATTACAAACATATAAGTTTCATTAATTAATTTTATAATTAATTCCCACTGTCAAAACAAATAGCGTGTTTTTAAGAAACAATATCAATCAAAAGATTGACAATTGTTTATGTTCAATTTCAAAGTGAAATTAATCCTAATGACCACAATTGGATAAAATGGTAAAATTATATTCTAATTATACTTTAAAACCACTCAATAGTATAATTTATCACAATAAATTATTTTTGTTAAAAATGTTGTTTTTAAGTATTTTTCACTATTCATCGAAAATTAGAAGTTCTCAGAAAATTACAAAAAATTCAACGTAGGATAATTTTGATATTCCGAATACAAAAATGAAGTCCATTTTGAAATATAAAATTTATATTATTTCGAAAAGTGGGTATTACTATTCATAACAGCTATTTTGATTGGTCGCGGTGTGTTAGAATCTCGAACTTGCGTACAATGCAAGCTATTGCATTATTGAAAGATAAGCGTATCGTGGAAACTTGGGGTGTTACATTATCCCCTCATTCAATAAATTGCATCCTCGCAATTTGAAATTGTTCTTAAAAAATAAAAGGTTGAAAATAGAAAATACCTTTGTGGAAAACCCACATCAGAAATAAGGTTAATAAAATTTAGCCTTAATAAGAGGGAAAGGAAAATGAAAAAGTCACCACCAAATTATGATCTCAATAAGGAGAACATTGGTGGAAATTAGAGGCATATAATTGGAGGAAAAACGTAAATATTTATAGGGAGTGATTGAGGTCATTAATCACAAACAAGTGTAAAATTGAGGTCCTCAAAACCTTCAATCTATGGTGATTTAAAATATCATTATTTCAACAAAACATAAGTTATTAGGATAACAATTTTTTTTAATATCCCTTTCCTAAAGTTTAAGAATTAATTTATTCATAGAATAAGAGAGAGGTATATATATATACTTGACAAGTAGAGTTTCAACCTTCAACTAATTTCTACCAAAAACTCATCTTTCACTCAAAAAGATAATAGAACTCAAAAATATTATATTTATCCTAATCGTACAAGGTTCTAAATATTATCACATACCATTTAGATTAGGAAAAATATTTTGTAATAACTAGGGACTTCCTGTAGGCTAGTGGTAGGTAATAAAGTCCTATCGCACTATGGTTGTGGGTTCGATTCCTACAACTTTGTCCAACGCGACGGGTTATCCCCCGACCTATTGGTTTTCCTTTTCCTAAAACTATAGTATTATAATATTCCAAAAATAATCTTAATAAATGTTTTAACCTTAAACAATACTATCCAAAGTTCAACTTAATCCATTATAACCTTTATAGTTATCCAAAATACATCTGTCCAGACTTTCTCTAAAAGGTCTCTAAATTCCAAAATCAATTGTAACATCAGATTCCCCAAAAAAAGTAAAGTTTCTCTTATTGTCACATACTAAAATATGATTACCTTCATCATATTAAAACCTTAATGAAAACAACAAGTACTTCAGTACAATCCTTATATATATCACATTATTCTTATAACCAGAATATAATCCTTGAGTCCAAAAGCACCAATACATTAATTATTCCTCTTCAACTGCTGTAACATCATAAGATTGTCCTTGATCCCTTGGCCTTTTCTGAGGTAAGTTTCCCTGATTCTTAGGACATTCATTTTCATAATTCCCCATTTCCATACAATTGTATCACTCAACATTGATAGCCTCTTTCGTTCCCTTGCAATCACGAGCCTGATGACCTTTTCTTCCACATTTATAACAAACTCCCATTCCTTTTAGGCAAGTACTGGGGTGATTCTTCCCACAATTATCGCATAATGGAAAATCCTTCTTTCCCTTTTTTCCTTTATTTGTCTCTTGTTCCACCATTCTCTTCTTCTCTTGCTTTACTTTATTGTCATAAGATTTAGAGAATTCTGTTTCTATCTTGATAGCACATGAGACAATATCTTCGTACGACAAGAAGGTTTGTGATACTAATGATCAATGGAGAAATGGTTTTAACTCATCAAAGAAACGATCAATCTTACTTCATGGGTTACGTATATAATCTGCAGCATGTCTCGCTAACCTTGTAAGGTTGGCCTCATACTTTGCGACATTCTCATCCTCCTTTTGTCTCAGACTCAAAAATTTCCTTTCCATATCTGGTCGATGGTCATGAGGAAAGTATTTTTCTAAGAAAATCTCTTTGAACTCCCTCCATTCCATATTAGATACTTATTTATCTTCTTTCATGTTTTGAATCTGCGACCACCATTGATCAGCATCTCCAGTGAGGTCGTAAACTGCCATGATAACCTTTTCCCTTTCACTACTCCCCAAGGCATGGAATATTTTCTCTATGGAATTTATCCATTTCTCAGCTACTAATGGATATGTACCCCCATTAAATGTTGGTGTTTTTTGCCTCATGAAGCCGTATAACATTGACCCTACATGTTGCGGATCAGGGTGCTCCATAAGAGTAAGGTTATTATTCATAACCTGAGTGAGTTGTTCCAGTATGGTGATAAGTTGATCAGCACCAGTTGTATCACTAGCTCCCCTATAATTATTTTGAGCAGGAGGGCAGTCCCTACATGGAGTGCATGCATTAATACGGTTTACATTCCTCCCACTAGGCGCCATTTCTAAACAATGACATAAACTAGATTAGTTTATGAATCAAAATACATAATAAAAAACTTGCAAAACACTTAACATATATTGAACTATTTATGGATATAATCCATAATCATAAAAAAAATTTCTTTGGGGAAGTATATACTCATAAACCCTTCATAATGATTTTTAAATAAAATGAGAATTATCCTAAGAATATCCCCCAGAAGTGTCGTAACCAAGAGTGCAGCAAGGCCCATTGTCGTGCACCAGTTCTCGTTCGAGTCTAGCTCAAAGTGGTGTTTTCGGGTTTTACCTCTAGGTACATTTGTGCCAGAGCCGCCTCTACCTGCTCGTATCCAGACAGGGATGTATTGCTTAGAAAACGCACACAATCTCTGTAATACCAAAATTCTAGGAAGTTCTTCTATACTAATCCTCAAAGTCTATCTTAGGGTTATGTGCTCTAATCAGAGTTTATCTAAATATAGCTTCCAAGGTTAGTACTAAACTTCCTATGATACCAACTGTAACGCCCCAACCCCTGTTACCCAGAGTCGGTGTATTATTACGTAACATTGGCATAATCACAAAAGATCAAGTCTCGAAATAACGATTAGTTTAGTATCCTTGGAAACACTAGATACATTCATAAATGTTAAATTTCATCATAAAGTGAAAAATCACAATAACATAGTCTCCATAGTCCACAATTATATCCCCTTCAGACTATCCCTATAGGTCAGTCTTAAAATATTTTTTCACATCCTGGGAAAAATAAAACATTGAAAGGGGTGAGCTCAGATGCTCAGTAAGGATAACAATATAGCGGAAGCTTTCATAAATAAAAATAAACATTTAAGGCAATGTATGACTAAAAAAGGCCTTTTAAACTCGAACTTCAACATAATATGGCAAAAGTAAAATGAGATAATGTCATTTACTTATTCACATGGATATTCTACTAGTCGAATAATCACATGCAATATAAATAACCACTTTCATAATAATGGAATGCATAATGCCAGACTATCATAACCACGTATCCAAGGCCTCGTGCCAAGACAAAAAATAAGATTTTGTCAAGGCCTCGTGCTAAGACACTAGTTTGTCTCATGAGACCTTCTGATGCAATTTTTTTAGAAGATAATTACTTTTAAAATTACTCAAATATACTTCAGTGTTTTTTAGAAAACAATATGTAAGCTTCTGAAAAAAATAACTAATTCTGAGACTGCTCGACTAATTACAGGCCATGATGGGTCCAGGCCCAATCCCTTCCTGTCTACCACACTCGAGAGTCGTGTTTTCTGAAAACATTTTTATTCTTGTGTTAAATAAGTATACATTTGAACTGAATTTTCATATATTTGAGAGAAATATCTCTCTCTTTTTTGAAATCATTTAAAAAAAGTCATGGCTTCTAGAGGAAGCTAAAAATCAAATAATGGTCACGGCAGTGGAGAATTCGTTGTCGCCGCATACTTAATAAAAACCATTCCTTTTTTTATTTTGTAAAAACGCTTCATATAAAAAATATTCCTTTTTAATAAAATTAAAAGTCAAAGGGGTTTATACACCTTGTAAAAGAAAGTTCTGTATAAAACAAAATATGAATCAATGAAAGAAGATTGAGGCAAAGTCCCTTACAAAGATAATTTTTTTTAAAATAAAATAGATCTATTATGTGTATTCACTATAATTACACAGAAATAATGTAAAAATTCAAGATAGGACATAATAATATCATGACATAATTTTAAAGTAATAGATTAACCCAAAGAATGGAAATTGGGTTAAGAAGTTCCCTTACCTCGTGT
Source organism: Viscum album (assembly GCA_963277665.1). Classification (NCBI taxonomy): domain Eukaryota; kingdom Viridiplantae; phylum Streptophyta; class Magnoliopsida; order Santalales; family Viscaceae; genus Viscum; species Viscum album. The sequence continues at coordinate 1,571,152,257 of OY728150.1, read as the reverse complement.
CCATCTTGACTCGACCGTTCTTTAAAATCCTGAATAATAAACTAGAGTTAATATAAACTTTCTTAATAACCTTTTTCAAGTTCATTAACCCTTTTATATCACTTATTACCATGTTAAAAAACATTATGTAATTATTTATGTTAATAACGGTCGTTTTGTCGATCATTTGTACTTGAGTCAAAAATAAACTTCTTATAATTACAAGTTGTTCATGTGGTAAAATATACATTATATCCATAATTATATTCATGATGTAGATATTATATATATCATATATATCTATTATATAAATTCATTTATAATATTACATAACATTTAGAGGTAAGAAATGAAATGCACCGTTCATGGGGATGGTAAGCCTTACGTACGCATGAACGCTACTTTCATTTCTATATTGTATTTAATGGAATGAAATTATAATTATAAAAAGGTATAATATAATTACAGTATAATATCATGTATAATATCATTTACTCCATCTTTATACATCCCACATATGGCATTAACGATTCAAATCACTTTGAGGGGGCGGTAGTCCGCACTTCCTAAAATGAAATTATCGCGTTTACCCATAATGGAAATCATAAAGGTATGCCATAAATGAAAAATACATAATCATAAGGAAATAAAACATAATATATATCATATATAAAAATATTTTCATCATAATGGCCAACATGAGAGGTGTTAAAACAAGATTGAACAATCATCGTTTCGTGAGGCAGTAATTCGCCACCCACAGAAACAGTATGTTCTTTAACCATTAGACAAAGGTGTGTGTAAGTGTAAATAAAATAGTTCTCATAAAAACATCCAAGTATATTGACGATACTGGTTTTGTTACAAAATAAAGTAATAAAAAGATTTTAGGGGGTTGGATAAGAAAAATAAAACAAAAGAACACAAGAGAAGACATTACCTTAAAATCGGGTAACTCTTTTTGATTTGAGCTAAAGGCTTCCTTGGGAAGACTTCTGCCCAAATTGAGGATTATAGTAGTAAGAGAGGGAAGTTGAGAGAGTATTTGGGAAGAGTTTGGCCGATCCAAATGGCTTGAAGGTGTGAATAAGGTGGTAGAGGTGGGGTCCTTTTATAAGAGGAGAGGAGGGGCACTCTTGGAAAGTCATGAAATGTTACATTATTATGAAGTGATTTTCGGATTTCAAAGGTCCCAAAATTATATATTTCGAGTGTAAGGTGATAAGGGTTCTAAATCTACCCATACAATAGGTTTTTTACAATTTTATGTCTTAGATTTTACATTATCTTTTCATTTTATTTAAATCGTTAATTAATGAGGTAATCGCTGCATCATCATGGTGTCCTATAAATTTTAATTTATTTAATGTTTAAAAATTTGATAAAAAATATCCTTATGTAAGAAATATTTTTAGATTTCCAATGAATATTTATAGACTAAAAGGTTACTTATATAACCCCATGTAATAATTTTTTTAGTAAAACAACACATGTTTGTGACAATTTTATTTTTACTTTAAATAAAAAGTTATTAATGTCATTTCCTTACCCAAGTGGCTCCAAGGGGTCCCCAAGTTGACCCATGGATTGTCTTGGTCGTCCATGAATCATACAATAATTTTAGGACAAGTTTCAAGATATTTTTATATTTTTATAATATCATTTTTACCTTAAATATCACTAATTATCTTTAATCGTAATTAATAAAACTTAAAAGTTACTATTCACCAAAAAAATTATTTTAATCCCATTGAACCACATTTTTCATCCTAATGATAACCATGTATGTCATATTTTTTAAAATCAAATCACAGAAGTGGTAATGTTTCATTTAAATGAAAAATTAGTTTTTTAACTACCACTTAGTTGTTTCACTATTCATCAAAATTTGATGTTTTTAAGAAAAATACCAAAAATTCACCCTAGGCTATAATTGATATTCTGAATTCAAAAATGATTTCTATTTTAAAAAATTCCAAACATATAAGTTGCATTAATTAATTTTATAATTAATTCATGCTGTCAAAACAAATAGCGTGTTTTTAAGAAACAATATCAATCAAAAGATTGACAATTGTTTATGTTCAATTTCAAAGTGAAATTAATTCTAATAACCACTATTGGATAAAATGGTAAAATTATATTATAATTATACTTTAAAACCACTCAATATTTTAATTTATCAAAATAAATTATTTTAATTTAATAAGTTATTTTTAAGTATTTTTCAGTATTCATCGAAAATTGGAAGTTCTCTAAAAATTACAAAAAATTCAACTTAGGATAATTTCGATATTATGAATACAAAAATTAAGTCCATTTTGAAATATAAAATTTATATAATTTCAAAAGTTGGGTATTACTATTCATAACAGCTATTTTGATTGGTCGCGGTGTGTTAGAATCTCGAACTTGAGTACAATGCAAGCTATTGCATTATTGAAAGAGAAGCGTATCGTGGAATCTTGGGGTGTTACAATAATCATACTTATAATTTGATGAAGAATTTTTTATTCCATCATTCTTCACTATAGAGTGGTATCATGATATTTGTATAGATGTAGTATTTTTCAATGAGTCTTTTCATTAATCACCATCATATTAATAAATTAATTATCAAGAAAATGTAATCTTTAGCTCATTATGGTTATTTTTTTGATCAAATTAGAGGGTTTTAAATATATTAATTAAGGATCATTTATCCGAATATCTTCAAATAATGGGGATTTTTTTTGGTAGGACCATGTCAATATTTTGAAAATTTAATGAAAATAATGAATTTATATTATTTCATTTATAATAAAAAAATTCCAATGTTATATTCATTTAGTTTATTAATTGAGTATTTAAATAATAAATTAATAAATTTGTGGTAGTGTTTATGGATAAAATTAATAAACATTACTAGAGAAATAACACATAAAAATATCATATGAATAATATACTAAAGATTTAAAAATAATTACACACTATATTCTAAAATTAAAACATGTATTTTTATTCTAAAAAATGTTTCCCTATAGTAGTATATATTCCAATGAAATATTATATATATGGCTCCATATATGATATATGTGGTGAGAGAAAAACATAAACACACATTTTACATATTAGTTCAACTTTTCTATGATTGGACGGATTATAAAAATCTATTATGGAAAATTTTCCACTAATGTAGAATACACTAAAAATTAATACTCATGAAGAAAAAACATCTCAAGATTTTATAATGTTAATCTATTTTTAAAATAATAAATATTTTATAGTCTCTGTACTTGTAGTCACACTACCCTATAGTAGAGAAGGGTTTTTTTGTATATAAATTTCATTATGAAGTGTGTGGATTATTTTATAATTTAAATTAATAGTTTTATAGATTATGCATCATGGGAATTTATGACTGAAGAGAAAAATTCGTAGATGATGATCTTTGAATATTAATTGATTTTTTATACTAATGATTAGGTTTTCTTATCTATATAGTGGTAAATATGAAATATTTATACTCCACATAAATATACTGTATATATTGATAAAAAATAATTTGAACATATTCTAAATGATTTTCATAGAATGGATTATGGATTATGAATATTCAATATATTATTATCCTATAATTGACAAATGAGGGAAATGGTTAGTGTAACACACCATTATTCTTTTCAATTAATATTATGTTTATGCATTGTTTATCCCCATTGTTTGGGTGTGTTTGTGGGATTCTAAGGGATGAAGCACCTATGCGAGGTTAAATTATCCAATTCATAGGGATATATATATATATAATATGAAGTAATAGATTCTATTTATAATTTTTTCAATTTCCTGACATGGTTCTCTCTAATAATGGGGAAATATAGAGGTGGGTTTGGTTTATTTGTATAGATTTTGGGAAAAATACTATCTGTTGTAAATTAAGACATCTCGGTTTGGTCACTAGGAGGATATAATGAATATCATAATGGGCATGAAATATTTTACAAGATATGAATTGTTTTGACATCATTTAATGGTCTATGTCTATTTTTTAGTAAAATAAAACAAGTTTTTTTGAATTTTGGGTTTTTTGGATTATACGACATATAATGGGATTACATGCCAATTAAATCTAACGAGTTGTAATTTTTATGGTGATGAATGATTAATTCCTATTTCATTTGACCATGAAACCTCCCACTCTCTATCCAGATTATTATTAGTCAACTTTAGAGATCCTCTCTCCTTTGGGATCATTCTTTTGGTGATTGATCATCGTTTGGGATATATTGTGCCTCCCTAGGAAAGGATTATTTCATTATTTCATATATGTTTGTCACTGAAGTGGCGTTGGACATAGTAATGATTCCAATTAATTATAAAATACTTTTTTTATACTGATTATTTATATTTTATTGATGGTAATTATCTTTCAAAGGATGATCTCTTGGGTGTCAATCACCATTGAGGATGGCATTCAGGTTTATACCATTTTATTACATAGTTTTCTATAAAATATGATAAGTATTTTAATTTTGTTTCATTATTATAATATTCATTTTGTTTTTTTAATTGATTTTATTTATCATTTAGTGATATTTCATTGAATGATAAATGTTTTTATGGGGTTTTCATTATAATCTTGGTTTTTAAAACCAATTATTTTTCATAATTATTTTATTGTGGTATTGATTTCAAAATGGAGTTTAAAACATCTATTTGGATTTGTTTGGTTTTGAAATTGTTTCATAAATTGTGAAAATGGTTTTGAAATTTATTTTGATAATGGTTAGATTGATAAACATGCATGTGTCTAGAAAAAGACTTAGATATCCCTACTGAGTGTGGAACCACTAGGAGGTTACCATTGGGATATTGATGGACTGTGGAAGTAATCTATATTTATTAGAACTAAAATATTTTTGGTCATGATCATTTATTTCTATTATATATTCTCATAGTCTATGTCCCAATATGTGGTTCTTGTCACTTTTGATTTACTTACTACGGGATGGGTTTTGATCATGGATTTTTACACATAGGTTTTTTTATGATATTGTGTCACATAATATCACATGTTGGGTTATTTCATATATATATTTGTGTGTGTGTGTGTGTGTTTACCTCCATTTATCTTGATGTATGGTTTCAAATACCTATTTTATCACATATAATTTTCAGATTTATGGATTAATAATAATTAAATTCATTTATGAGAACCAAATGAAAATGATTTAAAAATGGATTGGATTTAAGGATATTCATTATAGAACTATTTTGGTTTTAAAAGGTATAGATGTTCCTTTAATTATATTATACCTTTTATAGACTCTATTGTGGTATCATAAGGAAATTTGTGCTTGCAACCTAGTTTTTCCATTATTATGTTGTAGATAATTTATTGTTTGATTCTGGTAAATGAACGTCATCTTATAGAATATTGTCTACTCCTTTAATTGATACCATTGGTTTGGGATGGGTTTGAGGTGATGGATGGTCAAATAGAAACATTTTCTTGTTTAATTCATATTTTTTTCAATTTAGCCAATTTTTCATGGTAGTATAGATATGGTTTACTCTTTTACATCTTTATTTTACTTTGGTATTATGTCTTGTTTCTGAAATATTTTTGAATTTTTCTCTTATATTTTTTTCTCCTAACCATGTGATGTCCATCATGGGTATATGGTTTGGATTACCCGTCTTGGTTTGTTAATATTTTCTCTCATGGGTGGATCTGTTTAGTCAATAAGGTTTTTCATATGACTTTTACATTCCTTCATACTTATGGGAGATTGTTAAGTTGATAAGGTTTCCTTATGACTTTACAAATCCTTCTTGTTTTGAAAATCACAAACACCTTATCTCAAGGAAAATCACTTTTTACCCTATGTTTTACTTCTATAGGAAAAAATTTACTTCCCTAAGAAAATTTATCCTTATCTTGTTTCCATTGTTCATATCATAATTTTTCTAAGTGTAAAATTTGGTTTGAAACCAAAACCTTAGAATCCTATAATTACTAGATATGAAGCATTCTGTTTTAGGATTCAAATTATTAGAATTCAGATTACGAATTCTGGTTATGAACTCTTCTGAGTTCTAACTCCGAATTCTGATTACAAATTCTGGTTACAAACTCTTCTAAGTTCTGACTCCTGATTATGACTTCAAATTCTAATTACGAATTTTGGACATGAACTCCTATGAGTTATGAATCTGAGTTCTCTGAATACAGACTCCGAACTCTTATGAGTTCTGAATCTGAATTCTCATGAACTCTGACTCCAAAATTTGTAAGTTCTTGTTCCGAATTCCTGTGAATCCAGTTTCTGAATATTCTTGAAATTCAGACTCCGGAATTCTATAGAGTTCAGGTTCAGAATTCCTAGAAAATATAATCTGAATATCCTTATATTATAGACTTTGAATTCAATTTTGGTTAGACTCCAAACTTTTATATTTCCTTATATTATGAATATTAGATTTTGGTTTTATAACCATAGTTTTTCTTACCCATGTGTTGATTATAAAATGGCGTCATGCATTCAGTTACTAACTAACCATTGTTTGACTGACCTATGTACAGGTCCCTCTAAAATTCATGGAAAAATATGACAGTTGGAAGAGGGAGCTGACTGTTGAATCTGTGCCTATAAATAAGAACTCATTTGAAAGAGCCAGAAGTTAAGTTGATCAATCTAGATATTACATGCTGGTGAAGTGATTTCTAGAGATAGAGGCTTTATTTATTTGTACGTACTGAACTTCTTGTTCATATTTTCTTTGTGCGACTCTGATTTTTGGTGTGTAAAATCGAGGGCTTCCAGGGATATGATGACCGAGGTGCCGACTACCTTGATGTTTAGGGCTTCCTTGCCGAAGAGGAAAGAGGTGCTGACTACCTTGAAGTTTAGGGCTTGTGGGGATAACAAGAGAGACTCTGATCTTCATATCAAGGGCTTACCCTGGTGCGGGTAAGATATAATTTCTTGAAATTATAAATCAAGGGACCATTATCCAAGGTTGTTGGATACCCTTCTCTTTGGGTTAAAAGATTTACTACTTTTCACTTGTTTTTTTACAATTTTTCTGCTGCTTTTGTATTATTGAGGAAAGTATAACTATATTATACTTCATTATACTTGTAATTTGATTTAGTTAAGTTCTATACACTTTAAGGTATAATCTTTATCTTTGTAAACATTCCTTAAGTTTCATTTTTGGAACCATCTTTCCAGATCCACTTTCTTGGAATCATATTTTTGGAATCAAGAAAGTGAGTAGAACTAGAAGTTTTTTAAATTACCCTTTTTAACCTTGTTAAACATAACCAGCTTTAAAAGTACCAAAAGAATTTTTAAAGTGTAAAATTCACACCCCCCCTCTTGTGTTGGGACCACTTTGTGTATAAGGTTGTATATGTTGTTAATAGTTGTCGAAGAAGATCAAAATGAAGGAGATCATGAATTACTTCAAAGAAATGGAGCAATGGAAATTTAGATGATTGTTGTACTGATCAATAGTTTCGAATGAAGATCAAAATGAAGGAGATCAATAATTACTCCATTGAAATGGAAAAATATAAATTCAAATGATTGTTGTACTGATCATAAGTTCAAAGAACATGTTTCAAAGGTGACACATTTTTTACAATAGCGAATAATGGTGAGGTATAATTCATCTGAGGATGATTAAAGAAGAATGGGGATTTGATGAAGACCATGAAATTCTTTCTGATTTTATGTGAACCATGCAAGATACTTATTGAAGAATAGAATCATATGATTTGCATGAGGTAGAGATTGATGGTTGAAGAAGAAAATGTGCAACGGATTGGAATTCTGAGATGGCCATGAACTTCACATTATATCAAAATATGATGATCCAAAAGCTGATATATCAAAGTATATATATCACAATGGTGGAGTTTGTGAAGAAAGAAGAAGAGTTGCTGAAGAAGGCAAATCAGAAAAAAGAAGCATGAATGTTATGGACGAAGCATATAGTGAAGGTGGAGTTGTTTCTCAGTGTTTGCCAAATTTTTGGGCCTCAGAATCGGAAAATGAAGACACAGATTTTTGGAAAAAGGAAGTGAGCACAAAGAGGAAGTGGTGAGGAAAATATCAGGAGGCATGTGCAAAAAATCAAGGGTTGCGTGAAAAACAATGGGTTTGCATGAAAAACAGTGGTGTGCGTGAAAAACAGTGTGGTGCGTGAAATAGAAGAGCAAGGCTTTTCGCGCAAGAGGTGTCTCAGATCAGAAACACTGAAAATCAGAAAATGCAAGAGGTGAGTGAAAAATCTAAGATGTTTCACTAGTGCAGAAAACATTTTTTACGTTACCATTTTTTACGTCGGTTATATATAACCGACGTAAAAATGCGGCGAGTAGATTTTTAACGTCAGTTATTTTAATAACCGACGTTACAAATCATGCCTGTTGGGTTTTTACGTCGGTTATCTTATAACCGACGTAACAAACCAATGCGCGGGGGGGGGGGGGGGGGGGTTATGTCGGTTATTTGGAAACCGACGTAAAAAACCTGATATTGACATGTTTTTTACGTCGGTTATCAAATAACCGACGTAAAAAATCAAAGCACGGGGTTTTTTACGTCGGTTATTTGATAACTGACGTAAAAAATGTGTAGATATCGTGTTTTTTACGTCGGTTTCCAAATAACCAAAGTAAAAAACCCCCCACGCATTGGTTTTTTACGTCGGTTTTCCTATAACCGACGTAAAAAACGCGTAGATATCGGGTTTTTTACGCCAGTTATCTTATAACCGATGTAAAAAATGATATATCTACGCATTTTTTACGTCGGTTATTTTATAACCGACATAAATAACCAAAGCACGGGGGTGTTTTTTACGTCATTTATAAAATAACCGACGTAAAAAACCCGTAGATATCTCATTTTTTACGTCGGTTATTTTATAACCGACGTAAAAAACAAAAGCGCGAGAGCTTTTTTACGTCGGTTTTAAAATAACCGACGTTATAAATTTAAAAAATAGTTTATAACGTCGGTTATTATATAACCGACGTTATAAAACTTTTAAAGAAATTAAAGCCTGTGGACTGTCATTTATGATTTTCCGATTGACAGTCCGCCGGCTCATCTCTCTCGTGCGGTAAACCATAATCGGCTTGTCGATCGACCTGCGTTAAACTCATTTTGGCTTCATTGTTTATCTTCTTCACTCCTCTCGGATCTATCATCTCAACTCGCAACATTCAAGTAATCCTTCCACAAATTTATTTCGTTCGTTTTTGTTTCGATTCTTGATGTAATTTGTTTGCATCAGATATGCTTTTCTATTTAATCATGTTTAGAATCTCATGGAATTTTTTGTTGTTGCGAATGGTTATTTGTATTTTTTTTGATATAACAGACTATGTTGCATTTATGTAAATAAATGCTGATTGTTGGTGAAATTTTTTAATATTGCTCACTATTATGGTTACTTTATGTGCTAGAACATGCTTATGGTTCTGGATATAAATGTTGCTTAATCTGGAAATTATTTCTTATGTTTTTTGGTTCTGTTTTGGTTGAATTAGTTTTTTTACAGATTTTTGTTTTCTATTTTTATGAGAATTAATATAAGCAGTTTGTGTTTGAATAACTGTTTAGTCTTGTAATTTCCAGGCTGTTCACTATTGTTGTTGATATTAGTTAATTCTTGGTGTTTAGAATTTCTGAACATGTTTCCTGTAATTGTAATTCAGTTTTTGTCCATGGTTGTTTTGTTTTCATTTTTGGATTTTGAAAACCAAAAATAAACAAAGTTTTTAGTTGAGTTGTATCTTGATTGATAACCGTTAAAGTTGAAGGCCAAGTACAAAATCAAATCCCCACAAGATATGTTACATGGGATTAAAAATCAGAAATAAAGGATTAAACCGAATCAGTGGGACTATTTTTATTCTGAGCAGACCAGTGTTGGACGCGCTGGGCGGCCCTCTCAGCCTTCCAATGCAATTAACGATCATCAGAAACAAGAATGAGTGAATTGTTGATAAAATAATAACATTCTGGTAGACCTCTTTTTTCCAGTCACACCGAAGGGTGATGAAAACCAATATCAAGGTCTACACGCCATTTAAAATAGGTTGTTTATCTAATATATTAAAACATCAAAACTGCAATAAATATTAAACTATGTAGGCGTCATGGTTTTCATTGATTCAATGAAATTTAAAACTGTTATATCAAACTATATTTTGTTTTAAAAATAATATTCAAGAATATTTTTTTAAATACCTATAGATTTGTTTTATATTTTAAATTGTTTTACATTCAAATTATGATTTTTTCATATAAACATATATTTGTCTTATCTTAAAAATATATATTTTTTGTTGATATTTTTTATAGGTAATAATGAGTCGAAGTTGGATTACGGCACATCGAATGAGCAATGAATTTGAGGAAGGTGTTGATGCCTTTTTCGAATTTGGAAAACGAAATGTTCCAAGTAGTGACATTTTTTTCTATCCATGCCTGAAATGATTGAATATGAAGAAGTTAAAAAGTATAGAGATAAAAGATCATCTGATTTGTCATGGTTTTAATCCGAGTTACAGCCCTTGGATTTGGCATGGTGAAACTGGACGGAATGTCACTGATGATGATTATTCGCAAGATGGTAACTCTGATGGAATTGAAGAAATGATTCACGATATTGTAGTAGAACAAATTGAGATAGAACCGATAGTTGTGCATCTATATGGTGATGCTGAAAAACCATTATATCCCGGTTGTACAAATTTTACGGTTTTGTCGGCGGTGTTAAGATTTATTAACCTGAAGGCGAAGCATGGATGGAGTGATAGAAGTATTACAGAGCTGCTACAATTGATGAAATACATTCTTCCAAAAGATAACGATATTCTAGATTCACATTACAAAGCCAAAAAAAATATTATGCCCGATGGGATTGAGATACAAGAAAAAACACGCCTGTCCGAATGACTGCATTATATATAGGAAGGAATATGAATTTTTTCAGAGTGTCCTAAATGTGAGACATCACGGTATAAGGTGAAAGAAAAATCATAGGCTGATGTAGAGATTACAAAGCTCCCTTCCAAGGTATTTTTGTACCTTCCTATAATTAATCGTTTCAAAAGTTTATTTGCTAATTCACATGATGCAAAAAGGTTAAGATGGCATGCTGAAGAGCGGGTATGTTATGGAAAAATACGTCATCCAGTTGATTGTCCACAATGGAAGAAAATTGATGCGCAGTATTCTACATTTGGAAATGAAATTAGAAATCTCAGACTAGGGTTGTGCACAGATGGAATGAATCTATACCGAACAATCAGTAGCACACATAGTTCATGGCCTATTTTATTGGTAATTTACAACCTCTCTCCTGAAGTTTTTATGAAGTGCAAATATTTCATGTTGAGTACAATGATCTCTGGTCCAAAGCAACCCAGTAATGATATTGATGTTTACTTTTCACCGTTGATTGATGATTTGAAACTGTTATGGGATGATGGTATTAGGGTGTATGATTCTTATAAAATGGAATATTTTCAACTGCATGCAGTGCTTCTGTTCACTATAAATGAATTCCCAGCGTATGGAAATTTGTCTGGATACAGTGTTAAAGGGCATAAAGCATGTCCAATTTGCGAACAACAGACGTCCTATTGTCAATTGCATCATGGGAGGAAAATAGTGTACATGGGTCATCGAAAGTTTTTGCCTATGGAACACCCTTATAGAAGTCTAAAAAAGGCATTCAATGGCTCACAAGAATTTTATACTGCTCCAAAACCTTTATCCCCTGATCTGTATTTTGAGAGGGTGGAAAACCTTGACGTGAAATTGGGAAAGACACAGAAATCTGGTAATAATAGACATATTTGGAAGAAAATGTAAATTTTTTTGAGCTACCATATTGGAGGTATCATGAACTTAAACATAATATTGATGTCATGAATGTGGAGAAGAATATATGTGATTCTTTTTTTGGAACATTGTTAGATATTAAAGGAAAGACTAAAGATGGGTTGAATGCAAGATTAGACTTACTATCAATGGGAATACGTTTGGAGTTATCTCCCACTCCTAAAGGAAGACGAACATTTATTCCCCCGGCTTGTCATATATTATCGAAGAGGGAGAAAATTATCTTCTATCAGTGTCTTCATGATGCCAAAGTTCCTCAAGGTTATTTTTCTAATGTAAAAATTTTTGTCTCATTGAAGGACTTGAAGTTGATAGGTATGAAATCACATGATTGTCACGTCATGATGCAACAAATTCTACCAGTTCCATTGCGTGGAATATTGCCCATTCGTGTCAGAAAGACTATAATGAAGTTGTGTTATTTTTTCAATTCGATTTGTGACAAGGCGATTGATGTGAATGCTTTGAAAATTTTGGAAAAGGATGCAATTTTTATACTTTGTCAATTGGAAATGTATTTTCCTCCAACTTTTTTTGATATAATGGTGCATTTAATGATTCATCTAGTTCGAGAAATAAAGATTTTTGGACCTATATATCTTCGTTGGATGTATCCTTTTGAAAGGTATATGAAAATATTAAAGGGGTATGTTAAAAATATATATTGACCTGAAGCCTCCATTATTGAAAAGTATATTTCTGAGGAGGTAGCAGAGTTTTGTACGAGCTACTTGGCTGCGGCGCAACACATAGGTTTGCCTCCATCTCACCATGAACGAGTTAATAATGAAAGAAAGGGGATTCGTGGCTTGAAAGTCAAATCATTGTCAGTTGAACAGATAAAGAAGTTATAATCATACATTTTGAATAACATAGCTGATGCTCAACTGTATATCACATTGCATATTAATGAGTTGAAACAATGTCATCCAAAGAAGAAAGAAATGTGGATTTTTAGTGAGCACAACAAAACTTTTTTGTCATGGATTAAAAATAATTTGCTTGGTAGATCAGATGTATCAGAGACATTAAAATGGATAGTGGGTGGTCCGTGTTTAAATGTGATAACATGGTTTGGTTATGACATTAATGGTTATACATTTCATACAAAAGCTCAGGACAACAGAAGTGTAGTTCAGAATAGTGGTGTATTGGTGTTTGCAGAAGCAATGAATTTTTCGAGTGCTAAGGACAAAAACCCAATTTCTGCATCAAATTCATATTATGGAGTGATTGAAGACATATGGGAGGTTGATTACTTCAAAATTAAAGTTCCCGTTTTTAACTGTAAATGGTTTAACGGTAACAATAGTGTCAGACATGATGAATTTGGAATGACACTTGTTAATCTAAATAGATTGGAAGACACAACTGATTCTTTTATAATGGCAACACATGCAAAAAAAAAATTTATGTAGTAGATCAACCAGATATGCAGTGGGCTGTTGTTTTACAAGGGAAAAACAATATGTTGGTGAGGATGAACTTGATGAATATGATGATTTATGTGAGATCCCTACTTCCATGGAAATATTAACATAACATAATGACGATCATGTTGAAGACATAGTTTTTGCCATAAGGAACGATCACGAAGAAGGAAATTGGGAAAACAATCCATTTGTACATTCCTAAAATTACAGGTAACATATGTTTATTTCTTGTTTACATTTATTTTTTCCATAAATGTTAGATATTGTAAGTTTTTTATTTATTAAAACATGTTTTAAAATAAAATAAGTATATGGTTTTGTTTGTTTTAAGTTTGTTTAGTTTACTTTATCATGTTTATAACCATTACATGAATTTTAAAATGCTTATTTTTGTTCACTGACAATTACTTTACCATGTTTACAATGTTTACCAGGTTTATCATTTTTATCATTTTTACCATCTTGACTATCTTGACCATCTTTTCCATCTTTACCATTGTTTAACATGCTTACCATATTACCAATGTTTACTATAATGTAACTTAGTACCCTTTTCTATTTTCTGATTACAGTATTATTAAAATCTTTGAATTTGTATATTTGCTCACTGAAAATTACTTTACTATGTTTACAATTTTTACCAGGTTTACCATTTTTACCATTTTTACCATCTTGACCATCTTGACCATCTATGCCATCTTTACCATTGTTTAACATGCTTACCATATTACCAATGTTTACTATTATGTAACTTAGTACACTTTTCTATTTTCTGATTACAGTAGTATTAAAATATTTTAATTTGTATATTTTTGAACTGACGTTTGTTTTTTTTGATTTTAAGGATAATGACAGATCATTCAGATGATCAACCACATGATTCTGGAGAGGAGCATATTGCTGGTCATACCTCTGGGGATGAACATTCACATGCTCCTATTACGACAAAGAGTTTAAAGGTTGGTAAACGTGGGTGCACACATTTACCAAAATTATCACTTGCCCGTACACAGGATCAGAGGATAGTAGTTGAGTTTGATGATGATGATATTCCTAGAGGTCCGAATGCCAAAGATTTTAAGAGTTTTGTTGCAACTCAGGCTAAGACCAATGTAAGCATTCTGTATGATGATTGGAGAGGTGTGGATAAAGCGATTATCTCTCAGTTGTGGGAGACGATTTTGGTAAGATCTTTTGTCATTATTTGACCATTCTTTTAATGTTTCTAGTATATATAATATGTTTAACCTCTTCTTTATCAGATGAAATTTGATATTCCTAACACTGGAGGAGTCAGGAATAAATGCTTATCATTGGCTGCCAGGAGATGGAGTGATTTCAAATCAACCCTCTCATCTGATTTCATTTATGGACATAGGAGTCATGACAATCCATGTCATATATATCCTTTTATAGATGAAGACACATGGAGATAATTTTTTGAAAGTAGAAAAAAAGAGTCATTTCTGGTAAGGGAAACATAAACTTTTATAAACTTTCTTATATAAATGATTTTATTAATGTTTTTTTAATGATTTCTTATTCTTAAATTACAGCAAACAAGGAAATCTCATCATGAGATCCAATCTAAAAATGTATACCCTCATAGTTTATCTCGGTGAGGGTATACATTATTGGAAGAAAAAATGATGGCGGAAAAATTTCAACAACTAAGAGCTGAGTCTTCAAGCTCTGGAGAGGTGGCCCCTCCATCCCCTCCATCTAGACATGAAAAATGGAAGAGATCTCGGAAGGGAAAAAAAGGGAAATATCTTTTGGAAGAATCGAGAATCGTAGCTGAGAGGATTGTAAGATATATATTTAATTTATTTAAGTTAACTTTTTTATTCATATAAGTTTCAATCATTACAAAAATGTTAAATTAATTAATACAGGACTCTCTTGAGGAGCAGAGTTCAGAGGGGATATTTACAGCTACTGGGAGGGAAGATATTTTATTTGCAGCATTGGGAAGGCCCGAACATCCTGGTCGTGTAAGAGGATATCCGGCAGGTGTATCGGTAAGAAAAGTGTTTCCACGTTCTTCAACTTCTAACATTGAGGGGGTTTATAAAAAAAATAGAATCCTTGGAGGTTGAAGATGAAAATATTAATGAGACGATGGAAGACAAGATTAGAGAGTCGGTGCAGTCTATGTTTTCAAAAATTCAAAGACAATTTCAGACTACAGCTCACACTCCTCCACCTCCCCCTGTAGACCCCATTATTTATCCTCCACCTCCACCAGTAGCTCCCACTCCCCCACCTCAGCCTGAGGACCCCATTTTTTATCCTACG
Organism: Viscum album; assembly: GCA_963277665.1. Taxonomy (NCBI): domain Eukaryota; kingdom Viridiplantae; phylum Streptophyta; class Magnoliopsida; order Santalales; family Viscaceae; genus Viscum; species Viscum album. The sequence continues at coordinate 1,571,136,635 of OY728150.1, read as the reverse complement.
CCTCCGCCACAGCTTCCTACATATTGCGAGTTGTATGTTGATGATTATCAACATCATATAATAGCATACGGGTTAGTATATTGTATAGGAGATACAGTTCATCATCAACAATTAGAGGTAGAGAATTAGAGGGTCGCTATACATGATATTATAGATAGATCAGCTAGGGTACCAATACCTACAGATGTGGTGGCCACAGTTGGACAGATTATTAACCGTTTTTTAGTTTGGTCATCCAGACTTCTTCGACTCATTACCATAGAGGTATGAATGTTATATCTTTTATTTTATTTTTTTTTATTAAAGTTATTTTATCATTTGAAAACTACTATATTTCTCAAAAAAAATTCACATGAATAATTCAAAGGTAAAGAAATACTGTATAGACAACAACCAAGACAACAGGCTATGACCTCAGATACAGATTCCAATGGTCTTGACAGATTGTCAAGATATTCACATTTTTTGTTGGGTTTTTATGAGTTTCCAATGGAATCTCATGTTTGTGGTTGTGAAATAAGTGTGGGGATTACAAAATTTGATATCATGGAGCTTGTTATTGGAGATAAGTTGGGCATCAAAGTGGTGCAAATTTTTTCCATGTAAGTCTTAACACCTTTTCCCTGCATTATATTTATTAAAAATGTATACTTATGTATGTTTTGTATTAGGTATCTTTATAAAATTTGTGAGAGGAATAAACTGACAGAAGTATATGGATTCATGGACCCACAATTGATTTCCCCTGAAGCATGTGCATTGAATGAGGAACAAAGAATGGTTTATATTGCTGAAAGATTTGAAAAGAATATAATCAGACAATGTTGGATGATGCCTTTTTGTGAGAGGTATGAAACACATTTCTCTCAAAGAGTTAATTATCTTTTAACATAAAAAACCACTAAAATTAAATTTCCTTTTATCAGTGATCATTGGATGTTAGGGATTTTTTGCCCAAGGGAGAAATCTCTTTATTGGATATGCTCTGTTCATGGTGATGTGCGGGAAAGTTTTAAGAATATATTGGAAAAGTAAGTTTCAATTTCTCAATAGTTTTATATATTATAATGAATTTTAAATTTACCCCGTTTATATTATTTTCTAACAGTGCATGGGTCTACTTTCGAAAAAACACAAAGAAAAGAAATGCAAAGATCAAATATGTAAATGTGAAGGTAAATTTCCATTTATAATTTGTACTTTTTGATATATTACATAAAAATAATATTTTGAATTTACACTCATTAAAAACAGAATTTTCATGAACAACATGGCCTCATCGAATGCGGATATTATATGTTAAGATTTATGTATGAAATAATAACAACTGAGACAGTTGTGAATTTTGACCTGGTACGATTTCCTCTTAAACATTACCGTAATATTTCAATTTGATTTAATCATTATACACGTTAACTATCTTCTTTTTCATTTGTAGCTTTTTGATGACCCTCAACCCTATACTGCTGAAGACATCAAACACGTACAAGTGGAGTGGTCAAATTATTTTACAGGTTTGATTGAATTTTAGTTGTTTGTAATGTAAAATGTAATTTTGAATATTGTCGTTTTAATTGTGTATTTGGTAGTTGTTTAGGTTGGATTTAGTTTTTTTGAAGTTGACAGTGTAAGTTTTTAATGTTATATAAGTGAATGTTTAATTTTTCTCTACTTCTTGTTTTGGTCTACTTTTGATGGTTTTTTTGGTATGGATTTGGGTCTGTGGGGGAGGGGTTCCAAGGGTGTAGGGGTGTGTTCAGTGGGGTTGGGGGGTGTCCAGTGGTCTGGGAGGACTGTCCGGTGGGGTGGGGGGACAGTCCTGGGGGTGGCAGGGATGTCCAGGGGTGTGGGAAGCCAGTCCAGGCGTCTGGGAGTGTTGTCCAGGGGTGGGGGGGGGGGGGGTTGTTCAGGGGTGTTTGGGGCTGTCCGGGGGTGTGGTGGGGGCTGTCAAGTGGGGTGAGGGGGTGAGGGGGTGCTGTTCAGGCAGGTGGGGGGTTGTCGAGGGGTGTTTGGGGGTGTCCGGGGGTCAGGGGGCAGTCCAGGAGTGTGGTGGGGGCTCCAATGGGGTGGGGGAGGGTTGTCCAAGGGGTATACATGAGGGTGGGAGCTCCAATGGGGTGGGGGGGGGGGCTGTCTAGGGGGTATACATGAGGGTGAGGGCTCCAACGGGGTGGGGGAGGGCTATCCATGGGGTATAAATGAGGGTGGATGCTGTCTAGGGGTAAGTTTTATATGTTATCTATGTACATGCTTAATTTTGATGTACTTCTGTTTTTGTGGTACGATTTCTTGATTTGTTTTCTGGTTGATTCTGGTGGAGAGAAGATGACTGCATTCTGTTAAAAAAAATGGGTTTATCACGTCGGTTATTTAATAAACGACGTGATAAAATGACTGGAAAATAGTTTATCACGTCAGTTATTTAATAACTGACGTGATAAAATGCCTGGAAAATAGTTTATCACGTCGTTTATTTAATAACCGACGTGATAAAAGGCCTGCAGAATGGTTTATCACATCGGTTATTTAATAACCGACGCGATAAAAGGCCTGGAGAATAGTTTATCACGTTGGTTATTTAATAACCGACATGATAAAGGGCCTGGAGAATGGTTTATCACATCGGTTATTGAATAACCGATGTGATAAACGTCCTGGACAATGGTTTATCACGTCGGTTATTGAATAACCGATGTGATAAACCTCCTCCCTCCAGTTTATCACGGCGGTTATATAATAACCGACGTGATAAACCCCCCTCCCCCGATTTTTCACATCGGTTTTATATGAACTGACGTGATAAACCACGCTCACCCCGGTTTATCACGTCGGTTCTTATAGAACCGACAAGATAAACCCCCTCTCCCCTGTTTATCACATCGGTTGTTTAATAACCGACGTGATAAACCATTTTCCAGGCATTTTATCACGTCAGTTGTTAAATAACCGACGTGATAAACCCTTCCCATTTTCTTTATCACGTAGGTTGTAAAATAACCGACGTCAAAAACCTTATTTATAACGTCGCACGTAATAACGTCGGCTAGAAACCGACGTAAAAAATTAAAAATAACCGATGTAAAAAACATTTTCTGCACTAGTGTTTGTGCCATGTGCGTGGAAAATCAATGTCTGCGTGAAAAATTGGTTGTGCGCAAAATATGGGTTTGAATTTTTACGCGCAAGAGAGGATTCATGTTCAAAATGATGAAAAATGGTAAAGTCATGAGATACACAAAAAACCAAGGTGTTGTGCAAGAATAAAAGGAAGGTGCACGTAATTCAAAGAACTGAGAGACAGTTTTACACGTATAAAGGGGTTGTACGCGCATGATAAAAAATGCCTATAAATATGTGGTGAACCCCTTTCATTCTGTGTGGATCAGAACTTAGACAAATCCCAAGATCTGATGTGCGGAAAAATTTCGGTATAGAGTAGTGCGAGAAAAGAAGAATTTTTGCGCGAAAAGGAAGGTTTTTCACAAAAAAGATGAGTTCTACGTGAAAAAGAAGAGTTGCACAAAAAGCCTTTTTCACACCATAAATATATTTTTACGCGCAAGGTTTTAATTTTACACACAATTCACCAGGAAGGGTGTGCGAAAAATGTGGGGTTCCAGCATGCCTTTGATAGGTGCTTAGCACTCTCAAATCTTCTTTGCGAAGACGGAAGAACAGTTAACCATTCTGTTTTACGAAGAGAATTAGTACCGCACACACATGGATGGTGTTTAACACCCATTTTGTGCTTTGCAAAGAGAAGAAGAAATATTGTGTAACTTAACTCCGATCTGCACAGAGAGAGGTAAATATAATGATACACTCGGGTGTCAGTAATGGCAATTGAAGGAAGAGAAGAAGGATATTTTATGCATTCAGGTATTGCACTAAAGTAGAAGATTGATTTAAAAAGAGCATCAACTCAAGACTCTGATGAAAGCAGAGTCTCATGTTATGTAGAGGCAAAGACTTCAATGCGAATATATTAAAGAGACCCTCACATCTTTAAACTGACTGGGACTTCACCAAAGGCAGTGAACCAGGGGGAGTCAATGGGAGTGACCCGAGGGACGCAGTGAGGTATCCCTAAACATTTATAAAGGTAGTTATCCTGGGATAGAGTGACTGTTCCTGAACCATTGTAATCAACAAATAGTGAAGAATAGTGGAATTCGGTACGACCGACAACCTGTCAGCGTATGCTCCTTGGACACAGCCCTTAATGGTGAACCAAGTAAAAGTGTTGTGTCAACTCAATTCATGTGAATGTTTGATTGCTGACCATATCTATCATATAGGTTTTACAAGTTCCTACCAATGTGGGGACAAGATCCATCACATTAAGAGAAAAATTTGACACCCCAATTCACCCCTCCCCTCTTAGGGTGTCTCGGGGTCCTACAAGTGGTATCAGAGGGAGGTTCCACATATGTTGGATACTCTACAGTAATTCTATTCAGAAGAGGATTTGAGTTTCTTTCCTGAAGTCAAAAATGAAGTGAAATATTGATTAAGATTCAGTCATTTCTGTGCAGAATCCTACATCCTGCAAGACCATTACAAATAGGAAAAAGAAAGAGAAGAAGCAGTTGAAGAATTCCATCATGTCCAAAGAAGATACAGTGTCTTGTTCTCCATTCCCTTCCAATAATGAAGAAATATTTGGCTTGGAAAGTATTGAGTAGGTGTCCTAGGTTCCTACCATTAGAAAGGAATACACTTCTATCTCAAGTGATCATAATAAATTAATAAGTTATCTGCATGATATTCCGAAAGAAAGAGTTGCTGCTGTTTTCAGAATATTTCAATGCATACAGGTTGAGATCAATCGATTGGAAAGAGAAGCTGATAATTTGGAAAAGGGCTTGGAAGAAAAAATTCTTGAATTCTTAAATCAATCCAAACATATTAAAGTCTTTGAAGAAAAAGAAGGAGTCAATGAGACTCCAAAAGAAAAGATCCATGCACTTGAAGCTGAGATGAAGAAGTGCATTGAAGTCAAGAGTTTTGGTTTGGAAGAAACTTCCAAGATATTCAGAGAACATGACTCTTTGTTATAGAATAAAGTTAAGATGCATGAAGATGGGGATGAAATATTGAAGAAGACTTGTGAAGAGAAGATGATCATGATGGAAGATCAGAGGACCACTCTCAATATTGAAAGTCAAAAATTGGAAGCCCAGTTGAAAAATCTTGAGAAGACACATATTGAGACTTCACAAATGAATGAAACAGGTGATGCTTGTACTCAATGTTCAATAGAGGATTATAAAGCTGAAATACCTCCAACATGTGACAAAAATATTATGAAAACCCTTGATTATCCATCTCAAGAATTAGGTGCTGCTGGTACTCAATGCTCACTAGAGGATTCTACTGTCAAAAGACCTCCAACATGTGATAAGAAGATCATGACATCACTCATTGATCTATCACAAGCATCTATAAAAGTGAAGGTACCGTCCACACAAACCTGTACTATTGTTTCTAAATATGTTCCTTCAAAAAGTGCAGGTTGGAAGAAAAATTCTAAACAAGTATGGGTGAGGAAACAGTAAGATAAGAAACCTACCACTATGGCTAGGTTGGATGGGAAGAAAAATAAGGATGTCGGTTCCTCAAATAGATAACAAAAATTTAAGAAGAAGGCCTAACAACCTCATACAGATGATAAAAAGAAGAAAAGATTTCTGGATCAATGATGGTGCTGCAACAGATTTGGGAATTGTGCACTGTATTTTTGGTACAATCCCTTTCATGAAAAAGCACAAATAAAGCCTGTATCAAAGGAAAGAAATCCAGAGAAGAAGAAGCAACATCTGCAGGTCCAGAAGTATCTGTTTAAAGCAAACAGATTTGGAATGCTTTATAACATCTGTGATGTATGCAACGGCAGTGGTCATATGGTAGGTACATTCCCATCTAAACATACATTCCATGTCGATAAGAAAAGAAGACCTCCAATGCCGACTAAGTATAAAGTATCTACCTTGGGAAAAAATAAGAAGAATTTTGTGAACACACACTTCCCCAAGAAAATATCAAGTAGGGAAGCTGAGAATTCCCTGGATTTTAGATCCTTGAAATTGGAGGGAAATTAATCCAAAATAGAAACTAAGAAGGATGACACTTAGATGAACCAGTGTGAATGATCCAAACCTACTGCAACAGTTCTAAATGACATGTTGGTCATCTGGCCAGAAGATTTGGAAAGAATGAGGAAACTTGAAAAAAAAACAAGCTAGGGCTATTGGTAAAGGATAAGAAAAACTTTCACATGATGAAGACAGAGTGTATGAGAGATTGCAAACACTACTAAAAAAATAACCTATACCAATGGTTTGGAACCGTTGGTATAGGCCCTCAAACCATTGGTATAGGCTATACCAACGGTTTGGAGGACCACTGGCAAGTAAGCCATGACAATAGGTCTATACCAACGGGTTTGGGAAAACCGTTGGTATAGACCTATACCAACGGTTTTGAAAACCGTTGGTATAAGTAATATGAAAACATATACCAACGGTTCTCAAAACCATTGGTATATGTATTTCAAAAAAAAATATTCAGTGGGATTTGATCCCAGGACCTCTAGTTTATAATTGAATGACTTAACCACTAACCTAACATGACTTTTGTGAACATAATTTCATAAATATGTATATGTATTGTTTTAATAATTTTAAATTTTGATTTATATAATGTTCTCGGTAAGAAGATTCGATTAAAAATTGAAGGACCTATACGAATGGTTTTGAGAACCGTTGGTATAGGTCCTTTGATTTTAGGACCTATACCAACGGTTTGGCGAAACTGTTGGTATAGGGTCTCTATAATGGACCTATACCAACGGTTTGGCCAAAACCGTTGGTATAGGTCCTATAGGTCCCCCCCTATACCAACAGTTTATCCAAAACCGTTGGTATAGGTCCATATAAGTGACCTATACCAACGGGTTTGGCCAAACCGTTGGTATATGTCCAAATTAATGAAATATACCAACTGTTTGGCCAAAACCTTTGGTAAAATTCATATTTCCAGTAGTGAAACCAAGAGAAACAAACGTGTCAAAGAAGTTCTATGTGAGAGATGCATGAAATCTTGTCACATTGCAGAAGGTTCTCTAACCTTAATAGCAGAGCAAGAAGCAGTCCTTAAGAGGAGTAATAATGTACCATATATGATGCCTATAAAGCAGAACAATTCTCCCCACAAATAAGAAGATAATATGAAGAGATCCATGCCACATCAACACATATCAGAACATATGTTCAAATGTGTAGGCATGAAGACTGGAGTGAACAGAGGAGCTTGGTAGAGAAAATCACCTCAACAATGAAACTCATATTTATGAATAAAGGAGGAACCACCTTATTACCTTAATCATTTGTGTATTGTATCTATGATAATAATGCAGGGAATTGAAGGTGAAGCATGCTCTTAGGATGAGAACCTGAGAAGTAGTGAATGTTGTCAAATCTGGATAGCTAATCTAAAGAAGTTTCCATCCAAGGAAAATTCTTCAATTGATATTCAAATTTTAAGATGATGAAGGATCACTCGAGATGAAGATGATGAGGAGTGTTTCCCTTGAGGGGGAGAAAAATGAAGAAGCTTCCAAAATCATTGTTTTAATCAATATTAACTTCAGCTGGTATTAAATGCAATTACTCTATTAATTTCTTGAAGTTCATGTCATTGGAGAAGGTATTTCATTTCTGAATCTCTCAACCTTGGTTACTCAGAACAAAGATCATTCTATAAATGGGGAGTAACTAAATTGATTAGTGACATAAGTAGAATGGAAGTGCCCCATGGACACTTATCCTGCCGATTGCACTTGAATGTTTTTGATCTATTTGCTGATGCGAGTGCAAGAGTTTTAGGTTGATTATTCCCTATCACATTTTATTTCTTTTGACTTAAATGAAAGTGGTAAACCCTTGAAGAAAAAATACAAGAGTTCTCATCTCATGTGGTATCATGATATTTGAATAATGGACAACCTTGTTGTCTAAATCAAATCCTCTTGTATTTTACATAGAGAATTATTCAAGTAGACATAGAGTGAAATGATTAATGAAAAAGTTCTTAAGTATAGATTGATACCCTCCCTACCATGAGCTTTGTATTTATTTTCAATAAGGGGGAGAGAAAGTGAAATTAATGTTTGAAAATAAAAGTTGATTGAAGAGAATATTCTCATTTTGACATTGACGAATTAATTTTAGAAGATATGTAAGGTATTGGCAAAAAAATAAAAAGGGGGAGATTTTTGGGACCACTTTGTGTATAAGGTTGTATTTGTTGTCAATAGTTGTCAATAAAGATCAAAATAATGGAGATCAATAAGTACTCCAATGAAATGGAGGAATGGAAATTATGATGATTTTTTTACTGATCAATAGTTGTCAATGAAGCTTAAAATGAAGGAGATCAAGAAGTACTCCAATGAAATGGGGGAATGGAAATTTAGATGATTGTTGTGTTGATCCTAAGTTCAAAGAACATGTGTCAAAGGTGACACATTGTTTACAACAGTGAATAATGGTGAGGTATAATCCATCTAAGGATGATTAAAAAGAATGAGTATTTGATGAAGACCATGCAATTCTTCCTGATTGCACGTGAACCATGAAAGAGGCTTCTTGAAGAATAGAATCATATGATTTTCAAGAGGTAAAGAAAGATGGATGAAGAAGAAAATGTGAAAGGGATTGGAATTCTGAGATGACTATGAACTTCACATTGTATCAAAATATGAAGATCCTAAATCTAGTCTATCAAAGGATATATATCACAATAGTGGAGTTTGTGAAGAAAGAAGAAGAGTTTCTGAAGAAGACAAATCATAGAAAAAAAGCATGAAGGTTATGGCCGAATCATATAGTGAAGGTGGTGGTGTTTCCCAGTGTTTGCCAAATTTTTGGGCCTCAAAATCTGAAAATGAAGAGACAGGTTGTTGGAAAAAGGAAGTGCGCACAAAGAGGAAGTGGGGTGAAAAATATCGGGAGGCGTGCGCGAAATATCAAGGGCTGTGTGAAAAACAGTGGGTTTTCGTGAAAAAAAGTGGTGTGCACGAAAAACAGCATGGTGCATGAAATAGCGGAGCAAGGTTTTTTACGCAAGAGGTGTCTTGGATAAGAAACACTGAAAATCAGCAAAGGAAAGAGGCACGTGAAAGATCTGAGATGTTAGTTCCATGTGCACAAAAAATCAAACATCTGCATGAAAAATTGGTTGTGTGAAAAATGTGGGTTTGAAGTTTTACGCACAAGAGAGGATTCATGTTTAGAATGATGAAAAATGGCAAAGGCATGAGATGGGTGAAAAACCAAGGTGGTGTGCAAGAATAAAAGGAAGGTACGCATAATTCAAAGAACTGAGAGATAGTTTTACACGTAGGATGGGGTTTTACGTGTAGGATCAAAAATGCCTATAAATATGAGGTAAACCCCTTTCATTCTATGTGGATCGAAACTTCGACAAATCCCGAGCTCTGACGTGTAGAAAAATTGTGGTATAGAGTGGTGCATGAAAAGAAGAAGTGTTGCATGAAAAGGAAGGTGTTGTGCGAAAAATATAAGTTCAGCGCAAAAAAGAAGAGTTGCGTGAAAATCCTTTTTCGCGCCAAAAATATATTTTTATGCGCAAGGTTTGAAGTTTACACACAAGGCACCGAGAAGGGTGTGAAAAACATTTTTTGGGTCCTGTAGGCTTTTGAAAGGTGCTTATCACTCTCAAATCTGCTTTGTGAAGATAGAAGAACAGTGAACCATTCAGTTTTATGAAGAGAATTAGTACCGCACACACATGGCGGGTGTTTAACACCCTCAATGTTCTTTTAAAAGAGAATAATAATGGTTGTGCAACTAAACCCTGATCTGCATAGAGAGATGGAAATATAACGATACACTTAGGTGTCAGTATTGGGAATTGAAGGAAGAGAAGAAGGATATTTTGTGCATTCAGGTATTGCACTAAAGTAGAATATTTATTTCAAAAGAGCATCAAATCAGGACTCTAATGCAAGCAGATTCTCATGCTAAGTAGATGAAAAGACTTCAATGCGAATCTGTTGAAGAGACCCTCGGGTCTATAAACTGACTGGGACTTCACCAAAGGCAGTGAGCGAGGGGGAGTCAACGGGAGTGACCCGAGGGATGTAGTGAGCTATCCCTAAACATTTGTAAAGGCAGTGAGCCTGAGACAAAGTGACTGTTCATGAACCATTGTAATCCACAACTAGTAAAGAATAGTGTAATTAGGTATAATCGGCAACCTTTCAGCGTATTCTCCTTGGATGTATCCCTTAGTGGTGAACCAAGTAAAAGCGTTGTGTCGACTCATTGCATGTGAATGTTTGATTGCTGACCATATCCATGATATAGGTTTTTCAAGTTCCTACCAACGTGGGGACAAGATCCATCACATTAAGAGAAAATGTTGACACCCTGATTCACCCCTTCCCTCTCAGGGTGTTCTGGGGTCCTACATCTTGTATATTGAACATCATTAGATACTCCATACAGTATCTCTTTTATTTTGATCCTAAATTTTCTATTATAGAGTATATCATACTCACATACCATTTCAACAGGCTCAACCTGATGGCTTTTTAACACTTCTTGTTTTTTTATATGGCTTGGGTAGATATAGATACAACATTTAGAATGATGATAATTAGTGCTGAAAAGGGGAATGGGTAGCTCAATTCCATGAATGAACCTATCTTACCATCGGTGGTCAGAGACTTTTTCCAAGATTAATACTTGAATATTGATTTCATTTGAATTAAATTTATTGAAAGTTTATTTTAATTAAAATATTCATTATTAGGTAATGAATTTCATTTCTATAAATCATAGTTTCATTAAATTCTATTTGTTTTGATGAAATGGTTTAAATTTTCGATGTAGTCCTAAGATTTTTCAATTTCTAATGATTTAATTCATTATTTTCATATTTTTATTAGACAGATATCTTTTTAAGTGATCTTAAAAATACAAGAGAGGGAGCTATAAGACATGTTCCATAGGAAAAGTCTCTAGTGGACCCTTCATTGTATGAATCAAAAATCCATACAATTCATACTCTTAGTCAAGTGGGATTCGATAACCCAGTACATTTAGTGGATAATGGCATTGAATTCACTAAGAAGCATCTACCCTTCTATTGTGGTGAAAATATAACCTTTTAATATTATGAGATGCTTGAGTGGTTTAAGAGTATCTTCATATTCATTAACAACCCATAATACTATAAGGTGGGTTTTTTTATTTATATTTTTGTTACAAAGAATGAGATCATGGGACTCTATTATGAAAGCTATATTTTATAAGCAACATAAATGTAATTCATTAAAGAAAATATTTATCCATCATTTTTATCTATAAAAATTACATATGGTGGATACCCAATCATTTTTATTCTTATAGAATTGAAATTGAACTATTCTAGAATATTCCACCAACTTATCTAAGTTTGTGCATGTGGAACTATTGCTTTTTAGTAATGATTACCTATAGTCTCATAGGTTTGATTTGGGATTGAGGCTGGATATCTAATCGATTTTTATTATCTAGTGATTTACAACCATTTTAAAGTATTTGATTTTGAATATTTTTCTTATTTAGACATATCTAGAAATAATTATCTAAGTAGAGATTCATTCGGTGAAATTGATATCCATACTATATCGTCATCCTAGAAAAGGAAAGGGAGGGGTGTTTAGTTCAATTTAGGACCAGTTTCATGTTCATTTTCATGATAGTAGAAGTTCATATGATATTACTGTAGGATTTTTAGTTATACTAAGAATAACAATAAGAGGGATCTCAACACTTGTCATCATTATAGATTATTAGACCACTTGAAGCATTTTTGTGAAATGATGTCTGATGAAAGTAAGATATGATCAACTCTCACCAATCTTTCATAGGTATGTTACCATGATTCAACATCTGGTGGGTCGAATACATAATCCAATATAGATTTTTGGGGAAATGACCATACATATTTATATAGTTCAGTAGTCACCATAGTAATCTAAATCAAGGACATCTATAGGTAGAGTTAAGATGATTATTTCATTAACAATGGTTATAGATTTGAATGACACCTGTTATAGTCATTATTTCATATCATCGGCTTTAGTTGACATGTTGGTATTACATTTGGATACTATTCCATTATTATTGTATATTTACACAACATTTATTAAGTGTTTTGGAAATGTTTTTAAGTTATCTATGTGTCAGGTGATGATAGTTAACCTTGAGATATAGTGGGACTTCTTGGTTCTCAATAATAAAATCTTTGACATGATTATTGGCATGGATTGGATGGTCAATGTTATTTCATAGATGGATTGTTATCTTTATTGAGTTCCTTCTATATCTTTCAATGGGGTAACTCATTTTTTTCTGGGTTAGTGTGACTTAAGATCACGAATTACGAGAGTGGTTGTTCTTTATACTGGGATAATGTCATGGATGTTTTAATTGATTTTTGTTAGTGAACTTTACCCTTTCTTGTGAATTTAACTACATATGGTTGTGTGTGTTTACCCTAATGACTTTACAAATTATTATCCCATTTTACTAAATCAGAGAGAGATTGAATTTACTATTTAACTACTCCCTAGTAAAATTCCAATTTCTATGCTATCTTGTTGAATGGAACTTGTTGAGTTGGTGTAACAAAAGTTCCCTATTGAGGACCATACGAATAAGGTATTTTTTTCACCCTATAGTATCACTATATGATTCATCATTACTCTTCTATAATAATGTATAAGGTTGACTCAAATATTTTATTGGCGATCAAAAGATAAATCGGGTGACAGTCATGAAAAAATATCCCATTTTTTGAATGAGGATCACTCTGTCTTTTCATTTTTCCTAAAGGTATGAGCTTATGTAAATTGTAAATTGGTCTTTTTGTTATTTTTACCTTATGGTTACAATTATGTCTCATGACTTGAGATATTAGTATTGGTGGATGTTGATGAGGTGGTCGATTGTGATTTTTTATCACGGAGACTTTATTTTTAGAGAATCAAGGTGCAACACCAGAGACTTATGGTTTTGTAGAAACCCCTACCCTTTATAATTTGTATGTGGGATGATATTTCTATGGGTTTCATCATTGTTTTCATGGAATCCAAGTATTTAGTGATGTATTAGGGTGATCCAAAATTAACTCATGAAATTGGCACATTTCCTCTTTATTAAGGAGATTGTGAATATGGAATAGATTGGGAACAAGTATGTATGATATATTTTGAGACATCAATGGGGTTACTTTTCATGTTTTTTCTAATATGGAGTCATTAGTCACATCTAGTTTCTTGAAAAATTTATTGGATGTAATGGCTTTCTAGATGAAAGTGAGCATATCATATCATCTATAGTGTGATGGAAAGATAGAGAGGTATAACTAAGTTCTTAAGGATGTGGTTTGGGATTATGTTCTTGAATTTATTGGATATTAGTTAAATAACTTTTTTCTAGTTGATTTTTCCTATAATAATATTTATTAATACTTGATCAATATTGGGCCTTTTGAGGCATTATATGGGTGTCCAAGTATATCTCCCTTATGATGGGTAGAGTTGTGAGAGTGTTCATTAGTTGTGTAAAGTCATGTTCGGAAGACAACATAGAGAGTGAAATTGATCTCGAGGAGATTGATCATGGAATATGTTCATCAATCATATTATGAAGACCATATTCATAAGAGGATGGATTTATATTTTGGTGATCAAGTCTTTCAAAGTGTTTTACCTCTCATGAGACATCAGCTATTGGGTAAGCATTGTAAGTTGGAATTGCGGTCTCTTGGCCCCTTTGAGTTTTTTGGACAACTAGGGAATGTGGAATATCAGTTAGGCATTCCATAAAATTTGAATTCTATATAAAACATGTTTCATTTTTCCTAGTTAAGAAGGTATATACCTAATCTCACATATATGATATGATGGAATGATTTTGATCTAGATCCTTCAACCAAATTGATTGAGAAACTAGTTTAGATAATGGATCACCTGGATAAGATAATGTTTGGTAAAATAGTGCCTCTAGTCTAGGTTCTGTGACAGTGCAGATGGGATACACACAAGATGTGAGAGTATGAATCAATGATGAGGAAATAATGGCCTTCTCTTGTTTTGAGATCCATGGTCATAATGTCTTTAGAGGGTGGAAAATATTGTATTGTGGGGATATTGTAACACCTGGTTATGCTTTTCTAGGTACCCCCCTTATTCTTGATTAATTTATCATCTATATCTGGGTGAGCTTGTTGGATTCTCACTGATAGGGATTAATTTCTAGGTAAAATGGACTAATTTTCAATGACATATATTTCTATTTTTTAATTAAAGGTGAATAGAAATAATTATTTCAATGGCCTTGTAGTTTTCTCCCTTATTTTAGAGAACACAAGATGTTGGTTTGGGGATTTTTTAAAGAATATGGATGAAACACAATTTTTTAGGAATTTTCACACTATGTTAAGGGATTACACCCCATGCAATGGTCTCTAGGTAGATTCCATAAATCTCAGAGAGGGAATAAGTTCTTTACGTGAAATGGATTGGATTCGCAACATGTAATTGTAAAATTCTATATTTTTTGATAAATAAGTACATATTTTTCATAATTTTTGTGTTTCATGGATTACACCACATGTAATGGTATTAAATCCCCTATATGTATCATCATTTGTGGTATTTAGGTAATTTTATTATTGAAATTTATTTCATTCCACTATGAAGACTTTTCATCCCAATCTATTCCTTTCCCCCTGCGATTTTAAATATATCCACTTCATCCAGCACATTCATTTAGTGATTGATCATCATTATGGTTGTGGTGAGACACTATAGATAAGCATTCCAGCTTTATTTTGTTATTTTTTGTCAAAATAGTACAATTTTCCACATTTATGACTCAATTTCATGATTGGATATTTTTTAAAGTCAATCCATTGTAGTTTCTTGACATACTAAGTGTTTTGAAGGACGATCTATTGGATCCCAATCATCATTATCAAATGTGGATTGTTTTATATTGTTTTCCAATATGTGTTTCTATAAAATGGGTTAATTATATGAATTTATTAACATATGGATAAATAAATTTTATTGGTTAGGGAATTGATGTGATTTTTGTTTTTAAGGGATTTCTTCAAATGGTAAATATTTTTAAAGGGGTTTTCATGAAAAATGGTTTTTACACACCAAGTGTTTGTTTTAATACTTCTGTTTTTATTTTCTTTTTTAATTTTATTTTCAGATAGTGAAGTTGATTGAATTGGATTTGGTAAATTTTATAAATTTTGGGCATGGTTTTGAAATAAAAAATTTCAATTGTAAAATTGGGAACCTTCAGTGCGTCATGGACTTGATATTGGTAAAAATATTGTGTGTGGGACCCCTAGGATGTTCCGTTTTGGATATTTATTAACTATGGGAGGGACTATTATTGGTTATTGAAAAATATGAATGTATATTCTATAATATGTCTTGTAGGTATTCATATTGGCTAGGTCCCTATATGAAGTTCTTTTTCATTTTTTGATATATTTTTTACATGATAGGTTTTTATCATCGATGGTTTTAAAATGTTTTATATATATGTTTTTGTCATATTCTTCACATGATAGGTTATTTCATGTATGTTTGTTTACCTAACTACCTCTTGATATATGTATTGACATCATTATTTTACCATTTCAACTAATCATATTTCAATATTTTTATGTATTAAAGTATTTAATGAAAACCAATGGAAATTTATTTGAAAAGGTATTGGATTTATGAAATTTCATAGCTAAAGTATTTTTAATTTAAAAGATACAACAGTTCCATTATTTATGTTAATTATTTTATAGAATTTTTAGTTGTACCATAATGGGATTTGTGATCACACTATAATGTTTCCTAGTGAGGTTGTAGAATGTGTATTATAATATTTAGGTAAATATAAGGGAATTTTATAACTTGTTGGCTTATCTTGTAATTGATGCCTTTGGTTTGGGATTGGTAGGAAGTGAGGATTGGTCACAAGTAGAGTTTTTAGACTTGTTAAATTCATTCCTTTCTAGTTTATCCTATTTTTTATTTTATTTTATAGATATTGTTGTATATTTTTCTTCTATGTTTTACTCTAGTTGTATGTATTATTTATATTATATTAAATAATTATTCAATTATAATTTTTTCATGTCACCACATGATGGATGAAATGGGTTTATATTTTGGATGACTCATAATGGTCTGCTTCAGAAAAACCATAATAGATCAAGATTTGATATCAAATATACGTAATGAAAGATACCTAATATTATTGGATATGTAATAGATTTATATTGCAAAAATAATTTATTACTTCAAATTACATCTTTAGAAAATGGATAAACACCCAAACAATTATGTGAAGATTAAGGAAGCACAAAAGGATATTCAAAGACTATAGAAGAATGGAAAAAATATCATAAATTTTTTGAATAAAAAAGAATTATTGTATTTTTTGAATAAAATATATGTGTCCCATATATAAAAAAATTATAGAATGATATTTTCTATGATTCACATATATTTTTATTCTATTTTCCAAAATTTTCTCAATTATTTATAAAGATATCCCCTTGATGGAATGTATTTAGTTGAATTTATTTATATAAATTTGGATGATGGGATTTCTAGTTAGTTGAGGAAAAATATTAAATTTTATAGTTATTATTATAAATATTACAATAATAATGATAATGTGATAACATTACAATTTAATTTTACATTGGTTTATGGATGCTCACTTTAAGTATGGCTCCTCTCAGGAGGTGGTGTAGGTTAAATTTCTAGGTTCCTCCTACCTATCCAGTATATGTCATTTATTTATGGTATAAGTGATCCACTAAGATCATTCCACAATATGGAATAACATATACTTTAACATTATGATGAATTTATCACGTGTATGTGAGTATCGATGGATTTATCCAACCCTCTTATTTTACACATTCTCCTCATGGTAGGAGATTTTTTCCCATGATGGAATCACTTTTTCAGCGGCTCCCCAACATAGTTCTATATATGATAAAATATTCATAGTCACTCGATCTTAGTTTAAATAATTTTCTATGTAGGACTTTCAAATCATATCCTCTTAGTTCATTATGATTACAGTTTCACTCCCACTATGGTGGATGATAGAATATTTTATGTACCTCCTAGATCATCTACTGACATGTAGGTTTTATCAATCCTTTTCCTCTATCCCCTATATTTTTTCATAATCCGCATCATTAGTCTTTTATTCTATTGGAATTAGAGTCATATTTGATTCCCCCACACTACCTGAAGAGTCTCTTTCTTAGATCTGGTGTTGTACTGGCTAGGTCAGTCTCATATCCCCTTTACTAGTTCTACACATCCACCATCAGTGAGTTTGTATAGAGAGCCATAGCATAGAAATGTGTTCATACTCCTCTTTTCTACTTCCCAGGATTTCAATTCTAGGGACCGTGTAACCTCCAGTAACTCACCCTACCTCTCTCTAATAGCTATAGTGTATTATCAAATGTTCCAGATGTTCCTAGAAAGGATTTTTGTGTCCATGTTTCCCCATATAATATTTTCTACACTAAAGATCTTGATAAATTTTACCATTATTCATATTCCTTCAAGAAAATGTTTCCTTAGGTACCTAGGGACTAAACTAAGTAGCTCTTACCTTGATGATCTCTATTGTTAACTAGAATGGAAATAGGTTGGGTGCATAGGTTAAGAGGGACTTCCTCTCTATTATACATCATAATATTAACCCTTCCATGGTAGTTGTTCTTGAACCCATTTTCCAACTCTCAATGATTAAAATATTATCTCAAATGAAAGACCTCTAGGAATTCATTCATAGTGATCTTGTTAACCATAAAATCTATATTTTCTCGAATAGCTCTATTCCAGAAAAGAACATTCACCTATTCAACCAATACATCTCTTCTATGGTGAATTTTTGTATCATTAGATATGGAATATCCTTTTTATATTCCAAGTGTTATTTGTGTGATATATAATATATACAGAATGATCTGAACTGATTCAATCCTTGTGATTCTAATGGAATGTATATGTTTTTTAATTTCATCATACACCCATCACAGAAAAATAATGTTAGGGTTTATCCTTTGAAAGATCAAAAAGTCATTGCTAATTTTACACCCTATAATGGTCTCTCTAATATGGGATTCCCAAGTTACAAATTTTTTTAGATTAATAATCTAAAGGTAAATCATCACAAATGGTTTGTGATAAGAAGAAATCTCTTACTAACCACCCTCCCATCTCCAGCTACCCAAATGCATAACTTAATCATCTCAACCTTGATATTTGGATCGTTCCCTGATCATTATCAATCTATATCATAATAGAGTGGGTTCTGGTCATTTTTTATATTACATCAGGAGGGTTTCATATCCAGATTAACACCTCATTGAATACTCATTAGGGAATAAATATATGAAAGAGTTCTTGTTGTATTATCTCTATGATAATCATCGGTGTGTAAAAATTGATCTCCAATCATGGAATAATAATAAACCTCCTCATTTTCATGAGCAGGATAACATTATGGCCAAAATCAAGCAAGTAGTGAGAGATACCTAACTAGGTTTTGAAACTAATCTATTCTATATGATTTCATGAAAAATTACCTACCTAAATTAATTCACCCAGAATAATATTGATTATTACATGAGTATTCCGGATAAACAATTCCTAAATAGGTAGATAAAAACACTACTTTTCTCTAATATTCCATAACAAAAATAGGAGTGGCATCATAATGAACATCTTACTAGAGGATGGATCTTTATTCATTGGAATTTATATGTTAGGAGGTATAGATACATATTTTTGGAATTATTTAATTATAGATGATAACCCTATAAATCATGACAGTTTTCTTAGGGATCATACTGAACTCTTCACCAAAATTACTTGAGTTGTCACAAAATTAAAATAAAATTCTCATATAAATAGTCCAAGAGTTTTAAGATGTCTTGGATTTAATTCTCCCCCTCAATTTTAATAGTTCCCATATCCTTGAAATATTCTCATTTTTATTCCACACAACCTCTAGGGAACTCATCAAGGGAGGAATTCTGGATTCCAACCAAGAATACATTCATTTTGGATGAATCCCTCAAGTCGCTACCATGACCACCCGTATTCTCATTATTATATTGATAGTCTCATATTCTCTTAGTAACCATAGAATAATTAGTATGTTCAACATTCCATTCCAAATTTTAGAATATGTCATTAATAGAAGACTCTTGGTTTATCTACACAAATGAGTATTTGGGGTGCGACATGGATTCATTAAGGTTAGTACAGCTTAGGATGTTATTTCCATTGCTCAAGAAACCATCAGTGACATTAACGAAAGAACACATGTATAAAAATCACTATAAGAACTAAAAAAGGAAAAGTATTATGACATCTTATAGTCGGACTTCATCAATAATTTTATAGATTTAACTATTTTTTTATGGTTGACAGAACTATTATTAAAATCATTATACTCTACTTGGATATCTATTACATTTTTTGGGAAGAAATATAGGATATTCAAATCCCTATTAGTTCTTAATAAGGGAGATCATTTCCCCCCAATTTTTTAATAATTCACTAAGATTTTATCTATATATACCTAGCCAAAGTTATCCTCAATGGAGGAATACTTCCATTCAAGAGTATGCCTCACTTAAGTGGTCTCTCTATTCTCTTTACTGATGATATGGGTTTCTTAACTAATGGATGTAAGGACCTGACCCCAGTGGCCTGGAGTTGGTGCCTTATTTGATATCATTGGGATGCATACAAGGAATACGAATTCTAAAGGACCAAGTAGTGTATTATTATTGGAAACAAGATACATACATAAGTTCCACTTCACATATGGAAAGGAAAAACAAAACTAATTTATTCCACTAGAGTCATCACATCTCCTAGATTATGCTTGAAAGTCATTCATAAATTAATTCTTTATGTCATGAACAATGAAACACAAAAAAGAGGTGAGCTCAAATTCTTAGCAAGAGTAAGAAATACAGTGGAAGATAATATAAACATTATACATGGTGAATAATTGAAAACACATTCCTTAAATAATAAACTTTCACACATTATGGCAGGAATATGAATTGAGAAAATAATGCCATAATAAAACATAATCATGGGTATTATACTAGTCTAATAACCACATGTACATTCAACTAATAGCTTCATAATGAGGGAAGTTCATTTTTTGGACATTCTGAAACATTTTTTCATGGCCTTGGCCAAGATGTCTAGTGATTAAGGCCTTATCCAAAATCCATATCACATTGGGAAAGGCCTCAGCCAATTCCACGTCTAGTTGTCTCATGAGACCTACCAATGCATTGAGGGGATATAGAGGGCCCCAACCACCACATAATAAGTCCAATTAAATCCTCATATGAGAGGGGATAAACATAAACAACAAATACATTCATATTGAAACTATCATATGAAATGTAACTACCTTTCCCCAATCATTAAACATAAAATACGAAACATTCAGAATAATATGGTGAATGGTTTTAGGATAGATCATCCACAATAGAGTTAGTCATAAACCATTAAATAAAATATGGTATATGACTTAATAAATTATTAAACCCAATAATACCATGTAATCAACAAGATTGTTGAATTAGATGAAAACACTCTTATAAAATCATTAAGCAATTATGAAGATAAATACTCTTTTATTTTGAAAAGAAGAGTTGTTTTGGAAAAAATAAAACCAAAAGTGAAGTGAGAAAGTATTTTCATAATAAAATGACTTATTTTATAAAGATAATGGTTTCTAAAAACAGATTATCGAGTTCCCTTGAAAATAGGTAAGAATTTGAGAAATCCCCTTAAATCGGACGTGTATTTTTTAAACAATTTTGAAAGATCCTTTTAAAACATGTAATTATCCATAAAATAAGGAATAATTATGGTTTGTAAACATATATATGATACCCAAATAGAAAATATGATGATTACATACCAATAAATAAGAATTACATCGAGGTAATTAGAAAATGAAAGTTTCTCGAATGAAAGTGGAAGTTCGGGTAGAAAAACCCTTACCTTAACTCCAAACGTGTTCTGCTCTTGTACTTAAGATACTAGAATATGAAATTATACTTTTTAATAACTTATTTAAGAACCTATTAGACATGCATTTATTTTACCATAATTATTTTTAGTTCATTTACGTCTTTATTGATAATTTATTGTATTGAATTTCATCGTTATGGAGTGTTCGTTTCCTTTATTTTCATACTCGATTCACTTGTTTTTAAGTAATGAAGTTCATGTGGAATGGTTATAAATCTACAGGATTGGAATTATATATTATTAATGAAAATAAATAATTTATAATGGTCATTTAAATCATTTGGTTACATGGAATGAGGATGAATCATTGGATGAAAACCACTTCGATTATTCGGCAGTATTTGGAATTTTATGAGCTAGTTTTGTCATATAACTTAATTATATGTACATATTTTGGTTCCTGAATATTAATTAGTTTATGGAACATATATTATATACTGGTTCAACCATTAATATGGTTTCATGACCAATAATGAAGAAGAAATTGAAGAACAAAACTTCGTCCTCCACGAAGGTTATAAATCAGAAACTCATGGACGTCGATTTCGTTTGTAAAAATAAAAGGGAGGGAGTAAGAATATTTAGGATGGTTCTTCCATTCACATGATTTAATTCCAGTATATAGATTATACTGAATATATCATGATAATTTACATAGATTATTTTAGGAGAGGATAGAAAAAGAAGATAAATTGAAATGAAACCAAATGAAAAAAGGGTGATTTACCTCTTGAAATAACCTCCTTGAAAAACTCTTTAAGGGAAGGGTTTTTGGTCTTTTGGGAAGTCCAAAATCTTCTTGGACGTGGGGAGAGACTAGGGAAGGGTAATTGGGCAGAAAATTGAGGATATTAAAGGCTTATAGGAGTGAAGAGAAGAGGGAGTGGTGAGGGGTTTTTATAGTGGAGGAGAGGAGTAAATTTTGAAGATTTAATTCATTATTTTATTATTTCCCTAAAGACAACCAATAGTGTGGTTTCATGTGACTTATAATAGTAATAAGTTAATTTGAGTTCACACAAAGTGGCCTTGAATCACTTTCGATGTCATAAATAGTGTATTTAGCTGATAATTTGTATATACGGTATTTTATCATATTTCACTATTCATAAAAAATTCAATAATTTTAGAAAAATCCCAAAAAATCTCCCCCACAATTTTTCAACGTATAGAATTAAAAGTGAAATCAATTTTTCAAAAATAATTTTCTAGATATTATTAATTTAATTTTTAAATAAGGTCATAGTTAATTCGAAAAATAACAATCTTGAAGTGCAATTAGTTTTATGTGACATTGTAAAATTAATTAAGATCCCAATATCATATTGTCTTAAGAAAATAAAATAATATTGTTAAGGGTCATATTACTGTTTATATTACTATTCATATTACTATTCATAAGGGTCTATTACTATTCACCAAAAATCAAGTTTGTTCTATCAGACTCCAAATGACTTTCTGAACACAACTCTTGATGACCATTTTTTGAAATTCAAAACATAGAAGAGGAAAAGTTGTGTTAAATGGTTAGATTATAAAATTACATTCTATATTTATTTTCAAAACCTTGGGGTGTTACAATGGAAGTTGTATAAATATCTAGGAAGTAAAAATATTATTTGATGAATATTTTATATGGAGTGGTAAGTTGATTTAATAGTATTAAATAAACATCTTTACCTCAAAATCATTCGTGGAATAATGATGTAGGAAATTTGAGGAGAGAATTAGAGTCCACTTGAGGAAATTCACTCTGGAGTACTTGGGATCCTCGATTTCTTCATGAAGACATATTATCCACCAGTTCGATGGATTAGTTAATAATATCTAAACTTATATAATCAACTGGAAAATTTTATTCCTCTCATTCAGGTTATATATAACTCTTCAAAAATAATTTTTTTTACTTCTATTTTCTTACGCATATTGTATGTCCTTGATGTGTCTAGGGTAGTTCTAATAAATATAAAAAAATATTTTTAAAACCTCATATATGATTCCCTTGAAAAAGGAATATGTCACGAGGCATCATGTGGTAGGATGTCTAAGTGATCATAGGCTTATCATGTTAACCTATGAATGTTTTTATGACCATGAACATATTACAGGTTAAATAGGAAATAGACTTCCTGGGGGATCATTATATTTGATCCAAATTAATCATGGGAAAGTAAATATCATTGAATGAAGTATTATGAGGGGGATCAACCTATATATGGAAATCTATTCAGCAGTACATCTATGTTATTTAAAAACTCTCTATATGTTTCATTGGCTATGGGGAGATTAATTTCTGGTATCATAATTGGGCGGTATTTGAGCTTCTATATACAGGATAATGAAGCCTAGTATATATGTTCTCTCATATAAGGAGGCACCGTGAATTTATTCATGCTATTTGTAAACCCCCAAAATGAGAGATATTCAATAGTATTGTTCAAAACACATACAGTGGTAGGTTTATCTTTATGGAATTAGTGTCTGGAACCTTCTCAGTGAAATCATATCACCATATTATCCATGATAACTAGTTGTTGGATGAATGGGGAGGCACCATGGGGGGTCAATGTTATTTACATAAGATTTAAGATCCTCATTTGAAATATATGTAGTCATTTTAATTCCATATATGAGGATGTTAGGAGAAAGTGATTCAATTTCATTTATAAATTATACTACTTCAAGGATTTCAATCAATAATTAAACCCAAATATTTTATTTGAGAGAGAGTGGATGGATGTAGTAGAGAAATGATTTTGTGGAATTATTTGTATAGAAGGGTTGGAGATCACTAGTTATAAATTCTTTATTTATTGGTACCTTAGAATTTAAAATAATATTTATGTACAGAAGGTGAGAGTGATGTTTATGTTGGTGGAATGTGGTTGCATATAGGAAACAAGTATCAAGATACATCATGATTTTTGTAATAGCTCGTGGATGGATACGTTTGTGAGTGAATGGATAAATGTTGTTAAAATACCCCTCTTCTGCAAAAAGTGGGAGATAAAGCCTTCATTTAGGATTCATATGGACAAATGAGATTTTTCTCTATCCATTCATGGTCCTCACTCAAATTGTATATGGATTAGTTGAATGAGACACCATAGTGAATTAAAAAATAACATGGATGGCCCTTAAAATAATGGTTTCATGTGGGTAGAGGGTGTTGTGGTTTTGGAAAATAAAAAATCATACATTCTTGAATTCAGTGACTTTTATTGATTGGGGTAATCCAATAAGACTGAAGTTTATTCCATCCCGAAGTGGATTACGTTGTGTTACAACCATAGTATCATGCATGAATATATGAATCATAACTCATATCTTGTTCACAAATCACTTAATATGATCATTCCAACTCTTTGTACCATTATTTATCACATTCCCATAAGTATAATTCTCATCAATAGTCGTACTGACCTTCATCATGCTTGGTGTGATGGTATCAAAGTATCGAATATTCCTGCTTCTTGGCACACTCATGAATCAACTTGGCATTTCATTACTATCATATATTCCCCCTTCCCATGTGAATTAGTATTGTGATATATTATTCCCTTGGAAATCATTATTTTATACAGATTTAACAAAATTAAACTGTGGCCCCTCTTTTTATTTAAATCCACAAATTGAAGGAATGAATTATTGTCGAAGAATTTAAGTCTATGTAAGGGAATAGATGTATAATCAGATATTCTCAGATGATGCTAGAGAGGGAATACAGTCGAACGTTGTTAGTTATTTTTTAATGATGTATAAGGATTAAATAAATCAATGAAATATTAATGTCACAAAAAATTAAAATATATTCTATTCAGATAATGATCAATTATATCTGTTTATTTTTCTTACTAAAAAATCGTTACTTCACATATCATTATGGATATGTGTAATATGATTGTTGATGATCGGGATTCCATTCCCCAGATAAAGAAATTACTTCGAGATTCAGGGTTACATAGTAATTGTGTCATATCACCAAGTGCTTCCACTAAACCTCACACAAGAAGGTGATGTTATATATATATATATATTGTATATAAATTCAGGATCCATCAATCATATTAAAAATTTATTTTATATAATTTGAATATAATATATCATTGACAGATAGGCATGTGGAGATTTTTAATCATAGTTATAAAATAATATATGAAAAGGAAACACACATGGTCAAACATCTATGGAAAAAATCACATTTCTAAATAGAATAATGTGAACCAAAATGTATAATGAGGAAAAACTAGAACTATTTTTTCCTATAGTAAGAAATATTAAGATGGTAATTTTTTCATATGGAATATGACACCATGTAATAATTTTTTGAAATTCCCATTAACTATATCACAGAGATTAATAATTATTTTAGATTCAACAAAAAACTAAAATAAACAATACATTATTACATTAATTAAAAACATTAAAATAAAAAATAAAATCCTTTATATTATCAATAATTGAATACTAATTTATAAATTTATAAAATTAATAAAACCATATGTAAATAAGAAAAATATATTAGTAAAATATTTATCATTATGACATACCTTGATTATTATACCTCTAATTAGAATAATATAAATTATGAGAAACATTATAAATATGAAAAATATTTCAAGAAAGTATGAAATAATTTGACTAAATTTTATAATGAATATTATGATATAAATATATTTAGAAATTTTATTTGTAAGTTTTTTATCCTCAAGTATAAATCATGAGATAAATAGTTTTTGGTTATATGGTTACTGGATATATGGTAATTTTGCTAATATGTATCAATGATATATATTTATGATCATATATTCTCAATGTATAAGATTCAATTTTCAAATTAATATAATATTTTCTTTAATTAATATATGAAATATAATTTATTTTAGAATAAATTTAAAGTGACAATTCCAATTATGAAATTATAAATTATATTGAAGGAAATGTTTTTATTAAATGTAAAATTTTAAAATATTTTTCTTTAATTAATATTTTTTTAAAATTCATGTATTAATTACTAAACAAAAATGTCAATAAAAAATTTTCTAATTT
Source organism: Viscum album (assembly GCA_963277665.1). Classification (NCBI taxonomy): domain Eukaryota; kingdom Viridiplantae; phylum Streptophyta; class Magnoliopsida; order Santalales; family Viscaceae; genus Viscum; species Viscum album. The sequence continues at coordinate 1,571,110,384 of OY728150.1, read as the reverse complement.
TTTGAATAAAAATTATTTATTCATTGTTTCTAAAATTTATGATTATATTATATACATAGTTGATATTTATTACTATGGAATGTTTCCAATATTGAGTGTATCATATTTATGGAAAATTAAATTATATATATAATCATACATATGTATTAATATTCATATAACGATTATATATTTTAAATAAATAATAGTAAATTATTTTATTGTTTAAAACAATATTTTTTTACTTATATTTTTTATTATTGATACTAGTGGGTGTTATATTTTATTTTATCAATATAGATGATGTAAATATGTATTGAGAATATACTAATGGGTGCTAATTAGTGTTCCCAAAAGGTTTTTTGGGAGGATGTAGATGATGAACCAATGTAATGTATTCATATATATTGGATTATTTATATTAGATAATGAGTGATGAATCTATAGAACATAAAATCTTAGAGTGTAATGTGTGTTTCAATATTTAGTCATTTAATAATGAATAGTATTTGAGAGTTTAGAATTGGTTGTATTATTAGAGTTTCAATCATATTTAAATGATTTCATAAAATAAAAATAATATACTACTTGAAGGTTCTGATGGAAATTTGATTAAAGTAGGTTATGGGATTTTTAGAGAAGCATGTAGGTAAGATGAGTTTCATGTCGTATAACTCATGTTAAAAACATTTATTGTATGAAATCTCATAGAATATAACAATATGGATAGAATTTTCATGAAGAGAAGTCCTGGTAATAATCATTTATGATTTTTTTTCATTTATTATTGTATCACATAGATGATTATTGAGACTGTAGAGGATGTGGAAATGAATATATTACAAGTGCTTTCAACCATTATAATTATTTTCATGATTATAGAAGTCAATTGGAATTTATTTCAATAGTAATTTTATTTTTTTGAGGATTTTTGAGAATTTAGTAAATTGATGGGGTTCTGTAGATTCCATTCCCAAAACTAAAATAAATTTTCCATAACTTTATATGAATATATTTGAGAATCTAGGAGTGGATGAAACAAGGTTGTTAAATATTTTCATATTAATTAATCTTATAATATATGAATTATATCATATTTAAAAAAGGCATAAAAGAGTCGAAATATTTGGTAAAGTACATCCAAATAAATTGATTTCCACTTAATGCGATTAACCATATAAAACTAGACTACAATCATTAAATTAGAACACCTAATAAATTTTATGAGAAACAATAAATGAATGATTAGTGTTCTCATTTAATTAAAATAATTTATTTATAGATATCAAATCGTATTTATTTGATAATTTCCAAATATGGGTGGTATTAATATATTCCATGGTTCAGAGATTCTTGTGATTAACAACTATAAATCCAACAATCCCAAATGTAATTAAAATATAGTTCTTGAATATCATGAAATATACACATGTTATAAGAGAATGTTATTAAAAACTCTGAAATATTATTCTAAAATTATGGATAGTTCATCTAATATACATCAATGTATAAATATGATCTCTTAAGAATAATCAAGTTCAATATTGAAAATTTAGATAGAATCCAATGGATATATCATTTTTTTTAATGAAATGTAAGAGTTTTACTATTTTTTAGATTTTTTTATGTAGTCATCAACCATGCGATGGTTTTAGGTACCTTCAAGGAAGATTTAATATTATCCTATAGAATATATAAGTGTCATATTCTAATATGTAACATTACTTATGTGTTATTTAGTGATGATAAATGAGCAAGAGTTACCAGGGTGATATGTGATATTTAACAATATTTATCATTGAATACATGACATGATTTTTGTGAAGTTTACATGGAATATAGGAACAACAAAATATGAATGGAGAAAATAATGGATGATTGAAATAATATGATATTTGATTTTTATTGATGTATAAACGTCCTGATTATGATATTATTCACTATGATTAAATAAAATGTTGTCATTTTTAATGTATGGATAATATGAATGAGTGTCACAACCCCCTCCCACTAAAGATGCTATAATGAGTGGAGAGAGATAATGAACCTCTTGGTCCTACCTCCAATAGGCCACAAGTTTGTGAAAAGAACAAATGCTATAAAAATATCACAATATGGGAGGAATTACCATCTATAAATAAAACATGATTTGGATTTAGGATAAAAAATATGAAACAACCCCAATAGGAAAAAAATGTAAACAAAAACCATCCCAAAATCTATGAATACATAAAACGGATGCATATAAACATCACCAAAGTAAATACCAAAAAGAAACTTCTCTGGAAATAACTCAATCGAAACTCCATCCCAGCTATTAATGTTCATATAGGTCCTTGAAGTCCCATTGGGGACAAATAGTTTTCATATATAGGGTGAGTATTACATGTATACTCAGTAGGGTTATAACCAAGGCCTCCTGTGCACATGAGAAAATTGAATTCTAATTCCCTATTAAACAAATATCATAACCAATAAGAAATTGTATATGTCATATTACCAATCCCTGATTCACTATGTCCCACTCAAAAAATCACATATCCTATATTATAATATTTCAATGACATCCTAAAAATAAAATCCATGATGCTTCCTCTTTCCCAATAATCTTTTACTCTTGCTCCCCTATATCAAACTTCTGATGATCCCATTCCATCCACACATATCACATCCAATCACATCACATCACATCTCAGCTTCATACACATGGGCTATACATCACATCACATCACATACCATCTTTATAAATTTGTGCCAAATATCATAATTGGGACTACAATGATAGGGTCTCATTAATGTAAAATAAATACACCTCATTCACTCCTCCCACTATGTGTGACTCACAATATATATCACATCACAAAACATCACCTATACACCATATATACCTCATAAAACACTTCAGATCTCTCCTGGAGACACCTAGGACACACATGAGATCTCACCCACAAACACTTGGGCCACATATCACATATCCACCAGAGACAGCTGATGCAACACATAACTACTTAAGAAATAGTAGTGGAGAGGGGGTAGTCAACCATCATTATCATTACCATCCTGGATGTTGGGGAAAACACCCAGAGCTCAACTTCTCTTTGCATTGGTAGGGTTATCAAACTTAGGTTAGTCATGTATAAAATAACACACATACATGATATAGATATAACATAAAATATAAAATCTAAGGGTTCAAATTTGCAACACCATCACATACTGCATCATTATTTTTTATCCAACATAAACTTTCACATCTTTTACCACCACAATATTCAACACCATGAAACTACTAAGCAATCCACAAAATATTTTCCATATTTAGATTAAACCCTTCCCTATATTCATCAAATAATTCATTCGACACATATATGTATTTCCATCCCATTATATTTAATTACTTTCAAATTCATTTATTTATTTAATATAAAATCATAATTTAGTCCACTACTATGTGGGAATCTAACACAACCACACCACACATCTATCTCCATAACACCACATATCCACCATTATCGCCCCACCACATTGCTTAATACATCTTACAAAACAAAAACAACACATCTCCTCTATCCCAAAAAACTACCATATACCACAACCACTACACCACAACCACTTCCCTATAACCTCTATACCACAACCACTACACCCTAACCACTATTCCACATCCACTTCACCATAAAAAATGCACAAAAACCTCATAACTAAAACCACTATGCCAAAACACACTGCTACCCACACCATAACCATATTATCCAACCACTATATCCTTTCCCTGTGTACTACATAACCCGTACATTCAATCAAATTATCACACAAAAATGAAAATCCACACATGTAATCCTAGAAATCACAACCACACACCAAAGTAACACATCCCAGCTTCAAATTTATTTATGGTATTTATCACATTACCTCTTTATATTAGCATGTGTATTATCATACAACCATATTTCAATAGAAAAATAATTGTTAACCAAATATATGTTCTTTAACCTTTTATTATTGGTGATATCATAAAACAAAAAAATCATATTCATCAAAAAAAATTCTACATTGAAATCAAGGATCTTCATAGGTATTATTTTAAAAATTAGAAATTTTCAATCATAATAACATCATCATCCTATATCAAATATGTAAATCCAGTTCTAACTCTACATACACCGCGATTTTAGACATCAAAATTAATTATATGATTAATATAACCCGAACTATCTACCCAAAGGTAAGAAAAGGAATATAGATCCAACACATAGAATGTAAACTGTTGAGAATGAGTATCCCCTTCCTTAAAGACGAATTCTGTTATCTTTTTTCACACCATGGAAAAGATAAAATCTCCCATAAACCATACCACAAAAAAACTTGCGAATAATCAAACCTAAAATTAAATGGTTCAAAAACAAAATCCCAAAAATTTTCACAAGTAAAAGAAACATTAACACAAAAACCCCAAAAGAAAAAATAGAAGGAAACACATGAGAATGAGATAATAACTCATCATGGATTCATTAAATTAATCCAAGGGTCAATATCTGATGAAGGTATCAAAAGAAGGATGGAGAGATGTTGTTGGCCACAAAAATCCTTGAAGAAAATGTATGGTTTGAATAAAAATAGTCATTGAAACATTAAATTCATGTTGTACTAAGGAATTATAAGGAATATATCTTTTACACATCATGATAATTTTGTGGTTCATATCCCACAAAAAAAAATCACCTCAATCATTTAAATCCATAATTTATTACACATTATGAAACACCCAGTGAACCATCATTCAATAGTAATAACTCTTACTTTCAAATAATGTAATGTTTACCAGACATATATTTATCATGCATCAGGATTTTGAAGATAAAACTACCATGAATCTACTCTAGCCCTCCCCTAACATCCTCCAACCCCAAAAATTGAAATATTAACCAAGTGGGAGGACATGGATCCTTAAATTAGATACTACTAAAATGATTCAATCTCAAAAAAAATTAAACTAATCCTAGAATAAAAAGGGTTCTGAACAACTATCTAATGATATACCTCTTAAGGATCTTGAAACACCTCATTTCTACCACCATCCAATCATGCCAATCCAAACTAACACAAGGAATCTTAAATAACCCCATGAACACAAAAAACATCACCTAAATATCTAAATCCATTCATAAGACACCAAACACCATAAAACCACTTGCACAACCATCCATCCCCCAAAAATCCCAAATAAACAACCATCATAACCAACAATCCACACTTCCCTAAATGTATGAATCACGAAATTCCATATTCAATGTCAATATATAATTTGATCTAGGTAGGAATGAATCATTTGAATGGGTATAATTGTAACATCCCAGATAAATAAGGAATAAGTCACTTTTCATGTTTATTAATATTTGTGAATTAAATATTGATTTTACATTAAAGGGGACTCTATGTTCGATGGTGTACCTGATACACAACTATGGGTTTCTCTGAAATCTTATGTTGCACAATAATAATATAATATTATTATTTTAAATTGTAGTTAATGCCTAACTGTTGTATTGGAGGTAATAAATAGAACTTACTAAAATATGATTATATGTGTTTGTTAAATGTTTTCACAATTAGCCAATAAAAGTTATGGGCTTAAAATATGAATTAATCTAATTTTAAGCATGAATACTCTAATATTCACTAAAAGGTCAATTTTCTGCCTTTTGATGGTGATCGCTCTTAAAATATAGTTTTGGTCATTTTAATATGTTCTATTTGACAAAATAAAATTCTTCTTTAGATTCGGGACATCAAAATTTACTTTGGGTAAATTTTTGGTAGTTTTTCTGATAAAGTTCATTTTTTAATGAACAATGAAAATACTATATTTTAATTCAAATGTGCCTTTTAATATAATTTATTTATATGGTTAGATTATTTTTTAATTGGTTTTAAAGTGTAATTAGAATATATTTTTACCATTTAATCTAATTTTGGTCATTAAAAATAATTTCAATTTGAAATTGGACATAAACAAGTGTCAATCTTTTGATAGTTATTATTTCATAAAAACACGCTATTTGTTTTGACAACAGGAATTAATTTTAAATTAATTAATGAAATTTCTATGTTTTGAATTTTGTAAAATATACATCATTTTTGAATTCTGAATATTAAATATAGCTTAGGATGAATTTTTCATATTTTTCTGAAAAACGTCAATTTTTGATGAATAGTGAAACCACTTAGTAGTAGTTAAAAAAATTGACTTTTTGATTTAAATTAAATTTTACTGCTTCTATGAATTGAATTTTGAAAATAATATATATATGTTTGTTATTAGTAAGTAAAATCTGGTTCGATAAGATGAAAATAATTTTTGGAGAATAGTAACTACTAACTTTTATTTACCGCAGTTAAAGATAAATAAGGTAATTCAAGGTAAAAAGAATATTTTAATAATTTAAAATTACCTTAATACTTGTCCTAAACTTATTGTATGAGTAATGGCCAACAAATTTCATCCTTGGGTCTATTTTGGGACCCCATGGAGCCACTTATGAATGATAATGACACTTTAGATTAATTAATTTAATGAAAGGCAAAAATGACATAAACAAAAATCTTTTAGTAAATTAAATTTTATATGGTGTTATATAGGTAATATTTTTGACTATAAATATTAATTGGAAATTAAAAATATTTCCTACATCATGGTAATTTTTTTATAATTTTTAGATATCGAATATATTAAATTATTTATGACACAATAATGATGCAGTGTTTACCTCATTAATAAATCATTTAAATAAATAAGATTATAAATATTAAAATAAAATTCAAAAAACTTGTCCAGTTCTTATTGGAAGATTTTATTTCAACCATGAGAATCTTATCTTCGACTCTAATGATTTTTGGACCTTTAGAAACTGAATATCTTAATATAATAAAATAATAGTATCACACTTTCCTAAAGAGCCCCTCCTCCCCATTATAAAAAGCCCTCACTTATAACCAATTACACAAACCTCTAAAGTACTTAGGCTCGTCCAAACTCTGCCCAATTAATCTCCCTACATCACTCTCCTCCTCATAGAAGCCTTACCTTAGGCAGAATACACTTCAGGAAGTCTTTTTGGTTCAAACCAAAGGAAGTTACCCAAATTTAAGGTAACAGTTCCTCTTAACTTATTTTCTTTTATTTTACTTCTCCAACCCCTAAACTCTTTTTATTCATTTATTTTATAGAAACACCAGTATAATCAATATACTATTATGTTGTTATGAGAAGTATTTTAACTAAAATTACACACAACTCCATCTAATAGGTGAAGAACATATTATTTCTATGGATGGAAAACTAACGCCTCACGAAACGATGATTGTTCGATTATCTTTTACCGCCTCTCACAGTGGACATTATTATAGAACTATATTTATATATGATATATATTATGTTTATATTTTCTTTATGCTTCTGTATTTTACATTTATAGCCTACCATTATGGTTTCCATTATGGGTAAACGTAATTTCATTTGAGGAAGTGCAGACTACCGCCCCCTCAAAGTGATATGACTCGTTAATGCCATATGTGGGATGTATAAAGGATAGAGTTTATGATATTATTTATGATATTATAATGGAATTATAATATACCTATCTATAATTATGTTTTAATTCCATTAAAATAAGAAATAGAAATGAAAGTAGCGTTCATGCGTACGTACGACTTATCATCTCCATGAACGGTGCATTTCATTTATTACCTCCAAATGTTATGTAATATTATAAATACATGTATATACAAGATATATATTATATATATGATATCTAAATAATGAATATCATTCTATATATAATGAAATTTTGACTATGTTAACAACTTGTAATTATAAGAATTCTATTTTTGACTCAAGTACAAAATATCGACAAAACAACCATTATTAACTTAAATGATTTCCATAATATCTATAACATGGTAATAGGTGATATAAAAATATAATAAACTTGAAAAACGGGTCTTAAGTAATTATAAATTAACTTTAGTTTATTATTCAGGAAGAACAAGGAACAAACAAGTCATGTCGGACACGAGGTAAGGGATTTTATTATATAACTTTTAATTCCGTGAAATTTCCATTGTTCACCACTTATTCATTGCATGTGGTGTATTGTGTACTTATATTTGATATATATTATCATTATTATCATTATATTCATGGTATTATTGGATTCATTTTGTGGTTATTAACTTTTGGTCATACGAATCAGTTGATTACAATGTGGTAAAGGGTTTCATCTCACTTTTTATTCCCATGAGATTCATGCTATATTTTCCACTATTACCTTTTGTGTGGTGTATGTACGGCCCATTATTTTCCTCTATGTGTAATATAATTTCATTTATGAGTATTTACAACTTAATTTTATGATCCTTTTTTAATGTGGCGTATGTTTTGTAAGTTACCAAATCGATAATGGAACCTTTCACCCTCCTCTTTTTAAAAGACTTCTTTTTGTTATGTCTTTTAATTTACATCTTATTATGTTGGGATATGTTATAATATATCCTTATTCAATTAAAACTTATCTCAAAGTGATTATATACAATTTTTATCTCATCAACTCGTTTTCTGAATTTTAACATGACGTCGTTAGGCTGCCAAATTTTTACAAGGGAATTTTTTAACCCAATTTCAATTCTTTGGGTTCAACTTGTACTTCGTGAATATGCCATCCTATTAATATGTGTGAATGAAATATGATTGTTTTACACTTAATATCCACTTATATTTGGTGTATTCCTATTTTTCACACATAATTATGTGATTGATTTATCCTAAATTTTAAGGATACCATCTTTATAAGGGATTTGATCTCAATTTACATTTCCATTTAGACTTCATTGTTGTTATGCACCAATTTACTCTTATATAGTGTATATACTATCCTTTGACATATTATATCATGAATATTTTTATTATCATGATAATATAAATTTTTTATTAAATGTTATTCCTCAATTATATTTATTCAAGCATCTCTGTTTTTGTTAAAAAAACTCTTTAACTAAAATATATTTTTAAATGTTTTAAAGATTTATTCTTCTAAATATTTATCATTAATGTCCATGTTTTCAAAATGAGTTTTAGGATTTATTTATATATACATTAATATTTTCAAATGATAATTCATTTAAAATATTCAAAGTGGTACGGGACACTTTTATTCAAAAATCTCTTTTTAAATGGTTTTGAAAATGATTTGATAAATAATTGTTTATTTAAATATCTTTATTTGATATATTGGAATGTGTAAATTTTATCTTTCCTTTATACATGTGATATATGTTATGATTATGTTATGGTTATTGGGAATTTTTTTACGTATGCGGGTGGTTCCGTGATAAACCTAGGGCAGGGGAGCCCGAGATAGCTCTACAATGCATTGGGTAACATGATGGAGGTAAACGTGATATTTCTCCTAAGAGATTTAGGGAGTATACTGTGATGGGTATTCCAAGTTTAACTCCCTATTTAGCTGTGATAACTATAATATAAGTTTGATATGGATTCCATAAGTCACATTTTTGATTTATGATTTTTGTTTTTTATTCATAAATCTTATGATTTCATAAGGTATGTTATGATTGAAAAATATAGTTTCATTGATTTGTATTTATTGATGGGCTAATGTTTTCATTCCTTATTTTGTAACTCTTACTGAGTTTTTATGCTCATCCCAAGTTTTTGAAATGTTTTCCACGGGACTTAAAGATGTATAAGTTCAAGGATGGGATCAAGGAAAAGTCATGTTGTATAAAACATGGAACTAGACATGTTTCTTTTTAAGAATTTTTTTTATGAAAAAATAGATAATGAGTAGTAGTATGTACATGTAATTTTCAATTTGATATGTAATATTTATGTTCTCATTCTACAAAAATCTAAACCTGAAAATATCCTTAATCATAATTATTCATTTAATTCAATATTATGTAATGTTTTAAGGATGGGTCCTTATAATAGGTATCAAAGGTTGGTTTAGACAACTTTAGGGATTATGAGTTTTCGTTAGACACATGGTCAGTCCCTATGTCTATTATTTCAATTAAATCCTTGTTTTATAACTTTTTCAGATCAAGGAAGGTCAGTTAAAAATGGAAGGAGGAGGATCTGAAATGAAATTCCTATCTCTTCCTGAAGATATTATTGCAATAATTATTGAAAAGTGATGTTCGGATGATTGTGAAACTTTTTCTAGCATACATCTCACTTTCAAGAAGTTGTTTGAGATATCAAACACCTCCACTATACCTCTTTATCCTCGTGGATCATGGGTTGTATTTAGAAAAATCATATTTTCATAATATTCTCATATTTTTAATAAAGGTAAATATTATCAAGGAATTTTCTATTATTTTACCATTTCCCAAGATTTTGAAGCATATTATGATTTTAAAAAAGGTACTGAAGAAGGAGACCCTTACGCAACCTATTTATATTTTCTTTTACAATATAGTCTCTCCGCACATTCTAATGGTATTTTAAAAGGACCATTAATTGAATGTTTCAACTCAAATTTGGTTCGAATATTTTATAGAAATCATGTTTTATCAGATGTTTTGAAATTATATGTCATACATGATTATTTTACAATACTATTTTTCTGTGAACACCCATATGACCCATGTTGTACAAGGTGTATTTGTATAGAAGAAGCAAATGATTTTGAAGTATCTCTAAATCATTATTGCAATGAATGGACCTCCTACCTATGTGAATAAGATGACGATGAAACCAAATGGACACCATGATCAAGGTATGATGTTCTTCATTTTGGGGATCGTTTTATTTTATCATATGGTGGTGAAATAAGACTTCAAGAATTAAGATGTTGAGATCATAATGAATTTGGATGAAATGAGAGGTATAAGGAAACCATTAAGGATAAAAAATGTTAAGGTTATTTTTGAGTTTTATAAAAGGACAACTTGTAGGATGGGTGATAACCCGTCGCATCTGGTAAGTCCATAGGAATCGAACCCACAACCAAAGGGCGAAAAGGGAGCATCGCCCACCACTAGCCCACTTGAAGTCCCTGGTAATTATGACTTATTATTTTAGTAAAATGATTTAATGGAACTATAATAATTTGATTTTGGGAACTTATGTTTTATCAAATGGATATACGTAGTATAGGAAAATGATTTAGTGATTAAGTGATAAAAGTTGTTGTGGAAGACGTTCTCTCTTTTGAAGAAACACTATATGCCTAAGGAAGATAGAATACTATGGATTTCAATTGTGGAATAATGGTTTAAATTTTAGTTTGGAAGAATATATGTTTTTTTTGGACATATGGTAATTTCGTTTATTTATGAAACTGATTAACCTATCATGGAGAATATGTGATTAGGTTAATTAATTTTCAATATGATATTTTATGAGTAACTGATGTTATTTGGTGATAAATGATAAGATTTATCTTGGAAGACTGTGTAATTAAATCCTTATGATATTGGGGATTCAATATCAGTTTGGATTACTTTTGAAGAATTTTATGGACAGTTGTTTATTGACTGGTCTTGGTTGAACATTGGGTATTGTTTTACAAACTAGGAGATTAAGAGTAGTTTTTCTTTTGGTAAAAGATTATCCTTTTTGGGTATTGTCTGTTCTCGCACTAACAATTTTGGTTTTAGTTTATTTATAGAGACAAAGGAAATATATAGTTCTTATTTTGGGGATTATGTGATTCTCAAGAAGATGATTCTTGTGCTTTTGATGTGACCAAGTCTTTTTGAATGCTCTTCATTTGGAGAAAAGATTAGTTTTTGGTAGAAACTTATTAAAGGATGAAACTCTACTTGAAGGTACATATATTTCCTTATTTTCTTATTCTATGTAGTAAATGAATTCCTCAAAATTATGTAAATGAATGTAAAACAAAAACGTTTTTGGTTTACGTTTTCTACTAGGTAATCAATGACTATTTAACACGTCATAAGTTTGTGATTTTCTGGTGGTTAACTTTCTCCTAATCATGTTTTCTTTCACTCTCCATCCGAACTTGATCGTTTGTTCTTTATTCTATATCCATGATTTCCTACATGGAATCTTAGTGTGGGTTATATTGGGTGACCATTGTACTTTTATTTATTTCTTTTAAAGTGATAGTTCTACTGGCACTTTTTCGATGTGGGACTTTTAATGAAGTTTCCAAGCCTAGTTTTAAAATTGCGAGGATGCAATTCCCAAAAGGGGGAAGGATGTAGCATCCCAAATAAATAATGAATAATAAACTTTTCATGTTTATTAATATTTGTGAATTAAATAATAATTTTACATTAAATGGGACTCTATGTTCGATGGCGTACCTGATACGCAACCACCAGTTTCTTTGAAATCTTACATTGCACACTAATAATATAATATTATTATTTTAAATGGTAGTTAATTCCTAGTCGTTGTATTGGCGAGAATGAATAGAACTAACTAAAATATGATTATTTATGTTTGTTTAATGGTTTTACAATTTTCTAATAAAATTTAGGGGCTTAAAATATGAATAAATCTAATTTTAACCATGAATACTCTAATATTCAGTAAAAGGTCAATTTACCACCTTTTGATGGTGAACAAACTTTAAATATAGTTTTAGTCATTTTTATATGTTATATTTGACAAAATAAAATTCTTATTTAGATTTAGGTCATCAAAATTTACTTTGGGTAAATTTTTGGTATTTTTCTGATAAAGTTCATTTTTTAATAAATAGTGAAACATATTGCATTTTATTTCAAAAGTGCATTTTAATCTAATTTATTTATATGGTTAGATTATCTTTTTAATTTGTTTTAAATTGTAATTATAATATTTTTTTACCATTTAATCTAATGATGGTCATTGGAAATAATTTCATTTTGGAATTGGACATAAACAAGTGTCAATAGTTTGATATTTATTATTTCTTAAAAACAGGCTATTTGTTTTGACAACGGTAATTACTTTTAAATTAATTAATGCAAATTCTATGTTTTTAATTAAGTCAAATAGACATCATTTTTGAATTTGGAATATCAAATATATCTTAGGATGAATTTTTGATATTTTTCTGAAAAACTACAATTTTAATGAATAGTGAAACCACTTAGTAGTAGTTAAAAAATGGACTTTTTAATTTAAATGAAATTTTACTACTTCTATGAATTGAATTTCGAAAATCCGACATACATGGTTGTTATTAGTAAGTAAAATTTGGTTCAATAAGATGAAAATAAGTTTTGGTGAATAGTAACTTTTGACTTTTATTTACCACGGTCAAAGGTAAATAGAGTAATTTAAGGTAAAAAAAATATTTTAATAATTCACAATTACATTAACACTTGTCTTAACCTTATTGGATGAGTAATGGCCAACGAATGGAATCCTTGGGTATATTTTGGGACACCATGGAGCAACTTATGAATGATAATTACACTTTAGATTAATTAATTTAATGAAAGACAAAAATGACAAAAACAAAAATATTTTAGTAAATTAAACATTATATGGTGTTATATAGGTAATATTTTTTACTATAAATATTAATTGTGAATCTAAAAGGATTTCATACATCATGGTAATTTTTTTATAATTTTTAGATAGTGAATAAATTAAATTATTTATGACACAAAAAGGATGTAGTGTTTACTTCATTAATAAATTATTTAAATAAATAAGATTATGAATATTAAAATAACATCTAAAACTTGTCCAATTATTATTGGATGATTTTATTTCGACCATGATTCATCGTATCTTCGACTCTAATGATTTTTGGACATTTAGAAACCGAATATCTTTATATTATAAAATAATATTATCACACTTTCCTAATGAGCCGCTCCTCCCCCTTATAAAAAGCCCTCACTTCTAACCAATTCAACATGCCTCTCAAGTCTTTAGTCTCATCCAAACTCTACCAAATTAATCTCCCTACATCCCTATCCTCCTCCTAGAAGCCTTACCTTAGACATAAGGCACTTCAAGAAGTCCTTTCGGTTCAAACCAAAGGAAGTTACCCAAATTAAAGGTAACGACTCCTCTTAACTTCTTTTATTTTATTTTACATCTTCAACCCCTAAAATCTTTTTATTACTTTATTTTATAACAAAATAAGTATCCTTAATATACTAGTGTGTTTTTATGAGAATTATTTTAACTACACTTACACACACCTCCATCTAATGGGTGAAAAACATATTGTTTCTATGGATGGAAAACTAAGGCCTCACGAAACGATGATTATTCGATTATCTCCTACCCCCTCTCATGGTGGCCATTAAGATGGACCTATATTTATATATGATATATATTATGTTTATGTTTTCTTTATGCTTATTTATTTTACATTTATATCCTACCTTTATGGTTTCCATTATGGGTAAACGTGATAATTTCATTTGAGGAAGTGCGGATTAAAACCCCCTGAAAGTGATATGACTCATTAATGCCATATGTGGGACGTATAAAAGATGGAGTTAATGATATTATTTGTGATATTATACTGGAATTATAATATACCTATGGATAATTATGTTTTAATTCCATTAAAATAAGAAATATAAAAGAAAGTAGCGTTCATGCGTACGTACGGCTTACCATCTCCATGAACGGTGCATTTCATTTAATAACTCAAAATGTTATTTACTATTATAAATACATGTATATACTGAATATATATTATATATATGATATCTAAATCATGAATATATTTATGGATATAATGTACTTTTGACTATGTGAACAACTTGTAATAATAAGAAGTCTATTTTTGACTCAAGTACCAAATACTGATAAAACGACCAATATTAACTTAAATGATTTTTATAATATCTATAACATGGTAATAAGTGATATAAAAAGAATAATAAATTTTAAAAAGGTTCTTAAGAAAGTAGAAATTAACTTTAGTTTATTATTCAAGAAGGACAAGGAACAAACAAGTCAAGTTGTACATGAGGTAAGGGATTTTCTTATCTCACTTTTAATTCAATGAGATTTCCATTATTCGCGACTTATTCATTGCATGTGGTGTATTGTGTACTTAAATTTGATATATATTATCATGATTCTCATTATATTAATGGTATTCTATGATTCCTTTGGTGTTTATTAACTTTTGGTCATACGACTTAGTTGGTTACAACGTGGTAAAGGGTTTCATCTCACTTTTTATTCCCGTGATATTCATGCTATATTTTCCACTATTCACTTTTTTGTGGTGTATTTACTTCCCATGATTGTACTATTTTTGTAATATACATTCATTTATGAGTATTTAAATCTTCATTTTATGATCCTTCTTTCATGTGGTGTATGTTTTGTAAGTTACCATATCGGTAAGGGAACCTTTCACCCTCCACTTTTTAAAAGACTTCTTTTTGTTATATCTTTTAAATTATATCTTATTATGTTGGGATATGTTATAATATATCCTTATTTATTTAAAACTTATGTCCAAGTGATTAGATACCCTTTTTTTCTCATCAACTCATTTTCTTAATTTTAACGTGATGTCATTAGGCTGTCGAATTTTTACAAGGGAACTTTTTAACCCAATTTTAATTCTTTGGGTTAAACTTGTACTTCTTGAATATGTCGTACTATGAATATATGTGAATGAAATATGATTGTTTTACACTTAATATCCACTTATATTGGGTTTATTTCTATTTGTCTCGCGTAATTATGTGATTTATTTATCATAAATTTAAGGATACCGTCTTTATAAGGGATTTGATCTCAATTTACATTTCCATTGAGACTTCATTGTTGTTATGAACCAACTTGCTCTTATATAGTGTATATACTGTCCTTTTACATATTATATCATGAATATTTTTATTCTCATGATATTATAAATTTTTGATTAAATTTTATTCCTCAATTATATTTATTCAAGCATCTCTTTTTTGTTAAAAAAACTCTTTAACTAAAATATCTTTTTAAATGTTTTAAAGATTTATTCTTCTAAGTATTTATCATTAATGTCCATGTTTTCAAAATGGGATTTCGGATTTATTTATATATAAATTATTTTTTTCAAATGAAAATTCATTTAAAAGATTCTAAGTGGAATGGGACACTTTTATTCAAAAATCTATTTTTAAATGGTTTTAAAAATTATTTAATAAAGAATTGTTTATTTCAATATCTTGATTTGATATATTGGAATGTGGAAATGTTATCTTTAATTTATACTTGTGATATGTTTTATGATTTTGTTATGGTTATTGGGAATTTTTTTACATATATGAGTGGTTCCGTGATAAACCTAGGGTGGGTGAGCCCGAGATAGCTCTCCAATACATTGGGTAATGTGACGGAGGTAAACGTGATGTTTCTCTTAAGAGATTTGGGGACTATACTGTGATGGGTATTCCAAGTGTAACTCCCTATGTATCTATGATAGCTACAATGTAAGTTTGATATGGATTCCATAAGTAACCTTTATGATTTATGATTTGTGTGTTTTATTCATAAAACTTATGATTTTGTAAGGTATGTTATGATTGAAAAATATAGTTTCATTGATTTGTATTTATTAATGGGATAATGTTTTACTTCCTTATTTTATAAAACTTACTGATCTTTTTATTCTCATCCCATGTTTTTTGAAATTTTTTCCACAGGACTTAATGATGAATAGGGTCAAGGATGGGATCAAGAAAAATTCATGTTGTCTAAAACATGGAACTATAAATTTTTCTTTTTAAGAATTTTTATTTTATGAAAAAATGGATATTGAGTAGTAGTGTGTACATTTAATTTTCAAGTTTATATGTAATAGTTATGTCCTAACTCTCTAAAACTCTAACCCTGAAAAGACTCTCAATGAGAATAATTCATTTAATTCAATATTATGTACGGTTTTAAGGTCAGGTCCTTATAATAATTACATCCAAGTTAATATGTCTCGATTAGTAATCAGTTCCTCCCCATTTCATATGTCAGGGGTTTTATTACACATCCCACATCATGGAAAACATAACATATCATAACATAATAGGATTTAGACATCACATTATAATGAAAACATAACATTAAAAACTCAAAAAATCCTTCAATATTATGAATGAATTTGTGTCTCTTTCTCTTAATTAATATTCTCAACGACATTGTGATTCCATAACACATTTTCCAAGGGAATGGTCTGACCACATAGAACCTTCTCATGATGATATTGGATTTTTACCTTCCACTCCACAAATGTTTCACCTTACATGATATCCAATTCCCCATTTCAATAACATGGGAGTCATTATTATGATATTACAATATTTGGGACACATAGAATATATTTTGAGTCACCTATAATTTTGGTGGAAGTTGCTTCTAATCCACCACCTATCCAACTTGTCACAACACCTCAAAGCACCCAACAAACCCCTCTACAAAACATTTCTTCACTAGCCACCAAATATATCTATCCATGATATATATATTTTACATGTGGATGTAAAAATAATTTTGTGACTTGAAAATCATAGGTAACCCCATAATTCATCATCTAATGAACAATAATACTCTCTTAGAATGACACCTAGTTCTGAAAATCCTATGACTATTCCTCAGGAGAGCCATTATTGCCATCTCGATCGTGTGTCAACTCTTCCTCCGAGTATCCCCACTTAGACTCCTCCACATTTTACATCAAAGATGACTCTATATTCATTTCATAATGACATCCTTGGACACTAATCTATCTAATTTTAGGATGCATCACTATAATAGTATTCATTCCATTAGAGACATCCATCGAAACCTAATTCACATCCTCTTTAGAAATATGACTCAATGCCATATAAACTAAATTATGCTTACTTGTGGTGTAAGTATCCTCAAAATAATAATCCTAAAGATAATAAATCCACCTATGTGGTGTATATTTAGATCACCTTGATATATAAAATATATCTTAGGCTCTTTTGGTCCTTGAAAACTAAAAGATTATCACTGTCGAGGTAATGTAGCAATATTTTTATGCAGACACAACTACCACCAACCCCATATCATGGGTTGAATATTTATGCTCATGGAGATGTAATGTAATATAACCATTTAAGATCACATATCTCTATATCATCAACACACATTCCAGTCACAAATGGGATACATCATAGAAAACTCAAACAATAGACCCTCCTCTAGAAATTGAATCACTAGAGAACTAACCAAAATCTCCATCAGGAAATTGAATGCTGACTGGAACTGGTCTATCTATACTAAATCCTAGTCCATTATAGTCTACACTATCAATGTTGATGAAACTCAAAAAAATATGCTAAAAACCTTTGATAATATCATATGATACCAAGGAAATCATGACCTAAACAAAATTGTTAGGTTATATGCAAGAAACAAAACCTTCAACCTTAAAATGGTCTACTTCCACTCCCCTCAAATACAAAAAATGTCTACATAAACACACCTCTAATTTTCAAAACTCCAACTTGTAAATGTTTCCATAAAGTTAGGTGTATTTATGGTCCTATAAAACAACAATGATATGCTTGGCATGCTCCTCTTAATAATTTTAGTAGTCCAAGAAACCATCAATCAATATAAAAACAAACTTGTCTAGTAACTCATGAAACATAGACTTCATAAGACCCATGATCATAGATGGAGTTTTCATAACACTAAATGACATGACTACACACTCGAGGTTGCCATACCATTATATCAATGTATTATTCTAAATATCCTCATAATTCACCCTCAACATATGATATTCATATTATAGATCAATCTTAGAGAACTAGTTGTCTCCCATATTCTAGTCGAACCAATCATCAATCCTCAGAATATGTAAAAAATACTTAAACATTTCCTAATTCAACCTTCAGTAGCCTATAAGAAACCTCATACTACCATCTTACTTTTGGGATAATAGCACTGGGGTACCATATAATGACACACTTGATCAGATGAAACCCCTCAACATGAGTTCATCTATAAGCATCATCAACTCACACAACACCATAAGCTCCATATGATAGGGATACATCAAAATTGGAGATACATACAGATGGAAATCAATCCTAAACTCAATGCCTCACCAAGGAGGTAGTTCCATAGAATCCTTTGGAAAACATCTAGGAACTCCTCCACAACCCTTTGAGCATCCCCAACCTATGATTCTATTGAAAACTAAACCAATTATGACAAATAATGCTCCAATTTTCAATGATCAAACTAAAATCCTATCTCTATAATGAAATCCACTATCTAGACCTCCATATTGAAAAATGATACTCTTTTCCAAATGAAATATAAGACTTCAAACATAGAATACATCCAATCCATACAAATTATAATATCATATGGATGTATCAACAATAATAATAATCCCCCCCCACTAATTGGTGGTTCCCCATCACTAGTCTAAATTCTCAGCACACATCAAACAAGGAAGTATGGCCTCCAACTACCATATATAACACTAGAATAATGAAATCCTCTCCACATTCAGTCCCAAAAAATCGAGTAGATCTAGAAAAAACAATTAATGAGAAACACCTGAATCAAACAAATCATAATAAAGGATAGATTATAAACTAATCATACCTTGAAAAATACCATCATTGTTAGCATTACTTCCTCTAACATGTACATATAAACACAACAATCTCTTCGACCTATCTTTTTTCATCCTCTATTACCATGCTCTGGACTGGGTCCCTATGGAAAAGGAACATCACAAGTTTTTCCTCTTCCAACACTACCTACTCTCAGCTGATGTCCAATAACCTATGGTTTGTGTTACTGGAAATGTATTAAAGGATATTGTAGAAACTAAAAAAGGTTCCTGATATCCAATATGGAATAAGAAACCCTGAGCGGTAAAAAAACTGAGCCTTGTGGTTCCCATTTCTCTAAAATAAATGTATTTAAAATGGAAAACCCATAAGAAGAACCTAAAAACCAATTATCCTTGATGGTCATGTAATAGATTATTTTAGCTTGTCCCCTAGTAAATGGAACCCTGACTACCTGAACATCTTCCACACTCTACCCAATGCCCTACCCCACAAAACACCCACCTGGCCACTCAACTAAGGCTCTAATCGTAAGGATAAAATCCTCTTGAAAACCTCACCCTTTTTTTCACCTCTATATATCATATGATCCTTAATAGAGTGGCCACATACCTAATAACTTAACATGGAGAATTATCTAAACATCATGCTCTAGACACCTCATCTAGAATAACATCTAGACAATTGTAAAGGACGTACTTGAAACCGGCACCATGCTCCCGCATGATAAGTCTCCCTTAATGAAGGATGAGTAGCTCCTACATCTTGGATTCCATCATTTTCTATGATATAAAGACTTCTTGAATATTCCTTTTAAAGTCCAAACACAAAACATATTCTTCATTGTGGTCACCAATAAACAACATCTGCCCTTGATTCATCGCTCCCCAAATATGAATAAGTTCCAAAAGATCCTAAAAATGATCTCGTTCTCAGATCATACCAAAAGAGATCTTCATCTCCCATATCTAGTGTTCCTTGTCTAGTTATGAGATAATCCCGTCGTACATACCCAAACTATGATGCTAAAAGTAACACAAATCCCACTTCAATACAGTGTCTTCTTATATCAGGCCAACCCTCTAACAATCCATTAGAAGAGATTGTTAAACCTCAACTACAAGAGAAACTCACAGATGAAAATCACAGTCCATTCCTTAATACAAGGAGAACATCCAAAGCTTGACCGCATAGAATGTTATCCAATATTATTTATGTAATTTATTTTATTTTCCTATAAATACCAAATAAAAACATTAAATTAATTCATCATGATGCATGTAACTATAATTAGTATCTATCATGAAAACAGGTCCTCCACTCTTCAATATACATTAGGATCATATTTTGTTCACTAGATCATGATAGGGGGGAAATTTTGTGTCCTATATGGTATTCTTGGCCTATATCATTCAAAAAGGTCAATTGGGACAATTTTTTTAATAACCCACGAACAAATCATTGTTACAAAATCCAAAATCCTTTTTATACATCAACCAATATTCTATGATACCACCATTTACTCACCCCACCCACTAAATATACTAAAACTAATTTAGAAAGATAATGACTCTAGATTCCTTCCACTAGTAGGCCCCGAGTTAGAGAATAGCATATAGTATATAAAAATCTCACAGTATGAGTGGAATTACCCTCTATAAACAAAACATGTTTGGTAGATAGGATAATAAATAACAAAGAACTCTAGAAGAAAAAATTATTGTAAACAAAAAACCATCACAAAATGCATGAGTAAATATAACTGATTCATCTAAAAGTCTCCAATGTAAATTCCAAAAAGACAAGATTATGGACGCAACTCAATAGAAACTCCAACCAATTTAATAATGTATTGTTCGGTCCCCAGCATCCTCCTAAAAACATGAAAATAGTTTATATAAATAGCATGTGCATAATAGGTATACCCAGTAGGGACAAAACCAAGACCTCAAGTCAACATTTGAAAACGTCATGTAAATATACCAGTGAACAAATAGTTGATAAAAGAGGAGCATATACATTTCATCTAAATAAACCCATCCTCACCATGGATCACTCACTAAATCACGAAACCAATATAATAATATATCATTGAGTTAATAACAATGTATGGTTCCTTTATTCTTATTCCCCATTGAATTTTCACTCTCATGCCCCAATTTCAAACTTCCTATACTCTCATCGCTTCCGCATATAGAACATCATGTCACATCCCACACGAAGACACATGTGCCACACATAACATCACATCACACCCACAGATACCTAGTCCATATATCATGACCAGTACCCGAGCAGTATGGTATCATGAATGTAAAGGACATAAAACTCATTCTCACCTCCCACCGTGCATGATCCCTACTATATATCACATCACACCATATTGTGTCTAGACCGTAGACACCTTGTCTAACACATCACGTTTCTCCTATAAGCTTATAGTCTAGAACTCACTTTTCTCCCATTGATAAATGGGAAAAAATCACATATAAACAGAAGAAACATAGGATAACACATCATTGTTGAAGGAATAGTGGGGGAAAGGGGGTGTGAAACCATTCGTGTCACTACCATCCTTGTTATTTTGAAAAAACCCAGAACAAAACACCTATGAGATTTATTAAGGTTATCCAACTCAAGATGGGATCATATAAAATAACATAAACATACATTATATATATATATATATATTATAAAATACCCAATATAATGTTTCACATAAAAAACTAGAGCACACCACTTCACCACCACCATACAACACATCAACCATCACAACTGCTTCCACCACTATATTCAAAACCATGATACTACCACACAAGAGATTAAATATTTCCCATTTTTAGATTACATTTTTCATAATATTTTGTAATTAATTCATTTTACTCACATAACAATTTATAAACCATTATATTCAATTACTATCCAATTAATTTAATCATTTTATTCACCATCGTAATTCATTTCACTACTGCATGAGAAACTAACAAAAGTTGACCATACATATATCATCATTTCACCACACATCCACCATCTTGGTCGTATAATGCTACATAATTCATCTCACAAAACAGTAATCACACATCTCATACATCTCAAAATCATAACTCCCACATACCACAACCACTATGCCAAATCTATTGTGCAACAACAACTATTTCACAAGTTATGCTCCAAAACCACTATGAAACAACCAATGTTCAACAAAATCTTTTCCAAAACCTCTATAAAACAAAAAATAAACCAAAAACTATATTCCACAATACAAAACTTCCCACATCGCATCCATTCTAACCAACCACTATTTCACTGCACCACATTCTAAACAACCTAGCTGGTCAATAACATAACTGAAAAAAATTCAATCCACACAAGTCATCACAAATTGAGCAACCACATATAATAGTAACACTAAATAAATCACCTTTATTTAGTGGATTTGTCACATTGCTTCATTATATTATCATTGGTATTAACGCACAACAAAATGTACCTGGGAAACCAATTATTAGACAAATATACATTATTTAATCTATTATTCAAGGTATGATCACCTAGAAAAACCAGAAGGGTCATATAAAAAATCAATAAAATGTTAAAAACGCTCCAAAAAATAGTTATTTTAAGAATTGGAAATAATAATTCATAGTAATAACAACAAATATCAAATATGTAAAGCACATGATAACTCTCCACAGCCATAAATTTTAGTTATTCAAATTAATTATATTTTTACACCGATACTTAATATCCACCCAAATATAAGAAAAAGAATTCATATTCCACACATAGAATGTAAAAGTGCGAGAACATAGGTCCCAAGTGTCAAAAAAAACTTTTTGATATCACTGTCCATCATAGGGTGAAGAAGAAACTCCCTAAAAACAAATGCTACCTAAGAAACATGGAGATCAACCTACACTTCACAAAAGTATTGTCGAAACACAAACAACAACTCATCATAAACCAAGGATATCTATATGCAGTAGGTCCCTAAAAAATAATTTAAGGAAATTCACAAGAAGTAGATAAGAAAAAACTATAAATCAAACATGAGAATACAAGTATCAACAACTAATGAATGAATCTGATAGAACATAGAGATACATCATCGGTGGCATGAATTTTTGGGATAAAATGTTAGGTTTGGAAAAAAATGGTTTCAACCTGTTATGTTGCACTATGAAGGTGAATTACATATAATTTACCCTTTACATGTCATGTAAATTTTAGGTTTCACATCCTACTGAATTTGTTTTGTCTCAACCACTTAAATCCTATATATATTACTCATCATGAAACACCCCATGAACCGTCTTTTGTAAGATGTGAACCATCCTTTCATTTTTTTAAACATTACATGATTCTCATTATTCCCACCTCTAACTTATTAATGTATAATACCCCCCAAAAGTTTTCTAGGCCTCTTATGAGCACCTCCATCTTCAAAAATAGGCAATGTGAATGACTGATAGAAGATAGACATTAACAATGAGTAACTCATTGTGCAAAGGATGATAATGTGGTATATTAATCTATGTATAAAATATTGAAATATATTTGTATATATTGAGATTTGGTCACACCATAAGTAGAACTAAATGTACTATTACATGATGAATATTGTGTTTTTTGAGAACTTAATGTCAAAATAGTGTCCCAATTTTTTATTTTGATGATCGGGTATTATCATCTTATTGTTAATATAGATTTTTCTATAAAAATCCTTTACAATAATTAGAGATTATGTGGAACAAATAATTGAGATTAATGGGATGTAAAATATTTTTTATTTGTTAATTTATTTTATTATTAAAAACAATTTTTTATATATTAATCTTTTGACCCTGAAGGAGAAATTTTTTTTGCATCCAAAATTTTTTTTGGATTTAATATTGAATAATATTACTAACATGATGTATTATGGATCATGGATTATTAAAATGATGATTTTGAAGGGTTATCTCATTCAATAAATGAAAAAAATAAAGTGATATTGTATGTGTATAAAAACATAATTTTGAGAATTAGGGATTATTAGATGTAGATATACCTGATGTTTTTTCTATAGTATATATTATGTGAGGGGTTGAATGGATGATAAATCAATTGTATCTCTGAGACAATAAAACCATTTAATTTTTTAAAAATATGAATATGGGTTGTAAATAACATGACTGTTTTAATTATAATTTTGGAAAAAGAATTAAAATATTTATAATACTACTTTATATTTATTCATATCAGAAGGTAAAATTTTGTTATTTAACCAAGATTTTTGTACAATGGGAAACTAATTTTGGATTTATAATGTTGTGTAAATTGATCAATTTCACTATTTTTACATGATACAGAATCCTACAAAGTAGATCACACTTCATAGAGGTTCTGACCAAATATGATTTCTCGATATGGAGACGTTGATGGTGAGAGTGACTAAAACAGAAAGTTAACTAATTCATTATACATGATTGGTTCTTGTATTATAAATTCAATGGTATAAAAACTATTATTCATATTGATAGAAAATGATATGGTATTCCCTATTTGGTTAATGATTCTCAAACACAAGGGATGTGGTTATTTACAATGTGGGTAAACCTATTTTCAAATCGTAGTGTTCCTAATCATTTGTATTGATTCATAAATTAATTCTATAAAAATAGATATTGAGAAAATAGTGGGATATTAATTAATTGAATAGGTGAAACGGAAATATGTAAAAGATGTTTTAAATTTTTAATACGTAATTCACACTAATGTATCAATTATAAGTGTGGTTTCACATATTCTATTGTGAAAAAATTATTAGATCTACTGTTCAACCACTTATTCTATTATCATTAATGTGATGATTTTAAATTTTGAGTTTCTCTTCCAAAGTGATCATGACATTATAAATTAGATAATATGTAACAACTTTTGATCTGAATTACATATCTACCATAAATCAACAAATAAAATGGAATAAATAGATAAATTTTTTGGAAAATCCATCCCCCTTATATAAGGATGCATATAAATCAATTTCTACATTTGGTAAACATGAAAAAATAGATGTCTTTGATGAATATAATCATGAATAAAAATTTACCACAATGGATATGGAAAATTTATATACTATATTTATTTCACTATTTATACTTATATGATAGGAATCAAATATTCTGAGTCCTTATTTACCTTTTTATGAACCCGGAAAAAGTGGGGATAATAACATATATAGAAAATTATTTGATAAATAATTGTATGATTGAACATTTATCCTAAAGTAAATATTATAGGATGTAACCAATGATATAACTAAATTTCTATTTATCTTTTTTAGTTACAAAAATTTGGAAATCAATTTCTTTAAGGAAACAAGATTAAATGATTAAAAATATCAAATAAAAAATATTCTTGTAAATTTGAAGGATCATGCAACAATGTGGATTCAATAAACATTTATGCATTATTGGAAAAATTATTGTAATAATTTCATGAGTTCATAATAATATTTCATTAAAAATAATAGAAGATATCGAAACAAAATATATAAAAATTAGAAGAAAAAAATTGGATGAAAAAATTGAATCATAATGGAGTGTGATGATATTATAATTGTGACAGAGGGTGAGAAAATGTTACACCCAAAGGCATTGTTATATATTTAAATTAAAATAAATTAAATCTATTGGATAACTTATGATGTATGTAACAACTTCATTAAATGAAAATATACTATTAAAATATTATTTCAACATTATAATTATAACCTAGTGGTTATATTTGTAGGTATGAATAAAACTAACTAAAATAGGAAAATATTTTGGTTTATACTAGTATCAAATAAACTAAATGGATATCTATATATTATAAATAATATAATAAGCACTTTATAGAAAAAAAAAATTTAAAAAAATATACGAAATTAGTTTCATCACTTCAGGCATGTTTATGATAATTGTTTCTTCAAAAACTGATTTTTCATCATGTCTATTGGTACAATTTTAAATTGGATTCAAAAACTTATTTTATTTTAATTGGTATTTTTTTATTTGGAATAATAATTATTTATATTATCTAATATTTTCCTCTTAGTTTTATTCCAAAATGAATAATTAAAACCATAAAAAATAAATTATCATGGATAAGGTGATTGTGGTTTAACCAAGGTTAAAATAAGAAGAAAATGTTTTAAAATGACTTAAAACATTTCTAAATACCATTTTATGGACATATTTCGACCATATAATCTATAATTGTCACTAATGACTCATTTTGGGACTTTTTGAATGATATAAATGTGGGTGTAATTGATTATTTTCCAAATTAGACGTTTACCTCTCCCACACCTATAAAAGGCCACCCCTATCCTCAATTTATCGCACCTACCATGACCATTTGTCTCGACTAACCCAAATAAAAATCTCACCCCACCATCCACAAATATATTCTTGAGAAATTATTCCTCTCAAATGGCTATCCTTATGGTCCTTATTAGGATATAAAAATAAGGATTCTTTTAGGGAAAGTAATTTTCTTAACAAGGCACATTGGTTTTATTTTTTCGCTTTACACAAAACAATTAATTATTATAAAAAAATAATAAATTTTTTTCCCATAAAATTAAATTCTATTATGTTAATAAAACAATATTTACCAATATCCACTTCCATCAAATGGGAAAAAAATTAGTATTCATATGTATGGAATAATTTCTTTTTTTGAATTGATATAAATTGTTTTCCATCAACACCTATCATAGTTATATATAATTATAGAATTAATTTTCATATAAAATATTTATGAATTTTATATTCTAATAGGGAAATAATATCACATATAAATTCCTAGTTTCCATTCCTTCTAAAATAGTGTAAAGTCAATCATGTGTATGCTGGATTACCATCCTACAAGACGATGTGAATCATTATTCGCATATGAGTTACATAGATGTAATTAGGATTAAAATATTTTATATATGTGATATATATGAAAGTATATTTACTATTTTAATTTAATATATCTCCCACTTTTGTACCCTTTAACCTATTAATGTAATGATATCATCACTCATGCATACATACAGACAATAGACACAAGAATGAGATAAAATTCATTTTCAATGCCAAAAAACTAGGAGTAGTTATAACAATTTATCTTTTAATTATATATGATATATTTATATAATTATTATTGTAACACCATGATATTTTAAAATAGAAAAATTTTGTTCGGTTGTATAAATGAAACTAAATACTGTGTTTAGAAAATAATATAACTATGTTATAAATTATGATATATTTCACTGTGAAAAAATTATTCTATGAAATATCTTTTGTTACATGCAACCTTAAGAATTTATATGTTTGATAGAGTATTCAACACACAACACTAAGCTTAAACGACGCATTATATATATAACTATTTAATTCTAGTGGTTAAATTACAATGTATGAATATTATTAATTAATTTATGATATATAAATCCTAATAATTATAAATTCATAATTATATTTTTTGAATAATCAAAAAATTATTACACCTATTTTCTTCTTCCAAAATTTTCTTTCATTAAAATGTTTTTTATTGATTTTCTTGAAGACACTTTTATAATAATTTTTTTAAAATTTCAGAAAATTTATTTGATAAAATTAAATTCCTTTTTTGATCATATTATTATAATTTACTTTGGGAGATTATTTTTAATTTTTCATAAATTGTTGAATTTTCAATTAATGATGAATAATACCCATTTTTGTTAAACTACCATTTTCTTCCAACCAATTAAGAAATTTTAAAGTCAAATTATGTATTGAATATTATTTACATAAATTTAGATATTATTTAGAAACTATTAACTAAAATAATTTATTTTGAATCATATTTATATTTGATGTTAGCATAAGTTTAATTCTAGGTTTATAAAAGGTTTTTAATAGTTTTTTAATAGATAATGATTCTCCATTTTAATTTAATTAGATGATAAATCATAAAAAAATTAAATAATACATTTAGATTATAACTATAGAAATATTAATTTATATTCCCTAATATAATATTATTGGTTATAGAGGCAATATAAAATCTTATTTTTTTGAAAAGAGTATATCTTAAAAAATTATTTTTCATCGTATAAACAGGTTTTGTTTGAAATATAATTTTTCGAATTTTGTGATCGGAATTTGTTAAAATTGATTCAAAATTTAAAATAATACTAATTTATAATATATATAACATTAACTACATATGTTTTTATAATAATAATTAGTTAAAATAGATAAAAATTATTTAATGATATTATGGTTAAAACAATGTTTTTCATGTTACATGATCTTGTGTTGAAAATAATTTTTCCCAAGAAAAGTTTTTTATATAAGAAATATGATTTTTAATATTTAGGATTAGTAGGTATATTTTATCTATTAAGGGACATTTAATTTTTTTCTTGAATGATAAATTACCTATGTAAATAAAAATATTCATGTAAGCATGGTCAGAACAAAAAGGTTAAAATATATTAAAATTAATACTATAAAATAACACAATAAAAATGTGATTGTTTTTATATGTGGAATGTTTTTCTTGACCAATAAAACCTAAAATATATTATTAATAAATTTTTTCTTCATATTAATTGAGAGAGTTATCCCATTATTGAATAATTTTGGATATTTACCAAAAATGTCACTCCTACTCAATTATAAAAGGCCAACCCCTCTTCGCACTTATCCATACCTTAAAACCTTTATGTGTTGGAAAAACCTAAAATAATAGATCTCCAAAATTATTAATATCTTCTTATAATCTATATTATTAATTCATTATATATGTACGAATGTTTTTTGTGAGAATCTAAGGAGGATACTAGAATAATAGGTAACATTCACCAACAAGAATGTTTTTATTTCATCATCCACCTCCCCAATTCATGTTATGACATGCTGGTATAATTACCCCAGTATCACCTATAAACATAAATGTTTTTATGTTATGTCCATGATCTAAAATCATCTCCACTTCTATCAAATGGGTTATGAAATCATTCTTTTTGTGTACGGTAGAATACCACCTTTTAAACAGATATCATTCATTTTTTTATTACCACCTCTCTAGGCTGGTAATGGTGATGGATAAAGAGTATTTATATGTTATTTAAAATAAAATTACACATATGGAACCATTATATACAATTTAATTTTTTTATATTACATTTTCTATGGGATATGATAATATATCTCGTTTGTGCAATGGATTACCGCCATGGGAAGCGATGTGATTAATTTTTTAATAGCGCTTCACATAGAAGGTAATAAGGGTAAATATAATTAATATATGTCATATAAATGAAATGATTTTGATATTAATGAAATTTTTATATTAATTAAAATATATTAATTTATTTTCATTCATTCAATTTCACCTATTGAAAAATGATAACAATGTCTGCATCTATGTTGATTTCCACCTTCACAAAGAGATGTGACTCCATTATCATCACCACACCACATGGATGAAAAATATAAGTATGTTTAATTAACAAATATGGTATGTAAGATATTATTTTAATTTTTTTAATATAACATATAACTTAACACATTTCTATAATTTTTTTGGTAAAATGGAAGTGTTACTCATGATTACGTACGTCCTACCATCTCTATATTTTAACATCCTTCATTTCACAAATGCATCATTAATGATTTTTCATGAAAATTATAATTTATTTATAATTATTATAATTATTTTATGATAATTATTCTTTAAATATTTATTTAATCACCACTTATACCACAGTCAACCTACCTATGTCATTTTTTACACATAAGAGGAATATGGTTAAAACATCCAATGTAGATCTATTTGATTGTGAAATCATATATAAAATGGTAATAAGAGAAAAATTTAATAATAACATAAAAGGGTTATTAATAAATTAAATAACTAAAATAATATTATTAATTGGGAATATAAATAACATGTTTGATGAATCAAACTCAATGAAAGGGTTTTCTCATATCACTATTATTTCAATGAGTTATATTACATATTCACACCTTATTTTTTATTTTGTGGGAAATATACTGACCATGAATACATTTTATGATTCATTTCATTTATATTATTATTATTTAAAAATCCTTATTATTATCTATCTTTCATATGTTCTTGACACAAATATTACTTAAGTCATAATGGATTTCAAGTCTCGCTTTTATTTCTAAGAGATGTATCCAAATTCACAAGTCGATTATTTTTTGTTTTCTATGTACATCCCCCCTAAAATATTACCTCATGAATACCATTATTTAATGATATTTAACATTCAATTTTATTTTATTCTTTATTGGGGATTATGATTAAATTTTTTATTAAAACGGTAAGGGTTGTTTTCCACAGATTTCCTTCTTTGAGACTTTTTTCATGTTATACTCATATATTCTTTTGTGAAGTTTATTTACCGCCCCATTGAAATTTAATATCTTGAACATATTTTTTCACATGATATTAAATGTTTCATTTTATATTTTCCTTTCATGGGGATTATAATTCTATTTTACCAATTTGTTAATAGTTTTATATTACTATCTCATCATTTATTTTGAGTGTTTATCATTAAGCTTCCAATGTAGAAATATTATGATATACCTATTAGTAATTCTAAATAAATTTCTTCTCCACTGGTTATTAATAATATTTTAATGTGATATTACATTTTCACCAGTCTTTAGTACCTAATATAATTGAGGAATATTCAGCTCGTACTGGTAAAAACTATTCCAAAATAGTAAAAAAAAACTCATAAGGGCCTATTTTACAATGTACCATCCATTCGTGAACACAAATTTATTTGATAGTGTCCTATATGAGACTAGAGACCCTTTTAAAATTTGTTTTCCTTTATAAGTTTCCTCCGTGATTCTGATGGCACTTCACTACCACGTGAACTATTTAAGTATTTCATCATGATTCTAATATATCCTTGCCCATTCGAGAATCCCGCAATTAATTTGTGAAATAATTCTTAGATTGAGAAAACCTATTACATATAAATAGATATATTATTAAAATATTTAGGGGATCATTACCTAACCATTTAACTTCTTAATTTCTCCCAATTCACGAAACTCTTGATCATCATGACCTCAAAGGAAATAGATCCTAAAAGGAACATGGACTTCATGAAACCCCCTTAGATGTGTTATTGAATTCCACCACCCTAAGTGGAGATATATTTGGCGATGAACTATTTCCCTTGTGAATGATGAATACCCTCTTAGGAACTTGAGGCTTCGCAATGAATTCAACCTTCATAAATAAATCCTCTCATTAACTGGGAATTCATCCCGAGGTAGCTTCACCCTATTTCATGAATTATACTACATCATGAAGCCCCCAAACTCTTTGAATCCCATGATATTATTAAAAACCTCTATAAAATGGCATATGATTTGTGAATCCCATATCCTAGTCCTTTACATATGTTTCTTCACTTATACTAACACCTCTTTGTGAGGTTTGTGTGTCCATATCCCCAATAGTCATATTAGATCATTCCAGTTGCACCTTGAGTTCCAATGAGACATGTCCTGCCCATTATTGTAGCCCAGCCCACTTAAAATGTGGCTCAAGAGTCCCACATACATTTTTTTGGCTAAGAATATGTATGATAATACATATTGTTTCTTAACGTAGGAGCACTAATGTTGACCTTGTGATTGACCACTAAACTTAGTAGTAACACAATTGAATTTATAAATTGATTCCCATTATATAGGTTCATTATCTATGGTAATGTAATACCAAGGTATAAGAAATGAATTTTCTATATCTGAGTTTCATGACCTAACTGGTCCAAAAGTCCCTAACACATGATGGTAAATTCTGGATTTACCCCGTGAAATAAGAACAGGATACTGAATGTGTGAGTTTCATGGGATGGTCTCCAAACTATCTACCTTATAGGGAATGAGATCCTCCTCACATGTAATGAGATCCTTTTCAACTAGAATGGAATCCTCCTTGGGCTTCTTTCACGCATAAGCCCCACACCGTCTCTCATTGGTGATTATTTCATGACCCGAGTGTTAGGTCTACTACTCCCTCTAATTTATCAAATTGAGCATGAATCATGTGGGATTGGAGGTTATTTGAGACCATGAAATCCACATCCATCCCATTGGTCATCCTTCTTAGTGTGGTCCCTAAAAACTATTTTCATTCTCCTTGGATCGCTCATATGTGTAAGCCCCAACATCTATACACATCCTCCTTGGAAACTCAAGTGTTTAATCCCCAACAACATTCTCAACTCCTATGGTCCTCCTCCATATGTATAATATCTATCTCTTTTGGAACTACATGAGATTTTATTCCCAACCAACATGTATATATACGAATCTTCCATGAGGATCAAACCAAGCATATGCACCCATCATAATTTTATCTATGACACATCCTTGGTAAGATCATGACACTCACATGGGAGACCACATATACTCCAGGTCCCTCAGGAATCTCAATACGTAATCCCTACACCCTCCAACCCTGACCAATCCTCTGTAAAATGAATGCTTCCATGAGTAATCCCCCAAATCATCACTCATAAATGATCCCTCTGTGATATGAATTTCCAAACCACAAGGTATTAAACAACATAGACCAGTCTAATCACATGACTGCAAAATATGGTATCAAAATACATGGGTATTGATATCTATCTTCAAAAAAGGGTACACAGTATTCCTCCCTGAGAATCAATCTTGAAAAATGGTAAGCCTTGGTTTCCCCTCCTAGGTGTGGACCTCCGTAACCCACCTCCAAGAGTGGTATGATAAATCTTCACGGTGTGACATCTTCCTTTTATAGGACATGCCTTCTAGGTATTCCTCCACTAGGCATTTGGATCCCTCAATCAGTGAACTTACATGTGGGAAAACTTCCCTCCTAGGGACACACATCCATGATCATCCCCATTGGTAAATATAATCAATAAAATTCATCTCTAAAATATATTATACATGTGACCTCAACTGTATTCCATATTCTAAACATAGGATGCTAGATATGAAATCCATGGAATATATGTGCCTATTGTATTATCTACCTCATGGAAAACATTTAAATCCTAATTTGAAAGCCTTGGAAGATATATGCCTTCAATATTAGATAAATCATCATAGAAAAAGGATACCTTGGGTTCTACATGTAATAAACCTCCCTGAGATTAATACTTATGAATAATAATACAGGTTTCTAATGTTCCTAGCATCCAAACATACCAGCAATTCCCAATGTGAAAACTCTCTTGACATAAGGTGGCTACCATGTCCATATTCACTAGAATATCCATAAAAAGTAGTGTAATTAATCATTTTCCACAAAGATATGGAACTGAGACTGATTTTTATAGTGACCCTTGGTTTATTACCAAATTATTAGATTATTGTAATGGTAAAAACATACAAGAGGTAGAAAAACATGATCCAAAGTTTTAGTGTCTTTGAAAAAATTAGTCCAAATATAAATTTTACCTAATAAAACATAAAAATTATTTAATTCCTTCTTCACTAGATTCTTAGTGTCCCTCATGAACTCCTTAGTATATGTGTTCACTTGAGGATATACATCAATATAAAGGGTGAGAAAAAATCTTAGAAATATGTTAGATATGATAATGAATCAATAAAACATTGGTGATCATAATAATCATCAACATAACATAATAATGATATAATCATAATAATCATGAGTGGAAACATTAGGTAAACCTATATAATTTGGCAATATATTAAAATAAAACATCATGTCTTAGTGTTCAAATACCACACATTATTCCGAAAAAAGATAGAATCATTTTCGCACGTAAAATATGTCAAAGAAATAATATCAATGTTCTAAAAATATTTATAACCATGTTCCAACATATTTCACATTATCTCATGAAATACATCATATTTCCCAATGCATAAGAGTACTATATAATTCCTAGAACACCTATCATATCATAACTTTTACATAATCATGCATGACACATGCAACATATAACAATCTTAGTCACAAAATAACCCATCTTAGTAAATTGTTTTAATGATAATTTCAAAAATAATACATTAATGAATAGACTTTCGGGTTCCCAAAAGAAAAAGGGAATGGCATACTTGGTATAAGAATCATTAATCTTTAGTGAAGAAGAAACTTTCTCAAGAGTAGTAAAAAAGGTGTATTCTTTAGAAAGACTATTACATTTGGAAAATTCATTTAATTAGTCATAAAATAAGATTATAAACAATAATATAATCAAAAAATAGAAATAAGTTTTTTTGAATATAATATGAACATTCATATCGTGGAAGTGAAAATAACCTAATGAAATGAATTGGGTTCGAGAATCTCCTTACCTTATGTCTTAATAAATTATTCATATTAATATCCTAGATAATAAAATTATATTAATTAATAAACAAATAAATTACATATTATGTATTTATTTTACATTTCATGATTTTATTATGTTTTTTACATATTTTTTAATGAGTTATAGATTCTAATTTCTTCATTATCAGTGTGTTCATTTCTTGGTTTTCATGATCTGTTTTCTTGTATACAAGTTTAGATGTTCTTGTAAGATGAAAAAAATTCTAAATATTTGAAATTATATTTTATTGGTGAACTTAAATAAGTTAAATTTGTCTTATATTTTATTTTCTTTCAAGATATGTGGATGATTCATTAGTTAAAACATTAATGGTAGTCATTTGGGTAAACTTTGGTGGTTTTCTATCAAAACAAACTCATTTTATTTTATCATCTAGTATTATATATATATATATGTTAGTTATGGAACATAAAAAAGGTTATAAAATAAATTTTACAATATTTTTCATCCATTGTAATTTTTTATGTCCATACATGGAAGCATTAAGGTAAAATGAAAACTTTTCATCATTGAAGAAGATAAATCAACACCTCAAGAATAATGTTATCATTTAAAAAAAAGTGGAAGAAATATTTTATAATAGAGTATTAAATTCACATAGTAACATTATAGTCTATGTAAGATACTATATTTATCATGACACTTGGATAACGGTAGCTTAGTAGAGAATAAGAACATAAAATAAATTGAAAATAAATTAAAGTATAAAGAAATATGAATTTACCACTAGAATTATTCTCCATGATAACCTTCATAGGGAAATTTGATTTAATATTTTATTGATAGAAAAGTATAATAGACATTTTTAGGGGCTTGGTAATAGATTTGGGAAAATTTTAGATGAGCTTCATGGATTTGGAGGCATGAGGGAAAGAGGTGGTGAACTGTGGTATTTATAAAAGAGGAGAGGGGTGTTTTATGATTCTTTTGTTCATTAGTTTATTATTTTGGGTCATGAATATGAATAGTATAGGTTATCATGAATAAATAATGTAAATATAGAAGGTTAGTTCTAGATATTTGTCTCTACATCATTAATTACTCATGAACTATTAGATTTAACTTATAATATTTTATACTGTATATTATTATATTTTACTATTAAGAAATAATTCAAATATTTTAGAAAAATCCAAAAAAAATTAACCCTAATAACTTTTAGACATGTAAAATTTAAAACTGAACTCCATTTTATGAAAATAATTTTCTATATATGTGAAATATAATTTTTAATTATAATCATCATTTATTTGAAAAATAATGGTTTTAAAATTATTACTAATTTTTTTAACCATTGATAAAATAATTAAGGGATCATAAAATTATGTTATAATCATAACTGAACAAAATATTATTTCATGAATTAATTTTATGAAGAAAAAAATTATTAAATATTTATATTAATTATAAAACTATAAATAAACATTTATGTTTTACCAAAATACCAACATATAATTTTTAAATTTTGAAACATTTATTTACTAATACAATTATATAATTATATCATTTTATATTTTCTAAGAATCATCAATTTTACATAATGATTCAGAGGCGAGGTTAATATTCTATTGGATAGATTACTATTCCTATTGGTAATGTAACTATTCAATTGTTCAAGTTATTATTTCATCAGCATAGTTTCCTTAAATTAAATTAATATCACTTATTTCATTATTAATTTATGAAAATAATGTTCTTATTGAGATTTATATAATTTTGACTTCATTTATAACATAATACAAAATAATAATAATTTAAATGTTTAATTGAAAAATATTTGGGTTGTTACAATATTCCCCTATTTTTAAATTACTACCTCAAAATTTTGATTACATAAACATGCGATGGTATTTATACTTCATCTCTTCATCCAGATCCAATGTTACCTCTATTTACTAATGGTTCAACCATATTACTTCTACTAGATAATTATTCTTTTTGAATAAAACTTTAACTCTTCGGTCCAAGATCTTCATCGGTTTCTCCTCATAAGTGAGATCATTTTCCAACTATACCACTACTGAATTTTGTTCATGTGGGGGATATGGTATGTAAATTATGAAGAGGAAAACATTTAAAAAATCTTGTACATGAGAAATGGTAGGTGGAATTTATAGTCGATAGGCCACTGCTCTAGCACAACCAGGAATCATGAAATGAGTGATGTACCTAGGACTTAGCTTTCCTTTCATCCTAAATATTGTAATAATATTCCATGTTGATATGTATTGGAATACCATGTATTTATCCTTAAAATCTAGGTCTCATCGATGATTGTCTTCATAGATCTTTTTTTGACTTTGGGATACCTTGATGTGCTGCTATATTGTTTTCACCTTCACTTCCATTTCTTCAACCATTTCAGGTTATATCCATTAAAGTTAACCTAATTTATCCTAGTATGATGGTTTTATACATCTTTTATTATAATGGTTTATATATATATGGTTTCTAGAGTGTAAAATATTGTTGAAAAATAACTCTACTAGAGGTAGATGTTGGTATCATCCTCATTTGAAGTCTATAGAACATTCTCTCAACATATCTTCTAGTGTCTGAATAGTCTATTCAGATTGTCTATAAGTTTAAGGATGATAAGACATAATGATGTTCATCTCAGTGTTTAGAACATGTTGAATACATCTATTGAACATGTAGGTGAATCTCAGATCTCAATTGGATAAAAATGATATTTGTACTCCATGTATCCTTACCACTTATCTAGTATATATCTGTGAAAGTTGATCTACTGATAAGTCCTCTATAATTGGGATAAATTGAGATATATTTTTATAATGATCCCCATTAACCTGTATTTTATTGTTTCATGAGGATTTATTTGGATTTTTGGTGAAAATTTCCAGGGTGATGTTTTCTCATTTCCCTATTCGTATGGGTAATGGTTGTATCATCCCATTAGACTTTTTTCTTTCATCATTCACATGATAACATACTAGGAACATTGATGTATATTCATTAATGTCTTTATTCATATGTTCAAACCAAAAGTAATTTAGGAGATCTAAATACATATTTTTACTATTGGGGATAATAGAGAAGGTTAAGCTAAGTGCATTATTCAGAAACTCTTTTTTATCTCTAGATTAGGTAGTACACATAAAAATGAACCAAATGTTATGACTCCTTCCTCATAATTTTTAACTCTGAGGATTTCTCAACCCTGATAGATTCCACCTTCATATGAATTTCAATATAATTTTGTTGAGCATGTATTATTTCCACAATGAGGGATGATTGAGAAATCATTTGATAAAGGATTGATGATGTTCCTTCCTTAATGATTCCCATGTCCATTTTTTTATATTATAACAAGATTGGATCATTATCAAGTCTCGCCATTGAAAATGCTATAGTATCATTTCTACATAGAGAACATCCACTTTATTTTCAAAATCATGATGGAAGTGGATTGAGTAGTCATAATCATTGATGACCTCCAACCATCTTCTTTAGAAAATATTATGCTCCTTCTATGTGAATATATTTGATAGGTTCTTAGGATTAGTATATATATCAGACATATCATCATAAAGACAGTGAAAATAGATTTCAAATATCAATATCATAGATTCCCAATATAACTCATGCATAGAATAGTTTTTATCATAATATTTCAACTTCATTTAGGTGTAGGATATCACTTTATCATTTTGTGTGAGTAAATTTCTTAATCCTTTCGTTTAAGAATTGATGTTTCCATAAAGAGTTCACCACTTGTTGGTATTGTGAGTACTAGTGTAGTGATTAGCCTCATTGTAAACTATTTTAAGTAGGAATGGAATTCATTAGTCCAGATAAATGGTTGACCCTTCGAAGTCAGTTGGGTTAGTTGGTTTTACAATCATGGGAAGTTCGTCACAAATATTCAGTAATTAATGGCTAGTCCAAGGAAAATAGGTATCTCTATTACATATTTTTTCTGGATCCACTATTTGATTTATTTTGTTTTTGAAATTCTATATATATTCTTTAATTTTTGAAAACATTCCCCAAGAATGATACTTCTTATATCTTGAACTCACATTTATTTTACATTACCTATAGATTCTCCCTTCATAAAGTCTTCAGCATAGTAATCAAATGATCCTAATGTTCCTCCATACACATATTGTATATCTGAATATCATTGATATAGACTACCATGAATTTATCAATGTAATATTTTAATACAATTTTCCATAATTCCATGAATATTTCAAGAGAATTAGTGAGTCTTAAAGGCATCATTATGAACTCATAGTGTTTATACCTCATTCAAAAGGTAGTCTTCGAAATATCTCTCTTACTCACCTTTTATTGGTGATATCTTAACTGAAGGTCCACGTTAGAGAAATACTAATCCCCATATAGTTGATTCAAAAAATTATCTATTAATGGAAGGGAATAATTTTTATTTATCATGATTTTGTGGATATCACAATAATAAATGTAGAGGAGAATTGATACATACATATTTTAATGAAGATAATTGGCTCAATCCAGGGTGAACCACTCGGGTGTATGACACCCCTGTATAGATCCTCTTGTAAAAAATTCTTTAGTTATTTAAACTCAATGGTATCCATTATATAAGGTGTCATTGATATTGGTAATGATCACGGAATAAGTTCAACTGATAACTCAACCTCTATGTCAAGAGGATGATTGGGAAATTCTTTGGGGAACACATAAATGTATTAACTCATAATTTTCATGTCTTATAGAATGATTCTATCATTTTTGTCAATAATTTGAGCTTGATATATATTCCTAGAATGAAATATTATCCACAATTGAAATGATAATTTCTGAAGGATATTAATCATCCTCCTTACAATTGTACAGAATTAGAGGATTCCTAAGGATGTGAGGAGAGATCACCCTTTCCAAACAATTAATGTTGAATTCATATAAAGAAATACAATCCATTACCAATATAACCTAAAACTCACCCAAAGGAAGTATGAACATATTTTCTAGGATATTGTTTCCACAAACATTAATTAGGGATAACTTATATCTTTGGATGTAATAATTTCCAAATTTTTATTCTCATAGATAACACATCCTAAATATTTTGTGGTGGTGTTTGAATTGTTCTACCATACTTCCATGATCTGAATGAATGTGTATAACCATAATCAAATATTAAATTTTCAATTATTCAATGAATAACCAGTTTACATATCACCACATCATTGTCAATTGGAACAATGGTAGAAGTGATGGTCTAACATTTCCCTAACAATTTCGGATATGGTTGTTGTTGACGTTGATTACCCTTAAGGTGTCGAGGTTTAGTGAACTGTCTTTCATAATTACCTTTATCCCAACACATGAAACATAGTACCATGGGTGGTTCTCTCCTTTAATCCACCACAATTTCTATCATACTAATGTATCTTTGATATTAATGAACTTGGTTGTATTATCTCACATTATTTAAGCATTTTCCCATACCTTTGAGGTAATTCCAATGACGGTTCTTCCCACATTATTGACTTGTGACTGGTTGTGATTTCAATCCATCATTATCATTAGATCCTCCATCCTCAAACTCCACCTTCATTATTTGTATTGAAATCCATTGGACCATTATCTAAACTTTATATCCACTATAAGAGAACACTGAACATTATCATAACTTCCAGAGTCTTTAATTGCTAGAGACATTAGAAGGTGTGGTTTTAAACCACTAAATAATCTATCTATTTAGCTATAATTTTTTATAAGAAATCATGAGACATACCATGACAGCCTTGAAATTTTTTGATCATAAACTATGATAGATTCACCATCCTTTTGATTTTTCTCTATGAAGTGTATCTCAATTTTTCATTGAATATTTATAGGGATGTACCTATTAAGAAATATTTTATTAATGTCTTACCACTCTATCTCTTAACTTTTTCCCTTAGAATTTGAGTTCTTAATCCACTCCTGCCATTGATAAACCATTCCATCTGGAAGACAGATGGTTATACTCACCTTTTCCATCTCAAAATGATGAATCATAGAAAATATCTTCCCCATATAGTTGACCCATTGATCAATGACTAGTTGATTGAAAGATACACATAATGTTTGTTTTCATTGAAATATAAGAGATCCAACAACCATTTTCTCTGTCTTAGTGGAAAAAGGAAATTACACATTATTCTGGTTATTTTCTAAATCCTAATATGGCAGGGTAATCATTAGTGATATATTTTGACATCCACCACCCAAGGAATTGGGATTATCATTGAAAAAATTGTTGAATTGTCCCTTTTACTGGGTTTTGGGCTAGATTATCCTAGTTTACACTATTTTTTAAAATAAAAAAGGTTTAAAAAACATAAGTCAACAATTCATTAATAAATAATTTATTACTTTGTGAAATTAACTCTAAAGTCATATCTTATTGGACCCCTATGTTTAAAATTGTTATAAACAAAATCTTCTGAGGTTATTACATATACTTAGTCTCATACTAAGGGTTTTTAATAGTGTTACCTAATCCTAATTCTCAAATTAACTCAACCTTAATCCAATACCATATTTAAGGAACCTTATTTAATTACATTATTATTACATCATTTTAGTGGTAAACAATAGAATATAGTTACAAAACTAATATATGATATTTTAGTGTCATGTGAAAATTTGGATATTAAATAAATTATACAAAATATAACATAAAAATTATTTAATGAATTCTTATCTATCTTTTTAGTGTCCCTCATGAACTCATTAGAATATGTAGTCACCTATGGATATATATTAAAGTAATAGGTGAGATAAAATCCCAGTAAAAGGATAGATAAGAACATGAATCAATATAACATGGGATAAGATAATCATCATCATCATAACATAAGGATGGTACCATTATAATAATCATGAAAGGATTCATTATTTAATGGAATGGAATGTGGAAATGAATAAAAATGAAACATCATGTCTTAGTGTTCAAATAACACACATAGTTTTGAATATATTTAGCATCGTTTTCACACATAACATAAGTGTATAACCATAACATCAGCATTTTAAAAAAAATATAGCATAATTTTCATGAATATTTCACATTATATCATGAGATAAATCACATTAACCATTGTAATGGATCGTTATATAATTCTAGGTGCACCTGTCAAATCATAATTTTTACATTGTCATGCATTCCATAAGAAACATATAATAATCTTATTCATAAAATAACCCATGTAAAGGAAATGGTTTTCATTGTAATTTCCTAAAGCATACATTCATGAATAAACATTGGTGATACCAAAATAGAAATTGAACAACATACTTGGTATAAGAATCATCAATCATGAGTGAAGAATAAACATTCTGAAGATAAGTATAAAAGGTGTGTTTTTTAGAAAGAAGTGTTTTTTTTGAATTTTTTTTTCA
Organism: Viscum album; assembly: GCA_963277665.1. Classification (NCBI taxonomy): domain Eukaryota; kingdom Viridiplantae; phylum Streptophyta; class Magnoliopsida; order Santalales; family Viscaceae; genus Viscum; species Viscum album. The sequence continues at coordinate 1,571,068,014 of OY728150.1, read as the reverse complement.
TTTGTCGTAAAATCAGATTCAAAACATTTATATTCTCAAAAATAAAATGAAAAAGGAATTTAAATAAAATAGTATGAACATTCATACAGTGAAAGAGAGAATAACCCAAATAAAGGAATTGTGTTCTTGAATCCCCTACATTATGTTTGAATATTGTTATCAATTTAATATACTGTATAATTAAATTAGATTAATAAATTAATGAGTCCATAACCTATTATTCATAAATTGTTTTCTATATAATTTTATAAAGTACTATTATCGTTATTTTTATGAGTTATGATGTTCACTTTTTTTTCCAGGCCTATTCATTTCTTGGTATTCATTATCAATTTTCTTGTATACATGTATAGAAGTTCATTTATGACAGGAATAATTATACAAAATTGAAATTATATGTTACTAGATAGCATACAGATGTTCAATTGGTCTTATATATTATTTTTTCTTTGATATTAGGATGATTCATTGGATAACATGTTAATTAAAATCATTTAGGTTAATTTTGTAATTTTTCGATCACAATGAACTTAGTTTGTTTTATCATTTAGTTTTATGTATATATGTGTTATCTCCATAACATAAAAATTGGTTGTAAAATACATTTTTCAGTGTGATTAAATAATTATAATGGTTTTATAACCATCCATGTAACTGGTAAAGGAAAACAAAAATATTTCATCCTTGAAGCCAATAAATCAACACCACATGGATGATGTTTTCATTTTTTGAACAAAAAGGAGAGGAGAAGAGGTTGGGTGATAGATTAATTTCATTAACATAATAATAGTACAGTATAATTAGGATACTTTTGTTATCATTCCACTTGGATAAGGGTGGGTGAGGAGATAGTAAGAAAAGAAATGAAATTGAAAAGGAATTAAAATAAAACCAATGGGGATTTTATCTCTTGAAGTATTCTCCTTGAAAAAATCCTTAGGAAAATTGGATTTGATCTTTTGTAGAGACCAAAGGTTCCTAGACATGGTGGAGATTATTAGTAATTGGATTGGGTACAATTTTTACAAGCATCAAGGATTTTGATATGTGAGCGCAATAAGTGGTGAGGGGTGGTATTTATAGGGGAGGAGAGGGGTGTTTTATGATTATTTTATTCATTAATTTATTATTTTGGCTCAAGACTATGAATATTTTTTTTATTACCATGAATTAATAATGTAAATAGAGAAGGTTATTTTGATATTATGGTTCTTAAATCCTCAATTAATCAAGGAATATAAAATTTAACTTATAATGTTTTATACCATAAATTACCGTATTTCACTAATAAACAAAAATTCAACTATTTTAGAATGATCGAAAAAATTCACCCTTACCATTTTTGGAAGTTTAAAATCAAAAAATGACTCAACTTTATAAAAATAATTTTATTAATATGTTAAATTTCATTTTTAATTAAAATCATCATTTATTCGAAAAATTCTGATTTTAAAATTATAAAAAAATATGATACTTTGAAAAAATAATTAGGGTCTTGTAAAAATATAATATAATAATAAAGAAAATATAAATTTATGAATATATTTTATAAAAATAAAATTCTCTCCTAAATCATTATATTAATTATAAAATTGTAATTGTTTATTTATTTTTTACCCAAATACCAACACTAAATTTATCAATTTCAAAACATTTATTTACTCATAATATGATATAATTATATCATATTAAAATTTATAAGGTGCCTACATTTTTTTATACTTTTATAGATGTGGTTACTTTTCTATTTTTCATATTGTTATTCCTAATGGTTAGGTTACTAATCCAATTGTCACATTACTATTCAATCAATATAGGTTCCCTAATTTATATTAATATCTCTTATTTCATTCTTAATTTAAGAAAATAATATATTTATTTGGCTCTCTAGTACATGTTTGTGTTTTATACCATATAACATAATTATAATAAAGGACAATTTTTATTGATAAATGTTTAGGTTGTTACAAGTTCCATGAACATGACTTAACTCAATGAGGGAGACCCACATTAGGTGATTCATTCCAAGGAGGAATCCATGGATGGGGGACCAACATCCAATTATTTAGTTTCAATTAGGGATTAGACATCATCGTTAAAAGTGATTAAATCTACAGACTTTAGGAATGCGGGAATATAGGGAAAAAATGCATGCTAGTGCACATTAACACCTGGAAATGGCCCTAGAAAAAGCTTCGATAAGAGAAATGGTGAACCCAATATGAAATTGCTATCCTTCAACAATTGGGATTATTAATGTTGATAAAAAAATAAAGGATTGGTTTCATAATTCTTGGGAAATAAGATTCACCAATAGAAATAGTGAACCTGATATAAAACTCTTCTCCTCAACATGGGGTATAGAGGGGATTGATACATTAGCGTATTATCATGTCAACATGTCCACCTATCTGGTTCCAGGTCCCATGAAGAAAATAAACATCTTGGCATGGAACTCATTAGAAATTAGGGAAGTTAAATATTGGGTGTTTTGGTCTGCGACATCATCTGCGTGGATCACTCTCTTAGCCCATGGAATATTGGATGAAGCTGGGCCTTTGGGAATTTCATTCCTTGTTTCCATGATGGTATATTAATCTTCTATTTTTGTAGGACCCAAGCTATAAGAAACCATCATCCCAATTCCTGTAGATATAGGGGAATGATAAATGTTAGTGTGGAAATCATGCACAACACCACCTCGATCATGAATTCAGACCTGACTACACCTACTAGGTTCTAGTGCACCATTTCATCCTCATATATTATCTATAGGATGTATATGGACACCCTCATACATCAGTATGAGTTCTAGGGGTCATTCCTACAAGGTAAAAGGACTTAAAATACCTGGAGGAATCAATGCCTCACTAACTCCACCACCCCCAAGGGCCACATAGGGAATAATCACTCCCTATTCCAATAAAGAACTTCTTTTAGAGCCTCTCCCCAAAGAGATCCTATGATTCTATCCCAAATATGAGGAGGTAGCACATACATGATTCACCAAAACCATGAATACTACTACTAGGTAGCTACCAATGTGGACTACCATCACACACCATCAGCACTAACAATGAATAGTCCTTCTTACCAAATATTAGGTTTCATATAAACCTTCTTTTCTAGGCCCATTCTGAAACACCCGACATCAACATCGGGTGTAAGATCATGAAAATGAGTGAAAAGGGGAATCATCTTCCACAAATCTTGTTTCCCTTCTCAAAATCGGTGCATCTGCAAGATTCCTATGATAGATGAGCTGGAATCCTTCTTTACATAATTTTGATCCAAATCTGAGCCTCCCTACAGGTAAGATGGATTGACTCTATCAATCATTGGAACCACTAAAAACATTATGATCCATCTTATGATCATTATTTTCAATGTGGAGGTCCTCCCACCCCATCACCAACCTATGTGGAGTTTCTCCCCTCATTGACGACCAGTACAGAGGTCCTCCCCATTCTACAACCACTAGTCAATGTGGATTTCCTCCCAGCATCACATCTAGTCAGAATGAAGGTCCTCATCACACCATTCACAGCTCATGTAGAGGTCCCCTTGATCTTCCATCTATCATTGAAAATGTCATCCTTGTTACAACAACAATCAATATAATTTGCCTCCACGTTTTATCACAATCAGCTATCTCAGAGGTCCTTCCTATGCCATAACCAACCCTAGGGGAGTTCTTCACCACCCTCCAACATTCAACATAGATGTTCTATCCATGTTTGTTGAATCTATACCAGATCCCCTACCTATTATTTCAACAACCATTACAGTGGCCTTCTCCATACTCCAAATCTACTACATGGATGTCCTCTCCATGTCCATTTCAATCAGTGCAAAGGTCCTCCCCATACTTCGACCAGAAAGTACTAAGGTCCACCCTAAGACATTACTACCATTCAATATAATGTTACTCCCTATATTCCCATTGGCCACATAAGAGGTCCTCCCTACTTTTCTAACAAATATATTCTTGGTCCACCCCACTCCTACAATAGTCAAATTGGATGTCCTCCCTGATCTAACCTAAACTGATATGAAATCCCTCCTCATATCCCAACTAATAAAAGTGCAGTTCCTTCCCTTGTTATTACCCACCAACATGATGTTACTACTAGTTCCAAAGAACTACCCTTCCTTGGAAAACCATATTGAGGTAGAAGGTTCAACTACCACCACCCAAGTTTGAACCCAAAGAAGCACTAATCCCTATTCAATCCAATTTTCCTATAAGATTTTGATGTATAATGAGATTCAATGATGAAACCTTCACCCCAAACATCAACATCAGTGTCTAGGGTAGGATTTCAGTATGTGATGTTCACCATCCTAGAAGGTTTTATTCAAAGGATCACCAAATCACTGTGTAGGTACATGTAGTTGAAGGAATTCATATCTCACTTTTAGGGTCCCACAATATAACAATATCTATATTCGTTTTTTTGTCTCTCTAACACTAACCAGGATGAAAAATAATTGTTCGGGAATATAATAGATGATGGGAATCCAATTGGTCCCCCAAGTATTCTTGATGACATCACACATGAGGCCATGGTGACCACCCAGTCATATAAGGATGTGATGATGTGGTTGGACTCGCTTCAAAGACACATCCATGTGTGAAGTCAAAATTCAATTCATGCAACGTCTCATTCACTGGTCATCCAAATGCCACACCAATACACATAATTTTTACCAACAATCTCCTCATCAATGTAGATCAAATCATGGTCTAACCAAGAGAAAGTCCCCACTTATGATCAGTAAGTCTGGTTAGAGACTCTATATTCTAATAATTTTTCAATGGTATTCTGTACGAATGAAACTTCCAAATTAGATATTCTAGAGTCCCTCACTAATGCCCAAGTTTTGTGCATCCATTAGAATATATAGATAATGATTCATTGTCTCCATGGTCATTAATGGGCCCACCAAAAAACCCTATTTCACTTCAATGAAATTGATTATCAGTGTTGCATGGTATAGTTGGAAGAACACACAGTGGATTAACACACTACATTTCAGGGATGATAGCAGTCCCTCTGACATAGATGCATTAAGAGCCTCATATTTCTTCACAAAATCATGATAGAGGCATCTCAGCACATGCAGATCTAGAGCTGGGGAATGTATGTTGCACTATACTTAATACATATCCTATGAAGTCCTGATATAACCATTGATATTGAGTATTTTCCTCCTAGTATCCTTAAGAAGAATGTGGTATTTTTGGGTTACACAATAACATGGACAATGACGTATGATATGATAAGGAAAACCCACCTCATGGGGTAGTACAACATCTGGTAGACCCTCAAACTGATGTATTCACTTACCAGTAAAGGAATCCACTTATACTCATAGATCCATTAATTTCATTTCCCACCAATCAGAATACCAATAGATAAAGGGACATCTCGATCCATATTATCCATTTGATATTGAGTAGAAGATAGAGGTTGATCCCATGATTTCCCCTTACTCTAATGGGTCATAAAATAGATGACGATCATCGAGGAGATATATGTTGAGTGAAAAATAGAGTATAGACCTCATAAATGAAATCAAATTACTCATACTTAGGGGAATTCACAAGACCCCCTCATCTAGTTTCTCCAATTTTATCCAACTGATCCCTCTTATCCTAATAGAGCAGAGGCTGGAGTTTATGAAATGAGACCGCAATATGAGTTGATGGATCCACCCAAGAATTATGATAACCTTCCTCAAGATGGAGATCAAGATGCCCCATTTTCTTATGATAATTCCCACTACATTGATTATAATTTCAATGCATTAGTTTTGAGGGGTCCTCATCAAGGTAGTTAACCCTGACAATATGATTTGATAGTTACTATCACTGCTCTCTTCAAAGCCATAGAGATATGGTAGGTGGTGATCCTACTCAATGGAAAGGAGTATCTAGAATTGGTGGATGGCATGTGAGCACCCCAAGATTGGGGAATAATAGATTTCCCCATTTCAGCAAGATAGGTGACCCACTTCATCATTTGGACCACTTCATCATTTGGACCACTTCATCTCGAGGTTCAAGGAAATGTTGGTACCTGAGAGAATTAGGAATCCACCAAGAACCAATGTTTTTTATAGTCATTGGAAGGACCTATTTTTTTCTAGTACAACCAGTTTACTATTGGATATATCACCAGTTGGGATGATCTTCTCAGGTTGTTCCTCTAAAAGTTCAACTCCACCACAAATAATATATAAATTTATGACCTCTTAAAGTGAAAATAGTTTCCAAATGAGCGTGTCAAAAACATTGTTTCATGATAGACGAGACTCAAAAGTTTATTCAATATTCCACATAATAATGAGTAGCTTCTTCTGATGGGAATGGGGAACATCGAGAATGATCTGGTCCATACCCTCACAACTCTAAACATCCTAGGTGGGATCCATGATTTCAATGACAAGTCCTAGAACCTGTAGGAATCCTTGCAACATACCAAACCTAAACATCTATTACCTCTCTTAGCTAATACAACTATAAATGAAAATGAAAATACTACCATTGTAACATTTGAGGAGGAACCCCAAGCCACTAGAGTTACTAGACCTGCTGCTAGAAGAATCTCACCAAGTGTAGCATCCTCATCAATATTAGCCTTGCCTAGTTCAGAATCGGAAGGAACCACCTCGCCAATAATAGTCACCCAGATGATAGGATGTGTCTACGACCCCTCTTTCAGATCCATCATCATGTTAGGGCCAAGATCCCATATTACCTTACCTGATAAGATAAACTATACCTATTTTTTCGATGATTCATAGTTTTATAGTTATTTCCATAGTGCACTATAACAGTTGATTTTAATGCTTCCAGAGTACACAAATCCCCATTAAGAAAAGTGTAATGAATTGTTAATCTATTTCCCTTACTAAAATATCCTTGAAAATAAATTAAATAATGATATTTCTTGGAGGATTCCATTATGTAAAAATGTATAATGGTTTGGGAATGTTGGGATATGTCCTAGAATAGGTATAGAATATCTCTATTGAGCCTGATAATGACAGAAAAGGTAAATGAAAGAAAGTTTACAACCGCGAGACTCAAAATTATGATGAATGGTTATTCCAAAGAGTATTTTAATGTGCCCAAAGTGTCATATATGCAATCTTATGTTGTCTCAAACCTCTTATAGTCAATGAGCATTATCCTATTGATGCTTCAAAATCAACATCACTTCCCCCCATACTTCGTAAGATTAAGAATCGATAACACAAGTAAAAATTGATTCCCCCACTAGCCCCAAAGAAATATCATACCCAATGTGATATAAATCCTCTAGAGTTGGTAATCACCCACATGAGTATGACTCTATGAACACTATATAGTTTTTAGATCCATTTGCAGTCCCTTATTAAAAGGAGCACCAAGAAAACCCCTAGGGTTCTTCTATCTGATGCCATCGATGGAATGGAAAATAGAATGAATACTAATAGAATTATATGGATAGTACATCAAGCCAAGCCATGCAAGATAACAGAAATACAAGGAAACTATTTACTAGAGCTCAATAGGCACAGTACTACCATCCCACTCTATCATACATGCTTCCATAACTAACCATTCTAACTATCTAGGAAGAAATATTGTAGCCAGATCATGACTATCCACATCCAAAAAAAATCTAGTTCTCATCCAACCCACTATCAGCCAGTAGTGATGTTGAGAGAGTTTGCCAATGAGAATTAAGAAATTTTAAGTACAATATATAACATGATGGTTCATCTGGTAGCCCCAATTGTACTTTATACCAATAATAGACATTTTATGGGTAGCAATGTGGATCTAGAATGGAAGTATTATGTTCTAAAGAATCTCTCCAATATACGAGAAGGATCTTGATAAACGAAACCCTCTAATTGTCTAAGAAAATGCATGAGGGACTTGTAAAATACTTTAAATGTCCCCTCCACTTCAATGAATAAGAAGCTTCCACAGAAGCCTACTATGTAGGGGAGGTTGATTAAAATTAAGGAGAGTAAATCATCTCCTTCTCCAGAGATAATGAAAGAACCCTCATGACGGGGAACATATTTCTGTTGTACATCACAGTCTAGTTCAATGGTGTGTAAAAAACCTCTTCATAGTCAATATAGTTTCCATTATCAATCTCAAGATAAATAGGAATCTCCATAATATGGGACAAACAGAAATAGATTTGAGGTCCTCAAACATGATGATTTAGGGTTATGATAATACTGAATACATACTATGTGTTTGAATCTAGTTAAAGACACAGTACAATGGCTTTATAGAATGTTATGAATTCATTTTTGTCACTAATAACATCACATATAAGCATTGATGGGTATGATAAATATTTATCTACATGTAATAGTTCCCACTACAAACCACAAAGGCCTCAAGTACTCCTATAATGGGAGAGTCTGTGTGCTTCAACGTGATGTGTCCCCGTTCAACTCATATTAATCACACAATCTATGGGATGGATCTTATAATATCTAGAAATATAATTTTAATTCTAATGAGATTGAGCACATAATGATTTCAGCTTACCCATAGATAGACTCATATGACACTTTCGACTTCCTAATTCACTTATTGGAAGCCATAACGGTAGAAAGGGAATGATACAACGTCATTTCTGAGAGAAAACAGTGTTGGATACATAAGTACAAAGAACATCTGATTATTACCTCATTCTCTTACACATTCCAGGATTGGGTTATACCAAAATCCCATACCCCTATGAAGTACTGAGATATTAAACACATGTATACAATTTTATTCCATACCCACTTTTTTCCAACATGGGTGGGATCATTAAAAACCAACCCATCACCAATGCCCTGATGTTGATAATGGGCCCCCTCTGTTGAAGTCCTAATGGGGTTGGCATGAAATAATTTTTCTCCATTATCTCAATATAACCATAGTTCCCTAGTGAGGATACCACATCCTCCTAAAACTATCAATATTATTCTCCAAGAATTAGTCATCCCAGATGACGCATCTCTAACCACTGATTCACCAATCTCATACAATGAAGAGGATTTTGAATATTATCTTCCCAAATTTTTTGTTGGTGACTCCACCACCATTAATGAGATGATTTTGGTGATCCTTTTTTCCAAGGAAAAACAGATTCCAATGTTGATCAGTTTATCCATGAATCCATAGGAACAACATCAGTATGAAGATTTAATGAAGTAAAATCATGATATATATTCATTGATTTATGATGAGATAATATGACTAGACCCTTATGTATCTATCAAATGTCTTGGTCTCCCAATGATTCATCGTAGGTTAAAGCAGCCTTCTAGGAAAATGCACCCTTCTCATGGTTTCATGGTCAATGAATAATTTGGTAACCTTATCAAAGAAAATTTTGTAACTGATGTTTAGTAACCTATGTGGATAGATGAAATCTTCCATTTCATGAAGAATAATAGATAGATCAAGATCTGTATCAATTTTCAAGATCTCAACGACCACTTTCCAAAGGATGTTTTTCCCCTTCAAGTGACTGAGATGTTGATCAATTCTATAATTGGGTTCTAGACCCTCTCAATCATGGATGGATATTCATAGTAAAATATGATCTAGATTTTCATGACCCTTCCCATTGGGGCCCGTGCCATGACTCCCCAAGCCCACCTCTAATAGTCCAGGGGATGGTGACTTGCATCGAGTAGGCATATTACTAATATGGGAGGCATTGCCTAAGAACCTATACACCAGCACAAACATCCAAGCGTATAAATGCTAAAATGTAAAAAACCACTGAGGAATAAAATGCATGCATACAACTAAACCCAATCACCAGAGTACAAGGGAAGGTAATGTGCTGAAAGTAAACTGGGCTAGAATACAAGCCCACCAAAACAAGAGTCTGAAAACTACAAATTCTAACATGTAATGCAATGAGGTACTGGAACTGTAACTCATAGTTATAGGGATACCTCGACCTGTGAGGAACTCAGAAAGCTCGGTCCTATCCTGGTCCACCCTGGGCTCTGCCAAAAGGCTTCTCGTTTTCATAATACATGAGACGTGTGGGAAAATCTCATGCAAGGGTGAGTATAACAATACTCAGTAGAGGATCCCAAAAACCAAAAACCAATACCCGAAGTAAAGGTACAGTTAGCTCTACACAGTATATGTCTATAGAACATATATCAAGTGAAATACAGTCCAGATATACTTGAAACCCAAACCTAAGGTCTAGAGGCAAGTCACACAACTGTATACCCCATCTAGGGATTCCTTTCGAAGATTCCATGAAGATCTCGTTCTTGTATAACACACTCCACAAGTCTGGTAGCTCTGATGATGTCCATTTGAGAAGTACTATTCATCGAGAAATGCCATGAGAGGTAGTTAAACTCATTATGGGAGACATAGTCTTGAGTGGAAGGATAATGATAGATAGATGAACTTGTTATGGGAGACACAATCCATAGTGGATAAAGATCATGATACATATATGAGGATCACTGCTAGGGTGTTGGCGGATACCGCAACTCATCCGGATTCACCATCTAGGTGATTCACCAGATAGGTAGAGGATCAACACCAGGTGGAGTTGTTCATGTCGATTCCTGACTCTACCTAGGGTTAGGAATGTATAGAGGATCTTTCTTTAGGCCTATTGGAGGGATGCCAACTCTATCACAGAAACTTCTGCTGAAGGGATCATACTCTTGTAGAAGGAAACGATGCCTGTCCTTCAGGGGAATGAGAAGAAGGGGAACTAACCCAAACGAAATATGTCCAAGATACAGTGAAAAATAGGACCATTTCATTTTCCAAAAATTACGGGCATGTAGAAAAGTTACACGCCATGTTTTCTGACCCCGGGTACTGCCCGTGTAAAACAGCTCTTGTCGTAAGGCTGGTCATTTAGGAAAGTGAGTACACTGTGTGTAGTATGGTGTACATGCCATGTCCGAGTGACTGGGGTTGGCTTCGTGTACATTTCCCATGTGACCGTACACAGTCATCAACCCATGTAATCCAACCCGTGTAATCAGTACATGGGGTAACCCGCATTACTGGCCTCTCCTGGCTGTGTGATGGAGTACATGGTCGTGTACTACATCCTATGTCTGTGTAGTTCCCAAAATACATGTCGAGCTTCGGAGAAAGTCCAACATGTCGTGTGATTCCTCTATGACCCTCAAAACCCTAGCCACTACCGCTAGTACTACACGGCATGTTCTTCATAAGTACACGCCGTGTATTTTGGAAATTTCCAAAATCGACGTTCCTTGCCGGCACACCTCCTATGCTGCCCCGATCATCGATCCGGCCATCTGATTGACACGAAACTCCCAGATTTTGGTCGAACTAATACCAAAAAGCTGATTCCATTGTTTTTGGACCACCAATTAGCTCCAAAAACATTCAATGATCCACTTGTGCGAAGAACGCTCGATGAACAACCCATCCCGATCTGGTCTGATTCGTCATCTTCCATCGTCATCGCACCTCTGCAAGTTCATTGTGGTGTCGAATCCTCAATTTGGGATCGTTGCATCTCCAAACAGATGCGCAAAGATCTGTTGTTCGTCTCCCCAAGAAGAATGTAAAGAATGCATGGAGAAAAGGAATGGGAAGAAATCCAATGAACAAAACTATAAACTAACATCTGTTGTCATTCTTCATGATGTTGATCCGCTCAAGTTAGTTGGTTTAAATGGATCAGAATCAAACAAAAAACAATACAAAATGGATCAATTCTCTGAATCATCCCAATAAAACCCTTTCGCATGAACGTATGAATCTTCGGATCAACTTGTTCATGGTTGATCTGCGTTCGTCATTTAAAATAAAAAATGTGGATAATAATTTAAATAACAAACCCCTACCTCAACTTGGATCGATCACTGATGAAGGTTTTCACTGTCGTCATTGTCAAGATCCTTCAACTTCGTTGGCGTAGCGATTCACAGCTTTGATCTTCCATCGTTCGTCACTGGGGGTTTTCTCCAGAGAACCACGGATTTTCCCCATAGTTTTCTCTCAATCCTCCTCTAACGATCGACGTTCGATTACCAAAATAAAAAGGGAATCATGTCTAGAATTAAAATTATGTTTCATTATTAATGATTCCAACTTGTCATTTCTGCGTCATTATGATGTGGCATTTATTGAGGAAACAGTTGCCCCATCGCCGCACTGCAGCGAATGTTTCTATATAAAAAAAATAAAACGTCACAAATTATTTTATTTTTATTTTACTAAAAACGTAGAAAAATTTACTTTTTCCCTTGACCTATACCAGTCAAGGTTAGACCCATTCTTAGGTAAAGTTGTTGTCCCGAAAGCAATGGTGCCCTCATATTTTTAATCCAGGCATCCGTTTGGAAACTACCACAACCGCGCACATGTGTCGTTTCACTTACCTTAAAAAAGTTCAAACCACCATTCCGGGCTCACTGGGAATTGGAATGATGTGTCCTCTCTATGCCTGGTCTCATAATAATTCCATATAATATTTAAAAATAATACATGGGAAAATATGAGACACTACATTCTCCACACCTTGGGGCTTTGTATCCCCGAAAAGCCAAAACAAAGTCTACTAGAAAAGATGTGGGTACTGGGAACGGATCAGAACCTCCTGTTCCCATGTTCTCTCTTGAAGATTCTTGTGCTGCAAACGAATGTGCACCAAGGAAATCGATCACCCATGAAGGATCCTCTCATGTCGGTCCTCGATCTCCACCGGGTACTCAGCAAAGGTCAATCCATCCTCGATGTCCATCTCACCCCAGTAGATGGCGTGCGAAGGGTCATGCACGTACCTCCTCAGCTACAACACGTGGAATACATCATGTACCCAATTCAATTGTGGTGGTAGATCTAGGCGATACGCCACCTCGCCAACTCTGCACAGTATCTGGAAAGGTCTTATGAACCTCAGAGATAACTTATCGGCCCGACCAAATCTCCATAACCCTCATCGAGGTGAGACCCGAAGAAAGGTGTGGCCTCCCTCCTCAAACTCCAGGGGTCTTCGTCATCTGTCAGCATAAGACTTATGTCAGCTCTGTGAAGTATTCATCTACTCCCAGATGATCTGCACCTTCTCGGTGGGGGCTCACACCAACTCTAGACCCATGAGTGCTAACTCTCTGGAGTCGGTCCAGTAAAGTGGTGACTAGAAGGGTCTCCCATACAAAGCCTCGAAAGGTGCCATACCAATGGTGGAGTGGTAGCTGTTATTGTACGCAAACTCCACCAGTGGTAGGTGGTACTCCCAACTATGACCAAAGTCCAAGATACAGGCTCATAACATATCTCCAAAACCTGAATGGTCTTCTCCATCTGACCATTTGTCTAGGGATAAAATGTCATGCTCAAGCGTAGTTGTGTCCCAAGGGCCTCCTTCAATCTCTTCCACAACCAGGATGTAATGCGGGTGTCTCAGTCTGAGACTATCGTCGAAGGGACACCATGAATCAGAACTATCTCCCACATATATAGGAATCCCAAGCTCTCTATGGAACTCTGTTCCTTGATGTCTAGAAAGTGGTCTAACTTGGTGAGTCTTTCAACGATCACCCAGATGGAATCATGCTCTTTGGACGTCCATGGTAATCCTGTTGTGAATTCCATCGATATTTAATCCCCATTCCACTATGGAACCTCCAGGGGGTGAGATAATCCCACTAGAACCTGGTGCTCAGCCATCACCTGCTGGCACATAAGGCATCGAGAAATGAACTCCACTACTGCATTCTTCATACCTGACCACTAGAACTTCCATCGAAGATCCTGGTACATCTTTGTTCTCTAGGATGTACCGCCATTGGGGATGTATGAAACTCTTTCAGAACCTCTTCCCCCAATGCCACTGGTCTGACAGTGTGCCCTCAGAAAAAAGTATGTGCTCCCCACCTTGCGAATATCCATCAAGAGCATGTCATGAGGATAACTGAGAATGTAAAGTACCACAATATACATACGCAAGATGTGCCTCCCTAACTCACTGTAAGAGTGGAGGGGAAACAACCATCGACAGTAGGTAAGCCTCATCCTCTTTATCCACAAAGGATAACTGCAATGTGGCTAACTGCTCTGCCACCTCACTCAACATCTACGAGCTCAACCTCCTACTAAGAGAATTCGCCACCTTGTTCCCCTTCCCAGGAGTATAGATGATCTCAATGTCATATTCCTGGAGGAACTCTAGCCAATGCCTCTGCCTTTGATTTATATCCTTCTATGAGAATATGTACTTGAGGATCATGTGGTTAGAGTAGATGATGAACCACTCGCCCATAAGGTAGTTTCGCCACATCTTCAATGCAAAGACAACCACCGCCAACTCGAGATCATGGGTCGCATAGTTCTGCTCATGTGGCCTAAGCTGGTGCGAACCATAATCAATCACTGCATGTCTCTGCATTAGGACACACCCAAGCCTGATCCCTGATGCATCGCATAAAACTACATGCTCGACACCCTCCTCTAGTAATATCATTATTGGGTCGCTCTTCAAACTCTGTCTCAACTTATCAAAAGGTTGTTGGCACTTCTCCGCGCACACGAAAGGGTTTCCACTTTCGAGTCAAGGCTGTCATCGATGTTGATATTCAGGAGAAATTAGGGATGAATCTCTGATAATATCCTTCCAACCCAAGGAAGATATTCACGTCTATCACGCTCTGAGGTGGCTCTCATGCTAACACTACCTCCACCGTGGCTTGGTCCACAACTACACCGTCTTCTGAGATGACATGTCCTAGGAAGTGGACCTTCTAGATCCAGAACTAGCACTTCCAGAGATTTCCATAAAGCTGGTGCTCTTGGAGTATGTATAGAACCATCTGTAGGTGTCTCGCATGCTCCTCATCTAATGCCGAGTACACAAGGATGTCGTCAATGAAGACCACTACGAGCCAATACAAATACGGATGGAAGATCCAGTTCATCAGTCCCATGAACACTGCGGGGGCATTTTTCACGCCGAAAGGCATCACCAAGAGTGACTGTAGTGGCATCTGAATGTTGTCTTCGGTATATCCTCATCTCATACCTATAATTGGTGATAACATGTTCCAAGGTCAACCTTCAAGGACCATTGTGCCCCTCTTAGCTGATCGAATAGGTCATCAATTCTTGGCAGTGGATATATTTTCTTCACCGTCACCTGGTTCAAGCGTCGTTAATCCATGCACAACCTCAAAATCCCGTCTTCCTTCTTGGAAAACAAGATCGGGGCCTCCCAAGGTGAAGCGTTGGGTCTCACGAAACCCTTTCTTTACAAATCCTCCAACTGCACCCTAAGATCGCGAAGCTCTGCAGGAGCTATCTGATATTCTGATGAAGAAATCGATTTCATCGTGTGGTGTAAGTCGATGTAGAAGTAGATCTATCTGCTGAGAGGTAGTCCTAGAACATATTCGGGATGGACATCCTCATACTCTTCCACTACTACTAGGAACTGGGAGCTCATCACATCTAATACTTTGAGGGCTAGTCTAGCTAACTCATGAGTGACCGGCTGCACCCTCCTATGCATGAGCCTTTTATGTGCTACCTGGGTATCATTTTCTCCAACAAAGGAAAATCTTGTCCTATCACCGTGTACACACCGCACTCTTCACCTAGAATAGTCAATCTGGGCATGGACCGAAGATAACCAATCCATACTGAGAATGACGTTGTAAGGCCTCGACGCTACCACCAAGAGGTTCCAACTGAAACTCCCACCTCCAAGATTAAGATCAAAATATCTTCAAAGGTGATTGATTTTTGAGTCCCCTATCGTAGGTGTCTCCAAGCGTAAGGATCGAGTCAACGGTTCAACCAGAATCTCAATGTTTTGCACAAGACATGTGGATATGAAAGAATGACTAGCACCTATGTCTACAAGTATGGAAGCTAAGGTAGAGAAGATAAAGATCGTACCTCGGATCATCCCTGGAGCCCCTCAGTCATACGCCTCGACCGCATGCAGTTGTCCCCACCCCTGTCCCCCAACTCCCGGAGCCTGGTGTGGACCTCCTAGGGGTGGTGGTGGAAGTAATTTGAAGCATCTTCCACCACCTGTAGCTATACCGGCTCCTCTACCACGTCCGCCGCCTAGCGGGTCTGTCTGCTCCACTCTCTTCCTCTGCCTTGGTGGTCCATCCACCGCTTCCCTATCAACAGCTCAATGGGTCGGACAATCTCTAGCGATATGTCCCCTACAGTCACACATGTAGCACCGCTTCTCCCTAGGATGACTGGATCTAGCGTGAGGGAACTGGACCATCAATCCCCTATCCTGGGTCCTCCTACGACATCTCTCACATCTTGATCCCTATGTCCGACCTCAGCTCCCTGCCTCCGAGGTCTCGAGACCTTTCTACCTGTTGACTGTCATCAGCTGCCTCTGCTCCACCAAGAAGCTCTCAATCACCAAGGCCCACTCGCGCACTCCAGTATAAGTTGAAATGCATAAAGGAATTACACTAGCTCAGATGTCTCATCGTAGACCTCTCTCAAAGTTCTGAGCTCTGATGTACTGATCTCGGACCATATCCATGGAGTACCTGGTGAGGTTGGTGAACCTCGATGAATAGTCAGCTACTGTCATACTACCCTGGTGGAGCTGAAGAAGCTCTTGGATTCAGATCGCTCTCAGCATAACTGGAGAAAACTCCTTCCTAAAGAGTCGCTCAAACTCCGTCCATAAAAGGGTCGCCTCATCGCGAGTCTGTGTGGTCAGACTCCACCATCAACCCACCGAACACTGAATAAGTCTCTCTCCTAGGATCACCATCAGGTCTGTCGGTTTCCTCACCAGACGGAAAAATTTGGTCGCCACCTCAAGCCATTCCTCAACTGCCTAAGGTTCGGGCTCGCCTAGAAACCTGAGGGGCCTCTGTCTCTGGAACTCATGGAGCACGCTCAGCCTACACCCCTTGTTGGTCGATACAGCAGGTACCACAGGCTGCTCCACTAGTGGTGGAAAAACAGGTGCACCACCTGGTGGCAACGCCTGGGGAAGTGGTCCCTGTATCGAAGCCCCGTCACTGAGGGGGTCATCCTCGTGATCGCGCTGCTGAATCTTAGAGGGTATGCGTCGCGGAGGCATCCTATAAGGAAACAAGATGTACCATTTTCATTGAGTATATCTGGATAGATGACACAAAGGAAATGGAAAACACAACCCATTCCTATATGATTCATGTACCATTCTTTTGATTTTCCCACAACAGGTGTTTTCATGTACCGAGTTGAAAAACAGGTTATCAGAGTCCTGGTGTATGGATACGTCGGCTGCTCGCAACAACACTGGAGTCTCTGGCCAAAAAGCTTAGCTCGAAACACTCAACACTATTTCCCCAAACCAATATCACAGACTCTGGGTCCTAAGGTAGAACCAACCACCTCTAATACCACTATTTCACGACCCGTCCCAGTGGGGCCCGCGCCATGAATCCCTAAACCTGCCTCCAATAGGCCAGGGGCTGGTGACTAGCACTGAGTGGGAATATTACTAATATGGGAAGCATTTCCTAAGAACCTATACACAAGCACACACCTCCAAGTGTAGAAATCCTGAAATGTAAAAAATACACTGAGGAACAAAATGCATGCATAAAACTAAACCCAATCACCAAAGTATAAGGGAAGGTAAAGTGATGAAAGTAAACAGGGCCAAAATACAATCCCACCAAAACATGAGTCTAAAAAATAAAAATTCCAACATGTAATGAAAAGAGGTACTGGAACTGCTACTCATAGCTATAGGGACACCTCGACCTGTGAGGAACTCAGAAAGTTCGGTCCTGTCCTAGTGCGCCCTGGGCTCTGTCAAAAGGTTGCTCGTCTGCACAAGACATGACACATTCAGGAAAATCCCGTGCAGGTTTGAGTATAACAATACTCAGTAGAGGACCCCAAAAACAATAAAGAAATACATGAAGTAAAGGTATAGTAATCTCTACATATTATATGTCTACAGAACATATAGCAAGTGAAACACAGTCCAGATATACTCGAAACCCAAACCCATGGTGTAGAGGCAAGTCTCACAACCACATACCACGTCTAGGGATTCCGTTTAAAGATTCCACGAAGCACTCATTCTGGGAGAATACACTCCACGAGTCTGGTAGCTCTGATGACGTCCGTCTGAGAAGTATTGTTCATCGGTAAATGCCATGAGAGTTAGTTACACTCATTACGGGAGACACACTTCTAAGTGGAAGGATCACGATAGATAGATACACTCATTATAGGAGACACAATCTTATGTGGAGAAAGATCATGATACACAGATAAAGATCACTTCCAGGGCCATGGCGGATACCACGAATCATCCGGATTCACCAGCTAGGTGCTTCACCAGGTAGGTAGAGGATCAACGCCCAGTAGAGTTGGTCACATCGATGCCTGCCTCTACCTAGGGTCAGGAATGGATAGAGGATCTCGCTCCGGACCTCTCGGAGGGATGCCGAATCTATCATAGAAATTCCTACTGAATGGATCATACTCTAAACAATGCCTAACCTTTAGGGGAATGAGAAGAAGGGTAACTAACCCAAACGAAAGATTTCCAAGATACGGTGAACAAGAGGACCATTCCGTTTTCCAAAAAGTACACGGTGTGTAGAAAAGATACATGCCATGTTGTCTGACCCCGGGTACTGCACGTGTACAACGTCCCATGTCATAAGGCTGTTCATGTAGAAAAGTGAGTACATGGCATGTATTATGGTGTACACGCCATGTCCGAGTGACTGGGGTTAGCTCTATGTTCGCTGGCCATATGCCTGTACATGGTCATCAACTCGTGTACTCCAACCCATGTAATTTGTACACAGGGTGACCTATGTTACTAGCCTCGTCTGGCCGTCTAATGGAGTACAAAGTCGTGTACTTCATCATATGTTAGTGTAGTTCCCAAAATACACATCGATATTCGGGGAAAGTCTAACACTCCATGTGACCACGATCACACGCCGTGTGATTCCTCTCTGACCCCTGAAACCCTAGCTGCTGCTGCTAGTACTACACGACGTGTTCTTCAGAAGTACACACCATGTATTCTAGAAATTTCTAGAATCAACACTCCCCACCGATGTGCCTCCCATGCAGCCTCGGTCGTTGATCCGGTCGTCTGATTTCTATGAAACTCCCAGGTTTTTTTCTCCCCGATACCACAAAGATCATTCTGTTGTTTTCGGACATCTGATCAGCTCTGAAAACGTGCAACAATCCCCACCGACGCGCCTCCCATGCAGCCCCGATCGTTGATCCGGTCGTCTGATTTCTATGAAACTCCCAGGTTTTGTTCTCCCAGATACCAAAAAGCTAATTATGTTGTTTTTGGACATCTGATCGGCTTTAAAAACGTGCAACAATCCATGCGCATGAAGAAATCTCAAAGAACGGCCCTTCCCAATCAGGTATGATTCATCTTCTTCCATCATCTTCGCACCTCCGCAAGGTCGTTGTGGTGTCGAATCCTCAATTTGGGATCGTTGCGTCGCAAAATGGATGTGTAATGATCCGTTGTTTGTTTCCCCACGAAGAACGCAAAGAACACACGGAGAAAAGAATGGGGAAGTAATCGAATGAAAAAAATGAGGAACGAACCTCAACCATTGTTTTTCACAGTATTGGTCTGCTCCTGTTAATAGGTTTAAATAGAGAAGAATCAAACAACAGAAATTCATCATGTATCAACTCCCCAAATCATCCCAATAAAACCCTCCCGCAAGAACATACGAATCAGAAGATCAACTTGTTCATGGTTGATCCTCGTTCGTCATTTAAAATTAAAAATAAGGAAAATAATTTAAATAGAAAACCCCTACCTCAACTAGGATCGATCACTGATGAAGGGTCATGCTGCCGTCATCATTGAGATCCTTCAACTTCATTGGCACAGCGATTCGCAGCTTCGATCCGTTGTCGTTCATCGCCGAGGGTTTTCTCCAGAGCACCATAGATTTTCCCTAGAGTATTCTATCAATCCTTGGCCAATGATCGACGTTCGATTACCCAATAAAAATGGAAATGTGTCTGGAATTCAAATTACCCTGCGGTATTAATGAGTCCATCTTGCCGTTTCAGAGTCATTATGACGTGGAATTTATTAAGGAAACAACTACCCCATCGATGAGCTACAATGTATGTTTCCATATAAAAAAATAAAACATTTCAAATTATTTTATTTTTATTGTACTAAAAACTTCTGAAAATTAATTTTTTTCCCTCGACCCACAGTGGTCAAGGTTAGACCCATTATTAGGTAAAGTCATCATCCGGAACACAATGGTGCCCTCAGATTTTTTAATCTAGGCACCCATTTGGAAGCTTCCACAACCACGCACATGTGTCAACTCACTTACCTTAAAAAAAGTTCAAACCACCATTCTGGGCTCACTGGGCCTCAGAATGATGTGTCTTCTCCAAAACTGTTCTCATAATAATTCCATATAGTATTTAAAAACAATACATGGAAAAATCCAAGTCACTACATAGATACCCTAGAATATAATGAGTATACGAACTTTAGAGCACCACAAGGGACCTTTTGTTATTAGGTAATTCTTTTCACCACGGAGAATGAAAAAGTCACAAAAAATAAAACCATGAAATACATCTTCAAACTAATCCTCAAAACACTAACTGAATGCTCTATATTAGATTTTTTTTTAAATACAACCTGAATTAGAGGAATCTCAGATATCTCAAGAATGTTTTTTGATTCCTCCACTCAAAGAATTTAATGATTAAACCATTGATGTTTTCGTTCAAAGTTTCCTCTAGAAAGTTTCTCAGTTTTTTAGTTGGATATAGAGGCATCGAGATCAACTAAGAGAAAATTAATGCGATCAGCTAGATTCCTCCTCTGAGAACCCTCTGATAGCACCAAGAACATCATGGCCACTTAGCCTACATATGATGATTAATAAAACATATGGAAAGAAAGTGTAATACATTTTCTAGGCTTATGAATAAATGTAATATCTTCTAGTGGGATTATGATTTTTAGGCCACATTTGAGGAAGTCAATTAGTACCTTCTTCAAACTACAGTTTCATTTTCACCCATATCTAGGAATCATATGCTCCTCTTCATGAATTCCCTAGAAGGATCCTTTATAACCCTTTTCACCTAGAATAAAAATTAAGTAATAGATAGTAGTTTATACTATCTTAGTCCCATGCTCCACAATTCAGAGGTTAGATACTCTCCTTTAGATAATAACTACCTCATGTTAGTTTTCATAATGCAGAAGGTATGGAATTAAATGAAGCATCGTGAGATAAAGCCAGTGTCCTATATAGACCCAGTAAAGTATATCATGAATCTTTTGATTTTGATCAGACACTTGGAATAATGGTAAGTGATCCTACAATAGCTTGTTATGATGTTTTTTCTGAAGAATTCTGTCAATGGTCAAGCATTAGAAGACATTATGGTTACCTTTCCAACTCCAAAAGAGCTACCCCTAGATGTAGAATTTTAATATGGGTCCATCATTTCAGTGGACCATGCTATGTTGTTTTCATATATGAAATTTTATAGTGCCTCCATAATCCTAACCAGTAGAAGACTCAATGATCCAAATAATAAATGAGAATGATTGGTGTTCATATACATACCATGTGCACATTCTATCTTACCATTATCATTCCTACTATCATAAGGTATCACCAAATTTGAGGTAGAGTATCATTCAACCATTACTTATCTTGAGCTAGTCCATGAGATTGATGTCACCCACATTCATATGAACAGAAACTCTGAGTTAGTCATCAATAAAAATGAATTGGGATTACATTGTCATAATGTTGTAACTTGTGGCCTTTCTAGAGTGAACTATTCAGAAAATTGAATAGTTCTCTTCTCATCTAGTAGTGACTCATGTTCCTTAGAGTTTCATCACTCCTATCCTTAATGATTATGACAAAAAATATAGAATAGACTAGATGACTACCATTGCTTCTATGTTAAAACCCATGGATCCCCCATGGTAGAAGAAACCTTCGATTTGACAACACATTTCATTAGGTATCTCTAGTGCAATGCTCCCCCACTATATCAATATGAACATTACTAAATCCATCAGTTCATAGTGTATTTAACCTTCCAAAGTAGGTTAAACCACAAGGAGACTCTATACAGTTGTGGGTTTGATGGAACTATCCTATATTTTATCTTAGGATATAAATTACCCAAGGTTATACAGGATGTTCAAGCTAGATCTTGTGGCTCCCATTATGTAGGTTTCAATATCTCCCACCAGATTTGGATTCTAGGTTACTTCTATCCCACCATTGTCCAAGAATAATAATGTTTGACACAAGGTGTCAGGCATGTCAGATTCATTCCAATTTATTGTAATTAATTTTAGAGAGCCTTTATGCAACAGTGTATTCTTTTCCATTTATAATCTGAGGACTCAATGTTGTGGGACCTTACCCACAACTAACATCTCACCAATTCAGTTTTGTTGTAACCAAAATAGATTTCTTCTCCAAGTTTGTATAAGAGATTTCTCTCATGGAATTAAAAGAAAGATCCTCAGTTTAATTCATGATCTCCCACATCATTCACAGATTCAACGTTCATCATGCCAATATTATAGAAAAAATCACCAAAATTCAAGATTTTGATCTAAAAACTTGTTATGACAAGTAAAATATATAGTACAACCATAATTTTTAAACCAATTGAAGGAAAGTGGATTGATTGAGGAATTCGATTGGACACTCTATAACATTATGCAGAATATAGTGGCCCAAAAAAGAATAGTTTTCCTTAAGATCTCCCCAACAACCTATGGGATTATCAAATAACATCTCAAAATCCCCCAGGTGACCCCATATTTGTTGGTGTATGGAATAGAGGTTTCCTCGCCACATTAGATTCAGCTACTATAACTCTAAACCATTTTTTATTTTCCATAAAATTTTATAAATAATAGTATAGTTAGTTCTTTATAATATATAATTCATTAAATAGAATGGGGACCAAACCTTGAACAATACAGAGAGACACCAAAACAAGATAGTGTGGGAGTTCGATAATAAATTTTTCATCCACTGCTTCATACAAGGTGATACAATACTATCCTTTATAATGCTAATGATAATTGGAAGAATGATTCCAAAGTTGTATCCCAAGTTGGAAGGACCTTATACCATTAAAAAGATCAATTCTAATGGAATATACTCTTTGATCACCATGTATAATGAGAGAATTACTTCTATAAACAATTCCATGTTTCTCAACCAATAATTCATGTGATTAGGTTCTTTATTCCTACACAAATTATAAAAAAAATCATATCACCAACATCTAAGTTTTAATATGTTAAACTAAGTTACAACCAATTCCCTATCCACACAATGATAAAATACATAGTGACATAGTCTTGGTGGAAAGACATTAAACATCACACCCATCATCATCCTCAGCATATGAAATTAAACTATTGGTTAAAGTCTTATATACATGATGTAAAACTGAGAGTTTATTCCACAAAACATGTCTTTATAATATATGAAAAGGTGCTAATTCCATGACCTTAAACTATGTGTCTATGTCCATGCAACTTGATGTTAAAATGTATACAGGTTTTCTTATAAATGTGTCTTGTGGTGTTGGACCTCCTTATCTCGTATTCATGTCAGGTTTGTCAAAACACCACACTACACAAACCAATTTTTGGAATTCCACCATTATGGCCTGGACTCTATGGCAATGAACATTGAATTAGCTTCCTCAACACATGATGTCAAACTATAATCTTACATTAAGAAAAGTTTGGGATGTCTCTTAAACTCATAAGAGATTATTCTTACCTAATTTTATAAACATGGGATGACACATGATAATAATGAGATGCCTCATTTCCCTTGCTATAGAGAATTTCCCACTGTAGTGTCGGTCGTTCACCATGATGTGTTCCAGAAATATGCATGGATGGATTCTTATCCTTATAAAATATATAGCGATGACCATATTTTTTTCTATTTCATCCATGATATAAACTCATCACCTATTTTTATGGTCCAGACTGTATGAATTTAAACTATAATAAACCAATGTGAAGATCACTTCACATGGTGCAGAGCTGATTTGGATCATTCACATTAGGTTTTAACTCTTACAATGCATGAATACCCATGGAATCCCATTTTTTCCGCAGTCCAGACCATATGAAAATATTATGTATGAATAAATTTCCATAACTATTTATTTATTTATTTTAATTTTGATAAGATATGTAGAGATGACTATACATTTTTTATTTGGTCCAAGCTGTTAATACATAATTTACTTGGCCCCATCATCAGTTTGAACATCACAACCTTAAACTGAGTGCCTATAGACAAATCATAACAACTCTAAACTGGATGAGTGTCCTATCTGAAATATGTAGTGTGGTTTTGTACCTTCTAAACCCTCATTCAAACTGGTTTTTTCACTCCATAATAGTACACATACATGTTTGAGAAGACCCTTCTCTTTGGTCTACACTATATAACCTTAAAATAAGATCCAAATTCTAAGCATCATGGTGATAAACTATTTGAAATCCTTTTTGGGAAAGTTTATTGTGGTTTTGGGCTTCTATGGTTCTCATTCATGTATGATTTTTCAGACTTTTAGGCCACATTACCCATTTCAGGAAGCCCCTTTCCTATGGTTGAAACTCCCTGGACATAAACTAATTATCTCTTGTATAAGAAACATCTCCATATGTTGTTTTCAACGTGTCTAAGAATCGTGAAATTAAACTATATATGGTAAACCCCTTATGAATATGTGGTGTGACACATGTCTTCTTGGTCTTCATTGACATCATGTTTTCTATCCATCATGTTACCCTTATCTATTTGAGACAACCACCTTTGGTCCAAGATCTAAGGACCCAAAAAAACAGTCATACTATGGTCTAGGAAACATGAACATAATCTATTTGAATAAGGTCTAATAATTATGGCCTTAAACAATTTGAAACCCATAAATACAAGGAAAATGACTTGTTTCCAGGTTCTAGCCCATAGGATCTTAAACTAGGCACAACATCCCAGACACATGGCATTAAACTATTTGATGTATCCTGATCACACGAATTCAAACAATACCATTCTCCATCCTCATAGTATATAAATTAAACTACATAAAATATGGTCTAGGAAATATAAACATAATTTGTTTATATGTTCTAACAATTATGGTCATGAAAAATTTGGAACCTCTATAATATAAAAAACATGACTTGTTTCCATGTTCTATGTCATATGACCTTAAACTATGGGAAACCTTCCAGTCACATGACATTAAATTGTGTGATGCATCCTGATGGCATTACTTAAAATTGTACCATTCACCATCCTCACCGTATAACATTAAACTACTTACCTATCGACCATATTAAATGATGTAAATCATTGAGGAATCCCATGACCTTCCTTGAGATTCCCTCTTCTTTATTACCGGTGATATACCACATTATTCACATTTTCATCAGTCCCACAACATCCAAGATGATTCTCCATGGGAAGATGTGTTTCATTCGAGACCATACATTAATACCAATATTCTCTAAGACACTATGGAAAAATTTTGAGAGTGTTTAAATCCATTAAAATAGTCCATCACTCCATTTTTAGGCTTTTCATTCCCCTTATTTGGATCCTCATACCCTTACACATATGAAGGGACCCCATAAAGCATTGTCTCATTCCATATTGTCTCAACTACCATCCTAGTCCATTGTCCTAGAATACTTTGTATGGCATTCCGAAATAGGTTCTTTATTTCAAACATAATCATTCGTTAACCCATTTCTTTTTTCCCATTATAAGATAACGATATAGATGTTGTGTTTTAAATATGGATAACAGTTATCTTGAATCCCCATAAAACACTCATTGAATTACATCAATTCACATCGTGATTCAAACTTATCATTCCCCTTTGTCCAGATCAAATATAATTCTCCAAGCATTTTCCAATTCTTGCACTAGATCGTGCCATAATGGAATGTTGGCTATTCTGCGAGCCTCATTCTCTGGAAACAACCTCTCTTAGTCTCAACACTCTCATTTTTACATCATTAATAGAATACCCAAAGTTCAAAATGATTGTTCCATTCTCTTATATAAATATAAATCACATGGCCATCTCTTGTTTCTTATATCGTCAATAACCCACATTATCTTAGGGATTTTTTTGGTTGTCTCAAAAATATAATAAAATTAAGATAATAGAGTAAGGAAATGTTTTTTATAAATAAAAATAAACAAATATTGATTAATGGGTCATCCATATATTAGAACCTACCCTATACAATTGTATCTCTATGGATCCACCTTAGTGGTCGAGTTTTGTAAATCAAATAGAATTAGATAAGTGGCCTCAAATGCCTACTATCAGGCTACCATATCTTCCTACTCTTCATCAACGTTGGAGTGAACATCGCCAGCCCTAATCATATACTAGTCATATTCATAATGTAACTTAGCATATTCCTTCTTGATCCTAACCCCCTTGACCTCGGGCATTTCCAGTTGAGTCCTCAAACCTCTTTTAATCTTATCCTGAGTGGCAATGGCTTCTACATTCTCCTTTTTCATCCCCTCTAGATGGAAAATATTTTCCATGTCATTTTGATGTCCTTGAGTGACATAAGTCTTTTTTTTCCTCTATGATAGATCGATCACACACTATTATTTGCATTCCTACTAAATGGGGAAATCCTAGTCTAGTGCATGTAGAATGTTAGAATCCACACCACTAGTCTAGAAGATTAACTAACCATTAGTAGCAAGATCCCATTCGTTATGGAATTTTAGCAATCCGGATATGATTGAAGAAATTATTCATGTTTATCAATGAATTTTAGTAGATAGCTCGATCATTCATATATACCACTATGCCATAATCCTCGATATCTTCTAGTGGTGTAGGCTCATAAGAAGAAAATACTACCGATATTTTTTTGTGTTGATTCTCCTAGTTTTGTTCTTCTAATGTTAGTGGTAGGAGAACTATTCCATCTATAGAAATTATTTATAGTATTAATCTTATAGGTAAAACTTCCTCGTCAACCCTACACTCGTGGTATAATACCCTTATGCACTTTATAGTATTATAGAGGAGGATGTCGTCATCACATCTCCCTTGGATTCTAATGTTGGTAGTGTAACCTTAGCCTTGGTTCCCACAGCCACAGCTAGTGAAAATTCTAGATAAGGGGAACCCTTATTCACTGTAAATGCTAACACCATTACTGCTTCCCCCCATCGTAATTTTAGCTTCCAAAACCTCATCAAGTGGCACCAATACAGTAGGGTCAACCTCTTCATCTGCATTAAGTATCGATGTTTTTGTCCAGGTCTCAATTACCTCCATTGATAATTCAGACTTAGTAGTCCCCCTATTAGATGCTTTACAGCTAGCCCAAACACCATGACCTCTCCAACCCTTTACACTAGGAGGTCATCATCTGTTATCACTAATTCAGCCTCAGGCATAACAAATTAGAGTGTTGGATCTTGTAGTAAGTTGTTGAGTGTTTTTACAACAATCATTTGAAAATACATCAGTCATTCATAGGTAGTAAAATAAAAGTGTCAATGATGTAGAAGAGGAGGGATCATATGTGAATTTTTTACTCCGGTTAGAAGCTCTTGAATATTATCAAGAATTCCCATTAGAAAATTCACCATTGTGATCATTCCCTTAGTTACTATCATCGGTGATTGGATACTCATAAAAATTATATCAGGATAGGACCCCAAACACTTTACTTCATGTTTTGAGTTTTTGACACCCTCCATTCCTGGTTTGTTTTAGACCTCCACCTCCTCCACACATGATTCATGCACAACTTGGAAAAGAGTTAGAAAATAATTCTATGGAGGATATTAAATCTTATGTACATAAGATCTAGATATTTACCTGGTTAGTAGTGAAGATACCTTAAATATGGGATCCTCAATGAGTTTCATTTACAAAAGAAACTTTTGACTCCTCAAGAAAAGGATCATGCACAACCAGTTCTTCAGCCAATATTTTCATAGGACAATTATTCTCTAATAACACCCACACCTGGTCATTCAATGGGAATATAGTGACCCAATAACGCACTATGAATTTCAACTTTTTCAACTCCACCATGTATAACTCCCCTTCATCCCAATAAATGTAGAAACTAGCCTTGGCAAGACTGATCCCAACTATATGCATCTCTTGTCTATTTAGACGACTCCACATCTTACACGCACTTGAAAACTGAATAAAGACATCTTAGTTGTCTATGAATTTGGAAAGATGACCTCACTGGGAATGTCCACGCAGCATAACTTCTTCCAAGGATCTCAAAAAAACTTCCAAGGGACCACTCCAAATATTTTCCATTCATCACATGTCAACATTATTAAGGGATTTGGGTATGAGACTACTACAAATCTTGGTGATCCTATTACATATTCCATTCCATAAACCTATAGACCCATAGTTATTGTCCTTCTAACTATACCATCTCTTCTATAATGGTGGCCTCTAGCCTCCATCTGGTAGGAACCCCATGGTAGAGGGATTACCCCTTCATTAGTCTGGGTGGACTAATATCTTAGAGTAAACCTGTGATATGCACTCTCCCATATCTGTATGTATTCATTAGTAATCCCATACACAGATTTCATGGAATTATTTCATTACAAATATTTCATTCTTCACATGTAAAAATTTTCCTTAATTCTTCATTACTTAATAGTGGAACTCATGATGCATATAAGAGTTCACCTTCAAAGTAAACATCTATAGGCACGTGAATTCCCTTTCAAACCAATGTGAATTGTACTTATTTCAAATGAGATATTAGTTGAATATTTCTACCATTACCAAACCTCGAATATCCAAGAGGTAAAATCCATATTTCTCAGTCCATATGTCATCATCAGTCACTATACCAGCCAAAAGGGCGGATGGGTGGAACATGAAGTGCTCTACTATCCCAACCTTAACCATTAATTTTGCAAGGCCCAATGTTAATGTGTGACTCCCCTAAATGTTTATTTTTTTAGATGATTTTTTTTGGGAGGGGAAATGGGGTTTCTGTACTCATACCCCCCCCCCCACCCCATGTCTTTGGAAACCCAACTCTACAAAAATTTAAAAGGCCCCCACATATGAAGCGATGTAAACCCTTTTTGACATTTCAAAATACATTGTATAACATTTACAGTATTGTGACAACAAGGTTGAAACACTACCCCATTTAGAGCATCAATTAAATTATAAAATTACTTGGTAACACACCCATGGGAACATTCCTAATTGGGATCATCACACCACAAATGAGTTATGTGCTGAATCCCTCCAGCATGACTTTGGGTAGAGACCCAGTATTGACATTTTATACTCACTTTTTCCACTAGCATGAATCTAGAATCCATTTGTAGAATCCCTCAGTGCTTTACCAGTATCCCTTTGTATATGCATGTGGCCTCATTTGCAACATCCTTTCTTCCCAATTCACCACATTGGTATCATCGGCTACTCCATCCCACATGATTATGAACCACTTCTTAAAGAAAATTTCTCTCATCCTTAGATTCTCTACCCCATTTCCCTACAACAGACCCAATGGTTGCTTCACTATATCTAGAAGGTGCTTTCTGTCCCCCCATACATTCTCTATGGGATGAAAATTTTCATACATCTCACAAAATACCATGAACCAGGACATTTTTTGAATTCCCTAGAAACTAACGTCAACCAACCTGTAATGAAAATGGAATTTTTTGGTCCTTAGTAACAATATTCTTAGAAACTTAGTCATGATCTCATGCAATGGGAAGACAACGTACTCTAAATACCATGATACTTAATAAGTCCTACACACATTATCCCTACTTAGAATTATCATCCTAAAACACGAACCCAGTAGGCCCAGGCCCACTCATCTATGATGTTATCTCCCTGGTGTAAATACTAGCTGTCATTAAATCCCTTCTATAGGTCCCCAAAACATTCCGTGATGATGGACTGATTCTATGGAAGGGATTATTCTTCCTACAGATTTTCCCCATAAATAATTTCATAATGGTTTTAGAGGAATTTATTTTTTATGGGTGCATATCCATTCCAGATGTGGCATGTGGTAGCATTGTTCCACTGGTACTACCAATGTATTCCCTTGAACTAGTAGGTAGGCTCATCCCTTCTCACTATATGAAAAATACATCATTCCATGAGTAGAATCAATAAATATATAGCATATTTAACAATGTATTTTTTTATTCTCAACTGAAAGCAACCCATGTAATGATTCATGGTTCGAGGTTCTTCAGACACACTCCCTAATCATGATGTTGTCTACCATCTCTTTCCTCTGAGCAGAATTAATGTTGACATACTATGTGACTTCCTATGTATCCATTATATTAATGAGTTGTGTATTTATTGATTTCGGTTCACAAATATTTCTAATAAATCCATTTTGTGGATCCGGTTTATAGAGAACTAGGTCATAGAGCTCGCTTCACGAAGATGAGGATCGTGTTGTATGGTAAAAATGCAGCATTCACCAATTAGTATTCCTGAATTCTAGTTCTCTAAAAAATATTTATGGAATGAAGGTCATGGAGATCATGAGATTAATGAAAATAGATAAAAAAATCTTTTCATGGATTGAAGTTGCTTTAATCCCCCCTAGAGAAATTTATAGGCATAAGTCTGTCTCGAGATTCGGGATGTCTTTCCCACTGGATACCATCTTGCATTTCAAGTGAGTATCATGAATAATCATTATGAAGGGGAGAAAAATTTTCATCTTTTTATGATTCTTCCTTTGACTGGACCTCCTTTTCTATTCAACTACATTTCTAAAGAGGGGAATTTTTTCACATCAAAATACAACCCAAGGGAATAGTTGAGGAAGATGTAGCTAGTTCAAAGTAAATCTAATATTAAAATTTCAAAAATCCCTCATAAAGGTGTACTTTGTGAAGACCCAACACTTTGGGAATGATCTATGCTTTGACAATGTTCTACATGATCCCAAAATACCTTCACAAATTCATGATTCTTTGACAATGTCCTCTTTGAGTCCGACAGTGCTTTGCGACTCCAAGAAGGATATATACTGTTCTTTACAAATATGATGGAACCACAACCATTCATAAAGCCCAAAATTTCTTCTTGATCTACTTCCCATCATTTTGAAACTCGTTTTCCTATATATTTTAACCTCATTCCAACTTTTGGGGATGGTTACCTAACCCTTCTACTTTTGAATTGCTCCCAATTCTCAAAACTCTTGAGCATTGTGAACCCAACAGAAATGGATCATCCAAGGAAATTCAGCCTCAAGAAACCCATTTTCCAGTGTTCCGCAATTCTTCCACCCTAGGTACAGATTCTTTTAATGAATGATTATTTCTTTAATTAAGGAAGAATGACCTCATAAGAACTTCATTCTTCATGAAGCATTCATCTTTCATGAATAACTCCTTTCGTGAAACAAGACTTTATCATGAGGCAAGGTCACCATGTTTCATGAAGCCTAATCCTTCTTGAATCCCCTTACCTCTATTAAGAGCATGATATTCTTGAATGACCTCTATTCAAGGACCTATGCTTTGTGAACCCCTCTCTTAGGGCCTTCTATGTTTCCTCCCTTCATCTGATACCTCTTTGCAAATTTTGAGTGCCCAAAGCCCCTATAAACATCTAGGATTTTTCCATATACACATAGAGTACCTTTGTGACCTTTTCTACACATTATTGTTGCCCGCACCACATCATCTAAATCGTGAGACTCCCACATTCATTTTTCTATTCTGTATACACACACAAAATCATGTTTCTTCTCAACATATGCATGCTAACATGGACCTTGTTATTGAGAAATCCTCCCCATCATCACACCTTGGAATTGATAAATCAATTCCCCTCCTAGAGGTGAATGAGATTTGGTCATGTAAGCCCAAGGGGTGAGGAGTGAGTTATCAACATCTGAGCTATGTGATGTAAAACTACCTAGTCCAAACATCCTCGACACATAACGTCAAATTGTGTGACTTTACCCTATGTAAGAAGCACAAGATGCTCCATGGGTGAGTGTCATGGGATGTTATCCACATATTCTTCCCTCATATGGAAATATATCCTCCTCACATGGATTGACATCCTAGCTGGTAAGATTTCATATATAATCCCCACACCATCTCTTTTTGGAACTTCTTTAGAGACACAAGAATCAGGCCTACTTCATCATCTTATTTCTCAGATCAAGCATGACTCATGTTGGCATAGAGGTAAGTAAAGACCATGAAATCCACCACCACTCCAATGGTCATCCTTCTGAGTGTATGCCCTGAAAAATTTACCCATCCTCCTGGGGATTCACCTATGTGTAATCATCAACATCCACACTCATCATCCATATAATGCTCTTATGGGTATTCCCTAACCAAAAGCTCCAATCCTATGGGAATCCTCATAATGTATAATCCCAAGCATGTTATGAACTACATGAGCAATTATTCCCAACCAAATAGTATATATAATATGATTCCCTAAGGATCAAACCCAATATTTTTATTCATCTTAATTTTTCCATGGCCACATACCATGTATGGTCATGCCACTTACATGGGAGACCACATCTCCTCCAGGTCCTCAGGCAGCTCAATTCATATTCCCCACACCCTCTAAACAAGAGAAATCATATTTAAAAGGAAATATTTTATGACCAATCACAACACCATCCCATTTTTATTCTCTCTTCATGACACGATTTTCCTTACCACATTATGTTAAACTATACAGATCTGTCGTGTCACATGTACTTAAAAGATGGTGGTGAACTACATGGGTTTTTATGCCCTTCTTCTAAATAGAGTACAAAGGATTCCACCCTGAGGTTCAATCCCGACCAATGTTAAACCTATGTTCCCCCCTCATAGAGGTGCACCTCCCTGGTCCACATCCTAGGGAGTTATAATCAAACATCATGGTGTGACATCTTCCCATTATGGGATACACCACCCAATCTACATCCAAAGGGCGTTTTGATCCATCCATCAGTAAACATATGGATGTGAAATCTTCTTTAATAGGTACACACGACCTTAATATGCACCAGTGATACATTCTGATCAACCCACTCTTTACCCGCATGTTGTTAGAATTTTAACCCCAAATACATACTGTATGCTAGAAATTGGATGCCTGATGTTCAAGCCTCCAAAGACTAGTTCCTACGCAATCAGCTAAATCATAAAAAACATGGGATTCATGAGGTAAAGTATTTGGAAGATATAAACCTTCAGCGTTAGATACCTCATCATTGACACAGGATGTCACGAACCAACCCTGGTCGACCATGAACCGGTCACCCGATCCGGCCCACTACATGGCCTGAGGGGAGTTCCCGATCCCTACGGGCTGACAACTAGTGTCAGGCATCAAAAATAAACAAGTGGGAACAATTTTCCCATAAATTAAAGATAAAAAATAAACAAAAACTGAACAATGAAAACGAAAGCTAGAAATGATGAGAAAACAATGTTGTACATACGTCCATGTGACCCTAAGGGTCACCACCAACCTTAAACCAACGTCGCGCTATGATGACTGAATCCAAGAAAGGCACAACAACCAAAGCTAAAAAACAAAGTCAAAACTATAGGTTTGAGTATTAAAACTCAGTAGGCATGTCTAAACAATCTATTCTCACATGAATTTCCTTTAAATAAAATATCCACCGATTTCAAGTTTGAAATACAATGCATAGAACTAGGTTTTTACACATTTTATTCTTAAAAACAAATCACGATCCATTTCCCTTAATATTTTAAATGATGTTATTTTCCAAATAGAAAGATTTAACCTTTTTAAAGAAAGAGGGATAGTGAAGTGTAAAACATTTTAAAAACCTTTCTCTGCAAACTTTTTAAATATCACTTTTATCCACTTTATCATAGATATGAATCATACAAGAAGGAAAAAGAAATAATCACACATGGGAAATGGAAAATAACAAGCAAGAGTAATCAACAAAACAAGGCACCTCGATCATTCGCCATAAACAACTAAGTGCTGATATACATCGGAAAACCTAGGAGCTCGTGAAAATTCAAGAACGTACTATACATGTGACTCATCAGGAAGGCATGCCTATGTTCGATGACAACATAATTCCCAAATGCTCGGTATCACCCTACCTGGCCAAACTGAGGGGCCCAATCACCTACCAGAGTATAATACATACTAACAGCCATTAGCCAGTGCATAGTCTAAACTAGTGCAGCAATCGTTCACTGAAAATTAACTCGCTATGCTAGGTTCCCATGTTCATACTAAAATTTGGGTGAGCCAAAAATGTCAAACAGGTAAGCATTCACTATTACAATCCTCACACACAATCAACACACACAACAAAGTCACCCCCAAGGAACCCCAAGGAATACGTCCCTCACCTTTCAACCATTTGATCACAGGAAATTCCTACACAACGGACCATCCATAACATATAACTCAACCAAAGAAAGGGGAACACATCCAAGGAGAGTTTTATTAAGATAACTAGTTTTACAAAAGTTCCAACCAGGCCCCAAATAATTATTCTCAAGCCAAACCATTTCTTAAGGAATCACACCAACGCCATTTTGAAAACCAAAAATACACTTAGAAAACCATTTAAGAAACCCAAACCAGAATTTTAAATCTAATACATATTCACAAGGGCCAAAGGGGCATTTCATCAGGCAATTGATGTGAAAACATAATCAAAACACTTATTGGAACACATTATAAGAGATAAACCACTCCAATTCCAGACAGAAAATTTTACTAAGAGATATATATCAGTAATTAATATTAAAACTAGGTGTGAAATGAAAGAAATAAATGATTCTTAAATTTAATGGTTAATACATAGAGATCCTACCTCAGAAAAGGAATCAGACCAAGCCGAGACGCTTCAGCTCTTGAAGCTTTCGACGAAAAACGATCACACTATCATAGACATACATTCTCATTCATATACATATATACCCTTAATCTATTGAGCATATTCCCCATGCCATGAGGGAATATGTGAAAGGAATGTATATATATACATAAACACATACGTACTTGTGTATGTGTGTGTGCGCACCACCAAGGAGCCACCCAAGATTTAATTAATTAATCTAGAGGAACAAACATTATTTAGAAACCCACAGACCATTCATGAAATCAAGATCTAAAAACCCACTATTTTAAAGTGAGCTATTTCAAACGGACCTTTATGTTTTGCACACCCCAAATACATTTACCAAAAGCACATAAAAATACATTTTCAATAATATGAAATATCATTTTCATTAAGCATTTTGCAAATGGGCCTCACCCAACTTGTACTTCCTTTTTAAACCATTTTTAGAAACTGCACAAGAAACTGACTTCATTTAGAAAGTAATGAACCGTTTAAGAAACCATGATTTTAAGAAAACACCATTTTCCATAAACAAACCACTTTTAACTTTACAAACACCAAAATCATTTTTCAAATGAATTTACCATTCCTTAATCAATTTATGAAACCCCTTGTAAAAACCCACTATCAATGCATTTTCACCTCAAGTGCCTTTGAAAATACATTTCGCACAATTTTAATATTCCTAAAAAAAATTATGAAAAGTACCCTAATGAATCACACATGAAAACATAACCATATCATTTAGAGAATCCTCTTTCACTATGTACTCATGTGAGAACACTTTTGAAAAAAAAATATTTCAGACAACATAAAACATCTAATTTCACTATTAAAATCCAAACAAC
This sequence comes from Viscum album, assembly GCA_963277665.1. Taxonomy (NCBI): domain Eukaryota; kingdom Viridiplantae; phylum Streptophyta; class Magnoliopsida; order Santalales; family Viscaceae; genus Viscum; species Viscum album. The sequence goes on along the minus strand of OY728150.1, from coordinate 1,571,032,187 downwards.
ATTTAACCAAACACAATTGGTAAAAACAAACATAGACATGATAAAAAAAACCTCAAAAGTAATTTTAGAAAATTATACTAACATGAAAATACCATAATTGAGTTGAGTGGGACAACATAACACATCTAATTTCGGATGTTGGGAAATAGCACAGCTCGTGTGCCGTCAAGTGCGCGGTTGAGCAGGTTACCCTCAAACCATGCCACCCGGCACTAATAGTCCACAATGTCAAATAGCATGTTGTCGCACAGTATTATAAGTCATGCATCAAACCCGGTCGGGGTGTGACAATTCTCCCCACCACAGACACTTTCTTCTCCCAGAAATCCACCAAGTCAAAAGATAGTCAGATCTTGAGTTCGTTCTCAAACTGAGACAAAAATAAAATCAAGAACCTCTGGTTAAATATTTACTCTACAAGTCACACCCGACCGGTCATGAAGAAACCATGACATAAAATGAGGGGAGAACATGAGAGGGTTATCTCCACCACAAGAACTCGACTAACACGGAAACTTTAAAAACCATGCACGCCAACCCGAAGAGGGGTTAACGTGGGAACTCCCAACCCGAACTTACCGGCTTCTCCACATGAGTTGAGCGGGACCACTGAGACTTAAACTGAACACCACGACAATGCCACCCAGCATATCGGGGCACCAAAACAATGAAGTCCCTATAACAAAACTTCTAGAAATGAGAATTCCACAAACCAATTTAAGACTCCCAACACATCCAACTCCCTTAGTACGAGCGAGACAACACTTCCACTAAAACCCGTAACTCTCAGCACCAGAAAAAAAAACCCCAACAATCACATCTCTAAATGATCACTAATAAAACCAGGACCAATCCACACAAGGTCCAAATACACTTTTAAGAAAAACAAACGAATGAAGAGGCCAAATTCAGAAGAACACGACTACTATGATCACAAAATAATAAATTCATCACACTATTACCGAAAAATATGAACTTACAACAGTGGGAAAATAGGGAAAAGGAAAACCTGAATGTCCTTATTCCAAGATGAAAGATAAAGAACCAAGCGAAGGTCTCACATGCCTCTAACACCCTAACTGTGCACGAGATTTACCCCAAGACCTAAGGCTAGGGCTCTGATGGCTAAAGCATCTTATGCCTCATAGTCAGACACGAGCATTCCCTGATCATAACTCTTTCCTGTAGTGGCTCTTCTTACAGAACATTCCCCAGTAACCTGAATGGCCAAAACGACATCAAGGATTCATAGGGATGTGACAAGGCATCTTGGAATGCCCGAACCGGTCATTCTGATGGCACATCAAAAGGTGGTATGACAAACTAGAAGTCGGCACTGATGAATGGGATTCTTCATAAACAAGTTCATCTCGTACACCCTGCTCGCAAAATGGGGAACCCTTACGAATGACAAGGGGCATCAGATTTTCCAAACACTTGTGTTCCAGATTCCGACTCCTTAAAGTGGCCGACACAGGCCTTCACCAACTGTTGGCCTTGTTAACTACAGACAGGCTTTCACCTCTTTTCACCTTCACCTCCTCAAGTAGGATCGATTGGATTAAGACGAACTTTAACACCTCCCACATCATCCCAACTCCAAGTATGATGAGACATCCACCGCCATTGCTCCAAGGTTGGACCGTCCACTAAACCCAAGAAAATATGAACTCTAATAAACTCAGGAGTCTCCAACCACCCGAAGATATTCTCTACTCCCCTCAAACCGCTTCACTGCCCCTAATTAACCTTGAATGCCTCGAAAGAAAAGACACACTCGATAGAATCCAAAATTAGGAACAAGTCATTAACAACTTTTGAGGACATTTCTGGGTGGCATATTTGGAACAACATGAAAAACAAAATCACAACTGGCATGAAGCCAAAAATCAATCAAAAGAAACACCCCGAGCCAAGACAATCGGCCCAGAATCCCGAACACTCTTAAACAAAACCAAAGAAACACCACAAGCTAAGGGTAATGGACTCATTAATCAAACATACACAAACACAGGCAAAATAAAATTTTCAAAATACAAAAACGCACTTTTCAAGAAAACAAATGTCCCGAAATCATTCTTTTTCACTCAAGTCCATTTTAGAAAAATCAAGCCAAGTTATAAATTCCAAAACCCCACCCATGGAATCCTATGAACCTCTGCATAAGTCTTCATCCCTTTCCACTCAAATCAACCGTACATATGTTTCAATGTGCACTTCACGTATCTACCCACACATATGCGGATGATCCTAAAGAATACCAAGGGCCACACTTCCCATTCTATTACCAAAACCAAATGTAAGCCAAAACTTTCCAAATAAAAACACTCACTCTATAAAAACCAACTTCACCAATTTGAAACAAATTGAAATAAATCCCCTTTTTAACAGTTTTATAACCATTAGAGAAATAAATATTTCAATTAAAAACCACCTTCATTTCCAAAAACCCTTTAAAAACAACCAAAATTAAGATAGAGCACAACCAACAATGGACAATCGGAATGAGTAACTAGTGCTTATGCCCGACCCAGTGACATGGTAGTGAGCCACGCCCCAAGTAAGACATAACACCAGAGAACCTTGAATCAGGCGCATGGGCTCCACATGGGTCACTACTCCACGTGGGGTCACAGTGTGACACCGAGTCACCTCTATTGTCATCCCTTAATCCAAAACAAAGACAAAAGACCCAAAACCTGGACTACCCCTGGTAGCTCGGGTCCCCTCACGAGCGGTGGTGATCAGGCACCAACCCACAACCTACCTTCTAAGCCCTGACAGTCCTAATCTTTGTCTACTGGACATCCCAAATAATAAGAACCTCCTCTGATGCGGTTTTTTCACGAACCAACCCGAGTCAACCATGAACCGATCACCCGAGCTAGCCCGCGACATGGCCCGAGGGGTGTTCTCGATCCCCACGGGCTAGAAAACTAGTGTTGGGAATCAAAACTAAACAAGTGGGAACAATTTGGCCCATAAATGAAAGGCAAACAAATAAACAAAAACTGAACAATGAAAACTAAAGCTAGAAACGATGAGAAAAGAAGGTTGTACATACCTCTATGTGACCCTATGGGTCACCACCAACCTCAAACCAATGTCGCGCTATGATGATTGAATCTAAGAAAGGCACAACAACCAAAGCTAAAAAACAAAGGTAATACTATAAGCGTGAGTATTAAGACTCATTAGGCGTGCCCAAACAATCTATTCTCATATGCATTTTCTTTAAATAAAAGATCCACTGATTTTGATTTTGAAATACAATGTATAGAACTAGGTTCTTACACATTTTCTTCTTAAAAAAAATCACGATCTATTGCCCTTCATATTTTAAATGAAGTTCTTTTCCAAAGAGTAAGCTTTAACCTTTTTAAAGAAAAAGGGATAGTGAAGTGTAAAATATTTTAAAAACCATTTTCCACAAACTTTTTAAAGATCACTTTTATCCACTTTGAGAAAGAGATTCATCATACAAGAAGTCAAAAGCAATAATCACACAAGGGTAATGGAAAATGAAAAGAACGAGTAATCAACCAAACAAGGCACCTCAATCATCCGCCGCAGACAACTAAGTGTCGATATACATGGGAAAAGCTAGGAGCTCATGAATAGTCTAGAACGTACTATACATGTGACTAATCCCAAAGGTATGCCTACTCTCGATGACATCATAACTCCCAAATGCTCGGTATCTCCCTACCTGGCCTAACCAAGGGGCCCAATCCCCTAGAAGAGTATAATCTGTAATAAGGGCCACTAGCCAGTGTGTAGTCTAAACTAGTGCCGCAATCGTTCATTAAAAATTTGCTCACTATGTTAGGGTCCCATGTTCAGACTAAAATGGGGGTGAGCCAATAATTCCAAACAGGAAATCAGTCACAAGTACATTATGGACACGTAGTCAACACACAAAACAAAGTCACCCTAGAGTCACCCCAAGGAATACGTCCATCACCTTTCAACCATTCGATCACAGGAAAGTCCTACCCAGCGGACCATCGATAACATATAACTCAACCAAAGAATGGGAACCACATCCAAGGAAGTTTTATTAAGATAACTATTTCTAAAAAAGTTCCAAGTGAGCCTCACATAATATTTCACATGCCAAACTATTTCTTAAGGAATCACACGCATGCCATTTTGAAAACCTGAAATACACTTTGAATCCCATTTAAGAAATCCATACTGGAATTTTAAATCTAATACACATTCATAAGGTCAAAAGGGGCGTTTCATCAGGATATTGATGTGAAAACATAATCAAACCACTTATTGGAACACATTACAAGAGATAAACCACTCCAATTCAAGACAAAAAATTTTACTAATAGATCTATATCAGTAATTAATATTAAAACTAGGTGTAAAATGCAAGAAATAAATTATTCTTAAATTTAATGGTTAATGCATAGAGATCCTACCTCAGAGAAGGAAGCAGACCAAGCCGAGATGCTTCCGCTATTGAAGCTTTTGACGAAAAATGCTCACACTTGCACACACATACATTCTCATACATATGCATATATACCCTTAATCTGTTGAACAGATTCCCCACGCCATGAGGGAATATGTGCAAGGAAGATATATATATATATATATATACATAAACACATATGTACCTATGTATGTGTGTGTGTGCACCACTAAGGAGCCACTCAAGATTTTGTTAATTAACCTAGAGGAACCAACATTATTTAGAAACCCAAAAATCATTCAATAAATCAAGATCTAAAGAAACACTATTTTAAAGTGAGAAATTTCAAATGCACCTTTATGTTTTGCACACCGCAAATACATTTACCAAAATCACTTCAAAATCCCTTTTCGATAATGTGAAATCTCATTTTCATTAAAAATTTTCAAAACAGGCCGCCACCTTCTTATACTTCCTTTTTAAACCATTTTTTAGAAACTGAACAAGGAACCTACTTCATTTAGAAATTAATGAACCATTTAATAAACCATGATTTTAAAAAAATACCATTTTCCATAAACAAACCGATTTCAATTTGACAAACACCAAAACCATTTTTCAAATTCATTTACCATTACTTAATAAATTTATGAAACCCCTTGTAAAAACCAACTATCAATGCATTTCTATCTCTAGTTTCTTTGAAAAGACATTTCGCACACTTTTCATAATCTTAAAAACAGTTCTGAGAAGTACCCTAATGAAGCACACATGAAAATATAACCATATCATTTAGAGAATCCTATTTCACCATGTACTCATGTTAGAACACTTTTTAAAAAATATTTCACACAATATAAAACATCTAATTTCACTATTAAAATCCAAAAAACATTTAACCGACCATAATTGGTAAAACAAACATAGAAATACTAAAAAAACCTCAAAAGTTATTTTAGAAAATTATACTAACATGAAAATACCATAATTGAGCTAGCTATGAGTATAAACAAGGTGAGAAACACATATTCAAATTAGTTAAAGACATATAAGAACCAATTATTTGCATGGTAAAGAAAGGGGTATGGAAACTCTTACCTCAAAGGTGTACATTTGTGGTGAAACTCCTCGAGGAGAATAAATAACCCTCTACGAACAAAGCACAAACCCTAGAACTAAGGAAAACTGAACTAAACATTAATCCTACAATCTAGGGTTAGACTAAAAATTAAAACCCCAAATAATAAAGGCAAAAACGAATTAATACTTACCGGTGGGGAAAGAGGGGAGGTCGAATGCACTGCAGTGAGGAGGGGTGGATGCCAGAGGTGTTGTACGCTGATAAGAAGTTACGACGAGGGAGGGTGCTCGTCAAAGAGAGGTTGGGTGTCGTCAGATGGGGCTGAGCCAACAAGTAGGGGCACCGTTAGACGAGGTTGCACCGAAGAGGAGGTCAAGCTGGAAGAAGAGTCTCTGCCATAAGCAAAAGGTTGCACAGTAAAGGGGGGAAAAGCAGGGGCGTGGAGATGATGGACAAGAGGAGGGTGGCACTGGAGGCTGGTCACGCACCATGGGAGACGCACAGGAGGCCGAGGGGTGGGGGTTGTGGTGGTTCAAGGTTCTCCCCCTAATTTCCTTTTCTAATAATAATATAATTACAATAATAAAAATAATAATTATAATAAAATCCTAATAATTATAATAATAAATATTAATAATAATAATAATAATAATAACAACCAAAATAATAATATTATTATTATTAAAACTATAATATTATTATTATATTATGCTTAAACATTATTCTATCAAACTCTATGTTATTAAATTTTTATTTTACTTAATTTAATTTCACTTTACCTTTAACTTATTTATTTATTCATTTTTCGGTTGTTGGGAAATAGCAGGGCTCGCGTGTTGTCAAGTGCACGGTCGAGCAGGTTTCACTCAAACCATGCCACCTGACACTAACCATCTACAATGTCAAACTATGTTTTGTCGCACAGTTTTATAAGTCGTATGTCAAACACGGTCGGGGTGTGACACAGGATGCCTTGGGTCTAATGATTAATAATATTCAATGAGATTCCCTATTATGAAGAAGAATTCAAGAGTCCAATATTCCGAGCTTCCAAACATGCCAGTGATGCCCATTGCGACTGCTCTCCAGACCGATGGATGCTTCCCTTTCATGGCCCACTATAATGTGCAGACATAAGAAGTTTAGTTAACTATATTCCACAAATAGATGACATTGAGAATAAGTTCCATGATCATGACTTAACTCTACGAGGAAGACTCGTACTATGAGATAAGTTATATAGAGTAATAGATGGAAGGAGGATCGGGTATCCAATTATCTTGTTTCAATCAAGGAGAAGAAATATCAATTGAATGTGATGAAATATTCTTGCCTTTAGAAAGTGGGAATACTGGGTAACAATGCACACCAGTGCACATTAACACGTAGGTGGTTGCCCCAGAAGAATGTTCAAAAACAATGTTTTTGAAAAATGTTTTTAGAAATTTTTTTAAACTTCTTATAATGATTTATTAAATAAATTTTTCCTATACATGGATTTTTAGAAATGGGTTTAAGGGATTCATCAGGACCTTTTCAAAACAACGCCCATTTGGATTTTACCAAGAATTTAAAATAAATATCAGTTTTAATTTATACAACATAAATGGAATTTTCTGTTGTTATGTCCATTATTTTCATTGAGGCTTCCTTTAAAATTACTTGAAGTTATTTTCATATAATAAGATACTAAAAATTTTATTTTTTTTAAACTAGAAATGATATTTTCATCATGAAATATTCTAAATGAATTTTTAAATATTCCTTTATATGTTTTTAAGTATGTTTTCAATTAAATATATTTTCTCAATATATTTTTTAAATTTTAAAAAATGATATAAAAAATTGAATATCTTATTTTCCTCAAATTATATTTAATTATATTTTAATGGTATTTCCATTTATCAATATTTATAAAAGTTTTTGTTACTTTTTCTAAACTAAAAATAATTTTTTTCGATACCATCCTCATTTATTCTCTGGAAAAAGAATATTGTTTCAAAAATATTATTATGAAGATAATTTCTCTTCCACAAGTTCATCATGTTTCGATGAAATTTTTATGAAACATTTTTCTCTTTCGTTTGTTAATCATTTTTTAAAGAGTTAATTTTGAAACCCATTTATTTTTTATAGGTTATTCTAGGAATATAAGAATAATGTTTGTTTTATGATTATCAATAAGTTATATGTATATTAGTTGTGGTTATTTGATAATTTATATGATGGGGAACCCCAGATAGCTTTGGGTGAGTCTGTAATAGTTTATATGATGGTGAATCCCAAACAGAACTGGATGAGCCTAATACAGATTATACAATTGGTTATCCTAGATAGGATTGTGTGATCCTGTTACAACATATATGGTGGGGTGGACAAGATAACACCAAGTGATCCCATTTTTTATTTAACAATGGGTGCACCAAGATAGTGTTTCAATTCATTTGGTAAATATTATGTTATTCATAGAATTATATAGAAATTTTCCATATGGTTATTCCAATTGTAAGGGTTGTGTACGGGTTATATGATGATGATGTTCCAAGATACTAACACATTATATCTAATACTTACCTGGGTTTATAATGTTTCCTTTGATCATTATTGATGTCACATGGCTCATGATTATTCCTTTATATTACTCTTTCCTTTTTAAATCATTATTCCATGCTTCATGAATTATGATTTAGTTATTTTGGGTTATGATATATTTTATGATTCGTTCATGCACTCTGAGTATACTGTCATAGCATTATACACATCAAATTCTCATTGATGATATTCAAATGTTAATGATTGTGTTTAAACATACATATAATTTGATCTCACCCATCATATGTTTACTATTCATATTTTATAATGAATGCTGTTGAGTGAATAGAAGGGATTTCATACAATTGAAGATGATTACTTATTGAAAAATAATAAAATCTGGTTTAAGTAAGAGAAATTATCATTTAACAACATGGGTATTTTTTATATAGGTGTTTATCCAAACTCTATGAAACTCTAAACCTAAAATTTACTTTAGAATATAATTGTTCCAATTTTTAATTTTTATGTTTTAAGGTTGGGTGGGAAAAAATTATGTCACAATTATTGATATCAATTACATAAATTTAATGTTAATTATTTCAACACTGTATTTGAGAGTGGAGTTTTAGGGTTGTTATAGTTGGTATCATCAGTTGGTTTAGATAAATTTGAAGATTATGATGTCTTAATGTGAGGTTATCTTTAGATTTATGGATACCATCATAGGTATATAATATTAAAGTGGATCATATGTTAAAATTCTAGGACACCCATTTTGAGGTTTTATGTGATGATATTGTAAGAAGATTAATTAAACATATAGAGATAGTTTGTTATCTTCAATTGTAGAAGAATATTTTGTTTAACCTGAGGAATGAATTTATATATTGTGAAAATAATATTAATGGTATTTATATCCTTATGGGTTTATATTATGTTGGATATTAAGGTAATTATAGAAGGACAAGTTTAATAAAAAATATTACCATGAGAAATATAAGTGATTTTATTAATTAGTTATTATTATTATTTAAAAAAAGATCTTTGTACTTTTCTTTAATTTGAAAGGAATCAGATTACATTTTAGGTTAAGAAAATCATTAATGTTGGGATTATTTAGGAATCATTTAGTTTGAACAAGTGGTATTACTGTTGAATTTTACTGAGTAATGTATTATTTCATCACATGATGGTTTTCTCATTTTGGTAAAAATCATACCATATGACAACCATTTTGTTTTTCATTAATGTCTAAATAGTGATGGAATAGATATATTATCTTTTTTATAGTTATATTTTCATTTAAAATTTATTTTCGTAATTCATATATGAAAACATCTTCATGAATACCCATCGTTTAGAGAAAAAGATGATATTACGGAGGAAATTGGAAAATGGTAGAAATTATACTCATCAAGTACATACAATTATTTGATCTATTATCCTAGATTTCAAATTAGTTCTCCAACTATATTAAAATGTTCTTGAAATAAAAATTATATCAATTTACATGTATATCTAATGAATAAGATGATATTTTAAATAATCATGGATTTATTGTTTTGAGGCACAGGATGTTGCATTAATAATTAACATTTTTGTCATCAATGACATCATTAACTCTCCATAAATAGTTACTTTTTCCCTTATGTCAAAATATTCACATCCAATCCATGTTCTCCCATTTTGTAACCTAAATTTTTTCATTCTAGATGACCCTTATAATTTCATTTCACTTATTTTAAGGAAGATGTTTTATTACCCTTTTCTATGATGTTATTTTACAAAAGAATTATTTTCAAATATCTTATGGTTGATTACCAAGAAACATTTCAAATTTCATGATAAATAATATTAAATTGGGGATGTAAGACTATGATATTTTAAATGAATCAAATTCTGGTTGATAGCATAATTGATAAACAACACTGACTTTAGAAAGGATTATAACTCCCAAATAATTTATGATATATTTCATCTGAAATAAAATTAATGTCTTAAATTTATTTTGGTATAGGTAGCCTTTATAGTTATTATATTCAGTATCCAATTCATCAAGAAACATAAAGCTTAAATGAGCTTTAATATATATACCCTTTAAAACCCAACCGTAAAACTAGTATAGATAAATAATAATAGCAACATTCTAATATATATATATATATATATAATTCCTACTCAATATAAATTATTTAAAACTTTTTATTGAATAAATAAAAAAATTCTATTGATTTGATTGTTTAAAAAAAAGTTGTCTTCTTTAAAAATATTTTTTTTTATTTTTTCATAAAAAATAGATTGAATAATTATTGGACCTTCTATAATATTTATTTAATAAAATTAACATAATTGTTTTAATTATAATATCAAAATTTACCGTGGTGTAATTTTTTATTTTTAAAAAATAATATTGAATTTTTAGTGAATAGTGACAATAATTATATTTGTAAAATTATCATTTCATTTCAATAAATAAATCAATTTAAAAGTATCATTATATTTTGAATTATATTTAAAGAAAAAAATTATTATTTATATATATTTAACTAACTTAATTTGTTTTTAATAAATTTTATATTGGATTTTATAATATGTTTATATTTGGGTAAAAATTGGGTTCTTTTCTAAAAGATATTCTAAAATGCATAATGTTTCTCCATTTGAAATAATCAATATAATACCTAATTAAAAATGTATAAAATTTAATATAAATAATTTATATCAAAAAAAATTAATTTATATTCATAAAAGTAATATTTTTATTCACATAATTAATATAAAATCATCTATAGGTTGAAAACTACACTTCCTGAAATATTCATTTTTCATCACTGCTGCTAATATTGTTTTAAATTTAACATTTATAATTATTTGAGAGAAAATTGAAAAAATGAATTTCATATTTTGAATCCAAATAATTTTTATTATTTAATATGGTAAAATTAAATTTTGATCCTAATTATTACTGAAAAATTGATTACCTATATTAATGTTAAAATGGGGTTTTGAATGTTCCATGTGCTTGGGATAAAAATATTTATTTCACAAAATAAGAATTATTATATTATAAATTAGATTTAATAAATATTATTATTATGAATATTTTATCTAATAATTATCATTTAATTGTATTCATAATGACAAATTAACTAGGTAAATTAAAAGATACAAGTTATCTTGATAAAAACTAAAAGGGTAAAATTGAGTAAATAAAAAGGTCAAGGAATAGAAAGTTAAAAATTTTATTATTTTTATATTTTGGATCCATGTATTTATGAAATGAAACATACGATCCATTTTTAATCAATTTAGGATGAACATGAGATTAGTGTGACCTCCCATTGAAGATTATTTTTCCTTATTTATTAAAATCAAACTCCTCCTTAATTATAAAAGGCCACCCTATACCTTCTCTTATTTACAAAAAAAATCTATATGGTTATTAAAATAACTTAAAACCCCCTTAAAACATCCCTCATATCATCATAGAGGACTTATTTTTGACAAATATTCATCATAGTAATGATTTTTCTTCAATCCTAAGGTAGATACCCAAAGAAGGGGTAATTTTCATGTAACACCCCAAGCTTCTACGGTACGCTTCTCTTTGAATAATGTGATAGCGTGTGTTGTACGCAACACCGAGTTCTAACACACCATAACCAATCAAACTAGCCGTTATGAATATTAATACCTACTTTTTGAAATTATATATATTTTATATTTCAAAATGGACTTAATTTTTGGATTTGGAATATCAAATTTAGCATAAGGTGAAATTTTGGTACTTTTCGGATAACTTTAATATTTTGATGAAAAGTGAAAATTACTAAATTTTAATTAAAAACAAATTTTTTAATCAAAATAATTAATAGTGATAAATTATGAATTTGAATGGTTTTAAAGTATATTCAGAATATAGTTTTACCATTTAATTCAATGTTGGTCATTGGACATAATTTTACAATTAAACCGGACATAAACAAGTGTCAATCTTTTGATAGTTATTATCTCTTAAAAACACGCTTTTTGTTTTAACAACTGGAATTAATTTTAAATTAATTTCTTCCAATTATGTGTGCTGAATTTGGAAAAATGGATTCCATATTTGTAATCAGGATGTTCAAATTGTGTAAATAGGTAACTTTTATTTTTATACATTTTGAATAATTACTTCGGTAAATATTTTATTTACCATGGTTAAGGGTAAATCCGGTAAATAAGGGTTAACAAATAATATTATAATAATAATAAATTACCCTAAAACGTGTCCTATAATTATTGTTTGATACATGTTCGACCATAGGAATCTTTGGGTTGATTTTAGGACCCCATGGAGCCACTTTTAGGTGATAGGGACACTTTATTTTAATTAAGTTAAAATGAATACAAAAATGACACAAGCATATATCTTTTAGAAAAACAATTTTTACATAGGGTTATATATGTTAAATTTTCAACTATAAATATTCATTAGAAATATAAAAAGATTTCCTACATAATTATATTTTATTTATAATTTTTAGAGATTACATAATTTAATTTATGTTTGAAACAATGATGATGAAGTAATTAACATAATAGTGAAAATTTAAATTAATTGATATTATAAATAACAAAATAAATATATTTTGAGACTTTTAATGAATTACAATAATTTTCTAGGATAATATGACATATTATTATTGAGTTAATTAACGTTTTTTGAAGTAATAATTATGTTATTAGTTTCATAAAAATCAACTATTTAATAGTGTCAAAATTGACATAAAAGAGTTTTTAAAACAAATATTATATTATTAATTGATATTAAATTCCTAAAAATCTAAGGTTCGTCCAAGAGACTTATATCATGATATTTGTATCATTAATGGACCACTTGGGGGTCTCTTGGATGTATATAGTAAGTTTATTAACTATATAATATAAAAATACAAAGTGACATGTTAAATGTCAAACTAATTAACTAAGAGTTAATACTTTAATATAGTAACCCAAACCTGTCTAAATTCTATTGGTTGAATAGTTTTAGACCTATCCCCACCTAAAAATTTAAATAATAAACTTTTTAGCCATTATAAACCGAATATGTATTTATTATAAATTAATATTTCTAGCTTTTCCAAAGGTGCCCCTCACCCCTCTTATAAAAGGGCACTCCTCCTTCTCATTTCTTCACACCTTCAAAGCCTTTTGGTTCGGCCAAAATCTGCCCAAATACTCTCCCAACATCCCTCAATACAACCTAGAGGCCTTAGTTGGATCATAAAGCCATCCTAAGGAGCCCTTTTGATCAAATCAAAATGAAGAACCCGAAGAAGAGGTAATGATTTCACCACCCTTTTCCATGTTCCTTTCTTCTACCACTTCTTCTTCCTTTGTTTTTACCATTATAAAATAATAACTCCAATATCATATATATACTGTGATGTTATTATAAAAATGATACAACCATATTCAGTATTCTATCCATCCTTTTAATAACATGTCACCATACGTGCGTACGTATGGCTTACCATCTCCACGTCGTGGTGTAATTATTATACAATATATTATTATTTGGATGGGTATAATAATGATGTGTAAATCATGTAAATAATAAATATAACATGTTAATGATTCTGTATATATGATATACCATCCATTTATATTTTATTTTAATATCAAAAGAATGATATTGTCGCTCGTGCGTACGTACGGACTACCGTCTCCACGAACGTGATGAGATTCATTCTCCATCGTATCCATTCAAGTATAATTATCATTTGATGATTTAAAAATGATTTTTAAGGAATTGATATCATTATGTATATGAATAATATACAACCTATCCATGAAAAACATGGCTTATGCAACAAAACATATAAAAGAAAACGAGTAAGTTTGCACCCGAAACGACGATAATACTAAGATATTATTAACAAAGAAATGTTAAAAGATCATATATGATATCATATGAATGTATATGATTATTTTATAATTTAATAACAATTATTTCACCATTATCTAGGAGTTTAACCTACCCCAACCAAGGAAAAGTACAAGTTAAGGGTTATTTCACAATCTCTTCATTATCCGAGGTTGTTTATACATAATAATCTTCTGGGATCTCTTTATCATCCACATCCATGTTTCTTAAAAATGTATTTCAAAACATTTTTACTATTTAAAAGAATATGGGATAAAGTCATTTATACCCTTGTTTGACTTTTTATAAGAGTTTTATAAAGGAATTTTTCCTTCATTTTCCAAACAAGGTGCTTTTAACCTTCTCGACAGAATTAAGGTAAGAATGTTTTTTTAACTTATACGGCGGGTGCGGTTATTTTCTGCCGTTATAAAATCGTCGAAGCTTCCCTTACAAGCTTATAAGAATATTTTCAAATAAAAGGTTTTATTTTATAAATATATGACTCTTAAATGATTTCAAAAATAGAAAGATATATTTCTCTAAAAAGAGTTTTGATTTCATCTATGTCAACATCCTTTGATGTATTTTAGGCTTATTTGATGTTGATTTATTATGATACAAAACTTTTATATTGTATTGAAGGTTTTGTGATATGTTTGACTGTGGATGTTCTATTTTTATACCGTTCATATTTTATGGTGAATTTATTGACATTTCCTATTCTAGTTTTTATACGAATGATTATGTTATGTTTAAACCTTTTCATATGGGAATGCATTGGACTTAATATGTGACGGGTGGAGCCTGCTATAGCTCCTCGATGCATCTGTAGGTCTCATGAGACAAACTAGTGTCTTGGTACAAGGCCTTGGCAAAATCTTATTTGTAGTCTTGGCACGAGGCCTTGGCTATGTGGTTATGATAGTCTGGCATTATGCATTCCATCATTATGAAAGTGGTTATTGATATTGCATGTGATTATTCGATTAGTAGAATATCCATGTGAATAAGTAAATGGCATTATTTCATTTCACTTTTTCCATACTATGTTGAAGTTCAAGTTTAAAAGGATTTTGTTTTAGTTATACATTGCCTGAAATATTTATTCTTATTTATGAAATTTTCCGCTATATTGTTATCCTTACTGGGCATTTGAGATCACCCCTTTTCTATGTTTTATTTTTCCCAGGAAGTGAAGAAGTAAATTATGAATGACCTTCAGGGATATTATGTGGGGATATGAATGTGGAATATGGAGACAATATGTTGTTGTAGTAGTTTTTCACTTTATGATGTAATGTAAAACTTTATGAATATATCTAGTGTTTCCAAGGCTACTAAACCAATTGGTTTTTCGAGATTTGATCTTTCTTGTGATTATGCCAATGTTATGTAATAATGCACCGACTCTAGGTAACTGGGGTCGGGGTGTTACAGTTCATCAATGAGAATTTTAATTTTATTTATTCCTCCACAACATTAAATACTTATTATAAGATAATGAATTAAATACCCCATAATATTAAATATATTTATACATTGTTATGTTAACTTAATAACTTACCACTATCTCCACTTCAATCAAATGGGTTGTGAAATCATCATTCGTGTGTTGGGAAAAGTACCACCTCGCGAACTAATGTCATTTGTTTTTTACATTACCAACTCTCAATGTTGTGAATATTTTGGATCTGAAGAATATATATGCTATTTCTGAAATAATTGATAATCTGGATTCATTATATCATATATTCTTTTTTTACTTTCCATTCTGTAGGGGGTATGATAACTTATCTTTTGTGTTCAGTGGACTACCTCCTCGTGAAGCAATGTGATTCGTTTTTCACTAATATTTTACATAGAAGGAAATAAGGGTAAATATAAAAATATATGTCATATAAATGACATAATAATGATATTAGTGAATTATTTATCATTATTAAATAATATTATATTATTTCTTTCTTCCATTTTCACTCAATAATAAATGATAATTTTGTTCGTGTACGTGTGGAAAACTGCATTCACAAAGTGATGTGAATATATATTCATTACTACAAAATATTAATGATATATATTACTATATTTAAAGAAAAAATTTGTTGTATATGATGTTATGACCATTTTGTATAGATTAAAATTTTTTTACCTCCTTTCCATAATGATTATTGATAAATGGAAAGGTTACTCATGTGTCAGTATGGAATATCGTCTCTATTATTGTAATTTACATAATTCATCAAAATCATATTTAATTATTTGTTTTAAATGTATAATGGATGTATAAATATGATAAATATTTCATTATTATTATTCTATATGTGTTTATGTCTTTACCCCCTTTGACCATACTCATCCTACCAAAGTCGGTTTTTAACAAGTAATTCGAATAAGTTCAAATCAAATGATGTAAAAATAATTGATTAAGTAATCATATATAATTTGTTGATAAGTGAAATAACATTAATAATAAACCTGAAAAAAATAATCAACATATTTAATTAAAAAATATTATTATTCTATAAGATAAGGAATGTGTGTGATAAATTGAACTCTAGGTAAGGGTTTTCTCATCTTACTTATATTTTTGTGAGAAATATGCCTTACTCACAACTAATTTTTGTAATGTGGTGTACATAATAAACATGAATGAATATTATAATTAATTAAATTTATATTATTCTAATTTAAAATCCATATTAGGTTCAATTTTTCATGGTTTCTTGATCTATATATTATAGATTTCACAAGGGGATTCTAGTCTCTCTTTTATAATTGGGAGATGTATTCAAATTCACCATAAGATTAGTATTTGCAGTGTATATAATTTCCATCAGTCAAGTTATATCCTGAATTAAATTAATTTCATGATATTTAATGTTTCATTTGATGTTATTATTTATTGGGTATTATGATAAAAAATTACTGAAGGGGTAAGGTATTTTTTGTCTTAATTTTTCTTATTTCATACATATGTCATGTTATACACATATAATATTTTATGTGGTGTTTATATATCCCATCAGACTTGTAATATCATGAATTTATTCATTACCAATATTTTTTAAGTTTAATTTACTATTATGCATTCATGGGTATTACGATTCAATGTTACTGAAGTTGTAAGTCTTTTATGTCACAATCCCATCATTTATGTGCAATGTTTATGATAAAGTATCCAATATTGAAGTAATGTTATATAACTCTCTATAATTATCATGAAATTTTCTCTCCACTGGTTATTCATGATATTTTCATTTAATGATACCATATTTCAACTCTTTGATACATAGAATAATTGAGATTTTTTTTTTGATAAATCGTCCTTATTTCACTCTTTGGTCAAAACCCTTTTTCATACAAGATCATTTTTTATAA
This sequence comes from Viscum album, assembly GCA_963277665.1. Taxonomy (NCBI): domain Eukaryota; kingdom Viridiplantae; phylum Streptophyta; class Magnoliopsida; order Santalales; family Viscaceae; genus Viscum; species Viscum album. Next base: position 1,571,014,856 of record OY728150.1, on the reverse strand, counting down.
AAATCATTTCAGAAAATTTTAAGATACTTTGAATGATTTGTTAAATACACATTTACAAAACATTTAGTTATTAAAAAAATATTTTTTATCTAATCTTCATCTTGACTTTGAAACAATTTCTATTTTTATTTTATTAAAAACGTGTAATGATTCTCCAATTTAACGTTTAAGGAATGAATAAAAATTCCCACCTACATGTACATTTTTTTCAATGAGTCATTATTTCTAATGATTATAGGTTATTTTAAAAAAATTATTTATAATTGTTTTTAAAAAATTAAAATGTTAAGGTTAATTTTCCTCAAGAAATGTTTTAAATGGTTTTTAAATACTTCTTTATATTCTTTTAATGAATTTTTCAATGAAAATGATTTTCAAATTTTTTTTTTTATTTTTAAATTTTTATTTTCAAAATGAAACTTTTATCTTCCTCAAAATGTGTTTAATGTTATTTTAATGGTATTTACATTTATAGACATTAACAACCATTGTTGTTACTTGTGATCTGATTGGAATAGTTTTTTTATAAAATCTTGATTAAATTTATATATTTAATAAAATTGTTTAAAAAATTATTATTCTGAAATAGTATTATCTTCCATGGGTTAATCATTTTTCAAATATATAGTTTGGAAGAATTTTTCTCTTCCTTTTGTTAATAATTTATCAAAGCGGATATTATGGAACTCATTACTTTTATAAAGGATAATCAGGTTATAAAAGGAATAATGGGTTTTTATGATTATTTAAAATCTCTATATAAATTAGTTTTGATTCATGGAAATCATATATGATATGGAGGCCCATACAGTTTCAGTTGAGACAGTTATACCTTATATGATGGAATATCCTAGATAGTGGAAAGTGAACCTAATATAGATCAAATTATGGGGAAGCCTAAAAAGGATTTTATGCACCTGTTAAAACTTATATGATGGGAAAAACCATATTACATCAGATGATACCATTATATCTTAGATAATGGGTGATCCCAAATAGTTATCCAATATATTGGGTAATGTTTATATTCTACAGAAAATAATATTGGAAGTTGGTATTATGGTTATTCTAATTGTATGGAATCTATAAAGGTTCTATGATGATGATGTTCCAAGATACAAGGACATTATTTCATTGATATCCATGGTTATATAATATTTAATTTGATAAATATTGATATCAAATGGTTCATTATTATTTATTTTTATTACTCCTTAATTATTTGAGACCTTATCCAATACATCATGATTTATGATTTATGTATTTAGGGGTATGAATTATTTTATGATTCTCTCATGGAATCTCATTATATTATTGTACCCTTATAGGTGTATTATTATAATTTATGGCCTTCAAATGTTAAGGAATATGTTTTCACATACAATGAATTTGTGCTCAATATTCTTTTGTTACCTCTTCCCTATGATAGGTTGAAATAATTATCTCTATAAGGGATTTTATATAGAGTATGATTATAAAATAATGTGAAGTAAAAAATGAAGGTTTAATGGGAAAAATTCTCATTTAATGAAATGGATAGTTTTTAATTAGTTTTTTACTAATTTTATAGAACTCTAAAATAAAATTTATTTTAGAATTTATGTGATCTAATTTTTCATATTAATGTTCTAATATGGGATGAAAAAATATCAGGTCACAATAATCTGTATCAAATCTATAAATGTAATGTTTATGATTTCAACACTAGATCCAAATATTCACATTCTAGGATTTTAAAATTGTATGTTTAGAGATTTTTTAATTATATCATACAAACAAGAACCTAAAACTCTCATTACCAAACACACATGAGAATATAAGGAAATTTACATATAAAACAATGAATTTAATGAAATTTGATTGACCAAAATGTGGTGAAATACTATTATAGAACCATATATGATATTATAAATTTGAGTATGGTTCTAGTATAAACTAATAAGATGTGTAAAATCATTATATAATAGGTTAAGTACTATTAAACTATTGAAAATTGTTAGGTAAGGGACACCATCTCAATTTATCTTCATTGAGGCATATTGTAATGTTATGCACCTGATTTTTATAATATAGTTTATATAACTCCCATTTGATATGAAATATTTATATCACATAATAATTCTTATAGTTTTAAGTTTAAATTTAAATTAATTCATCCAATTGGATTTTATATGAACGATTCCAAGTGGAAAATAATTTCATAACTCAATTTTATTTCACAGGGTAATATTACTTCTTCATTTGTATATGATATTATAACATTATGTGTTTAATAAATTTTGATTGTCTTGTTTTTTATTTCCTATTTTTCTTATTTAGATTCTCATATGATAAACATAACTTATTCATTGATTAAAAATCACATAAATGTTGTGATCACGTTAAGGGATTTCGCTTCCTTTTTCATTTCATTTAGATATTTTTTAATACGCACCTATTAATTTTTACATAGTCTATATAATTCCCTAGTAATGTATTTAATATTAATACATATTTATTAATAAAGGATAATTATTCAGTTCAAGGATATTGATATTATTTTGTAGGTATATAAGTATTCCTTAAACAGTATTCCATTTGTACATATGGTGTTTACATTAGATGTTAATTGATTAAGAGGGGAAATATTGATAAATATTTATCCTTTGGTCAATAAAATATTTGATGATAAATAATATAGGATCATGAATTCAATTTATTTTATGATATATCAGAAATGGTTCTGACATGTAGTTATAAGTGGGGCCCAATTATATATTTCCCCTTGGCTCATAGATAACTCTCATGAGACAAATTACTTAGACAAATCATGTTAGTTTTTACCCATTAGTTTAAAATAGTCTTTTATGATAACATTATGGTATCGTCCCCATGATTCTCGAGATCATAACATCTCATTATTAAGAGGTTACTTCATTGATATTTGACATATAATTATTATCTTTGAGTTTTTCATAATGACATTATCTTTGGAATCATTTCATTCAATTTTAATTGATTAAATGGCATGTCTGTTTAGTTATTTAAAATTTCATGTTAGTTATGTCTTATAAAAATTATTATAGTCATGTTATTAATTAAATTAAATGAGTATTTAGTTATGTACATTAACATATTGATTATTCCTTATTAACTAGGGATGGGTACTAAAGAATTTTTTCATTTAAATATTTTTACCTCATCCATATATTTTTTTCCTTTCCCATGATATGATAACGATTTATTGGAATAAGTTAAAATATTCCAAATTTTTTCAATTATTGATCATAGTATTTTATTTCCCCATATAAACTAGGTATCATGATTGTAAATGCATCTCCAAAACCACTAATCTAATAGGTCATTCAGGATTTGAATCCTCGAATCTATCACAATGTATTAAAGTGAGAGACAACTTTGGGATTCTAGAGTCTAGGTAGTTACAGTTGGTGTTGGTTGAAGTTTAGTATAATCATTTGGAAATTGATTAAATAATACATATATTAGTTAACTTAACCAATATAAATAATTTGGGGGTATTTATATATATATATTAATATATATAAGAAAAACTTAATGTTATGGTAAGGAAGAGGTTATGTGTTTTACTTAAATAAGAACATCCCTATATGGATACTACATGTGGACATGGGTCTCACACATTGGTACATATGGTTAATAGTTCTAAAAAAGGTGTATTGGGACTAAATTAGTTATCACCTTATGTATGAAAATGTTCCTTATAATTCACATTGTTAGAAAATCCCAAGGAATATGCTTATGATAAATCACATTTTCATTACAAACCTTTTGAGATGTTTCAAAATAATGATATCTCATGTGAATTTTTTTATTATGATATTTACAGTGAATAAATTTTATTTTCTTTTAAATGTTACATCATATTTATAAATATACATTATTATTTAATATTCATAATTTTATTATCCAATCTAGTACAATCAATTGTTTAGATATCATTTTTCTAAGGAATAAGGTGATGAATACTCATGTTAAATTTACATATTCCAATAATAAGTAATCTAATATATGTTGTTTTGGAACTGAAAAAAAATTGGTTATAATATGGGAACTTAATCCAACTATTAAAAATAACTTTTTTCAGATGGATCAGCATGTTCCATAGCGAGATTCTTTTATGTTGGATTTTATTATGTGACATAATCCCCCATAATATTATGTGACTACTAATCTAATGGTATTTGATAAATTGATTGATTATCTTGAGATGATATTATAGAATTAGTATATGAAAAAATGGAAATGGTTACACTTCTATTGTATTTTCTAAAAGGTCATGTTGATCAATGGTAGATGATGATCCAGAATACATGGGTGGGAGAGGAAATAGAACTCATGGAAAAGAAATATTTTAATGATACATTATTTAAACAACATTTACCTCATGAGAAAAGAAACTAAAATAAATAAAAAATCATGTATCTCTATTAAAAAGAAAGAATAATTTTTTTATGATTATGAGGTTACATTTAAATGGACCTATAGGTATTCTATGAACTATATTTGTAACCCAGAGTGAAATATTGACCATTTATTTCATATATTATACCAAGACTATAAATAACTCTATTCTTTAAAAAAATCATCATTGGAGGAAATTATTTCATGTCACATCAAAATAGATATGTATTTCTCTTGATCCTATACGTTCAAGGGAAATAAATAAAATAAGAGGTCAAATGAGCACCATGAAAAAATGGAATGCATCAAAGAATAATAATACAGAAAATAAATTTCCACCATGTCGGAGCGGTAAAATGATTTATCCTGGGAAATTCTTGAAGGGCATGGGAGTTTGATATAAGTGTGTAGATAAGGTTTATCCAGCTAAATATTTCCAATGGATAAAAGGAAATTCTTTCATTTAGCATTTCGACCAGATTGTGATGGGGAAATATGAAAAAAAATCACAAACATGAATGGAATATAATATATAAGAGGCATAGGGGGATGGATAAGCTTATACAGTCACTATAAAAGAGGTGGATATGCATAATGATTTTGTGGCATGTAAATTAATCATATATTCAAATTTATATACATAATTATTTTACTTCAGAACGTTAATCAATTTTCTATATTCCATGTTTTCCATGAAAATTATATATTGTCTAGCACATAAAGATTCATTTTTTACCGCCAAAACTCCATGTTGAATTCTCAATATAGTAAAGATTGGCCATCTAGTCCCCATTATGAAACATAAAAATTATTTATTTTGTATGTTTATTATCATACCTATATATTAATTCTAACTAAAAATTGATATAGAATTGATTACAAAATATGATGTGAAATTATACTAAAATAATAAGGAAATTAAAATTTGTGATGGGGATGTATAACTATTTATCTCTAGATAAAATATATATTCATCTAAGGAATTTCAAGATTCACCCCTAATAGATCTATTGAATGTGATTCTTGGTGAAAAAATAGAAAATAAAAACTATGGATTTAAATTTAATATTCAAACTTTCTATGTACCTATTATATAAGAATACATTGTTGTATTTCCTTTAAAATTAAATGAAAACCCTAATTAGTGTCAAGTTGATTTTTCTAATATTTTAATATGTGATGCAATATCAATATCAAAGGATCCCTATTTTATGGCCACCATGGATATAGTGAAATTGAATAAAGAAATAGGCGATTTTTGTGATAATGGATTTATTTTCCCCAGTGTTTTACTATGAGGTTCCGTGTATCCATTGTAAAGAATAATGATTGATCCATAATGCTATGAATTTATTATTAGAAAAAACTGATAGTATGATAATGATAATCTATCATCTTCCTTCAATTGATGAATTATTTTATCAACATCATATAGAACCATATTTTCTAATGATTGAAATTTATTCTTGGCATTATCAATTGTGAGTAAAGAAGGAAGACATTCTAAAAAAATATTTTCAAATGAGGTATGAACATTAAATTTTTATAGTAATTCCATTTGGATTGAATAAAACACTATTTTTTTAAGGATCTAATGAAAAAATTTAATTAATATTTATATAATGTTTATGTTATTCATTGATGATGTATTTTTATTCTAAAATCCATTTGGACCTTAATTATTACTTTTGGATTAATCATGAGACTATTACAAAAAAGGAGAGTTATCAAAACTTTTTCAAATTATTTTTAAACAATTTTTCTTATAAAAATAATTTTTTTTTCAATATTATGATGATAAAATTCATAACAAAATTAAATATATGAATGTCAGTAAATTATCAGACTGCAATAATAAAGACGGTGTTCTGAAATTTTGATAGAGATTATGTGTTATATATATCATTGTTAAGGAATTACATGTTGAACCCAACCCATGTTATCACCTATGAAATATATATAGTGGTAATAATGTAAAAAACTAGGATATTATGACTTATTTTTTATTAAATAATTCAATTTCTTTGATAGCTTGTGATGCACGAAACACCATGTTTGATAAAAAATATTCAATTAAAATATTATATAAACATTACAATTATAACATAGACATTATGTTTTAGGGTATGAAGAGTTTTAAATAAATTTTGAAAAAATTATTATTTATAAATTTATGAAATAAACTAATCAGATATCAATATATTAGAAATAAAATAATAATCATCTAATAGGAAATTAAGTTTTTTTTCACAGTCTATTTTCAAAAAGAAATCGATTTAATAACTTCTTGCACACATATGATAAAATTAATTTATGAATCATTTTATAAAATTTAATTTATAAAAAAAATTATTTTTTAAATCATCATATCAAAATTATTATGGGGTGGTTTTTTTATTTTTCTAAAAAGATTCATTTTTTGATAAATAGTGAAAGAAATAAATTTTTATTCAAAAACAACATTTTCATTTAAATTATCTACTATGTAAAATTAAAATTTTAATTTTTTTTTAAATTCAAATTAGTTAAATTATAATATATTCAATACAATTTAGTTAATTATAATCAATTTCATATAGTATAATCATATTAAAACCATCGATATTTTTGTAAATTTCCTCTTTCAAAACCCTATTTTCGTATTATCTATGAGTATAATGTAAAATTAGATTCTACCACTTATATGAGTTGAATTTGAAAAAATGGATTCCATATTTGGAATCATAATTTTTTATATTATTAGATAAGGTCATCTTAATTTTTGACCAAAATGAATAGTAAAAAATAACAATTAATTATAGTAGTTAAGGTAAAACTGAGTTTTTCATGGATTAAACATTGAATATATGTGTAAAAATAACCTATATCATTCCAAAAACATATTTTATGGCCATATTATGACTGTATGATCTATATGGGTCATGAATAAACCATTTTTTAGCTTGTGTCATTACAACAATGTCAATGTAATTGATTATTTTAACAACTTAATGTGTGTCATATCTCTACTTATAAAATGAAATCCCTCTACTTCTTTCCTAACACCTCCCACTGCCCTTTTTATTCACCAAAACCTCAAAAAATATCCCAAAATTTCAATCATGTGTTTCAATAAGAGGATATCTAAATAAGGTTTCACTTTGAGAGGGTAACTGTCTTAACAATGTTGCTTTGTTATCATTCTTATTTTTACACCATAAATTATGTCCTAACACATAAAATATATTAAAACTATTATATACCATATATTTATACATCAATATGTTAATCGAATAATATTAAGAACTATCCACATCCATCAAAATTGGAATCAAATCGTTGATCATGAGTTTGGAGGACTACCTCCTCAAAAACGTATGTCACATATTTTACATTAAAACCTATCATGGAAGGATATAATGACATAATTTATGTTTATATATAAAATATAAAATATTAATATTATTTTTAAATTATAATATCACATATAACTTTTCACTTTCAATACTATTTAAAATATTATTTTGTTGCTCATGTGTACGGTGAACTGCAACCTCATGACGTGATGAGAAGCGTCTTTCACAAACACTTTACTTGGAATGTAATAAGGTTAAAAATAATTTATATTTGTGATTTATATGATATTACATTGGTTATATAAATTTAATATATCACTAAATATCTTACCATTTCACCAATTAATGGAATGATATATCCAATTGAGTATATATACAACCTATCGTCTCTATGATGAGATGAAATTCATTTTCTACTACAAAAATTAAATAGTGGATATAAAGGGGTATATAATGATGAAATATGAAATTTATAAAATTATTATCATTATGGAGGTGATTTTATTATAACATATGTATAAGAACTGAAACATTAAATACAAAACATTCTCGATAAAATAAGGAAATTATCACCCAAAACAAAGAAAATTATGGAATATTATTCAAAAATGAGTAGTAAATTGTTATAATATAATCATATATGATATTATAAATTATGGTTCTCATATAAATTAAAAAAAATCATAAAATAATTATACATTATTTTAAAAAACATTCAATTAAATAAAACAATTAGGAAAGGGACTCAGTCTCAATTTTTGTTCATTGGGGCATATTGAAATGTTATTAAACTACATTATTTTATTTAGTGTATATACTATCCCTAATCTAATATTAGTATTTATAAATAACTAATGTTATATTAGGATTCAATTTTAATTATTTCATGAAATGGTTTTTGAAATTAATTTTATTATGTGTTAATGAATTTCATAACTCATTTTTTTCATTGGGTAATATTACTTCTTCATTTTCCATTGATGTTCGGTGATTATGTGTATAATTAATTTTTATTATATTATTTTAATTTTAATTTTTTTTATATATGGATTTACATTTTATTCACATATTCTGTTAATTTATTAATTCTCACATCAATTTTATGACCATTTTAATGAATTTCATCTCAATTTTCATTTCATTGATCAATTTTGGTAATATGCACCTATATACTTTTAGATGGTGTATATACGTACCCTATTATTTATTTAAAATGAATACCTATAAACTAAATATTTTTAATGTTTCAATTAAATTATATATATATTATTTTTTCCAGGGATATAAATAATTATTATACTATACACCATTTGAATAAATTATTTTTACTTTGAAGGTTATTTGATTAAATATGGAAATATTGATAAATGTTTATTAATTACTCAATATATACATTATATGATAAATAATATTGATTCATGAATTAAATAAATTATTAAATATATGAGTAATTCTTTGGACAAGAAGTTATGGGTGGTTCTTGGTTATATTTATACCCCTAATGCATCGACATGTCACATTAAGCAAATTAGTTAACCAGATGAGATGGGTTTTAACAATATTGTTTTTAATTTTCTTTTGAATGAAGATAAAGATAGAGGTATCAAGATTCATGGGGAAATTAAATATACTAATTATGAATTAACTTAATTTATAATTCATTTATTATTGTTATCTATGATATTTTCACAATGATATTATCTCTCGATGAATTTCATTCTCTTTTTATTTATTAAATGGATGGTGAGTTTCATTTTTTGCCTTTCATTATTGATTATTCTTTATCCAAAAATTATATTCAAGTTATTGATAAATGAAATTTGTGTTCAGTTATTTTTCATTTTATTTTTGTTCTTATTAATTTATTCATGGTAGATTATTCAGTATTTATCCCTTACTGAGCATTTAAACCCATCCATATTTTCATTTCATTCACCAAGATATACAGAAGAATTATTAGAATCAGTTTCTGGATGCCAATTGTTTTCAACTACGAGGATTTATATTTTATTTCAAAATATAAAATGAGTATCATGTTACTATTAAACAAATCAATCATTTTGTATTTTATCCCACAAATCTAGGCTAATGTAATAGTATATAAAGAGGCTGTGAGTAAGTAGAGTATAGGTCATTATAAAAAAATATTGAAATTATGATTTAGCTTTAATTAGAGTATAACGACAAAAAAAATTATATGAAACTATGAGTATTCAAAAATAGTTGATATATTTGTTACCACTACACACATATAAACTGAAAATCATTATGTTAAAATATTTTAATCATAATAAAAGTGGAGTTTGGAGTCATTGTTATAAATTCAAAAATATTTCTTAAAAAAGGATCATTTTTGTTCAAAAAATTACTAATTTTTATAAACTAATATCTAAATATAGTTTTGTTCTAAAATAAATATTTACACAAATGGGAAATATAGAAACTATTGATAAATAAACCACTACTTTTTTATTTTATAAAACTACATTAATGATATTTTTCCCCTCAAATAAATCTCATCTACATGATAATGATATTACAGAATTAAAAGAATTAAATTATTTCTATATTGTAATTTAATATAACAATACTAGTTTTGTTATAATCATTGGGTGTTGTAAAAGGATTATTCACACATCTTTGTACTATTAGCACAATATTATTTTTTTAAAAAAAATATCTTGGGGAGGAAAATATGAGTTAATTCATATTTCATATATGAATGGAAATAATAAATCAATCATAATCATATATTATTTCCTTCCAGATCTCAAAAGAACATACAATAAATGATGTTACATTAGATAATCATGATGTTTTAAATAAATATATGTATAAGAAATTAATTTTTAGAACAAAATAACACAAATCATGTAGAAAAATAAAGATAAAGAAGGAGAGTCTATATTCAACAATAAACCAATGTGTAATATTGTTCAAAAAACTCCAAGAAAATCCAAAAGTGTGATTCACTAGTAAAATACAATTTTATTCTATTATAGTGTAGGTACCACCATGGGAATTGATAAAGAGTATATGAAATTTAGTATTGGTGGAAGAATGTTAATATTAAACAAATGGGAATCAATCTGAAAAAGGAAAAAAAGACCGTTTTAGTGGAAGATATCTTGGAGGAAGAGGTTGATGTTTAATGGAGGATTAAAATAAAATATATCAAAAAATACCATAATAAAACTTGTTTAAAATATAAGTTAAAAATTTAACGTTCCAATATGATACATGATAATTTCCACAAATAATTTGATAGTATAAAAAATAAGTTTGAGAATGGATAAGAGAATGTGACCTCAAAAGACGAAAATTAATTCCACATGATAAAAAATAGAAATTTCATAATATTTTCTCTAAAATCCATGACCTATGTGTTTATGAGGACCTATGTAGAAGGTAATGGGTGAATGTACACATTTCATGGAATTTATTAGTAATTCTTTCATCTTGTGAAGAGTTTTTAATATAAATTAATCTTTAGAAAATATATTCATGTTCAATAATTTCGTATATTATATAAATTATTACAAAAAAATGTAATGTTTTATGAGGAAAATTAACCATATTACTCAACGATAATTCTTCATTTGAAAAAATAATTGGACCAAGAATAATTCTCACAAATATAATGTTAAAAATAGTAAAATTATATTGTTTTGGAATCATTTATCTACCAATTTTCTCAAAAATAACAGAATGGGATAACAACCTTATTCTCAACTATTTTAATTTTTTCATTAATTTTAGGGAATGGTGGTGATGTATATATCTTTGTGGATAATATATTGAAAAATTATTCTCTCAAATATTAATAGGAGATTATATATCACAATGTTATACATTATCTATTCTTGTTATTGTAAAAAATATATTATAATGAGATCATCTATGACGAGATGTATCAAGAATCTATCAGTTAAAGGGGTATTAAGAATATTCTAGAATTATCAAATCCTATTAATATGGATTCTCCCTAAAGTCCTTGGAAAAATGGTTTTGATGATGCATGTTTGGGGTCCTAGCATCCACTTTTTTCAAGAATAAATATTTATGATTATTGCGAGAACATGGGATTATCAATGACATGAACAACTAGTAAAATTGAGGGATAGTTCATTAAAGAGTGTATACAAGTTGTCTTACATTATTTTAAAACATTATTTATATGAGTGAAATAAATCTCATAAAAAATAACATGATAATGTTTTTAGTAATATATTTAATTCAAAATGGTTATCTAAATAACCATAGAGAGAATATTTTTTTATAGGTATAATATAATTATTGTATTATGGGAACTATATATTTTTCTAAACATTATTCTCTTATTTCTAACATCAATAAGGGATCACATAGATATTGATATTAGAAATTGAGGGTAGATGGATTTATATTAATTGATATATATCTATAATATATTTCTTTATATGTTTTTTTAATATGGTGGAATATTAAAATATTGACTGAAAAATATTTAAAAATATTTTATCTATTTATGCTAACAAAAAATCTAGCAGCAGATATTGTTAAACCCACATGGTGTAATAATGTAATTTTTGTTAATAAAAACGATTCAAATATCCTATAATAAAATATTATATGATAGTTTTTATAATTCCAAATAACATGTGATTTTAAAATTAATATGATGTATGGAATAAAGGATTCATATGTTTTGGTTTTTTCATATTGGTTGATGATTAATGAAAACATTATAGAATAAAATACTATAGTGTAATGTTAATTTTAATAATTTTTTATAGGGTAAGGGATAATGTATGATATGATTATATTGGATTAATTATGATATATCCATATACTTCAAAATGAAATTTAAATTGACTAAGATGTTTTTACATGAGTGTATAGGGCCCTAGATCACCTTGAGAGGGGAGGTGAGAATCAAGGTGTAAAATGTTTTTTAATAACATTGGATACTGTTCCCAAATTGATTGGAGCATGATAAAACTATCTGAAGGAATAATATAGTAACCAATCATTCATATGTAAAGAAAAAACACATTAGTTTTATTTAGATCACTACTGAGGTTGAGTAGTAGGATCAAAAATGAAGTGTGTATTCATACAAAAAACAACCCAATATTCACTAGCTATGTAATACAGATGTTTAGACACATTCACTCTATTCTAAACACATTTCCTTTATATGATTTTAGGGACACCACATTGCCTCCCATTAAAAACTTACCTAAAATCCCCCCAACTCATTACATTGTGTGATGTCTTGCTCGGTTTAATGACATGAAGGTTCCATCAGTAGATTTGTGTTTATGTCTTTTTCACTAACTAGAATAATACGTATATTTCATATATGTACTAAGTTGTTGTTCTTCACTACACTATTCACATAAACCATATGTTCAATAGTACTGTTCATGAATCTCCTATCCTTCGTGAAACCCCCTTTATGTCTCAATGAATTACTTATCTTCATGAAAACACACTCTTTAAAAAAGCTCCCAACCTTTGAGAAGCTCACATAATTCACAGAACAAAATTTCCATCATGATGCTCACTGCCTATTTGGAATGAACAACCCCTATGAAGCTAATTCCCTTCACAGTACACTATGTTATCATGAAACACGCAGTCTTTGAGAAACAATCATAACTCATAAGAATTTCTATTCATCAAGACATTACCAATCATTTCATGATTCTCAAACTCTCATAGAAATTTAGACACTCTATTCTCCCATCCTATACAAAATCATATCGATTTATACTTTTCTCTAATTCTATTCATGTATAATAAAATGGTGGTATCTGCTGACTTATAGGCTCATCCTTTTACAAATATTCCAATCTCATAGTGGATTTCAGGTGAAGCTTCATATTTATGTCACGAATCTCCTTCATTCGTGAAGATCAATTCAAATTTAATCTATTTCCAAACATTCTTATATTAGTACTAATTTACCATCATGCCCACACGTATTCAGAAGATTCTCATAGTTTTAAAAATTTACTGTCATCCCACCATGTCATTCATAATTTTTATTCTCAATGTTCTATATCATCTTGAATCTCAGCCTTCACAAAACCTAGTCATCATGAAACTGAATCCATTATGATATTTGAGATGATTAAATCTAGGAAATCCACCTTTCAAAAATCTTGTTTAATATTCTCTTTACCTTTTTGAAACTTGATTATTTTGATTTACATGATGTAGAATGGTTTTCCTTCTCTTTAGTGGAAACTGAAGGAACCTTATCTTTACTTCCCATGCTTGATATATCAACATCATCAAGATTATATTGAGAATTAGAAACTACCTCTTCATTATATAAGAGGGATTTCTTCAACTTTCAATTCCATATATTTTTCTACCCATCAATGTCTTGTAGAATATAGGTTTCTATTCCAAAATCGGTAAATCTTCATCAAAACTTCACTTCAATGTTAACTGAATAATAAAACTTAAATCTCGAAAAGATAATAGATTTACTGTAGATAATCAAAAATAGGTGAATCTTGGCTATGATACTACTTGTAGGACCCCCAGAGTACCCTACGAGGGGAGAGGTTAATCAAGTGGTCAACATTTTCTATCAAAACATTGGATCTTGTTCCCAATTTTTTAAGAACATGTTAGACTTATCAGAAGTATTTTTACCATAATTAAACACTCCCATGTATAGATTTACCACAATATTTTTAATTGGTTCAGTAATAAAGGGAAATTCCAGGGAGGGTACACTGCATATTTGTCGGTCATACCAAAAACCACTAATCTTCACTAGTTGTGGAATACAGAAGTTAAGAGAAGGTCATTCTATGCTAGGAACACTATAATTAAAATATTTTATGGATACTGTGTTGCCTCCCATAGAACACTTCCATCAACCCCCTATCTCACTACATTAGGTGAAGTCTTACTTGGTGTAACGAATTGAAGGTCACTTCAGTAAAATATCATTTAACTTTTTTCCCTAAATATAATGAGACTCTACTTGTATAGATATCCTGAGTTGATGTTTACGAATATATTTTTCACTTAAGCCTCATGTTTAATACTACTATTCATGAAGCATCAATCCTTCTCAAAACCCTATTTTGGTTTCATATAATTACAAACCTTTGTGAATCCAAAAACATTCATGAATATCCCAACATTTTTGATTTTCACAGCATTCATGGAACAAAACTTCCTTCCCAAATCTCACTTCCTTCTCAATGCTCACGACCTTCTCCAAAAAAAAATCTTTTGTGAATCTCACTTTCATTATGGAATGATAAGTATTCATGAATCTCCGTATCATCACAAAACAACAATAACTCATAATATTTTTCATAGGTCAAAACATGACCATTCTTTTAGTAGTTCCGAACCTCACATTTAAATCCAGATTCATAAATCTCCCTACCTTCATGAAATCGGAGTGATTCAATATTTTCTAAAATTATCATAATGTATAATGAAGTGGGGTAGCATCTTTTTTATAAGATAGCCTCTCATAAAAATTTAATGATCCCATAAGAAATTTCTTAAACATCTAAATTCTTGTTTTGGAATATCATTCAATTGTGAATATCTATTTAAATTGAACCTCTTCACAAACATTCTCTTAGTTTCATAGATTTTCAGTCACACCATCATGTATTCATGAAGATTCTCATAGTCACAATGATTTACTAGAATCCTATCATGCCTTTGGTGATTATTGTTCGCACTACTCCACATCTTTACCAATATCAAACATTATGAAACCTAGACTTTGAGAAACTCATTCCTTTACCATATTCAATATGGGTTAATCTTGAAAACCCACTTTTCATGAAGCTTTTTCATGATTCTATAAACTGTTGTGAAACATAATCCTTCCTCTTAATTTTGAGCCAAAAAATTTGGAAAACATTGGTAAAGGACACCACCTTCTATACTATATCAATATTTTACTATTATATAACATTTATTGAAAAATCTGTGGCCCTCAAAATATGCATTTAAAATAATAACAAAGTAGACTTAGTTTTCAACAATGAAAATCCAGAGTTCTAACAATATAATACTTTATGATTTTTAGTAATCTTTAGATAAATTCAATATGTCACCATCCACTATCAATACCTAATAGGTGAGAAAAAACTCATCCCAAACTCTAAGTCTTGGTGAGAAAATCATAGTGTATAAAATCAATGGTGAAGCATGAAATAGGTTCTCAGGATTTTGAATAATAAAATATTTCCCAGAAAATATATGAGAAATCCCAAAACTACAAAACCATTATAACATTAAATTTCTCCATTAAACTCCTTTTTAAATAAACCTAATGAACCTGTATATGTACTTTTAGTACTCAAAACAGACTCCCTAGGTATCTAATATATCCCATAAACCAATATCAATTCCACAAAAATATTAAAATAGTTATAAAAAATGTGGATATGGAACAATCTGTAACCTCCTCATGCATTGGGAGGAGGCTGATCATCGAGGTTCAACTGATGTTTGACAAATATATATGTTATCAATAGATTAGTTATAATGGCATCCAATTGGTCATCAGTTCCAACATGCCTGATTTTAATCACACGTTTTTTAATGTTTCTTTAATGAAGTGATATTTGATCACAATATGTTTGGTACATCATGGTGAAAATGTATCTTCATAATATAGATCATTATGTTATTGTAACATTGAATCATCATCAGTTGTTTCACCTAGTCACCAATATCATTCATTTTTTGTTTCATCAATAATAGTTGAGTTCATTAATTTTTCGTAGAGATATAATATTTTTCATCCATACTAAGATATGTGATTTCTTGTTTCTTCCTCAACTGGTCCACTCATTAGTTTCCTACGAAAAATCACCACAAATTTTTGAATTTCAAAATCATAATTTGTTTATCTACTACCAAATTTTCTTCTATCATAATAATTTGAAAGAAGATAACAAAGAATGATGAAAAAAAATATTTCTCCATATTTCATTCAAGTATAATAATACTCATTTAGCACTGATCTTTGACTCAATATTTTAATTCAGGATTATAAAGATATAAATCTAGTCGAGAATACCATGCTCTATATTCCTGTTTCATAAAATAGAGATCCTTCTGAGAGGTTCTAAAGATTTTTATTTAGTAATTTTTTCCTCTTCTAATTCATCATTTGAATAATATTAATTGTGTGAGACCTAAATATTTTGAATTCCCTACAAAATTTCAAAATAAAAATCTATCCCTTTCCCAATGTACTTGATACCTCACAAGATGATAACACATATATTTATCTAAAAGTTTCATTCACATCAATTTCATTATTAAAATACTAAAAGTGATAAAAAACATTTATGGACAATAAACCGGGAAAAAACTTTTCTAATGACTTGATCTTCAAGACATTTTCTCTATAATAAGGTTTGATAAAAATTAAAAATATGATTCATTCAAAATCCTCATCATTCTTTATTTTTCTCCTCCTAAAGGGAAAAACTTATTAGAATATTTATAATGGTGGATCTCATTATGAATGATTTTCATAAATTTTCAATATAGAGAATACGCCTGAATGTAACTTCAACTTTTGACTATCTGCATTAGACAACATTTACAACTTACCCATGGATAAACATCATGAACACATGGTCACCAAAATACCAAAAATAAGATCAAGACGTAATTGTACCTTATCTAACCTAGTATTTCGTAGTAATACATTTTAATATTCATAAAAAAATGTCCCACAATAATTTTTTTAATTTTAAAATAAAATTGAAGAATCATTCAATGAGGGTGACTTCTCCTGCTTGGATATCAATTTTTGAATACCCACACTACTTCTTGGGAACACCCACTAATAACATACTTCAACTTCAATTCACTAAATTATAAGAATTAATAAAATACCCAAATAATAATGGAATAATGTGGATCATCCTTTCATTATCAATGTGAATAGTGATACTGAGTTTATTTCCTCAACAAAGTTGCTTCATTTTCTCCATATTTAATTTTTTTCACATCTGAACAGATGTTCTGATTTTTCTATGGAATAATTGATCTATTCACATTTTATTCTCCTTTGTGTGGATAATTTTTATTCTTAATATCCTTTATGGATGATATATTATTACTTCTATTATATAATTCTTCTTGTTTTTGTGGTAAGGTTAAAAATGTTTTGTAATGTGACCATATTTCTTAAATCTCTCACACATAATGTATTTTAAAGAAGAGTTTTATTTTTTTTTTGAAAACTCTCATGAAAATAATCTTCATCATGTGGAATATTTTCCTTTCCTTTTTCACCAACCTTAATATGTGAAAATTCATGTTTCCTCATTCTTTACAAATCTTCTTTCCAAAGAGATAACATTTTCTTATGAATGGTTGCATCATACTTTCATATTCTACATGGTTCATTCTTAGATTAATCACAATTAGTAATTATTTTAGATGCACTACCATTAAAAATTACTGATTTATAATCCAAGGTCTTCTCATCTTCCTTAATTTTGATCGTACTGGGAGAATTTTTGTTCACAATATTCTTCTAATTTATTTCTTGGGTAGATTATTCATACATATCTTGTTCTTGTGGATTTATTTTATTATCATTGAATTCATTGTGAGAAAATCATGTACCAACCATGTGACCACTACAATGGAATACATTATAGATTTTAACATGATTTCAAAATCTATTTGTAGCATACATATTCTTATCGATCTATGGATGGTTCTTCATCATCTCTAGCTATATCCCCCTTGAAATATGATTCCATTGTTATTTATCATTTATATTGCTTACCAATAATATAATGAACAATTAAAAATTCTATTTCAGCACCAATATTTACAAAAAAACCATTATCTCCTTATATCTTTTTTTAAAAGGATGTTGGATTTTCATCATGTTTTTTTGTGCACTTTCTAGGAAACTAGCCTCCATATACTTTTTCCATCCACCCTAGGGAGGGTGGTAGGTTTCTTATAAACTCTATTCATTCATACATGTTAAGTATTTTTTATACAACATTCAATATTCATGAAAGTAAGTTTAGAATAATTAATATGAGTTGGTATGGATGGTACCTATTTCATTTCAGTTGCATGAGATAGATAATAAAAACATGTCATGGTTTTGTTATCACATGTTAGAGTTATTTCATATTTAGAATCCTCTTTTGAATATTGAATATTTGTTCATGTTGTTCACTTGTTTTCTGAAGCAACAATATATTTATTCTCACGATTGGATAATGGTGCTTCCAAATCTATACATTTCATATTGTGGATGATTTCCTAATCTTCAATCATAATTATATTTTCCTCATAATCCATCTTTATTTTAACAACTTATTCATTATGAATCTTA
Organism: Viscum album; assembly: GCA_963277665.1. Lineage (NCBI taxonomy): Eukaryota > Viridiplantae > Streptophyta > Magnoliopsida > Santalales > Viscaceae > Viscum > Viscum album. The sequence goes on along the minus strand of OY728150.1, from coordinate 1,570,995,737 downwards.
ACTTTATTATGAATCATAGAGACAATTTCCTTTATCATTATTTAAATTTCTTCTAATGGTAAACCCTTGACATCAGTACATTTTTGTAATTTCTCTTTAGGGGTATAGATCAATTATTTATATGTCCTTTTGAATCATAATTTCTCTTTATCTTCTTTGTGGTATTTTTGAGGATATTTTTAAGATTCCCTATTTAATGTGCCAAAGATTCTAATTGATGTGGATAATTTTAATAATTCAATAATTTTTCCATTCTATCCCTTTTCCAAAGCATCATATTCTCCTTTGATCTAGGTAATATCTACATGCATGCATTGAAATAATTTAAAAACAAGGTAGGCTATTTGTTCCCGAATATCTTGTAGAAAATTTATTAAACTATAAACTGAAAATTCAGGTGAGGTTTTAGACTAATCATCATCACCACTTGTCCAAGAATCCTTATTTTGAGTAAAATTTCAATACTACTAACACAAACCTCAATATCAATTGAATATTCTATTTTAAATGTGGTATAAAGGTTGTCCTTCTCATTGGTGGAAACCTGAGACACATGATATTGGCATTCCAAGCCAGATATATCATCATAATAATAAATTTATAGAGAACCAAATACTACCTATTATTTAGATAAGAGGGAATTATTCAACATTCTAGTCTCTTTATTCTTTATATTCATCATGGTCATGGTGAATAAATAATTCTTTTCAAATATAACTAAATCATCATAAAAATTTTATATCAATGTTGACTCAAGAAAGAACCTCAAATGTTCATCGGATAATAAATTTTCAATAGAGACAAAAAAGGAGGTGAAACTTTCCTCTAATACCACATGTAGGACCCTGAAGGACCCTAGGAATAGACTGCTTAATCAGGTTGTCAAGTTTTTCTTTAAAAAATGAATCTTATAACCAGACTGCTAGGAACTTATTAAACCATTCAAAAGGAATCGTAATATAATTAAACATTCACATATAGATAAGAAACAATAAATTTTTCATTGGTTCACTGTAATCAGAATATCCCTGGAACATATGATGAAATTGTGTCGATCATACAAAAATACACTAATCTTAACTATTTTTGGAATACCAAATTTCAAGACCAGTGACTCTATGCTAGGAACAATTCCTTTAAAATATATTAGGGAAATCATGATTCCTCCCATGAAACACATCCATAAAATCCCCCTAGATCATTGATTTGGATGAAGTCTTACTCAGTTTAATTACTTAAAGGTAAATTTAGTTGATTAGAATTTAAGACTTAGTCCCAAACTAGCAATAGACTCTTGAATCTATTTTCTGAGTTAATGTGATTGGATTCACTTTTCACATGAACAAGATATTCAACACTACCAGTGATGGAGGAAATTTCCTTCATGCCAGTTACTACTTTGTTGGTGGTGACACAATGTATTATATCGATGGTTTAGGGTTTAAGGTTTCTTTTATTCGTGATGTAAAAGAGGTTTTCTACCGAGGAGGTGTGACAGTTCTTGTTTTGGTTTCCGAGATGGTGTGAAAGTGAATGGTACAGTTTTTGAAATTTGAAATTTGAATCTTGCATAATATTAAGGCATGGTTATTATGGAGTACATGGGATGGATCTTGATGCATAAATTTCTTCCCCGTGTTTTGTTTATGTGTTGGATTTTGAATTTTTTTCCCTACTTTGTATGATGTTTCAACAATCGGTTTGGAGCCTAACATTTGACGAGTTGTGTTTATGAGGATCCCACTAAATAAAAATGTGGTTTATTATAGAAATAACAAAATGTATTTAGAGATAATCAATATTATTTTTCATGAAGATATCGACCTTCATGAAACCCCCATTATGTTTCATAGAATTATCATCCTTCATAAACCTATATGCCTTCTCAAATATACCAACCTTTATGAAGATCACAACCTTCATAGATAAAATTATCATTCACAAAGATCACAACTACAAAGAACAAACAACCTTTGTGATGCTCACTTATATCATAGAAAACTAAGTCTTTATAAAACTATCAGCCTTCACAAAAATTCCATAAATCACAAGCATTGACATATATCAAGACATAAAAACTATTTTCATAGTGATTAATCTTCCTTATAAATCCATATTTGTGAAGATACTAGCCTTAAAGAAATTAGACAAACTCATCCCTTTCTCTAATTATCTTTATGTATAATAAAGTGGGGGTATCCGCCTATTTATATGCCCATCCTTTCATGAAGATTCCAAGATCCTATGGGGATTTTCATGAACTTCCAAATTCATGTTCATGAAGCTCCTTCATTGGTAAAGGTTCAATTAAGTTTAACCTATTCATGAATATTCTCTTAGTTGATTAGATTTACCATCACACCATCATGTATTAAATTTTTTTATTATAGTTACAAATATCTACCAATATCCCATCTCAACTTTCACAATGCTTGTTCATGATGCTTCACATATTTATGTATTTCAACCATTGTAAAACCCTGCATATGAGAAACTCATTTTTTATCATATTTGAGAAGACCCAATCTAGAATACCAACTTTTCATAAAGCTTTTTTATGCATTGAATCTTCATGAAACTTTCTCAATACTCCAAATTTTGACCCCAAAAATTGGGAAAACACTATGAAATGACACTAACTTCAAACCTATAACCATATTCTATAATAATATCACTTTCAATTTAGATTATTTGGTTATCCCACTATAGATTAACAACAAACATAAACTTGTATATATATCCTGTAATATAAATCATATGTTCCAATATAATGTTCATGTGAGAATTATTTTAAGAATATTTTTAGGAATTTCATGTTTCTGATAGGCTAGTATGAATTTATTTTTGTGTATTTTCCAATAAAATAATATCACTACAATATTTAAGAGAAGTTTATATTGTGTTTTTCATTTTGGTGAAGAAAATTATTTATTATTATTCATTATATATTCTACTATAATTTTTAGAAATACAATAATGATGATGATGTATATGGTTTTTTATATTGGTTAACAAAACATTTCATGAGGTTTCACATATGGGAATTATTTTTTTGATGATTATATGTTATATAATGTTATTTCAAAATAATATTAAGTCATTGAGATATTTTGAAGAATAATTAAAACTGATGATATTGTCTATAATACATGTGAATTATAAATGATGAAGTCCAATAGAGATGTGTGAATAATTTTTGAGAAACATTGTGTTATATAAGAAAAGTATAGGTGTATAAATCTCAAGGAATAAATGATTTATGTAGTATATGAGTTGAATGGTATTGAAAAAGGTTGATAATATATACATAATATTAAAAACATAGTTATGGAGTGACATAAGAATATATTTCCATTATATGAGATTGAACCCTTATAAACTAGCTATTGTATGTCTAAACATTTAATTACATAAAAAATCAATTCATTAATAAATGAATGAACTATCATTATGTGCTATTAATTTGATCATAAATTGTATCCCATGCCATATTAATTTTGGAATTTGAATATTTTTGTGTGATTATATTCTTCTAGAATCTTCACCCATGTGTTATTCAAATATTCTAGAAATATGAGAACAAGTTATATTAATCCATATTTCATAAATCTCTTGACTTATACACAATATTTAATCTAAGAATGGTTCGAAATAGGAGATAATCACTTTAATTTTAATTATGGATTTCAAAACAATTAATTAATATATTTGAAAGAACACTATTAAGCAATAAAAGTGGAAAAGTAGAAATTTATAGAGAATCAAAATTATACATAAATGTTTATATTGGAAACATATTAGTTGATCAATTTATCTTATTTTTAACTGTTAGATGTATTGCTCCATCCATTGATACATAATCTTACTTCCATGATTAATTAATGAGTTTAACATATTATGTATAAGGGTAATGTTTTCATATATAAGATTCATTCTTAAATAAAAATTATAATTACATAAAGGTTGGTATGTAATTATAGCTACTCAAATATCTAAGAGTTAAATAAATTTTATTGTAAATACATGACAGTTTTTTCTTCATGATATTATGGTGTCATGAAAGATTAAATTTTGGAAGGATAATTTATAATAAGATGATGAAAATATGATTTTGATGATTTTTATTGAATATATAAACAAAAATATGGAAAAAAAATTAGAGATTATTCAAACAATTAGTTTTTGTTATCAAGGGGGTGAGTAATGTGTTAATTATCATATTGATTAATATCACTCTATAAAGAATTTTTTGAATGAAATCATTCTGAATATGTCACTATAAGATGATACGCGATCATGAAAAAATTATAATACCATAGTATAGTTGATGTTAATGTGACAGTTTCATGAGAACATCAAACAAAAATAGTTTCTGTCACACTCGATTTTCCATGTCTTGGTTTTGATACAATTAGTTGGAAATCCTGATCCTTTTCTTGGGATTTGGGTGAGATAAATGTTTATTTTTGAATTTCCACCTATTTATAATCATCCTACAATGGGTTCCACCATTTTTTGGGGGGGAATTTGGAGAAAATGATGGTTACTTCAGGATTTGGGTCAAATCGTGAGCCCATTTCAATATTTAAAAACAAATTTTTTTTCCTTTTATAACTCCTAAGTTGTTCAAAAATTTTTACCCATTCCAATTCCCACATGGCCTCCACCGACCTATAAAAACCTCTATATCCATTTAGACGCCTTAGGTATTCATACTCAAGGTTTATTTGGGTTATTTATTCAGGTAATGGAAAAGTCGGTTAGCCCATTTCTAGTTTCTAAAAAATATTTTGTTTCTTTTATATAATATAAGTTTTTTTATATTTTTTAGATATTACACCTCTAAAACAGATCCCTTACTATTGGATATTGACTAGAGGAATCTCCACCTTCGTTTTTCTTCATTTTAAGCCTCTTTTTGGGTGATTTATCACAAAAGGTTAGTTGTTCTTCTTAATTTATCTATCAAATATTTCTCATTTCTCTTTCATCTTCCTTATTATTACATTTTTCTTGTATTTCTCCTCTCCCCTAGTTATTATCTACCTATTTTTATGTTTTCCCATAATTATTTATGTGGTTTTCTTTCTTTAGTGTTGTTCTTCATAGATCTAGGTTTTTGGAACCTATGGCGGGTGTTTTCGATTGTGTGTCTTCTTTCCACCATGGTTTTGAGGTAGGTTCTCCTAATAACATGCCTTTATTATTTAAGTTTCACCTTTTTATTTATTTTTTCACCTTATATAAAACTTTTTTAGTTCTTTTAAACCATTTTATTATTTATTATGTGTGCAAAATGGAGTTTTTTCATTATAAAAACGCACACTGATTGTTCAAATAAATGTTTCTCTTGATTTTGCATATAGATTTTGATTTTTGTTACCATTTTTAACTATTTTAATAAATTTTTGGAATGCACATTTGGGTTTTTACCCCTTTGTGTGTTAAATAGATGTTGTTTTGCATGCCTAGTCTTAAGAAAAGTGTCTAATTTTCCTTTGTGTGCTAAAGGTGATATAAAATAACATGTTTGAATTTTCTAAAGTATAGTTAGCATGAAATTTGAAATTATGTTTTCCTTTTATGCCTTTACAAAGTGTTTTTGGTTTTATAAAGGGATGTGTTTTGGTTTTTGACACTTTTTGGAATGTGTATCTAGTAAGAGGCTCGTTCGGCATTCTTATGAAAATGGATGAGCTCAACTATGTAATAAAATATTTTTAAAGGGTTTATGTAAATTCTTTATTATGCTAATGTTTTTTCTACACCTATTTATGAAATTTTGATATTTTTACCTTTGTTATACATTGGTTTGGGAAAATTCTTAAAGAATCGTTTGGCATTTCTCTTTAAAAAAATAGGGTTTCAAGTGTATTATTTGTTGTCTATTTGGGGTCATTTTAAGATTCATCATGTTGATTTAGTAAATGGTTTGGGGATTCAAAATCTTGTTTGGTATGGAATTGAGGGGCATTTTCCCTAAAAAGAGCATTATCAACTAGAATTCATGTGTAAAGCGTTGTTAAACTTCTTGAAATTGTTTTTTGAAACTTTTAGATGCTTTATGAAAGTACACAAAGGTTGGAAACGTGTTTAGCTAATCTTTGGAGTGTGTGTTACCATAACTGGTGTTTTTATATGTAAATGGAATTTGATAGCATGTGGAACGTTTTTTAGAACATAGTGGGAAACTCGAGTATCTGGGTGGGGAGACGTGTACTAGTATAATAGTGATCCGGAGTGGTTTTATCCCTATTTCACGTAGCATGTTTGATGATTACACCACTAAAAAAACAATTATGATGATTTTGGGGACCACTATATTATGGGTATGTTCCCTACTGTTGGATCATACACGAGAATTGAAATTTTTTATGGTTACTTTTCAACAGGATACGAGGTACATGGGGCCCACAACTAGCCAGTTCCTAGGGGTGTTCCCTTGACTTATTCTCATTGAATATATTGTATTAACTATTGTATACAGTGAGTTTGGTTTGAAAATTCAGCACTATGTGCGTTTTAATTAAAGGTTTACATTCTTTAAAGCATCCCTCTTTAAAACTTTTTTCACTTTGAAGTTGCATCTCTTTGAAATTGGTTACTAGCATTTCCTGTTTATGAAAACTTATAAGAATTTTTATTCTATAATGTTTGTATCATAGAACCTTGAATGGAAAACATATTTTTATATATTTTATTTCAAATTTGAAATTTATGGTTCATTTATTTTAAAGGATGTGAATTGGGAATAAAATATTTGGTTAAACCTATTGGGTTTTAATACTCACGCCTGTTGTCTTCTCCTGTTTTTATCCCTTGTGCAGGTTTTAGATTGAGTATGATCACCTTGGGAGACATGTGATTATTGTGTTATAGAGTGACTAGTGTGGTCACATGGAGTTATTTGGTTTTCATGTTTTCTTGGTTGAGTTTTTGTTTCATCTTTACATTCACTTTCATGTGCAATTATTGTTCAATATAAATTTTATATAAATTTATATTGGGTTTTCGTATTATTTTAGTTGTTTATTCAGTTGTTTATATTTGGGATAAATCGTTTGATTTTCACTTAACTTATTCCCTAGGTGATTGTCTCCATCCCGAGAGGATTTGGAACTCCTCTAGGGACTTGTCGCGGAGCGGCCCGGGTGACTGTTTCAGGGTCAACCCTGGCAGGTTCATGAAAAAATTGGATGAGAGGAGGTTAGATCATAGCGTACCTTGCTTATTAGAGAACCCTTGTTATTTGGGGTATTCTAAGGTACATGGTGTATTATTTTCATAACTTGAGGGTTAGGTTTTAGAAGAGCATCATGAACTCTTACTTGTTCTAATCCTCAAGTGTCCTTGGGAATTCTAGATTTATTAGTTTCTTTGGATCTTAGGAATTGTTAGGTGATTGGGAAACAATAAGGGGAGTTTGAATAATTGCCTCCATGAGCTCGCAGGGCCTGTCAATCCATGTGGAGTTGGTTCATGGTCCTAAGAAGTCTCTCTGTGTAGGTGTTGTTTTTTACATATGGCTGCCATCCATATGTTCATGTCAGCCACCAACAGTAGATTCCTTTTGTGGGTCTCTTAGACCTTTAATGAAATATGAATTTTGTTTTGAAAATCCTTGTGTGAGAATTGTTGAAGTGGGTTTTCAATGCTAAATATGAGATTATTTTTGATAATGATGGGTTTTTTTGAAATAACTTTTTGAGGAGAAATTGGAATGATTTAATAGGATCAAATTTCATTAATATAATCATATGTTTCATTGAAATAAAGTGTATAGAAGGAATAAATTATTTTTTGATGATTCTGAAAATTTGTTTAAAATAAGATGTTTTGGGTTATTGAAGAGTGTTTGAATGTGATGAATTGGTTTTGGGAATTGGTTTTATGCAGTTGGTGTTTTCTAAAAAGGGTTTTGTCCTTTGTGGCAGTTATATTAAAAAAGGATGCCTTACTGAATTTTTTAAAATGGGAAAGGGAAGTATGAATGGATGCTTGTTTTGGTACTTATTTTAAAATAAATGAAATGTGTTCTAATTCAAATGGTTCTTGAAAATGTGTGGTTTTTTTAGATGCTGAAAACTATTTTGAATAAAGGGAGATGGTTTTTATGGAGACCTGTAGGGTTTATTTTTTAAGCATGGTAAAAGGGTTTATTGTGTGGAAATATGAATTTTTTTGACTTCGTGGTTAGTGTGCATATAGATGGTACATGATTTTTAAAATGGGTTGATTGATTTGGGTTGTAAAATGAGGATGTTTGTTTTAGAATTTGTTGATTTCATGGGTACTCACATGCATGGTTTGTAAATATATATATTTATGCATGCATAGTATGACATAGTGGTTTGGTGCCCATGGTGGCACGGGAATGTGCATGTGAGTGAGACTTTATTAGACACCATTGGTGAAGGTGAAAATCCACAAAGATAATTAGTTTTTCAAAATTGTGTTAAGACTGATTTTTTTTGTTTTTTTAAATCAGTGTCTATGTGGATTGATTTTTAATTTTTTAGAAGTTTGGATTGTTTGGTATTCTTCCTCATGAACTAGAAGTGACAAACTTGGTGTTTCTTGAGATGCGATCTTGTTGGTGGATTGGTTTTTCTGCAATGTTCAGTGTGTTTCTAGGGATATGTTGGATGTTTAGATGTGGCCATTGATGGTTCTCTATTGGAAAGACATTCAATTGATCATCCTAAGGATTCATTTCAATCATTAAACCCTCCTCTTAGAATGATGCCTCAAATCACTTGATAGAATATAGTGATGTTTGTGATTTATTTAAAGTGGTTTCCTATTGTGGTAATCCTTTTAGATATAGTGGTTGTGTTCGGTGATGTTGATGTGTTTCACTAAAATGATTGTACATTCCACTCCTCGTTCGATTGGGCCCCCTTCTATCCCCACTCGAGTGGTGAGGGTTTTGATCAGTGCCGAAAGTGTTGGACCAATAATTGTCTAATATATTAGGGTTTGGGTGGTTTAAATGTTAATGTTTTAACCTAATTAACTTGGTATTTTATGTTGTTGAGGGATAGTTTTGGTGGGCATGTTCATGTGAGGACTGATTCTATTTCATGTTGAATTCGTTTTTGTTCATTTCTAGTTGATCTCTAATGATGGGGATACCCACTGTGGGTCTCTAAGATCCTTATTTTATGGATTTTTTGGATGGTAGTTGTTTTTTAATAGTAGGGATCCCATTAAATCCTCTACCCACAAGTATTTGTATTTATTGAGTTCAGTTTGGTTTGGGTGATCATTGGGTTCATTGGGAGAAGGCCGAACAATTTGGTTATTGGCTAGGTTGTAGAGGTGGTGGCTTGATCTTTCCAGTGATTCTCAAGAAGTGGTTGTGAGTTGGTTTTTGGTTTGGGAAAGTGGTTTGTGTTAAATTTATGTTGGATGATATATAATTCTCTTGGGAGGTTGGATCATGTTGATAAGGGATCCTTAGGTGTTTATCATTCAACTGGAATGTCTTATGGATTTCCGGGGGCGAAAACCATTAATGGTGGGGAGAATTATCGCAATCGGTTTTTCGTGTCTTGGTTTTGATCTAGTTAGTTGGAAATACTAATCCTTTTAATGGGTTCTTATTGAGATGAATGTTATGTATTGAAGTTCCAAATTTTCCTAATCATCCTACCATGGGTGCCCAATAGCTTGTTTGGGGGTATGTGGAGAAAAGGATGGTTTCTTCAAGATTTGGGCCAAACTGTGATCCCATTTCCAGATTTAAAAAAAAATATTATTTTATAAATACTTTGTTTTTAAACATTTTTTATCTATTCTGCATCCCACTTGGCCTCTAATGTCCTTGAAAAATCACCATATCCATTTGGACAATGTATGAATTCATAACTACGGTGGATTAGGGTTATTAATTCATGTAAGGGGACAGCCTGTGATCCCATTTCCATTTTTTAGAAAATATTTTTCTTATTTTATATATTATTAAATTATTTATATTTTTCTATTATTACACCTCCTAAATAGTGACCTAAATATTGCATATCGATGATAGGAACCAACCCCTTTGTAATCCTTTGTTTTGGGCCTCTTATTGGGCTATTTCTCAATAAAGGTTAGTGGTTCTTCTTAATTCATTCATCAAATATTTCTCTTTTACCTTCCATATTCCTTCTTTGATTTTTTCTTGGATTTATATTCTCCCCTTTTCATGCTCGACCTAGGGTTCTGTTTTCTTTTTTTTATGGGGGTTTTCTTTTTTTACGGATTTTCTTCATAGATCAAGAGTTTTGGAACCTACAGTAGGTGTTTTCGGGTGTGCATCTTCTTTCTGTCATGGTTTTGAGGTAGGTTATCCCAATAAAATGCCTTTATTTTTTGAGTTTCATCTTTTTCTTTACTTTCTCACCTCAATTTATATGTTTAGTATTTCTTTTAAACCTTTGGATGATTTATTTGGGGCATAAAATGTTTATTTATGCCTTTTTTTGTGTAAAATGGGGTTGTTTCATTATAAAAGTGCACACTACTTGTTCAAATAAATGTTCTGTGGGTTTTTTAATATATATTGTTATGTTACAATACATTTTTTAACTACTGTAATAATTTTTTGGCATTTTTCCCCTTTAGGTGTTAAATATATGTTGTTTTGCTAAATGTTGCATGCCTAGTCTTCAAAAAATTGCTTGGTTGGAATTTGTGTGCTAAATTTGATATAAAATAAAATTTATAAATTTATTAATGTATGGGAAGCATGAAATGTGATATTTTTTGTCCTTTTATGGCTTTAAAAAGTGGTTTGGGTTTTATAAAGATATGGGTTTTGGTGTTTGACACGTTTTGGCGCAAGTAGAGAGTAAGAGGCATGTTCTACATTCTTATGAAAATGGTTGAGATTAAATGTGTAACCTAAATGTTTTAAAGGGATTATGTATATTTTTTTATTATTATAATGGTTTGTGTACTCCACTTTATGAAAATTGAAATTTTTACCTTTGTTATATGTTGGGTTGGTAAAATGATTGAAGGATTGTTTGGCAATTCTCTTTAAAAAAATGGGTTTCATGTGTATTCCATGTTATACTATTTGGGGTCATTTTAAGATTCATGAAATTGATTTATTAAATGGTTTTGGGTTTTTAAAATCTATTTTTTATGGAATTGGGTGGAGTTTGGCATAAAAAGTTCATTTTCAAATCAAATTCATGTGCAAAGCTTTGTTAAACTTCTTGAAATTGTTTTATGAAAATTTTATATTTTTTATTCAGTTACACAAAGGGTGAATACATGTTTATCTATTATTTGGAGTGTGTGTGACCAGAAATAGTGTTTTTATATGAAAATTTAATTTTATATAATGTGGAACTTTTTTATCAAAAAGAGTGAAACACGAGTATCTAGGTGGGTAGACGTGTACAAGTATGCTAGTTATCCGTAGTGGTTTCATCTCTATTTCACGTAGCATGTATGATGATGAAAAAACTACCTAAAATGTGATTATGATTTTGGGTAACACTAGGTTATGGTTATTTTCCCTACTAGTTTCTCGTTCACGAGAATGGATATTTGTTAGGGTTATGTTTCACCAAGATATGAGGTACCTGGGACCCATTGCAAGCTAGTGCCTATGGGCGTTCCATTGACTTTTTCTCATTGGATATATTGTGCTCACCATTAGAATATGGAGAGTTTGGTTGTAAAATTCAGTAACATGTGTGTTTTATTTAAATGTGTACTTTCTTTAAAGAAGCCCTCTTGAAAACCGTTTTCAATTTGAATTTTCATATCATTGAAATTGCTTACTAGCATTTCCTATTTATGAAAACATGAAATAATATTTATTTTGTAATGCTTGAAGCATGAAACCTTGTTTGGAAAAAATATTTTTATATATTTTATTTCAAAAATTAAATTGTTGTTTCTTTTATTTTAATGGAAGTGCATTGGGAATACAATATTGGGATAACCTACTGAGTTTTAATACTCATGCCTATAATCTGCTTCTTTTTTTAGCCCTTGTGTAGGTTTCAGCTTGAGTCTGGTTTCCTTGGGTGATGTGTGATTTTTTTGTTGTATATGACCACTAGGGTCACATGTAGTTAGTTGGTTGTCATGTTTTTTTGGTTTAGTGGATGGTTCAGTTGTACTTTAACTTTAATGTGTGAATAATGTTCAATACAACTTTTATATAAATGTATATTGGTCTATTAATTTCATTATATTATTTATTAAATTGTTTATATTTGGGAGAAATCATTCCCTTTTCACTATACTAATTCCCTTGGTTCTTTTCATCATCCTAGTGTGATAGGGAACACCTCTCGTGGCTTGTTGCGGAGAGGCCTAAGTGACCGGTTCAGGGTCGACCTGGGCTGGTTCATGATAGTTTCATTACATGTTATCTTATAGACATTTTATTAAAGTATTAAATTTGTTCTATATATATGATAGAGATAATATTTTCATAATTTTTTATATTTAATTCAATGAGTTAATCACTAATAATTTACCAATTTGTGTTATTTACATCAATTTTGGATTTATGGGGTGTTTTGAGCTTTAATTTGAAACTGCTTAATTTGTAAATATTTAATGATTTTAATCACCTTGGTAATTCATGCATATATTTTAAAATATAAATCCAATTCATGTGATTCCTTTTCTATTGTGTTAATATATTTATTTTATTCATCTTTTGTTTCTGAACCAAGATTTAATTCGTCCATCCAAGGTTCCGAAAAATTCAATCAAATTGGAAAATTAACATGGACGAGCACGTGGAACCTACCACAATGAATTACTCATAAATCGGTCAACACACATCCAATTGGGGTGATTCCAATTGGAATGGAAAGATAATTAAATGGGGAGTTATAAAGTTAAATATTATGATGATTTTCATTCAATTAAGCATCCCATTTATGGTAAAATTATGGGGTACGAAAAAAGAAACATTCGTCCAGAATAAATGATCAGATTTAATTGGCCATATCAAATGCGACACAGGGAGGAGGAATTTGAAATTTTGGGATGAAATGTAAGATATATTTTTTAATATCTCTCAAAAAGAAACAATTACAAAATTCATCCATTAAATTTTCTTACCATGGTCAAACTTTCGGTGGACAAAATTTGAGAGAAATATTAAAGTGATATTATGAAGATCTTAAATTTAAAGACTGGGGGATGGAACCCCATTGTCATATATAAATGGGAGTTCACACATTATGATAGGGGAGTTTAAGACCACACTCTGAGATTGGATGAATCCAAGGGACACTCGGGGACCATCTCCTTCATCATCATTCTATTTATTTCTTTTATTTTCTTTACTTTAAAATGGATCTCCTCCACTGCATCATCTCTTTTACCCCATCCATAGAGGGGTAGATTCATTTGAGTGATAGGGAAGAGGGTAGGATGGACCGATGTTTGTGTTTGAGTTCTTGTTCTTTAAATAAATCAAATTTCTTCTTCTTTCTTATTCTGGTTTCAATTCTAAATTCAGTTTTAAATTTTGAATGTGGTTGGGTTAGGATTTTATTGTGTTATTATAAATTGCTTTGGTAAATGATCACATATCCCTCCATACAATTATAATCAGTATATGGTGGAAAAAGATTAGGTTTGGGTGGTGAGTTCATAGAGGTAGTAAAACACATGTGTAGGATTGTATATCGGAATATTGGTTTATTAGTGAACAACAATTCTGGGTCCGGTATTACTCTAATTAATCAGGAAACCTTCTATAGCCCTAAACACATAGGAAGGAGGATAGACCAATATAAGGTTTTAAATAAAAAAATTTGCATAAAATATATCTAACCAAGGGATAGAGAGGACTCGGTAGATGAATCTCTCTCTTACTAGTAAAAGTAAGAAGAAGAGATAAAATTTGGAAATCGGGATGGCACAACACTAGGTCTAGCCAAACCCAATATGATCACCATCTTTATCATTTGTTAAAACCAATAAATTCAAGTTGTTTTTTTCTCTCACAGTCATTCAAATTAATTAAAACCGAACCTTTTTAGAAAACCAACAAAAAGTGAAAACCTTGTTTTGTGTGCACTCTTCTTCGGGAGACTACCTAGGATAAATTTCTATACTATAATTAGGTTATTAAAATATTGTTTTTCCATGTACCATGATAGTCGTGCATCAAACTTGATGTCATTTCCAGAAAGGTAGTGCCTCAAAACCCTTAAAAATTTATTTTGAATAACTTTTAGTTCAAACAACAATTGAATTTGATCCAAAAATTGAGAGAAAGATAACCCAGTTGAGAAAGAAAAATGTGCAAATAGAGTTTTAAGAAATTCACCTTACACATTTAGGTGAAAAATTCAGTGATCACTCTAAAAATCCAATGGGTGGAAATTCAAACCAAACATTGTGTGATCTTTGCACCCTACAATTCTCTAACCAACGAAATCAACTAGCTATTTCGGTCTTAGAAAATTATTTTCAATTGTGCATTAACATGATTCAAATTCTTCCTAAATTTTATTGCCTTGTAGTTGAATACCTCAATAGGTATATCTAAGAATTTACAAATGTGGGATCCAGCTGCAGACCCTGAGGTGTTGTAGAAGAACAGGTAAAGTGGAGAGTATTCCCCTTCTCATTTGATGGAGCAGCAAAGGAATGGTTGTACAGTCTATAACCAGGAGAAGTCCAAGAGTGGGAAGATCTTTAAAGATGCTTCATGCAAAGGTTTTTTCCCACATCTAAGCGCACAGATATCCGAAAATAGATCTATTTCATTCGAAAATCGACTGGTGAAACACTTTATGTGTACTAGGAGAGATTCAAGAAGCTATGTACTATATTTACACATCAGACTGTGGAAGAACACCATTTCATTATTTTCATATATCAAGGAATGATTGAAAATGATTGAAACTTGCTAGATGTGTCATCTGGAGGATCCTTGATTGACAATTCATCAACGGAATCCAGAGGGTTGATTGAAAAGATTGCATAAAACTCACAGCAGTTTGGCACTAGAGTTACATTAACCAGAGGAATCCATGATGTAAGAACATCTAATTCAGTATATTTAATTAGAAACGAAATGGGTGAACTCACCAGGTTAGTGCGATAAATATCTGTGAAACATGTGAAGGAACAACCAAGACCAAATTAGGTATATGGTTTATTATATTCTAATTCCAATTACACAGATCAATGTCCAGAAGTGTAGTGGATAGAAAGTTGTGTTGCAGCCTATCAATAAAGGCAATGACAACCGCAACCCCAACCAGTGTATGGGTTTCAACAAAACCAAGCCAGACCTCTTTTTCAACAGAAATATCATAACCTGATAGCATTACAACTACTTTTTAATCATCCCTTCCAACAACAGAAAACTTTCCAACTACCACCTTTCCAAAAGAAGAATTATAAGAAACCATCCACAAGTACACCAACAACTAAAGATAAACAACTGAAGACAATAGTTGCGGTAATATAAGATAAAATGGACAAGCTAGCTGATCAATTCTCAAACATTGTGGATGCTCTCACCATGAACCTAGGTAAGCTTTCTGCACATACAATTCCCAATCCAAAGTATAATGTTAGTGTAATCACCACCTAAAGTAGAAAAGAGCTCACACCCCCAGAAAAATGTGAGGATGATGATTCAAAGAAACCTCTGAAATTTTTTCCTATCCAACCAAAACATGAATTCAACAACAAAAAAGGATAAATAAAAATGTTCAGGAAGGAAAAGATAGAAAACCCTTTTCAAAAACGACCAAGGGAGAAATAGGATATCCCAACACCATTCTTATCAGTATTGGTTGAGTCAAATAAGGGTGAAGAAGAACGAATTCAACAGGAAATTCAGAAAACATTTTGAAAAGTTGAGATTAACATCCCACTACTGGATAAAATTAGATAAATCTCTAAATATGAAAACTTTATGAAGGATATGTGTACTAAAGGAAAGAGGCTATATGGAAATGAAATAATCAACTTATGAAGAAGTGTCTCAGCATTGATCACACCACTAATACAACAAAAATTTCAAGATCTAGGGACATTCTCTACTCACTACATTGTTGGTTCTTTAAATTTTACAGATGCACTTTGTGATCTTGGAGCTTCGATAAATGTGATGCCACACACAGTGTTTTCATCTTTGAATATGGTATAACTAAAACCAACTCAAGTGGTGGTACAATTAGCAAACATATCCACCGTTTTCCCAGTTGTAGTCATTGAAGATGTACTTGTAGGAGTGAGAGGATTAATCTTTCCAACATACTTCTATATTCTTACCATGGAGGAAGACTGAGCACCAGACCAATATCCCATCATCCTAGGGAGACCATTCCTGAAAACAACAAGGACGATCATCAACATGTGTGAAGGAAAACTCACCATGGATTTAGTATACAATATGGTACACTTCAACATTCTTAATATGATGAAACACTCATACAACAATCACTCACATTATTATATCTCTCATGATGAAGGTATGGAACCAATTGAAGACCTAGGTATGCTTCATGAATTCTTATCAGTAGGAGAACACTTTTCATTTGAATTTTTTAATTCCCAAGAACCTGAAAATTCTGATACCATGTATGAGGATGAGGAAAATATGATTTTCAATGATTTGTTAAAAGAGAGTGTGATTATACCAGAGAATACAACCTTTGAAGTAGGAAACCTAAATGCAATATCATCCCTTGAACAACCCCCATGTCTAGAGATTAAGCATTTTCCATGTGATTTTAAGTATGCTTACCTAATGGAAAGAGATAAATTTCCTGTAATCATTTCCAATAAACCATCCCATTCATAAGAACAAACACTAATTGACCTTATCAAAAGGAATGTCAAAGCTGTAGGATGGATTTTAGGTGATATTCCTTGAATCAACCCTAAGGTATTCTCCCACAGGATATATTTAGAAAGTGATTCCTGACCAGTTATACAACCTCATAGAAGACTCAATCCGACAATTATGGAGGTTGTTAAGAAAGAGATATAGAAATTTTTATCAACTTTCATCATTTACCCAATCTATGATTCTCAATGGGTCAGCCCAATTCATGTAGTAACCAATAAAACCATCCTGAATACTGTTAAAAATGAAAGAAATGAACTGATCCCCATGATAGTACAAAATAGCTGGAGAGTTTTTATAGATTACATGAAGCTAAATCATGTTACAAGAAAAGACCACTTTCCTATTCCATTTTTCGATCAGATGCATTAATGGTTATTTGGAAAAACTCATTACTATTTTTTAGAAGGATTCTCAGGATAATTTCAGGTACCAATCGCACCAGAAGACCAGGAGAAGACGACATGCCCCTGTCCTTTTGAAACATTCACCTACAAAAGGATTCCTTTCAGGCTATGCAATACCCCAGGTACATTTCAACAGTGTATGTTTTGTATGTTCTCAAACCATATTGAGGACTTCTTGGAGGTGTTTCTTAATGATTTAAAAGTTTTTTGAAATTCATTTGATCATAGCTTGTGAAATTTGGAAAAAATTATAGAAAACATACATTGAAAAAAACTTCGTTATAAATTTTGAAAAATGTCATTTCATGGTTGAGAAAGGAATAATGTTGGGGCACATAATTTCACAAAATGTGATTGAGGTTGATAAATTCAAATTTGATGTAATAAAATCTTTTCTATATCAAACTTGTGTCAAACATGTTAGATCCTTTTTAGGGAATGCAGGATTTTACAGAAGATTCATCAAGGATTTAAGTAAGATTTCTCTCCCTCTCTCAAGATTACTTATAAAGGATTCTGAATTTAATTTTGATTGTGCTTGTAGTGAATCATTTGATGAATTAATAGAAATCCTAATAACCCCACTAATAATGCAGCCACCCAATTGGGATTACCCTTTTGAGCTACTTTGTGATTCATCCAACAATGTTGTGGGAGCCTCTCTATCACAGAGAATTGAAAGAAAGCCTCAAGTCATCTCCTATACATCAAGGACCTTGGATGCAATAAAAATAAATTACACAACCACTGAGAAGGAGTTCTTTGCAGTCATTTTTTCACTAGATAAATTTCGATCATATCTTCTTGGAACTAAAGTTGATGGTTTTTCTGATCATGCATCACTTAGGTACTTAATGAAAAAGGTGGATGCTAAACCATTGTTTGTGAGATGGATGATACTATTATTAGAGTTCAATTTGTAAATCATAGATAATAAGGGGACTGAAAATCAAGTGGCCGATCATTTGAGTAGACTACCCCACACCGTGGAAGCCGAAATCCCAACCCAGAAAGTACTTAATGATGAACTTCCTAGAGAACAACTCTACATCCTCAATAGTGAAGTACCATGGTATGACAATATTGTCAAATATTTGGTGACATCTTTGGTACCCTCTCATCTATGCTCTCATCAACAACATAAGATTAAATCTGAATCAATATTTTATATTTGGGAAGATCTGTTTCTGTGGAAAATTAGTAATGATCAAATCATAAGAAGATTCTTACCAAGAAGTGAAATTGAATTAGTTTTTGAATTCTATCATAAATTATCTTTTAGAGAACACTTTGGACTATAGAGTACTACACCCAACGATTTGGAATCTGAACTCTACCGGACCACCTTATTCAAGGATGCATATGAATTTTGTAAATGATGTGAAAAATGCCAATTTTCTGGTAACATATCCAAACAACATGAAATGCCCCAAAACCCAATAACCTTTTATGAAATTTTTGAAGTGTGGGGAATAGATTTCATGGGGCCATTCCCAATGCCATTTGGAAATTCATATATTCTTTTGTTTGTAGACTATGTTTCAAAATGGGTGGAAGAAAAAGAAACCATAACTGATGATGCTAAATTTATTTGTGATTTTGTCAGGGATAACATTTTCTACAGGTTTGGGGCACCAGGAGAAATTATCAATGACCAAGGAACTCATTTATATAACAATAAAATAGAATCATTTCTGAAGAAGTATGTGATGAATCATAAAACATCTACCCCATACCATCCCCAAACAAATGTCCAAGTAGAAGTCTCTAATAGAGAAATCAAATCCATTCTGGAAAAGATTGTTAAACCCAATTAGATAAACTAGAGAAAAAGGTTATATGATACCTTATGGGCATACAGAATGGCCTAAAAACACCCATAGGGATGATTCCATATTAATTGATATATGGAAAGAGTTTCCACCTTCCTATGGAGTTAGAGCATAAAGCCTATTGGGCGGTCAGAGAGATGAATTTGGACCTTGAGAGAGCTGGGAAAGAAAGAAGATTACAGTTGCAGGAGTCAGAGGAAATCATAAGAGAATCTTTTGAAAATTTAGTGATCTATAAAGAAAGAACAAGGATGGCCCATGAAAAGATGATTCATCTAAGAACCTTCAACCTTGGAGATCAAGTGTTTCTCTACAAATCCAAACATAAGATTATGATAGGAAAAATTCATTCCAAATGGGAAGGGACCTTTATTTTTATTCATGTATACCCCTTTGGTGATGTGAAGATTAAGAAGGTAGGGGGAGGAAACCCATTCACTATAAATGGGTAGAGGCTAAAGAATATCCATGGGAACGTACATCAAGAACCAGTAGAGGATATTTCACTCCTTCACCATAAATACAAATGAAGACCTACCAAGTTGCACCATTCCTTCAAACTTGATTAAATGTAGTAACTCCATTGTTTTGAAACTTACATAAAATATTTCATTTACATGCATTGAGGAAACTTCATCAATTAAGTGTGGGGGAGGAAATCTTGTAGTCTAAGATTTTTTAAAAATTATAATTTTTTTAGTCGAGATAATGACATTAAATAAAGGTGCTACCAAGAGGTAACCCGTGCTTTTTCACTATTTTCCACTTTTCTTCTTGTCATATACTAACATGATTAAACAAGCATGCACTATCAATTGTTTTTATTCTTATATTTCAGGTCCATTAATGAAGATGTTTCATGAAATAAAAATTTCCATCCAATGAAGAAACCTCAAGACAGGAGAAAAGTATGAAATGTAGATACAATGGGATTACATGATAAGAATCCTTTTGAAAGGGGAGTAAGAGTTTAAATTCTATATTATCCCACTATATTCCCTACATTTTTATTCTTTTAAAGTGTTAATTAGAAAATGCATGTCCATGCTTGAATTATGTTTTACTTGACATATCTAAGAGACATGAGTTTCTTAAGAATTGAGTGATGCCAGATTATATATTTTAATATTAATGAGATTGAATGAGAAAAATAGAGAATTTGATGATTAAATTGAAGCATGGATATTGAAATAAGGAATCATGGTTTTAGGGAATTAATTGATTCATGTAAATGAAATTTCTATACCATCTTTCGTGATTTGAATTTCTAAAATTAATGTGAATTAATTTGTTATTATTAATCATGCCATGAGTGATTTTCCAATATCATATTCCCATTCTCGAGAGGATTTCTATACCAAATATTTCCTATTTTATCTTGAGCATATTTCTTGAGTTATCTTGGTACTTTTCACCTACCAAAACTTGTCTTGAAACTTGTCGATGCTATGATTGTGAAAAAACACATTTATAATGATTGAGGCACTAATTTGGCTAGCCACATATTTACCTAATACCCACCCTTACATTTATCCTTCATTAGCCCATAAAAGTTATAAATTTCTTTATAGGTTTAATCCACATTACAAGATTATATTTCCTTACCTACCTACACTTTTAGTATTGTTTGCATGGTAATTCAAGTTTCAGTATGGGGAAGGGCATTTTATGTGTGTTCATTGGGATGTGTATCATTTTTTGATGGTGTGAGGTGGGTGTTATCATTTTGGGCAGTGTATTATTGAATAATTGGGTTTGATTCATCATTTCGTTATGCTTTTTTCACATCATCTGGTTCTCCTTAAAAAAATAAAAAATGGGAGAAAATAAAGTTGTGCCTTTCTGGAGCTTCACAAAAAAAATCCAAAAAAAAGTTAAATAAATTAATTTATTCCTTTTTGGATCTTATTTAAAAAGGGGAAGAACTTGGATGATATCATTCTTTGTAATCATTTATTAACTCATGTCTCTTGCCATAAAAAGGGGGTGGTGTTGTGTTTTACTTTCTCAAAGGGATTTGAGTGAGGTTCATCCTATCTTTTCACATGATTAATCATGCACTGTAATTAAGAGTCAAACCTCCTACTTCTGGCCTTAAATTATTTCAATCATTTACCCACCAACCCTAATCCATAGAGTCATTTGAACCTTTATTTCAAGTCCTCGTGATTTTTTGTTCTTTTGGTCTTTACAAAGTGGGTAAAGTAGTTCCTTTATCTTCCTATTGATAAATAGAATGTTCTCATGATATGAGCATAAATCCACTTCAATTTTATCATGAGTGATGAGATAAAATATTCAAAAGAGAGGTAGATCATGATTTGGAATGTTTAATAATAATAAATTGAGAAGCTTGATTGAATGAAAGGAGAAGCACCATCATTTTTCAAAGGGGAAAAGTAAAATGAAAGAATTTATTGTTTCATTAAAAAATGGGAAATGAAATCGTTATTTTTGTGGAACTTGAATATTTTATTGTACATTGATAATTGTTTGATTTTATTGCATTGAAATTTAAATATTGGTAACATTGGTGCCCTTTGAATTCCATGTTGAAATTTTATTCTTGATGACATGCATAGTTTAAGTGTGGGAGAATTGATAAAGATAATATTTTCCTCATTTTTTATATTTAATTCAATTTTTTTATAACTAATAATTTATCAATTTGTGTTATTTACATCAATTTTGGATTTAGAGGGTGTTTTGATCTTAAATATGAAAACTACTTTATTTGGAAATATTGAAATATTTTAATCACTTTGGTAATTAATGTGTATATTATAAAATATAAATTAAATTGATGTGTTTCCTTTTTTATTGGGTTCATGTATTTATTGTATTCATCTTTCGTTTCTGAACTATGATTTAATTTGACCATACAAGTGTTCTACAAATTCAATCAAACAGAAAAATTACTCTAGACGACCTCGTGGACACCACCTCAATGAATTAGTCATAGATAGGTCAACATAAATCCACTTGAGGTTATTTCAACAATAATGTAAAGATCATTAACTAGGGAGTTCGTATGTTAAATATTATGAAGATTTACATTCAATAAGGCGTCCTGTTGATGCTAAAATTATGGGAAAGGAAACATTCATTTAGAATAAATTCTTAGATTTAATTGTCCATATATAATGATACATAGGAAGGATGAATATTAAAAAAAATTATGAAACGTAAAATGTTTTTTTTGAAGATCTTTTTAGAAGAAACTATTCCAAAATTCTTCCATTTATTTTTCCTACCATTATCAAAGTTTCGGTGGACAGAATTTGAAGGAAATATTAAAGAAAGATTCTAAAGATATTAAATTTGAAGACCAAAGGATGGAACCCCCTTGTCCAATATAAATAGGAGTTCACCCATTATGATGGGGGAGTTGAAGACCACACTAGGAGATGGGAGTAATCCAAGGGACACTCAAGGACCATCTCCTCCAGTATCATTTTATTGTTTTCTTTTATTTTCTTTACTTTAAAATGTCTCTCCTCCACCGCATCATCTCGTTTACCCCATCTATGGAGGGGTAGATTAATTTGAGTGGTCGGGAAGAGGGGAGGCTATAACTATGTGTGTTATTGAGTTATTGTTCTTTAAATGAATCAAATTTCTTTTTCTTTCTTATTTTGGTTTCAATTATTAATTCAGTTTTAAATTCCGAATACGGTTGTGTTAGGATTTGATTCTGTTATTATAAATTTCTTTGGTAAATGATCACATATCCCTCCATCCAATTATAATCTATATATAGAGGAACAATATTAGGGATGGGTGTTGGGTGCTCGGCGATAGTCAAGTACGTGTGTAGGATTGTATGTCAGAATATTGGTTTATTAGTGAACAACAATTCCAGGTTAGGGATTTCTCTAATTAATCAAGAAACCTTCTACAACCCTAAACACATTGGAAGGAGGATAGACTAATATAAGGTTTTAGATAGGAAAATTCTCATCACATTTACCTAACCTAGGAAGATATAGGACCAAATAGATGAATCTCTCTCATACTAGTTAAAGGAAGAATAAGAGATAAAATTTGGAAACTGGGATGGCACAACAATAGGTCAAGTCGAACCCAATCCAATCACTGTATTTATCATTTTTTAAAACCAATCAATTCAAGCTATTTGTTTCTCTCACAATCATTAAAATTAATTAAAACCAAACCTTTTCATAAAACCTACAAAAAGTGACAACCTTATTTTGTGTGCACTCCTCTTCGAGGGACTACGTAGGATCAATTGTTATATTATACTTAGGTAATTAAAATATTTTTTGGCCATGCCCCATGACAAGCATCCGTAAATATATAAAATCATCCAATATAATTTAATGAGATCATTATAAAAAACTATAACAATAATATGAAGTTGGATCTCGATATTTTTTATTATTATTTATTATTATACAGTTTTTTAATATATAATAGGAAAACATAATGAAATGAATTATGGATTCATCAAAACTATTTACATGTGATTCTAATTTCAAAGAAGATTATTAATCTATAAGATTTAAGATCATATATTATTGAATTTATGAGAATGAATTGTTTTTATGATCAATGTATAAAATAATATCCATGTGAGATGTCTTGTATATAAGAATATAAAATAACGGAAAAGTGATATTTAAACATTTATAAACCCAATGATGGTCATATAATCTACACTCTTTCATTATAATATAAAAATAGATATCGAAAACATCTATGGGAATACTAAAATTATTCTTTTATAAATTATAGGAATATAAGGATATTGAATTTCTTGTACTAATTAAAATTATAACAAAAGATGAATAACTATGACAAGACTATATAATGACTCTTTATTTCATATTGTTTTATTTTTTGTTAACATAGTGACTGTTGTGTAAGAGGTAATTGATTTGGTACTTTTATTAATTAATTTTGGATATCTCATATATTAAATTCAGGAGAGACTCATTCTAGTAGTACATGTCAAAATTCATAAGGTATCTAAGTGAGTCTTATTTTTGGAGGGGGAAGCTGCGTTGGATACATACTTTGGAACAACTTGTTTTCACACAAATTATATAATAGTACTGTTTTGGGATAAAAAGTTTTAGGGAAATAAACATTCCTAAGATTCATCATTTTAATAAAATAGAATATATGTTTTTTGGGGATAAAAACTATTTTATATTGAGGATGTAGTCTGCCACATTATATGTAACCCATATTACCAAATCCAAGAATGTCATATAATTTTTCTGTCTAACATAAACTACTTAAATGAGTATATGTGGTGAGGAATTAATGAGTTGTACTTTCATAGAATTTGTGTCAATCTTTATAGATGAAACGTATTTTAATAGAAAATTATTAAATCACAATTACTAACCCGCATCTCAGTGTTGTATCTCTAATCATAGTGGAACAATTGTTAGGTACTTTTATTTTAATAATTATTATTTTCAAATTTAGAAATATATTTTATAAAAATGGATTCCAACATTTTAACTAGATTATTGAAATTAGATAATATATTCAATTAAATATTTAGGGAGAAAATAAGTTTTATAATTTAAAAATGAATTACTAATATAAATGGTAATGTGATTAAAAATCATTAAAACATTTAGTAATGTGAAAAACTAAATAAAAAATTATCTCTAATTTTTTTGGATGATGTAATTTATAAACTATCTTCATCATTTACATATTATAATCCCAATTTATTGTAATATTACATTCCTTATACATTGAATAATTATTATTTTCTAAAAGTTGTCCAACATTGCAAATAAATGCACTTCGCTTCTTCGAATTCCAAAAAACACCTCAAAATGAATTTTCTTTACAATATCTACTTTTTTCTCTCTACTAAAAACATGTCATATTTTTAATCTTATAAATAAAAAAAGTATCTATGTATCAAATATTTAAAATGGGTCCCTTTTATACTAGTCACTACTCCATGTAAAAAATTGGGAGTAACATCACTATCTTTTTAGGATAGGTCAAACAAGATTTCAATTTTGACTGCTACAACCCATTCAATGATTCCAAAGAATACAATATGTTTAAATATTATCCTCTTGGAATTCTAAAATATTATAATTCTATAATATTTAAATTATTTCTTAAACCATCATGATTAGATATTCTCCTATTTATTTGATCATATTCCTTTAATCATGATTCTCCTTTAGATTTATTAAATTAATTATCATATAGATAATCCTCTTGGTTTCTTTATGGACCATAAGTAGATATTATACTATTGGTATTATTATATATAATGAGTTTTTTTTATTATATTCATTAACATAGGATTCCAAGAGTCAACATTATCCTCTTGGTTTTCTAAAATACCATTTCTTGATATTCTTTTCTTAGTTTCATTAAATTTGTACTGTCAATATTATCCCTTATGTCATTAACACACCCTCACATTATTTTCATTTCTTGATATATATTGAAAGTATAATAAAGGAATATTTACTATAGAAAACTTTTTCCATGTTCTTTTAACCACGTACTCACCTGCTATAACACTAATATAAGTGCAATAAATCATGGATGTAAAAACATTAAGCGATACAAAAATAGCCTTTTTCTTTCACTATAAATGTTTTAACACGACCCTTTCTCTGGAATCAAAATACAAGGGTTTTTATTCAATTAAAAAGTATACAAAATTATCCCCTTTAATGTTCATGATATAAACATCACAATACATAATAAGCTCTTTTTGGGGTTTCTAACAACTTTATGTAAGGGAATATATTCTAGAGTGCTAATATAAATTGATTTATCATATATAGTAACAATACACTTCAATAAAATATGAGATAATATAATCCCCCTGGTCAGTGTCATCTTAAATTACTCTAATTATTTTATAATATCAATAATTACTATTACTATAAAGTATTACCTTGAATGTATTATATCAATATGAGATTCTTGGTATATAAACTAAATTCCATTAATAAATTATTTTTCCTACTGTCATATAGTTCTAAAATAAGTGACAACATCAACACCCTTGGTTTTTAGAGGTTTGATAAAACCCATTTTTATTGAATATTTCACTAATAATAAATGATATAATATTATCACATTAGGTTAAATATGATTTTTTTTGGAAAAAAATTCAATTAGTTCAATAATTTTAAAATTTCATGATAATCATAGTTTTCACCCTTTAAATTTGACTATTTTATCATGGTCATAAATATTCTTCGGTGATATATTATTAAAAAATATTTCATTATTGAATTTTCGAATCAATGGGATAAAACATAAATTAATACTATTATATAGGGTTATTTCCATTTTCTATAGTTCATATGGAACGAATTAAAAGCCTAATTGGACTCATGAAACTGGACACCACTTCACTAGTTTATCCATATCTTCTATATTTGGTTGTTGGTTCCAATAAAAATTAGAAGTATATAGTGTAATTAATTGTCGAAAATAATATTTCTAGATATATAAAAATTTCACATGTTTTAGACAACAAAAAATTATTTCAATTTGGATTAAAATATTTTTCTGAATTTATATATTCATAGATGTATCCCCTAGTAACCATAGCCTCCCCTTCAATTTATAAATTTATATTTCCCTTATTTTGAGGGGTCTTTTAATGATTTGTAGGGATAGAAGTATTGTATTTATGCATGGAATCTATAAATCTAGTATCTCCTCTAAAATTATATTCTTTTTCACTTCTTTATTCCAATGATGTGATTCTTGAAATAAATTATCTCTTTCTATTATCTTTGATCTATTTAATTTAATTTTAATTTATCTCACCTTATATTCAATTTTTTGATATTAGGGGTAGAAAAATATTTTTTATAACCTACATAGAACTTTTTTTATGAAAACCATTTATATAATGACTACACCACCAATAAATGATAAATTATCATTAGTAATAAATCAAATTATCGCATTCATTATTAATTTTTTTAGAAAATTTGATAATATAATTGATATAATATTATTTATAAATTATTATTATTCACCTAAAATATAGTAGTATATTAATTGAAAAATTGGGACAAAGATGGAAAGGTCGAACAATATTTCATTTGTGAGAGTGCAATAAGATTCATAAAACCATCATTATTAGATCAACTTTAAGGCTTAAAATTTAATTTCTATACAAATTATATCCAACTATTTATGATGTATATGATCCATAAATTTTACTAAATATATGTTGTTCTTGTAATGAGAATAAAACCATTGTTCTATAAATGAACATTATTAAACTATCACGGGGTTTATTTCTTATTTATTTGTTCTTGAGGTAAATTATCATAGGTTTTAGGGGTTAAAAAATATGGGATAATAAATAAATCAATTTTAATTTGAATAATATCAATTAGTATGTAAGTGAATATTTATTAATCCTTCAAAAATATTTTAGAAAAACATATTCTCGGTGGGTTTTATATAACTTATTTAAAAATGAAAAAATTACAATTATATTCCAATATAAATCTTATTATTGTTAAAAAAATAATCCCTTTATCATTTCTAGTAGTGATTTTTTTTTATAATGTCGTTATTATGTTTTTAGTGTTACCTCTTTAGATAACAGCTTTTTTCAACCACTCTAATGCACCTAACCAATAAAATATGTAATCATATTTTTAGATTTTTCATGACAATTAAATTTATATTTAATCCATCTTCAGGTAGTCAATTATTTAATTCAACTAGTTATAAGTATTTTTATACAATTATTTCATTAACTTCAACTCTATTTATTCTTACTTATTTCCACATAATCATTTTTCATTTTATGGGACTGTTAATTAAAATTTGTAATCGTTATATTATAATAAAATCATTTTATTTCATCCATTTTATATTAGTTATGACATGATCCCATGTAAAAGATATATTTAATATAGAAAATGATATTTGATATATCTATAGGGATTGAATCATAAAATATCTTTCAATGAAAAGTATAAAAATTTAACCGACTACGGAATTCATACTTTCTATGATCACTGAAGTGTTCCCCTAAAATAGTATTTAAAATATATAAAATAGTGTAAAATAATAACAATTATCCTAAAATAACCATTTAAAATTTTCCTTCAAAATAAATTATCTATCATCCAACATTTTTTTAGACCTAAAATATGGAATCAAAATTTGAATTAAATTTCAGATTGATACACCATAACATAAAATTTTATGGACTATACAGTTTGGATCCAAATAAATATATGATAGATTATAATGTGCTTTTCCACAATACTTAATCTATGGAATGTCTCTGAAGTAAAAATTATACTAATAGCATTCAAATTATCAATTCATAAAAATGTTAAAGATTTGATTCATTATTTATAAACATTAGATGTAAAAGGATAGAATAATTTGAAACATCTCTTATTTTATGGATATATTATATTATCATGTAAGCCCTCCATTTGAAATTAGAACACATGTATTGAGCATGTTTATAGAGAGTTAATGATTGAGTATTAAAAGTGATTAAAAAAATTATTTCTAGGATACCGTGATCACAAAATTAATATAATGATCCTAATAATGTAATTTTATGATTTCAATAAACATAAGTAGATGAGAAAGGTGGATGACATAGTTGGAATAGAATTGTCCAATAAAAAACTGAAAACTACATATTCATTAATAAATTAAATGTCACAAAAACACTAAACAAATTTATCATCAATCCCACATACATGTTAAAGGAGTATATAAGGTATGCCCGTATTCTGTTGAAAATAATGAAATTGATAACCAGTTAAAAAAATTGATCAAGATAGTGAGAAAGATTACATTGGATAAAAATACAACCCAACACATTCCTTTGATACCTTATGGATTTTTCATTGAAACAAACCTCCCAACTGACTGTTTCCCCTAATCACAAGAGTCATAGGATTGCGTAGGTGCATTCCATGAGATGCCATATTAATAGATACAAAAACCAAATTCATAGAAATGTATGATTCTTCATACCAAAAACCATGAAATAGTGTAAATATCATTCAAAAATTAGGTATGGATTGCTAAAATAACAGAGGCCCCCATTAAAATAAAATTTCCACCATCCTCTACCATAGAAACATAGTTTTCTATAAACCTATAAGGTATTTGAATTGAAATCATCAAAAAATAAGTAAAAACAAGTTATTTATATACCAAATTTATATTATAATATTTATGACCTAAGAAAAAAATTCTTAATTAATAGAATGATTTGAAGAGTCGAGGTTTGGAGATAAGGGAGTAGCACATTAAAATGAACCAATTTAACATTTCCCTTCATGAACTATTATGTAATAACCCTATAAATAATCATTTTGAACATACTAAAAATCCCAAGTGTAACGTTATTTCAATCAAATTGATAATTATTAACTATAAAAATTGTAATTATGCACCTATCATTCTATAGAGTTTCACCATATCTCTAGAGATTAAATATTCAAGACTAACTAATTATTAGAAAAAGGTGAAATAAAAAGTAATGAAAAAATTGATTATGTTCCTATTAAACCCATACCATTTACGAATATTGTTTTGAACAATAATAAGATTACTGAATTAGAGAAACAAAAATAGTTTTTTTACATATTCAATCACCTTGACATACTAATCCCTAAAATTTAAGAACTCTTGAAAACTCAAATGTATAACATGATTTTGACAGATTTATGTACAATTAAAAGAGTGATAATGGTAAATGACTATATAAAACTTGGATTTAATTTCACTAAACTCAACAAAAATACCATATTCATTCCTAATAAGTGAAAGAATACTTAAACATTCACTATATCATGCTCTATAGGGGAGTTAAATATATATAATTTTTCAATTATAATTATATACTCTATTAATTTCATTTCAAACTATATTTTTTATTAAATTTAGGTTTAAAAGTTTAATTCATAGTGTGTTGTGGTAGAATTATAAAATTGATCCAAAATATTCCTGATGGGTGTCTTAGAGGATGTTATTTATCAAGTGATAGATATGATCATTCCAACAGATCTATATGTGTTGAATGTAGAGGATGATCAGGTAAGGTTCATTGATCCAATAATTATTTATATTTTATACCTCAAAAAATACAATAAAATCATTAATATTCATAAGGATACAATTTATTTTCAATTTTCAGATGATATCATATAATATAATCTTTTTTTATTCCTTTATGTACCACTATTATAACCATTAATCTTTATTTATCTCCCATTATGACCAATATTTTAATAACTTCCCATATTTTATTATACATATTTTCTAAAAGGGAATCATTCCATGATTAGGGAGATACTTCGGATCTATTATTGTTTGATGTCACAAAATAAATTCATACATATTTTTAAGGATCAAACCATAGCCATTCTTAATACTTTTGGTGATTAATTTTCTAATTATGAGAATTTATATTCCGATTATGAAATAGATATTTGTATTCTATATGGATTTAATAAATTATTCCCTCGGTATTATGAGGTATATTTGGACCCCAACATTCATTATGTTCAAATATAAATTCCAATCTAATTTCCATCTATATATAATCTCCCAAAATTGGAACTCAAATTGTTTTCACTAAACCCTAAAAAATTGATATATAATGAATGGTGAATAAATGATTATAATAATTGTTAATAATCACCTATAATAACAATAAAAAAGTCCTGAAAATATTTTAAGAGATAATATTAATGAAATGGGGTTGATTATAGAAAATATACTAATCATTATCCATTCTATTTTTTTGTATAATATTCCTTTAAAATATGGAGATAAATTGATTAGGAAACCATAGAGAACATGTAATCCCACAATATTAGATGTTATAAAAAACGAGGAAATTTTACTTGAATCTGGTATTATTTATATACATAATTATTTTCATTAGTCTAGTAAAGTCTATGTTTTTTTCTGAAAAATGGGTTCAATGTTTTCTAAAATTAAAATGATGATTTAGTTCTCATGAAATTCCAAAATAGTTTTCTAGTGTGTATGGAATATAAAAAGTTGAATCAATACACTTGTAATGACATTGTACACTTCCATTAGTTGAAATCTATAGAGACGGTAATGCAAACCACACAATTTATTCTTGGATAGTTTCTCTTGATAAAGTCTTGTTCCTGTTACAGTAGGGGTCTAGGAGAATATGAAATTCCCACTCTAATTTAGTAAATTTTCAAATAGAATGACTAAATTTATACTTTTTAATTCCCTAATTTCCATCCAAATAATCAAGGCACGTAGCTTTTTTTATTTACTTATGACTTTCATGGATAGAATTTTTGATGTTTTTCTATTTATGGTTTATCATTTGATTAGTGTCACTTGTGTTTGGGTATTGTTTTGGATCATTTCATTGGTAATATAATGGTTTTATATATTGAGAAATATCAATTCATGTTGGGTAATGGAATTGAACTTGGACATGTAGTCTCAAAACATAGAATAGATGTTGATATATCTTAGTTAAATAACATTTACACATTCATCTTTCCTAGAGATGTGTGTGTATTTAGATATTTCTTATAAAATAATGGTTTCTATTGATACTTCATCCAATATATTTTGTAATATTTATATTCCATTATTGTGATTTACTTCAATAGGATTCTTATTTTTTCTTTAGGATTCTTGTTGTTCATCCTTTTAGGAGATTAAGTAATTTCTTACCACACCACCAATCATTTATCCCTCATGAAGGGATCTTCCATTTCAGCTAATTAGTGATTTTATCCATTAGATATGTCTTATTGAATAGGTTTGAGGGATATTCACATGTGATTTCCAATTCATTAAGGAAAATATATCCTACCAAATCAAACTACACAATAAATTAAACGATAATTCATGCTACCATAATTCCATTAAATATATTAAATTCTTATTTAATGGGCTCCAAAGTAGTTTTTTTATAAACTGTACTTATCTAGGGAACCTCTTAATGATACTAGATTAAATTATATAATTATTAAATGGATGAACCTATTTTAAAAAATCAAAATTTATTTAAATGAAAAAAAGGGTTCAGATTACATTGTTCTAGACCACATGAGTATGATCACCCACCCACTAGTGGAGAACATCATGGACTATATACCACATCCAGACACGTTTACATATGATAATCATTATGAAATATTAGGAAAACATAATTGTTATATTGATTAATTTAAAAAGAAATTAACCTATGAAATTTAATAGATTTAAAAAATTGAAGAGTGAGACTATAATTTATATGTGTGATGAACCCAACCTCAGAGGAATATATAGTGATCCTTATATTAAAAATTGTTTTAATTTCCATGATAATGATTCATTTTTTCAATTTTTTCATTAAAATTCTTAAGGTTTACACATTATAACCCATAGGATTGTTAGGTATGTCTTATACTCTTTTTTATATTGGCTTATATTGTTCCAAGATTGTCATGTGTTTTGTAAGATATCCAACATTTCCATTACAATATAAATATATCTAAGAGTCATGATATACCTCAAGATCCTATATTATTTTCTGAGATTTTTGATTTATGTGGAATTTTTATTGTGATACCATTTCAAAATTTATTTGGTTTTTATACATTACTATTATTGTTTATGTGTTTAGAAATTGGATGAAATCTATGTCCACCAATACTAATGATTCTTATATTGTAATGTATTTTATTAGGTATCTAATTTTATTCGATTTTGTAATACCAAAGGGAGTCATTAGTTGTAACGTTTCACACTTTTTCAACCATAATTTTTCTTCTGACCATATGATGTACTTAGTGACATATAAAAAATCGAATCCTTACCATCCATAAAAAATGGTCAGCATGATGTTTCAAATTGGTAGATGAAATATATATTTTTGAACACTATAGATCCATAAATAAAGGACTGGTTAAATTGATCATACAATGTGATTTGGGCTTACAAGACTTATTACAAGAATCCAATATAGAAGTTCCAATATCATATTTTTGTTGTGAAGGATTTATATCTCCCCATAGAGGATGATCATATGTTATTTTTGGAGGTAATGTAATAAAACTTGGATTTATCTCTAGGTTGAGATAAAAGGATATTTCTACTTCAAGAACATGAGTATATATGAATATCATCATATTATAATGTTGGACTCCAAAAATATTAACAAAAAAGAGACCCATGATAAGAAGATCCTAAAAAAGGAGTTTCATTAAAGAGACAATGTTTTTTTCTAATGTTAAAGACTACAGCTGATACTTGATAAACTCTCTCGAAAATATATTGTATGTAATGATTTTTCTTAGAGTTAAGTGGGGATTAAATAGGATCCCATGGTAAAGAAACTTATTTTCAATAAAAAAAATAAAAAAAAAAAAGTAACGGACATCCCACCTATGTTGTTAATGTCATCACATTGTATGGCCCAATTATTAATTGAGAATATCATGTTTTCCCTATACCTTTCAATTTTATATGATTTTTATCAGTTATAATTATACATTTCCTGAGAATATATCATATCCTAGGTTCATAATGAGTATAATGTCATACATTAAGTGTTTGTGATGGGAAAATATATTTTTGTTCATTCATTAGGATTTTAAAATTTGTGTTTTGTGTGTGTATTTTGTTTTTTTCACAAAATACAAAAACAAAATACCAAAACACCATGTGACATACTCATTTAGATGTTGAATATATAGTAAATGAATATTTTATTTTTTTAATAAATGATAATATGAAGATTATAAGGACCAATATTTCATCACTAAGGGCTATGTTTTTAAAAAAATGGAAGTATTTGATGATATTATTATTAGTGAAATAATAAAACCGTATAGATTTCAGAACCATTATTTTTTATATTTGTTACTATTAGATTTTGTAATTTATTTCTCTGAATTTCTTATATAAATCCATGAATATTAAAATAATCTTCTCAACTAATTATATATTCAAATTAGGTAATATTTTCTTTCACACATTAATGGTTGATCTATACGTTTGTTTCACTTACAATTTATTTCATTATTGTAATGAATTTACTGACATGTGTATACATTATATCAAAATGTTTTATAACCATAAAATATCCAAAGCATACAAACATTTAATTATATATTACGTTAATAAATAGTGAAGTGATAAACTACATAAATTGTGTAGATATATAGATCGGGAGAGAGTGTTTCGACAACATGGAATGGTTCGGTCGTTGTGACATAAATTTGGTTTACAAAGTAATATAGAATTATTATGGGGGATTAAAAATTTATAATAAGAAATGATTTACTCGAAATTAATATATGTAAAAAAGGGAGGATATATAAGATTGAAATGGTTTTCACACACACATGTGGGGAATTAATTGAATAGTAAACACATGACTTGTTTCACTATTATTAGTGTAATTAATATTAATGGATTTTGTTTTTAAATTTTTTTTGAGACAATGAATATAAAATTTATTGAAATTGAAATATTTATTATATTCAACCAATTACTATATTTCCCCTATGGATTTTTAATTGTTAACATGCTTATATTTTCAAAATTATTTATAATACATGCCATGCTATTTTTCCCATGAGTACCAAAGGGTAACTATATGGGAGTAGATAAGATACATTATAATTTAATATTTTGATTAATGTTATATAAATAATTTCCTATGATTTTTTCATATAATTAATTATGTAATATTTGGGAATCGATCATCCATTTAAAAATTTGAAATCAAATCCATTTTGGAATCTTTAACCTTCACTATATTATTTTGAACAAAAATATTATTCTAGGATTTATTTGAACATAATATATCTTAAAATAATTCCCCACTCGATGAGTAAAAAACTTCAATTATACATTTAAGAGAGGTATTTCATTTAATTAGATTTAATAGGATATAAAACCAAAGATAGACTACGCATCTAAAATTAGGTGATGCTCTACCATTTAGACAATATATTACACATAAGCACAGGTTTTGGGCTTAGATTATTATATTATATAGATAAATAAATCATGAAATAATGATTTTTCTATAATAATATATTTTTTATGTGTTTTTTCCAACAAGTTGGTAAATTTTAGATTAAAATATTTGGCTAATATTTCTCTTTTTACCAATGTAATATCTTGTATGTCTAACCACCCATGTCCCCTATAATGTGTATTTTTATAATTTTTTGTATTTTATATGAATTATTTGATTTGGGGAAGAGTTTATATAGTGAAATTGCATTATTAACACCATTAGATTAGAATATATGTCATGAAAGGTTCTCCTTGAAAATGCTCTTATTTTCCCTTTTATTGTTGTTATATTGTTGTTACTAAAATTAATTATCTCTTTCTCTTATTTTTAAAACATTTATTTAATTACTATTATTAAATAATTATCCCATTTCAGATCGAAATTATTATTATAAAAAATATAGGTTTATACTATTTTTATTCCATCTCACATGCAAAACATTTTCCGTATGACTACACCACCCATTGAAGAGTAATTTTTCATAGTAATCGATATATTTCTAACATTTTTCAAATATTTGTTTTGAATAAAAGAGATATTTTAAATAAAAATAATATTATATGCAAATAAACTTTATACATAAGAGAATAAAATCATGAAATAAAAAATTAATAAAATTCATGTGAGGTGGGGTAATTTGTGAATTGTGGGATCACAATATTAATTGATAAAACAAAGCATTATGCGAATAATTTTTAGGGCATGAATACAATCCCTAAAATCAATTCATATTCACATCTACTATGGATATGATCCTGAATCTAACACTGAATATAATCTATAATTTGGTCAATAATCATGGTAGGGTTCTATAATTAAACATTTTGAATCTTTCCTACGGTGTAATTCATTTCATATTTGTGGATGATGTAAATATCTTTAGGTTAAAGGTTCAAAAAAATTAGAGTATCATAATTTAATTTAATTTAATTTGGAAAATAATTATTAATAAGGAAACTATGATGGAAATCTAGAATGAATAAATATTCTAAAATTTTTAAGAAACATATTTTCAATTTTTTTCATCAGTCCATTTCCAAAATATAAAAAATAATAATTAAATCTCTTGAAAAAAAACAACATTTTCTTATTTTTATAAATATAAAATCTAAGACATTCTTAATAGTGATTTTATTTAATTATATTTTTACAATACCTATAATATTATTTTTATGTACTAAATCTATAGGGAATTTCATTGGTTAACCTCTTTGGTTCACCTAAGTGGTAAAAAGTTTAACCATCATTTGAGAGTGCCCACATCAATGTCTATAAAGGCCTTATACCATTAGAATGTGTCAATGATTTTTGAGACCCAAAAAACAGCCCATGAAAAACTAAAACTATTAAAAATTGAATGGAGAACCTAGAAAAGATACAGATATTAAGAATGGTTTTTATATACCTTCAATTTTATTTTGTATATAACACTAATGGTTTTTTTGTTTTAGATAGAAAAGTAAAATGATATCTCAAATTAGTATACAACAAGAGATTATGATATACAGCTTAAATAAGTGTAATTTCATAAAATTGAGAGTCTTTATGTGCTACCCATTGATATATCCTCAATCCTATACTATATACATCAATAAAAATACATCCAAAATAATTCATCAATATAATTTTTTCGCATACAAACCATCTCAAAAAAATAATGGTGAATGAAATGGAATATATGTACCACAATATTGGGATAATTAAAAAAATTTATTCAATATGAGAAAATTTAGAGGGTATGAATCTATAAAGGTGAAAACATTGAATACTTGATAATTAAGGGTTATCAACCCCCATCTCATAATCAGGTGGGTTTAGGAGACTCTCCCTATTGAATGGTAGTAATTATATCCCATTCCAGAGGGAGGAAGAGATGGATATTAAAAATTCCCCCATAAATGGTCAAGGGACACCTAATAGGTCCCATTAAAAACATCATATACTCTATTTTTGTACAACCCTATCCCCGTTAAAATACATGGAGGGTGATACCTTCTAGATTCACACCCCGACTCTCTACACATGGATACCCATGTGAATGGAACTACAAATGAAAATTACCACTACTATTTAAAATCAACTTCATAAGCATATTACTAATGACTACCATGAATTCCATCTGCATATCCGGATGATAATTTAGTCGATACATATATGTTCTCCCAACCCTATAGGTCATTACACAAACTATGAAACATCAATTATGATTAAGGATCCCAACCTAGTTTCCCAAAAAATTATTTATATAGAAAATACTCTTGTAAAATAAACAATATATGAACATTTCTTAAATATTATGGAAATAATCATCCCTATATATATATTGAGTATTCCATTAGTGGTTACATTCAAATTTTAGGAGACCATTATCAATAATCTTTAGATTATTTTAAGGATGGATTTAGTAACTTTTTTTAATATACCCCTCAATAATGGGGTGGATAATTTAATGGCATGGTGTACTAACAATTGTACCCCACCCCATATAGAACCTATAAGAATAGGGTCCTATAATGAAAGGATAGATGTAGGTATGTGTGTAAAATCTAAGGGGAAACCCAAACCCTTTAATATGGTTGAATTTTTTTCCACAATGTCATCACTAGTTTAATCTATTGGACATGAAAATACCTAGATTATAAATGTCCCTTGTATGATGAAATATGTTGTCCTCGTAATTCATGTCACATCATTAAAATTCATACCTTCTAACCCAAATTATCCTATATAATATGATACTATCACAGAATATGAAAAACATGATCTATATGAATAGAATCTAACTTGAATAAAGGAATATATTTAAGGATTGTATAAATTAAATCTATAAAAAACACATGATTTTGGATCCTCATTAATAATTCCACTACCAAAAACCTTTTGGACTAGTTCCAATGACAAATTAAAATAAAATACTATAGTTATAGTCCAAAAAACCTATAGATGAAGATACTACCTCAATATAAAAATATAATTCCTAGTTCATGGATATAATAGGGAATTTTTGGACAATCAATGTTTAATTTAAAATGAGAAACATATCCATTGATTATGATAGTCATATTTAGAGGGTAAATACTCTATATAATCCTGTTATATGTGGGGATATTTCCTTACACAAAATGGTATATTATAACCACCCTTCACACACGAGACCACATCAATGATCCCATATTTTTTCATTAATTAATTATTATACTGAGTTGTCACCACTAGGGACACATCAACCTCACATTTTAAATGGACTATCAATTTTATCACTACTACTAGTATCCAAGGTGTTACAACATTACCTTATATATCATATATGTGATTTTCAATTTTAATATTCACTTGTAAAATAAATTAGTAATCTATATCATAGTTAGGTGGATATGATTACCCTTTTACCCATATTCTTGAAACCTTGATTTTCCAAATTCAATGGAATTAGGGAACCATTGGAACATCTCACCCAATTTTCTTCTCAGGGTAGGTTAGTAATTGGAACCACAGAACAATAATTAGTAGCATATGTGACACCATCCAAATCAAGGGTTTTGTTTATTTTATCCCTTATTTATTCTCTTTTGAGTAATAGGATGTTTTTGAGTGGGTCATGGGTTGAAAACATGAGTTTTAGAGGATACGAGCTAAGTGGATGGTTATAGACCACTATCAATATTATCCATGTAGTAATCAAGTTTTGTGGATTTGTGGGTATCTAGTGGAATTATTCATGGTTTATTCATAGTTAGTCAAACTATAGGGTTGTCCAAGGAAACCTAGAGAGAGTCTGGGTGGTTTTCTATAATTTTTTCATGAATTGAGCATGGTTTTCCCAAACTGTGTGGAAAATATTAGAAGGTTGTTTGAATTTTAATTAAATTGGAAAGAGTACATACATGGTTAGATGAAAGTTTGTTTACCTATTCATCTAAAACCAGTTCCCTGATCTAAAACTCAAAAAAATTAATTTACCACTTTTCTATTGACTATTATTATGTATAATCACACCTTAATATTCATTTTAATTAAACTAATACTCACTATTTCTCTTGAATATTTTATACATGATTTTTTTACAAAACTAATTCATTATCTATGGGTCTCTTCAATATATGTTCAATTTTTTTATTTTTTTTCTCTTAGTAATTCTATGATTAAAAATAGATATCATAACTTCATGTATTGTTAGAACCTGAATGGGTTTTGGATTCTAGAATTCATTTGTTATATAGAGATTCGATGTAGTATTCGATGGGTATGGTCTTGTTAGTAATTCATATACTCATTTCCAATCTCATTTTTTATAGCAGCTAGTTTCCCCCATTCTTGGGGTAGGTGTCTTTATGAGAACAAATTATGTCATTAATTACTTATATTGTCTTTATATTTCCCTTGGATGGATTTAAGAAAAATCTATATTGTTTATCAATGTGGATTTACATAAAGAGATGAAATTTTTTAAAAGGGGTCTTATTTATTAATAGATTTATGTAGACTTTTTTTTTGAATCAATCCCTTAAAGGATGTTTTTTCTTAAATGACTTCTCATACAATAATGAATTATATATTTAATTTGAAAATTTTTTATAAATTTTGATCACGTCTTTTAAGTGTTTTTATCAAACATAGAACATTGGGAACTGTGGATGAATTACAAAATATACTTATGTCACTTTAGTTTGTGTTACACTTGTAAAGGATTCAATATTGATAGATCATGATAAGACAAACCATCAGTTGGACTCACATGATTCTTATCTCAGGGTTTTCTTTTAATATTTGAGTACGTATCACCATAAGCTAATGACCAATATTTTTTATTGTCATTAATTGTTTTTTTACAATATGTTATATTTAATGGTTATTTTATTAATTCTATACCTTATTCGGTATCCAAGGATTGTTTTTATTATAATATCATCCTTCATTTTATACACCTTTGATATTCCTTGTATGTGTGTGTTATGATCCCAACCCAAATACCCTCTCAAACTATTACACAACCCAAATTTACCCATAAACAATGGGAATTCCTGATCCCCACGAGCTGGAAACGAGATCCTAGGAATCTAACAAAAATTAGAGGGATCAATTTCTCTCAACCTAATGAAAAAAAACAGAATATATATATATTTGTTTGTGTGTTTTTGTGTTTGTGATAATGATAAATAGTTTAATATTATAATATATTCCATATCAAATTAAAATAGTGGAAAAAACAACTCCAGACTAGATGCAATATCCATGTATGGGTCCAACCACAAAAGACTACAAATATAGGAAAAAATATCAACTTAATATGATATAATGGAAGGAATCCCACCATCTAACCACTAACTTCCCAACTCATCTGATAGAAATCCTCACCACCTCACTATGTCTCTTTGACACTCCATAAATCAAAATACATAACTATATATATGTACCATTGATGGGGTACATAGGGTGTCAGAAAATGGGAACAATAGGGTCTTAAATAGGTTTTCGATATCAGGTCTTTGGAAAATGATCCAAGCATACTAAATTTTATAGAATATAATACCTGATAACCATTTAGAAGTTCATATATAAAAATAATGTAAAAATGATTAATTTCCCATTTTTACACATTTCCAAATAAGGTTGGTAAATCTATTTCAAATAATTTCATGACCATGTGTATCATCAGACATATCATTCCAAAACTAAGCATACATCACATATCATATCAAATCCATGGTTGCAAGACAAAACATAAAAACCCAAAAGTATGAGAATAAGTAAAATAATTCTAGGGATCACAGAAGGTCAGGATATATAGGAAATTCATATATAATATAGAAAATGTTGTAAACATCCAACCACTATACATATGCATAAAGTATAAAGAGTAGAGGAACACCCAATAAAGTTAACACCTATTCCATTCTAAAAAGTACCAAGAACAACAGGCCTTGGAAGTAGAGGAAAGATCCATGATAAAACCCTCTGGAATTGGACATAACCAATTAATATACCTTCCACATATTTACCC
The DNA here is from genome assembly GCA_963277665.1 of Viscum album. Classification (NCBI taxonomy): domain Eukaryota; kingdom Viridiplantae; phylum Streptophyta; class Magnoliopsida; order Santalales; family Viscaceae; genus Viscum; species Viscum album. The sequence continues at coordinate 1,570,954,606 of OY728150.1, read as the reverse complement.
AAGTATTCCAATGTGGTCTATTTTCTGAACTAGTTCATCAAACCAATTCATAATTTCATGATTTTAATATCATTTCACAAAACCATTTTACAATGCTGTGAAAACCATTCTCCATTTACAAAAACAAGGGGAAACCATCTTACAAAAAAACATGGTCCACAGACCCAAAAATATTATCTGATCATTCCATTTAATTTAATAAAAACATTATAAAAAACAATAGCAATTTAGATCTCTAATATAGACAATAGGTAGAACAACCATCCTCAATACTCAAGTCACAAACACCTATAAATAAAAACACCAATGATAAGAATGAAACAATGAAAAGATATTCCCTAGAACTAATCCTCACATCTCAGAGTTGATTCAATTTAAAAAACGGTCCCTAGATAAGAGAAAAAAATATATAACTCAAGAATGGACACCCGATGAACCACAACCAACAAAAGAAATAGCCCCCAAAACAATATTGTGCATGGGATCTAGAGAAAAACATGATAAAATATCAATGTGGGTCAAACGATTTGATAACTCCATGCAAAAGGACCCACAAGATCTATGAAACGAAGAACTAGAAAGGATTTTACCACTAGATATATTCAATCCCACATCAATGGAGATAAATATACAAACTAATCTATCCATATTGAATAGATACTCTAAAAATTATTGTATAATGCAAATAAGTCAAGAGCAAGGATGGATGTGGAAAAATGAAAGAAAAATCATGTCATTCAGCACCCAAAAATCGATCCTCCAAATATGTTCATGACAATTAAACCCTTTACACATCTTGTAATCCATGGTGTCTGAATACACCAAAAAACACCTTGTCTTTTTACTATAAACTGACCTTCTAACATTACATACTGTGTAACATTTACTTGTAGTGTACTCCCTTTATGTTTTCTATCATATTCATGGAATATTCCCAGATAAACATATAAATAATTTACTCCTATTACATAGCATGAATTTATCTTATAGACTAAAAAAATAGAATATTCACAAAAAAAATCCAAATAACTCTGGTGTTCTCCAAACTAGAGGACCACCCCACAAATCCATTAACACATTTATATAAAGACACTGTTAATACAAACAAGAATACATCTCGGAACAATATTCATTTTTACCAATAAATTATCTCCATCCTAGATAATCCTAGACACACCCAATTAAAGAGGAACATGAGTAATGTGAATATAATTACCTAATACATTATAGCATAATTTTAATAACTCCCCGCCGTATGACTTTCCATCCCCAAGAATCTATGTGAAATAATGGAGATTGGTAAATAAGTGAGGTCACTTCTCTATCAAAAATAACATCCACTCCCAATATTCATGGTAATATAATATATGTTTCCACAACACTTTAACCAATAGAATAAACTTCACATGAATTACATTCTCTTGAGATTCGATCTCAACTAGCTAATCAATAGTGAAAAAAATTGGATCTTACTCAATATCATCTAACTTATAATGTGATAGCAGTTAGTATGATATTTTTTAAGATACAATATGTGGAAAACAACATGAATTCATTTAAAATAAGCCGGAAATTCCACCCATTAAAAAAGATCTCTGATCTATTCAATGACTGTAAACATTCCAATATATCTCAAAACCAAATTTTCTTATTTCACAAGAAAATAGTGATCAAAATGAGGAGAAAATTTCATAAAAACCTAGTAACCTATGGAAAACTACAAAAGACAGTCTTGGTGACCAACATATGACTTATACCAACTCTATGATATATCAAGATGTCAAAATATATCTTGAATCCTCACATATAGCTATTGACCGAAACTTGGTCCCACCAAATAAGACAATCCCACCTATTCCAAAAAAATATGTGACCTGAATAATTGACCATAAAAAATCATATAGTGGATCTATTTTATTTAAAACTAATTATTGTTTAAATAAAACTCAACTAGTCCTAGATAGATATCCAAAGTTCCTCTAGAATCCAAGACAGAGGCATGAAGTATATCATCCAAAATCTAAATAGAACACTCCATATGACCATGTGTATAAGGATGATAGGATATAATCAATATTATATTATTCCTTATAACCTCCAAGAGAATTCTAAAAAACCTCAAATTAATCCTAGGATCCCTATCAGAAACAACAAAAAATAAAACTGATGTAACCTCATAATTTCCTACACAAATAGATTTCCCAAATATTCAAATTTTATGGTCTCTTTGATCAGAATAAAATGGGTTGACTTTTTCAACCAATCAATCACTACCCAGATAAAATTCCTCACATGGTAATTATAGGGTAATCCAATGATAATGTATATGGATACCTCTTCACAATTCTTAACAAGAACCAACAGAGGATAGATAAAACCAGATGGTTTCAAATGCTCTACCTTTATCTGTTGGCACCTGTAATAAAGGGACACATAATAATCAAAGTAAATCATCATACACGGCTACCAGAATAACTATATCATGTCAAAATACATCTTTATTTGTCTTTGGATGAATAACCCATGAAGAACTATGAGAATAAAAAAACCAAGCTACTCATTGATTCTAAGACAAAAAATCGATCTCCAAAATTGAGAATATTATCCGAAGAGAGAGACTAATGCGAAAAGGTCTACCCACAATATACGGTTTATTAAATTTTTCTAAACTATTAATCATATTACTAAATATACATAATAGACTTGAGGATATGTGATGATAACTAACACTAGTCAAAATCATACCAGATTCATCCTCATGAGCATCCATATGCAACCTAGAAAGAATACCCATACAGTTCCACTCTTACATTGATTCCAAAGAATCATTTGATGTTAAATTCATGTTAATAGATTCTTCAAAAAGATCGCCTTCCATGGTTTGTAGTAGATATTGAATTCAACTATCTATAGGTGTTACACCCAATGCCTCTATCTAAGATTCATGTATTTTTGAGAGAATATATTGATCAAATGCTTATGTTTATAAATTACTATGAACCTTTCCCCAAAATTATAATGCCTCTAAAAAAATAAGCGCAATCATAACTTCTACAAGATATAAAAAATGAGTGGGGTAATTCTTCACATGCAGTATAATATTATGAGAACTTTTAGACACCACATGATCGTCTTTCCTAAGCACAAAACCCAATCCAACACCAAATGTATCAAAAAACCCACATATCCTATACTGAGATCAGTTAAAACCATAATAGGAGGAAATGACAAGATTATTTTTATCTTGTTAAAATTATCCTAACACTTTCCATCCCTTGTGAATTTCACCCCATTCCTAGTAAGAGAAATCAAATTTGACTCCATATTATAGAAATCATTGACGAACCATTGATAGTATACAACAAGACTAAGGAGATTATTAATCTCAAATATAGTCTATAGCTCTTCCCATGAAAAGACATCTTTCACATTCCTAGGATAAATAGATTATCCATTCATAGAAATAATGTTACCCAGGAACATAAAATCATTGATCTAGAAATTACATTTCAAAAGGTTTCCATACAAAAGGTGACCCTCATTATTTCCAAAACCAAACTCAGATAGTGATTGTATTGTTTCTCGGATCTCGAGTAAACCAAAATTTCATCTATTAGAACAACCATAAAAGTTTAAACATACTAATTAAATATATTATTCATCATATCCATAAAAAATATTGAGTGTTAATCTTACCAAACAACCTCACAATATATTCATAATGACCATACCTTCTTCTTAATTCCATATTTGGATTATCACACATAAAAACATTGGGGGGATGATAACCCAATTGAATATCAATATTTGAAAACTACTTTTCCCTTCTAAATGATAAATAAAATCATCATCATAAGGTATGTGATACTAGTTATTAATTATTACCTAGTTTAGATGTCAATAATTCAAAGACAATTGGAGCCATCCATCTTCCTTCTTGGAAAACATAATTGGGTATTACCAAGGTGAAACACTAGAGAAAAAATGCCTTTTCCATCATTCCATCCAAAATAGTATTCATCTCTTTCATCTCCTGTGGTACTATATAATAAGAAGGTATCTAAATTATATGTGTCCCTGCTAGAAGTTCATTCATAAACTCTACCTCCCTCTCTAAGGGTAGCCTAGATATATTGTCTGGGAAAACATCAGGAAAATCCTGAACAACATCAGGATGATCAATAATAAAATATAAACCATTGGGAACAACTATTATAAAAGGTAAAAACTTCTAATACAAGCTCTGTATCTTCTATTGATATTGCACAAGGACACTAAAACCCCATCTCTTTTAGCTTCCCAAAAGTTGTTTCTAACTACATGAAACATGACATGAAATATATTAGAAATATAATAATATTAAAAAAATACTGATATAAATGAGTGGGAAACACCGGTATCAAATAAATAAACTACTACTAAAGGTGCAATAAAGGTGGTACCTCACACTATTTTTGGACCCACATCTACATCTGCTAGAAAAGTATCTATTGCATGAAGGAGCTTCACTATTGAGGCTTTTGGATATATCCCTTTGGTCTTTAAAGTATATTAAAGTTCCACAGTTCCCTTTGGAGGAAAATATCAATGACCATATATATGAGTATACATATCCTTAAAGAGACACTACAGATGACCATAAAATCTATAATTGTTGCATGAATTTATATTTGAAGGAAAATAATTTTGTGTGTAACAAACCTTTATACAGTGATAAAATGTTAGAGGCACACCACTATCTATAACTAGAGGTGCCCTGGAGGCCTAATTCCAAGAACCGTCTCCACCAATCCTATTGTGATCTTGCCACTTTTTATTTTTCCTTATCATTCCACTGAAGTTGACACTAGGTGAAATAAAAGGGATGAAGTATCTAACCATTTCTATAATATTCATTTATTCCATCATATCTTAATCCACTATCTCCGTATAGATCAAAATATTCTATATAAATACCTAAAATCTATTATCCATTCGCAAACTCTTCATGTACTTTTGATCCTTCAACTAGTCATTATTCAAAACTAATGGAGAAAAACAAACCATCTCTTTGAAATTATTATTGTATGATGATACTTAAATATATCTATAAAATAAATAGAATATCACTATAGACATTTCCATTATCATTCACTCTAGAAAAAACTGTTAGATAAAGGGAGTCTTGAAAACCATCTAGTTCAAGCCCACATGCCTATCTTCAGGTACCTTGGAATCCGACCCTTTATTTCTAGAACCCAAAAGTCTAAAAACATCATGCTTAAACTTTATAAACACAGGTGTATCCCTGAATGTGAAGATATGAAAGATCTTATCAATATATACTTCCACATTTTGAGGTTCATTCATACCTTTTAATGATAGTGTCTTTGCATGAAATAACTCTCATGATCGATTTCATTCTCCTACAATTACTAGTTGTACATCAACAACTATGTTCTAAGATATTAGAAGACTCTGGTTAAAAATACAAAATACTCTCACAATGGAATAAATTAATATTTTGATCCAACATAGGATTCCATTGAGGCGCAATAGTTGAACCCTCCTTTAGAACATGTAAAACCCATATCAAATTCATATTGGTTCGCATCAAAATAAAAAAAAAATATCTTAATATAGAATAATATTCATTAAATATAAAAACCCAATAAGAAAAATATGGGATTAGCATCAAGAACTCAAAATAAGTTACACAAATCCAAAAATCCTTTGGTAAATTGAGTCTCATCACGGAAAGAGATAGCTAAGAAAACACCACAATATACCACATAAGTCCCAAACATCTTATCTATCATCTAGTAAATATCCCAAGGTCCAAAATTTTGAGGATAGAACAACTTTGATATCAAACTATGATGAACCTAAGATAAATACCCATGTCAATATAGTACTCGAAGAAAATTTACACATTATCGAAGGGTTTCCCCGATCCCCATAGACTAGAGACTAGCACCTGGATATATTCTATATATAAGTAAAAAATACAATTGAAATAAGATAATAATATATTCTATAATATAAAACAACAGAAAAAAAAGGAAACAACACAATAGTAGAAACAATATCCAAGTATAGGTCAAACCGTAAAGGACTACCAAAATAAGAAAACCCATATACTCCATGTGATTTCAGGGATAGAATCCCACTATCTCCCCACCAGCTACCCAAATCAACAGACAAAAAACCAAACATCCTCACCATGGAACCTTGTCTTTCCATGCATCGAAGGACATAACCAGGTATATGTACCATTTAAGGTGTATGCATGGTATGATATACTAGGATTAGTAGTTTCTCATCTAGGTGTTCCTTATCAATTCCCCAAATAATTATCCAAGAAATTTACCATTTTAAGAAACAAGATATTATGATATTTTAGCATTTTTTATATCAAAATCATGGAAAAATAGTTTAACTTCCCCTTTTTCTGCATCTCTGAATAAATCTAGAAAATGTGTATTAAAGTATTTAATTACAATATTTCTAAATAGATATATAATTTCAAAGTAAATAATACATCACATATCATATAAAATTAATAATAGTTCAATATAATATTACAAACTCAAAGTGAAATCATATTTAATATCTTGAAATGGATCAAAATAGTTCAGGACACTTGGTAAAATCATACCTATATGGAAAATATTGTACTAATTAATATATTATACATATTAATAGAGTCTAGGGATCATAGAAACTTCCCAACAAGTAATCCTCCAACAAGGTCTTATAAGTAAAAAAGAAAAACATGCCTAGAGAGTAGAGTAAATCCTAATGAGTAAACCCTCTAACAGTGGATGAGACATCTTACTATATATTCCACCTATGTACCCAGGGATTCTTGTGTGCTCAATTTTCCAATCCAATTCATTAAATCATTATTCATTTCATGATTTAAAAACCATTTTTCTATGTTTTGAAACCCCTTTTATATTTAACAAAACTTTGGGAAACCCATATTTTATAAAAATATTGTTCTATACACGCAAACAAATCAGTTAATCCATTCATTTCATGAAATAAAAAAAATACAAAAAAAATATGAGCAATGATGTTCACCAACATAAGCTTAATATAGAACCACCAACCTCAAAACTCTAGTAACACATGCCCTCAATAGAAACCACCAATAAGAAGAATTAAAAAATGAAAATGAAGGCCTTAGAACCAATCCTCACATATCATAAATGATTCAGTTTAACAAAACGGTTGGTGGAGAAGCGTAAAAAACACATACTTCATGAACACACACCCTCTACAATAAAATCAACAATGTAAAAGATCCCCAGAACAAGGTCGTACAACAAATCCATAGAGATATAAGTAGAAAAATCACCATGATTTAAAGGATATAATGATGCAATGAAATAGAGACACCTTGATAAAAGAAACAAAGATTCAAAAAGTATTACCCACCTGTAGAGACGCAGTTCAACCTCAAGAAAGATCAATCATAAAACAAATTAATCAGGGTCAAACAGAGACTCCCAAAATCATTGTAGAAGGGCTCTAAGTCGAAGGAATAGAGGGATGGGGAATAATTAATGAAAAATAAAATTATGAATAACCCTAAAAACTGACCACCCAGTAGTTACAGAGAGTGTAAACACTTTACACATCGTGTAATCCATGTTGTCTGGATATGCTAAAGAAACTATCACCTTTCTATTAAAAACCATCCATTTAATTTTAAATGTAGTGTAACCTTTACACAGTGTGTACTCCCTTCATGATATGTACCCGGTTTATGAAATATACCCTATAGAACATACACATTGTGTACTCCCGTTACACGGTGTGTATTTCTCTTATAGACTACATAAACTCCATATTCCTTACAAATAATTCAAACCAACATAGTTTTTCTTTTAACTGAAGGAGAACCCTGAATATCCATTATCACTTTTATACCTAGACTGCATTAATTCAAAAAAAATCATGTATTAAATTTAGATAATTTTTTCTAAAAAATTATCTTCATCATCTAGTGTCTCAAGACACACAATTAAATAAAAAATAAGTAAAGAGAATAGAATTACCTTAATTATTATAATGGGATTTTATAGTGAAATTATGAAATAATTTTCTAATAAGAAAAAAAAAGTACAAAATTATTCACTTTTGATAATGAATTATTAGATTTATGTTCTTTCAATGATGGTGATAGTTTTTTAATAGTGTAATAATTTTTATTGATCCATTAGTGAAATATTTTGTGAATTTTTTTATCACAATAAATTTTATCCTTTAGGTTTTTATAGATAATGTTTATCAAGCCTTGGTTAAATGGAAGGTCATCATGTTGTTCACTTACCTCTCTTTGACATGGCTTCCTTCATATTTGGACATATTAGTTGTGGATGATGGTCACCTAGAGAATTGTTTTAGTCTTCTCTTGGCTACATTATTGTTTAGCACATGGGATAGATGTTTTATGTCTACTTGATGTGTATATTTTCTTCCAATTTTTACTCTATTTACTGGATTTCATTTAGTTATTCATGAGATATGTAGCTTATTTTATAGCACCTCAACATTTGGAATACCTTCATAGGTGGTATGCCTAGTTTCTCCAGGATGGTTCCTTAAAAAATGTTATTGTAAAGTAAACCTATCCTAAAGTTATATAGAATTTACATGGATTTTGTTTAGGTTATATGGTATATAAGAGCTAGGAATATTATAATTTTTTTAGTATGTGTGTTTTTGTTCCTTTCTATCTAATTTTTGTGCCTGAACAGGAGTTACTATGGGATTTTAGGATTTTTTTCCAAGATTAGGACATTGTGTATGAGGGTATTTGAGTGAAATATAATATAAGTATATTAAAATAAATAAATTCCATGATTTATTATTTTATTTTTTGTTCTTAGGATCTACAATATCTTTAATTTATTGTCTCTTAAAGGTATTTGTATTTTTTATCAAAGTTACTGTTATGATTTGTGGATTTTTTAATGAGATGAATATCTATTATATTCTATTATTTTTAGAAAATTTCTCCTATAGTATATCTTATGAATCCAGAATAATAATCCATGAGACAAGTTTCATAGTTAAATACAGTAACAAACTCTTTATTAATATATTCTATGATCCACAATATTCATACTCTAGGTCAAGTGGGTGTTGGGAAATAGGGATGAGTGATTGATCAAGGATCAAAATTTTCTAAGAAGAAACCACTTGTGTTACATTTCAAAAAAGGACCCCATGAATATAGAAAGTGGATGATGTGAATTAAAACAATCAACCATTTTACAGAAAAAATCTTTAGGACTCAATGGTTGGTTTTCAATATATATTCTAGAATGGATAAGAAGGATATAGTGGATTTCATTGTGAAAACTAATTTTCCCCATAACCATATCTGGACTTCTTTAATGATAATAATCGACCCATTGTTTTACCATAAGACCTTACATGTTTTAAATACCCAAATGTTTCTAAAATAAGAGAAATTGGAGCATATAGTATTGGATTACTCCACTTGTTTTGTTGAGTTGGTGCACCAAGAACTCGAGCTTGTTACTAATGATTATCTTTAATTGTAGATATTTTTGATACATCTAGGGGTCGATAATAAGTCGATTACATGACACTTATACCTTATTTTCTATTTAGGGGTATTTGATATAGAATAATTTATGTTATAGAAATAGATGGCAGACAGTTTTTAGTGGAGCTTTGGCTACTATAGTTATTATCCAGGGTGTGTATTCAAGATAGAAATGGAAATGAAAAGGTGATCATTTTTCATCATGACTAGTATCAGGGGATTTAACAAAGTAGAATCATGTTGTTTTTTATTAGTGTGTAATAACTAGTTCTACCATTTCTAACTTTATAGGGTCCCCCATGAATTGTTCTCAATATAGATAATCATGTCGTACAAATATTTTTTTCATAAGATATCCCATTATAGTAATTCTAGATCTACTCTCACCGTGTATTATTAAGTTTTTTAATGATTCTAGTGGTAGTGGTTCCTATCCCCTTACCTAGAAGGATGTCTAAGTACTTAAGAATGATCAATAAATAGCTTAGACAATATTTATTTTTATAGTGGAGTATACACTTTTCTAATATGAGGTAGGTCCAGATACACATAGATGTTTGGTGATTATTTTTTACCCTGTGGTGCAATATTTATTTGATTTAGGTTCTTATAAATTTGTAATATCATTAATGTTAATTCATGAATTGGGATGGTGTTCTAAACAATTAATATTCATACTCTGCCTTTACACGCCAGGTGGAAGGTGGTCCAAATAAGGATTTTGATGTCCCACGTATACGGGTATGATTACTAACAATGAATTAGTGTGTAATTTCATTGTTATTAATCTTCACATTATCCAAGATATTAGTTTTATTGATAATATTTTTAGTATTAAGGCCTATATCAACTATTTATATTATCGATTCATGTTTATTTCTCTTGTTGTGTCCACTCAGGTCTTTTAGGGTGAATGGGATTCTGAATTGGGGAGAGTGAAAATTATTGTTCTTTATGACAAAATGATATCATGTCATATGTCAGATATGTACCTAGATGTCATTGATACTCATTTTTATAGTCCGTTTTTTGGAGTGGTGTGTGTATAATTGAAGGTATTTCCTAATAATTAATATGGATTACCACAATAGAGAGAGTTCATGTTTACTATTTGTCATCTCCCTAGTGAGATTCCCTTTTTTATTCCACCTTTTCACATGTCACCTTCTAGGTTAGAATAATGTGATGGTTTCTGTTTTAGATCTTGATGCCAAGGGATTTATTCATTCTATCATATCAACATTGGATTCAAATGTTCTCAAAACCATAAAGGCATATGAAAACCTTAGGCTTCACATTTATTATAAATATATAAATTAATATATCATTATGAACATGTATCTCAATCCCATAATTTATTATCTTTGATCAATTGATATGAGATTTTTAGTTTCAAAGAATGACCACTAATCATGGTACCACCAGTTGAGTGTCTGGGGATATGACATACCTAATACCATGTTAAAGAGTCGGTATGGGAGTTTGGAATTTATAGTTATGTTATTCGGCCTCAATAATCCTCATGCGGTATATAGGGCACTTATGAACTCTATAATTTATCAGTTCTTGGACTCTTTTATCATCATGATTGTGGATGATATTTTAGTTTATTCTAATTCATTGAACGAACAAATAGATTATATGTATATCATCATTATAATCATTTAGGAACATCGCTTGAATGGTATTCTTTCCATGGGTCAGTTTTGTATCCAAGTAGTGATGTATTTGTCGAATGTTATATGTGAGGGACATATTAGTGGTTCTGAAAAATATTCAGGTGGTAATTTATTGGTAGAATCCCAAAAATTAATTTTATGTCTATAGGTTCTTTGGTTTGTATGGTCATTATAGTCTCTTTTTTCAAGACTATTCCAAGATCTCATATTTGATTATTTCATTGATTAAAATTGGTGTAATATTTGTTTGTGACAAACAATGTCATAATTATTTTGAGGAACTGGATATAGGGTTGAAATTAACACCAGTTATGATTATTCTTGTGTTCTGTTTAGGTTATGATGTTTTATATGAATCTTCTGGTATGGGTTTGGGATGGGTATTGATGTAGGGAAATATGGTAGTGGACTATAGCTCTAACAAACTATTCCCTCAGGAGAATAACTAACCTACCAAGGATCTTGATTAAGTAGTTACTATGTATGCTTCAATAAATGGTGTCATTATCTCTTTAGGGAGCAGTTTATTGTATATTATGATCAAAATACCCTAATGTTTTTTTACTTAGAGGTATCTGGACATATGATAGATAGTTTGGGCTATATAACTTTATACATCTTAATTTTTTATATTTCATACTCACTATAACGACCCATACTTTACTTATATTGTTAATACATCAAAATTGAAGCGTACTTATTACAACATATAACAAAACCATGATAGGAACGTATATGTATAGTGTATTTAGATAATGGGGAACATAAACAACTGGTTCATAAATCATCTACATTGTCTCTTGTTTATTTCATCATATCTAGAGTCCCTTTTGGCATATCCTACTTAATACCCTTCTTTCTGACCTAGGGAAAGGAAAACATACAAAAGGGTGAGCTCAAATTCTCAGTAAGGGTTACAAAAGAAATATCAATCATATCATATTCATAAGAACATAACATTTTGAAAATCTTAACCTACAAAAGAGATCATAATATCATTACATGGGATAAATCATTGTAGTGAAATGTAATCCCAATAATCATAACATAAAACATGAAACTTTGTGGCATACACACATAATCATACAAAAACATTTCATATTAGTCAAGGCTCTTTTCCAATACCATCATAGCAGAAAAAGTCCATTACTAAACCGAGTTCACTCCTCGTTCTAGTCCTATATCACTGAACCGGATTAACTTTTGGTTCCAGCCATGTCTATCTCATGAGATGTAAATATTTAACCAATGCATTGGAGGGAGATATAGGTCCTACCCATCTCATAATGAAACCATTCTTATGTGTGCCACAAAATCATAAAGCATATATCATATCATAACCCATGTAATAAAAATGGGATTCTTAAACTTCATGCCATCATAACATAATCCATGTAAGATAAAAGGACTTCATAAAAATAATTCCACCATAACATAATAAAATCAACATAAAAATAGGGATAGAAATAGAACCCTATATTATCTTATATGGAAAATAATTTTGATAAAACACTTGAACTCAATTCTTGAGGAAAATATCCTTTCTACTTCAAAAACATTTTTCCTTTATTATCATGTCATACAATTTTAAACTAAAAAAAGTTAATTAAAAATAAACTTGAAAACCTTTAAAGTAACATTCATGGAAATAATGTTCTATGAAATCAAAAAAATCCATTCATTCCATATAAGTTAAAAAAACATTCTTCTCATACTTTGGCCGGAAAAGTCAAAAAGTACCTCGTACTAAAAACGAAAAAATATTCCTTTCATATCTTTTACTAAAAACTCACCAATGGGTAAAATTGGATATAAAAAATTGTAGGAGGATAGAAAAAATATTACATATTGATGAAACATGGATGTGGATGATAAATATCCCCCAGTAATTAATGAAGTATAAACAATCTCGGATAAAAATTGAGATTGCGAGATTTTCCCTTACCTTAGGTCTGATATGCTTAGTACGTATCTGAACCTTCTGTATAATGATTTAAATAATGTCATTGACTTATTACAGAATCATATTCATTGTTATGATATCATATATGGTCATATTCTTATCTTCTTATTAATAATATTCCATTGCTTTATGTTCTTATGCGTGTTTTGTTGAATTAATTCTTATTATTATTTTTAGGTTATAGATACATAATTTAAAGAATGGTATTAGTATAATATATATCATATTTATTCATTAAATTCATTTATATAATCATTATTCAATAAAGATCATGTAAAACGAGTCGCATCACATCGTGGAGACGGTAGGCTGTACGTACGCACGAGCGATTATATCATTCCCATGATCGTGGAATTGTATTGAAGTGTATGTATAATATTTCAGAATCAATATCAATTTAAAATAATAATATATAGTTATTCTTTACACCATTATACCCATCCAAGTAAGGTGGTGGTGGAAAACAGATTACACCATGGCATGGAGACGGTATTTCGTACGTACGCACGTGCGATGATTTTGTTTTCTGTAGGAAGGATAGAAGGTGAAATAGGGTTGTTTCATATTTATAATAACATATCAATATATGAGTGATACTGATGTTATTACTTCATAATGAAACAAATAAATAAGAGGAAGTATAATAAGAAATAAATTTGAAAGAATCGGTAACAAATATTACCTCTTATTTGACACGCCTCTTTGAAACCTCCTATTAAGGCACTAAAATTGGTCTTTTAAGGAGACCCGAACCTGTTGTATGTTTCTAGGGAAGTTTATAGGGGAAATTTTCAGGTTTTTTCTGAGATTTAAGGCTCAAAATTGTGTGCGGAGGAGAGGGAGGAGGTGCCCTTTTATATGGAGGAGAGGGGCACCTTTGGAAAAACTTAAAATATTATTTTACAATAAAGTCACATTCGGTTTTTAATAGATAAAAATTGATATATTTCTAATCTAAGGTGGTTATGGGTTTAAATCATTTAAACCAATAGGTTTTAGATAAGTTTAGGTTCCTATTTTAACCTTATCATTTAGATTTAACTCTAAGTTAAATAGTTTAACTTTTACTATGTCTTCTTGTTTTATTACACTATATGGTTAATAAACTTACTATAACAAGCCAAAATAACCACAATTGGTTCATTATTAATATATATAACCTTATCTAAGTCATTTAGATGAACCTTATATTTTTAGGAATAAAATAACAATTAATAATATAATATTTGTTTTAAAAACTATTTTATGTCAATTTTAAAACTATTTGGTAATTGATTTTTCTAAAATTTATAAAATCATGATTAGTTTGAAAAAGATTAATTAAATAAATAATAACATGTCATATTAACCTATAAAATTAGTTTGATTCATAAAAAGTTTCAAATTACATTTATTTGGGTATTTATAACATCAATTATGTTAATATTTCATTAATAAGGTAATTACTGCATAATCATTGTGTCAAAATAAATTAAATTATTTAATGGCTAAAAATTATAAATAAAATACCATTATGTAGGAAATATTTTTATCTTTCTAATGAATATTTATAGTCTAATTTATCTTATGTATAACCCTATATTAAAAAATTGTTTAGTTATAAAACATTGATTTTAACTCTTTCAACTCTTCTTTAAAAAAATAATAACAAGTGTCCTAATCTAATCCAAGTGGACCTAAATGGTCATATTTTATTCCTAATGTTGTTTTTGGTCGAATTAAAATTATAAAATAGAATTAGGATATGTGTTAAGGTAATAATAATATCATTTTTTCCCTTAATTACCCTATTTACTTTTAACTGTGGTAAATAAAAGTAAAAATTTTCTATTCACCAAAAATTATTTTTATCTTATTGATCCACATTTTACTCCTTGATATTAACCGTGTCTCTCGGATTTTTGAAATTCCACTCACAGAAGCAGTAAAATTATGTTTTATGTAAATTTTCAAATTCTACTATGAGGTGGGTAAAAGACGGTGAAAAGTTCGATAAAATTTTTATATATCTAAAATTATTATAAAATGACTCCAATGAATTAAATTGAACTTATATAGGTATTATGTATCAATTTTTACCTAAAATAAATTTAAATAGAATAAATAATTATTTAAATAAAAAGTCCATTTTTAAATAGTAACCCAGTGTTTTCACTATTCATCAAAAATTGAAAGTTTTCAAAAAAATACCAAAAATTCACCCTAGGATAATTTTGATATTCAGAATCCAAAAATGAAGTCTATTTTGAAATTTAAAATTTATCAAATTTCAAAAAGTGGTTATTACTATTCATAACGGCTAATTTATATAATATTTTAATAACATATCATTGTTTAGCAAAACTCGGTATTGCGCACAACACAAGCTATCGAGGAAGGTTGCTATCGCATGTAACGCAAGCCAAGATAGTGTTGTGTGTAGTGAAATATTCCTTTGGTGCTGTATATAACATAAAAACAAAATATTTCTCATAAAAACTCGGGTGTTACACTCACGAAATGTAATTTCGTCACAGATGCATTGAGGGGGATATTACAAGATCAATCCAAAATGAAATCTCTCGTTGAATTATCTATGATGAGCTTGTTTGATGAGATGATCGTGGGATTCTAGGATTTTAATGTGAAGGTTTTCTTGGATTCTATAAATTTTGACTCATATTTTGATGATTCGATTCAAAATTATTGGGTAACAAACATTGATTTTAGTCATTTTAGTGAAATCCTAAATGGTAGGGTGAACTCGGGTGTGTAAGCTCAATTATTTGTTTGAACTTTTTTTCATGAATCATGTTCGTTATTCCTATATATATATTTCAAAAATTTATAAATGAAGGAAAATAGTCTTTCAAATATGTATGGTATGGGACTATAAAGATGTATACTGATTTTAGTTGTCAGTTTCATTGGCCTAGGAGAAGGCGGATGATCCCAAACATCGTGTCATAGTTTATCAAATGTTAGATAATTAAGGAGGGATGAGATTTTTACTGGTCTTTTGAAACCATTTCACATTCTGTAATTGAAGTGAAATTAAAATTCAATATACATCTTCATTGTTTAATCATGAAATCCTAGTTGGTATGATGAAATATGGGTGATAAATTCTTAACTTATGAAATTATATCATTTATTCCCTATTTAGTGTATGATTAAGGTATATTAACTATGGAAGATGTATTTATAAGAGGTTAGGATTCATCATGGGGGACCCTTTGAAATTTTTTCTAATATGAACATGAGGTTCACATCTAGGTTTTGGATTGTATTTCATGAGGATATGGGTTACCAGTTTAAGAAAATCATGATGTAGCATCTGAATCTCGATGGGAAGATAGATAGATATATTCAAATTTTTAGTATATCCACTAAGAATACATTTTTTAGTTTTTTGGTTCATGAGAAAATAAAATCCCTTTACTTCTATTTACCTATAAAAATATACCAAGATTCTAGTAAGAATGAAAAAAAATTTGAAGTATTGTATCGATGGATATAGTAATCTCTCTTCTATTTCTCAAATATGGGAGAGAATTCACTAGTTGGATCAGGAAATGTTTAAGGGACAATTTAAAGGATGAATGGGAACATAAAAATATTTTTCACGATACATAGTGTCTAATAAACCAATGTGGACAATCCTAGGTGGCCTCTATAGAATGAGGTTTTTGATCAGGTCTGTATTTGACTTGAACCTCACTGGGGAAACTGTTGTTTGGGTATGAAGGGTAAGTTGGTACTAATGTTTGATACACCACTCAGATCATTGAACGAATTATAAGGGTGACATATCATTTGAAACATTCTATCTCACTTAATGAAAATGCACAATTTCATTCATGTTTCCTAGATATAGAGGTATCAACCGGACCCTTACTGTGTGATTGAATGGGAAGATGTTTCTTGTGATCCCAACACTAGTGTGTTTGAGCATTTGGATTACATTATGGATTTCTATGATAATGTACATCATGGTAAAACAATTCCCATAATTTTTGTACTTTGATTGGGTAGAGAGGATTTCCATTAGACATGAGAGTTAGAATTACTGATGAGTGAGTAGTGGAATTATCTATTAATGTATTCAGATTCATGATCACTTTTAGGGATATAAATCATTCATGGAGTGATGAATTTTAATACCATCCATGTCATGAGTATTCATAACATTGATCTATGATATTGAAATTTTGATTAATGGGATATTTATGGTGATAGGAGATTGAAAACATGTGACTTAGGAGGAAACATGGAAGGTGGATAGTTTATATGCATAGTTAGTATTAGACATCTAGTAACCATTTTGTATGTCTATGTTGGGTTATAGTGAAATTTTTCATAGTTTATATATGGTGAGTGAAAAAATTCATCGCCCATATTAAACCATGAAAATGACTTTATGGTTTTTAATAGGTGTCACATAGAATTACAATGTTATTCCCAAATTGTCTAGAATTTATAAATAATTTATAATGTTTATCTCTCAAATAAATATATTACATTCATTGTTGGTGAAATTTTTTCTAACTATTAGGCCTAAAGATGAACCCTAATCCAATCACCTAATATGTTAGAATTTACCCCCCCCCCTTTACATTACATTCTTCTATATCTAATCACACACAAATATTTATTTGGTACAAAATAAACCTTCTCCAATTCTCTTGAAGTGTATCTACTTTGATTCTATATAGATATCCTTTTTTATTAATGGATATCATCATGGGATTTAATTTTTTCCCTTTTCTCCCTTCTTCTTAGGTAACCACTAGGTCTCCGCACCAAAATTCTCATTATAACCAGAATGGGTTGTGTAGATTATAATTAAGGGGTTTAATATTAGTTTTTTATTATTTTTATAAGGATATAGTATCATGAGAAATCGATATTCTCCTTCCCAATATCCATTTTATAAGGAGACTATATTACCTCTGTTTAGGAAGTCAGTGTGTCTATTTAAAGGCATTAATTAATGTATTACATGTTTTCTTGTAAAATTAATTTGGTTTTATTAATGTGAATTCATCATTCGATGTCAAAGTGGATTTTTTTTAAATATTTATGTTTTAAAATGGGGTTTTCTTGAAAAAAATAATTCATCACACAGTGTTAGTTAAAATTACATAAATGATATTTTTATTCTAAAATGTGTTTTTATGAATTATTATATTAATTCATTGATGTGATAATGTTTAATAAATTTTTTACAATAGATTTCAAGTTATTAATGGAAATATTAGCACATTAATAAACGTTCCTACATCATAAAATATACTTATGTCACCTTAGTCTTCATAACACTACTAGTGGTATTGATATTGATGCATTGTGTTATGACTAGATTTTAGTTGGATTTATGTAATCACTTGTATAAAGGTTTCATTATATTTTTGAGCATGTATTACTATATGTCATACCCAAATATTTTTATTTTTCATTTATTCTTGGGTTTTTAGATGAATTTATATTTCATGGTTATATTATTGCATTTTTATGTTATGGTGAATCAATTTTTAGTTTTTCTGATACTCTGATGTTTTATTTTTTTTCACTTTTCATATTACATGTATTTTTTAATATGAAAGGATTTAATGAAAACCAAATGATATATAACAAAATTTTCTACTTTTGAAAAATATTTATAAGTTTTTTTATTTAATACTAGATGTAACACTTTCATGTTATTATAAATTTTATATATTGTTTTGTAAAATCATGTTGGGCCTAATGCCCACACCCCATATTTTCCTTCTGGAATTTGATGATGTGTTTTTCTTTGAATCTTGTAAAGTTAAGGGAATCATGTAAGTATTTCTCTTCTCTTGGATTTTTTATCCTTTATAGTAGAAAATATTTGTGGTGAAATATTTTGACATGGAGACTCATTTTACACTTATCATATAAACAATCATATTCAGACCTTAGTCTTGAAGTTTTATTTCTCCTATATCAGTACTATTTCTTCCCCTTTGTACTCTTTTGGTCAGAATCCACTTAGTTATACATGTGACTTGTATCATATATTATTTCTACTCACTATGTAGAAGACCTTATGTAGTCACATTTCAAGTTAACCTATAATGATTGGTTATATATAAGATCAAATACATTATATAAACTTTATAAGGTCTTAGATTTATTTGGTTCAATGAACCTGCCTCTAGGTATCTTTCATTCTTGTAAGATCTATGTTAGTAATTACACTACCTATTCAGTTCTATATTGAGGAAAAAAACTATCCAAACCCTATCTAATTTCATTCATTCTAATAGTGACATATTCATGGATTTCACATCCTAATAGAAGAATACTTCTTTGAAAATGGTATTCCAATTAGGATCAATTTTGGATTACCACACTCATTTGGGTGAATTGGTGGGGTATGAATTTTTAATATAGTCAATTTTATCCCTTTATATTCCTCTTCACTTTTTCTGTAAATGAATCTCTATTTTCCTTGATCTATAGTTAGCAGTCATTCATATAAAATAATCAATGAAATTATTATTGTAAAAACTCTTCTTATTCTAGTGACATTCAACACATAATTTATTATGGAAACTAGAGTGTCCATTTCTCTATAAATCATGTACAATATGCATCATGCATGGAATAATCAAGTCAATTGATATTCATGGATGCATGACTTTTTTTTCTAGGATTCACAAACATGAAAACCATAAAACATATAGAAATTCACAATATTATTTCATGTTATTTTATTATCACATTAACTATATATTTTTAGAGATATGGTATAACCTTATAATTTTCTATGATTATGCAACCACGCACTTTATGCATGTGTTAATTGTATCCCTTATTCATGTTAATTCATATGTATTGTGAAATTATATCTCATCCTCTTTGTGATAGTGATTAGGATGTGATTGTACCATCATTCACCAAATACAAGAGATCATCATATTGATATATAATACAGTATTGCATTATATAATATATGGCTTCTTCATCAACCATTTATTTGTTCGTTGAAAATGAATGGGTATGTGGAACCATCCCCATGAAAGAGTTTTGTGATGTTCTGTCTTCATGACATAATGAATCTCATTGAATCTTTTCCAATATATTGACAAGTGAATTTAATTTTATTTGTAAATAATTTTAACAAGGATCTTTACATATCTTATTTTCATTAGTGATTTGTGTGGTATATTCTTCTTCAAGTAAGAGGATGTTCAATGTTCCAAACTGATACTCTATTTTTTAGACAAAAACATGAGCTCTCAATATTTTCTATAGAGCCTCGTGTTCATCGAGGATCTCCATTTATAGGAATTTTTCACCTCATATCATATGATATCTGTGCCACCTTTGATCAGCTTTTTTTTCATTGACTTAATAGCATAGTGTCAAAGAATATTATTTTAATATCTCCATGTCATTATATATTTTTAAAATTACCATATATTTCCTTTTTATTTTTCAAATATGCCAGGAATCATGGTGTATTAATGTAATTAACATATTCCTTCATGATATAATGTTTGTTTCATATAACCATATCATATTCATTATTAAATATTAATTTCTTAATACATATTATTTTTTATAAGAATGACTATTAACAAAAAATACAAAGAAAAAATTAATATTATATCACAATATCATATTCATTATTAAAGGGAAGATCCTATTTTTTTAATTTTTTTATTGATTCATTATATACTATGTCATTGAAAAAAAATATTAACAAAAACTAGGTTCTTCCCTTTTAAAAATACATGTATTAGATATCAATTTAGATATCATTTTGGATGAATTACCAACCATCCACATCCCTCTAATGTACCATTTTTTGATACCAGTGTTTATTACAATAAGAAAATATCAGAATTTAGTAATTTAAATAATAGAGGAAATATATCACAGGGAACCAATATTAGACATGAGGATGTTATGGACTTTAGAAAAATTAATTTTCACACTCAATAAAATAATACATAAGTGATGTGACTTTAAATTTCATAAGAATAATATTTTTTTTCTTCTATTATGACTTTGTTATTTGATATTTCATTTGTTCTTTATAGAAAAACATTACAATTTTTCTAGAAATCAAGAATCTAGATGAAGTAGGATTGAATGATCACCCCAAATACATTCCTAAACAATTAAAATTGGTATACATGATACCATAATGATTCATGTAAAATGATCAACTATAGAATATAGTAAATAATGGAAAAGTTCCACATGCTTTCCTACGAAACATATGAAACTTTTATGAATAATTATTCCTAAAGAAGATTAATAATGAAAAAAGACCTCATATTTGAACACTTAAATTATGGATGATAGATGGTTAGTATTATAATTATTCATTTTCAATTAAACATCTTGGAATAATTGGTTCAAAAATTCATGACCCCCATTCCCTGAGTACTCAGATGAAAACAACTTCTACTTCGAAAATCCCTAAGATCCAATTTAATTTAAAATTGGAAAGAATATCCATTCATATATCCAAGGATTCAATGTATCTATAGAGTCATATAGAATTTATAACACCTCTATTTGGAGAGTGGGAAAAATTCCACCAAATGGGACTATAAGAAAAATCCCACAAATCCCTAAATCTTCTTAGATGAAAAATTAATGGGCTTTATCCAACTATATGAGAAATTTCTCTAGTAGATAGTGCCTATTTTTATAAGTTATTGTATTATTTCTAGTAAAAAAATAATTATAAATAATCATTTTATTAAAAGTCATAATTATCTTTCATTAACATGTTATTAACTACCTATGATTATTTTTTACACATTCATAATGAATTCACTCTTTATAGGGATGAATTCACACATATATTCACTTATGTGGAAAAAAATGTTTTCCTGTACTCTGATCTTATAATTTGGTATGAAAACCTTTTTGATACACCACCTACCTATATAGAAGTTGTTTTCAACCCTATATATGCCTTGTAATTCAATTTTTTATAGCATTCACTCATTGTACATGGTTGATCTAGTTAATTAGGTCCTTACATATACACATATCATCAACATCCTATCATTCCAATGAGAAAAGGTGATTTTATGTCATGTAACAATCATACAATAAAATCCTTGGATGAGGATTTTGTGGAAGAATTATTTTCCACACAATAGTGAGAACAAAATTTCAACATCATTACATATTTTTTCATTGAAATTATCCCCATATGGAAAACCCATCCTCTTTTTACAGTGGTATTCCATATATTTTTGTACCCCATCTAAGAGAACATATATATTTTTATATTATTCCCCCTCCACCTCATCATATATAATCTTGGTATCAATTTAAATTAATGATCATTAAACAGTTCCCCTGACATAAGTCATTCTCTACTCTAGGGTTGGAACTATCGATCTTCCCAACATAAATAGATTAACTAACTAACAAAACATTGATTGAAATTAACACACCACCACATATGTAATTAAAATAGAAAATTTACCCTCAAACTTGGCACCCGACCCATAATTTCACATACCCATATGGCATTCCTACCCCCCATGGTTTGGAGACAAGCACCCAATCATCGAACAATAAACTGGAGAAAATAATTTTAACCAACCTAAAAAACACATATTGTATATATAGAAAGAGATATAATTAATAGTTTAATGCTATAAATATATGTCATAGAATTAATAATATTGCTAAAAATCTATAAAAGTAGCCAAAATATCCATGAGACAATTCCAACTGCAAATGTACAAAAAAATAGCTACTCAATGTGACAGTGTAGATTAACTCCCATTATCTCACCAACAGTTAACCAACATAGCTGACATGAAACCATGATGCTTCACTATGGTTCCTTACCGTTCCCTACATTGGAAGTTGTACATAGGTCAAAACACCACTGAAGGGGTGTATAAGGTGTGAGATAATAGGCTCTGTAAGATCCCACCCAGGTGTTTCATTTCATTCTATGTATAACAATTCTCATAAGGTTATTCTAAATAAAACATGTCATCATAAGAAGTAAATATTTTTTATAGAAAACATGGTAAACATTTCCATTTTTAATACTTCTAAAACAAAATTAGTTTTATCAATATCAATGAAAATTTTCCATATCATATTTCAAAATAATAAACATGCATATCAAGGATAAAATAACAAAGATAATCATTACAAAATAGAAGAATAGGTATTAGCACTATGGATTACTATAAGTTACTCTAGAAGACTACTTATACCAAAATCAATCAAATGAACAATCCAGTTTCTAGGACACTTTCCTAGGAAGTAGATGAATACCCCATAAATAACCCCCCACCCCCACCCCCACCCCCCAACCCCCCCCCCCCCCCCATTTTCAATATCAACCAACCAGAACAACGTGCCTAGGAAATAGAGGAAAGACCCATGAGAAATCCTCCAGATAATCACAAAAACAATGGATGCTAAACCTTCCACCTAAGAACCTAACATAACCCTTATACTCTTTCTTCACAATTCATTCCAATTAATTGAAAAATATTTCAAAACCATTTCCAAAATCCAATTAAATTCATTGAAAATACCAATATTCATTCTATTTTCCCACAACTAGGGAAGAACAGTTTTTCTTTAAAAACACTTTTCATTACACACAAAACAATAATGACAATTATATTTATAAATCAATTTATAAATCATGAACAATAAGGTTCATCAATATAGGTTTTATATAGAACAACCTAACTAAAAGATTGGTTCAATCACACCTGTAATGAGATCCACCAACAAAAAAAACTCGACGACATCTACAAGGCCCTAGAATCCAACACACATCTCAATATAGATTAAAATTTAAAAAAAAGATCACAAGAAAGGAGGAAACCCACATACCTCAAGAGAGAACACTCATCGCACCACAACCAACAAAGTAACGACCTCTGAAATGGGATAAAATGATGAATCTAGAAGAGAACACAAATAAACACCAATTTAGACCAACAAATTTGATAATTCAACTCAAGGGATCTACTATGATCAATGAAAATGAATAAGTATATATTTCACTCGAATAGAGAGACAACCACAACCACAAGAAATATCAAATGTTAAACAGATCGATCTGGAAGGAATGGTGTCTCCAAAAATCATCATAGCTGAAGTCTTGTTCAAGATAAAAGGAGATATCACATCCGAAATTGAAACTCAAACTCATAAGGTTTAATAAAAATTATATTCACGTGTGTCAAGACTCGTCCCCTAAGGCACATTTCATGACTACCCCAAGCCCACCTTCCATAGGCCTGGGGCAGGTGACTTGCACCGGAATGGAGAAACCCATAAAGGGAAGTCATTTCCTTTAAACTTGAACACACAGAGATAAAGAACACTGCACACAAGAACAACACAACTAAAAATGAGTATTACAACCACCACTAAAAACCACCACCGAGAGTAAAAGTAAGTACTTAAAGAAAAAGGGTCCATTATACATGCCCAACTAAAAGAGTAGTACAACAAAAAGAAAAAAAAACTCCAGAGAACATCCACCTAGGATACTACCTGAAGTGTAGGTACAGCTCTTCACTACGGCTCACCATGTCAATCAGTCACATCTGTGTACTGTCTAGCCTTGGATCTCCAATGTCTCAGTCCAGTTGTCTACCATCTGCACAAGACAAAATAAGGTGCGGGAAAAACCTGTGTATGGGTGTGTATAACAATACTCAGTAGTGTAACATCCCGGTACTGGAAACCACCAAGAGGCACCCCATACCTGGTAGGTCACATGGAATCAAGAGCTTTCCCCCAAATTCCATAGGCTGCCGATTAGTAGCGAGGGCCTTGGGTATGATAGTGGGGAAACTATGCCCTGATTGGCAAAGTAACACAGCAGAAGGGAAACAAATACACAATAGCGAAAGCATTAAATATACCAACAACAGTAATAGCGGAAGACGGGAATAACAAACAACTGAAGCACATATATAAAGGACCCATGGTGCATGTTTCTAGGAAAGCAACTTAACAAATCACAATGCTGGAAAACAAACAGTACTAAACCAAAGTACAAAAGAAACAAATAAATATCACCTCATCATCACAATCCTAATCTTGGTCCCATGCTCTCCAGCTCCATAGCAAGTCAAGTACCTGAAGTAGAAGGGTGCTTTCCCTTGTCTATGCATACAGTAATATAATCTGTTTGGGCCCAAAACCATGGCCCAAATAGGGTGTTAGAATAAATCCAAGTAGGAAACCACCCAAAGATCTGTGCCTAACAGTCAACAAATATATGGAAGGTAAAATTATAGAATCAGTAAACAAGAAAGTACTTAGTAGAAAAGAATTCCACATATCAAAAGCAACTAATCAAGCACAGTAACCCTCTAGGAAGTGCACACACCCAATCCCATTTGGATCAGTTAATAATATATAAATACTCTCTAAGGAAGCACTCATAGTCAATTCCCCTTATAGTCAAAAGTAATTCAATACTCTCTGAGGAAGCTCACATGGTAAATTCCCCTTACAGTCTAAGACAAGTCAATGACTCTCTGAGGAAGCTCACATGGTCAATTCCCATTATATCCCCCATGGTCAAGGACTCTCTATGAAAGCTCACTTGGTCAATTCCCCTTATATCCCCAAGTGGTTCAAAGACTCTTCGAGGAAGCTCACTCGGTCAATTCCCGTTATAACCTAAAGTGCTCAAAGACTCTCAGAGGAAGCTCACTCAGTCAATTACCCTTATAGTATACTACACCAGGTTCTCACAGCCATGTGTAGGTCAAAGATCATATAAAGGTAAAAACGTACAAGGTAAACATCAAGAACTACTTGGATAATCAGTCTACATCATATCAAGCATGTTAGAATACAAACACTCCACCATATAGCACTAGGCATGGAAAAAAGGAAAGGTGGCCAAATAGGGTAAGCAGAACAACGGTCGTAAACAGAACATGCATGGGAAACACCTCCAAAGAATATAAATCAACCCTATTAATATCCAATTAACCTCTACACAATCATACAAGCATGTAAGGAAATCAACAGGGGTAAAACAGTAAACACACAATACCTCGTTCAAGGGTATTGGTCAAAATTGCACATAATACTCAAAGACTTTAAATGGAAAGGAAAAAACCATCTACCTCGGCATTAGAAGATTTCTATATGTGAACCTCAAGGCATGAAACACCTTGGAATTCTGAAGATCTACAAAAATTTCTAAAATGTTCAACCCACGATATCTCACGAGAGGGGAGAAATCAGAAGATGTGGCTCTAGGAGAAAAGAGAACTCACTGATGTGATTCCAATGCAACCGATGGTATTCGATATGGAGGAAAGTTGCTCACTCAGGGTTTATTCAAATATCTGCAGCCATACAGATGTCTCGGTCGAATGAGACCTAGAAGAAGAGCGTTCTGGAGATTAGACGCGGCCCTGATGTGTTTAATGAAAAAAAGAAAGTATACAGCATGTACTTTTGAAGTACACGGTGTGTACTCACTATTCCAATACTCTCATTTAGGCAGCCTCCAGGTCACCCCACATTGAAGTGTTCATGGCTGCTACATGGCCAGCACCCACCCACCTGCGGTAACTGAGTACACGGCGTGTACTCATAAAGTACACAGTGTGTACTTCCAAAATTCCCAGAATTTTCTCTTTTTCTCTAAAACGGCCTGAAAAGAAAAAAACATACCTGAAAAGAAGATTTGTGTTCTTACAAACATTCCCCCTTAAAGAAATTTGTCCCTAAATTTCCCTAGCATGGCGTAGAATAAGGAACCTCAAACAGTTTCGGCCACTGTGCTCATACATCGGCCTCCCTCTCCCAAGTCTCGCCCTGTACCCACCCATGCTTCCATATCACTTGTACCAGAAGAACAAAATGGCCATGTAGAACCTTTGTACTGCGATCAACAATCCAGATATGATGCTCCTCGAATAACGCATCCACTTTGAGCTCAACCTCCTCAGTTTGAAAGACATGAGACGGGTCTAAAAGGTAACGTCGGAGCTGAGAAATGTGAAAAACTTCGTGCATATCCCGGTACCTCTGAGGTAACTAAAACTAATAGGAAACCAACCCAAATCTCTCCAACACCTCAAATATCCTGACGTACCTCAGAGAAATCTTACCATGTCTCCTAATTCTTCTATGCCCCAACCTTTGTGTGACATGCAAAAAAACTCGATCCCCGACCTCGAACTCCAAAGGTCATCTCCACTGATCAACTTAAAACTTTTATCAAGACTTTGCAGTATCCATCCTCTTCTGAATCAACTTTATCTACTCTATGGTCTCATGAAAAAGACAAGATCCCAGCAAAGCTGCCTCTCCTACCTCTAGCCGGAATAAGGGTGATCGACATGGACAACCGTACAAAGCCTCATAAGGTTCCATCTGAATAGGTGCTTGAAAACTATTGTTTTTGAAAAACTCCACAAGAGGTATATGCTCCTTACAAGACCCTCCATAATCCAGGATGCATGCATGGAGCATGTCCTCAAGAACATGAATCGTACACTCGAACTGGACATTTATCTAGGGGTGGTAATATGTACTCAAAAGTACCTATGTACCCAAAGCCTTCTGAATCCCCTACTAGACCTGAGAAGTAAAATGACCATCCCTGTCTGAAACAATGGAGTGTGGGACTCCATATAGACGTACAATCTCTCATATGTACAACCATCCTAAATCATCAACACTGAAGGTCTCCTTGATAGACAAGAAGTGATCAACCTTCGTAAGCCTATCAATGACAACACAAACTATATCATTCCCTCGAGGAATCCTTGGCAACCCTATTACGAAATCCATCACGAAGTCATTCCACTTCCACTCAAGAATGGGTAACTACTGTAAAAAACCCTCCTGGTCGCTGATGCTCCGCCTTCACCTGATGACAGGTGGAACACCTCATGAGAAAACTAGAAACATCTCTCTTCATACCTGGACACCAATACTGATGGTTTAGATCATGATACATCCTGGTGACACTAGAATGAACTACCCAAACTAAGGAATGAAAATCTGGCATCATCTCCTCGCGTATATCTGTTGGCACCCGTACGCCCCCCTGGAAATGCAAGATCTCATCCCCGCTTACTATCCATCCAGGAATAGGGTCATCTCCTGACACACTCTCCTGTAGGACTAGGCCTTCTGAATTTGATAGTTGCCTCATTCTCACTTGAGCAAGATGATTAGAGGTAACCGCTATAAAAGAAAGAAATGTCTTCCCCTGGATTTCATGCACCTCCAAATTCATCTCAAAGAATAGGTTCATAAGCTGCCACTAAATGATGGCCTCTTAAACTACATGTATCTGAGTCCTCCTGCTCAACGCATCATCCACTACGTTGCCTTTCCCATGCATTTAGGCTAGCTCAAAGTCAAAGGGCTGTAGGTACTCAACCCACCTAGGATATCACAAATTCAGATCATGCTGAGTGAATATGTACTTGAGACTCTTATGGTCGGTGAAAACCACAAAAATATCTCCTAGAAGATAATTTCTCCAACATCCTAAGGCATGAACAACAGCTTCCAACTTCAGATCGTGTGTTGGGTAATTCATCTCATGTGGCCTCAACTGCTGAGACCCGTACGCAACGACTCTATCTCCCTACATAAGCACATATCCCAGACCAATACCTAATGCATCAAAGTAAATAGTATAGATCCTTACCGGATCTAGTAAGACTAGTATCGATGCAGAAATCAACCTCCCTTTCAGCTCTTGAAAGGCTGACTCACAAGAATATGACCATAAGAACTTCACACCCTTCTTAGTCAAACCCGTCAGCGGTGCTGCTAAGAGTGAAAGTTTTTGTATGAAACTTCTGTAGTATTCATCCAGCCCTATAAAACTTCGCACCTCAAAGACATTATTTGGATGCTCCTAGGAAACTACTACTCTCACTTTCTCTGGGTCTATTGATACTCCTATAGCTGAGATAACTTGACCCAAGAAGTGAATCTGATCCATTCAAGATTGGCATTTTGAGAGCTTACCATATAACTGATTCTCTCTTGGTGTACTCAAAATGATATCAAGTTGGGTAGCATGGTTGTGTAGAGTGTGAGAGTAAACTAAGATATCATCCACGAAGACCACCACGAAAGAAACCAAGTATGGGTGGAACACTCGATTCATCAGTGCCATGAAAACTATAGGTGTGTTCATGAGACCGAACGGCATAACCATATACTCCTATAGACCATACCTACTTCGGAAGGCTGTAAGAGGTATATCTGATGGTCTAATGCATAAATGATGGTAACTGGACCTCAATTAAATCATCAAGAACACCCGGGCTCCTCGAATCGGATCAAAGAGATCATCAATCCTAGGAAAGGGATATCAGTTCTTCATTGTCAACCGGTTCAGCTTCCAATAATACACACAAAGCCTGAGGGTACCGTCTGCCTTCATCAAAAACAGGATAGGCGAACCCCAAGGAGAAGTACTGGTTCAGATGAAACCCTTTGCCTATAACTACTCAAACTACTTCTTGAGCTACTGCAACTCAGGTGTAGCCATCCTACAAGGAGGAATGGACACTGTTTCCACTCTTAGCACAAGCTCAATAGAAAATTATACCTCACGCTCTGGAGGGAAACTTGAAAAGTCCTATGGAAAGACATCTCTAGAATGATCCACCACTAGAGGAAATTATAACTATGAAGTCCCCTGGTCATCAAGATATAGACTAGCAATCTGGGTTGTAACTCCTCCAAACCCTAGATGTTCGGGTCCCACTCTTCTCACCTGGACATCCCATTCACCCTTATGAAGAAAAGATTCACCTTCTGGTGATGTGAAACTCACCCTGCGGCGATAATAGTCGACAAATGCCTGGAATGGAACTAACCAGTCCATCACGAGAATGAAATTATAGCATGTCATCTCTTGGACATAGAGGTTCCATAAGAAGTGACACCCACCAACCTATAGAGGGCACTCCTGCACTGACATACACTAGTCATTCTATTCCCCAATAGAGTGTCTATCATCATGATATCAGTAGAGGAAAAGATGTAGAGACCAAGGATCTCTACAATAGAAACAGATATAAATCTATGGTAATCCCCTATATCGAAAAGAGAAGAGGCTAAAACTGAGGCTACTAAGATCTTACCTCGAACTGTAGAGGGTCCGAGATCCTACTTCTGCTGGGTCTGCTCTACTGCAAAAGTATGACATGTACTGTGACCCTGTGACCCTACCTGACCACTCTAAGCTGATCCACCCTGATGTCGCTGAAATCCTGATGACTGACCACCATGTCCACAACCTCCACCTCAGCCTGAATGGCTGGAAGAACTCCAGTTCCCTGAGTGGTGAGAAACTGGTGGTGCTGCTCCTAAACACGGAGTCATAGAAGAATCCATATCACCATGTGATGATGATAAGATCTAACAGAAGCGCTGAAGGTGACCCATCCTTCCGCAAGATTGGCACTCCACTAGGTCTCTCGGGCAATATGGCCTTGTATGCCCACTCTTCCCGCACTGGTAGCACACCACCTGGATACCAGAAGATACATCCTCCCTACTCTGATCTCATCATGTAGTCCCCCTATGGCGCTTACTTCTATAAATAGGAGGAATACTAACTCTGGATGCCAAACCGACATGGATCACAGCTCTAGAATCCCTCAGATTATGCTCTGTGATTAGTGCCTGTTTAATGATAGAGGATATCGAAGTCAACCTGAATATGTTCACCTGAGATTCAATGTTGTCCCTTAGAACATCCTCAAAATTCCATGAAAGTAACAACTCATCACCTATAGGAATAGGTGTGAAACGCTACAGCTCTGTGAAGCGAGAGGAATACTCCATAATATTAAGAGTACCCTACTCCAGACTCATGAACTCTCAGGCTCGATCAGCCCTCAAGGTCTCTGGATAGAAGTAATTATAGAAGATGCGTCGAAACTCATCCCAAGACATATTTTACTGGTTTCCTTCCTATGAGATCACATCCAACCACCTCTTGGAGGATTCCTGAAGCATTTAGTTAGAGAGATTCACCCTCTTCTCTGGAGGTATCTCCAGATGATCAAAGATCTTCAACGTGGCTTCTAGCCAAGACTCTGCAGCCTGGGGTCCTCCATCCCCTGAGAAAGTGGGAGGATTATACTACTTAAAGACCTGCATCAATTATGCCATAGACATGGTAGGAGATGGTGCTCCCTGAAAGGTCTGAATCATCCTCATGAAACCCTCTCTGAACTATGAATCAGTACCTATGTCAGGTACAACGGCTAGTGCCAAGGCTGGCATAACTGGAGGATCCACTGGAAGTCCCTGATCAGCCATGTCCAGTGTCTGATCACCGCCTGGAAACTAGTGTACAACCGAAGGTTGTCTCGGAGGCATGACTCTGCAAGGTCAATCACACACCTTAGATCAATATTATCAAGGACTGAAAACTCAAATCATAGGAAGGGAACAAGAGAAAGAAATCATTCAAGTTTTACAGATCATGACTACATGGCGTGTACAATTATTACACAACATGTTCTCTTCAACCATTCACATGGGCATGTACTCTTGCCTAAACCGGTCATGTAACACCCCAAACACACGGTGTTTTGTCTTAACACACAGTGTGTACATGAATCCTCTTCCCCGACCCGAGTCCTTCTACACGGTTAAGCCACACGACTCTCCTAAGACAAGAGTACACGGTGTGTTCAAGACAGACATGGCATGTACGTGAAAGGATAATACTGACCCATGTTGTTAGTGACATGGCTGGGTACCTGGGTCAGACTACACGGCATGTTCAATCCTGACACGGTGTGTATAGCTTATGTTTTATCTGTTTGTCTTGTTTGTTACACGGGTGGACACAGGGTCAACACTACACGGTGTGTTCAACTGGTACACGGTGTGTTCCCACCAAACTTTACCCATCCTGTGTCTCTGCCCATAGGGACTATGACATGGTTAAAGACTACACTTCATGTACATAAAGTACACGGTGTGTACTTAAGAAAAATAGTTTCTTCTCAAACAGAAGAACACATGGTATGCACTTAAAATTACACGATGTGTATTTTGGGTTTTTCGAGATAGTAAGCCTCAGAAACTACTCTGGAAACCAGAAAAACACTGAAACGAATAGTGAAAGTGACAAATTCCAAACTATGAGGGCCCATACTCCCTGAAAATCAAAGTTTGACATCTTATACATTTTGTAACAAGAAATTCAAGGAAATGATCCAACAAATTCTGGTCTATGAGGTCCCATAACCCCTCAAGAACCAATGTTTGGAATTAATTCCAACAAAATCTTACACAACAATACCCTATCAAACAACATGTATTTTTATCAAGGCATCTATCAAAATAGCATGCATATTCTAAACAAAATCTATCACAACAACATGAAATCGCTAATGCATCCTATATGGCATGTCATGAATGCATGAAATGTGATTTCTAGAAAGTGCTTATATGATTCATGAGATGGAATACCCTCATCTCATCAGGTTGTGATAGAAATAAAACCACAATAACATCAATGGTAACAAAAAAACATGTGAATCCCCCAATGGTGAAATCAAATCAACTGTAAAATTGAAAACCAGAAAAAAAAATGCAATAAACAATGTAGATTAGCTTTTCCCTGTACAGGGATTAACTACTCCAGGGCACGGCTTATTACCAAGTACCTATTCCATCCTATCCCTGGCTAGAGGCTCCAAACAGTATGTCAATAAAAAAAATAATCCCTCGGATACCACTTTGTAACATCCTGGTTCCAGAAGCCACCTAGAGGTGCCCCGTACCCAGTTGGTCACATAGCCTCAAGCGCATCTCCCCAAACTCTAGAGATTGCCGACTAGTAGTGCGGGCATTAATTGTGATAGTGGGGAAACAATTCCCTCATTGGAAGATTAACACATCAGAAGGGAAAAATACACAATAGCAGAAGTAGTAAATATACTAACCACAATAATAGTGAAAGATTGGAATAACAAACAACTGAAGCACATATATAAATGATGCATGGTACATGTGTCTAGGAAAGAATCCTAACAAATCACAATTATCGAATAAAAATAGTACTAAACCAAAGTAAAAAATAAAAAAATAAACAGCTCCTCAACAATGCAATCCTATGCTTGGTCCCGTGCTCTCTAGCTCCATAGCAAGTCATGTACCTGAAGTAGAAGGGTGCTTGCCTCTATCTATGTCTGCGGTAATATAATCTATTTGGGCCCAAAAGCATGGCCCAAACAGGGTGTAAGAATAAATCCTAGTGGGAAACCACCCAAATATTTGTGCCTAACAGTCAGTGAATATATGACAGGTAAAAGTACAGATGCAGTAAACAAGAAAGTACTCAGCAGAAAAGAATTCCACATATCAAAATCAACTAATCAAGCACGGTAACCCTCTAGGAAGTGCACACAACCTATCCCCTCTGGTTTAGTTGATAATATATAAATACACTCTAAGGAAGCACTCATAGTCAATTTCCCTTATAGTCAAAAGTAATTCAAGACTCTTTGAGGAAGCTCACACAGTCAATCCCCCTTATAGTCTAAGGTAAGTCAAGGACTCCCTGAGGAATCTCACATGGTCAATTCCCCTTATATAATCCAAAGTCAAGGACTCTTTGAGGAATCTCACTTGGTCAATTCCTCTTATAGCCCCAAGTGGTTCAAATACTCTATGAGGAAGATCACTCAGTCAATTCCCCTTATAGTCTAAAGTGCTCAAGGATTCTCTGAGGAAGCTCACTCGGTTAATTCCCCTTATAGTCTACTACACCGGGCTCTCACGGCACTGTGTAGGTCAACGATCATAACTAGGTAAAAACGGACAAGGTAAACCTCAAGAACTACTTGGTTAATCAATCTATAGCATATCAATAATCTCAAAATACAAACACTCCACCCTACAGCACTAGGCATGTAAAACTGGAAGGGCGACCAAAAAGGCTAACCAGACCAACGATCATAAACAGAACATGCATGGGAAACACCTCCCAAGCATAGAAATCAACCCTATTCATATCCAATTAACCTCTACCCAAGCATATAAACATGTCAGGCAATCAACATGGGTAAAACGGTAAACACGTAATACCCCGTTCAAGGGTATCGGTAAAAATTGCACATAATATTCAATGACTTTCAATGGAAAGGCACAAAACACCGACCATGGCATTGGAAGATCTATATATGTGAACCTTGAGGTTTGAATCACCTTGGAACACCGAATATCTACAAAAACATATAAAATTTTCAACCCCTGATATCTCATGAGAGAGGAGAAATTAGAAGATGGGGCTCTAGGAGAAAAGAGAACTCACCGATGTGATTCCAACGCAACTGGAAGTGTTCGATTCAGATGAAGGACACTCTCTCGGGGGTTCGTCGAAGATCAATGGTCGTATGGAGCTATCAATCGAACAAGACCTAGAAGGAGAGCATTCTGGTGACTAGACGTGACCTCAGCGCCTTTAATGAAAAAAAGGAAAGTACACAACATGTACTTTTGAATTACACGGCGTGTACTCGCCATTTCTATACTCAGCTTTGGGTGGCCTCCAGGTCACCCCACACGGTTGTGTGCATGGCCGCTACATGGCTAGCACCCAGCTACCTGCAGTAATCGAGTACACGGTGTGTACTTCACAAATTTCCATAATTTCCTCTTTTTCTCAAAAATGACCAAAAAAAGAAAAACATACCTGAAAAGAAGATTTGGGTTCTTACAAGTAGGGACCCTGAGACCCCAGAAATTCTCTCTAAACTCCACAAGAAAGCCCACAAATCATAACCTCAATCATAGGACTCAAAGTAAAAGACTCAACTTACACCAAGTTAAACTTAAAGTATATAGGTAATGATTATTAGTCATTAAGGTAGATCATACTATTCTATTGAGAAGTTCTGATGTTGATCCACGAAGGGTCATTGTACTGTTGATCCACAAAAGGGTCTCTCTACTACTAACCATGAAGGGTCTCTCTCTTTCTGATCCACCAAGGGTTGTTCAGCTATTGATCCATGGCGAGTCAATCTACGGTTGATCCACGTCAAGTCACACTACTGTTGATCCACAGTGAGTCGCTCTCATGCTGATCATCGAAGGGTTTCTTTTATGTTGATCCATGAATGGTCGCATTTATGCAGATCCATGAAGGGTCTCTCTTCATTCTTTATTTCACAGTCAGCCACTATATTCCCTCAGATAGCATGCATGATTTCCAGAGGATCCTCTCCTCAAGCTATCATTCATATCTCAACCGCCATGAATTCCCACATATAAGTAACTCAAAGGATCATCTTGTTGTAAGGGTTCCAAAATGACAAATAGTGTGTTGATCGGATGCATGATCTGTACGATATGATCATTTTTTAAAAATGGCTCGGTTGTATTTGAGACCGATCCAACTCGGCTATATGCCAACATCTTCCAAAACTCTCGTAGAGTAACTCATAAGGACCGCCTCATTTCAAGGTTCCATGTTCTATAGACGATGCATTAATTGGACGCCTGATCTGATTGTTATTGGTGTTTCTGTAGAATAGGGCCAGTTAGGTCTGGGTCCGTTCTGACCCGGTTGGAATGACCCAGTCTAGGGGTTCAGCATTGGTTTGGCCCTGCTATCCCGTAGGGCTAGTGGGTCCGGCCCTGTAGGACGGGCCAGGCCTGAAAGCGCGGGTTCGGCCCGTGGTTGGCTAGACCCACTAGGTGGGGCACGGTCCCCCTAGAGAAACCGGGCCTCAATAGCGTGCCGATTGTCTATCCTGAATGTGGCTCTTTCATGTATGGTTCTCCAGCCAGTGGCACCAGCTGACACTACCTCTTCATCCATCATAGCTAACCGAGTGACTGACTATTTCTTCCCACATGTTTTCGACGGACCGCATGCCACCAACGTACCAAAGCGTCCTAGAGCGGTCCGCTCCTCCATGCGGCGCTGATGGGAGACTCGCTTTCATGTCGTTGCAGACACCTGTCGATGCGGCATGACGATGGGTGGTTCGTCACCCTCCACCAATGGACATCGCCACGGTCTTCCACCATTCACTATCGGTGCGCCGACGGGACCTTCGACGGGCCACCATATTTTCTCTAGTGCTTCATTTCATAAACCACTTTTTCATATGGGTTCCATAGGGCTTCTCTATCTCTGCAATGACCTCAAACCTAAAAATACTTCACTTCAAAATTTATACCCAAAGAATGAATGCTACATAGGGATCTGGTCCTTTTTCATTCAGACCACAACCTCTGCATTAGAATTTTTAAAATAGGGAGAGTTTTAGGATTTCTATTTCATCATGTTATTAATAAATCCTATGGAAAACCCCAAGTAAAACACCCTCCCACAAGAACATCTTACCTGTGGATCAACCCATTCTTCGGTTGATCTGTGTTTTATGTTTTACAATGAATAATGGGGAAAGAACATAAATCACACAGAATCCACAAACCCCCTACCTAGATTCATTGGATCTACTGATGATGAAGGATACGATTCGCGTAGTCATTTTTCAACATTAGGATCCAATCGTCCAAAAAATTTTGCTTCACTATTTGTTCTTCATTGGATATGTAAACTATTTGCAGTTCATCTTTCTATTTTGGGGAGGAAATCTACCATTGGTTCATCAGATAATCCCCACATTTTTAAATACTTAAACTCCACCAAGCTGGATTATTTAAAAGAAAATAACCAGTGTATCAACATTTTTCCCATTAATTATTATCATTAAATAAGCCACACTAAATGAGTCATTTAGATAACAATGTCATGGTTTCAAATGAGCTATTATTGACCCTCCATTAATTTGCATCGTCATTGCACCGTAGCATCACCGTCCGCCACTCAATGGTGAGAAAAGAAATAAAATATTTCTTTTAAAATATTATATTATTTTTCTCAAAAATCCCACAAAATAACTTTTTTGGACAGTCCTTGTCATCCAAAGTTAAGTAATTTATAGGAAAATTCCAATGTTACAAATTCAATGGTGCCCTCATATTTTCGATCTGAGAAACGGTTCAAAAGAGAGAAAATCTCACATGCATATTTACTGAACGTACCTTAAAATTTTTCAGAAAAAAATAACAGTCACCCTTGACCCATGATAGTCGGTGTTATGCTTTCCCTAAGGGGAAAACTCCCTCATGAGATCAACAGTACTCTTGGATTTCTAATCAGAGTTACCATTTGGGAGTTATAAGCATTTGGAAATAAAATAATTGTTATTTAATTATTTTATTTACTACCAAAAACTAACTTCCAATGTAAGCACACGCTGGATAATGAAATAATATTCCTAATGAAATATTATCATCATGAGCTTAGCGGTGGTCTTAGTTTTTTAATCCAAGTCACCATTCGTGAGTTATAAGCATTTGAAAAACTAAACTAATTTTTTTAATTATTTTATTTATATTTATTCCACTTTTCGGTTTTCTTAATGGAAGCATGTGCTGACTAAACTTAAGTCACATCTAGTGTTAACTTGTCATTCTGAATGCAACGGTGTGCTCAGATTTGACAACTGTTTAAGAGTTATTCTACTTTTCATTAAATTTCTCACATGTGCTATTTAAAGCTTAACATTTATTGATGGATCATTCTTGGCACTCCGGGCCTCAGAATCATGTGCTGTCAAATTTTGCAGTCTTGAAATAATTCCATATAATTTATATATATATATATATATATATATATATATATATATGGAAATTATGGTACATTAAATTCTCCCCACCTTAGATATTTACATTCCAAAAATACAAAATATCAACTAAACCAAAAGATGGGGTTACTGAGCACGAATATGGGCCTCCTGATCCCATGGGCTCTTTTGGAGAATCTCGTGCTTCCATCAGACACACACTAGAGGAATTGGCCGCCCGCATAGGAAAAACTTTTTTCGATCTTCTATCTCTACTAGGAACTCTAAAAACAGCACCCTTTCATCAATTTACAACTCTCTCCAGTCAATTATGTGTGATTGGTCATGGACGTACCTCTCTAGCTACGACACATGGAAAACATCATGCATTGGGTGCATCTGTGGGCTAAGAGCTAGGCAGTATGCCACCTCGCTAACTCTGCTCAGGATCTGAAAAGATTTGATGGTCCTCAGAGATAGCTTTTTGCCTCGCCAAATCTATATAATCCTAATCGGGGTGAGACCCAATTGAAAACATAATCTCCCTCCTCAAAATCAAAGGGTCCACATCTCTTGTTGTCATAAGACTTATGTCTACTTTGTGCAGTCCCCAACCTCTCTAGAATGATCAACATATTCTCAGTGGTAGCTCGTACCAACTCTGGACCCATCACGGCTGACTCCCCTATGTCTATTCAGCATAGAGGTGAACTAAATGGATGCTTGTACAAGGCCTCAAATGATGCCATGCCAATAGTGAAGTGATACCTATTTCTATACATAATCTCTACCAATGGTGGGTGGTACACCAAACTGTAACAAAAAACCAAGACACAAGCATGAATTATTTCTTATAAGGTTTGTATGGTCTGCTCCCTGTGACCAACTGTCTAGGGGTGAAATGTTGTGCTCAAGCATGCTAGAACCTGATGTTCAGCTTTTACTTGCTGATATGTGAGGAATCATGGAACAAACACTTCCACTGTTGCCTTCATCCCTAACAACTAGTACTGACATCGGAGGTCCTGGTACATCTTCGCCACACTAAGATGTACCACTAAAGAGGATTTATGGAAATTCCTCCAACACCACATCCCTTAACTTCACTGGTACCATGGTGTGTCTTATAAAAATGATGGTGCAATCCACACCTATCAAAAATCCATTATAAGCCTCTCTTGAAGATATCTGAGCACATTAGGCCTCGCAGTCAACATCCAAAATTTGTTCCTCCATAACTCACTGAAGGATTGGGGGAGTGACAGTCATAGAATGGGGGTAATCTACTCCATCATCATGCACAAGGGATATCAGCATCGTGGTTAGATACTTCATCACCTCACTTAAAAACTTTAAACAAGACCTCCTATTAAGCATGTCCGCCACCGCATCCCCATTCCTAGGAGTATAGACTATATCAAAGTAATGGTCCTAGAGGAAATCTAACCTTTTCCATAGTTTCAACAGCTGAAAATCCCATAGGAACCATTCCATCCACATGAAAAGATACCCCATTTAACTGACTGATGTGCCCATCGACCCTTTGGTAGTTGGTACTCGCTCTCTATGGCCACTTGGTTAAGGTTACGATAGTTGACAAATAACCTTGAACACTGGGTATTACTAATCTATTCCTATGTATGTCCTCCACTGACTCCCCCTGCTTACGAAGCTCTAAAAATGTCCTCCGATAAACTGATGTTGATATCAGTGCCATAATGGGGTGTAGAATGATACAGAATCACGTCCCCCTATGGGGAGGTAATCCTAGAAAAATATTTTAACGGGATGTTCCCGCACTCCACCACCACTGTTTGGAACTAAAAACTCAAAACACCTAATTCCACAAGGGTAAGGTTGGACTACTCAAGAGTGATCGACTTTACCCTCCTATGCACGAGTTTATCC
Source organism: Viscum album (assembly GCA_963277665.1). Lineage (NCBI taxonomy): Eukaryota > Viridiplantae > Streptophyta > Magnoliopsida > Santalales > Viscaceae > Viscum > Viscum album. Next base: position 1,570,914,844 of record OY728150.1, on the reverse strand, counting down.
TATGTTTTATAGGTTTTTTTATTTTCCGACAAAGTAAACCCCCATTACAACACTACAGTTATACCACATCTTTTTTCCTAAAACAATCAATCTGAGAATGAACTGTGGATGGACATTCCATACTCAGACTAACATCGTAAAGACTCGATGATTCCACCAAGAGGTTCCAACAGAAACTCTAACCTCAAGGGTCAGGTCACATCATCAGAATAAGTGTGATTATAGAGTCTCCTCCCATAGGTATCTCCAGATGTATCGATCAAGTCAATAGTTTAACCAGAAACTCTATGTCTTGAACAAGATTCGTGGAAAGAAGGAATAATTAGTTACAATTTCTAATAATACAATAGCTAGTATTAGACAAAAAACGTACATTGAATCATTCCTAGAGCCCTTGGGTCATAATCCTTAACTGCATGAAGCTACTAACTTCCCCATTCTTCCAACTACCTTATCCTAGTGGGGACCACATTGGGATGTTGGTTGTAACATGTTGAAATGTATACCACCTCCTGCTTCTCTTATATCCCCTATTGCACATCTTCTGACCTACAGATGCATCTGTCCCTATCACTTCCTCTTCCCAAATTGTTGTACACATCCATGTCACTAATACTGACAATAGTTTCCTACTTTCCCACTCTCAAAATTCACTAGTTGTATCTTCTCATCCAATGAATTTTCAACCACAAAGGTTCTCTCTAGAACCCTAACATAAGTAGGAATGCATAGAGAAATAGTGCAAGTTCAGATGTCCCTAAACACATCTCGCTCGAAGGTCCGAGACCTAGTCCACTGGTCATATCATATTCATCGAGTGCCTGGAATGGTAAGTACACCTCAAAAAAATACTCAACTACTGACATGTTGTCCTGTAGTAGATGTAGAAGCTCTTGGGAACACATACCCCTTAGATTTTTTATGCAAAGAGACCCCCTCTATAAGAAAGGTTCTTAAGATATGTCCAAAGAAATGTCACATTATCCTAAGATAAGGGTAATCTAAATCCTGTCATCTCCCTACTGAGCCATGTAGAATGCTCACTTCTAGGAACCCCATCTTATCCAATTGTGTCCTAGATATATGGAAACTTGGTCACCACTTCAATCCAATCCTTAGCTACCTGTGAGTCGGGATCGCCTTAGAACCTAAGGGGTATTTATCATTGAAACTCATGTAACTCACTAAGATTCCCATTTCATCTATCGGTAGCACTGGTTGTAACTGCAGACCAATGTGAAGTGGTATCATGGGGACACCGCCCGAATGTACCATCTTAGGCAACAAACCTTGTACTGAAACCTCATCACTCTTTGGACCATCCGCATGGTCATGCATTGGAATAATGGTTGGCTAGCTGTATGGAGGCATCTTGAAATAGAATCAAGATGAACCACATTCAAAAATTTATACCCGGTGAGCAGTCTCAAAAGAGATCATGAGAAAAGAAATCAAAACACATGCAACTGTTGTTTTCATGTACCGAGTCAGAAAACAGAATTCATGGTCCTTTTGTATGGACACGTCGGCCTCCACATGAATATTGGACTCCCTGGACTGAAATGCAAATTCAAGAAACATAACACTTTTACCCATTGAAAATAAAGACTCTTAGTTTTTCTGGTAGAACAAACCTTCCTCTGATACCACCTTTTCACGTCCGTCCCCCGAGGCCCAGACCCTCACTACCCTAATCTCACATTCCATAGGCCAGGGGCTGGTGACTAGTACCATAATGGTTAAACCTAAAAAGATAAGGCATTTACTTTAAACTAATACACATAGAGACAGGGCACACTGCAAAAAATCACAACACAACAGAAAAGGAGTAGTACAACCACCACTAAATATGACCAATGAGAGTAAAAGTAAGTATTTAATGAAAAAAGGGACAGTATACAAGCCCAACTGGAAGAGTAGTTGAAAAAAAAGGAAAAAAAATCTCTAGAGATCATCCGCCAAGGATCCTACCTGATCGGTAGGTATAGCTCATCCCTGCGGCTCACCACATCAATCGGTCACCTCTAGGTATTGTCTAGCCCTGGATCTCCATAGTATCAGTCAAGTTATCTGTCATCTGCACAAGACACAACAATAATCGGGTGAAGCTCATGCATAGGTGAGTATAAAAATAATTATTTGGGACCCCGATATCCCTGAAGGTCTCTTAGAATTCCACATGTAAAACCCCCAAAGCATGACCTCAATCACAGGACACAAAGTAAAAGACTCAACTCATAACAGCTATAATATAAAGTATAGAGGTAAGGATGATTATTCATAAATTTAGATCATCATATTCTTTTTAGAAGTTCGTATACTGATCCTTGTAGGGTCATTGTACTGCTGATCCACAAAGGGGTACTTTTCTTCTAATCCATGGAGTGTCGCTCAACTCCAGATCCACAAAGGGTCGCTCAGTTAATAATCCATAGTGGGTCGCTCTATAGAGGACACACATCGAGTTGCACTATTTTTGATCCACAAATGTTCTCTCTTATGCTGATCCATGAAGGGTTGCTTTTATGCTCATCCACAAAGGGTCACATTTATGCTGATCCACGAAGGGTCGCTCTTCATTCTTCACATCACTGCCAGCCACAGAATTCCCTCACTTAGCACACATGATTTCTGGAGGATCCACTCCTCAATCCTCTAGTCATATCTCAACCATCACGAATTCCAACTTTGAAGTAACCCAAAGGACCTTCTTGTCGTAAGGGTTCCAACGTGACATACCGCACATCAATCGGACGCCCAATCTATAAAATATGGGCAATTTTTTAAAAAATGGCCCAGTTGGATTCTTGTCCAATCCAACCCGGCCATATGACAACTTCCACAAAAACTCTCATAGAGTAAATCAGAAGGACTGCCTCATCGCAAGGGTCCATGTTCCATTAATGGGGTGTCAATTGGATGCCTAATTGAATAGTTATTGGTGTTTCAGTGGATCGGGGCCCATCGGGTCTGATCTGACCCGGTCAGACTGACCTATCTAGACCCAGTGGAGGGGTCTGGTGTGGGTCCGGAATGGGTCTAGCCTAGCTGGTTTGTTGGTCCCACTGATCCGGCATTGTAGGTTGGTTCCGGCCCGCTGGACCGCGGCTCGGGCTCGGCGGTGCGGATCTGGCCTTGGGTTGGTCCGGATCACCAGGTGGGGTATATCCCACTTATAAAAACCCGGCCCATGGAGCTGGCCGGTTCTCCAGCCAGTGCTGCCAACTATCGCTACCCATTCATCTAGCACAGTGGGCCGAGCGGCCGACTGTTTCTTTCAGTACGTAGTGGATGGACCGCATGCTGCCATCACACCCAAGCAGCCTAGGGCAGGCAGCTTCTACACATAGAACTGATGGGTGCCGCACCTCCCTGCCTCCATGGCATGCCAATGGGCATGTCACCACCCTCCCTTGAATGCTGTCAGCCGCCAGTGCACCGGCAGGACCTTCGACAGGCCACCGGATTTTCTTCGGTTGTTCTTTTCTTGAACCACTTTTTCCTATGGGTTCTGTAGGGCACTGCCATCACTGTGACGACCTCAAACCTACCATACCGTCACTTTAAAATGTATCCTCAAAGAATGCACGCTATGGAGAGATTTGTGGCTTGTTCATTTAGGTCTCACCCTCCACGTTATATGTTTTAAAATAGGGAGTGTTTGTGGATTTTAGTTTCAACATGTTATTAATAAATCCCGTGAAAACCCCAACTAAAACACCCTCCCGCATGAACATCCAACCCTCATATCAAACCATTTGTTAGTTGATCCTCATTTGTTGTTTTAGGATGAAGAACAGGTAAAGAGAATAAATCACAAATAATGCATAAAACTCCTACCTAGATTCTTCAGATCTGCTTATGAAGAAGGATGTGCTTTGTTTCATTGTTTGTCAACCTACGGATCTGATCCTCCAAATTTTGTTGCTTAGTTATTTGTTCTTCATTAGGGAGGGAATCTGTTGGTGGTTCATCATTCTTTATTGGAGAGGAAGCCCACTAGAGGTTATTCAGAGAATCCCCACAGTTTTAAGTCCTCAAACTCCAACAAGGTGGATTATTTAAAAGAAAATAATCAGCGTAGTTATGTTGCACCCACTGATGATGATCATTAAATGATCCAAATTTAATGAGCCACATTAAATGTGTCATTTATATGACATCATCACGATTTCAAATGAACTATTATTGACCCTTCATTAATTTATCTCATCATCGGCTCGTCGCTGCATCATAGGGTCATCATCTTCCACTCAACGGTGAGAAAATAAAATAAATATTTCTTTTAAATTATTTTATTATTTTTCTCAAAAAGTCCAAAAAATAAATTTTCCGCTCAACCCTTTTCAAACGATGTTAAGTCATTTCTAGGAGAATCCCAGTGTTCTAAATTCAATGGTGCCTTGTATTTTCTATTTGAGTAACGGTTCAAAAGATTGAAAATACCGCTTGCACGTTTACTGAACATACCTTAAACATTTTCATAAAAAATTAACAGTCAAACTCGACCCGTGCCAGTTGTGGTTAGGCTCTGCCTAAGGGGGAAAATCCCTCACAAGATCAATGGTACTCTCTGATTTCCAATCCAAGTTACCGTTTAGGAGTTATATGGATTTGAAAACAAAATAATTGTTACTTAATTATTTTATTTAGGGCCAAAAACTAACTTCCATTGTTGTCCCACACTGACCAAAGATATGATCTGCCTAAGGAAGTAATACCCTCATGAGCTCAGTGGTGGTATCAGATTTCTAATATGTTTCATTGTTCATGTGTTATAAGCATTTGAAAAATAAAATATATTTTTTAACTATTTTATTTATGGTAATTTCATTTTTGGGTTTTCTCACTGGAGGCCTACACTGACTAAACATAAGTCGTGCCTAGGGTAAACCCACCATCCTGAATCCAATGGTTCCCTCAGATTTCTGATCTAGGCACCCATGTATGAGTTATTCCACTATTTTAGTAAAAATACTCACGCATGCTATTTAAAACCTAACATTTTTTAATAGATCATTCTTGGCACACCGGGCCTCAAAATCATGTGCTGTCAAATTTCATAGTCTCGAAATAATTCCATATAATTAAAAAATTATACAGAAAATCCAGGACATTACATCAAGGAATTAAATGATTTTTAATTACATTATACATCATGAAATCCACGATGTTCAAGTACATCAAAAAATCAATCACCTCAATTTAAAATTTATCCTTATAATTAATCTAGATGTGTAGTAGCTCATCATGTTATGAAACTTTCCACATCATGAATCATATTCATGGAATGCACCTCGCAATCATTACAAAGTATGTAACCTAGTTTCACAGCATTAAATTCCCCTACATCCTATATAAATTCCATAAATATACTTCATAAAACACCAATACAAAATGGAATCTTGTAGAGATGGAAATAATTACCTGATCAATGTAACATGATGTTACAAACTCCCCACCATAAAGAATTTCTGTACCTAGGAACAAATTTATAAGATGTAATCCATAAAAAAGATGAGGACACTATATCCTCATCAATGACTCACAATCCCAAGTCTTATGAGAATCTAATCTATGTTTCCAAAAGACTTTAACAAACATAATCGACTTTCCATGCTATACATTCACTTGAGATTCAACAATCTCAACTACTTTTTAAAAAAAAATAAACATATAGATCTAACTCAATTTATTCTCAAATTAAAATGTGAGTGGGATCAGGATGGTACATCATGAGATGATATATATGGAAAAAATCATGTATACTTGTTAACTAAACTAGAAATTCTAATTGATAAGAAATATTTCCTAGTCACTCAGGGACCTCAAATGGTCCAACATATCAGATATCCAACTATCCTTATTTTTTGAGGTGGTGGTGATCCAACTAAGGAGAAACTATTAAGAAATCTCAAACACCAACAGAAAACTCCAATGGATGATTTTGTCAATTTTAATAAGTTTTTTCTCCTCATTAGATTTCAGAACAAATTTCTATGGTACTTTATCTTAAGAGAGTATAAAATGACATTCCCCATCCCCAGGGTGTAGGTGATATTGTAGTCAAATTTCATAAGGTATTCTATCTATTTTCTATATTTGAGATTCATGAATTTCTGAGAAATGTTCTAACTCAAACTCTTATGATCATAAATGACTATGAAACATTACCAAAAATATAGTTTCACCAACACTCAAGTGCATGCATAGCTATAGAAATCTCTAAATCATGAGTGGGGTAATTCTTATTATGTTGCTAATGAAGACAACATCAGTAAGCTACCACATGATTTTTTGGTATAATAATTCTTAAAAAACCATTAGTATAAGCATCCCCAAACAATATATAACCCTTATAGTGATAATGTAAAATTAAAAAAGGATTTTATGAAAAAAATCAGTTTCAGTTCATCGAAGGAAGGATGGCACTTCACAAGACATGATAATTTCACTGCTTTCATGGTAAGAGCAGTCAATGTTTTCACCATCTTAGATAAATCCTTAACAGTCCATTGGAAGTATCTGGTAATACCAAGGAAGAAACATATCTCAAAGACTTTTTTTTGTTCTTTCCATGATGAGACAATATTTAATATTTCATGATCAAATAATAATCCATGTTCAAAAATCTTGTTCCCTAAGAACATTAATTATTTAATATAAAAACTACATTTCAAAATCTTTTTATACAAATGGATACTTCTCATAATTTCAAGAACCAAACTCAGATAGTGATCGTCATCATGCTCAAATTTCAAATAAACTAGAATATCATCCATTAATAGTACCACAAAATATTTATGATATTGATGGAATATTCAATTAATCAATTCCATAAAAACTAAAGGAGCATCAGTCAAACCAATAGTCATCAAAAGATATTCTTAATGGCCATACCTACTCCTAAAAGTTGTATTTTGTAGATTAGACTCTCGAACTCTAAGTTGATGGTAACCATACTAAAGATCAATCACTGAATACCATTCCCCCCCCCTTTAACTAATCAAACAAATCATCTACATGAGGAAAAAAATATTTATTTTTAATTGTTACCTAGTTCAACTTCTGATAGTCAACACTCAAATGAAGTGAACCATCTATCTTCTTAGAAATGAGAAAAAGGGATGCCCAAGGAAAAACACTAGGGAGATTGAATCCTTTTTCCAAAATTTCATCCAACTAAATATTCAACTCTTTTAGCTCTACTAGTGATATACAATAAGAAGGTATTGATATCAGTTGTGTACATGGATCTAAGTAAAATAGAAACACTGCCTCTCTCTCTAGAGGAAGATTATATAATTTTTCAAGAAAATTTTTAGAAAATTTCCCCTCAAAAATGGGAATATCAAAAATAGAAGAAATATCATCACCCTCAATTGAAATAGTACACAAAAAACTCTTGATCTCTTGGAGGGAAGGTCCTACATGACCAGACCTTAGGTCCCACTACCCCTGAAACAAGCGAGGGCCCCCATCACAGTAGGAAATGAGACATGTTGATGATAAAAATATTCCTTAGTATGATGATAAATAAGACAATCCATCCCAATGATTATTTCAAATAGATTCATATTAAGAAAGATAAAATCCCAAACTAACCCTCTATCAACTATCATTAATGAACAAGGACATTGAAACCCATGATCCTTCCTTTTACCAAGAGGCGTCTCTAACTATATTATAAGGGACATAAGTTCCATTGAATGTATAATAATATTAGAAAAATGTGTAGATATAAATGAGTTGGGGGCACCAATATCAAATAAATAAATCTCTATAGAAGATGCAATAAAGATAGTACCTTTCACTATTTCTGGACCTACATCGACCTCTACTAGAAACCTGTCTACTAAATGAAATTTCTTCACTTCTTTGGCATGTAGCAGTAGCCCTTAAGTACATGAAGAATCTGACTAACCAGAAATAGCCTTTTGATCTGAGAAACCTTTATCATAATGACACATAGTCATTACTTTACAAATTCACTATAAGTGACAAAGACCTCCATAAATGTTGCACATTTTCATTGGAAGAAGAAAAAATTCCTTATGTGTCGTAACATTACACACAAATACAATGTTGGTGGAATATTTCTAGTTCTAGGATATGGTGTGGAGGAGGCTCACAACTAAGACCCCCCACCACCACCTTTGGGATGATCCTTCCACTTCCTTTTCTTCCCATGTGCACCATTGAAGATGTCACTGGATAGAAGAGAAGAGGTGGAAAATCCAACCATATATTCCATATTAATCAATGCCATCATAGCTCTATCTACCATATTAGCTTAGGTAAGATATTTTTTATAAATATCTAGCTCTAATACCATTTTGTAATGACCGGACCTAAGATACCCTCAAACCTAGAACCCAACATGTTCTGTCACATACCGAAGGGAATTCCCAATCCTCGCGGGCTTGTGAAATGAACTCGAGCAATGAACTAAAAACAATATGTAACTATTTCTTCTAACCTGAAAAAACACATTTCATATATATACACGTACCATGATGTAATAGTAGAAAGATAATAAATATATTCCCTATATTTAAGAATACTGGTGAAAAAAACAACTGTAAAATTAGTCAAACTCTCCAGGAGACAAGTAGAAGTACAAAGAACCAAAACTAAATAGCTACTCCTTATAATAGTGTGGATGAACTCTCACCATGTCACCATCAAATACACAACTAAGATGAAACAAAACATCTCTACCTCACTATGGTGAATTTACATTCCTTATATTGAAATATATACATAGTTTGATGCACCACCGATGGTGTGAGTAGGGTGTGAGCTAACAGGATCAATAAGATCCCACCCAAGTGTTCAATAAAAAGTAACTATATAAAAAATCATTTATGGTTATTTTAAATGAAACATTTCATGATCAGTAGTAAATTTGTTTTATAGAAAACATGGTAAACATTTTCTTTTTTCTTAGTTCTAAAAAAAATATGGTATATCAATTTCAAAGAACATTTTCCATATCATATTTTAAAAGCAAAAAAATGAATATTGAGTCTAAAAAAGCCATCAAATATAAAACTGAGGTGTATTTATCAGCACCAAGGAACACTATAGGCTAGCCTAGAAGACTACTCATACCATATTCTGTTGAGTGAAAAATTTGGTTCCAAGAACAAAAGCCTATGAAGCATAGGAATACCCCATGAGTACCCCCCCCCCCCCCCAATGTCAATATCAGTCCCCTAGACCAATGGGCCACAGAAATAGAGGAATTCCACATGAGAAAACCTCCCAATAATCACAAAAACATGAATGGAGGCCTTATGATAAACCTTAATCCTAAGTACCAAAGGTAACCCATGCTCTCTTTTTTCACAATTCATTCCAATGCTTTTAAAACCCTTTCAAAAAAATTCAAAAATCCATTTTAAAGTTTTTAAAATACATATTTTATTTCCATTTATCAGCAACAAGGGGGAACCATTATTCATTAAAAACACTTTTAAAAACACAAAAAAAAATCATGAAACTTTATTTTATAAATCAATTTATAAAGTAGGAACAATAAGGATCGTCACCATGGGCTAAATATGAAACCTCATACCATAATGATCTGGTCTCATATGCCCAAAATAGGGTCCACCAACAACAAAAAACCAAACGATGTCTACAAAGTCCCTATAATCAATTCCACATCTCAACATGTAATCATTTTAGAAAAAAATGGGTCAGTGGAAAGGAGGAAACCCAAATAAATAAAGAAGGAACACCTACCACACCACAAAAAACAATATAATAGCCTCTAGAATAAGATCGCACAATGGATCTGGATGATGACATGAATAAACACCATTTCTGATCAATGAATTAAATAACACAAATCAAGGGTTCTACCACGCTCAATGGTAACAAAGAAGAAGAATGATCACTCACTCAGAGAGATGCACCACAACTGCAATGATGATCAAACACTGAACGGATCAATCTGCAAGGAATGATGTCTCCAAAAATCACTGAAGAGGAACCCTTGGTCGAGTGAAAAGAGAGACATCCTGGCAAAAATAGGCACTCAAACCTATACAGATCCCTAAAATTTACATGCACGGGTAATTACATGATGTGTAATTCTTTTAAATGTCATGAAATCCACAGTGTTCAAGGATACCAAAAAACCATCCACCTAAGATTTAAATATAACCATAAAATAACTCAGTATTTATAATACATCTTCATGTCTTGTAACCTTTCATAGTGTGAATCCTTTTCTTGGAATGCACCAAGTGAACATTACACAATGTGTAACCAAGTTACATGTCATGAAATTCCCCAATAGCCTGTAGAAAATACAAAAAGCTACTTCTTAAAACTCAAAACCAAAAAAGTGAACTCAGAGAGAGGTAAAAACATACCCAATCAAGGTAATGATATGTTACATAATAGATTGTAATTAAAAAACACTTCTGATCAAGGAATATCTGGCACACTTGTGAAATAATGTTGTTATCTGAGATGATGTAGATATAGGAATGGTATATTTATTTCAAATAGTGAATGATTTTATTTACTTCAAAATTTACATGGAAAACAATTTGATTGAGGATAAAAGGATTATAACACATGTTAAGGTAGATTTGTTAGACCAAACCAGTTATAGCCTCTTCCATTTTCTGTTAGGGTATTAAATTCTATTTTGTTTCGTATTTAAATATTGACATCATAAGTGTAAAGATAATGTGATGATGGCCTTATAAACATCTAAACAATCATATAAGTGATGTGATCATGAAAAGTAGAAAACATAATGTGTATTAGAAAATCAAGGTCACAGTTTATTCATAGATATATGTAATAAGGTATTTTTATTTAGGATTATGCATATAATCACATGTTTATATCACCACATGTTTTAGAAAACATCTTTTACATTATTCTATATTCATATAATTCATAAATATATTTAATATTTTTTTTAAAAAAAATAATCATGATTAATGAAAAAATCAAAAATGATATTAATAAAAATAATAAAAACTTATTAACTCATAATGGAACATTAAAAAAGGAACATCATATCATTTATTACATGTATTACTATATACAATGGATGATTAAAACTATGAAAATTGTATAAATTAAAATGGTATAATGAATATAAATGAATTGAAATTTTACAACTAGGAAATCCTCTAGATCATCATCATCCATTACAGGAACTATTAGTCAAAGTACTCTCATGATGACAAAAATCATCATAAAAGGAGAATGCATATTAAAAATAAAAAATGATTAAAATAAGAATGAGAATTTTTCATTGTGAATTTATAATGAGATGATTATATAGGATGTTATGGGGGGTAATATAGCCATTATATAACAAGTATAAAATTTTATATTGAAATTTTTTTTAATATATAAAAACATGTTACCATATTTGAATTACCAGTATATTATTAATAAAACTATTAATTATAATGATTTTAAAAAATTAAAAACAAAAAAATAAATAAATTATTTATTCTTAATAAAATATATGGTTTTGAAATATAATTATGAGATATTAATTATCTATGAAAATATTTCTCATTTTAATGAATTTTCTTTATGAATTGTAAATTTTTATTAAATTTATTACTAATAATGAATCATAATTAAAATTTAATGATAAAATGAAATTCATTATTAGTCAAATAACCTAATAACATCCCATAAATAAACATTGAACTATATTTAACTATTCATTAATTATTCATGGATAAATATATGTCTTCTTTAAAAATATTATATTTAGTATATATTATAAGATATAATTTAAAAAATGAATTTCTCAAATTTAAAATATAAGAATTTTAATTTAATAAATTTTATTTTTTAAAATTTTAAAAAAAATGAATAGGAATTCATGCATTTTTTTTAATTTTCTTTAAATAAACTGAGATATTTTATAATTAATTATATAGTTTTTTATATTTGTATCTTCAATGATTGAAATGTTCAATTTTAATGGCTCTTTCTATTTTTTTACATAAAAAAATAAATATAATATCCCTCATTTAATTAATGATTGAAATGAAATATTTTTTTAAAACGGAATTCTTAATATTACATTTTTATATTAAAATTATTCATTTTATATGTTTTTTATTTTTAATTAAATTGTAAATATTTTATATTTAAAAATTGAAAAAGATTAAATGGTTTTAATTTTTTATCATCACTAGATCTTAGGTATGATTATAAATTTTAGTTTTATGTATAAAAATTTATCTAAGGTAAAAAATTGAGTTACCCCAAAAAAGTTAAATGTGGAAAAATGATTAAACTCATATATAAGGATTTAAAATATAATGAAATAGTATCTATAAATTGTGTAGGTGAGGGGATTAATGCCCCAAATATTTTTTTATACTTTATCTACTTTCCTTCTAAAATAACATTAATATACAATGATGAATGAATGTATAAAGAAATTTCACCGTAACATCTCCTAAGAAATGAACCCAACTATACCCATTCAGAAAAATAGATTTTTCATTTCCATCTTCAATCACATAGAGTATTATTTTAATAATTTATTTGTAGAACTATGGTAGCCAATAGTCCTATCATATGTATAAAACCATTACTTTCAAGGATCTAAATTCTAAAAGGGGAGAATTCATCTTAGTAATTACCATGTTTTTCATTGTCCATTTAAAATAAAAAAAATCCACTATTTCTAAATGTAATTATGCATTATAATGATGTAACATTATCATAATTATTTTTCATGTAAAATTATATTATTATTATATAACTATATACATTAACTCATTTATTTGTGTACAGTTTTATTATCTAGGAGTTTTCAACCACAAACATGAATCATGTGGTAATATTTACACTATTACTAACATTAATGATTACCAATTCTTTATTTCTTGAAATATATGACATTTAGAATGAATTATTTTATAAATATTATTTTTTAAGGGTGTATGTAAAAAATTAATAATCATATATTTACTCATTGTTATCAAAGGATTACAAAAAAAACTTATTTTCCATATATTACACTATAATAAAACATATTGATACAATAAATATAATCAATATTTGAATATATAAATTCAAGGGAAAACATTACACTACATTTTGAAATATATGATTGATTAACTTCATATTAAATATAATGGTAACTAATATGATCAATTTTATTAAATAAGTTATTAATATGGTTATGTTAAATTATATATATGCATAAATTTCTTTTATGGACGTCCAGAAAAATGTTTATGGTTATTATTTTAAGTTTACATTTCATTGGGATATAATCTATAATCAGAAAATTCGTTTTTTTATTAATTATATACTTTATATACATGTATTTTATCTTTATTTGAATTTAGTATAGTGTATTTTCAATTACATCTATTTTTTACATTTTATAGGGATTTGAATCAAATTTTAACAAAGTATTAACAGTTCCTTTTCAAAAGAGACATAAAAATCATATTTTTTACCTTTAAATAAATAATTGTAGAGATTATATGGTAATTTTCACTAAAAAAAATTTATTTTATAATAATGCATTTATTTATAGGGTGTAAACCCCATTTTACTATTTCACATCCTTTTGGTTTGTAAATCAACAACAGGGAAGAATAGATATTGAACTGACATTAACTATATTTTTTATCAGGATTCATTCTTCTCCATGTTCATATTAAATTTATAGATTAATGGATATCATCATAACTAAAAATCTATTTCATATATTCATTTTTCATTGAACATGTTTTTATTTTAAAATTAATGAATGGAATATCATTTTAACCTTTTTAGCATAGGTTATTTTATATTGTCTTGGAATTCCATTACTGTGGTGTAAAAAAAATAATGTATATTCTTTGAATAAATTTTTCCTATACATATTTTTGTATTAAGTAAAAAAATTCATCTACAAGATTTCATGGGTTTCGAATTATTTTTTATTCCTTTTATTTTATAAATTTTATTAATTTCAAATATGCATTTTAAAAAAATATAAAGGTTTTTTATTTCAAATAGTTAATCATAATAAAAAATATATTATTCATCTATGTCTATGTCCTTTTATGATTATAATGATTCTCTATGTATATTATCTAGTACTATTTTCCACATTCCACCTCTATATGGCTTATAACAATATCATGATGAAATTTCTTGGAAACGTGTTTCATTCCCATAGGCAAATTATGATCCGTTGGAATTGTGAACGTTTCAATGTTTATGTTGTTCTGATATGTATGGTTTATCATTATATAATGGATAGGTTCAAAATATTACAACAATTTCATAATTAGAGTATCAAACCTCATGAGAAGATAGTGAATGGTGAATTAATTGATAGCCTTAATAGACATTTCCCACTAACAGATGGATGGGTATGTTATACACAACTATTGAATTGGGATATATTGTATATATCAAGGGGATATGATGTTAAAAAAGTTAGTATCTAATGTCAAATGTGTTATAGGGAATATATTTCTATCTCAGGAGAACTATAGTGTGGGATAGTTTTTAGTATAATCAATTTTTATATGAATGCCTTTGTGGATAAATATAACAAAAGTTATGATTTATATTACTATATTTATTAAACATTATAATGTTATGCAGAAAACTTATGTTATATTCTCTTGAATCGGGTTAATGCATCATTTTTCAGAAACCATATGAAATATGTCCCATGTTTCCACAAAAGCATTATTTATTAACCCTCAATTTTTGATATATTTTGTTTTTGGAAAATAATTCTCTTATGTTTTGTACATTCACCATCAATATATTTTCATACACATATGTTTGTATTTTTTCACTTATTATCATCTATTGAAATCATATTTTCACCCATTTCTTAGCATAAGATCTCATAATTTTTATCATTTCGTTAACCCAGTTTTTGAAGAACAATAATACATTTAAAATATCCCTAAGGGAATAATATAAGATTAATATTTATGGGATATACTGAATAATGGTTTTCAAATAATTTGATTTTTTGTCTACTATCAAATGACACTAAACTTGTATATTCATTGGTTTATTAGGATACATAATGTGTAATAATGTATAATGATTTATTATGTATGTGGGAATGGTTTTTCATTTACGGTTGTATCAAAATTTTGATTAGTTAAAAGAATTAATATAGTATCATTAATAATAGGATATAGCATAAAAAATCATTGATGAACTAAATGTGATATTGGTTGAACAAAAAACTTCATAGGTAGAAATAATGTTCCCATAATTCCTGACATATGAGTATTGATTTTACTTATCCAGTGATTATTTTCTCTAATTAATGTTTCTTAATTGTCACATTAAAATTTTTAGTTTTTATAAGGTGATAAAGAATGAATGAAAGAATTGGGGTTGTGAAATGTATCCTCAATAATGAAAAAATCATATCTGAAACTAACACTATTATTTTCCCCAAATAATTATATATATATATGATTTGTAATTCATATAAACTATGGATAGATGTTGAAATAATTATAAAAATTCCTTCTGGTATAATGATTTCATACAATGTAAATTACATAACTCAGATATAATTTTCGTGGAATCTAATTAATGTAAATCCAATTATTCTATATTTAGTAGAATAAATGTAATTTTGGAAACATATTTGATCTCTCAATATAGACCCAGTATTTATATCTTGGATGGTGATTTCACATTTCATATCCCAATTCAACCTATGATGATTGGTCGGTATATGGTTGTTGATGACCTCCCTATAGAAAATTTTAACATTTCATGGGTAATTATTGCCAATAATTATGGGGTATTAAACCAAAATTAATGTATTCAAACTCCACATCGAGTATAAGATGATTATTAATTATAATGATGGTGTTTTTAATATACTATTTTATAGTTTTCCCTGAGAACATGAGGTAGTTTTTTCCATAGAACACACACCATTTTCCATTCTAATATCAGTGACTCATTATATAATAGTGTTGAATAATACGATGGAATTAAAAAATTAACTCCATGATATGTCAAAATGGGGTTTTATCTTCCCATGTGATTTACCATAGTGTGAACCAGTTCCATTATTATGAAAAAATATAGATTTATACTAATCATCATTGATTATAGTAATCACAACAAAATTATGATCATGAAATATACACCATATTGATTAACATTTTTATTATATTTAAGGGGATAAATTGTTTCAAATGACTATACTTTGATAAAAATATAATCAACTAAGTTTAAATAAAAATACTTACTTAAGACACACTTTCAAATGGGATAATGGAACTTTGAATTCCTAATGATTAATTTCAAACTTATAAATTACCCCATTAACGTTATACGTATAGTGAAACAATTCATTATATATTGCATTAATAAATTTTGATTTTTATTATTTTGGATATTCTTATATATTTCATGTGAAATGAATTTTATTAATATATATTTAGGAATGCATTGAACACCATGGGAAAGGAGAAACCATATTCAAAGTATATAAATTTTGAAATATGGGACAACAAATTAAAAGTCATGAATTATGTAATCAAAATAGAGGGTAAATTTTGGTATCCTTTAAAAAATTGAAATTAAAGAATATATAAATGAATCTATAGTATCAATGACACATAGTTCTAATGGTTTTTGAGAAATTATCAACAGAATGTAACATATTTCTCATCGATATCTACATTATTAAACATGTTAACTTGGATGAGAGTCATGTTCTCTTCACAAAATAGTTTGATTAAATTTCGTAGTCCTCAAAGGAAGGTGGGTCATGTCAGACCTAATCACAGTACCCCATAATTAATAAATGTTGGTCGGAGTGGATACTCAAGAGGGGGGTGAATTGAGTTCCAATTAAAATTTTTGTTAAAAATATTTCCTTTTTTTTAAATACCCCAAATTAAAAACAAAGTTAAACTGTAGTGAATCTATACAGAGTGTAAAGGTTCAATAAGTTTCTCAAAGATTGATTAGGTCTCATTTAACTTAATCTGAAGATTAAATTAACTTTTGAAACTGACTTACTGATTTACAATAAGTATAAACACCTACTAATTTAACTATCAAAGTATCATTAAAATAGTTTTGTATTTCAAAGTAATAGCAGCGGAATAAATATATAGTTTTCTTATAGACTTAAATTAAAATGCACAGCAAAGTTAACCAAGAGGTTCAGTATCAAGCCGAGACTTAGTACTCTCCATAATTTAAATAAATTGATCCACACCTTGGATCAGGGATAACAACAGTGAACAACTATCCAGGCCACACAGGGACCTCTACCACAGTTCTTCGTGGGAAAATAAAACAATAGCACACAGGCTGTTCAGGTCTTACACGACCTCTACCACTTTCCATAGTGGGAAACAAAGAGTTATGAAGTTCGAGTGAGGATTTAAGAATCCTCCAGTTTAGCTTAGGAGACAGTGTGTGTGTAAAATAAATAGGGTACACACACTGCTCAAAATGTAAAGATAGAGTCACTAAAGGAAGAATGTATCAGAGTTTAGAAAGATTTAGTGATTGGTAGTGTAGCTCTGGACTTGTTGGATTTAGCAGAGATGCTTCTGAGTCCTTCTGTGGTTTTGCTGTTAAAAATAGAGTATCGTGATTCAACTTGATGTCCTTCACAGGCATGTGAGTTCTCTGATTTCTAGTGTTCTTTGTATGTTCTTCGGTAGTGCTGGATTACATGCATAAGAGTTTTCTTTAGATCTTGCAAATGCCCCTTCTTCCAATTTGTCGTGTGTTCTTCAGTCTCTCATGTGTATTCATGGAAGAATTCTCTCTTTATTCCTTTTCACGCATCCATACATTTTACTGCAGCTCGATCTTCCTTTTTATTCCCCGAGATCCGGTAATGGGAATGATTACCTTTCCATAGGTACCAGGTACGGTCTCCTGACATGCCAACAACTGACATTAAATATCATTAATTGCATTAGAAAAATCAATTAATACCATTATAATTAAATATGAATTTATAGAGATTCAAATAGTTTTCATTACTATCAGTGAGTCATGAGATCGGTGATACATTTTTAATCTGCATCAGTTTCGGTTGCATCAGCATCAGTATCTTAGCATCGGTAGATTAGCATCGGTATCTCATCATCGGTAGATTAGCATTGGTAGCTTAGCATCGGTAGATTAACATCGATGTCACTTTGGACCTTTGATAGTTAAAGGTGCGACCTTTCATCATCAGTGCGACCATTCATCATCAGTGTGACTGTTCATCATCGATGTGAGCGTTCATCATCGGTGCAACCGTTCATCATCGGTGTGACCGTTCATCGTCGGTGAGTCGGGAAAATGACTATCGGTGAGTCAAGACATGGAATTCTTACAAAATGTCTGTTCAATCCAGAATACTTCCAGGTCAACCATAACCATACATTGATCATTGATAAACATTTGTAGATATAATTTAAACACATTTAGAACAAGTTGATCAAAAGACTAAAAGGAAATAAATAAAACTAAGATTTGTGGTTATTAAAACAACCATTCCACAGAAAGTTCAACAATCTCCCCATTTTTGATAATCATGAATCAATGGCATAAATGAAGAGAGAATACAGTATGTCATTCATTATGATCCCCCAATAAAAAAGAAGATATGCCAAAAGATAAAACATGGTTAGAATAGAAATCAGAACAGATATATATATATATAACTGAGGCATTCTCCTCTTTCAACATTTCTCCCCCCATGTATACATGCATCTGATAAATAGCCATCATGGGATCGTATGGACATTCAGTTCACCTATCCAGACATGATGCATCCAGAGTTCACATATGCATGCATGATTCACCTGTTTTCTCTCCTTGATTTCTCTCCCCCTTTGGGATTATCAAAAAAGAAGATATAAATAAGGATAAGCAATAAGATTCCATACCAACAAAATGTACACATATTACAAACAAAAGGGAATAGTTTAGGAAAACAAAAACCCTATCAAAAATTGACTGTAACAGCTATTTCTTGGGGTGCAAGGGAGCTTTCCCTTTATCATTAGGAGGAATTGAAGGTCCAGAAGGTTGTTGGGTGGAAGGTGGAATTGGACTTATAGAGAAAGGAGGTAGGATGACCTGATCTGGACGAACTGTGGATTCCAAGGTCACTTTTTGCGAAGAATGTTGTTCTGAAGGTTGTTGTTGAAAGACCGGTCTAATACTGGAAAGAGCTTGAGAAACAGACATCTATCTAGGAGTAACATCTGATGATTGAAGAGTCTTAGATGTAGGAAAAAAATGGATTTTTCTTGCACATGAAGGTAGGGTTTTAGCAAGTTGATGAAGTCCTGAATGACTTCTCCACCATACTTCATGGATTTTTCAAAATCATCCTTATTTTGCATGAAATTTTCTAAAGTGGGGTAAAATATTTTAACTGCTGAACTTGAGATTTAAAAGCTTGAGTCACTGGAGGGAGTCTCAAATTATCATCCAGTACTTTAAAATGATGATTCAACTCATGCTTTGTGTAGATCTTAGAAAAATAATGATCGACTTTCTCCTTAATCTCTTTTTGAGCTTTTGTAGTATCTGCCGAATACAACTGTACCATTTTATGCACCTGATCACTATGCTCTTTCTTTTTCTTTAAAGAATCTAAATCTAAAATTTTCCCAAGAGCTACCAGCTCTTCTCTGACAACATCTCTTAAGGTATCTAATTCACGACCAGTGATCTTGGTCACCAATCGATTCACTATAATTGCACAGGTCTGGTTTGATAAGGCTTGCCACTCTTTGATCCAAATCATTAATAGCATCATCAGATAAAGTCAAGGGTGTAGGAGCAGGAATATGAGATAACTCACTTTTCACAGTCTCCCTAACAGCTTGAATCAATTCAACCTTGAAATTATCAAAATCTGACTTAGCAACTGCCAGATCATGTCTACCTTGAGATACTGAAGGATCAGGTCTGACCTCTGTTCTTTGCAAAAACTCGACAACAAGTTGAGCCTTAACTAAATCACTGGGTAGTCTAATCCTAGAACAGCAAGACCTGGATTCTCTTCCCATGCTGCTTTGCATGAAGGGTATACAGGTTTCACAAACTGAGCTCATCCAGAATTTTCAGGAAGGACTTCTCTATCCTTATCACTATCCAACTGTTTTTTCTTCTTAGCCTCAGGGACATTTTCTTGCTCAATAGGTTGGGGTTTAGGATCATCTAGAATCACATTCTGACCTTCAATAGGTCGAGCATCAGCATCATCATCATCAGCATCATCACCATTACTTTCACTGTCACTACTACCACCATCACCATCAGCATCACCCTTATCACCATCACCACCTTCATCATCATCATCATCATTAACAGATCTCTCACTTGAACTGTCTGTACTTATGGATTCATACTCCTCAAAATTTGATTCGGTAGTCTCGCCTTCTTCTTCATCATCTAAAAACGGTTCAATTTCTGGAAAATTGAGAGGAGGACTTGTTGAACCAAATTCCATCATTCTTATCTTTGGGCTAACCGTATCAGGATCACTCCTTTCATCAGGAGATGATTTAGCCTCTTCTTCAGCATTTAGATTCTCATCAGCTTCTTCTTCTTCTTCTGTTCCTTTCTTACTGGATTCACCAGTTTCTTTAGGAATAACCACTTCCTCTTCTTCATCTAAATAGATCACTTTCTCACCAGGTTTTAAGCTAGGATCTCTTACTTCCCTTGGTCTCCTTGGATGATCAGTAGGATTTAAGGACTCATATAAATTTTATTCATCAGGAACCCAAGCTTTATTCCATGGGTTCTAATTGATTTTAATTCTCTTACAAATAACTTTGTTGAAACAAAAGCTAACTGATGAGATACACTCATCTCCATCATCCACACAGCCTAAGAATTTCAGCATGGCAGAAATCTGTTTAGAATAAAACAGAGTAGTAGCTTTCTTTGAAGGTTTTATCATCTCAAAAATATGCTCGGAAAAATATCTACATAAATTGATCTTTTCACCGTTCAGCAAAAGAAATAGCAGAAAAACATCTTGATACTTTACTGCAGCAAAATCATCTTTTCTTGTACATACTTGATGTTGAATAAATTTGAATAGGATTCAGTTCTCACCATCCAACTCAGCAGCAATTATCCTTCGTGATTTAGACTTCCCAGTCAAAAACTCTAGTTCTAGCTCATAAGAAAAGTAATCAGTTGTGGGAGGAATATTACCAAAATATTCCTCGTATGTTATACTGTGAGGTACTTCTAGACATTCAGCCCATTGTTTTGATAAAAACATAATCTTTTTCCCTTTTACTATAGAAGATAATCTCGTAGCCTCTACTCTGTCCAAATCTATATCCATGTTCAAATAGAACTCGTGCACCAGCTTCGGGTAAAAGACTCTATCAGTATTACAGAACCACTCCTTCCAACCTTGAGTTTCCAACACTTTCAAGAGAACGGACTTTCTAGATAAAACCCATTCTGAACAAATTTCCTTTTCAGCTATAATGTCATGACCCGTCCTCAGGACCCGTGTCATGACAACCCCAAGCCCGCCTCCCATAGACCAGGGGCTGGAGACTAGCACCAAAGGTGTAAATCCTGATAAAAAGGGAAGGCATTGCCTTTAAAAAGTAAACTAACACCACAGAGTAAGTCAACAGAAGTAAACACTAAGAAAAACTGGGTACAAAAGTAAGTGCGGAAAATTAAGTGGGCAAGAATACAAACCCAAACTGAAAAGTGCAGTACAACGGAAAGTAAAGTACAACTGAAAGAGAGTACAACAGTAGAAAAGTAAGCAGCAAGTCCAAGCCGTCTTCTGGAAAATCCCACCTGAAGGGTCGGTACAGATCGTCTCCTCTGCTCCTCGGCTCCAGCCGTCCGCTCCAAGTACGTCCCGCTCAATGGTCCACCTCCAGGTATCGTCTTGATCCACAAGCCTCAACCACGATCAGCGATGTCCATCGTCTGCATCCAACACAATGTAGTGCGGGCATAGCCCATGCAAGGGTGAGTATACTCTACTCAGTAGGGACCCCGAGACCCTGAAGGTCTCCCAGAATCCACATAGGATAATCCACAAAGGAAAGAAACAATCACAAAGTAACAACCAACACTACTTAGGTATATGCCCATACATATACCTAAGTCACCAATTCCAGTTCAGCTCCAACATCCGAGCCCAAGTTCGATCTAGTCCACATAGGATAGCACAACCAACCCACATAGGATAACACAACCCAATCCACATAGGAATGAAAGTCAATCATATCGAAGATATTGATTGAATAGTAAAGACTCAGCTTACACAAGAATATTTCTTTGTAAGGTGATAGAGATGATCAGATGTAGCCACTGATTCATCAAAGTTGGGACCCACGTAGGGTACTAAACCAGCTAAGCTGTCGGACCCATGTAGGATACAAGACCAGCTACTCTACCAGACCCACGTAGGTTATAAGTACAGAGTTAAACACTGCCGGACCCACGTAGGATACAGGAACAGTAGTACTGCCGGACCCACTTAGGATACAAGATCAGTAGTCATCGTTGTCGAACCCATGGAGGATTTTAGTACGGTCGTCATTGTTGCCGAACCCACGGAGTATTTCAGTGCAGTCGTCGTCGCTGTCGAACCCACAGAGGATTTCAGTGCATTCTTCATCGTCGTCGTAGTCGCAGCCAGCTCTAGGGTTCTCGCACACAGCATGCTCAATTTCGGGAGGGTACGCTCCACGAGCCAAGGGGTTCGATACATCAACTGACATGCAGTCCGGATTCGATGTATCCCAAAGTTCAGTCTCAATGATAGGAACTCAACCTAATAGACGGTGCGTCAATCGGACGCCCGGTCTGAGAGTTATTGGCTTTTTCGTTCCAAGGGCCCGGTTGGTTTTTAAGTCAAAACCAACCCAACCACACTCCAACTGCATCCAAACCTCGAGCGGAGTAATCCAAAAGGTCCATCTCACCAATAGGAATCCAACAAAGTCGATGGCACGTCAATCGGACGTCCGGAGCTTAAGTTATAAGCGTTTCTGCTCCGAGGGCCCGGTTGGTTTCATGTTCGAACCAATGAGGACGTACCCAAGGTTCTCCAAAACCTTGAGTGTAATATACTGAAACGACCGTCTCAATCCAAGGATCCCAATGCAACTGACGGTACATCGATCAGAGGTCTGAATCCCAAGATATGGACAAATGACTGAAAACAGTCTGAAATGGGGGGTATGGGCCCGGCCCGGCCCGGCCCAACCCCCCCTGGGTCGACCCGACCCGGGTTTGGGTCTGACACGGCCTGGTGCGGCCCGGATGGGCGTGGCCCGGCCAGGCTGGGCGCGACCCGTCCTGGTCCGCGCGACCCGCCCCGGCCCAGCCGGGGGGGGCGAGCTGGGGAGGAGGACGCGGTCCCGCCCTTTTCCAGTGGACGAGGCACTGGTCGCCGCATCTTCCCCGGATCACGCGGGGTCGCGGGATCTGGTCTTCCTGCCGCCGCCACCACGGCTCCTGCCGGCGGCGTGCCGGCAGCGCCTTCTGCAGACCACCGGACGCGCTCTGGTGGTCCGTTTTGCCGCCGTCTGAGCCTGTAGCTCTCCCAGGACCCGTAGATTACTGCGAAGGGTTTAAAATGCCTTTGTGACCCGCTTTGTCGTTTCTCATCGATCCGCACACCAATAAACAAACTGCGGAGGGTTGTCGGGCCGTGTTTGTTCGGCCTGCACCCTCCGCGTTAGGTGTTTTTCAAAGGCAATATTTAAAAGACATGCTTTAGACGATGGTATATTTTATTCAAGGTAAATTATTCAAACACCCTGAAATCAAAATACGCATGCACGAGGGGATAATTCACATATACTTTATACAAAAACCCCCTACCTGGAAGAAGTCGTCGAATGAGGATCGTCCCAGAGAAACGGCGTCGTGGAAGACGGCGTCGCAGAAAGAGGATTCGTAAATCGTTGATGTTCGCCTGATGAAGGATGTGGAATCTTGCTTACTTAGACGCGGGAAGAAGATGCAAAGATGAGACAGTGTTCTTCATTGAAGCTTTGGTGTCCTTCGCGTTCTTAAATAAGGAAGAAGAAAATCTTCGAGGGTTCTCACCTCCACACAGCGAATCAACCCAAATAAAATAAGACGTTGTCTTATATAATTTACACAATCACAATCCATCATTAATTTGAAATTCAAAATGAATTCATCAAATTATTTAACGTGCGTTATCCAATTAATTAGGCATTTTATTGGCATGTATTTAATGTGGAAGAAAAACTGTTTGAGTTGACTTGACATTAAAACGGGGGAGGTGCGGGTGTGTTACACAAATTAAAAGCGATAGGGTGATTAATGGGGAGTTAGAGAATTGAAAGGTGGGGGATCATGTGGGCCCCACCCCAACTCCCTCACATGGATGTTAACCACAAAGTAGAGAGAGATTAAGTTGTGACAAAACTTAATTTCACTTAAACCGCTTAGTAAAGAAATAAAAATAAAACAATTATATTTTTATTCCTCACTTTTTTTAACATCACCACCCGAGCAAACGCACCTTAGGATATGGTGTTCCTAAGAAATTACCAGCGCTGCAGTTTCATCGGTGCCCTCATATTTCGATTCCGAGCACCGGTTCAAAAGTTAGGAAAACCCGCTCGTTCGTTCACTGAACATACCAGAGCTAAACTTCGGAAATTTATCCCGGGCACACCGGGCCTCGGAATCAGGTGCCGTCAGAAACTGCGTACTCATAAAATATCAAAGAAAATTAAGAAAAACTTTCCCTTGAAATTTACGGGTCTTTACATTACTCCCACCTCAGGGCTTTATGTCCCCATAAAGATACATCACAATCTAGGGGAACAAATGAGGGTACTGAGCATGCATATGAGCCTCCCACTCCCAAGTGCTCTCCTAGAGGTTCCCGTGCTTCCACCTGATGCACACTAGAGGAATCAACCGCCCACGTAGGACCCTCTCCTGTCGATCCTCGATCTCCACCGGGACCTCCACGAAAGTTTCCCCATCGTCAAGGTCTATCTCCCTACGGTCGATGATATGTGTCGGGTCATGCACGTACCTCCTCAGCTGTGATATGTGGAAGGCGTCATGCACTCGGTGCAACTGAGGTGGTAGATCCAGGCGATAAGCCACCTCGCCTATCCTGTTGAGAACCTGGAATGGTTCGATGAAGCATGAAGATAACTTGTCGCCCCGACCAAATCTCTATAATCCACGTCGAGGTGAGACCCATAAGAAAATGTGGTCACCATCCTCAAACTCCAATGGTCTCCGTCTCCTATCAGCATAAGATTTCTGCCGGCTCTGAGTAGTCCTCATCCGCTCCTAGATGACCTGGACCTTCTCTGTCATGGCCTGGACCATCTCCGGTCCCACAAGTGCTGACTCCCCAGGGTCTGTCCAGCATAGAGGTGATCTGCAAGTTCGGCCGTACAATGCCTCGTATGGTTCCATCCTGATGGTGGAGTGGTAGCTGTTGTTGTATGCGAACTCCACCAAGGGTAGGTGGTCCTCCCAGCTACGACCAAAGTCTAGGACACATGCACGGAGCATATCCTTAAGATTCTGAATGGTTATCTTCATCTGACCATCCGTCTGAGGGTGAAAGGTGGTTCTCAGACGTAGCTGCGTCCCGAATGCCTCCTGTAACCCCTTCCAATGCCGGAAAGTAAATCGAGCATCTCGATCGGAGACGATAGATGATGGAACACCATGAAGCTGCACGATCTCCTGAACATAAAGGCATCCCAAGCTCTCCACCGAGCCCCGATCTCTGATGGGTAAGAAGTGGGATGACATGGTGAGTCAGTCGAAAATCACCCAAATGGAGTCATGACCTCTAGAAGTACGTGGTAGTCCAGTCATGAAATCCATAGATATCTCATCCCACTTCCACTCCGGGACCTCCAAGGGTTGTCCCAAGCCTGATGGTACCTAGTGCTCTGCTTTCACCTGCTGACAAGTGAGGCATCAAGAAACGAACTCTTCCATAGCCTTCTTCATACCCTTCCACCAGTGCTATTGTCTGAGATCCTGGTACATCGTCACCACTCCTGGATGTACCACTAAAGGGGAAGTGTGGAACTCTCTCAGAACCTCCTCCTATAAAGCAACTGGTACCATGGTACATCCTCTAAAAAAACGACGTGCTCTCCCCCCATAGAAAAACCATCAGGTGCCTGTCCTATGGGAATCGGTACACGTCGTGTATCAGAGTCAGTGTCCCCACGTTGTGCCTCTCTGACCTGCTGCAGTAGTGGAGGGGTGACTGTGAGTGATTGAATAAAGGGTTCTCCATATCTATCCATGAAGGATATCTACAAAGAGGCTAGCTTCTCCGTCACCTCCCTAAGTAGCTGAATGCTCGTCCTCCTGCTGAGAGAATCGGCTACTACATTCCCCTTTCCAGGAGTATAGACTATCTCAAAGTCATAGTCCTGGAGGAACTTGAGCCATCGCCGTAGTCTCAGGTTTAGGTCCTTCTGCGAGAAGATGTACCTGAGACCCTGGTGGTCAGAGTAGACTGTAAAGTGCTCGCCCATCAGATAGTGTTGCCACATCTTAAGAGAGAAGACCATTGATTCTAACTCCAGGTCATGGGTAGCATAGTTCTGCTCATGCTGACCCAACTGGCATGATCCATAGGCGATCACTTCCCACTCCTGAATCAGGACACATCTGAGTCCGGTCCCTGATGCATCGTAGTAGACTACGTAGCCTACTCCCTCCTCCGGTAGCCTTAAGACAGGTGCACTGGTCAACCTCTGTCTCAGCTCCTGGAAGCTCTGCTGACATCTTTCTGACCACACGAAGGGTTTCCCCTTATTTTTCAAAGCTGAGAGTGGTGCCGCAACTCTGGATAAGTCTGGCATGAATCTCCAATAGTATCCAGCTAGCCCCAATAAACTCCGCACCTCCGTCACACTCCTGGGTGGCTCCCAAGCTAGCACTACCTCGATCTTCGCAGGGTCCACCGCAACTCCCACCTCAGAGATGAAGTGTCCCAAGAAATGGACCTCACGCAAACAGAACTAACACTTAGAGAGATTACCATAAAGCTAGTGCTCTCGGAGTGTGTCCAGTACAACCCGCAAGTGGTAGGTGTGTTCCTCCTCAATGGTCGAGTATATCAATATGTTTTCAATGAAGACCATGACAAATCGATCGAGGTATGGCTAAAATATCCTGTTCATGAGACTCATGAACACTACTGGAATGTTGGTTATTCTAAAAGGCATAACCAAGAACTCATAGTGGACATACCGACATCTGAAGGCCGTCTTTTGCACATCCTCGTCCCGAACTTTGAGCTGATGATAGCCTGACCTGAGGTCTATCTTCGAGAACCACTGTGCTCCGTTGAGCTGATTGAAGAGGTCATCAATCCTCGGTAGCGGATACTTGTTCCTCACGGTCACTTGGTTTAGGCGACAATAGTCGACACACAGTCGCAAGCTCCCGTCCGCCTTCTTGGCGAACAAAATCGGGGAATCCCAGGGTGAAACACTGGGTTGGATGAATCCCTTATCCTGCAAGTCCTCCAGCTGTACCTGTAGCTCTCAAAGCTCAGCGGGAGCCATCCGATATGATGGAGTGGATATCGGGGTTGTCCCAGGGTACGGGTCGATATAAAAGTCTACCTCTCTGCGAGGAGGTAGTTCTGGAACATTGTCAGGAAAAACGTCCGCATACTGATCCACCACTACATAAAAACTCAGAATCTACACATCCACTACTCCTAGGATGAGACTAGCCAACTGATGAGTGATCGGCTGCCCTATCCTCTACGATAGTTCGTCCTGCGTTGTAAAATCTTCCCTCTCATCAGTGAAGGTGAACCTGCTCCCATCGGTGCGAACACACCGCACCTTGCGCCTAATACAGTTGATCTGAGCATGGACTGTAGATAACCAATCCAGGCCCAAGATGATGTCGTAAGGCCTCGACGCCCCTACAAGAAGATCCCACCCGAAGCTCTCACCTCCTAGAGTAAGCTCACACTGCCGGCACCAGTGCATAATTTTCGAGTCTGCTCTCGTAGGATTCTCTAGCCGTAAGGATCGAGCCAACAGCTCCGTCGGAATCTCCGAGCTCTGAAAAAGGGCAGAGGTAATAAAAGAATGACTCACTCCTGTGTTTATAAAAACTGCAGCAAGGGTGGAGTAGTCACAAATAGTACCTCGAATCATCTCTGGCATGCCGTGGTCGTAGGCCTCCGCTTCCTAAAGCTGAGCCTGTCTCTGCCCTCCAGCTCCATGTGGACGGGGTGGGCCTCCTGGTGGTGGTGGTGGTAAAGCCTCAAAGCGTCTCCCACCAACTGCTACCCGGCCAGCTCCTCTGCCTCGTCCGCCTACTCCCTGTAGACTGCCACGATCAACCCTCTGCCTCTGCCTGGGTGGCCCCTCAACCGTCTGCTGCTCCTCTTCACGTCGGTTCAGGAAGTCACGAGCCATGTGGCCCTGCCTACCGCATGCGTAGCACTGTCTACTCCTCAGAAGGTTGGCTCTGCGCCGGGTTCCCCGCTCCTCTGATCCAGTGTCCTGAGGTCGTCTGCCTAATGGCCTGGTCTGCCTGGACCCCTGTGATGTCCGTCGACTGCCATCTGTAGATGACTCTGCTATGTGCTACCCTGTGGTAGGTCTCGCTGCTGGTGTAGGCTTAGCAAGAAAGCTCTCTACGAGAACGGCTCGCTCTAGTACTCCTTCCTATGTCGGAATGCTGAGGGAGATCATCGATGCCCTGATCTCATGCCTCAGTCCCTGCTCGAAGGTCCAGGCCTGGAAGAATGGGTCTCGTATAATGTCTTTCGAATAACGCGAGAGATTGGTAAATCTCACCGAGTACTGGGCGACCGTCATGATGCCCTATCATAGCTGTAGTATCTCCTGGATGCGCACCGCACGGAGGGTGGCTGGGACAAACTCCGAGCGGAAGAGGCTCTCAAAGTCCTTCCAGAGGATAGATGCCCCGTCGTGCACCTGGAGCATCAAACTCCACCCTCTGCCTGCTTTCGCGTGCAGGAGGCTCGCTGCAAGGATCATCATGAGGTCAGCTGGTGTCCCCACTAACCTGAAAACTCGAACTACAGCCTCCATCCAATCCTCGGCTGCCTGAGGGTCCGTCTCCCCGCGGAACCTGGGCAGTCTCTGACGTTAAAACTCGTGCAGATCACTAAGGTGACATGCACTCTCAGTGGCTGGGGCTGGTGGCATCGGTGGCTCGGCGGGTAGAGGTATCACCAGTGCCTCCACTGAAAAAGGGACCTGCACTGAGGCCTCATCACTCGGTGGGTTATCGTCTCGCACAAAGCTCGGAACCCTAGCTGGCTGCCGTCGTGGGGCCATCCTGAAAAGAAACAGGTGCGCCATGGTCAAAACAGTATACCTGGTGAGCTGACACAAATTAATCACAAATAAAACATTTGAAACACACATGCAATCAATGTTTTCATGCATTGAGTCAGAAATCAGAAGTCATGCTCCTGGTGTACAGAGACATCGGCCGCCACACCAACATTGGACTCCCTGGACTGATAACCACACTCAATACCCTTAACACTATTGCATCACTTAGAAGAAAGATCAGAGTCCTGAGTTCTGCAGTAGAATTGAACTCCTCTGATACCAATTTGTCACGACTCATCCTCGGGACCAATGCCGCGACTACCCCAAGTTCGCCTCCCATAGTCCAGGGGCTGGCGACTAGCACCAAAGGCGTAAATCCTGATAAAAAGGGAAGGCACTGCCTTTATAAAGTAAACTAACACCACAGAGTAAGCCAGCAGAAGTAAACACTAAGAAAAACTGGGTAAAAAAGTAAGTGTAGAAAAGTAAGTGGGCCAGAATACAAACCCAAACTAAAAAGTGCAGTACAATGGAAAGTAAAGAACAACTGAAAGAGAGTAAAAAAGCAGAAAAGTAAGAAGCAAGTCCAAGACGTATTCTGGAAAATACCACCTGAAGGGTGGGTACAGATCGTCTCCTCTGCTCCTCGGCTCCAGCCATCCGCTCCAAGTACGTCCCGCTCAGTGGTCCACCTCCAGGTACCATCTTGCTCCACAAGCCTCAACCGCGATTAGTGTTGTCCATCGTCTGCATCCAACAAAATGTAGTGCGGGCATAGCCCATGCAGGGGTGAGTATACGCTACTCAGTAGGGACCCCGAGACCCCGAAGGTCTCCCAGAATTCACATAGGATAATCCACAAAGGAAAGAAACAATCACGAAGTAACAACCAACACTACTTAGGTATATGCCCATACATATACCGAAGGCACCAATTCTAGTTCGGCTCCAACATCCGAGCCCAAGTTTGATCTAGTCCACACAGGATAGAACAAACAACCCACAAATGATAACACAACCCAATCCACATAGGAAAGCAAGTCAATCATATCAAAGATATTGATTGAATAGTCAAGACTCAGCTCACATAGAAATACTTCTTCGTAAGGTGATAGAGATGATCAGATATAGCCACTGATTCATCTAAGATGGGACCCACGTAGGGTACTAAACCAGCTAAGTTGTCGGACCCACATAGTATAAAAGACCAGCTAATCTTCCGGACCCACGTAGGATACAAGTACAGAGTCAAACACTGCCAGACCCACGTAGGATACAAGAACAGTAGTACTGGTGGACCCACGTAGGATACAAGAACAGTAGTAATCGTCATCGAACCCACAGAGGATTTTAGTACGGTCGTTATTGCTTCCAAACCCATGGAGTATTTTAGTGCAGTCGTCGTCGCTGCCGAACCCACGGAGGATTTCAGTGCAGTGGTCATCGTCGTCGCAGTTGCATCCAGATCTAGGGTTCCTGCACACAGCATGTTCGATTCCGGGAGGGTCTACTCCACGATCCAAGGGGGGTCGATACATCAACTGACACATAGTCTAGAGTTTATGTGTCCCAAAGTTCTGTCTCGACGATAGGAACTCAACGTGACAGATGGCGTGTCAATCAGACACCCGGTCTGAGAGTTATTGGCTTTTTCGTTCTAGGGGCTCGGTTGATTTTTAAGTCAAAACCAGCCCGACCGCACTCCTACTGCATCCAAACCTCGAGCGAAGTAATCCAAAAGGTCCTCCTCACCAAGAGGAATACAACAAAGTTGACGGCATGTCAATCGGACATCCAGAGCTTAAGTTATAAGCGAAACCGCTCCGAGGGCCCCGTTGGTTTCGTGTTCGAACCAACCCGGTCGTACCCAAGGTTCCTTGAAACCTTGAGTGTAATATACCGAAACAAATATCTCAATCCAAGGATCCCAATGCAACTAACGGTGCATCGATAAAGGTCTTAATCCCATGATATGGGCAAATAACTGAAAACAGTCCGAAATGGGGGCTCTGGGCCCGACCCGACCCAGCCCCCCCCCCCCCCCCCCCCCGGGTCGGCCCGGTGTGGCCTGGCCCGGCCGGAGGGGGGGTGCGCTGGCTCGGCCAGCGGGCCAAGATGGGGGGGAGGAAGTGGTCCCCCCCTTTTCCAGTGGATGCAGCGCTGGTCGCCGCGTCTTCCCTGGATCCCGCACGGTCGTAGGATCCGGTATTCCCGCCGCCGTTGCGGCGACTCCTGTCGGCGGCACGTCGGGGTGCCGCTGCCTCCGATTGGCCGGCAACGCCTTCCGCGGACCACCGGACGCGCTCCGGTGGTCCGTTTTTCCCACCATCTGCGCCCACATCTCTCCCGGGACCCGTAGATTACTGCGAAGGGTTCAAAACGCCTTTGCGGCCCACTTCGTCATCGCCCGTCGATCCGCACACCAATAAAAAAACTGCTAATGGTTGTCGGGCCGTGTTTGTTCAGCCCTCACCCTCCGCGTTAGGTGTTTTTCAAAGGCAATCATTAAAATACATGCATTAGACGATGGTATATTTTATTCAAGGTAAATTATTCAAACACTCTGAAATCAAAATACGCATGCATGATGGGATAATTCACATATACTTTAAACAAAAACCCTGTACCTGGAAGAAGTCGTCGAACGAGGATCGTCACGGAGAAACGGCATCGCGGAAGACGGCGTTGCGGAAGACAGCGTCGCGGAAATAGGCTCTGTACGTCGTTAATGTTCAGCTGATGAAGGATGTGGCATCTCGCTTCCTTCGACGCGGGAAGAAGATGCAAAGAAGAGATGGCATTCTTCATTGAAGCTTCGATGTCCTTCACATTCTTCAAGAAGGAAGAAGAAAATATCTGAGGGTTCTCACCTCCACACAGCGAATCACCCCAAATAAAATAAGACGTTGTCTTATTTAATTTACACACTCACAAGCCATCATTAATTTGAAATTCAAAATGAATTCATCAAATTAATTAACGCACGTTATCCAATTAATTAGGCATTTTATTGGCATGTATTTAATGTGGAAGAAAAACTGCTTGAGTTGACATGACATTAAAATGGGGGATGTGCGGGTGTGTTACACAAATTAAAATTGATAGGGTGATTAATGGGGAGTTAGAGAATTGAAAGGTGGGGGCTCGTGTGGGCCCCACCTCAACTCCCTCACATGGATGTTAACCACAAAGTAGAGAGAGATTAAGTTGTGACACAACTTAATTTCACTTAAACTGCTTAGTAAAGAAATAAAAATAAAAAAATTATATTTTTATTCCTCACATTTTTTTAACATCACCACCCGAGAAAACGCACCTTTGGATAAGGTGTTCCTAAGCAATTAATGGTGTTTCGGTTTCATCGGTGCCCTCGGATTTCGATTCCGAGCACCAGTTCAAAATTTAGGAAAACCCGCTCGTTCGTTCACTAAATGTACCTGAGCTAAACTTCAGAAATTGATTCTAGGCACACCGGGCCTCGGAATCAGGTTCCGTCAGAAACTGCGTACTTTTAAAATCCCAAAGAAAATTAAGAAAAAATTTCCCTTGAAACTTATGGGTCTTTACATATAAATTCTCATTTTTCTAGCTCTGGGTTCACAGACCTCTGTGTTGTACTGCTTGACTCATCTCGAGCAAGCTTGAAAAGTGAAGTTCCTTTAGATTCCTTACTCTGTCTCTTTTTCTTGTCCATTTTGAGGTTTTGAGACAATCGAGAGGCTTGGAAAGATTCAAAAGGCTTAGGTTACAAAGAAGAGAGGAGAGAGTTTGATGGGAAATGGAAGGTCAACAGTCTTTAGAGAATAGAATAGCCACGTGTCATTATTTGTAACATTTAGGTTTATAAATAATAAAATATCGATTAAGTAAAATAGAGTCATTTTAAACAGACAAAAATAATTTTGAAAAAAAAGTACGACCCAATCGGTAGCACTAACCATCATGACAGATCGTTTTGACAGATCGGTTTCACATATCGGTTTGACAGATCGGTTTGACAGATCGATTTGACAGATCGGTTTCACAGATCTATCATACCTAACTCTTGTTTAATTGAGTTTAACCTTTCACAATTTAAGGGCTTGGTGAAAATATCGTCTAATTGATGTTCAGTTCCTATAAACTCAAGAGTAATATCACCTTTTTGGTAGTGATCTCTCAAAAAGTGATGTATGACATCAATGTGTTTGGTTTTAGAGTGAGACACAGGGTTCTTTGAAATTTTAATTGCACTAGTGTTATCACAGTTAATTGAAATATGCTTAAAATCATATCCATAGTCCAAAAGCGTGTGTTTCATCCACAGAATTTTTGCACAACAACTTCTAGCAGCAATGTATTTTGCTTCAGCAGTAGATAATGAAACAGAGTTCTGTTTCTTATTACACCAAGATATTAATGATTTTCCCAATCAATGACATGTTCCAGATGTGCTCTTCCTATCTAACTTGAAACCAGCAAAGTCAGCATCTGAATAACTAATTAGATCAAAAGATTTTCATTTTGGATAAAACAAGCCTAAGTTTACAGTGTGTTTAAGATACTTAAAAATTATTTTAATAGCAAGAAAATGAGATTCCTTCAAGTTATCTTGAAATCTTTTACACATACACACATTAAACATAATATATGGCTGACTAGCAGTAAGGTACAGTAAGATTCCAATAATATCTCTGTAATTGGTTTGATCCACTGGTTTCCCAGTTTCATCTGCATCCAATTTACAGACTGTACTCATTGGAGTATCACTTTCCTTAATACTATCCAAACCAAAACGTTTTAGAAGATCCTTCATGTATTTACTTTGATTCAAAATAATACCATTTTCATTTTGAAATACTTGAAATCCAAGAAAATATTTAAGTTCTCCCATTAAACTCATTTCAAATTCATTTTCCATACTCTTTGAAAATTTAGTACATAAATAAAGTTTAGAAGATCCAAAAATAATATCATCAACATAGATTTGTACTATTAAAACATCTTTAGAAATTATTTTTATAAAAAGAGTTGGATCAGTAATCCCTTTAGTAAAACTTTTTGAAATAATAAAATTACTAAGTCTATCATACCAAGATCTTGGAGCTTGTTTTAAGCCATATAAAGCATTAAAAAGTTTAAAAACTTGATTTGGAAAATGAGTATTAATAAATCCATGTGGTTGTTCAACAAAAACATCTTCAACAATAAAACCATTTAGAAAAGTAATTTTAACATCCATTTGATATAACTTTAAATTCAGATGAGCAGCATATGCAAGTAAGATCCTAATGGATTTGTCACAACCCGACCCTACCCGGGCTCGAACCGCAACTACCGCAAGCCTGCCTCCATAGTCCAGGGGCTGGCGACCAGCGCCTAAGGCACAATAACTCGGGGAGGCCTTTTTCTAAGCACCTGTACACACACACGCAGCACACTCAATGCAAAAGTGCAGAGTAAAGAAAGAACAAGCAGAGTAAAAAGAACAACTGTTATATATATAAACCACAGATGTGCATCGACCTCTAAACAGTACAAAGTACAAGCTGAAAAGAAAAGGGGCAAAACACACGCCCAACCAAAAGTGCCACAACCCAGCAACAGATAAACAAAAGAAATAGCTGATGGGTCTCCCACCTGGAACCCGGCCACGACCACCGCACGCGGTCCAAGCTCCCAAGCTCCTATGCTCCACTGAAGTTACGCTCAACCTGTCCATCGTCTGCAAGGGCACACCAAGTGCAGGAAAATCCCAAGCAGGGGTGAGTATAAAAATACTCAGTAGGATACCCCGAAGGCTCGAGGGAGCAACAAAGGAGGTACCGAAGGGTGATCAGTAGAGCGAACAAGGTAAAGTAGAGGAGTACAACTGGAAGTGAAGTAAAGAGTCCATCTCAACCCAACAAGAGAAAAGAAGGTAGACTCATCCAAACACAAGGAGCTGGAAATAGTGAGAAGATGAACATCCCGTCGAGTCTTCGCTACCTATAGCAGGAGAGTAGACTCGTCCAACCACAAGAAGCTAGACACGGAAAGCACGTGGCATACCCCGCGCGTCTTCGCCTCACCTAGAAGGAGAGTAACCAAACCCAAGAAGTGGGTACCAGAAACAAGGTATATACATGTCCGTATGCTCAAACAAGAAGCCCGAACAACATCGTAAGGGGATCTCCGTCCCGTAGCTCAGCCCAAGAAAAAGTAGTCAACAGTCCCAAAAGAAACACCATCGATGCCAAGCATCCCGCACGTCTTCCCCAAACCGCAAGACAAGGGGCTCAATCACCACACCTCGACACTATCCTCTTTGGGCGGCACTGACTCGCCCGCACGGTTTTAGATCGCGTCACAAGAACGCGTCTCGGTGGGGAAAGCGACCCTTGTACTTGAGAGTTCTGGGGAAGTCAAACCACACCTCATCACTGTCCTGTAGTCGAGAGGTCTACTCAAAGTCAATCCATCACAACACTGACCCATATAACCAAGGGTCCCGCTTCGCTAATCACGGAAAAAAGCCACAGACTAGCCTAGTCGAGAGGACCGAGTCTGGAATTTCAACCGGTATCCCCACTGCCCAGCCTTGATGGAGGGTAATTCATAACCAGATATCGGGTGACCCACTGCCCAGCCCAGCTGGAGGGTAAACCATAATACATCATCCGGCGACCCACTGCCCAGCCCCGCTGGAGGGTAGACTATAATAAGACACTGGGTGACCCACTGCCTAGCCCTACTGGAGGGTAAACCATAATCCGTCATCAGGCGACCCACAGCCCAGCCCCGCTGGAGGGTAGACCCGGAATAAGTCGACAGGCGACCCACTGCCCAGCTGTGCTGGAGGGTAGACCTGGAACTAGACGACAGGCGACCCACTGCCCAGCCCCGCTGGAGGGTAGACCCTAAAAGGTCGTCGGGTGACCTACTACCCAGTCTCTGCTAGAGGGTAGACCCCAATAGCGTCGGGTGACCCACTACCCAGTCTCTGATGAAGGGTAGACCCTAATAGCGTCGGGTAACCCACTGCCCAGTCTCTGCTGGAGGGTAGACCCTAATAGCGTCGGGTGACCCACTGTCCAGTCTCTGCTGGAGGGTAGACCCTAATATCGTCGGGTGACCCACTGCCCAGTCTCTGCTGGAGGGTAAACCCTAGAAGTCATTTAGCAACCCACTACCCAGCCCTGCTAGAGGGTAAGCCCGAGGAAATCAATGAGTAACCCACTGCCCAGCCCCGCTGGAGGGTAGAACTCAGAATTGCCCTGGCCATCTCCACTGGAGGGTACAACACTGGACAACTGAACATGGAATGGGTATCGCGCAACCACCCAACTCCAGCACAACTCACCCAAAGGGGTTCAGCGCATGTTCCATCACTAGGTGTCACTAACACCGCTACCAGCCGATCCATCGCGAGCGAAACCAGGGGGAGACCACTCAACCCTGCTGGTCAAACAAACGAGCACAAAGGGACCCTCTACGCTGCGAGAGGTCCAATTACGCAAAGCAGAACCTGGAACGCACATGGGGCCCACACGACGTGTGGCCCCAAGTCAACCCCAACCAAGTGCACGAACGTTCTCATGTACGAACAACCATATGTACCTCCAAGCATTTCTGTATACTCCCAGAGTATACACAGTCTCAGGCCAAGGGCCATCGTGCACACAGCACCCAGCGTCAACGCGAAGGCGTGACGTAACAAATCCACCTCAAAGGCCTAGGCACAGCCAATCACATCTCGTGAACCATTCATATCACTCTCCCAAGAGTGCAAGATTACGCGCCAAGGGTCCGCTACAAACAAGGTAGGGCGAACCACCACTGGAGAACCTTCCATGCTTCCACTGTTAACAAGATTGTGTAAGAGGATTCGCACAGCCAAACGAATTAAACCGTTGTAATCCTCAAAGAAAAACACGCGAGATCGACTAATTACATGCCTCCAACAGATATCTGACGAAAAAGTCACCAACACCGCCTCACGCCCGAACGACGTCCCGTGATCCCAAGCCTCGGCCCCGAAAATAGTCGGGCGCATCACACCATTGCAATCCTCTTGGGAAAACAAGTCAAAAGCACTACTCACTTGAGTATAACGGATATCCGGAGAAAAAGGTGCATCCCGACGTACCGCACAGGAGCGGGGCCACGTGGGACCTGCATCCCAGTCCCGAAACTCAACGAATGGATCACACAGTTGCGATCCTCTTGAAAAAGTACACAAGATGGACTACTCACTCGTCCAAAACAGTCGCCCGATGATAAAGCTGGAAATCACCATCAACTCCTGAAACGGCCCTCACGGGGCCCGCACCATCGTGCGGAATTTCAGCGGGCAGATTGCGCCAACGCGATGCCCTTGGAAAAACACCCAACATCGACTACTCGCACACCTCGAGCGGACGTCCGAGGAAAAAGTCGTGAAACGCTGCACGCAGCTCAAGAGACGGACCGTGGGTCCCACGCCTCAACTCCAACCTCAATGCCTGGAACCGCACTAGAAACCTCCGTCTCAATGCCAGGGTCACAACGCCGCTGACGTCGCTCAAAACGGACGTCGGACGCACCCGCGACGTCCAAAACAAGAATCTCGGGGATTATGCTCGACCACTTAAGGACATGTCGTGCCTCATCGGCCCCTCGTTTCAGGAATTAAAAATTCCTGAAACCATCTCAAGAAGACCGTCTCGTCAATACAGATCCACTTCAATAGACGGTACTCAAAACCGACACCCGTAGCGGAAAATACGGGTGTCCGAACACCGAGGGGGCAAGCCCCTGGGGCTGGACCGGCCGGTCCGCCCGGCCTGGGCCGGCCCGCGGCTTGGCCGCGTGGCCGGTCACGGCCGCCGCGTGAAGACCCGCGCGGCGCGGGTCTTGGTCACGCACAAGGGTCGCGCGACGCGACTCCGCGGTCGCCGCTCCCTGGCGACCGTGCCTCGCCGGGTGCTCCGCCAGACACCTCCGCCGACGCCCCAGCACCCCTGCCGGACACCCGCGCTGACACCCCTGCCGCACACAGCACCTCCACCGGACACCCGCGGACACCCCTGCCGTGCCCAGCACCTCCACCGGACACCCGCGGACACCCCTTCCGCGCCGTCCGCCCTCGCCGCGCCGCCGCTCGAACCCGCCAGAAACCGAAAACCCACAAAGTTCGGCGGATCATTGCGGATGCCACGGAGCTCGGAATTTGAATCTGAAAGATGCGTTGAAAAGGGAAATAACTCTACTACGTATTCATGGGTTTTTTTCAAAGATCAAACAACAATTAGAGGGTATAAATTAGGTTCAAAGTAGGTGAGGGAAAGAAAAACGCAAACGATAAACTCATACCTCGCGGGGCTTCGCCCGAAGCTTCGCGTCGATCCGCCGGCACCACTGCACCTTGCCGGAGTCGCCTTGCCATAGCTCACCTCACCGGAGCTGGAGGAGGAGAGGAAGAGGAGGGGATGCCAGGGGGGAAGGGGAAAGAGAAGAGGGAAGGGTGTGTTAAGCGTTTAAATAGAAAACGCTTAACCACCCGCCCGTCGGCCCGAACCCGAACCCTCAACAAGGTCGGGGTTAAGCCACCCCTTGGGTAAAAACGATGCTCCGAGCGCAATGGTGGTCTCGAAATTTTAATCCGAGACCCCGTTCAAAAGTTATAAAATTTAACGTCCGAAGCCGGTAAATTACGAAAACGCCCCCGGAGCCATTTTTCACAAACGGCCTGTGCCCGCAAAACTTACACCCCTCCTAGGGTAAACGGCACGCACTGAACTCAACGGTGCCCTCGGTTTCCCAATTTGAGCCACCGTTTACGAGATACTGGCGTTTCAACATTAAATGAATAAATTAATTTATTAATTTATCCGTTTAACCTTCCAAAAGCGAGCGAGGGTTCCAAACATCCTGCACCGACAAGTTTTATGTCGTTCCTAGGGTAAACACCTCATTCTGGAACCATTCGTACACTCGGATCCCTGATCTGGATCACTGTTCAGGATTTATCACTTTTATTTGGCGTTTCCAGTGTAAACGCACTGAAAATTTAATTCCGGCCACTCCAGGGCTCGGAATCGCACGCCTTCTGAAGGTGCTGCTCTGGAATATCATCAAGAATATTACAAAGTCTTTCACAGCAAAAACCGGGTTCTTACATCATTCCCTCCTTCAAGCTTTTCGTCCCTGAAAAGAAAAACTAGGGAGCAACACAGGGTACTAATCCCACACCTGGCTTTCCCATACCCAGAAGAACCCACGCACAGCTCTGTGCCTACGCACACAGACCAAAGGATTGATCTGTTCACGCGAGGTCGGCCCTTGCTGACGTCGTGCACCCACTCCAGACTTTGGGGTTAGGGCAAGGCAGTAGGGTACCTCTCCATCCCTTTGCACGGTCTCAAACGGCCCGAAGGCCCTCGGGGGTAGCTCACCTCCCTGGCCAAACCTCCATGTCGCATGCCGCGACTGGAATCACGGCCCGCACCTAAAACAAGGCCTGGTGATTCCCTCCTTCAGAATATCCATATAGTAAAACACCCAAGTATATATGGTCATGCAAGGTTCCACAGTCGATGCTCTCTTACACGCTCAACAGGCGAAGGAGCCAACACCATCGACTAAAGG
Organism: Viscum album; assembly: GCA_963277665.1. Lineage (NCBI taxonomy): Eukaryota > Viridiplantae > Streptophyta > Magnoliopsida > Santalales > Viscaceae > Viscum > Viscum album. The sequence continues at coordinate 1,570,874,915 of OY728150.1, read as the reverse complement.
AAAAGGTCTCACGCCTTTTTCCTTACCAACACAAGGTTGCACCCGACGCCCTGCGTCACCCTGGTAACACCTCAAACAAGGAGTAGGGAGAAAGCCTTTCACACGCAGAGCCTAACAATTCTACTTCAAAAAGTGGAAGAGTCACAAGGGGTACCTATCACCATCCCATGCTTTGCAGGATCGTAGACATCCAAAGATCGCGACTGTCCTCGGTCCCAACTGTTAGCTCCCGGTGCCTGACGTGGACCACCAAGTGGTGATGGGAAGACCTCATAAAGTCATCCCCCACTACCATCTCCTCCCGCTCCTCTGCTAGAATCACCTCCCTGGGTACTACTCTGATCACGGCGCTGCCTCTATCGTGGTGGTGCACCTGCTGCCTGCCCGAAGCTCTCCGCAACTCAGGTCGGGCAGTCTTGTGCCAAGTGACCTCGCCCATCACAAGCATAGCACCAGTGCTCTCTGGGATACCCTGGTACCTTCCGGCGCCACTATGGTGTACGACCATGGCTCAGGATCCACTCATGGAAGGGCATCCGCGGCTGAGGCCCTGCGCCTTTTCACCACAGTGGTATACGACCATGTCTCCGAAACCGGAAGTGGGAAGGCCAATTGCATCAAGGTCCTGTCCTCCGGTGCCTGCTAGCTACGACAGACGTCCCGGCTCCGTTGCTCCCACTGCCACTACCAACCGCAAAACATGACAGGAATCCCTCTGTCACCAGCGCCTGCTCTAGCACCCCGACGTATGTGGAAATTCCCAAGGGTACTCTGACAGCACGAATATCTCGGCAGAGACCCTGCCCAAACTTCCGTGCTCGGATGTTGTCATCATGGACCAAGTCCGGGAAAAAGTGTGCACGGTCTTCAAAACTAGCCGCATACTCGGCCACCATCATCCCTCCCTGCTGAAACTGTAGGAGCTCCCGAATCTGAACGGAGCACAAGCCGGAGGGGAAAAACTCCTCATGGAGCAACAACTGAAAGTCGCCCCAATGAAAGCGACGACTCGTCAAGAAACTGAGTCACCATACCCCACTAGTGCCAAGATGCTCCACGAAAAAGGGTGGCTGCTAAAGCCACACTCTGATCTGTCGGCGTCTGCACAAGCCTGAAATGGCGAACCACTTCCTCGAGCCAAACCTCTACTGCCTGAGGGTCTGGCTCACCACTGAACCACAGCGGTCCCTGCCACTGGAACTCACGGAGCGTGCTCAACCTGCGCTCAAGCTCAACCTGCTCTGCTAAAACTGTCTGCTTCTCAACAGGTGGGGGTGCTGCTACCGGCCCACCTGGAGAAAGGGATCGCACGATGGGTCCTGGACTATGGCCTCGTAGCTCATAGGGTCGTCGTCACGCACCCAAAGCTAGTATCCTGGCTGGCTGTCTTCGCAGAGACATCCTAAATATTATCAAGGAGTGTCGCGGTCATATGAGCATAATGTATATACCAATAACAACGATGGGGAGCTGACTCAAGAAGGATAGTCAAAGACTCGATCCTATGTGATGCACAAACCAATTCTTCCCTGCAACAAGTGTCTCAGCATGCCGAGTCGACAAGCGGGTTATCAACGTCCTGGTGAATGGATACGTCGGCTGCCGCACCATCACTGGACTCCCTGGCCTGAGAGCCGCTCTCGAGACACGTTAAAATTGTTGCCCTATATTCCAACCAATTCCTCTTTTTAGGGACGTCCGCACAATGCCCCAAGGAACGAACCACCTCTGATACCACTTTTTCACGACCCGACCCTACCCGGGCTCGAGCCGCAACTACCCCAGGCCCGCCTCCATAGGCCAGGGGCTGGAGACCAGTGCCGAAGGCACAATAACACGGGGAGGCCTTTGCCTAAGCACCTGTACACACACACGCAGCACACTCAATACAAAAGTGCAGAGTAAAGAAAGAACAAGCAGAGTAAAAAAGAACAACTGCTATATATATAAACCACAGATGTGCATCGACCTCTAAACAGTACAAAGTACAAGCTGAAAAGAAATGGGGAAAAACACACGCCCAACCAAAAGTGCCACAACCTGGCAATAGGTAAACAAAAGAAACAGCTGACGGGTCTCCCACCTGGAACCCGGCCACGACCACCGCACGCGGTCCAAGCTCCCAAGCTCCTATGCTCCACTGAATTCACGCTCCACCTGTCTGTCGTCTGCAAGGGAACACCATGTGTGGGCAAATCCCAAGCAGGGGTGAGTATAAAAATACTCAGTAGGATACCCCGAAGGCTCGAGGGAGCCACAAAGGAGGTACCGAAGGGTGAGCAGTAGAGAGAAAAATGTAAAGTAGAGGAGTACAACAGGAAGTGAGGTAAAGAGTCCAGCTCAACCCAACAAGAGAAAAAAAGGTAGACTCGTCCAAACACAAGGAGCTGGAAACGGTGAGAAGATGAACTTCCCGTCGAGTCTTCGCTACCTATAGCAGGAGTGTAGACTCGTCCAACCATGAGAAGCTAGACACGGAAAGCACGTGGCATACCCCGCGCGTCTTCGCCTCACCTAGAAGGATAGTAACCAAACCCAAGAAGTGGGTACCGAAAACAAGGTATATATATGTCCATATGCTCAAAAAAGAAGCCCGAACAATGTCGTAAGGGGATCTCCGTCCCGTAGCTCAGCCCAAGAAAAAGTATCCAAAAGTCCCAAAAGAAACACCATCGATGCCCAGCATCCCACACGTCTGCCCTGAACCACAAGCCAAGGGGCTCAATCACCACACCTCGACACTATTCGCTTTGGGCAGCACTGACTCGCCCGCACAGTTTTAGATCGCGTCTCAAGAACGCGTCTCGGTGGGGAAAGCGCCCCTCGTACTTGAGAGTTCTGGGGAAGTCAAACCACACCTCATCACTGCCCTGCAGTCGAGAGGTCTCCTCAAAGTCATTCCATCACAACACTGACCCGTATAACCAAGGGTCCTGCTCCGGTAATCACGGAGGAAAGACAAAAACTAGCCTAGTCGAGAGGACCGAGTCTGAAATGTCAACCGGTGTCCCCACTGCCCAGCCCTACTGGAGGGTAATTCATAACCAGATATCGGGTGACCCACTGCCCAGCCCTGCTAGAGGGTAAACCATAATACATAATTCGGTGACCCACTGCCCAGCCCCGCTAGAGGGTAGACCATAATAAGACACTAGGTGACCTACTGCCCAGCCCTGCTGGAGGGTAAACCATAATCCGTCATCAGACGACCCACTGCCCAGCCCCGCTGTAGGGTAGACCTGGAATAAGTCGACAGGCAACCCACTATCTAGCCATGCTGGAGGGTAGACCTGGAACTAGACGACGGGCGACCCACTGCCCAGCCCCGCTGGAGGGTAGACCCTAAAAGGTCGTCGGGTGACCCACTACCCAGTCTCTGCTGGAGGGTAGACCCTAATAACGTCGGGTGACCCACTGCCCAGTCTCTGCTGGAGGGTAGACCCTAATAGCGTCGGGTGACCCACTGCCCAGTCTTTGCTGGAGGGTAGACCCTAATAGCATCGGGTGACCCACTGTCCAGTCTCTGCTGGAGGGTAGACCCTAATAGCGTCGGGTGACCCACTGCCCAGTCTTTGCTGGAAGGTGAACCCTAGAAGTCAGTGAGCAACCCACTGCCCAGTCCATCTGGAGGGTAAGCCCGAGGAATTCAATGAGTAACCCACTACCCAGCCCCGCTGGAGGGTAGAACTCAGAATTGCCCTGGCCATCTCCACTGGAGGGTACAACACTGGCCAACTGAACATGGAATGGGTATCGCGCAACCACCCAACTCCAGCACAACTCACCCAAAGGGTTTCAGTGCCTGTTCCATCACTAGGTGTCACTAACACCGCTACCGGCCGATCCATCGCGAGCAAAACCAAGGGGAGACCACTCAACCCTGCTGGTCAAACAAACAAGCACAAAGGAACCCTCTACGCCGCGAGAGGTCCAAGTATGCAAAGCAGAACCTAGCACGCACATGGGGCTCACACGACGTGTGACCCCAAGTCAACCCCAACCAAGCGCACGAACGTTCTCAGGTATGAACAATCATATGTACCTCCAAGCATTTCTGTATACTCCCAGAGTATACACAGTCTCAGCCCAAGGGCCATCATGCACACAGCACCCAGCGTCAATGTGAAGGCGTGACGTAACAACTCCACCTCAAAGGCCTAGGCACGGCCAATCACATCTCGTGAACCATTCATATCACTCTCCCAAGAGTGCGCGATTACACGCCAAGGGTCCGCTACAAATAAGGTAGGGTGAACCACCACTGGTGCACCTTCCATGCTTTCGCTGTTAACAAGATCACGTAAGAGGCCCCGCACAGCCAAACAGATTACACCGTTGTAATCCTCACGGAAAAACACGCGAGATCGACTACTTACTCGCCTCCAACGGATATCCGATGAAAAAGTCACCAACACCGCCTCACGCCCGAACGGTGCCCCGTGATCCCGAGCCTCGGCCCCGAAAACTGTCGGGCGCATCGCACCATTGCGATCCCCTCGGGAAAACATGTCAAAAGCACTACTCACTTGAGTGCAATGGATATCCGGAAAAAAAGGTGCATCCCGACACACCGCACACAAGCGGGGCCACGTGGGACCCGCATCCCGGTCCCGAAACTCAACGAACGGATCGTACCGTTGCGATCCTCTCAAAAAATTACACAAGATGGACTACTCACTCGTCCAAAATAGTCGCCCGGTGATAAAGCTGGAAATCACCGTCAACTCCCGAAACGGCCCTCGCGGGGCCCGCACCATCGTGCGGAATTTCAGCGGGCAGACTGCGCCAACGCGATTCCCTCGGAAAAACACCCAACATCGACTGCTCGCACACCCCGAACGGACGTCCGAGGAAAAAGTCATGAAACGCTGCACGCAGCTCAAGAGACGGGCCGTGGGGCCCACGCCTCAACTCCAGCCTCAACGCCTGGAACCGCACTGGAAACCTCCGTCTCAGTGCCAGGGTCACAACGCTGCTGACGTCGCTCAAAACAGACGTCGGACGCGCCCGCGCCGTCCAAAACAAGAATCTCGTGGATTACGCTCGACCACTTAAGGACATGTCGTGCCTCAGCGGCCCCTCGTTTTGGGAATTAAAAATTCCCAAAACCATCTCAAGAAGACCGTCTCGTCAATACAGATCCACTATCGCAGATGGTACTCAAAACGGACACTCGTAGCGTAAAATACGGGTGTCCGAACACCGAGGGGGCAAGCCCCTGGGGCTGGACCGGCCTGGACCGGCCGGTCCGCCCGGCCTGGGCCGCGCGGCCGGTCGCGGCCGCCACGTGAATACCCGCGTGGCGCAGGTCTTGGTCACGCACAGGGGTCGCGCGACGCGACCCCGCGGTCGCCGCTCCCTGGCGACCGTGCCTCGCCGGGTGCTCCGCCAGACACCCCCACCGACGCCCCAGCACCCCCGCCAGACACGCGCGCTGACACCCCTGCCGCGCCCAGCACCTCCACCGGACACCCGCGGACACCCTTGTCGCGCCCAGAACCTCCACCGGACACCCCTGCCGCGTTGTCCGCCCTCGCCGCACCGCTGCTCGATCTAGCCGGAAACAGAAAACCCGCAAAGTTCGGCAGATCATTGCGGATGCCACGGAGCTCGGAATTTGAATCCGAAAGACACATTGAAAAGGGAAATAACTCTACTACATATTCATGGGTTTTTTTCTAAGATCAAACAACAATTAGAGGGTATAAATTATGTTCAAAGGAGGTGCGGGAAAGAAAAACGCAAACGATAAACTCCTACCTCGCGGGGCTTCGCCCGAAGCTTCGCATCGATCTGCCGGCACCACCGCACCTTGCCGGAGTCGCCTCGCCGGAGCTCGCCTCACCGGAGTTGGAGGAGGAGAGGGAGAGGAGGGTCTGCCAGGGGGGAAGGGGAAAGAGAAGAGGGAGGGGTGTGTTAAGCGTTTAAATAGAAAACGCTTAACCACCCGCCCGTCGGCCCGAACCCAAACCCTCAGTAAGGTCGTGGTTAAGCCACCCTTGGGGTAAACACGATGCTCTGAGCGCAACGGTGGTCTTGTAATTTTAATCCGAGACCTCGTTCAAAAGTTATAAAATTTAACGTCCGAAGCTTCTAAATTACGAAAACGCCCTCAGAGCCATTTATCACAAACGGCCCACGCCCGCAAAACTTACACCCCTCCTAGGGTAAACGGCACGCTCCGAACTCAACGGTGCCCTCGGTTTCCCAATCTGAGCCACCATTTACGAGATACTAGCGTTTCAACATTAAACGAATAAATTAATTAGTTAATTTATCCGTTTAACCTTCCGAAAGCAAGCGAGGGGTCCAAACATCCCGCGCTGACAAGTTTTATGTCGTTCCTAGGGTAAACACCTCATTCTGGACCCATCCGTACACTCAGATCCCTGATCCGGATCACCATTTAGGAGTTATCACATTTATTTGGCGTTTCCAGTGTGAACGCACTAAAAATTTAATTCCGGCCACTCCGGGGCTCGGAATCGCACGCCGTCTGAAGGCGCTGCTCTGGAATATCATCAAGAATATTCCAAAGTCTTTCAAAGCAAAAACCAGGTTCCTACGGGCATCTAGTCTAGCTACAGGTGCAAATGTTTCCTCATAGTCTATACCTTCTTCTTGACTATATCCTTGTGCAACTAGCCTAGATTTGTTTCTAACTATGTTTCCAGACTCATCAACTTTGTTTCTAAAAACCAATTTTGTGCCTATTGTTAAAGTGTCCTTAGGTCTGTCAACTAATTCCTAGACTTTGTTTCTTTCAAATTGATTTAACTCTTCTTGAATATCCATTACCCAAAATTCATCATTGATAGCATCATTGAAATTTTTAGGTTCTAGCTGTGAAAGAAAATCTTGATATTCAACCTGATTTATTAGAGAATCTCTAGTATGTGTCCCTCTATCAAGATTACCAACAAAAGCATCAAAAGGATGATTCTTTAGAATCCTTGTTGATCTAGTAAAGGTAGGACTAGAAATTTCAGGCTCTTCTCTAGGTTTGGGTTCATTAGAAGCATATTCTGGAATAAGTCCAGAACCGGTTATCTTTATAGCAGGTTCTGTAGATTTGTCATTAAGGTCCAGAACATTCAAATCTTCTTCAAGATTTTCAAGAGAGGTTTTAGGCTCATGTGGATCAGATTCATAAAACTTTATGTGAACAGATTATTCCACACATTTGGTTCTCTTATTAAAGACTCTATAGGATTTTCTAGTTAAATAATAAACAAGAAAGATTCCTTCATCACTCTTAAAAGCAAACTTGTCCAGTTTATCCTTTGTATTAAGAATAAAAAATTTGCAGCCAAAGACTCTAAAGTAACTAACTTTAGGTTTTCTATTATTCCACAACTCATATGGGGTCTTCTTAAGAACCGGTCTAATTAAGACTCTATTAATGATATAACAAGATGTATTTATAGCTTCAGCCCAAAATTAAATAGCCAGGTCATACTCATTAAGCATGGTTCTAGCTATTTCTTGCAGGGTTCTATTTCTTCTTTCTACTACACCATTCTGCTGAGGTGTTCTAGGAGCAGAAAAGTTATGACTATATCCATTGTGTGAGAAATAAGATTCAAAGTCTTGATTTACAAACTCATGGCCATGATCACTTCTCAGGGATTTAATCTTAAGTCCCCTAAGATTTTCTACAGATTTGGAGTATTTAACAAAGTAAGAACAACTTCACTTTTGTGATCTAAGAATTATACCCAAGTATATCTAGAAATGTCATCTACTAGAACATAGACATAGTGATTCACATTTAAACTGGAAACTCTTGATGGTCCAAACAAGTCCATGTGAACCAACTCGAGAGGTTGAGAAGTAGAAACTCCTTTCTTTGATTTAAAAGAAACTTTATGTTGCTTTCCCTTTTGACAGGGATTACAAACTTTGTCATTTGGGAATTCATGTTTAGGTAGGTCTCTAACCAAGTTCTTCCTAGTTAGTTTTCTAATTGAATGGATCTTTTAGTGTCCTAATATTCTATGACAAAGCCAAGACTCTTTATGAAAATCATTTAGACAAGTAACATTTTTCTTAGCTAAAGAATTTAAATCAACTGCATAAACATTTTCATTTCTTAAGGAAGAAAAGACTAAAACATTTTTAGAATTAAAAACAGTAAAAAATCATTTTAAAATTTTACATTAAAACCATCATCACACAATTGAGAAATACTTAACAGATTATATTTCAGTCCATCAAAAAATAAAACTTTAGAAATTAGAACTGAATTAGTGTTACCAATTTGACCAAGGCTGATGATTTTTCCTTTAGAATTATCACCAAAGGTGACATGGCCTCCATCAATATTGATTAGACTTTTAAAGAACGAGTAATCTCCAGACATGTGTCTTGAACATCCACTGTCCAAGTACCATACCTTCTTGTGAGAACTCTTAAAACAGGTTTCCTACAAAATAGATTTAGATAGGAAATGATTTTGGTACCCAGATCTTCTTGGGTCCAGAAAGGTTAGCAATCAAAGCTTTTGGTACCCACATTTGTCTTATGGATTTCATAAAAATTACATAATCAAAAGATTTTTAAAGATAAACTTTATTTGATCTATAACTACGTGAATTACTAGTTGAGGCATATGAATGTCCAGAACTACAATTACCAGTATTCTATCCAGATTTTGGAATAAATCTATTTTTAGTAATCTGTCTCTGTCTAGGTTTGTACCCTATTCCAGTAGTGTATTTAGGTGCCACTTGCTTTCCTAGCATTTGAGTTAGTGTGTCCTTTCCATTTGTAAACTTCCCTAAGTCTCTTCTAAGTTTCTCATTATAAATTTTCAGTTCATTGTTTTCCTTTAACAATTGAGCATTCTTCTCTTTTTCAATAGTAAGTTCGGTTTTAACAGTTGCAGTGAGAGAATGTTGTTTCTTCAATGATTTGTATTTATCCTTAAGATCATTGAATGTCTCTTCCAGCATATTACAGTATTCAAATAATTCCTTACTAGTCATGTTTTGAGAATCAGAATCAGATTCTGCATCATCTTTAGAATAATAAGAATTTAAAACAAGAGTATCTAAAGTTACCTCAGATGTGTTTGTCATGAAACACATGTTGGCTTGATTATTTTCAGAATCAGACATTTTAGATTCACTTATATTTTCTTCTGAAGCACTCCACGTTTCTTTCATTGCTTTATTATACTTACTGTCCTTGTAATAATATTTCTTCTTGAATTTTATCTTTGGGCAGTCAGCCTTGATGTGTCCTTTTCTTTTGCACTCGTAGAAAACAACTTCATCACTTTTATCTGGCTTTTTCCAATCCTTATTCCAATGTCCCTTATTGTCATACTTTCCTTTGTAATTTTATTTTATGAAGAATTTCTTCTTCCTATAAAATTTCTTAAAAGGACCATAAAATACATAAAAATCAGAAAATATTTAATTATCATCAATAAACCTCCAAAATTAGTTCATTTAACACCAATCTTGATGAACGTTTTTAATTCATGTAAAAATTTTGTTAAAACTTCTTCTTGTTTGAAAATTCTTTTGAACAAAATTTCATAAAAGATTAAAAATTAAATTTTTCTTATGAAAAACCTTGAGAAATTTTAATGGATGATAAATATAGAATAATGTTCATAACATTTGGAAATTTTTATTATTTCATATATGTAAAAAACATGAATTATTTTACACTTTTGTAAAAATGATAAATTTTACCTAGTTAGAAAATGTTTAAATGTATTATTTTGAAACACAAAAAAAAATTGAATGATGGTTAAAAATTAAAATGAGCATTAATTTCAGAATTTTAATTTCACACTTGAAACATTTTATAGAACATGGTTATGGAGGGAAAATAAAATAAAAATAGTAAAACGTTTTAAATAAGGTTTTAAAGGAAAAAAATTCATCCCCATATGTTTAATATGCCATATACATTCTTTAACTCTTTTATAATAAAATAATTATTATTATATAAATTATTGATAACCTTTTTTATCATTTTTTAATTATATTAAAAATATTTATTTAGTTATCATATATAATTGGATAATCATTTAAGTGAACATATATTTTTTTAGGATGTTTATTTTTAAATTTGAAAACAACTTTGTTTTGTTCACTATGTCAAATTTTTCATTTTTTCATATACCACAGATTCATAATCATGAAATTATTATAATTTTTATAAAATATAAAATTATATAACTATCCATGTAATAACACAAACTACTCATTCCTAAATATGACATCTTATTTGATGAATATTATTAAATAACATAATAATCCATACTAGAATCAGATTGGTCAGGTACATTTGGAAACATGGAAAACAAAACTAGTTCATTAGTGAACTACTTCTTCTCCCACTACGGTTAACAAATCTAGAACCATTCTTATACTTATAATACATGTAAATTTCTTCAAAACATGGAGATGATTAAATTAAAATAGTTGTGATCATATGATCAGTAAGGGTAAAAATGGGAGATATTAACAATCACATATGAATAAAATTAGCATAATTGTATGATAACATGAGATTACCACATGAATATCATACCATGCATATCATAAAACATAAACATGATTCTGGGCATAAATCATGGTAGTTCAACACATGAATCTATAAGGAAATAAAGTACATAATCCATGAGTGAATAACCTTAGAATAATACATTTACTTTTGGCATAAACATAAACTTATTACATTATGAAAATATATAAAAAGAAATAGGTTCACTAATTTATTTAAGGATATGACCTAATGCCCAACCATAATCCTATGTAAATGAAAGAATGTACACACATAAACATGTGAAGTTAAAAATTTATTCCCATGGAATAAACATATGAGACGAAAATATATGGATTTATTGAGAAATATATCACATTATTTCATTATCAAAAGAATAATCATAAACAATCCCAATAAACAATTAGATTGAAACATCAAACCCTTACCAGTTTGGTAAAATTTGAATCATAAGCCCCAATAAATAATAAAACCTAATAAAACATTAAATATAATGAATAGAATGATATTCATTATATATAATTTAAATGGGGAATTAAATAAACCACATAAAATCTGATATATTTATAACATAACATATATCTAAAATAAGGATAATTGTGACAAAAATCCCTTATCTTAAATCATGACTTCCAACATAAACATTTGAACCTATAATATAATAAATAAAGGATTACAAAAAATTTATTAAAAACTATCATTATATATATCATACCATATATTGTTTACTTATATAAATTTATTACCTATATATAAAAAATAATCCTTATTGAAACTCACATTTTAGGTAATAATTGCTTTGTTTTTAATGTATTTTTTGATTTTGTACATTCATTCCTTTTACACGGATCATGGTTCTCGATTATCAATAATATTAACCGTGTTATAAATCTCATATATATTTATTATATATTTATTCACAGTAACCCTCTAATTATGGAGATAGAAAATGAAATACACCATTCATAGAGAGGGTATGTCTTACATACACATGACAGCTATTTCCATTTTCATGATTAATTGAATGAACGTAAGATAAAAAATATATAAAATTTAGAGAGTTATTATAACAAAATCTATATAACACATAATTGATAAATTTAACCTTACTACCATTCATGTAAAGCCTATGTGAAAAATGATCTACATCACTTTGAAAGGAGGTAGTCTACCGTACATACATGCAAAATTATTATATTCCCCCAAAATAGAAATTAGGAAGGAATGTGTGACATTATAAATTCATAAATATATTAATATCATAAATAAAATATAAAAACAATAAATCCATCATTAAATAATGTCGGTATAGGTAGTTATTGAAAAAAAAAATATTATTGGTCCATGAGGAAGTATTCCATCAAACAGATGATTGACTGTTCTAGTGCCCATTTTATTAAAGGGGAGATAGATATAGGCTATTCTATAAACTTAATAACATATTATTTTATTGTATATTCTATTGTATTAATGTTGGAACTATTAATACATTATTATAGGTGGTACAAGGAGGAGTAAAAATAATGATCAAAATGAAGATAATTACCCTCGAATAGAATATCCCCTTTTAGGTCACTTATTAAAGACTATAGGGTTGGTATTTTGGGATGAATATAATCTCTATAAAATGGATAATGATTATGTGGATAGATTATGATTGGTTTGGGTTGATCCAAATGGTTTAGGATTTTTTAGTATGTGAGGGAAAGAAGTTCCCTTTTATAATTGAGGAGGAGTGAGACTTTTGTAAATCTCTAAATAATTAAATGATGGAAAGGAACTCCCTCCACTTGCTCCAAAAAACTGATAATTAAAGTATTTTTTGTAATTTATTTTCAATAAATATCTCATACTCTAAAAAAATTAATCATTTTACCCAAAAAAATAGGTATCCTTATTTTACCATTTTAGTTTTCACTATAGTAACTAGCATTTTTACATTTGTAATTAATTATTTATTAATAGAATAAAATGATCCTAATTATATAATTGGTAATAAATAGTTATAAATATTAAATAAAACTTATAAAATATTAATTCAATTTGTTTTGAAAATTAATAATAACACCATCGCATTAAAGGTGGAAAACATCATTTTACCAATCACTGTGGTAATGATGTTTTTACTATTTAGGGGTCAATATAATTATAATAAAAGGGACATTGGTTCATGAATGGTTTGTGGATGAAATTATTAATCATATTCCATAATATTTATTGATTATAGGGTTTTTAGTAATTTTAAATTATTTAATAATATATAATTATTTATAAAATAACATTAATGTCATTTTTGACAATATTCAATTAATTTGATTTAAAAATAATCAACAAAAGTGATTAATTTTATGTATAATTTTGAAAAGTATATATCATGTTAAATTTATAAACAAATTTACTGAGATATAATAATTAAAAAAATATTTTAATATTTATAATATCATTTATTATATTTTTCAATTAATTAAATACCTACAACATTGGTGTTTAATAGATAGTAAAAGCAATTAAATAATTTATAAAAATTAAAAAAATAACCACATTAAATTATTTTCATTACGATAAAAATTTCCTTAAATATTAATTCATAATTGGTTTTTCCCTTATGTGAATACATAATTGAAATTTAAATTCAACATGGTGACATTTTTTCTTTTTCTTTATTAAAATTGTTATATATGTCACATTCTTTGAGTTATGTCCCAAAATAACTTAAAATAAAGAATAAGGTAACATGGGACAAAATATTTCCATAAAAATAGGATTTTAAAACTCTTTAGGTAATATTAAATATTATTATATTATATTAACCACTCGCCCGACTAGTTTTTACATTAACTATGATAAAAATAGTTTATTGTTTTTAATATTAACTATGGGAAACAATTATATTGAAATAAATAGATAATATTAATTATGATGAATAAAAATTTTGAATTAATTTTTCTAAATTCAATTCACAAATATGGGAGAATCATATTTAAAATTAAATATGAATTTCTGATTAAAAAAATTATTTCTTAAAGAAAAAACATTCAAAAGATTAAAAAGTTTGTATATTACAATTTAACATGAAATTGATTAAAATGAAATAAATTTTATTAAAAATATTTATAATTGAGATACTTTTAATTTTATATTAACCATTTTAATAAAAAAAATTAACCTTATAAAATCTTATGATGGAAATGAAATTGTCAATAATAACCTATATTTTTTTACTATTCATCAAAAAATTAATCTCTTTAGAATATTCCAAAAATTTCACCCTAAGAAAATTTTTACATGATTATTATAAAAATAAAAATAATTTTTTCAAAAAAAAAAATATAATTGTGAATAAATTAACTTCATTATTCTTTCACTAATATAAAAAAATTATTTTTTTAGAAAACTATATTTTTAAAGTATTTTAAAGACGTCAAAAATAATATTTATAAAAAATATTTTTTTATTTAATAGAGTCATAATCATATTTCAAAAATGGGTTTTTTATTCATAAATCCTATTTAAAATATATTTTATAACAATTATTATTATATTGTTTTTTTTAATACCTTATATTACATGAAACGAAAGTTATTCAATAAACTAACTTTATTTAAAACAAAATAGAAATTATCAGGATTTTAATTTCTACCACCATTAAAATGAATTCCTCAATGGAAAGTCCATAAAATTGTTAGAAATAACTAAGGATTCTTCTATATAATTACATCCTTGTGTTTCTATATAGCTTCCTCTAGATGGTGGTTTTACCACAAAATATTGACTAGGTGAGCGGTCTTGTTTTGTAAAACATTATCCATATGATTTAGAATCATCACCAATTAATTCCAATAAAAAATAGTGCTCCGGTGTTATGAACTCTGAGTTCATCACAAGATAAGGAACTTATAGGTACATCCTACAAATAGATACATGGAACAAATCATGGACTTAAGAAATATTTTGTTTAAATGTCAGCTGATAAGATACTAACTTGAAATGATAAAGATAATCTAATGAAATGATAAAATTATAACTTACTTTTCCATTATTTCTGAATATCATTACATTCTTACATTGATAAATTATTAAAAACACCTTGTCACCAACATAAATTTTAGATAATGGTGGTGGTTATCAGTATAAATTTTCTTCTAAAGTTTTTATACCCTTCTGTGTTGATGAATGGATCTAACCTTCTCTACCATTTTTTCAACAAGCTTAGTTACACACAACTTTCATTATCCAAATTTGTCCTAGTACATTGGATATTTTTACTTCTTTCTATTAATTTCATTATAAGGATCCATTTGAGTACTTGTGTGGAAAAAAATTTTATAAGGAAACTCAACTTGAGGAATGTGTTTATCAAAACCAGAAATGAAATCAAAAAATATTGAATTAAGTTATGTAAATTTAAAAAATGAACATATCATAAATCCCCTATAAAATTTTATGTTTCTATTAATTTCACTAATCAAATTTTTGAATAAATTGATCATATATTGTCATAAGACACAGAAATATCCTAAATTAGCATCAAACCTTAATGAAAATTTTCATTCATTAAAAAATTTACTCTTTATTCATTCCTAAAATAAAATTATAGATTATATAATATATTACATAAATCTAAAAATTTTATAAGATCCATTAAAGATAACATAACCCACAATCTCATTAAATCATTAATCATCCCCAAGATCATTAAAAATATTTAATTTATTTTATCCAAATCAATAATCTCTATATCCAAAC
The DNA here is from genome assembly GCA_963277665.1 of Viscum album. NCBI lineage: Eukaryota > Viridiplantae > Streptophyta > Magnoliopsida > Santalales > Viscaceae > Viscum > Viscum album. The sequence goes on along the minus strand of OY728150.1, from coordinate 1,570,859,645 downwards.
TAAATACCATTATCTCAACATTAGGAACATATTAAGGGTATCTTTCCATTAATCAAGTGTTTTATATAATATATCAGTATTCTGTTATATCACCTTTCAATTCCTCAATACCATTTTATATATTCTTATATGTCTTCAATGCAAAACATCTACAGAACATTCCTTATATATTTCATGATTCAAAATTATTGAGTTACAATACATTTATATATCAATACTTATATTATATTCATTAACCATTAAATAGGATTCACAATATTATTGCTTAATACCACCATCCCTTTATATGTCATTTGTAATATATTCATCATCAATAGAAAACCCCTTACATTTAAAACCTTTTTTATCAACTTATTTATACTTCCTACTAGGATATCGATTTATATAATTCCCAAACATTACACATTTATAACATGCAACCATTAATGATCTCATGGGGAAACCATTATTATCATCTATTTGGTTTACTGAGCATTTTATTTCTCATTAGAATTTTCTTACTATGAGAAATTCTTCTCTACACAAAAAAACATATACTTAGTCTGTTGAGAAAATTCTTGGATTACATCATCCTACATTCATGACATATAATAAACTTATTCTTCATTACTTCATGGAGACTACCACTTGGGAACTCAAAAAAATATATCCACTTATTCTTTTGTGAGTTCAAGAGTGGTTTTTGGTTCATGTTCTCAATCATACATCGTGGCAACTTATTATTATTAATCCAAATATCCTTTACCAAAGTCACCATCCCATTACTTTCTCATCAACTCATTTCCTATCACATTAATTTCTAATCCAATTCATTATGGTTCTTTCCATCGACTAAAACCAAATATAATTGTGTGAGAAACAATCACCATAGTGTAAAAATACATAATCATGAAAAACATTTATTGGATTTATAAAACATGAAACATTATCTAAAATCTATAACACTAATTTTTTAACCTATTTCAATCATGTTCATCATATTTTCAAATCATTCATGATGGTTCCTAACTAAAATGTGAAATAACAAAAAAAAATATCCCCATTGAGTGTTAAACTAGGTGATTAGTAAGGCCTATTTTCATGTACTAGGAAATTGTTGTATCAATGAAACCATGTACCGCTGGGAACATCTTTTACAGGACTGCATCCATTATTATTGTCTATATAAGAAGGTATTGATTGGTAAACCACATAATATCTTATGTACAAAAAAATTATTATTTTATATTATTCTTTTGATTATCCTAAGAGTTTTCCCTAAATTTATCCCATCCTAGTTTCTAAAAGTTAACCTAACCTAGGTATTAAACAAAATGTAATGACTAAAAGTTATCATACATAAGTATAAAATATTAAAATTTGAATATTCAATACATTACATAATTGTAAGTATAAGAATCATATAGTAGTAATTAATTTAGAAACCATGAAACATAAAAATGGTTTATAGGTGAAATAAATATTATGAAAAAAATTTCCTTCATATCTATATTTGTTCTATGAAGAATCATACTAAATTTCACAAACCACCTTTGGTACACCCCAAATCGGTCACCCTAGAAAATATGTGATAATTCCCGAAAGAAACTCATGATCCCTACTGGATAGAAACTACTGTCAGTCATCAATGGAGTAATAGAAGAAAATTATTTCACCTAAAATATGAAAAAAAAAACTGAACAAAGGAAATAAATTGAACATCTCATATAATATACATTTCAAAAAATGAACATTTTTTACACAAGAAACTATAAATACACAAATTTCATAAAAACCAAAAATTCATCAAAACTAAATATGATGAAAAAAATAAACCTACAACCAATACCTCTCTGTGTGACCTGGAGGGTCACTCTCTGATACCAAAACCAGCCATCACCCGTGGATATCAATACCAAGTTAAGAACCTACACCATAAACTAAAAGTAGTAAAGAACTATTGGCATGATTATTAAAACTCTGTATGCATTCTCGAAGAATCTATTACCAATGCACTTCCATTGGAATAAAAGAGACATCAAGTTCAGGTTTGAAATAAAATATATAAAAATAATCCTTTTCTTAAATTTTTCAAATAAAATCACACATGGTCAATTTCCCTTTTTACCATTTGAAAAAAAAAACCTTTCCATTGAAGAACCATATTAATTTTAAATAGAAAGTTGAAATTTAGTTTATGAGGGGGAGAATGAATGTAAAATATTTCCAAAACCCTTTTCTTATAAAACTTTGTAAAAACATGTCACTAATTTTAGAAATAATGTATACTTCACAAGGAACAACAAAAAACAAACATATAGTAAGGGAAATGGAAAATATCACACAAAAGTAACCAACCAACAATGTATAACAATCATTTATAGGAGACAACTAATTTCCAAAATACATTGGTGTAACTAGAAGCTAGTGAATAATATATAACATACTAATACATGTTGACTGATCTTGGAAATAATACCTCACTTTATGACATTAAAAATGTACTAACATTCCCAACCACACCATCACATGGTACATACCTAGGGGAACTATCCCATAGTAATAAAACTCAATATATCCTTGTGTTGTGGGCCACTAGCTAGTGCGTAATCTAGATAGTGAAATAATCATTCTTGGAAAATTAGATCACTATTCTAGGTTCCCATGTCAACATGTAAAAAATGATAAGCCAACTGATTCCAACCAGGTATCCAATTGCATATGCATATAATAATAATTCATAATAAGAATCACCCGAATCACCCCAAGTATCAACTCATTACCTTAAAATCATCAAAAAAATGGGTCACAATGATTCAAATATGAGGATATCCAATCCATTAACATAAATAAGGAAATATAGTGTCCAACTAGGGGTTTCATAACAAAAAAATTTCACCCCTTTAACAAAATTGCAAAACATTCCTTTAAGACACCACATAGAATCATTAATTTTAAAGAACAAACACTATATTTTCAAAAAGGTACAAATACACCATTTAAAATTTTAAAATAATATATATAGAAATACTATTTAAAGAATTCACACCACATTTTCAAGAAAAATATATTTTTATTAACATGATAATGGATCAATTAACTACTACCACATGTCGAACCATTTTTAAAATCAAATCCCACAATTACTTTTAATCCATAACCACTTCAAGATCCCATTAGAATAACCCAAATCTTCATTTCACATATCTAAAATATGTTTACAAAGATAAAATATGATTTTAATTATCACAAGTCACTCAAAAACTCCAACTGGGCATTTTATCAAACAAATGGTGTGCAATATTTTACAAAATAATGTTATTTATGACAAAACAATAAAGAAATCATTAATTTTCACACCAAATAACTTATCTAAAGATCACACATAACTAGTTGTGATATAAAGAAGGTGCAAGACAAATGAAACCAAGAAATATCAATTTATAAAGGCAATGTCAAAGAAAAACCTACCTAAAACTCATGGCGCATGAATAACAGACACCTGAAACAACTCCATAATTGTCTAATGGAGCAAGAACATCCAAGGGAAACCTTAGGAAGAAAAAAACATGAATTTACCACCACCCTAGTTTCACAAATTTCCTAAATAAGGACATTAAGGTTATAGGAGGAAGGGAAATGGGAATAAAACTAGTGGATAAAGAGATAGGATCACTAACCTTTCAATCTGGGAGAAGAATCAATAAAAAACACAAATAATCCCACATGGAGGGGCTAAGAGAATCTAAATATCACAATAGGGGGATTTTTGATTTATGGGTTTTAATTGGGAGGCCAAGGGAAGAAAACCTAATTAAAAAAGTAGGAAAATTCCAATAATACCATTTCCCAAGTTGGATTCATGGTTAGCTCACACAGTTTAACAAAACATACACAAACCATGCAATTAGACACTATTTAGTGCATCATAGGGTGCATTATTAGGATACATGGTTAGTTAAACCAGGGAACCAAACCATGTGATCCTTTCACACATTGTTTAAAAGGTTAAACTAACCATGTTCCTTAACTATGATACTTATATAAATGCACTAAAATCAGTATTTTTATCCTTAAACTAGTCTAACTCAAAGAGATAAACCATCCAATAAGCATACCCCATAATATGGTGCCACTAGGGGTGTTAAATTTTCTTTTTACAAGCCACCTCTTACTCAAACCTTTCACCCTAACCCTGAACTAGGAGAAAATTACCCAAAACATCTACCACTCAAAATTTAAATCTGGAACACTTGAAACATCAGAGAAATATCATTATCTAAAATATAGTCTAAAAAAGATGAAATAAAAATCCAAGTGTGAAAGTTATCACCACCATTAAAGTTTCTTCCCCCATAAATCCAAAAAAATCTAGTTAATCAATAAATGACCAAGTATTTCTATATCTACCTAATCGAACCATTAAAACCAAGAACATATTAACCATAGGCCAATAGAAATCATGCATCTTACCCAAAACAAAACAATAACTAATATCATTTACTGAGAAATAATAGAAAACATGATCCAAAACCTCTATAAAAATTCTTTAAACAAGTGTGTTGGACATACTCTCAAAGATACCAATGTTCACTTATAAGGAAAGACTCGGAACCACAATCTCGAACAAAAACACCTACCAGGAAAATGCCAGAACTAATCTTGATTATCAATACGAGAGGCAATAATGGACTCCCCACCATTTGAAAAAAAACTAACACTGATTTACTTGACAAGAAATATCAACAAGACACAAGGTGGGTCACCCCACCATTAAGGATGAACCAAATTGAGTGAACCATCATAGTTCCACAACCCCCACCCTAAGGGAGAGACTTAAAGCAATAAGGAGTTTCCCTAATGGGTACGTTTTAACCTCTTACATCTAAATGGTGGGGAAAAGAGATAAAACAAGGTTCCCCACACCTTTAAGGGTTTCATGAATTTATGAAAATATTAACTCTATGACATATGGTTGCGACACTAATTATTAAAGAATATATTACCCCATATCGTGGAGAAAATATCATAATACACCAATTACAATAGAAGACTAAAAAATTTAAAAATGAAGACATGGTTTAATTAAAATATGACTTCCAAGAGATCCCCAATATCCCCTTAAATTTCTAACAAAGAGAACACAACCGGGCACGACCACCACAATATAAAGAAAAATCACAACAAAAATGGACTTTAAACCAAGATCAAACATCAATATACTACTGAAAACTGGATCTATGATGCTTCTTGGAAACACCATGATAGAACCGTTGTAAGTTTTTATGTGCCAACAATCCTCAATGGTCTTTAGTGAGCTCAATCATGATGACTTCTTATGATCTGTCTTTCCACACTGATGACACCCAAGGATCACACATCAAGAAATCGTAGATGAAAGATGTTTTGGAATTTTAATCCCACATCCTATACTAATAGATTCAGTTTACTTCCCCACTCCATTAATGTATTCCTAAAAACCACTTTAAGGGACTAGAGGATGGTCAGCCGCATCAATCACTCATAGTAGAACAATGTCAGCTTGGATATCTTGCTTCATCAAATAATCAAATAAAGTTAAATATAACTATAACACATTAAACTATAGATCAGGAAGAATCCCACATTAAAAACACCAGACCATCAAATAATCATTCAAAATATACACTGGTTCATATGTAATTAGATCCACAATGTGATGATAAAACTCCAACACCAATCCATTAACCTATTATAGACAGTGCACCTGCATCCACTTTCTCACCTTTTTCATCAAATAAAACTTTATCTGGTGAATGAATACATGAAGAAATCCCATGAAATACATTTCCAAGGATTTTATTTATACATTGTATTCCACCTCTTGTAGGGAGAACCCTCAAGAAAAAAGTTATAAAACATCAACTTAATGCTTTAGGAAACTCAAGGAGACCAATGATCCATTCCATTTCCCACATCCACTCTTTCACATCGAGAGGATATTCATGATCATAATAGAGATATGTATTAATCTTATAAAACTCAAGAATTAAATCATTAGGTTGAAAACTAGAAATATTGACAAGGGGAAATCACACATAGCTTCACTATGAACCGCCATAAAATTATTGTGGGGGAAGACACTATAAAATAAAAAAAACAATAACTCAATTAAAAGTAATCAACAAAAAAAATTCCAAATCTCAAAACACTACATAGGAAACATCATTCCCAAATAAAAATAAAAAAAATATATCACTACTGATCACAAAACATCACAATATCATCTTCTCTTTAAAAAATTATTCGAAAATCAGGACAATTTTGTAAGTTTTCATAATCACATAAGGTATTTCATAGATCCTATTACATGAACATTCTCATGTCAATCTGAGAACCAATACACTAATTCCATAAACCATAAAACCTTTTACACACATCCCCCTATGTGGGGGCTCACAAGAATACCAATGTTCAACAAAAAATACTTTTCCACTTTTAAAACAGATCACCCAACCCATGTTTTTAAATTATTAAGACACATGGGCATTGTTCATGGTTTGGCCGCATGGTTTACCAAACCGTTAACCAACTATGCACCCCTCATTGGACACACTATGAACCTTCTATGTTTGGAAACATGGTTTGGTAAGCCATTATTCAACCATGATAAATGGTTCCATCTTAAGATATAGGCTCCCCACACGCTTGACACATAGTTTTAAAAATAGTGTGCAAGTAGCACTCCAATCCACTTCCACCATTCCTCAAGCTGTGCGGTTTCATGGAGGACATCATACATTTTTCTCTAACCATGTTCTAACTATACTACTAGATTGAAACGTCTAAAAACAAAAAAATTAAACTTTAGTTACCCAAAAATAAAGAGATAAACATAGAGAAAAAAAATCATATTAAAAAAATTCATCTAATTCAAAACATTTTAAAAAAACACTTCTCTAAGACTTTTCTCATAACAAAACTAAAAAGATATGTTCCGTTTTTTCCAGAAAAAATCATTTCTATTTAAAAACATTGATTACACAATTCTAGAACAATATTTCCTAAAATAATTTCATAATCACATGAAACTCAGAAGAAAATAAAAAGGGAACTAGTTGAAGGACCCTAGAACACCGTGAGATGGAAGTAGTTAATTCAGGTGTCATATTTTTCTTTTAAACTGATAGATCTTGTTCCCATGTTGTTATAAGCCTGTTAAACATATCAGAAAAATTCAGACAAAGAGAGGAAAAAAATATTTGGTTCACCACAAAGCTCTATGTTCAAGGAGAATATGCCAATAGTGTGTCGGTCGTACCAGAGACCACTAATCTTCACTTGATGTGGATTACAATGTTCTATCACAGTCATTCTGTTCTAGGATCACTTCCTTAACAATAGTTTAGGGATAGCTCATTGTTTCTAATGGAACACTTCTATTTCCTCCTCCTAACTCACTGCCATTGGAGAAGTCTTACTCAGTTTATCAACATGAAGGTGACTTCAATAGATTTTCATTAAAGTATTTGTATCCATTCAGAATGATACACTACTTGCATCAATGACCTAAGTAGATACACACTAAAATAAATGTAAACTTAAACCTGATATTCAATACAGTCCTTGGTGAACCCCCTTCACAAAGCTCAACCCTTCCTAGAGCACAACCCTTTGTAGAGAACACACCTTTGTAGAGAAAACATCTTCATGAGGTCACTATTTCTCATATCACAGTCCTTCACAGAGCACAAGACTACGCAAAGAAAACACCATCACAAAGCTTAGCTTCCTCTATAGAGCCCCTTGTCGTCATGAATAACACTTACTTCACAGAACACCATACTTCACGAAGCTCACTAAGCCAATGCAGAATGTCCCATCTTCGTAAAGAACTCAATACATAGAGTCATTGAGTTAATTCAAGACCAAAGTAGCCTTTTTGCAAAGAACAATCTTGAATAGACAATAACATCCAGGAAGATCCCCTTTCTTCACAAAATTATAGAAACTTCAAATTTTATCTCTCATGATCATACTAAATGGATAAGGTTGGCCTCTTATTTATATACTCAATCAAATGTGGAGCTCTGCTTCTTAAAGCCTGGTTTCAAAATTGGTCAAAAATTTATTCACGGTGCATCTCTCTTTGCAAAGCTCCATGAATATTCCCCATTTTCAATTCTCTTTTTAACCGCAGAGTTCTTTATAAAATCACTTTATACTACCACAATTATCTAATTGAAAACCCTTCCATTAATCTATCACACTTCCGCAATTCTCAAATTATTGTAATAATAGATCACACCATCACAATCATCATGTCTTCACGAAACACACTTCATGAAGACATTCTCTAAGAAATTATTGAATTTTCTATATTTTCATGATATCTTCAAGAAAAAAAACTTTTATCAATGCTTTCTATTCTCCATATTTTGGACGCCAAAAATATGGGAAATACTAGGAAACAACATCACATTTAATAATTCTTATGAATTGAACTATATGATCTCTTTCCTTGAAATATCTTTGATCATCCATTAGATGATTGACAAAAAAATACAAACCATACTCCATTTCTAGAAAAGAACATCCTTGGTTCAAACACTAGTGTTGATGGGTTACTTGGCCACATGGATGGCGTCCACATGGATGGAAGCCACATGCCAATAGAACCAATGTCATAGAGAGAAATCATGGACCGTGTTCTCAGATCCACATGAATTTCAAGGCCCGATAATGTCACATAGACCATTAAACGGACTCCATTTTCATATCCTGAACACCAAACAAACCAAAAGAATCAAAACGTCCAGCCAAAACTGTATATCCCAAGGTAATCCAAGGATCAAAATGAGAAAGGTTTCATGATATCCTTTCTTTTAGTACCTATCAAGTATTAAAAGTATTATCTTCAAAATTATTTGACATACCAAAATAACATGGTGCCCTCTAAACATAATGTTCTCTAATTACTGGCCTCTTTTGATACTATTTTTTCATGAACCAACCTAGGTTTACTATAAACTAGTCACCTGATCCAATCTGCGATAAGGCCCAATGGGCATTCCCAATCCCCACAGGCTGGAAACTAGTCTTTGACAACAATAGAGTATCCAAAGGGAATGATTTCTCCCAAAATAAATAAACAAACCGAAAAGTGTAAATAAATAGAACAACCCAAATAATATACATTTTTAAAACTAAAAATTTTATTTACACAATAATATGAAAATACACAAACTGTATAAAAAATAAAAATGAAACAAAACAAAACAACATGACCATACTAAAACCGAAAAAAAGACATCTCTATGTGACCTAGAGGGTCACTCTCCAATACCAAAACCAACCATCTCTCATCGTGATCAATACCATGTTGATAACCAACACCAAAAACAAAAAAAATCTATAAAGAACTATATACATGCATATTAAAACTCAAAAGGTGAGGATGAAAAATCTATCCCCAATGCATTTTTATTAGAATAAAAGAAACATCATCTTCATGTTTGAAATGAAATAAATAAAATTAATATTTTTACTGCATTTTTAAAAGAAAATAAAACTTGGTCTATTTCCCTTTTTACCATTTGAGAACACACACTTTTAAAAGAGAAACCATCTTCATTTTTAAGAGAAATGAGAGATTTCGTTTATAAGGGAGAGAAGGATTGAAAGAAATTCCCTAAAAATTATATAAACAATTATAAAACCATTTTTACACATTTGAAAATAATTTATATTATACATGGAATAAATAACAACAAACACACAATAAAGGAAATGGAAAATATTACACAAGAGTAACCAACCAACAATGTGTCACAACCTTTCATTAGAGAAAACTAAGTGCAAATGACATATGAGAAACTAGGAGCTCATGAATAATATATAACTTACTAAAAAATATTGACTCTTCCAGGAAATCATACCACACTCGATAACATCAAAAATACGCTAACATGAACATCCACACCATCATAAAGTACAGACCAAGATCTTTATCCCATATCAATAAAACTCAATATATCATTATGTCGTGGTCCACTATCTAGTGCATAATCCATTCAGTCTAACTATTGTTCTTGAAAAAATTTCTCATTGTTCTAAGGTCCCATGTCAACTTGTAAAAATTTAGGGGCCAAAATATTCTAACCGATCATTCAATCACATATGCATATAATAATAATCCATAATTGTTGTCACTCAAATCAAACAAATGGTCAACCCATTTTATTAAACTCGTCAATGTACATGGTTGACTAGGATTTTACATTGTGGATATCCTATACATTAACATAAAAATAAAAGATATTTTCTAATGAGGGTTTTCATAATAAACTTTTTTTCCACTTTTAAAAAAAATTAAACAGGACTTTAGCACACTTCAATAAATAGTAACTTTTAATAAACCAACACCACTTTTCTGAAAAGGTTAAAATACAAAATTTAACCTTTAAAAATAATGTGTAAATCAAAAATAATTTAACACTTCAAATCTCATTTTCAATAAAAATACATTTTCATTAATTTTATAAATGAGATATTAATTTCTACCATGTTTTAAATGATTTTTAATAGCTTATCACACACTTCCTTTAAATCCAAAACCTCTTTATGAAACCTTTAAAATAACCCAAATCGTCATTTAGAATATTACAAATATGTTTAAAAATAAAAAATATGATTTAAATATCACAAATTACTCAAAAAATCCAATCCAACATTTTAGTATACACTCATTGTGAAATTATTAAAAAAACAATGTTATTTACCAAAAAAACTAGGTAGATATCGCCACTTTTCTTGCCAAATAATTTAACCAATGATCACACATCACTATTAACATATATAGTTGGTGTAGAAAAAATGAAACCAGTGAATATTAAATTAAAATGGATAGAAAAAATGGAAACTTACCTCAAACTCTGAGTTCGTGAATAACTCACAACCAAAATAACTCCACGAAGGTTCGAAGGAGCAATAACATCCAGGGGAAATATTAAGAATGAAAAACCCCAATTATGTACCACCCTCATTACCCAAATCATCCAAAAATGGCCCCTAGGGTTAAAGGAATAAGGTAAAAGATATGACAACCAAAGGATAAAGATATTGGAGTCCTAACAATTAAATATGGGTGAATAATCACCAAGAAAACACCTAGAATCCCACTTGGAAGGACTTAGAGATGGTAATAATCCCCTTAGGAGGGGTTTTATTTGAAGGGTTAAAATGGATAAGTCTAAAGGAAGAAAAACCAATGATAAAAAAGGAACAATCCAAAATACCCTATCTAGGGTGGGGTTCACAGTTAGCACAAAAGGATTAAAAAACTATGGAAAAAATGTGCAATTAGCCACTTTCAAGTGTTTCATAGGCTATATAATTAGGTTTCATGGTTATATAAACTATACAACCAAACCATGTGACCATTGAAAACTTTTTATATATGGTTAAACTAAACATGTTCCTTAACTATGTTCTCTGGAGAAAATCCCTAAAATATCACCTTTTTCATCCTCAAAAACTTCTAACTCAATGGTATAAACCATCCAAAAAACATACCCCATAAAAAGGTTCCAATATGGGTGATACAAACTCATTTTTCAAGAAACCTCTTCCTATTACCTATCATTATAACCATGAAATAGTATAAAACCATAATAAAAACATCCATAACTCAAAATTTAAATCCATAACACCCAAAAAAATTAAAGAAAAACCATAAACCAAAATATAGTTCGAAGTAATTAATGAAAATGAAAACAAGGGTGTCACAAATAAAACATATCTCTATAACTTTGGGAAGAGAACATCAAGAAGGTGTTATTATATTCTCATTAGGGTTTAAAAGAGAGATTTCAATGATTACATAAGAATAACATGAATATAAGGTTATGAGAACATGAGAATAAAATTTCCAAACCATACCATACATATCAAAGTTCATAAAACTGAGTCATGGAATAAATCATGGAATTTAATAATACATGAATCATAAAGTAATAAAACTAAATAAACAATGTTATCATAACCATGTCATAATACATTTATTTTTGGCATAAAAATAAAAACAAAATATTGTGAACATGTATAAATAGATTCATGTTCACTCAATTCATTAATAACATGAAATCAAGACCTTGGTTAATCCTATGGACATGAAATAAGTTTAATTAATAAATAAGTGAACATTATATCAGGTTCAAACATAACATATAATTACCCCCAATGTAACAAATGGAGATAAAGGTCCTATGATTCCTTTGTTATAATGTTATCACCTTCCTTGGTTATAAAGTAACAACCATCCTTAGTCATAATGTAACAATCATCCATGTATATTACATAACCACCGTAAATGGGTATAATTTAACCAATATCAAATAATTAAAACTATACATATCTCATCCACATGATCATAAAACATTCATCATATTAAACTAATTAAAAATTGTGTTTCATAAACATTTCATCATTTCTTCATAGAAAAACACATCAAAAAAGAATATGTTTTATAAATATATTAAAACCATCATCATAATCCTCTAAATGAAACAATAAGGATAGTATTAATTTATTATACCCCTAATAATTTTTATGTAACATGAAACGATAAATCATAATTGTAAAATGATTTGGAAAGATCACTTAGAGCATTTACAGATGAAAATATCCCTTTTTGAAAATAAAAAATTTAAACTAAAAGTTCAAAAAACATTTTGAACATAATTTTATTTGAAAATAAAATTTGAAAATAGTAAATTAATCTCTACAAAAATGACTAGTAATTGTGGGAAAAAATTCATTCATTTCCTACATGATAAAATATATTTTCCTTTTAAATTTTTTGTAAAATAAAAATAACATTTTTTTCAAAATCATGTGAAGATTCATTTAAAAACTTTTTAAAAAAGATAATAAAGTGTTAAATAGACATTAAACAAATATGGAAATTAAAACATTTTTAGAAAACATTGATGTAGAAAAGACATCCTTTTTGTAAGAAGAGATAAATAAAGGCGATTTTCTTAAAACATTATTTTAAAATAGTGAGTAAATAATGTGGGAAAAATTAAATTAAAAAATTTATTCTCAAATAATAACTAGATAACAATAAATTTCATGATTTTATTGATAAATAGATCATATTTTTTCATCCTAAAAAGAGAAATTATAAAAATATCTGATAAACCAAGGGATTGTGTCATCAAACCCTTACGACTTTGATAAATTTTGAGTCATAAAATCCATTAGATAATGCCATAAAATAAAACCCTAAATTTAATTAATATATGTATATTGATGATATAACATGTATAAGGGTTATTATATACACATCATAAAATTATATAGGTTCATAACATAACATATGTCTCGAAGGATGAAAACTGAGATAAAAATACACTACCTTTTCTCTCAATATCCTTCTCAAATGTTCAAACCATCTATATTTTAAATATAAGTTTTTTTAAATCCATTATTAATAAATAATTATGTATATCATATCATATATTTTTTTACTTATGACCTCATATTACTGTTTTTATACCAATTCCTTAATAATATCCCATTTCAAGTAATGTTTTCTTTGTTCTTCATATATGTTTTTGATTTTTTATTTTTTTCCTCATACATTGATCATGGTTCCATAATATAAAAAATATTATCCATGATATAAATTTCATATATATTATTTATATATATATTTCTAGTGACAAATAATTATTTAAATGGAATAAGAAATACAATATTCATAGAGACTGTAGGATGTATGTACACATGAATGTTGTCTCCATTTTCTCAATGGATATAATCAAAGGTAGAAAAATAATATATCCCAATAATAGATTTATTATTATAGAATATATATCAAATGTTTTTATTAAATTTATCAATATTAAATTCCATGTAAAGTGTATGTGAAAACAATAATCACATCGCTTCCTGTGGTGGTAGTCTACTATACACACGAGCGACATTATCATATTCCAACTTAATGGAAAGTTAAAATGAGTATGTAATATTATAATTCCATAAGTATATTAATATAATTAATATAATATATAAACATTAAATAAATCACTATATCTGTCCATGAGAGGTTATGATGGAAACAAATTATATCGATTCACGAGGAGATAATACAACATACACACGATCGATAGTTTTTCCAATAATATAGAATATGATATTTTTTGTAAGATATTACATAAAAAACATATAAATATTTGTTACAGGTTTTATTATGTTTTAACTTTTAACAAATGAATAAAATTTTTAAGAGGATGAGTAAAAAGATCGATCTTAGTGAAGATAATTACCTTCCATTAGAACAACCCCATTTGGATCTATAATTAAAAACACTAAGAATGCTATTTTATGATGAAAAAAACCAATATAACATGGACAAGGATGTTGGGGAATTTTTAGGTAGGTTATTTTAATAAATATGTAATAGGAGTTGTGAATAAGTGAGTGTAGGAAGTTCCCTTATTTAATTCTGGAGGAGTGTTATTGTAATAAAATTCACAAAACAATTCAATAATGGGAATTAACCCTCCCCAGATATTCCACCAAAATTGTAAATTAATGGAATTAAGGGAAGTTATGTTTAGTACACATATCTAACACACCAAAAAAACACATTATTTAAACATATTTTTCCTTAATATCTATGTTTCCTTGGACCATTTTATTTTTCACTTCAGTAACAACACTTTTTTCTAGGTAATTTATCTTTGATAAAATGTAATAAATGTACTTAGTTTGATAAGTTTTACTGACTTAATAGAAATATAAATTTAATTTTTTAAAATAAAAATCATATGTATGTGGGAAACTATTTTAAACACACGCACATGAACGAACAAAACCCTATTTTACCCTTTACCATGGTAACAATGTTTTTACTATTTTGTGATAAATATAATTATTATAAAAGGATAATCTGTACATGAATGGAATATGGTCGATATTATTAATCATATAACAAAAAATGGATAATTTTATTATTTATAATAATTTTAAACAACTTAATAAAATATTAAATTTTATAAAATAAAATTACTCCAAATTTCAAGCCTATTTATTTAATTTGTCAATAAAAACATCAAGAAAATTGAGTAATTTCAATATATAATTTTCAAACATATGTATCATGCTATATTTATATACAAAACTCGTGAAAAATAATAATTAATTCAATTAATATTAAATTTATTATTTTGATATCATTTATCTTCTTTTAAATTTAATTAAATAATTGCGAATTTGGAATTGATTTAACATTTAAAGATATTATATAATTACTAAAAATATAAATAAATTTCCATCAGGATATTAATTCAATTATTATCAATGTAACTAATAATATTCATTACCATATTTCTATTATCCTTATGTGAAAAAATAATTGAAATTTAAATGAAAGATTGTGGCATTTTTTATTTTTAGTTAATTAAATTATTATATTAGTGACATTTATTTAAAAGTTTCTCATAAGAACATAAATAAAAACCAATGCCACATTTACATGGATATAAATTAAAGAAATACTATCACCATTATAAAAAAGGTATTTTTTTGTTATCTAATTAAATTTTCTACCGACTCGGGGATTCCCTTATATATTGATTAACAACCATCACTTTCACAACCATCTATTTCATAAATTATATTATCAAAAAAATTCTTTCCCAAACATCATCCATACAAGATTGAGATTGACACTGATTTACATAAAATTCCTCAAATGGTTACACTTGTATAAAGGAATGAAACCTATTATTATAAATAAAATTCACTTGGTGATTTTTATTGAACCCAATATCCATGATAATCTAATGAACAAAAATGAATAATATCCCCTAAATTAAGGTTTTTTCCTAATTGTCCTTCAGATTGTTGATAAAAATATGTAATGAATATTCATTGGGTACCCAATTATAACTAACGGGTTTTCAAAAAATTAGATGTAAATATGTAATAACATGAAGATACATCATAAAGTCGGACATCATGAAATTTTATTACCTCTTTAACATAAATCTTATATGGTTTGTCAAATGATATATTATCAAGTATAGTAAAAATGTGATGATTTAGTCAAATGATATACAATAACCTTCATCATAATTTTACCTCGATATTTCTTATAATCTAACAAGAAATCCCTGAATATATTTACCAATTTAAATTACAAAAATAAAAAAGGTTTAAATATTAATTTTTTTTAATTTAAATTGATGATAAGTGAAAAATTTCACAATAACTTCACAAAAATATAATTTCATTGCATCCCACCCAAAAAGTTCCCAATAAACTCTATACATATTAGTAATATAATGATGAATAAAAATGATGATATATGATATTTAGTCCATAATTATTTCATTAAATGGGAATAATAATTCACAAATAATCATTTTCTAAATATGACGACTCTATCTTTATCGATGTAAAATTATATAAATTTTCCTTTCCTTGAAATTTTTATCTTTTCAGGAAAAACTTATCCCTCCTTTATTTCATTCATAACTCTCTCTGATAATGGCTACCCCACTGACACTTAAAACAAAACATTTTCCCTATTATAATTCCTTATTTTAAGACCAAATATTCACTTAATGAATACTAAAGGATAGTGTTCCAAATATTTTGTAGCTAATGACACTTTATCATTTTTAGTGAATGAGTCTTCTACCTGGTTTTCTTTTCATTTATGGTAATTAATTTTGCAGTAAAAACAACTAAATATTTCCATCCATAGTCTTTGACTAATGTTAAACTTTTTTTTATGAATATATAAGTAAAAAATTAATGATTATTATATATTTCAAACATTACTACATTTAAATGTTCTCACAAGTATTTTTAAAGTAAAAAATTACAACCAATTAAAGATCATGTGTTTTATTATTTATCATATGGTGTTTTATTTAACATAAACCCTAAATAATTACCTAATCATTATACCATAAAACACAACCAAATCCCTTCAAAAAAGAATATATGTATATTGAAAACTCTCAGATTATAGATGGAATGGAAAAACTTGAGATTTATCAAATCTTATTCCTAATTTATAGAAACATTCATCACAACATTTCATCCAAATGAATTTAACTCCTTTTTTGACTTAACATATTTAGTGGTTATATAACTGAAAACTTTTCTCAAAAAAATATCTTTAGTAACATTATAATCCAAGAAAACTAAATATACTTGTTACTTTGGTAGGTCTTGGATAATATTTTAAAATATTTGTTTTATAAGGACCAATAGATATATATTATTTAATTACATTATATCTATGGAAATAAATATTCCATGATAATAATTAACATTTAGTAAAATTTCCATAAAACATATATTGGCTTTATATTTTAAAATAAATCCTATAATTTTTACCAATGTCTTCATAGCATTGAGGATATAATGAGATATTTCTAATAAACAAAACCAAAAAATTTCCCATTAATTCCTAGAAAAAGAAACTCATATGTTCTATAAATAATGAAATATTATTATTTTAACCCAAATTGTATAGCCACAAACTCATAATTCCCAAACTATATAAAAATAATCAGCTTAGATATTTCATTCTATTTGTTATTCATTTAATCATACATGAACCTGGGATCAACCATTCAAGATACTGACCTCCCAGGAGCTGATCAAACAAGTCATCTATATAAGTAAATGGATACAAATTATTAATGGTGATGATTCTCAGTGCTCTTTAATTAATGTTGAGACTTATGTAACCATATCTATTTTTAGATAACAAAAAATAAGGACCCCAAGGTGTCGTCAATGGGGGAATAAAATATTTATCAAGAAACTATATTAACTAAATTTTAAATTCCTAAATATCCACTAGATCAATTCCTTATTGTTGATTTGATATTGGGTTATCATCAGGGACTATAAAAATAATAAATTTAATCTCACAATCTATTATAATATAAATAAATTCTTTATGAAATGTTTTTCATATATTGTTTTACTATATGTATTTCACAAATTTCAATAGTTTCTTTAATCTCAATAATATTTGAAATATAAAATTCATTTCTATACATAATCAATTTTTTTCTTCATTATATTTTATATATGGTATAAATTCAACCATGTATACAAACTGAAAATAAGTTGGAAAAATTAATTATTTTTCTCTGTAAACAATCTTCATATCATAAAAATAAATTTTATCCATACATAGAATATCATCATGCTTTATATGGATAATACAATAAGGTTTGTAGGTAATTTATTTCCACATATTATAAAATATATATTCTTATTATTTATTTGTTCTTTAATAGTACCCCTAGATTTATTTAACAAAAATCATGGATTCATTTACAAAGTTAAAATTTAAAATTTAATAGATAATTTAATATAAATGAAAAAATGTGTAAAAACTAAATCATAAAAGACATTAGAATAATATGAATAGGAAATTAATGTACCTAACACCACCATCATGGATGATATATTATCTGATGAAGCAGATCCTAAGGATTTAACCACAAATTTCTTCTTGTGATTTTGATGAATTCAATAATTTATTTCAATATTTATGAAATTAATCAAATATTTACGCATATATCTTCAATTAACACATAATATTGTCAATATTTAATTATTTTTATGATATTTTTATTTTTATTCATGAGTGACATGTCTAAACATACCACATAAGAAACACTTTTTAGTCATCAATAAACATTTCCCATGATTCATTTTACCAAACTTATGAGAGATTGGGAACATCATTTGCATACCTTTAGATTTCATTGATGGATGCTTCCACACTATCTTCTCTCTGGATAAATTTTATTAATTTTTTTCATGAGATTCATTATCATTAATAAACTAAAATTCTACTTTATTATTACCCTAAACAAGATTTTTTTTAACATTTTAATTTGTTATAAATTAATGGTAATTAATAACTAATCTTCAATTATGAGTTAAAAATATTGACTTTCTAATCACGGTCTCAGATTAGAAAATTTGTGTATCCTTACAATTAGGGGATGAATCATTTATAAATAGCTAATATAACATCCTTATTATACCTCACAAAAAAGTATTTATTTTTCATTATATTTATAATAACTTTAGTAAAAATATTTCTCGTGGAAAATATTCATTAATTCATCCCATTACACATCATCAATATCAAATATTTATATGATATTCATAATTTTGGACCAAAAATGACCATATTATCTTTTAAAATGATAAGTAATAAGAATTTTGTTTTTAAAGAGAACCTCATGTATTTAAATATCATCTTAATGTATTTAACATATGCTTCAGATATTATTGGGTCAGATGATCTAAAAAATATGGGGGTGTTGTTCCACTAAATTCTCTAAAACTATCATCTTCTAATATGGTGAACATGGTTTCTCCATCACATAGATAATACCATGTGTTATATCCAAATTCAACTAATCCATTAAAAAAACACCCTTATCTATTTTAATTCAAAAAAATCCTGGTTGTGGATTTTGATACATATTACCCTTATGGAGCCTTACTACTTTATCTTCCCATTTTCTTTTATGGAAAACCATTCAAAAATGGTATAGAATATATTACTAATCATGATAAAATTACAATTATATATAATGTAAACATAAATTAGATCCACTTAAGGGTATATATATACATGAAACTGACATATAAGGTTATCCAGACTCCAATATGATACAAACTATAAATTCAAGATCTTTATTCAATAAAAAATTTATTTTTTAAATTGGATTTTAATTTCTTACATTCATGATTACTTTTTATGGTTTATAATTTTAATGATTTTTCAATAATCCTTACATTACAATAGGATAGTTTCAAATAGTATCCATTTTTTAACAATATAATAACTTTAAAATGAAACATGTTTTCTTTTGTTGAAAATCGATCATAATTTTCATATGGACATCACCATTATTCATACTCATCCTTAAACCCTATGAAAAAAATTTTAAGGATTAATATACATAAAAAATTCTCAAAATAGAACATATAAAAATTAATAAAGAAGCTAGGTAGTCCAATTCAAATCCATGAGATTATATAATAATTTTTTCTTCAAACATACTTAAAATTGAGATCAAATAATTAAAAACAAACAAATGAAATCAACTTTACATATGAATTTTGTTTATAAAACAAATTTTTAGAAAAAAATTAAAAATCATTATCAAGACATTTTCTTATAAAAATTGAGATCCCAAGAAAAATATTTTCGTAAAATAAACGTTTTTACATTTAAAAAGATTAATTATTCTATTAAAACCCAATAATTATATTTCTATATGAAATAGAAATATATCCATAAATAGTATATAGAAATCAATGGAATTTCATGATGTTAATATAGGATATTACATTCATATAAACCTTTATATAAAAAATACATTAATCCTTACAAATGGAATATCATACTCATTTAATTCCCACATAATTCTTTAGAGATCATAATCATTTCCTATAAGGACCCAGCCTTAAACCTTACTTAATCTTGAGTTATTACAAGATTACACATTGAGTATCTTTTCAGGTTTAGAGTTTTAGAGAATTAAATCATAAAACTTGCATTACATTCCACATTTAAACAAAGGGGTTACATAAAAGATAATATTAATTTTTCCCATCAACGGAAACATATTTAAAATAAAACATGGATTCTTTCTTTAAACTTCCTTGACACTATCATCATATCATGTACCCTTCCCTTGACCTGTGAAAAAAATTTCAAAAACATGGGATGAGCATAAAAATCTCAGTAAGGGATAAAAATATGGAAAGGAAACATGAGTACATGTATACATAATAATGAAATCATACTTTACCCATAAAACATAAGCACTTTAACATACCTCATAAAATCATGAATAAATCATAGAAATCATAAGACATAAAAGGAAACTTGAGGCATTCATAACATTCTTACGTAGGGAGTAACCCTCTTGGTTACGTTTGGAATACCCACCACAGTATATTCCCTAAATCTCTTCAGAGAAACCTTAACTTTTCACTCCTTCGTGTTACCCAATGCATTGGAGAGCTATATCGGGCTCACCCGCCCTTATTTTATCATGGAACCACCTGTCTTCATAACAATTCCCAAGAACAATAACATAATCTTATCACATAAAACATGCATAAAGGAAACATAACATTTCCACATTTAAATCACAAGATATCAATAAAACACATTGATATAAAAAACCTTATGAAAACCATTTTCAAGACCAAAATAAAAGAAAAGTAAAAAATGGTATTTATTTTTCTTTTAAAAAGAAGGTATGGCTTGTAGAGGAAGTCAAAAGTCAAATAATGGTCACGGCGGTGGAGAAATCATTGTCGCCGCATATGTATGACAAAAACATTCCCTTTTGTCGCTTTGTAAAATACTTCGTATAAAAAAGATTCCTTTTGGATAAAAGTAAAAGTAAAAGGGTTTTATACACCGTATAAAAGAAAGTTGTGTATAAAACAAAATATGCCTCAATGAAAGGATATTGAGACAAAGTCCCTTACAAAGATAGTATCCTTGGTTTAAGGACAAATCAATTACATAATTATGTGTGACAAAATAATACACCAAATATAAGTGGATATTAAGTGTAAAACAATCAGAGGTTATTCACACATATTCATAGAATTAAATATTCAAGGAGTACATGTTTATCCCAAAGAGTCAAATTTGGGTTAAGAAGTTCCCTTGCAAAAATTTGACAGCCTAACGGCGTCACTACAAAATTCAGAAAATGAGTTGATGAGAGATAAAAAGGGTATCTCATCACATGGACATAAAATTTAAATCAATAAGGATATAGAATAACATATCCCAACATAATAGTATGTTAATTAAAATACATAACAAAAGAAGTCTTTAAAAAAGAGGAGGGTGAAAGGTTCCCTTACCGACATGGGAATCTTTCGAATCATATGCCACGTGAAAGAAGGACAATACAACATTGATGTAAATACTCATAAATGAAATTATATTACACAATGATTAAAATAATGGGCAGTACATACACCACTCAAAGGAAATTATCGCAAATGTAGCATAAATCTCACGGGAATAAAAGTGAGATGAAAAATCTCTTACGAAAACTCGACAGGCTAACGGCGCCACTTAAAACTTCTAAAAGGGATTGATGAGAGGAAATATGGTATCTCATTATATCAACATAAAGTTTACAGAAAGTGTAATATAAAATAACATCCCCCAACATAACAAATATGAGCTTAAAATAAGTGACATAAAGGAGAGTACTTAATATTAAAGAGAGAGGTTGGATCTCTTACGAAAATTCGGCAGCCTAACGGCATCACTCAAAACTTCCAAAATGGATTGATGAGAGATAATAGGGTCTCTCATCATATGAATATAAAAATTACAGTAATATTAAAATAAAATAATATCCCAATAACAATAAAGATGAGCTTTAAAAGGAATGACATAAAATAGTGTACTTTAAAAGAAAGAGAGGATTCGGATCCCATACCTCAAGTCCAAATTGTCTTGTTCGTTTCTTTATATTCCTGAATAATAAACTTTGTTCAATTTATAATTACCTAAGGACCTCCTTTAAATATTATTATTCAGTTCATATCACATATTATAATGTTATAATAATTTTTTAATAATGTTAGTTCATATCAGACGTTTTTGTCGTTGTTTGGTACATCAGTCAAAAATGAACTTGTTTGAAAATAATTTTCCATGTAGTTATAGGTACATCATATCCAGAATAGTATTGATGTTTTAAATATCATATATATCCAGCATATATTCATTTTATACTATTCCATATCATTTGGTGATAAAAATTAAAAGCACCGTTCATGGAGACGGTAGACCGTACGTACGCATTAACGCTACTTTCATTTTTTGTCATATTAATGGAATTAAAACAAAATGAGAGATATATATATATATATATTATAATTCCAGAATGATATCCATAATTTAGATGTAATATATTTCATATATATCCATTATATATATGTACTTATAATAGTACATAACATTTTGAGATAAGAAATGAAATGTACCGTTCATGGAGATGGTAAGCCGTACGTACGCATGAATGCTACTTCAATTTCTATTTCATATTTAATGGAAATAAAACATAATGATACATAATAGTATTTTAATTCCAGTATGGTATAATATATAATATTATTAAATATATCCTTTATACGTACCACATATGGTATTAATGAATCAAGTCACTTTGAGGGGGCGGTAGTCCGCACTTCCTTAAATGAAGATATCGTGTTTACCCATAATGGAAACCATAAAGGTATTCCATAAATGAAAAATACAGAAGCTTAAGTAAAACATAAACATATTATATATCATATATAAATATAGTGACATCCTAATGGCCACCTTTTAAGGTGTTATATGAGTGTTGAACAATCATCGTTTCGTGAGGCAGAAATTCGCCATCCACAGAAACAGTATGTTCTTTAACCATTTGATGAAGGTGTGTGTAAGTGTAGCTCAAAAACTTATTATAAAAATATCCTAGTATATTTAAGATACTGTAGTTGTTACAAAATAAATGAATAAAAAGAGTTTAGGGGGTTGGAGAAGAAAAATAAAACAAAAGAACACAAGTGAAGACATTACCTTAAAATCGGGTAACTCCCTTTGGTTTGAGCTCAAAGGCTTCCTTGGGAAGACTTCTGCCCAAAGTGAGGCTTCAAAAAGTTATAGAGGGGTTTGGAGAGACAAAATGGGCAGGGTTTGGCCGAGTCAAAGGCTTTGGAAGTGTGGGTAAGGAGGTAGATGTGGGGGCCTTTTATAAGAGGAGAGGAGGGGCACTCTTGGAAAGTAAGGAAATGTTACATTATTTTAGAATGAGTTTCAGATATTAATGGTCCCACATTGATGTGTTTCTAGGATAAGGTGATAAGAGTTCTAAATACACCCATCCAATAGGTTTTTTACATGTGTAGGTCTTATATTTTACATTATCTTTCCATTTTATTTAAATCGTTAAATAATGAGGTCATTGCTACATCATCATGATGTCATAAATAATTTAATTTATTTAATGTCTAAAAATTATAAAACAAATACTATGATGTAGGAAATAGTTTTATATTTCCAATGAATATTTATAGTCAAACATCTGACTTGTATAACCCCATGTAAAATTTGTTTTAGTAAAACATCTCATGTTTGTGTCATTTTTACTTTAACATTAAATAAAACGATATTTATGTCATTTTCCAACCAAAGTGGCTCCATGGGGTCCCCAAGTTGACCCATGGATTGTCTTGGTCGGACATGACACATAAAATGAGGGTAGGACATGTTTCTAGGTCATTTCATTTTATTAAAACATTATTCTTACCTTAAACTACACTAATTATCTCTAATCGCGATTAAAAACTTAATAAGTTACTATTCACCAAAAAATTATTTTAATCCAATTGAACCACATTTTACTTCTTAATTACAACCATGTATGTTGGATTTTTGAAATTCAAAACACAAAGATGGAAAATTTTCATTTAAATGGAAAAATCAGTTTTTATAAGTACCACTTAATGGTTTCACAATTCATCAAAAATTGAAGTTTTTCAGAAAATTACCAAAAGTTCACCCTAAGCTATATTTGATATTCCGAATTCAAAAATGATGTCTATTTTACAAAATTCAAAACATATAAGTTTCATTAATTAATTTAATAATTAATTCCCGCTGTCAAAACAAATATCGTGTTTTTATGAAACAAAATGTATCAAAAGATTGACACTAGTTTAAGTCCGATTTCAAAGTGAAATTAATTACAACGACCACTATTGGATTAAATGGTAAAAATATATTCTAATTTCACATTAAAACCAATTCAAAAGATAATATAATCATATAAATAAATTATATTAAAAGAGGTTTTGAATTAAAATACAAAATTTTTCACTATTCATTAAAAATTGAACTTTTTCGGAAAAATACCAAAAATTTACACAAAGTAAGTTTTTATGTCCCAATTCTAAAGAAGAATTTTATTTTGTCAAATATAACACATAAAATTTTTAAAAAGTGGATTTAAAAGAGGTTTTCCATCAAAAGGTGGTTAATCGACCTTTTAAAGAATATTAGAATGTTTACGCTTAAAATTGGATTCATTTGAATTTTTAATCCTATAATATTTATTGTAAAAAGTAAAAATATTTGACAAAAATATATAATCATTTTGTAGTTAGTTCTGTTCATTACCGCCATTATAACGTCTAGGCGTTAACTACTATTTAAAATAATATTATTTTATTATTAGAGTGCAACGTAAGATTCCCAAGAAACTCATTGTTGCGTGTTGGGTATGCCATCGAGCATAGAATCCCCTTTAAATTAATATTAATATTTTATTCAAAAATATGGATAAATATAAAAATGTCATATTCTTTATTTACCTGGGGTGTTACATCCTTCCCCCTTTTGGGAATTGCATCCTCGCAATTTTAAAATTGAGCTTGGAAACATCCTTGAAAGTCCCACATCGGAACAAGAGTCGGTAAAACAATCACTTTAAAATAAAGAAAGATAAGTACAGAGGTCACCCAAGTTAACCCATACTAGGATTCCATGTAGTAAATCATGGACATGGAGGAGAAAACATAGGTTCATGTTCTGATAGAGAGTGATAGTAAACATGTCTAGGAGAAAGTTAACCACAAGAAAATCACAAACTTGTGATGGGTTAAATGGTATTCGATTCCCCAGTAGGAAAAGTTAATAGAAAACATTTTTGTTTTAAGTTACTTTTTATTGAGGAATTTATTCATAAGGAAACATAATCATTTATCATGTTGACTTTCAAATTTTATTAGATTCCTTACACAAACTCATATTTTCTCCAAAAGACGAGTATTTAGGAAGACTTGTTCACATTAAGAGTACTATAGTCAACTTCTAGAGAATCAACTAATCCACAAAAGAGAACTATATACTTCCCATGTCTTTAGACTTTAACCAAAACCAAAACCAAAAAGGTTAGTACAAGATCAGATAATCCAGAAAAGGATAACCCTTTATAAAAAGAAAATCTATTCTTAATCTCCAAAATTTGTCCAATAAAACCCAAAGTTTAACGAGGATCATTCGATAAACAATTTGTCCATAAAATTATTCAAAGTAAACCAAACTAAGATTGAAACCAAAATATTTGAAGGATTTAGTCACATAGCATTCCAAGTTAAATCGTAACATTTATCTCCAAAAACATCAGTTTCTCTTAATGTCTCGTATTGAAAAGTAATTAACCTAATCACATATCCTCCATGATAGGTTAATCATTTTCATAAATAACCCAAAATCAACTTACTCTTAATTCATAAAATCATCTAACTAAAAATAATCAATCAAACTAACCAGGGACTTCACGTAGTCCAGTGGGAGGTGATAAATACCAGTCGCACTTTGGTTGTGGGTTCGATTCCCGCAGCTTTGTCCGACGCGACGGGTTGTCACACGGTCTACGTGATGTCCTTTTTCCAAAACTACATAATTCTTAAAACATTCCCCAAAACGAGATAAAATCTTCAAAAATGATCATAACATATTTTAACCTTAAGTTTATCTCATTCCTTTCATTTTCCATCATATCATAGAGTAACCCATAATTACCTAAAAAGTAAGGATCATATAAACCCTAATGGTTACCTTAATAATTATTACCTGAACTTCCACATCGAGTTAGCCATCTCGTACATGATGCATTACAGAACATACCAAGGTACAAGTGGTTGATCATGACTCCTTGATAGTTGGTTTAGAACAACCATGAGTTTCCTTATTGAAAACCCCATTTCATCCAGTCTCTTAATCAGAGAACCACCACAGTTTCCTTCAAACCTATTGTCACTTTGGTGCCTGCTAGATCCATCCATTAACTAAAAACAGAAATGTCAGTGTGAGTATATCAACAAAACCATCATGTACTAATGAGGATGATAACCACTAAGATATACTTACTCATTAACTTTATCTAAAACTAGGACTCTTTCTGAAATCCTAACCATTATGGTAATGTCACTTATGCTTAGAGGATACCATAACCTCTAAAGTTATCTAAACTGACCTTTGATACCAACTATAAGTCCCCAGCCTTAAACCTTACTTAATATTGAGTTATTACAAGATTAAACATTGAGGATCTTTTCAGGTTTAGAGTTTTAGAGAATTAGATCATAAAACTTGCATTACATTCCACATTTAAACAAAGGTGTTACATAAAAGATAGTATTCATTTTTCCCATCAACGGAAACATATTTAAAATAAAACATGGATTCTTTCTTGACACTTCCTTGACACTATCATCATATCATGTACCCTTCCCTTGACCTGTGAAAAACATTTCAAAAACTTGGGATGAGAATAAAAAGCTCAGTAAGGGATAAAAATATGGAAAGGAAACATGAGTACATGTATAAATAATAATGAATTCATACTTTACCCATAAAACATAAGCACTTTAACATACCGCATAAAATCATGAATAAATCATAGAAATCATAAGACATAAAAGGTAACTTGAGGCATTCATAACATTCTTACATAGGGAGTAACCCTCTTGGTTACGTTTGGAATACCCACCACAGTATATTCCCTAAATCTCTTCGGAGAAACCTTAAAGTTTCACTCCTTCACGTTACCCAATGGATTGGAGAGCTATATCGGGCTCACTCGCCCTTAGTTTATCACGGAACCACCTGTCTTCATAACAATTCCCAAGAACCATAACATAATCGTATCACATAAAACATGCATAAAGAAAACATAACATTTCCACATTTCAATCACAAGATATCAATAAAACACATTCATATAAAAAACCTTATGAAAACCATTTTCAATACCAAAATAAAAAAAAAGTAAAACATGGTATTTATTTTTCTTTTAAAAAAATGGTATGCCTTGTAGAGGAAGCTGAAACTCAAATAATGGTCACGGCGGCGAAGAAGTCATTGTCGCCGCATATGTATGACAAAAACATTCCCTTTTATCGCTTTGTAAAATGCTTCGTATAACAAAGCTTACTTTTGGATAAATGTAAAATTCAAAGGGGTTTATACACCGTATAAATGAAAGTTGTGTATAAAACAAAATATGCCTCAATGAAAGGAGATTGAGACTAAGTCCCTTACAAAGACGGTATCCTTGGATTAAGGACAAATCAATTACATAATTATGTGTGACAAACAAATACACCAAATATAAGTGGATATTAAGTGTAAAACAATCAGAGGTTATTCACACATATTCATAGAACGACATATTCAAGGAGTACATGTTTATCCCAAAGAGTCAGATTTGGGTTAAGAAGTTCCCTTGCAAAAATTTGACAGCCTAACGGCGTCACTACAAAATTCAGAAAATGAGTTGATGAGAGATAAAAAGGGTATCTCATCACATGGACATAAAATTTAAATCAATAAGGATATAGAAGAACATATCCCAACATAATAGTATGTTAATTAAAAGACATAACAAAAGAAGTCTTTAAAAAAGAGGAGGTTGAAAGGTTCCCTTACCGACATGGGTATCCTTCGAAATATACGCCCCGTGAAAGAAGGACAATACAAAATTGATGTAAATACTCATAAATGAAAGTATATTACACAATGATTAAAATAATGTGAAGTACATACACCACACAAAGGAAATTATCGAAAATGTAGCATAAATCTCACGGGAATAAAAGTGAGATAAAAAATCTCTTACGAAAACATGGCAGGCTAACGACGCCACTTAAAACTTCCAAAATGGATTGATGAGAGGAAATAGGGTCTCTCATAATATCAACATAAAGTTTACAGAAAGAGGAATATAAAAGAACATCCCCCAACATAACAAATAGGAGCTTAAAAGAAGTGGCATAAAGGAGAGTACTTAAAAAGAAAGAGAGAGGTTAGATCTCTTACAAAAATTCGGCAGCCTAACGGCACCACTCAAAACTTCCAAGATGGATTGATGAGAGAGAATAGGGTCTCTCATCATATGAACATAAAAATTACAGTAAGAGTAATATAAAATAATATCCCAATAACAAGAAAGATGAGCTTTAAAAGGAATGACATAAAAGAGTGTACTTTAAAAGAAAGAGAGGAGTCAGATCCCTTACCTCAAGTCCAACTTGTCTTGTTCGTTTCTTTATATTCCTGAATAATAAACTTTGGTCAATTTATAATTGCTTAAGGACCTCATTTAAATATTATTATTCAGTTCATATCACATATTATAATGTTATAATAATTGTTTAATAATGTTAGTTCATATCATACATTTGGTGGTTCTCCGGCTCCCGTTCTCAGCGTCGTCGCTCAGTTCGACGTGTCGCTTCCAAACGAGGGCCGAAGGTGGATCCGGTTCGGTGAGTCCTTTGTGACCTTGCCTCACTTTCGGCAGGCTCCTTGTGTTGCTCGACGTCGATTCCGTGTTCCCGGAGGGGGAGGATGTGGGCTTCAGATTCGATGAGCTTTTGCAGGTTCTTCGTTTTGGTTGTTCTGGATATTTTTGGTGATTTGGGTTTTCGTCGATTGGTTTTGAATCTGGTGGATTTTTGCTGATTTCTGTCGCTGGTCCCTCTATTTTCATGCTGATTTTATCAACATCGCGAATGGCCTGCTTCGGAACCCGGTTAGGGTTCATCCGTGGTCTGATTGGAACAGATCTATGCCCTTGGTGGCGTTTCTGGTTCATGACGACTCGGATCCTCCCATCGGTGGATTTCCTTTGGTATAATGTTGGACTATCCAGTCTTGGTGATGATGGCGTTATCGCGTGTCCCTTGTAATGTCTTCTGAGCTTATGCACCGGTGATGGTGTGATTCCTCATGGAGTACGATGGTACTCTCCCATGATGGTGGTAATGTGTTGTTGAAAGCTGGATGCAATGGTGACTTTTTGATGAAGCGGGAGAGCTGTTGGTTGAATGTGTTGACTCTGCTGAATGGTTTTTGTTGAATGTGTTGACTCAGTTGAATGGTTTTTTGGTTTTGTGGTAATATGGTGGGGACTCTTGATTGGGTTTGGGCAAGATGTTCGCCCTCATCCATTTCCTTTTTTACTGCACTTTTTATTTCTATTTAATAAATGGTCAGAGGTTTTCCTCTGACTAAACTTTCCTGGTATATATATATATGTTATAATTCCAGAATTATATCCATAATTTATATGTAATATATTTCATATATATCCATTATATATATGTACTTATAATAGTACATAACATTTTGAGATAAGAAATGAAATGTATCGTTCATGGAGATGGTAAGTCGTACGTACGCATGAACGCTACTTCCATTTCTATTTCATATTTAATGGAAATAAAACATAATGATACATAATAGTATTTTAATTCCAGTATGGTATCATATATAATATTATTAAATATATCCTTTATACGTACCACATATGGTATTAACGAATCAAATCACTTTGAGGGGGCAGTAGTCCGCACTTACTTAAATGAAGATATCGCGTTTACCCATAACAGAAACCATAAAGGTATGCCATAAATGAAAAATACAGAAGCTTAATTAAAACATAAACATATTATATATCATATATAAATATATTTACATCTTAATGGCCATCTTTTACGGTGTTATATGAGTGTTGAACAATCATCGTTTCGTGAGGCAGAAATTCGGCATCCACAGAAACAGTATGTTCTTTAACCATTTTATGAAGTTGTGTGTAAGTGTAGCTCAAAATATTCTTATAACAACATCCTAGAATATTGAAGATACTGTATTTGTTACAAAAGAAATGAATAAAAATAGTTTAGGGGGTTGGAGAAGCAAAATAAAACAAACGAACACAAGTGAATACATTACCTTAAAATCGGGTAACTCCCTTTGGTTTGAGCTCAAAGGCTTCCTTGGGAAGACTTTTGCCCAAAGTGAGGCTTCAAAGAGTTATATAGGGGTGTGGAGAGACAAAATGGTCAGGGTTTGGCCAATCCAAAGGCTTTTGAAGTGTGGTTAAGTTGGTAGAGGTGGGGGCCTTTTATAAGAGGAGAGGAGGGGAACTCTTGGAAAGTAAGGAAATATTACATTATTTTAGAATGAGTTTCGGATATTAATGGTCCCACATTGATGTGTTTCGAGGATAAGGTGATAATATTCCGAAATCCACCCATACAATAGGTTTTTTGCATTTTTATGTCTTATATTTTACATTATCTTTCCATTTTATTTAAATCGTTAAATAATGAGGTCATCGCTGCATCATCATGATGTCATAAATAATTTAATTTATTTAATGTCTAAAAATTATAAAACAAATACTATGATGTAGGAAATATTTTTATATTTCCAATGAATATTTATAGTCAAAAATCTGACTTGTATAACCCCATGTAAATTTTTTTTAGTAAAACATCTCATGTTTGTGTCATTTTTACTTTAACATTAAATAAATAGATATTTATGTCATTTCCGGCCAAAGTGGCTCCATGGGGTCCCCAAGTTGACCCATGGATTTTATTGCTCGACCATGACACATCCAATGAGGGTATGACATGTTTCTAGGTCATTTAATTTTATTAAATCATTATTCTTACCTTAAACTACACTAATTACCTCTAATCGCGATTAAAAACTTAATAAGTTACTATTCACCAAAAAATTAGTTTAATCTCATTGAACCACATTTTACTTCTTAATGACAACCATGTATGTAGAATTTTTGAAATTCAAAACACAAATATGGCAAAATTTCATTTAAATGGAAAAATCAGTTTTTATAAGTACCACTTAGTGGTTTCACTATTCATCAAAAATTGAAGTTTTTCAGAAAATTACCAAAAGTTCACCCTAAGCTATATTTGATATTCCAAATTAAAAAATGATGTCTATTTTAAAAAATTCAAAACATATAAGTTGAATTAATTAATTTAATAATTAATTCCCGCTGTCAAAACAAATATCGTGTTTTTATGAAACAAAATGTATTAAAAGATTGACACTAGTTTAAGTCCTATTTCAAAGTGAAATTAATTCAAATGACCACTATTGGATTAAATATTAAAAATATATTCTAATTTAACTTTAAAACCAATTCAAAAGATAATCTAATCATATAAATAAATTATATTAAAAGAGGTTTTGAATTAAAATATTACATTTTTTACTATTCATTAACAATTAAACTTTTTCGGAAAAATACCAAAAATTTACACAAAGTAAATTTTGATGTCCCGATTCTAAAGAAGAATTTTATTTTGTCAAATATAACACATAAAATTGTCAAAAAGTGGATTTAAAAGAGGTTCTCCATCAAAAGGTGGTTAATCGACCTTTTAAAGAATATTAGAATGTTTACGCTTAAAATTGGATTCATTTGCATTTTTAATCCTCTAACATTTATTGTAAAAAGTAAAAATATTTGACAAACATATATAATCATTTTGTAGTTAGTTCTGTTCATTCCCGCCATTACAATGGCTAGTCGTTAACTACTATTTAAAATAATATTATTTTTTTATTAGAGTGCAACGTAAGATTCCCAAGAAACTCGTTGTTGTGTGTTGGGTATGCCATCGAGCATAGCATCCCCTTTAAAGTAATATTAATATTTTATTCACAAATATGGATAAATATAAAAATATCATATTCTTTATTTACCTAGGGTGTTACATTTCCCAACGTAACATATTTCTATATCTAGATCACCAAATATCATAAACAATATAAAAATGATCATAACATATAATAAACACGTATATTATTTCCTTTTCATCGTAAAATCTCATAAATTAATTAGTTTGACATGTTTTTAGAAAGACTTTCAAATAACATCTAAATATATATATATAAAGATCATTAAACTTTGTCAAATTTTATATCATAAACTATAAATTATTAGGAAATAGGGTTTTTTTTTTGAAAAAAAACATTTACAGGGGTCATATTAAATAGTAATTTCTATTATGGTGGGGAATTATTTTATGTTGTATATGTTAAAAATTTATTCCTTCCACACATTGGTAAAAATTTCAAAAAATCAATGCTTACAGAATGATTAAAACATTCCTTTAAAAACCTCCATAGAATTAAAAACATGGTTTAAAATTAATTTGAATATAAATTTCAAAATATTAACATAGTACATTAATTATTTTAAAGAACATGGATATAGAATTTAATTATATGATTTTTTAAAAAAATAAAATATTATTTTTAATAACAAACCTCTTACCTCAAGTCCAACATGTCAGGTACAATATTTAATCCAATATAATGAAATTATATGAATTATTTAATTTATTAAGAACCATTCTTAGTTTTAACACCATATTATTAAATTATTTATTTCATTTAAATTTTTAATTACTAAACATGTTATGTTCATATCAATTTTTTTGACATTGTTCGGTTAATAATTTAAAAATAACATTTGTGTGTTGACAATGGTCAATGATTTCAAAATCTAAAAAATGGTAACCATGACATGTTTATAATTTATTTAAATTTAATAATTTTTTGAAATATTCTTGAATGATTTCTATGAAAAAGGAATCACATACCTTTGGGGAGGTGGTGGTCTACATTTACACATGAAAAGAATTATCATTTTTTAATAGATTAAAAAGTGATAAAATATATGATATATTATAATGAAATAATGACATTTATTTTTTGAATATATTATGTATTAATTAAAATCATCTTAATAACTATCATTTTTTGGTGGTGATGGAAAATCAAACAAATCACTTCATCTTTGTGGTAATACACATGTACTACACACGATGTTATCATTTCTCATGGGATGTAAAATGAGATTAAATAGGGTTTTACAATAATAATAATAATATTTACCATATTTAATATACTACTATTTTTATTTCATTTTAGTTAAATAGTATTTGATGCAAGTAAACAATAAATAAATATAAACAATTCTATTTTGAGTTACTCCTTCTTTGAAAAACCTCCATTTGATTGAGCTAAAATACATTAGATAAGAGTTTTTTGTTAACTATAATGGATTTGGGATGTTGGAATTTTATCTAATATTGGGATTTGGGATAGGGATTTGTAGAAAAATCAAACATGATTTGTTTTAAAAAATGGTTGAACTTAGTCCCTTTATTTAAATTAATAATACATTTCGTAAATATTTTAGAGATAAAGGATAAATAATATCAATATAAATTATAAAATATCATAATTTTATTCATAATTTTATTTTTTTGACCATATGATATTTCAATTTTTTATTT
Organism: Viscum album; assembly: GCA_963277665.1. Classification (NCBI taxonomy): domain Eukaryota; kingdom Viridiplantae; phylum Streptophyta; class Magnoliopsida; order Santalales; family Viscaceae; genus Viscum; species Viscum album. Next base: position 1,570,825,391 of record OY728150.1, on the reverse strand, counting down.
CTATAATTTTTTTCACTTTTAAATCTATTAATAATGTATTTTTATTATAAGATATAGATAATTATATTTTCATTTTTATTATCGAAAATTGAAAATACAAAATATTGTGACACCCATGAATATAAAATATACACACATTAACTATACCACGTCCATCCAAAATATCTATTAAATTTTTTGTATATACATATTTATATAAATAATATCATTTTTAATAATTTCAAAATCATTTACCCAATTTTTCTTCTATTTTTCTAAATGTTTCACCATTAAATAGTAAAAGATATAGATAGTTATAATAAATACAAAAATAATAATAAAATATTTAAATATTTAGGATTTATTTTACTTAATGAGGAATTTCTTTTTCTTTAAAAATATATATATTTACTCACGTATATTTGATATAAACTTATTTAATACTTTAATTGCACTTTTCCAGCCTTGGATAAGAACGGCATAAGAATTTCATTACATATCTTGTTATATTAGTCAAGATTTCATATATATTAGTAAATATAATAAATTATAAATAACATTATTAATATTTTTATATGATATGCTTTTTCATTCTATGATATTTTCATTAGGACATAAAATATCACATTTCCATTGTTGTATAAGCACTAGACTGACACTAAAATGATTTTTATATCCATCATAAAATTAATTAATATATATATTTATCCAATTATTTTCATATGATATTTTTATAATAATATCATAAAAGAGTCTTAACATATGATTCATAAATTTTTATATGAAATTAATGTATTTAGTATATCATAAAAGAAAGAGTTTTTCATAAAAAGGATTTTTAATTATTCACCAAAAAATTAACTACATACAAAAAAATATAAAAAAATTATCATAATCTATATTTTACAAGATTAATAAAAAATTATTTTTAACTCATAAAATTGAAATTATATAATTTAAAAAATTATTATTTTATATAAAACTTATAACAAATGAAAAAATCATTTTTTAAAGTATAAAATATTCCCTACTCAAATGAGAATTCATAATTTTAGTATGTATCATAATAATATAATATATAATTAAAGAATTAAAATATATTTTGTGAATAAATAAAAAAGGTTACAAGATACAATACATAGATACATAGATGTTACAAGATACATTACTTGTGATATTGTCATGGTTATAATGAATGAAAATCCTGAAGGAACGATCAGTTTAGTAGTCTTGAAGAAACTAGATACATAAATGTAACAGAAATTACATTGAAAAAGGTTACAAGATACAATACATAACGAAAACTAAAAACTGCATCCATAAGAACTCAATAAATGATCTCCTCTTTATCACCTGTTGAAAGTAAACAATGAAAGGGGTGAGGTCAAATGCTCATTAATGGTTAAAAATAGTGTAAGAATGAATACAATAATAAGCTAATCATAATCAATCTGACATAATCAATATGGCATGGTGAATAAATAAAAAACTCATTCCATTAATAGACTGAGAATGAAACTGCATCCATAGATTTTTTTCATAGTGAAAACCTCATGTATAGTAAAACTGATAATTAATAAAGAGAATTATTATTAATTGGATTTCATTTATCTGGAAAATGAAACCATAATACCATAAAAACTATTTAGTTCTGTGGGTAGAAACCCGTCTGATTTTTGGAAACAAACTCGAAGGGTTTGTCGCTAATTGATTTGTCTCATGAGACCTACCGATGAATCGAGGGGATATAGAGGGCCCCACCAACCACTGAATTTCCAAATCATTATTTATACATTGATTCAATGCAAGATCAATATGCCTTTTGCAATATCCATATAGATTAGAGTATACTGATTCATCAATATTTCCATAATTAAAATAACTTTCCAAATAAATAGCGTGTGTAAAATGGTATACGGTTTAGAAAAAAACATATCCATGATATGAGATTATGGATATTTAATATAAATATAATTTCAAAGGAATATTTATCTCAAATGGACAGTAGGTACACCACATAAGGATTATTAGGTCCACCATACAAAGTTAGTCACAACAGAATAGTAGTTGAGACAATGTCTCTCACCATAATGTAATCGGTCGAATCATATAACCTGAACTTAATAACACTCAAAAAAATAATTTAATAACATGAATATAAATATAATAATGTTATTATATATAAAATTTAAGTACACATATACCACATACAATAAATAATTGGAGAACAATAAAAATCTCACAGAAATGAAAGTGAGATGAGAAACCCATTACAAGCATTTTGGCATGGTAATGAGTGTTATTGAGAGGTCTTAATGTGAGGTAAAGGGGTATTCCATTATTTATATTTCACAATGGAAGTAAGGTTAGGTTTGAAAACATACCCCATCATTAGGAATTAAAAATAAAAAGGGCAGAATATAGGGGAGATTCTTGAACAAAAGTGAGAGAGAGGATCCCTTACCTTTTGCTTGATGGTGTTCTTGACTTGTGATTTAATACCTAAATAAACAAATTAGACCTATAAATTTAAAAGTAAATAACCTATTATATATTTATATGATTTATTATAATCATTTTTAGTTTATTCAAGGCCTTTTTGATTAGTTATAAGGTTCAATTCCACTGTTCGGGCTCGTTTGTTTACTTGGTTTTAAATTATCGGTTCACTTATATTCAAGTTCGGATAAATATATAAGATGCATGTGGTTGTCCAGATATGAAGTTATATTCTATTAGTTAACATCTAATAAGATTACATGTTTTTAAATTTAATATTGTTACTTATAGTGATGTCAAATTATTATATATATAACCTTAGTGACAACCGTTTTGGCTAAACGGTGAGTTTGATTACAATGAACAAGTTTTGCTTTATAACTTAATACCATTTGTACAAAAGTATTACAGAACTAAAAATAGGATATATTAAATATATAATAATCTGGTTCAACCATAACACAAATGGTTTCATGGCCAGAATTAAAGATTATAATAGAAATTGATAAACTGTTGTCCTTGAATGTGATAAATTAGCACATCTCAAACGGTGCTTTCCTTTCTTTCAAATAAATGGTGGGGATAGGAGAAAAGGTAATGAAATATACCATTTTCATGAAAATATTCCAGTACATGTATGTTTCTGGATTTATCATACTATTATGGTGAGGAAAGAAACAAAAAGAAAAGAACTTAAGAGAATTGAAGGAATTGGAAAGAGGAATTTACCTCTTGAGACCTCCTCCTTTGAGAACCTCTTAAGGGGAGAGGTTTTGGTATTTTGAAGAGGATAGAAGGTTTTGGACATTGGGGAGGATCTTGGGGAGAGACTTGGGCATAATATCTTCAATGCAAAAGGCTTTAGTGGTGTGAGAGGAAGAGGGGGTGAGGGGTGCTTTATATAGTGTAGGGGAGAGGAGTTTTCTTAATATTATAATCATTAATTTATTATTTCCTCTCAAGAAAACCAATAGTGAGTATTATATGACCAAGAATAGTAATATATGCATGTTAGGTCGAATCAATTGTGCTTACATTAGTAGATCAGTATCAATGACTCAATTAATCCATTATTTAGCATTTATTGTGAATTATCGGATTTTAATATTCATAAAAATTTTAAGTATTTCAGAAAAATCCCGAAAATTCACCTTAACCATTTTTTGATGTTTAGAATCCAAAAATGAAGTCCATTTTTCAAAAATAATTTTATAAATATGATTAATTAAATATTTAATTAAAATAATTATTTAATTGAAAAATATAAACACTTAAAATATTCATCTTCATTTTTAAGGTGCCTAAATTCATTTATACATTAAAGGAAACGGATACCATTCATAAGATTCATATATAATATTTATAAGGGTAATTTTATATTAATAAGGGTAGGTTACTATTCATAAGGGTAGGTTACTATTCACTAAAAATTAAGTTAATTTTATCAGACTCTAATTATCATCTTGATCACAACCGTGTATGTTAGATTTTTAAAATTCAAATCATAGAGCTGAAAATTTTACGTTTTATGGATAGGTTACGGCTATCTCCTATAAGTAACAATGTTTTGTTCCATAGAGGCTTAGTGATTCTTGAAATATAGGCTATAAATAAAATTTATTTAAGAGAAACATACCATAAAATGTTTGGGGTGCTACAGCTCATGTGAGCTTAGGGAGCTGTAATGACCATATCATCAACATCATAATCTTCTAAAATTATCAGGGCATCCTCAGACTGTAATCCATGATTAGAAGCATAATATGATATGTTCCACACATAGGTAAATACTAGTGTGTATTCCCTGAACAAGGAAAACACTATTGGGTAGTCCATGAACAAGGGTAACATTATTGTGTGAACCCTAATCAATTGAACTGTCAGGAATTTCATTCCTACCATAACCAAGATATGTAAGACTCCTTCCTAATGCGTAAGACCAAAATTAAATTTTAATCCACCTTAGTGTAAGCCCCATTATCACTCCAACATTTCAAAAATCAGGACCCAATAATTCCCATTGGAATATCATCTTTCCTCACCCCTGAGAGGATTGAGAGAAAAACATAGCTATGACGACTCTGATTCCTTCCATAAACATGATATGTATGATTCCTCTTTTCAGTCTGACTTCTATATAAAGAATCCCAAGGGTTTTCCTAGTACATGATTACCACATCCATATAAAATTTGGATAATCTTTATATACACCTTGTTTCTCACACTGAGCATAGATAACATGGGTTTACAAAGCTACAATGAACACCTCATTGTTATCATGAATCTCCATTATCCATGGAATCCCAGGATGTAATCCCTGATGAGTGTCATGATATAAACATATCAACACACATGGGAATCTACCTTTTGGTTAGTCCAAATGGCATGAATGAACTAAGACAACACTGATTCTCACCATAACTCGTATATGTAGGATGTCTCCCCAAGACTCAAGCCTGAATACCAAGTTCCATAGAGAACTCATATATTTTCATTACATACAACATTAAAATAAATGGGTTTAACAAACTATGTGGGTTTTTATTCCATCTTTACCAGTATATATTGGATGCCTTATAATGGATCAATCCCCTTATTGGAATATCAGCTACCTCCATATGTGGCATCAAATCCTAATGTACCAGGTTATATGGCTTCAGCATACAGAGTAGTTATCCATCACTCAGAAATAGATTAATAACTTCATATACATACATATGTATTCAGTAAAATGTCTCCCTTTATCATATTAATTAATGGTACCCACTTTATTTGGTATACAAATATAATTAACCTATAACCATTTTTCATGGTAAAGGGTCCCATACCAAGATTAGGAAGAGATTCACGAACATATCATAAATCTATAATAGAGTCCCATAATACACATAAATTCCCCAAAAAGGGTGTGATGAGAAAGATCTCCTAACCACTTGACTAAATTGAGTCCCTGAGATTCATTGGTTCTGAAACCCCTAGTGACTACCTTCCATTGGAAAGAAGGTTTGTAGCCAGTTATGGATGAGAAAACAATTGGTATTTTTCAATAATAATGATAGTGATTTCATAATATTAATTATTTTTGAAAGATATAAAACCCCCCACAATAAACCATTGGGACAAACTAAACCCACCTTAATAAGGGTTCCCCTGTCATCTCTCCTCCCTTGAAACAAATGTATTAAATGAGATTTATAATTATACATTATTATTAAAATTCATAATTTTATGTAATAATTTTACAAATCAGTTTTTTTAAATGAAACCGGGAATAAAAAATTGATATCAACACTTTATGTCAATGTAGAAATCTCCCTTTTTATAATGACAATGCAACTCGCATTGTATCTAACTGTGTCATTTAGATATTAGTAAAAAATACTAAGGTTATGATGGATAACCATACATGAATTTAGCAATGTGTTATTCTGAAATATGATTCTCCTATACTAGATCTCTTTATGAAATATAATCTCTCAACATTTAGTGGGACTACTAATCCAATGATAATTGATAAATGGATTACGCCCCTTAAAAATATATTTATAACATTGGTAATCAATGAAAGGTAAAATGTTATAATTTCATTGTATAAATGGTAATTCTGAGTAATGGTATTCATCATCATTCATTGATTTATAAAAACATGAATAATAAATTGTTTTAAAGTAATATAATAAAATTAAGATATAAGTCCTTAAATTAATGTAAAAGGATGAAGAATATGTTACTGAGTATAAATACCCCTTTTCAAGTCTAGATAGGTATGTTATAGTTTACATTTTCAAAATATAATTCAATATTTACCATTTATATTAATGGATTAACCAAAGTCTCTAAAGGGACCAATATGATAATATAGATTCTTAATATTTTGAACTAGAGTTATAGATGATAAAAACTGACAAGAAATTCTCTAGATCACATATATTATATTGGAATAATGTTATGAAGATGTAAACTAAACATTAAGAAAAATGGAATGTGTAAAAGATAATAATAAGAAGATGATGAATCAATTTCCATCATTTAATGGTTGTATATTTAAACATCCTATAAAATACTTGAAGGGAATGGGATTTTGTTAAAGGTGTAGTGAGAAGGGTCATTTGGATCATGAATTAATTTTAAATAATAAAATTAATATATAAAATTATTTAGCTATAATGAAATGGTGAATTATTTACACTAATGCACCTAGATTCAAAAGAATATAACATTTAATAAGTTGAGAGGAGAAGGTTCATCTTATCCAATCACTATTATTGATTTGGTAGTTCCAAATAATGAGTTGGAAAGTACTTTAATTGTATCATCAAATTTAGAGAAATTTTTTTTATATATTTTAACTATTTTATATCTTTCATGTTTGCAATGAAAATTTTATATTTAAATTTAACTTTAATATGTGATTTCTAAGTCAAAAAACTAATGGAAGTTTCACTTAAAAACATATGTTTCCTGATGTCTCCATTATGACAAATACACATTCCCTATTTTTTACTTTATTATCATACCTATGGTTGAATTTCATATAATCTCTTTTATAGATTGGATTTGAAACTATTATGTGAAAAATTTCTTCAATGAGAAGGAAATTATTATATGTGATGAAGATATGGAATTCATTATCATTAGATCATGGGAACATCCACCCCTAGTAGCTAATCTTAAAGAGATTCTTGGGGAAGAAGAGAATACACAGCCTATATATGGAAATTGTAATAATCAAAATTAGGATGTACCTATTGTATTGGAATACATTGATTTATTGTTATGGGACTTACATAGATATCCAACAGACTTCAAAGTCGGGTTTTCCAATGATCTAATCCCAAAGGAATTTTCTATATCAAATAATCTATAGATAAGGTCCAATATAGAATTATTGGAGTTAAAGAAAAAAATAGAAGGGTTGTGTGGTAAGGGATTTATTCACACTAGTGTTCAATTATGTGGTTCCATATTCTCTTTGTTAAAAAAAGATAGATCCATGTGGTTGTGCATTGATTGTATGGAAACAACAATTTTAAGACAGAGAATAAGTATCATCTATCTCACATTGATGAATTTTTTGATCAACTTCATGGATCTAAATATCATTCTATTATTGAACTTCATTCTAGGTATCATAAATTGTATGTATTGAATTAATACACATCGAGGTCAACCTAAATTAACATTCAATGTGGGTGGGATCAGTATTTACCTTTGGTATAATTCTCATATAAAAATATTTTTAATAAAGTATTCAAATGGAGACGTAAGAATAATTATATGGAATGAGATTCCATACTCTAACTTATTATGATAATGTTATTGAAAGTAAACTGGTAGTCTGAGAAAATGTTGAAGAGAAAATAAAAAAGGTAATGACTATTCATCATCATATAAAAGTAGATCAAATATGGAAAATATTTTTTTGACAACTAGAGGAAATATTTATAATTTCAAGTGGTTTCTCATGTTTTCTTCAATTTATCTTCGTGGATGAGTGTTGTGAGGTTCATTATGAAGCGATAATAAAGCCCCATGTACATCAGACCCTTTAAAATTTTGGAAAGGATTGGAGAAGTGGGTTAAAAATTAGAAATTCCAAAAATACTATATAATGTATATGATGTGTTATATATATAATTGTTATGAAACTAAATTCCAAAACCAATGCATGTTCTCACCTCTGATAAAATTTAATTTTTACATGGTCTATATGACTATAAAGAGCCTATCAAAATTCTTGACTCTACAAAGAAATAATTGGGGGGGTAAGATTACTCTACCTATAACGGTACATTGGAGAAATAAAAAAATATATATGTGTTGACTAGTGTATATTATAATGAAAAACCAACCAAACTTTCTTAGAAACTCATATCCAGGAGAATTTTAATGAATATATTTTTACAGGAGAGAATAATATGACACCCAATACTCAATTATATTAAATATACATTATATTTTAACAAAAGAATAATAAAATTCACAATTTTAATATTTCATGGGAAAAAATTCCAATTTTTGGATGAATATCTATTTTGAACTTATATCATCAAAATAATATAGTAAATAATTTTTAAAAATGTACCTTACATTTAATCTTTTATGAATAATTAAAAATGTAGTATTTAAAGATTCCCTACATTATTTATAATAATTTTTAATAATATGTATAATTAAAAATATAATAACTATCAATTGGATATAAATAATCCTAATAACAATTTCAGGTAAAAAAGAAATACGTTTATGAAAAATGTTCATTTTTTAGAAATTTTTTTTACTTAAAATGGAATAATGCCTATCCATTTTAATTATATAATATTATATTGAATGATAATTAATTTAAATTAAATTATTAGACTATATTTAATGTTATATTAATTCAAATTCATATAGTGATGATTACTAGTCATGTAGTAATATAAGATCATCATTTTCTTGAAAATGTATTTGTTGAAAAATATATTTTTACAGGTTTTGTGAGTTTATTTTTAAATTAATTTTTTTCACTTATATGATTAGAATTTCATAAAAAATACACATTTTAAATAAACCTAATTAATAGTAGGTAATAAGTTCTAAATAATTTTTTATTGTATTGAATAGTGAAAACAAAACAAATTAATTACCCTACATATGGTTAAAACATGTTTAACAGCAGTTAAACCAAAAGATAAGGCAATGTTTTTATATTCAAAATGTTAAAACCTTATTAGATGGAATTTTTGGACATTATCCTTCACATAATTCAATATAAGGTAAATTGGAATCATATTTTTAGGGGATTACCTTATCCTTTTGGATTCTTTTGGGAAATTTCCAAGTGGTTTCTAAGAAGGTCCTATATACCCACTTATAAAATGGGAACCTCCTCCCCTTACATATTTACACCTATATAGCAATATATCTCAACAAAAAAATTTCAAAATATATCCCTAACTTTTTAATACACATTTTAATGGTCATTTTCTTCCTAAAATACCAACCACGAGTTTCTTAAGAAGAGATCCAAATGAGTTTTCTCGTAGAGAAGGTAATATTCTTAATGAAGCTCATTATTTTTAATTCTTTATTTACAAAGATCATTTATGTATCATGTAATACAATAACATAACACCATTATCTACCATATAATTTTATTTTATTATTTTTATGGTATAATTTTAAATTTTCTCCATCTCCATCAAATGTTATACAAATCCATGGCTCTTGTGTATAGTGGATTATTACCTCATGAATCGATATAATTTTATTTCCATATCCAATGTACATGGATAGAAATAATGATAAAAATAAGGAATCTATATGATACATATGACATAATATGAATTATTTATAATTAATATACTTTTTTTTCCTTTCCCTTTAACCCATTAATGGAACGATATCATCGCTCGTTACTGAATACTATTTAACTTCTCCACAAAGAGATGTGAATTATTTTTTATGTAAAACATTAATTAATGGAGATGAAAATGAATTTAATAAGTAAATATGATATTTATAACATTATTATAATTCTAGATATTATGGAACTATGTCTTACACAAGGAAACTAGAACTTTCATGAGAAACCATGAATGAGAAAATAATGAATTTAACAAAAAAACTATATTAATAATTGAATATTGTTATTGAATGGGTCATAATATATTATAAGAGGACCTTATGTTTGTAACACCCCAGAATATTTTAATTTAATTTCATTAAAAATGGGTTTTATTTAGTTTATTTACTTTTAAAAAATAAAAATAAATAATAATAATAATTTTAATTAAATTGATTATAAGTTAATTATACAATAAATTTTTATTGATAATTACATAGTGTTCAAAATAATTTTATAGCATTATATTTTAACATGGATATATAGTTATGAATGAATTTGAATAACAAAATTTATCAAAATGAGTGTTTGATAAAATATTTTAAATAAATAAATTTCTTAAAAAAAGTATATTAACTATTTCAATTACACTGATAAAATTTATTTAAAATGATATAATAAATACTACACATTTAATATATTTGGAATTATAAATTTTTATAATATTTAAAATTATTTGTTTTAAAATTATGAATTAAGATTATATTTACAAAATTAATACTATTTTAAATCTATGATGAAAATATACATATATATTTTAAACAACATTTATATCTATATGTATATGAAATGTTTTGAATTGTAAATTTTGAATAAACCATTTCTTAAAACTATTTGAAATATATTATTATTAATATAATGTGGTAATTTTAATTTAATATATATAGTGTACATATATATTAAGTAATAATTGCAAGTTTTAAATTTAAAATTTTGATTAGATTAATTTTTAAAATAAATAATTAATATTATGCTTTTATTTATAATGGTATAACTCTTTTAATGTTAAAATTTAAACTTTTAATACATGTGTTGTGATAAAATTTATATAAATTACATTAATTGAATTAATTAAATAGTGATAATGATTTATTACTAATAATTAAACAAAGAAGAAAACAAATTATAATATAAAGTGGTAATGATGGCATAAAAGTGGAAAACGTGATTGAAAAAAAGGAAACGTGATTGAAAAAAAGGAATAAGTATTGATAAGATAATAGATTATTAGATAATTTAGTGGATTGTTAGTTTAATATATATATAACTTTTGACATATTTAAAAGTTAAGATAATTGAGATATAATAATAATGGATTATTAAAATAACAAAAAGAAAGAAAGAAATCCCATGTGGGGTTTGAGATTTGGAAAAAGGGGGAGTCTACGCTCCGACTGTAGGTCACGAGTCCATATCGCTTCTAAGGTTTCCGAAAGGTGGGGTTGAGCAACATCGCAGCACTGAGGTTTTCAAGAAGGCTTGCAGGTCTCCTTCAAGGTGAGTTGTGCTCAAGGGTGTCTTCAAGAAGGTCCGACAGTGTTCACTAAGAGGAGTCAGTGTCATGCTCTGAGGTCTATCGCAGTCATTGATCAGGAGGTCGGGACTGAGTCGGGTTCAAACACCAGGAGGTGCGGCCTTGCAGTGGAGTCCGGTCCTAATGCTAAATCGGATCTAGGTTGTGTTTTTTCGTTAATGGTAGGATATTGCTGTCCAGTTTTTCTTCAAACTACAAAATTATGTTTCCTACTTTTCTTTTGGTGTTTTTGTCTGTTTATTGATTGATTTAATTTGTTATTTGTTTTGGTTTGTCCATTTTAGTTGGGTCACAATATATATATATATATATATATGTTTATTATACTTCTTTCAACATGTTATAAACATATAAATACTATATAGGATATTATTTAAAGGGGTGGTGTTACTGCTCTTAATCTTGGTTCTTAACTCTAATAAGGTCCTACACACGCAATCGGGGTTCTTGCATACCCAACCTAAGCATGACACCTCCTTCTTGGTGAATCTGATTCTTGCCAAAAGGTAGTTATCATATAAAGTAATTGTTTTCTTTTTATGATTTGACTTTCTTGTGAAAAATCATATATAAAAAACTTATTATATACGAGTATGTATATGTTCATACACACGCACACACACACACACACACACACACATATATATATATATATATATGGTTTTCCATCCTAAACCTATTCTGGATTTCAAAATGTTGTTTACTAATGTTTAACCGACACGAGCAGTACTTGTTTGGTTGTGAAATGCAAAACCCATACACTTATTTATATTTATATATGGTTTATATATATATATATATATCATCTCTAAGGTGAATCTAGGTTTTTCAAAGGTTAAAAGTGTGTATGTAATAATATTTCTAAGGTCGATAATTATATTTGGGTTCGTTTAATATGGTTTTAATTTTGTAAAATTGAATATACACTTAGTATATATTCGGACATATACACATCATTCAATCTATTTTTATTTTATATTATTAAATATTATTTACAATCTTTAAATAAATAATTGGATTCGAATAAAGTTTTGGGTTTAAATGGATTTTTATTATTATAGAAAACATTAGTTTTTATGTATGTATGTCCATGAGTTTATGTACTTTAAACCTAACATGGGTTTTGGTTTTCAATCCGGTGATATTAAAAATTAAATAATGTTATAGAGTATTCATTAAATGTAAGGGTTAAATATTTGTCTCGAACATTTATTTATTTTATGATCTAATTTTTTGTAAGGAAAATTTATATATTTATTTATACTCTCAATTTCTCTGGTTCCCGCAAGGGAGTTCATTTGCTTAAAATATAAATTACTTTTATAATGCTAAGGGTTTGTTATTATTAAACAAATTACATTCCTTTTAAGATGTTAATATATATATATAGGACTTTATTTTTCAGATTATATAAAGTAAGGGAGTTTTCACGAACCAACCCGAGTCGACCCTGAATCGGTCACCCATGTCGGTCTGCGACATGGCCCGAGAGGCGTTCCTGATCCTCCTGGGCTGGTGACAAGAGCCAGGGCATCAAAAGAGAGCAAGAGGGAATGATTTCACCTGATAGAAATAAATAAATTAGCAGAAAGGAAATAGAACAAATCAAAATAAATAAACAACACAAAAAAAAGAACGACCAACAACAAAAAACTAACCTGACCCTGACCAAAACTCCTCGTGACCTTGAGAGTCACTCTCCAAACCATAACAAAGTCTCACCCATGGCAAACAAGCTCAATTCAAACCTGTAATTACACTAAAAATAGGAAAAACTCTATAGGCATGAGTATTAAAACTCAGTAGGCGTTCCTAACAAACTATTCCCAATGCACTACCTTTAAATAAGGAATTCACTAATTCCAGGTTTGAAATAGAATATATAAAATATGGGTTTCCATACACACACTTTCATTTCTAAAACAAGTAATATTCCATTGTTGTTCTTAATTTAAAAACAAGTTTAATGTTTGAAAGAAACAGGTGTATTGCATTTTAAAACATTTTTTTAAATAATTTATAAATTTGAATTTCAGTTGTTAGTAAAAAGGAAAACCACACACAACATACAACACACACTAAGGGCAATGGAAAAAGTGGCACACAGGGGCCAACAACCGAACTAGACCTCTCAATCATCTGCCACATACAAACAAACACTAAAGGAAACATGGGTGGAACCTAGGAGCTCATGAAAAATCCAGAACGTACTATACATGTGACTCATCCTGAAGGCATGCCTACTCTCGATGACATCATAACACCCTAAATCCTAGTGTTGCCTTACATGGCCTAACCAAGGGTCCCAATCCCCTGGCAGAGCATAATCCGTACTAGGGGCCACTAGCCAGTGCGTAATCTAAACTAGTGCAGCAATCATTCTCAAAAGAATCAATTACTATGTCAGGTTCCCATGTCAACACATATAATAAAAAAGAAAGGGTTGAGTCAAAAAATTCAATCAAGTAGCACACACATCACACACAAATCATGCAGTCAACATACACCAAATATCACCTCTGAGTCACCCCAAAGAGAGTTTTCCAAAATAATTTATTTTATTAAAGTGTCAAACAGGCCTTCATCAATTTTAAATAAAATCCTCATTTCTCAAGAGAACCAAAATGCCTGCTCACACTTCAAAAGAAATCATTTATCAATAAACCAGAACAACATTTGAAATTCGGTAAATTATGTTTAAAATCCAAATGGGAATTCTTTCACTACTGTGTGTCTGCTCATCAAGAAAATATTGCAGGTGTGGTGTATAAAATAAAAGGCTCTTTTTACACCAAATAATAATTTTAAAATTAATTATCTTATATTATTTATCATTTATAAAAATTAATAAAATATCAAGCAATTAATAAATTTGGAATTTAAAGGTGAGTTCATTAGGGGACCTACCTCAGATCGCTGCCCAAACACAATGGTGTGACATGCCTCGCCTGGGCGTACAAGCAAGCGCAAGCTGAAGACCGCAATATCGCGGGGTTACCTTCCAAACGTGCTGCAATAAATGCACAATAACTAAAATTACACAAACACAGACTTAAAACAATCTGAACGAGCTAACAATGAAAAAGAACCACCTCGACAGGTTTTCAAATCACAACTCGCACCATTGACACTATTTAATAAACCACTTTAAAATTCACAAAATGTTTACAAAAACCACACAATGCCAAAATGAATCACTAATCACTTTAAAGGGCCAACATACCATTTTAAGAAAACACTTAGAGTGAACAACCTAAAGAAAGTGCATGAAGTGAAGAGGTAAACATTTAAAAAAAACACACGTGCAGCTAAAAACATTTTCAAAACTAGGCTCACAGCACCCATATTATTTAATAAATCATTTAAAAATTTATAATTTTTTTTTGAAAAGTATAATGCGGCTTTAAACACATGAGACCAACCCAAGCATTATTTAATTAATTCTAAAAACTCTAAGCTAGGAGTAAGGGATAGCAGTTTTAATTAGTCATTTTCATGCTAAACCCATCACATTTAGACCAAATGTTTAAATAAAATAATTTTTCACACAACATCAATTCATATAAAAAGGGTGAAAAATATCAAATGCAACTAAATTATTTTAAAAACCCAGTTTACACCAAATAATTAATTAGATCATATACTAAACTAATTAATTAAAATTTAAGCACTAGAAAAACATAATAAAACAATAATTCAGTGAAAATATAAATTTAAAGGTGACGCGTAAAGGGTTTATACCTCAACACCAATACGGAATGAAAACGCACACTCGGAACCAGTGCAAAAACCCTGTGCACCTCAAAAGCACTCGTTGAAAGCACAAGGAGGGTTGCAGCGGAGTGCAGCCAGGGGGTAGGGGGTTCTCTGTGGCCTGTTCAAAAGGAAAGGGGTGTCCGGATAAGATATAGGGAGGCAGGACAGCCAGAGGAGAGTGTCGGGATGTGCGGTGCAAGTAGGGGAGGATCTGGGGGGGTTCGCTGCTACTGGCCGGACGAAGTGGAAACAGGGAGGTTGCAGCGCTGGTTAGGAGAAGGAGGCATGCTGTGGGTGTGAGAAGGAGGAGGCCTAGGCACCGGGAAAAAGAGAGGAGGGAGACAGGGGTGCAGTGGGGAAAATCGGGGCACCGGTCAGCGAAGTAGGAGAGGCGCGGGAGGTCGATGCTGGTTGTGGCACATACAAAACTGTGAGGGAGGTGAGGTGCATTTGGGGGGTGAAGGGTGGTTTAAGGTTGCCCTTGGGAGGTGCGGATAGTGTCTTACAAAGGAGGATCTCAGATAAAGGGGGTACCATGGCACTACGTTCAGCATGCGAGGCCGGTGGGAAGGCTCCTGCAGGGGAGCGACGTGCTGGCTAGTGCAGGCGGCTAGTTCGAGTAAGGAGGGCGGAGGTGCAAGGAAGAAAGGCGGTGCAGGGAGAGGTGTTGTGGGAGGGTGCGTCTCATGGGGAAAAGGAGAAGGGAGAGATGGGAGAGGCGGAGGGCCGAGTGAGAAGAGAGGAGGAAAAAATGAGGGGGGGCTGCTAAGGTAAGAGAAAAAAGAAAAAAAAAGAAAAAAATAGAAGGAAAATAAATGAATAAAGAAAACTAAAACAATAATAATAATAAATAACAATAAATTTAATTAAAAAACTCTTTAATAATAATCCAATATTATTATTCATGAAAAATTGAATTATCCCAACTCTGTAAGTTATTTATTTAACCAAATTTTTAATTTTCCACTAATCCAATTTATTTTTATTTGTTCGCTACAAATATTGTAGTCGAACGGTACCCAGACTAACCGCATGACTTCCACTAGTCATGTGATGCCAACGCGCTGACCTATAATAATAATGATAATTATTATTATTATTATTATTATTATTATCATTTCATCTTTAATAATAATTATAAAATTATTATTAACAATAAAAATTTTAAATGACACAATAAATCACAATATTAAATCATTTTTATTTTTTCAAAGGCAGGAGAATCATGCCAATGCCTAAGTGGAGTCGCATGGGGTTTCCAAAATGTGCTCCACCTGTGCGCCCAACAACATTAGCTGAAAAACACGCACTTTTTAACATAACTCAAAAGTTTATCATTCGGGACTCAACCTGAATCCCAACAAAATTTTAAAACTCAAAGAAAATTATAAAATAAAATAAAAGATAGGTCCAAGTGCGACAATATTCCCCACCATAATGCTTTCTGCCCTCATAAATCCACAACAAGATCTAGACCCAAAAATAAAACTTATCAAATGTCACCCACCTCCAAAAGTTTAAGCATCTCCATTTGATCGATCCAAACAAACACTGAAAACTCATAACATGCAACTTATCCTCAAAACACGAACACTTTAAACACCACCAAAACGAAACCCAAACCATCCATTTCAACCAAGTAACAAACAAACTTAAATCCCCTTTGAGAATTATCCCTATAATCTTAGTTCAACAGAATATTTAGGTGTACACAAATCCTGACATTTACCCAAGAGGAAGATCTTAAAATTTAGTGGTTCCACACAATACCACTAGCCACCAAATGATACCCGAACTGAAACTCTGATACTGACATGGGGAGGATCATACGGACTCCCCGCCATAAGGATTGGGCTAACTCTAAATTACTTCAGGTGTAACTTTTAAAGACCCGCTCTGTGTCTCCCCACCATAAGAACTGACAAGATTAAACGAACTTGGAAACTTTCCACATGAATCAAAAACTCCCACCACGAGGGGGAAAGGAAGAGCTGAACTGGTAGAGAATCAAAACTACCACCATTACTATATCAATAACATCACACCCTCAGAAGAACATAAACCATGTCACACTAAGTACTGAGATTAAACCAATGAGCTTCTTCACCGTTGGGGTTCTCCAGACTAAGTGCCATCTTCACTCTGGGACCTATGGTTGGAGCACCGATGATTGAATCATCTCCTGCCTCACAGTAAGGCTTCAAAAATTCCAAAATAGAACACACAAACCAAAATTTCACCAAACATGCTTCCAATAAAACAATGTTTTCAAAGAGGCTCAACCACAACTATTCTTACAATTAAAAGAAAAGAAACACCGAAAAATTATACAGGAGATGATTACTACACCCAAGAAACACTATTAAGAGAAAACCTCAAACTGATCCCCAAACATTGCCCTACTTCTTCTGACAGGTCGAGGTGACCTTCAATGAGCCAGGTCTAGCTTCAGCATGCTTCTTGGGAACACCACGGCAGAATGGCTGCAAGTGACCCAAACGCCCACAGGTGTGGCAGGGTCTCGGAGCACTCAGGCACATCAACCTCTTGTGACCTTTCTTGCCACACTGATGACAGACCATGACATTGTGTTGTGAAGAAGATGACTAGAGGTCTGAAGGCCTCTTTATTCCTCTAGTAGACCCACCAGCATCAGGGTTCTTCTCATTCTTCCTCTCACCATCCTCTGCACTACTTCCCAAGGCCGGGGGAGGATTCACCACCTCAATTCCTCCTGTTATCTCAGCTTCATCAAGAAAGGATTTCCCCACAACATCCAAGAAGGTGGTTAGGTTGAGCTCTTCCACTTTCGATCACAGTTCATTTCAGATTCCAGACTCAAATTGCAGAGCCTTCCCAGGATCATTCACAATGAACCACTGATCATACGGAACTAGGTCTATGAAACATCAATAGAATTCCAGCACCGATTCAACGCCCTACTGAAGACAACATAACTACATCATATTTCTCATCCTTTTCAACTCAAAGAAGTGTTGTTAAATGAATGATGAATTGAAAAACTCCCATGTTATATGTTCCTGAGGCTTATTCCGAGACATAGATATCCACCATTTCCAAGTTGGGCCTTCAAGCATAAAGGTATCCAACTTCACCTTTAACGACTCAGGCTGCCCAATGAAACTAAACTTCCTCTAAATCTTTTACAACCACTCCTCTACCTCAAGATGCTCTGCTTGTCTATAAAAGAGATGAGGGTTTAACTTCTGGAACTCTAGAACAAAATCTATGGGCTGATCAACTGGAAAAATTTCTAGGGGCGCACCACCCAAAGTTGCACCTTGGGAATCCATCAAACCGTTGTGGGGGTGAAAACTAAGGAACAAGAAAACGAAAAACATAATCAAAACATGGTCCTTTCCTTTTCAATTTCAACTTTTCAAAATTTCTAAAATGAAACTTTACAAAAAAAATCACAATGAAGGAAAACTCAAATGATTCACTAGTGGGAAACTACTGATGATGGGTGACTTGGACATATGGTTGGCGGCCATAATCCAGTCATGCCACTGTCATAAGGAGCACTCTAGGGTAATGTCCATGGCTCAACATAGATTTCCAGACCATGCGAGCTCATGAAGGTCACTTTCTTGGCTTCAATTTCATTTTCCAACATAAAACAATTCAAAATAACCAAAATACACCAACAAACCAAACATTCCATGGTAACCCGAGGTTCAGAATG
Organism: Viscum album; assembly: GCA_963277665.1. Taxonomy (NCBI): domain Eukaryota; kingdom Viridiplantae; phylum Streptophyta; class Magnoliopsida; order Santalales; family Viscaceae; genus Viscum; species Viscum album. Next base: position 1,570,806,530 of record OY728150.1, on the reverse strand, counting down.
GGAAAGGGTTTATGATGTCCTTCTCATCTATAAGCCTCGAGTCCTGAAAATTCTACTCCTTATACTATGACAACCCCAAATAATGATGGATTATCTGAAAAACAAGGTCTGCTCAAGAGTCGATCTACTCTGATAACATTTTGTCACAAACCAACCCAAGTCGAACCTGAACCGGTCACCCAAGTCGGTCCGCAATATGGCCTGAGAGGCGTTCCTGATCCTCCCAGGCTGGCGACAACCACCAGGGCATGAAAAGAGAGCAAGAGGGAATGATTTTTCCTGATAAAAATAAATAAATCAGCATAAAGAAAATAGAACAAAGCAAAATAAATAAACAACATAAAAAAAGAACGACCAACAACAACAAACTAACCTGATCACGACCAAAACTCCTTGTGGCCTTGAGAGTCACTCTCCAAATGACAACCAAGTCTTTCCCCTAGAGAACAATCTCATGTAAAACCTACAACAAAACTAAAACAGGAAAAACACTATAAGCATGAGTATTAAAACTCAGTAGGTGTGCCCAACAAACTATTTCCAATGCACTACCTTTAAATAAAAAATTCACTAATTCCAGGTTTGAACTAGAATATATAAAGTATGGGTTTCCATACACACACTTTCATTTCTAAAACAAGTAATGGTCCATTGCTCTTTTTAATTTTAAAAAAAGTTTAATGTTTGAAAGAAACATGTGCATTTCATTTTAAAACATTTTTTTTAAACAATTTAGAAATCCAAATTTCAGTTGTTAGTAAAAAGGAAAACCACACACAACACACACTAAGGGAAATGGAAAAGGTGGCACACAGGGGCCAGCAACTGAACTATACCTCTCAATCATCCGCCACATACAAATAAACACTAAAGGAAACATGGGTCAAACATAGGAGCTCGTGAACAATCCAAAATGTACTATACATGTGACTCATCCTGAAAGAATGTCTACTCTCGATGACGTCATAACGCCCTAACACCCGGTGTTTCCCTACATAGCCTAACTGAGGTGCCTAACCCCTAGAAAAGTATAAGTAGTACTAGGGGCCACTAGCCAGTGTGTAATCTAAACTATTGCAGCAATCATTCTAAGAAGATTCACTTACTATGACAGGTTCTCATGTCAACATGTATAACAAACAAGAAAGGGGTGAGTCAAAAAGGTCAATCAAGTAGCACATACATCACACACAAATCATGCAGTCAACGTACACAAAATATCACCTCTGAGTCACCCCAAAGATAGTTTTACAAAATAATTTATTTTATTATAGTGCCAAACGGGCCTTCACCAATTTTAAAGAAAATCCTCATTTCTCAAGAGAACCAAAACTCTTTCTCACGCTTCAAAAGAAATCATTTATCAATAAACCAGAACTACATTTAAAATTCTGTGAATTATGTTTAAAATCCAAATGGGAATTCTTTCACTACTGGGTGTCCGTTCATCAAAAAAATATTTCAAGTATCGTGTATAAAATAAATGGCTCTTTTTACACCAAATAATCATTTTAAAATTAATTATCTTATTTTATTTCTCATTTATTAAAATTAATCAAATATCAAGAAATTAATAAATTTGTAATTTAAAGGCGAGTACATTGGGGGACCTACCTCATCTCGTTTCCCAAACACAATGGTGCGACATGCCTCGCATGGGTGTACAAGCAAGCACAAGATGAAGACTGCAATATCGCGGGGTTACCTTGCAAACATGCTGTAAATAATACACAATAACTAAAATTACACCAACACGGACATAAAACAATCCAAAATATCAAACAACACGAAAGAAACACCTTGAAAAGTTTTCAAATATCAACTCGAACCATTGATACTATTTAATAAATCACTTTAAAATCCAAAAAATGTTTACAAAAACCACACAACTCCAAAATGACTCATTAATCACTTTAAAGGGACAACATACCATTTTAATAAAACACTTAGAGTGCACAACCTGATGAAATCACATGACACGGAGAGGTTAACATTTTAAAAAAACACACGTGCAACTAAACACATTTTCAAAACCTGGCTCACAGCACCCATATTATTTAATAAATCATTTAAAATTTTATAAAAAAAATTTGAAAAGTATATCACGGCTTTAAACACAAGAGACCAACCTAAGAATCATTTAATTAATTCTAAAAACTTTAAGCTACAAAAAAGGGTCAACGGTTCTAATTAGGCATTTTCATGCTAAACCCATCAAATTCAGACAACAAGTTTAAATAAAATAATTTTTCACGCAACATCAATTCATATAAGCAGGGTGAAAAATATCAAACACATCTAAATTATTTTAAAAACCCAATTTACACCAACTAAATAATTATATTACATACTAAAATAATTAATTAAAATTTAAGCACTGGAAAAACACAAGAAAATAATAATTCAGTGAAAACATAAATTTAAAGGTGACGCATAAAGGGTTCATACCTCAACTCCAATGCGGAATGAAAACGCATTCTCGGAACTGGTGAAAAACACCCTACGCACCTAAAAACACTCGTGGGAAGCACAAGGAGGGGTGCAGTGGAGTGCGGACGGGGAGTAGGGGATTTTCCACGGACTATTCGAAAGGAAGGAAAAGTCTAGACAAGATATAGAGAGGCAGGATAGCCGGAGGGGAGTGTCAGGGTGTGCGGTGCAAGCAGGGGAGGATCTGGGGGGTTCACTGGCACTGGCCAGACGAAGTGAAAACTGGGAGGTTGTAGCACTGTCAGGGAGAAGGGGGCACACTGACGGTGTGATCGGGAGGAGGTTGAGGTGCCGAGACAAAGAGAGAAGGGAGACAGGGGAATTTGGGGGGAAATTGGGGCATAGGGTAGCGAAGTAGGAGTGGTACGGGAGGCTGGTACTGTTTGTGGTGTAGGCAAAGCTGCGCAGGAGGCGAAGCGCATTCGGGGGGGTGAAGGGTGGCTTGAGGTTGTTCGTGGGAGGTGTGAATGGTGTCTTGCATGGGAGGAGCGTAGATGCAGGGGGGTACCGTGGCGCTGTGTACGGCATACGAGGCCAGTGAGAAGGCTCCAGCAGGGGAGCGACGTGATGGCTAGTGCAGGTGTCTGGTTCGAGCAAGGAGGGAAGAGGTGCAAGCAAGGAGGGTAGCATGGGGAGAGGTGTTGTGGGAGGGTTCGTCGCACGGGGGAAAGGAAAAGGGAGAGATGGGAGAGGCGGCGGGCTGAGTGAGAATAGAGGAGAAAAAAATGATAGGTCGCTAGGGTTAGAGAGAAAATAAAAAAAAAGAAAAAAAATAAAAGGAAAATAAAAAATAAAGAAAACTAAAACAATAATAATAATAAATAACAATAACATTAATAATAACAACTCTTTAATAATAATCCAATATAATTATTCATGAAAAATATTATTATTCCTACTCTATAAGTTATTTATTTAACCAAATTTTTAATTTTTCACTAGTCCAATTTATTTTTATTTTTTCGCTTCAAATATCGTAGTCATACGGTACCCAAACTAACCGCATGACTTCTTCTATTCATGCAGTGCCCACTCACTGACCTATAATAATAATGATAATAATAATGATAATAATAATTATTTTTATTATTATTATTATTATCATTTCATATTTAATAATAATTATAAAATTATTATTAACAATAAAAATTTTAAATGACACAATAAATCAAAATCTTAACTCATTTTAATTTTTTCAAAGGCAGGAGAATCATGCCAATGCCTAAGCAGAGTCTCACAGGGTTTCCAACATGTGCTCCGCCTGTGTCCCCAACGACGTCAACTGAAAAACGCGCACTTTTTAACATAACTCAAAGGTTTTTCGTCCAAGACTCAACCAGAATCCCAACAAAATTTTAAAAGTCAAAGAAAATTATAAAATAAAATAAAAGATTGGTCAGGGTGTGACAGGTTCACTAAAAATTATTTAGATTAAATAATTTTATTTATTTATACTAATTATATCCTCTATTTTATAGTTCTGCATATGACGAAAATCGTGTGTTTTCAAACATATATTTGTTTGAGATGTATTTAGGTTATAATTAATTAATTTGTATTTTTAAAATTTAAATCCATGACAAATATATATAAGTACATAATATAGGTGTGTGGTCATTTTATTTTCTTCACCATACAAATAGATTTATACAAGTATTTGATTGTAAACTCGACAACTATTTTCACCAAAGCAACGTAAGTGGGTGTGAAATGTACATATTATGTGTGTGTGTGTGTGTCTAAATGGTTATATATATGCACCTTTAAGCTTTAACCATAACTTTAATTAAATTGGCCTAAAACAAACTTTTGTGGTTAAAGTATGTTTATGATATGTTTAATTAAATTCTCATGAATGCATGCATTACATAAAATAATTGTTACACTGGAAATCAATTGGCCTTATATGTTCTGGAGCATAAAGCATGGCCATTTATTAAGACATGATCATTTATCATCACATGCTTATATACAAATTACATCTATCTTAATTTAGAATTAGTCATTTTAAACTATAAATATTCATTTCCATAAATCAAGGATTTTAAAAATTAAGGAAATATCATTTTATGTGGTAACCCCATCCATTCATTACTTGCTTGTTTTAAATTAATATCAAATGCATAAATAATGTTTACTAGTTTATGCATGTCATTGGGAAAATTATTCTTTAAATAATAAATAACATTTTATAATTTAGTCCAATGTCATTTCCATTTATCAGTGCATGAATTGAGCATCAATAATACCTATCTGAATTTATAAACATGAAATCTAATGCATTGAATGTTTATGGAAGAGTTGTAAAGTTATTAATTTATGTGATAAATAGAACCATTTATTATTTATCACTTATGATAATGAATTAAGAATTTAGGTATTCAAGGTGGTATGTGACACTTTGGATACATGGACTTATTAAACATATGAGGAATGTATTGGACTAGTATGTTTCGGGTTGGGGACTGGTAAAAGTAATCCCTTTAGGTTGGGGTCTAGTTACAGCAGACCCTCCGGGTTGGAGTCTAGTTATAGAGGATCTATGGGATTGAGTTCAGTTACAGAGACTCTCTGGGTTGGGGTCTGGTTGCAGTTAGCCCCTAGGTCTTGGAATGAGGCCTTGACATAGAAATTAAAGTCTTGTATTATACATTCCCTCATTATGTGTATAATAATTAATTAACCAAACATATATTCGACTAGTAGAATACCCATGGTTAAGAACTAATACTTATGAGTATCAAAAAAGTAAATAATTATGGTGTGACATATGCACTCAGTGAATTAGTATTCAGTGTGTGAAATTTAAGTTATTACCTTTACGTGTAACTCTGATTATTCATTACTCTTAGCTATTTAATTTGTGCTTATATATTCTTATGTAATACATGTTTAGAATTTCTTTTATTTGTTACTCCAAATGATCATGCCTATAATTGAATAATGTATCCTTGTAACTCTGTTAGAATGTTTTTAATTGAGCACTTTTTTTATACGTTACATGTGATATAGCTTTTCCTTAAGAGAAAAGTTTTATGGAAAGTTTTAAAGAATGTTTTCAAACTTTATATTGGTTTATTTTAAAACCCCTTACTTGGCATTCATATCCTCACCCTACATTTTTTATTAAAAAAATTCAGGTATCAGTTTGAGCTAAAGAAGTATGATAGAACTGGCTGGTTTCCCAGAACCTAAACTGAATTCGATCCTCTGTATGGGGCATGATGTGTAATTTATCAGTGCATGTTTTTGTTAAAATTCACACATCATGTTCTCAGGAACCGGCCCCTGACATTTTGGGGGTCAGGTCTTCACAATATTATAATATAAATATGAACATATTTTCCTTATAAAATAATAAATTTCATAAAACTATTGTACATGATGTTAAATAATGTTAAAGTAAATGGAAATGTGATGTAAGAAATTATGACTTGGTTTCCTTTTTATTGAGACATATTTGTTGAAATAAACGTATTGAATTTTATTTTAGGTATATACATCCCCATTGAAGTATTTAAAATGAATCCATGTTTATCCATTATGGAAAATTATTCAATTAAATTTTTATCATTTCAAGGGATTATGATATGAATGTTTCCAAAGTGGTTGAAATTAATTTTACACTCTCACATTCTTTTGGGATTGATTTTACATTCATGGAAGGAATATTATCATTTATACATCATAAAATCAAATAATTTTCTTATCCACTGTAAATTTAAATATTTTTTATATTTCTTTCCAAATTATCCTCTATTTGGTTCTTGAATCAAGCAATGAACGTTGTAATAGAATAAATGGTTTTATTTATCTTTAAACTAGATATAATTATCTTCCATAAACATTTTTTTCAAAAAAAATAAAAAACACTATTTAATTATTGAAAAATGTTATTAAGAAAAAAAAATTATCCTTGAATTTAAATTTTTTTTGAAATAAATCTCTCTAAAATTTTTCAAAATTTAATTTTTGATAAAAAAAAGTAATAAGAAATGTTTTTTAACATATACGGTAATGACAAACATCCACATAGCTATAAATATTTAAAAAAACATTGCTTATTCTATATTTTTTCAAATTTTTTTCAATAAAAAATATTTTCATAATTATTATTTTAGTATATAACTCATATTTACATTATTCATAATATAGACATGATTTCATTATAAAAACCTATATTCCCTATGAACAGATGGTCACCTCTCATTTCTAGATTAATTTTTTTATTGTTATCTTTCTTATATGACTGTCACATTATTGTTATAATTACTCATTGGAAAATAAAATTCCCTAAAATATTCAATTTCATTGTATCATGTATGTGAGTTTTTCCTAAACTATTTACCATTTATACATACGATTTTTACTTTTAATTTTATTTGATTGACTTGGGGAATATCGATAAATATATATCCTTTACTCAATAAAGATATTTGATGATAAGGCACATTGTTCATGAATTAAATAGACCTTTTATATATGATTAATTCATTGGACATGAATGTGATAGGTAGTTCCTAGAATTATATACCCCTTGATACATCAATAGGTCTCTTAAGAGAAATATGTTAGACAAATTAATGGTGTATCGCCCATAGTTATAAAATATATTGTGGATGGTCTTGATGGAAGAGTATTCAAATCTATAATTTTGTGTCTGATTGGTCTTGATGGTATACATATCATGGTTTTTGAGATAATTATCTCCAATATTAATCATTTCAATCATTAATAATTCATTATTTATTATCCATGATATTATTGAATTTATATTTTGCATTATTCATTTTTTTATCAAGTTATCGATTAAGTGGAATGTGTTTTCAATTTTTTACCTCACCATATTTATTATGTATTATCTTATCATGTTAGAAAATATACCCATTAAATGGTATGTATTTACAGTTATTTAAAATTATATTTTTATTATTAATTATTGATTTATGAAAGAATCTATAGTACCTAACCCTTATTGAGAATTTAATCACACCCCTGTTATGTATCCTTTCCCTAGGATATCAATATGCATATTTTTAATGAGTTTCAAGGATGTCGGTATTTTTCTTTAGTTATGTTTTATATTTTATCCCCGATGTAAAATGGGTATCATGAACATTTCTAGTTATGAAAGACTATTATATTGATCTGTACTTTTGTACTCGACCCCATTTATCTATGATAATGTACTAAAATTATCATCGACTCAAGGATACTGGATACGGTGTCATTATAAACACTTTATAATATTTTATGTAATGGCTCAGCCAATGGGACATCGATATGTGTTTATTATTACTGAAAATTCCATCAATCATAAAATAGTTAATTATAAAAAGATTACTTTTTGAAATATCCTCAATCTTAAATAAATTATCATTTATCTCTAAAACTTATCAGTATAATTATCAACCATCACGAAATTTATTCTATGAAAATTAGTGTAGCATCAAATAATTTATTTCACTAATTCTTCTACTTCAAATATCAATTTACATTTAAATAATATCAGACACAATATTCTTAGTTTTTTGGTTAATAGTTACAAGTTAATCATTTAAACAATCTTGCTAAATCTGGGGGATCCATATTTTTATATTATTTAATCCTATGAATAACCTATCTCACGTGACACATCCTTCACAAAATTATAATTACACTAACTTTTTAAGTGAAAATTAATACTTATTCTACTTTAGATCATGAAGAACTGATATTAATCACTTGTAGGTCTTGTGTTATCATATGTTGGCCATGTATACACATATTAAATCATAAAAATGTCATTCATTATATATGTATTCATATATGTAATAAAATATTTGTGATTAATCTTATATTGGTATGTTTTGATTCCACTCAACATAAATTGTCTTTGGAAAATATTATTAGTCATACAAAACTCATGATATCTAGATATTTAGGAATATTAAACACTATTATTTTTAAACCTTATAAACTAAATCCAAAACACCAAAAACTATCACTGACCACTATAAATATTCTACATATTTTTCAAATCCAATAAAAATATTATTAATATTTCAAAAAAATTGATAAAAATATATATAATAGTTTTACGTATATGATAACTATGTTGAGAACCGCAATGAATCTAAACTAACTCAAAATCAATCTCAACTAAATTAAAAGAATATTAAATTTAATAGTGCACTCAATACTCACCCAATAATATATAACATGTCTCAAATATAATTCTCCACATTCCATCATCCTTGTAATTATTATTTTTTATGCATATATTTATTTCCACATAAACATATGGATGGGTACTCAAATTTATTGGAAAAAAATCTTAGTACCTCACTCAAAAAAAACATTTAAGCATTTGAGTAGATTTAATCTCATCCTTTATATGAACATATAGTTTATAGTGATCTCTTTATCAAATATCACATTTCAATTATACAGATGGTGGTTAATTAGATTGCCATCATGCACTATTAGGTATGTAATCCTTCATAACATTCCACAATATAAATATTTTTATGTTTCATATTTATAAACCTCTACATATTCATCAACCAATATATATTTACATAATTAACATAATTATAATGAATAAAATCAATAAAAAATATATGGATCCCTACAAACAAAATATAGTTATTTTATTCCACAGTGATTTTGTCAAATCGCCTAGGAAATTCTTAATTGTTCTATATAAAATTGAAATTGGTAAATTAAAATAAGAATAGCTGAAAGTTGGGGATCATACGCATTAAAATAAACCGACACTGAAATAATTATATTACCAAATAGGTGCATAAGAGAACAGTTCAATGGTAAACATCCTTTAATTATATTAACATGAAGAGGATCTCTCTATGTAGTGGATAAAATAAATCACTTGTATGTAACAATATTTCCCTAAAAAATAATAACTAAGAATAGATTTCTTGATAGCCCTTCCCTAGGTACATGGTTTTTATCTCAGTACCTATTTGCATAATATTTCTATTGAGTGGATAAACAATATAGAGAGCCACATTAATCACTCCATCAACTAGTTGGTTGTATATGAATGTGAACCTAGTGTATTAAAACAAGTTCCCCCTTTCTAATTTCTTTATCATTATACCAGAAAAATATTTTCATTTTCCACAAATATTTTCAAATTTAAAATTTGATATTAAAATTTTAAGAAAAACCCATATTTTCACCATCACATTCTAAATATAAATGATCAAACCCATAAATCAACTAAATTTATAGAAAAGTGATATTTATTCTTGTTTAATACCATTAAATATATTAGTTCAAAATATTTAGGATATTTAAGAGTAATATAAACATGTATAACTAAATGTTTTTTTATGGACCATGTTTAGATAAGGAACATTTTGAATGATATAGTTGATGGAAAATCCTTTTGAAAAATCCATCAGATGATATGTGATTGAAAATATTTCACAATGTAAAATATATATTTATATTGAAGACCCATATGTATCAGGTTGAATACAATTAGGTTTTACATGATATGAGTTGATTTTGGGTAGAAATTTAAATATAAAGATATTTTATTCCATATTAAATATCAAAATAATATAATAAAATAAATTTTCAATTGTATTCATTGGATAGTAATTGTTATTCCACCTCATACACTAATATTTATTTATGATGAATTTATGTCATAAATGTTTTCCCTAAGTCTATAAAAATGTGATAGGGTTCCATAAGTTCCTAGGAATGATTGAAGGAATGATTTATTGGAGTTGATGATGAAGGTTCTTGGGATACATCACTCACTCATGTTAAAAGGTAGTGACTCTAGACTCAAATATATCAAATGATTAATGGTAGGGGAAGTAAAAAAATATTTTCAATTTCACTCTTATTAAAAACATTTTGTGATCAATATAGACACTTTATTTTTAGACGAATCCATGTTATGGTGGTGTAAAGTGGGTGTAAAATAGATTAACCATGTTAATTAATTAGTGTAGTTTCATTATTTTTCTTTTAAAATTATCTATCTATGATAATATAGTCTAAAATTTTGTTAGAACCTATAAAGGCATTCAAGAGTGGTAACTCAATTCAATAGTTTAACTCTAAATTCACATGATTTAATTTAGAATCACCTTTTGTGATGGAGAATAACGAGTTATGAGAAATTCACTTCATAATAGGCATATTTTTGATAGTCTAATTTTAATATATAGTATTATAATGTTGTACTTACATTGATGTTTTGGAGACAATACTAGTGAAATAATGGAAACTGAAGTGGATAGGAGGACATTATAGTAGATAATATTTTGAATCTATTGATAGAAATATAAAAGAATCATCATAACAAATATGAAAAGTGAAATATTTATTAGAAATAGTATGTAATGGATAGATATGAGGTTTGTTGTGTTATAGTTAATCCTACCATACCCATTCTTAGAAAATTGTTGTAGGATATCCTCATCTCATATGAATATCAATACTCTTTAAATTAGTTTTTGATAATCAATTAAACCACTATTCTATTTTATAAGATAGAACTCAAAACCATTGATCCAATATTATATCCTTACTCCACAATAATAAAATAAAATGCGTAACCATTCATTTTTAAAACAATCACTATATAGGTCCAAAATACAGACTATGGGAGGCCCAATGATATTATAATGATTGATCAATTAAATCAAGGTTGGAGAAAATCCATTTTTTTTCCTTCAATCATGAGGGATATAAATTCAAAAACCATGATTATAAATATGAATATTATATCTATTATTTACACATGATGTTAAATTACAATATAATATTGAATACATGAAATTTTCTTTATTTTAACATAAGAGCAAGATTATTTGTTTACCTCAAAGGATGAATCAATAAGAATATCCCTAATATCATATTGAATAATTATGAGGAGGAATATTTATCTCAAGATAAATTAATTATATAGTGGAAACAGGACGATCTTCTTATATTGATCCTCATCAACATTTTTCAAATAAGGGAAACTATATGAGGGTTAGAAGAACCCAAGCATTAAGATGTGACTTTCTAGGTGGCTAAATAAGAGTTCATGTAAATGAAGTGATGTTTTTTGTAATGGATATTCCATAGGATTATATGTAAATCAACGTAGAGGTGTTGATTTGTACCACTGATATTTTCTATAATAGATATTATTTTTTGATTTACATGATAGGTATAACTTCTTCTATTTCTATATTGATATAAATAAAACATAAAATTTATATTATTTGTATATATAATACTTTGAAACTGCCAATACTAATTGGTTATTGTAATATCATGATATAGGTGTATCAATATTGTTTTCTTATGATTGAATATAATTGGATTTCACAGTGTATTTTAGTTTTACATATGTTCTCTCCTACAATTAACCATAGAATGAGTTGGTGAGAATTTTTTCCCTTATCAAGATTAATTTTCTTGAAAACACCCTTATAATAGTCCTTGTGGGATTTATTAAATATAAAAAAATATATAAATATTATTTTTTTCACGTAGTTATTAGGTGATGTAAAATATCACATCTCTATTTGAATGTGTAATATTATATATTTTAAACATAGGTTTTTGAGATATTCCATTTTTTGTGTGAGAGAAAACTAGTGTCTTATATAGTTAAAAAATAGGTTTTGGATATCTACATTACTTATGTGAGAGTAAACTAATACATTCCCAAAAAACATTATTCAATTAAAAACTCACGATATAAGTGGGTCATGACATTAATATCATATTGACGGTAACAAAGAGAATTATTTGACCCATATCATATGAAACTAGATAAAGACTAAGTACTAACGGTGTATGTGGATCAATTTCCCTATAATTCATTCATAAAACCTAATATTTCAAGGTGTTTTATCATATTTCATCAATTTTTAATTTATAAACTAGTTTTTAAATATGATATTTTATCAAATATAATATATCAAGGACTTTTTCAACCAGATGAGTAGATCTTGATTTCTATCCAAGATAGATCTTAGGTCTCGATATCATTTTTTATGAGTACATGAGGGGATATCAAATAGAATTATTTTCAATACAAGTACATGAATTATGAGTCTATTTTCATGAAATTTAGGAGGTGTGATGAACTATTAGTGATAATAGGTTCCATGAACCATGTATTCCAATAATTGATAAATTAATATGTAGTGAGGATTATTGATAACTTATTGGTCTAATATTTGGAATTTTAGGAGAATATATTCCATATAAAAATACTTATAAAGATAGTGACTGACAATTAGCTATAAGTGAAGTAATTAAAATTCTAGGTTTTGATTTAAGAGATAATTTTAATTGTTTATTTCCACTCATAGTATAATTTCATGATTATACAAGTGATGGTGGAAGAAATAATGATTTTGATCAACCATAATTTGTATTCTTGGTCAAATTACTATTTGGGATATGTTGATTTTATAACCACTACATTAATGAGTTATCATGGGTATTTTCTCTAATATAAACTTTAATAGATATGGGTATTAAATTATTTAGAAATAAGAGTTTAATATTTCCATTTATCATCTAAAAGTGTTCATAAAAAGTGTGTATGTTCTTAACATTCATAAAGAGTGGATTGGTATGTGTTCTATTATGTTCCTTATTGATATTTCCTTGTTTAGTTAATATATAATCATTTAGTTATTTTATATGACTAGAGGATATTAAAGACTGATGAAATGAACCATTCTATTCATGATGTGGAGATGGTAAAAATATTTTTCCACTAATGATCTAAATAATTTTCCTATATATAGAATAATATTTCATATTCAAAAATCAAATTAACCAAATATATATATTTTCTTTTTGATACATGAATCTGTAGAACATTATTTTAGTGGAATTAAATTATAATAGGAATTTAATATATCTTATAATAAATTAAAGGGTAATGATATTGTGAATTATTTGAGTAGAAATAATTATCATGAGATGGTGTAATAGTTATTTTATGAGTGAAATGGAAGGGATAATTTTAATCTCGATATGGGGATTCTAGATAACTGTTTGGGAGAGGATTTTTATTCATTTTTTTGGTAATATTTACTCATTTTCATCATGTTATCAATTATATGTCCAGTAATCCCATGCATGTTGTTTTTCTAGAACTCATTATTAAATTAATGGATCTAAAGAAATGAAATATTGGTTTTGAGATCTATATACTATTTCATATGATCATATTTATCCCTTTTTAATTAAGGAATTAATTGTTATGGGAGTTTCATTATTTTCAATTCTAAATACTCCCAATTTTATAGATGATGTGTTGAGATATTATGAGGTAATTTGGTGACCAAATATTAATCATAAGGGTATATATTTCCTAATTGGCTTCCCTAGTTCTCTAAAGGTTAAATAAAAAATTCATATTACATCTAATTTTCTTCAACCACACATTATTTCATAAGGTATGTAAAATATATGTTAATAGGTATTGTGACATCCCTACCCTTTATGAATAAAATATTGTAATATATCTGAGTTTTTATTTATAGGATGATAAAATTAAAAAAATCAATCACATTCAATATTAAACCATATTGAATCATTTATTGAATTAATTTATGGATTTGATAGTAAAGTTTCATGGGATAACTTTGTCGATAGTTTATTATAATAATTCAATCATTATATCAAAGTTATAGATTTATATAAATATGGTTTTTGTAATAATGTTTTCCTAATTAAAACATGTAATCCATATATTGATGTAATAATGGGGTTATTTATAAAATCATTAGAGGACAAGCTAAGGGAATGTGACTTAGAATTTAGGATTTTATACATAGATAATTACCTTATAGTAATATTTCTAAATATTAAAAAAAATCACACTATTATTTTCCTGAACCATTTTAGGAATAAAAAATACCATTTAGATCAACCATGTACTAAATCGAGGATTTACATAATGTTATTTTATAACCTAAATTATATAAAATTAAAATTACATTAGGTTCAATAACTTATGAGGACTTCCCAAAGCTTGTAGATATTTCATGGTCATTAATAGTGTATACTAGTATAATTTCATAAGGGTTACCATATTGTTCTAAAGGATTATATTTATATAGGGAAAAAATGTCCTATAAGTAATGAAATATATCTCCATGTATTTATAATCCCCTAAACATTCCAAATGATGTAGCAGTGGGGACATATTACCTAGAATTATAAAATAATATTTATTTTTTAGATGGTATTTTCCATGTCACATAGATATAGATAAATCATCATTACCATTCACATTTCACTTAATGGGGTTACATTCACCTTGAAGAGGTAGAAATTGTTTAGAGGGTCTTATAGAGAGATAGTATCATAGGGAATATGTGCTGTGGGAATGAAGAATAAATTATTTCATGGTGTTAAAGAGGTAGAATTGAGTATAGTAAAGAAGCTATGAATGGGAGATATAAATTCAGGATTAATACACTCATCAATTTTCATAATATATTTAATTAAATGGAATCTATTATATGACTATTTCATTTTTAAGAATAAATTCCTTATTGTGGTATGATTTAATATCCTCTATTATTATGGATTATATCATCTTAATCAAAGGAATAAATTAACTTTCAAATATGGATTTTTTTAATAAAAAAGTGTGTAACATGATAGAATTTGAATTTATCTTTTATAGAATATTATAAATTTAACAATATTCCAAAAAATGAATTCAAGGAATATGGTTTCTACTTTGGTGCATGTTTGAGAAATTTCATTGGTATAGAAAATATATGGAAAATGTAATTTGAGTTAGAATAATAGTATTAATAATATTAATGAAGACATATTTAATTAAATATAGAGGCACATACATTTCATATATTGGTATTAAATCATAATATATGGATATTTATTACATTTTATAAATACAAACTTAAAGACTGTAAAGGTTTCACTTCTTTAAAGACAGGATAAAAAACATTCTTATTCTATGAAAGATCATTAATATCTCCTATAAAGATGATACAATGTAGTACTCTTCTTAAAAATACCCTAATTAAAACATGTCTTCATAAAATGTGGGAAATAGTCACAATAATGGTTGATAGTATGTACTCAATAAGTGTAAAAAGACATATATTAATAATTACATAAATATAAAATGAGTATAAAGGTATCAAAACATGTGTATGACATTTAAAAACCATAAATAGTATATAATAGATCATTATATTGATTCATATCATAAATATTAGATATTCATAAGATAAGGATAATAATTAAATCATATAAAATTTTCAATGAGGGAAAATTAATGCTGAAAGACATATATTTGTGGCCTACATAGATGAATATATAATAATTTATTTAGAAGTCTAGGTTTACTAAAAATATATCATAGTTGAATGGGTTTACTTCTTACATAATCGTATCATTAGTCAAGGTTCACTCTAAATGATTTCATAGTGTATATAGTCATTTACTAAACTGAGTCCACAACCCATTATGGTCTTTATTTTCTCAAGATATGTCTAGAATTACCAAATGCATTAGTGGGATATAAAATTCTCCACCCACCCATAACATGATTACAATCGTATATCTGTGTTCCATATAATAAAAAATCCTTCATTATAGCATAGAATATGGAAAGTTAGTAGGTTTCAAAAAGATTACATCATTGAGTAAACCCTGGAAAATAAATGTATTTAATATAGTTTTAATCATACCTTAATTAACTCATGGGAGAGAAACATGTTTCATAGAATCATCCATAAAACATCATCATTATAATACATCCATTGTACGGAAGTGGATTTGGTTATTGGATCATATCCCTAGTAAATCATAACTAATGTGAAAGGATCTTATCAATGATGATAAATTCTATTCAAATATCACTGGAAAATATCATTTGAAAAATACACTTTCACACTAAAATCAATTATAAAAAATATAAAAATTTCCAAAATATTTAGAAAAATGTATTATATTAATAGGAACTTGGAAAAATGTAATGTAATCTTCAAATAATTGATTGGTTTTTGTAGAAGGAAATTCGTATTAATGTTGTGTACATTAAAACAATTATTCCTTTAACATTTTCATTAAAAAAGTCAAGTATAACTCATTTGGAAAATGAAAATAGGTTTTATTTTTAAAAAAATTGTATAAAAGTAAATCATGTGTATAAAAAACTATAATAAATCATCAGAAAATGTTGGAAACAATATTGAGTACATTCTTCTATAACATGGCTATAGAAGAAAAATGATTTTTGATAGAAGTTGGAAATAACGTTTATTGTCATTAAAAATAATATTGGTATCTTTAGTTCATAAATATAGTAAAATGAATTTAAAACATAAAATCATCATATATAACTAATATAAAATAAAATAAATTTTATTCTTGAGATATATCTCATAATATTTCCACATAATAAACTATCCAAACATACAATGAGATTGTCCCTTAAATCCCTTACCTCATTTTTTATATACATAAAAATATATTTTAATCTAATATGTAATATATTTGGTATAATTAAATAATAGATTCATATAAATAACTATAATATCATATAAATATAGTCTACTTATAACATTTCAATGCCCATTTATTAATAAATCCATATTAAAATCATATATTTCGAGGGATAACTATTTTATTTTTCTTTAGAAATTTGATTTGGTAGTTCTAATATATGTACATTGATCCTGGTTTTATAATATCTCAAATATTAATCATGATAATATATATATATATATATATATTAAAATTTAAATATTTATAATAATCTATAAAATGTATATATAGAATAAATAAATTACCTCACTCATTGAGAATATAGGTTGTACTAGTTAATGAATGCTTATTTCACATGTTGATGGATGTAATGAATGAAAATTAAATAATTACTCAAATTTCCATAATTATAATTATGTAATAAATATTTTTTATATTCTTTAGTCACATATTTTTAATTATCCAAGTTAAATGGTGATAAAAATCAAATTACACCACTATAGGGTGATGTTATGTTATACATGCACACAAGCTATGTTTTAATTTTCCATAGGATAAAGAAGAGGTGTAAAAAGATTATACCATATTCATAATAAATTATAATTATATATAATTTACTATATACTTTATCTTATAATTGATACCATTAATTTAAAATATGAATAAGAAGTAATAAAATTGAAATTACTCTATTAAGAGTTGTAATTCTTCAGTGACAAACCACTTTTTTCAAGCACCATAAGCCTTAAAAAGATGGAATTTTGTAAATATCTAAATATATGGGATATGGGTTAGTAATAAATAAAAATATTATGGTATGTATTTTATAAGATATACAGAGTTATTGTTTTAAGAATATTGGAGAAGGGGTGACTATTTATATGTGAGGTTTAGGGAACTCTTGGAATTATTTAAAGTAGTAAATTACTATAAATTAATTTTCATAAAAATGTGGAACAAAATTGATATTTTTAGAATATATGATGAATATAAGTTTATATGACTTTATATAATAAAATTTAGACAAGTGATGATTATTATGTAACCCTTATATATTGGTTTAACCCCCCCCAACTCTTGTGAAAATTACGACAAAATCAATGTTTTTTTTCTCATCAAGGGACATGAATTTTATCATAAAAAAGAAAAGTGACCCATAAATGTACCATGTTTTATATTATAAACCATATCTTATTCACATGTATGAAGATGATATTTTAATTAATTTTATATAATTTAATAAAATATTATTTATTATAAAATATCACTAATGTCATTTTTGTAACTATTTAATTACTTTGACAATAAAGTCATCAAGATTCCAATGAAATTACAATATAAATCCTAAAAAATAATTAATAATTTATATTCATCTATAATATTTGTATTACTTAATAATCTATAGAAATTGTATTACATTTAATATTTTTAAATTTCTTTTTTTCTATCGGTTGAATAAATATTATGTCAGTGTTTTATAAGAATTTAATATAATTATTCAATAAATAAATAAAAAAGTAAAACACCATGATAAAAAAATTAGTGATATTTTAAATAATCATTTAAAACTGAACATAACGTTATTTTATCTCTTATTAAAAGATATTACATATATTAATGTCAAGAGAGTGAATTGTTTTTCCCATAATTAATTTAATAGTCTGTATCAAAGATATTTTGTTCCATGTTTAAATATTCTAACTACATTTATGATAATTTTTGAACTCCACCCATTCAATAAGATGAAAACATGTGATATAAAAAATTTAAATCCTTATCCCAATGATTTAAAACTACTTTACCATTTTTACCTTTACTAAGGTGACAATTATCTACTAAGCTACCTAATAATAATATCAAAAAATAAAGGGGAAATATTTAATAAATTTTAACCTAATTATTAAAAATATTGAATCCATTTTTAATGATTCAATCATATAAACATAAAAAATTAATTTTATATTAAACTTTCAAAATTTAAAGATGAGTAGTTTTCTAGAAAAAGATTATTTTTGAAGTATAATAGTTTGTATACAAAACTAAAACATATAAATTATTCTAATGACCATAATTGTAATATTAATAATTTAAATAAAATAATTTTATTTTTAAATAATTTTTAATAAATATTTGACATTATAACTTCTTTAAATTAAAATACAATTTTCAAGAAAAATTAGTATTTTTCAAAATTCATTGAAAAGTTGCTTTTTAGAAACTTATAAAAAATTTATAATTTTATAACTTTTAAATAATGATTTTAAAAATAAATATCATTCTTTCAAACAAAGTTTCTAAAATCAGAAAAAATATTTATTTAATCTTCTCATAAAATTCAATAAAACCATTTTTGAAGAGAAATGTAACTTCAATGAATATAATAACTTTTATAAAAATATATTTTCTTTATCTTAAACCATAATAAAAAATATAAAAATCTGGTTAATCCTTATAAATCTATCAATTTAATTTCTTTTTCATAATCTTATACTACATTATGGTTCATTTAAATTCAAGTTTGTGTGTATTGTAAGAAATTGAAGAAATTGAATTTATTCATTGGGAAATATATCATATATCCTCATGGTGTTACATTATAAAATCCTTAAAATTAATTTTTTCATATAAATTATCCCACTATAATATAGAAAATTGAGGATAAATAATATTCATTACATCACTATTTTACCATTTTGCTTCATTGAATATCTAATTCCACCAGGGAACATTAGCCAAGTGAGTAGTATTTTTTTATAATATTATCTATATAATCTAAGATTTATATTGGTTTTCTTCATATGAATGATAATGGTACAATACTAAAACATCTTATTTTTTACATGTTAAGGATAAGGTATATAATTCCTTATGAGATATACATGGAACACATTTTGATCTTGAGAGAGGTTCAGTATATTCATCAAGTGATATGCTCCAATACCTACTCGATCAAGAGTCTTGAAGTTTCAAATATACTTAGGTCCCATAATTCCTTAATTTATGAATCTCATAATATTATTATAGATAAATTCATAGGAATAAATTCCCACTAATTTAAAATTCCATATTTCACCAATAATGGTTATTATAGCTTTTTGGTCAACTCTGATCTACCTTAATGTGATGTTGAATGAATCTAACCTTCTCTTCCATTTTCATAGCTAACTCAAGTCCCAATTCCTTTATTTATCAAACATCATCCAAGTACATTGGGATTCTACATATCCTTCTATATAGGCATTAAAAAGGATATATATTAATTATTCAGTGAAATATATCATTATAAGATAATTAAACAAGAGGAAAGTGTTGATCCCAACCACTGTTGAAATATAGAGAACTAGATCCCCATATAACCTATAGGGTTTCAATCATAATCAAATATTTTCCATGTTTATAATTAAGATAATATATAGTGAAGCATAACTCTGTCAAAATTATTTTGATGAAATCTCCATAACTATGAGGTAAGACATAGATCTCAATCAGAAACAACAGAATTTGTTACACCATGAAACCATATCACTTCATTAAATATATTATTGAAAGATAATCAAGAGATAAATATTCTCTGATAGAAATTAAATTTTATGACTTCGTAAGGTGCTTCAAAAAAACCCAAATAGCATTATGGGCTTTAGATTATTTAGATTGTATGAAAAAAATTAATTTTTTTTCATTTCCATTCTTATATGGGTAATTATTGTAACATCACCTTATAATTATTTCTCTCAACATTAACATTTGTCCTTAAAAAACACCATGATACATAATCTGAAATGTCCTTATTCATATTATCCCATAATATTTATACTTTTATATCTATATACATTTGTATACTTATAGGATGAATAGTGAATGATGAACTATGTTACTCATCCAATATCTCCTTCATAAAATTTGTTTTGTATTGAACATATATGTAGTTCCCTATCATTATCATTCTATTAAAATCATGGTTGAACTCAGGAACACGCCTAACATTCAATGATAATTCTATATCATCCTTTATTCACGATTAATCCTTAAATGTATAGATTAACAATATTCTAAGAATGATATGTTTTTTCTATTTCCCTCATATTTTGTGTTAAATATTTTTCAAATCCATATTCATTGGATCTATTTTAATCACCATATAGAAAAAAAAACTATCATGGTTCTTCTAACTCATATTAACAACCATCTTCTTCAACTTCTAACGGTTATAATGTATTCAAGATTAATAATCATTAATAAATTATAGAAATATTATCTAGAAAATATTAAACTATTTTTATGTGAATACATATTTTAAAATTTTATGATCAGTATATAGATAATACCATTATATCTTTATTGAAAAAATACCATATCTAACTCCAAATAACAAGTTTGGTGTTTTTTTCAATGACAATTAATTGTCATTCTAAATTTTCTATAACCATATCATTCATCAAGAGTACACACCCTTTTCCCTTCTGTGATGCATCACTATAGATAAAAACTCATTCTACACTACTGAGTATTATGGTCACAATTTTACTGACTAAAAATATTTTTAGAACATTGAAATTATATTTACTTTTATCTATTTGTATGAACATAAATTCCTTTGGAATTAAATAGGTGGGTATATTGAATAACCAAGAAAAATAATTCAAAAAAATTTGATAGTATTGAAAAAACAAAAGAATACTATCTATTTTGTTTACAATGGTTTCACTAGGTCTTTGAATTATAACTTCTCTCTTTAAAGGACCCAATGATATAACCTCACATGATATTATATGACCCATGAATGAATCTTTTTGAAGTCAAAATTCACACATGCTAAATTTCTCATAAAAAAATACCTTTATAGGACCTTGATCACAATTATTAAATGATCATAATTCACAAAATTTCTCATTTAATATATAAGAATATAATCTAAAAATAATACAAGAATCTAATTAAGTTAATATCTATTTAATCAATTCATTAATTCCATAACTACAAAATGGGAATTATAATGTCCATATAGAATCGTTATATCTTAATATTTCCCATTCATCATTTTGAAGGTTGTATTGTGTATGTATTCACTTTTAACCCTAAATTCATAATTTTTATATCTAATATAAATAATTTTAAAATACCTATATCTTCATTATTTATTAAACACATCATCAATATAGGACATGGGATTCTTATTACTAATTTTGATATTATTCAGTTTTGAATAATAAATAGATATCCACAAAGATACATGTTTCTTTTAAACAAAATGAATAGGTGCACCAAAATGAATTGTGAATTCCAGAATAAATCTCTTATCTTTATTATCTGGGAGTTACTTTTGCTGTAAGATCTTAACCTTTTTAAATGGTATTTTCATGTTTAAATTTTGTTTAAACATCATTTTTTATGTATAATGAAGTGGTATTGGGTGTATGATAAGTTTTGGGAGTCTTCTGGAAGTGTAATATAAGAAAGGGGAAAAATATCCCAACTAGTGTGTAGTACATGGTTGGCACATGGTTAGTGCAAACCATATTCCTGGACTAGGAAACTGTGTAGCTTGCATACCACTTCAGATATAGGCAAGATCATGGTTAATGCATGGTTTTCCAAAATCTATTGGTAATACATGAAAACCGTGCATTCATTCCCTACTTGGAAATATTGAGTTGCATGGTTGGTGCACGGTATGGAAAACCATTCAACCAAACCATGGGACCCTTAAAAATTGGGAAATTCTAGTTTTTTCTATCTTGGTTTATGGGTTCTAACACAAATTTTTCCTATATTACCCCTATGGTATCTTTGGTGATGAACCAAACCCTCCAAGACATCCAACAAATTATTCTCCTTCAATTCATATGCATTTGGAGTGAATTAGCATGTGAACTGATGATCTGGGTGAGTCTAACACTCCTATACATCTCTATTTCATGATTAGGGAATCTAAAATCATTTTACTTATTTTGAATCCCAAATACCCTCACTTTTCCAAAAGATTATAATTTAGGGATTTATTGGGTGTTTAAATTAAAATCAAGGATGGAGTTTTAGAAAGTGATTACCAACAGACATGAGGTAGGTGGTCTTTGATATTTTTCCATAATCTTGATGTTTAATAAGTGTTTATGGTTGCGCCAATGTTTTTATTTTTTATGATTCAATTCCTTTGACTATAGAAAGTCATTTAGACATTAGATTTAGGTGAGGGACTCTTCATGAACCCCATCGGGTTCATTGATGATGATGTGATACAAAACCTAGGGCTACCCTCAGGATATGCCAAACCCCTGAAAATAGTGAATTGAGCCAATAAAAATTGAGATAGAGAATCTCTAAAAATGAGTAGTCTATGAATAGTGAAATGGTATGTGGGATTGTTTTAAAGGGGTAATCGAATTTATTTCATGTTGGGCCTTGTAAAATTTCTATGAGGCTTAAAACAGATTACATTTTTTTTGGATTTTTAACCCATATGTGGTTTTAAAATTACGAATATAATTTTTTGAAAGTGATAAATGTTTTCAAAAGAGGTATCGACATAAATTTGATTTGAAAAAGGGTTTTATTGTGATATTTCAAATGATTTTTGGAAATGGGGGGTGTGGTTCCCTTTTCTTTGGAAAAAGGATTAATGGTTGTTTTGGATGGTTGAAATGTAAATGAAAACCTTGGATTATGTTTTTGTTCTCCAAGAGGAAGAACTGTGTAATAATGGTTGGCTCTAATATGATTTCAAATGAGTATTTTGAATTTTCATTCACAAAATGATTTGGTTTTAATGTTTCATTAGTATCATATTCATTAAATTTATTTAATGGGTTAGTGATATAAGACCCATGAAGATTACATTATCATGTTAAAAAGGTTTTTAAATGAACTAAATGATTAATGTTCTCAATTGATGATATGGCATGAGGGTGTGTTTTGTATAAATATGTATGTTTTAATGGGTCATATATTATAAGTGGGTTGTGTAGTGTGAGTTATGTGTGTAAATGATAAATTTTTTTAATCATTTTTGTTAAACAAGAATGGACACATGGATTAATGGTAGTGTGGGTTTTTAGACTAAGGCTCCTCCCACGAGTCATTCAGACTGATGCTATTGGCGCAATGATGTATTTCCTGGGTTGGGAAATCTTACTAAGTCTTTATGACCCTAAAAATGGAAGTGGTAGTGCACCTAGACCGAGGATCCAAGGTGAGTAAATTAACTTGGACTAAAGATCCAAGGTTCAGTAATTCACCTAGACTGAGGTTCCAATGTGAGGTAATGTGTAACATCCGGGCCCAACTGACCACAAATATAGTACTCAGACCAATGGTTCACGTGACTCCAAGCATGCCTCCATATATACCAGAGGTTTCTGACTAGAAATTAGGGTCTATAAAGGTGAGAGTGGGGAGACTATACCCTAATGTCAGAGTAGAATAGTGGTATCTCAAATAGGAAATAAAAGAAAAAAGTGGAAGCATTAAAAAATAAAATATAAAATAGTGGAAGAATAATATAAACTAAATATAACTTATGTTCAATTCCAATATATGCAATGCATGCATGTCCAGATGACGGTATATAAAAAAAACAAAATACATACAGTAATAAGTGATATAGTATAGTACATGAAATAAGAAAATAAAATTAAATCCCCACAGGTGGTCTCCATGAGAATCTCGATCTATAGATCGATCTTGTATTCCTATCTCCTAGGTACGGGCTAAAAAACATAAGTAATAAACCATGGTCCTACAAGAATGATTTCTACTTGGGTACCTTAGTACAATGGTGGCCCGAGTAGGTTTTGAGATAATAATCCGAGTAAGTTCCTGCCCATGGTGTCTAAGACTAAATCTAGTCCGCGAAACATAATTTAAAGTTGAGAGAATATACAAGTACAAAGATAAAAAAAATGAATTGAATAAATAAACAACAACCTTCCCAAGATCATAAAGGATGCATGGTGGCAATACTTAGTTAATCTCATTGTCAAAATATTTTTTTTATAAATTTCCATAGATATTTATTAATAATATGTATTTATATGATATAGTTATATTTTACATCCAACTATATGAACCAAGTGTGTGAGGATGCCTAATAAACATGTACCTTGAATAACATATGCTGGTTGGATCAGGGCATAACTCTGGTGTCCATAACTAGTCTAAATGATCCAATAAGATCATGCAATAGGTTAAATACCCTACATCCCAATAGAGTGAAATATTTCCTTCTATGATACTCATTATGGTGAGTGAGATTCCATGGAAATACTCTAATCATAGAACGTGATGCCTCATCCCAATTCCCATTTAGTATCACTGGTGTGGAATTTCATACTCAACACCCAATGTAAAGGAGTGTGATTATCTATAATGGTTAACACCCTTTTCCATCATCAACATTCTATTTATATAGAATAATCATATATCAATAATTGGATCCATGAGGAAATACCTCTCATGTTATTAATTTATCACGCCAACTAAAATTATGGTCATCACAGTTTAACAATATCATGTACTTTCATTCTATTATCGGTGTGGCCATTCCAACCATTTCAATTCATTTCATTTATAACATTTAGTTCATTAAAGGAAGGAATACCTTTATAAACATTCTATTCCATTTATATCAAAAACTCATTTAAAGAATAAAACCCCTCATGAAAAATCTATTCAATGAAGTCATGCCATTGATTCTATCAGATAAAGAATTTGATTTTCAAGGCATAAGAGGCACTTAAGATATTCCCTCAAAAATAAAAAAAATTCTTACATGAGAAAGGACATTTATAAATCATGAAATCCTCTTAAGAGAATCTTTGATTTAATTAGAATTTACATTGAAGATGGAAATTCCATTTAATAACATCTTTTCAGGTCATGTCCTAACATTCCATATATCAATACTAACATCATGAAATAGGTAAAACACAAATGAAATATAACAAGAATGACTTGAATAACCAATAATTTCTTTGTAATTTTGAAGACATCACACCTCATTCGAGGGGTTTTATTATAAAAACATGACATTATTTATCAAAAACATTAATTTAATCCATTAGGGATCAAATACAAGAGCCATATATTAATTTACATAATGTAAATATTTAGGAATACTTACCAAATATAGAAATACAATAATATGAATTCAACATGGAACTTATGATTTTATATTATCAATTAGACATGTTCTTATAAGGGTAAAATCCATTTATAATCTAATCAAAATGCATAAAATATATTCCGAGAATTTAAACAAATAATTATAAATGGTAAATTCATTTTAGAAAACTCAATGGGTGTATGTAATTGAGTATGGACACCTCAAACTACTAAACAATGATCATAGGGAGTGTATCATGGTGCAATAATCAATTTCATATAAAGAACCAAATTATATGGCATCGCTCAGCAATGTTTGGTGCACCACATAATGGAACTATTCATAAAATAATATAAATTACTAAAAATATCATATACCACCAAAATTAAGCTTAGGAAATATCACTCATCCAATATAGAGATTTGATTTGTCTTGGTTTGGAAGATATCAAAGAAAGAAAACATTTCCCTAAAATAGGAAAAATGAGATGGCACTAAAATAGTACATCTGAGAGGAGATTAAATGAAGAAAGATTAAAAAGTAATTGAGAGCCTACTGATGTAGATCCACTGAGACTAATGGCACTTGATTCTAATAAATGGTGGAGGATATCTCTTGAGGCCTACTTTATGCTTCGAGCAGAATCCAATAGAGGACATGGAAGGAGCTCACCGGAATGGAGGATAAGAAAAGAAGAAGAAGAAATAAATAAAAAACATTAAATTAAAATGGTAATTTCACCCAAAAAACCAAGTTACATGGTTTGTCCAGACTATGATCCAACCATGTGTTACCCAACTTAAGAAACCATCTCACATGGTTTGGGTTGTATAGTTACCCTAATTGTGCACCAATTGTTTGATGAATGGTGTGGTAGTACTATCTAAGTGGTACTACTTATGCGGCAAAAGTGCATGTTTTGAAAAAAAAAACCCATGTGGGTTATTTACACTCCCTTTTTCCAGTTACATGGTTTTCTATTGGAGACCAAAGGGATTCAGAAAAATCATGCACCTCTATCAGAACCTCCAAAACTTGAGATTTCTAGCCCTGAGACTCCCAAAACTTGAAGAGACAATCGAAAACTTCATAGGCCTATACCCAAGACTAAAAAGAAACTTTTATATGTTCAAACTCTAATAATTACATTATAAATCTTGTAATTAAAAACATCTCATCCAGTAAATACAAAATCTCAAATTCATTTGGATTTTCGTCCTGGTAAAAAACATAGGTTGTTACAACCACCCAACCTTATAACTTCTCATCCTTGAGAAGCATTTCGGGATAATGAAAGAATCACCTGACTTATGAGGATCATGAAGTTCCATTCAACTGGTTGTGTTGTGTTTCCAACTCCCAACACACCTTCAATAATAACTTAAATATATAACACATAAACCATCAAAACTCGAGCCAATGCTCACCTTCTGAACAAAACTCCGAAATAGATCTTTATTGAGATCATTTAGTGAGAGACACATTAATGACTTAATCTCATTATAAATAAATCCAATGGTTATCCCCACCTTATGCTTTACCATCAAGAGGGGGAAATTTCAAAAAACAGTACCTCCACCATCGGAATTTCCTTCTGGGAACACCCATAAGCATTATAACGACACTCTTGGCATGATTTTAAAATAGTCAAATGGTCGATTCCCCATATAACTATCCTAGAAATTTCAATCTATATTTTCCTAAAATACCTAGTCCAACCCACACCACACTTATCTTAACCCAAATATATTCTTTGAAATGGTTCTTCACAAACTGTACACATCAAACAAGAAGGAAAACATATTGATCCACCTTTTATTGACCATTACCCAAATTACTGGATTATATGGCCATCATATTTATAACTGAACTATAATGCCTTACTCCAAATAAACTCAAATTTAGAATTAGAACCATAACTGGAGGCCATACTCATCTTCAGCACCCAAACAACACCAAAAGATATAAATCTCTAGTAATTAGAAAGGCGTTTGAACTATAAGGATGTTACCTACCTTGGGATAGACCTATAAATAATCACAAGTGTCGACCC
Source organism: Viscum album (assembly GCA_963277665.1). Classification (NCBI taxonomy): domain Eukaryota; kingdom Viridiplantae; phylum Streptophyta; class Magnoliopsida; order Santalales; family Viscaceae; genus Viscum; species Viscum album. The sequence goes on along the minus strand of OY728150.1, from coordinate 1,570,778,376 downwards.
AATCATAAGTTCATGCCAAAAAAATGTCACTAGGATCAAGATACCATCATTTAATTCATTTCTAAATAGGAAGAAGGGTCTTTGGTAAATACATATGGTTATGCTCTAAGGGAAGTCAATAAAAATCTCAATCTGCCCTTACATGAGGGTTTAAATGGAGGAAATCACCTAGGATTCCATTTTCAAGTCAATACATTAGCCCACATTCAACATTTTAAACATTTAAAGGATTTTTAATAGAACCTCAAGCATAATAGGCTGGTGTTATCAACAAGATTTTTAAAAAACTAACATTTATTTATATCCCTTCATAAATTTTGTAATTCATCAAATAAATCACTTTTTAATAGATAAAGAGAACTACAAGGGTCTTGGTAGTCATCATGGGTTAATAAAATTAATCCCAATAGAATTTTCATAAATCATTAAAGATTTGAAATAGTTCTAGTGGATTATTTTATAGGAAACATGCCATAACTAACCTGCTTAGGTCCTTTTATTCATTTTAGAAGATAACCAATTAATTTTAGGTTAAATTTAAACAAATATAACATTTCAAACATTTAAATATATATGATTTCACATAAAAAATTGTATGATTACCTGGTCTTTCACAACACCAATCGTTAAAGATCCTATACAATTTATATACCGAATTTTGGATCTCATTTAATTGTAACCATTTTCATTTCAGAATATAAAATTCTCATATATATAATGGTTTAGTTATATGGGTGTCCGTAAACCAATCCATAAAGTCCCCAAACATTTATAGTTTGGTATTTGGTTCTGATTTATCAAAACAAATTACTTTATCATTTAAACTTTATAATCCTTTTCATTTTAAAAATAGGTTTTAACTATTAACATAGATCAAATATGGTTCAAGTATACAAGTTATATTTTCCCAATTATAAGGCACTCATTCACCTTACAACTGAATAATAGTTCCCATTTAGTCACAACCACTATATTTATCTGATGAAACCATTTACATATCAAAAAAATATATCATGTTATGGTAAGATCTAAACATAGAGGAACATGCTATAAACACAGAAGCATAACATATAAATAGGAAGGGCGTAATAAAGTAAAACTTAAATTGGTACAAAACTAAGGATGTGAATATTTAAACAAGAAAAACAAATCACCATAGATTTTTATAAACATGGATATTGTAGTAAATACAAGACAAGGTATAAACTCAAGGCACGCAATCGAATCAGTAGGCAAACTAAAAATGCAACTAAATGTCATGGAATATTCATGAAAAGTGAATTTCTATATTCCAATAATGATGCATGAAACAATTCATCCTTTCTATACCAGTGAAAGGGTAAAATACCATAAATCCTCTAAACAATAAGCAAAAAAAAGTACACCAGCCACTCAAGATGAAATAATATCAATTGTAATAACAAACATCATGAACATCAATTCCATCCCAGGACACTTGGAATTTTCCCCATGGGTGGGGTGATCAATCCTAGACACAACTATTTTCAAGTACTGAAACATTCCTAATATCCTATCTATTATCCCAAAAGAGTAATACAAATTAAATGAAACAATCCTCTAATAGAACTTTGTATCGTAATGGAACGATTGTCCACTAATAAGGTAGTTATAGTAGTGGGTCACATGGCCTCAATAATTCCACCTCATACACCGGAGGCTATAAACTAGAAGCAAGGGTCTATGGAGGTGATACCGGGGAGACTATACCCTCATATTAGAGTAGCACAACGGAATCTTAGATAGAAAATAACAAACAACAGCGGAAGTAGTAATAAATAAAATACAGAATAGTAGAAGAATAATATAAATTGAATATAATTTATAATCAACACCAATAAATAAAATGCATGAATTCCCTGACAGTGGTAAATAAACTAAAAAAAAATACATACAACAGGAAGTGATATAGTACAGTACACAAAATAATAAAAGAAAATTAAATCCCTATAGGTGTTCTCCACCAGCATCCCAATCTCCAGCTCAGTCTGGTGCTCCTAACTCCCATGTACTAGCTAAACAGAATAAGAAATCAACCATGATCCTATAAGCATGAGGTCTACTCAGGTACCCTGATGAAATTGTAGACTGAGCAGGGTATAAGATAATAATTCCAGTAGGTTCCCTCCCACTGTTCCCATAAATGAATCCAATGTGTGAAACATAATTTAAATTAGTGTGTATGTATAAGCCAAAATATAAACAAGCAGTACTGTATAAATAAAAAACAACCCGCCTGGGTTCCTAAAGTATTCCAAGCAGGTATCCATTCTTTATCTCATAGCCATAATAAGCGCCTGATCAAGTAACAAACTTATATGGTAATAATATATATGTATGTAATATATTTATATATTTCATCCACCTATATGAACCAAGTGTGTGTCGATATTTAATGGTCATATAGATGGGTTACTAGATTTTGGATGGATTAGGGTGTTACTAGAACATCTATAACTAGTATAAATGATCCTATAAGATCATGGAATATGGTAAATACCCTACATCCCAATATAGTAAGTGACTTCATTCCACAATACTTTGTATAGAAAGGGAGCCTCCATAGAAACACACTAATCCTGGAATTTGGTGGCTCAGCCAAATGCCTATATAGTATCACTGGTATGAGACTCCAAACGCAACACATATTGTAAGGGAGTGTGATTATCCTTCATTTTCAATACCACATACCATCATCCATGATGTATTTATGAGGCATAATCAAATATCAATAATAGGATCCATGAGGAAATACCCTTCATGATCTACATTTAATAACCCAATTAAAATTAAGGGAAACCCAGTTTAACAATAGAATTCACTTGCATTCTATGATAAGCCTAAACTTGCCACCAATTGCAATTCATTTCATTTATAAAATTTACTTCATTCAAGTAATTCATAACATCATGAACATTCCATTCCATTTATATCAAACAATGTATTTAAAGAAAACAAACCATCATGAAAAGGCTATTCATTTATGACATGGCTTTGAGTCTATCAAACAAGTCATTTATTTTTACAAGGAAAAAGGGGAACCTAGTAGGTTCCATCAACAATTGGGTAATTTCCAACATGGGAAATATCATTTATAAATTAGGCCAAACCCCAAAGAGGTTATTTGGTTTAATAAGAATTTATATAAAGGATATAAATTCCATTTAATAGTATACTTTGAGTTCATGTCCTCAAATTCCATATATCAATACTAACATCAAGGCATTTGGAAAACACCAATGAAATATAATAAGCATGATTAAAATAATCAATCATCACTTTGTAATTTTTAAGACAGTGCACCTCATTCAGGGGGGTTTATTATAAAAAATAAAATTATTTATCAAAAAATTCATTTAATCAATTAAGAATAAAATACAAGATCCCTAACTCAATTAACATTAAAGAAACTATTTGGAATACTTACTAAACATGGAAATATAATTATATAAATTCAACATGGCACTTAGGAGGTTCCATTATCATTTAGATATGTTCTTACTATGGTAAAATCCATTTACAATCTATGAATAACACTTTATAGTTGTTCGAGGCATTGAAACTATTAATTAAAAATGGGGAATTCATTCTATAACACCCATGGGGTGTCCTTAATCAAGGTTGGACACCTAAAACTACTAACCAATGATCATAGGGAGTGTATATATATGTTATGATTAATTTGATATGAAGAACACAGTTATAAGGAATATCTCAGTAATATAAATTGTACAGTACTACTGCATTATTCAGGAAATGATGGAAATTAAGGAAAATCATAGATAACCTACCTTAAGCTTGGTATGTGTCACTTATCCAATATCATGTGTTGATATTTTTCTGGTTTAGAAGAAATCTAAGAAATGGTCCATTTCCCAAAAAATAGGGAAAATGCGCTCACACCAAAATAGTGACACTAAGATGAGAAAAAACAATGAATAATAAAAAAGGACTTGATATCATACCAATGTAGATCCATAGAGACCAACAGAACTTAATTCAGATAATCAATGGAGGATATTTCTTGAATCCTAATTTAGGTTTGGAGAAAAAACAAAAGGTGCATAGGAAGAGTTGAAGTGTGTGGAGGAGAAGAAAAGAAGTGGAATAAATAAATAAACATCATTAATGGACAACAGAAATTTAACCCCAAAATCAAGTCAAATGAATTGGTTTCATGGTTTGGAAAAACATTTTTCCAACCATGCAACACCTCCTACTTGAGAAACCACCTCATACGGTTTGGGCTGCACAGTTACCCTAATAGTGCACCAACTATGAAATGAATAGTGTGATGGTACTTCATAATTGGAAATACCATTGAAAAATAGGGGAATGGTTTGGGTAAATCATATGCATCATGTGTAGGGAATTTTTACTCCCCTTATAAATCTGCATGGTTTGTTTTTTGAGGACGCATAGTTTTAGAAAAATCATACGCCTCTATTAGACCCTCCAAAACTTGAGATTTGTTTCCTCAGCGCTTCTGAAAGTCAATGAGATGACTGGGAAACCACTCAGTCCTTTACCAAAGTCCAAATAAAACACTTTGATGTGTTCTAACTCTTAAAATTACATTTAAAATCTTGGTATTAAAAATGGTTCATCTATTAAATGAAAAAGTTCAAATTCATTTAGATTGTCACCCGGTTCACAAACACAGGTTATTACATAATGCACCTTAACTAGGGATCCTACATAAGTAAGTAATTATTGTTTTTTGGAATTATTTTTCTTATGATTTAGGGAATTCAAAACCCTTATGATTAATTTATATTATTATCTTTGATCATAGTGAATTTGATGAATAGGGATAACCCCTTGGGAATAATGATTAAATGGACTAATATAAACCCTATTAATAAATGAAACATGTTATAATTTTTGTTTATCTTGTTAGTCATTATGTATATATATTAAATATTATAATAACTGGTTATTAATTTAGACACCTATGGTGGTGGCCTTCTAATTTGTACTCACACCCTACTCGGCCCCCCATGGAACTTGGTTACCTAAGTAGATGTCACTTGTTTTTAGGTATAGGTTTAGGTTAGGGACCTGATATTTGTATAATACAAGGGAATTATGTGTGGATCATGGTATTTTGGGACTAATTTGGGACTCGGGTTTGTTCTTGGAATCTTATGGTAGATTAGTTTTTGGACTTTATCTGTATGATTGCTTGACATGTACTTTATTCATTGTTTTGTTATATAATGTGCTTCTTGGTTACTTGTTAAAATTTTTCTCATGTTATTGATTTATTTGTGTCTTGTTGGTTGTTATAACTATCAATGTTTTTTATACTATTTTTAACTCTAATTAGAGGGTATAGTTTTCTCCTTACACCATTATAGGCATAACCATCTAGTAGGTAGCCTCTAACAAATGAGGAGGGGTGCCTGAGGTCCTGTGATGACCTAGCTTGGGGAACTGGATATAGTAGCCACCAGTTCAAGGACATTAAAAAGTGGTATCATAGGGGATATATTATTTCTTACTAAATAGTCATAATTTAAAAGAGTATAGGATATTGTCGGGACTTGGTAATGAGCTTCTTCATGGGTTCCTATAGGCCCACGTAAGAGGAAAACCCCATGTTTCTGGGGGAGGCAAATGATGTTTTGTTTTTTTTCTTTAAATTTCATTGATATTTCAACCTTGTGTGGTGTTCATGTATGTCATTTTATTGGTTTATAAGGTTTTATATCTTTCCCTACTATGGAAAGATTGGGTGGTTGAGTTCAGGAATCGTGCAAGGAACATATGATAGATGGTTCATATGTATGTTATATGTGATTGACTTATAAATGAAATGATGATAAACCAAATGGTTAAAAAGTGAAATTAAATGAAAATATGAGGTTTGAATAGGGGGATAAAATGTTTTGGATAAATTAGAATCCTTTTTTGGAAAAGTGAAATGTTTTAAAATGTGATTTTTAATAAAGATGCTATTTTTGAAATGTTCATATAATAAAAATATTTTTTGAAAGTTTAAATGTTTTTGTTTGAAAAATGGAAGGATTTTAAAATTAAAATAATGGGTTTAAAAGGTAATTTATAATTAATAAAATAAATTGGAAAATGATGGATATTTTAGGGAAACCAGTGGTGGTTACTCTTCTATTGGTTATTTCCCCAGTGTATGGGTGGTTTGGTAAGTGAGAGTGTCGTAGATTATAGGTTACGGGTTGTGAGACCTTGATGAGTTGGGTGTGCCAGTTAATGGTATATTTATTTTTATGTATTTGTTTATGTTGTTTCCTTGAAATTTTGAAATAAAATATGTTAATATAAATGTGGAAACTCTTGTGGATTGAGAACTTGTGATTTTTGATTTGGACCCAGATTGGGAGTTCAGATCGTGGTTCCAGTGTATGTGAGTGGGTATATTTGGTGTGGGAACTATATTAAATGGTTTTTTGGTGTGTTAGATTCATTATTTTTAGAATTAGGTTAATATGGCCGCATTTGGAAACTCGTTGGTTGAGTTTTAGTATGTATGGCTTTGAGGTAGAGAGTGGGTTATTTGCATAATGTGGCACCATTTTATAGGGTTTGTACCATATGATCTTTGATTATGACCTTTAGGAGATATATTTAGAGTTTTATATTGATTTTAGGGTAATATGATTCGGTTAGAAATTTTTTACTTTGACAGTGGCATTTATAGGGTGATTCCCTATATAGGTTTAGCCTACAGGGCCAAGTGGAGAGGTTAATGGTTTTAAAAAAAACATTAGGGGCGGTTATGAGTTGAATGTTTTGGTAAATCAAGGGTATATTTAAGGTATTTTGTCCCAGTGTTAAATGTTCCTAGGGATGTAAATCATGAGTGGTGTCTCTAGTGGTGAAATTAATGCATAGTCGGTACATTTGAGTGTGGTAAAATTGCATGGTTATGCCTTAATTTCATCCCTATGGAGGTATATGAATGCTTTTGGTTTATTGTAAGGTCACTTTGGGGAAGAGTAAAATTCATTAGGAGGATTTCATTGAGGATTTAATGGTGTTTTATATGGGATCGATGTTAATTCTAGATGAACTAGACAAGGGTGATCAAAGAATGGATGGATACTTTTGGCATTGAAGTGGCACCCGAGGTTTTGGTGGTCACATGAACAGTCTTGTTTGTATGAATGATTGGTTTTTTGTATGAGGATATTTAGAATTATTCAAGTCTGATGAGGCTAACATATCGGGAGGCATGGTCATATGAGGGAACTAGTGTTAGGCCTAGCTCTAGTGATTTATGAATCATGTGATCTATAGTCAGGTTTAGTGTGTGGTTTTTGGAAAGTGTTATACCTTGAAGAGTTTGAAGAGGTCTATATGTGGGAATGAGATAGAAGGGAATGATTCCATTTGGGATGGGTGAAAATGTTTCTTAGTATAAGTTCTTACTTGAATTTTGTGTGATCATAGTGAGAAGCATGGGTTATGTGTGAAATAGTTGGCTTCTATATTAGGGTAGTGGTTCTTGTATTCCTATGTAAATATAAGAACCAAGCCTTAAAACTTTTCATAATAATGAATTTTATTAAAGATCATACTTTATTTCACATAGTGGATAAATTGAGTTTTATAGTTTTTGAAAATTAGGTCATGACTATTACATCACAACTCAAATATTACAAATTAGACACTTCAACTCAATATAAATTGTTTCAATAAAATAAAACACTTTAAAATAAAACATGATTTATTTTTGTTGCTAAAAATATTCATAACATTCATCTTGACTTCCTATATTCTATTACACGTCCTTATAACTAGTGAAAAACATTTTAAAAACATGGGATGAGGAAAAAAATATTCGTAAGGGATATAAATAATGAAATTGTTAGTCAAGTTATAACGTAAAAATCAATAAAACCCATTTCATAAAAACATATTAACATGTATAGAAACGTCATAAAAATTCCATGGGACATATTTACCATATCACTCTTACATTCACCATTACACATGGAATAACCATTCGGTCAACTTCCATCTCTAGATTCGTTAGGTCCCCTAGGCTAGACACCCTGAGAGGGGGTGAATCAAGGTATAAAAAATTTAAAAAAATGCCCCTTTTGATATTTTTGTTGTTAAAAAACTCTCTTATCTCTCTTCATCCCATTGTAGAGTATTAATGATCAATAAAGCATGCACAAGACACACTAATTTTACGTGGTTCACCCTCACTATGCTATGTCCAAGGATCATACACTAGCGATGTGCTGATGTACCCAATCCACAATAACTGCACTGATGTTCACAAGTTTTAAGTGGACTCATTGTCCCATCTATTTTACAACCATTCAAATTTTGAATGCTCACTACTCTCTCAATTGAAGTGTGTTCACTACTTCTTTAGAAGATCCAATCGTAGTTTAAAAACTTGTAGGTCTTTTCATTATCACTAATGAATTTATCCTCAACTATATAGATTCTATATTGATGTAAAACTTTCATCCAATTATGAATACCCCTTTTCCACTGAACACTAGGAAATACCTCTTCACTTATTTTTTTCAAACTTTGTTGCCTTCGTGAATCACAACCTGTCCTTCATGAAGCACCTTTCATGAAGAAAAAACTAGCCTTCAAAAAGAACTTTTGGTGAAGCACAAACTAGCCTTCATGAATCTCACAAGTTTCGGTTGTCTTTGTAGGGCCTTCACAAAATCATTGATTTCACGATGCTCAGAACATTCGGTTGGCTTATATCCTTCACGAATGACTTTTCATACCACCTTCATGAAGCTCCATTGCGAACTCAGAGACTTAAAATTTTCATTGAGTCTCTTCTTCTCTTCTTATCTGCTTCATGATGGGGGTGGCCTCATATATATAGGCTCATATGTTCGTGATTCTCCACTGCCTCCAGTGCATTTTCCAGATCCATCTTCACAGCTCACTTCCATTCGTGAAGATCCATTGTAATTTTCCGTTCATGAATCCCATTGTAATCGCAGAGCAATCCATCTTCATGGCACCTATTGAAATCGTGCAGCCTTCTGTCGATGGCCATGAAGATCTTTGTCACTGATCATGAAGCTAACTTTTCTTGGAATCATGAATCTCATTGCTTTTATGAAGACCTCCACCATAATTATTTTCTCCTTCATGAAACACATCTCGTAAATCCCTAATTTACAAAATTCTATCCTTTTACATATTTTGATGATATCTTCGAGGGAATCCACTTTTTTTATAAAAACCGAACTCCATATTTTAGATCCCTAAAATTTGAAAAAAACTAGAAAATGGCTCCAACTTTTATCTTTTCCTTTTGTACCACCTCCAGATCTTCCATTCCTTTTTCATGGTTCTTTGTCAACATTGATTTCCAACAATATCTCTAGAAATCGACAATTCACCATGAAAACCTGCTTTATCAACAAACACAACCTACCCAAAATGATGCAATGTTACCTTGAGGTATTTTTACCGAACAATATACCCATTTAGGTTTGTTTAAAATGATTTTCATAATGATTCTCTACACTTTGATACCTCAATGAAGATCCTTCCATAATCAACCACCATTCGCCTCCTGCAATTTCAATAGTGACCAAAGATTCAATCACCACATACTCTAAACCCAAATGAGCTATGCTCGATGTGAGAAACAAGAGCAATATGAAATGTTCATAAATGAATCACATCATTTCTAACACCAATTCCTAAAACCTTCCTGATACCATTCCAATACCACTCTTCTGATTTCATCACAAACCTCAGTTGTCATGATATTTACTCTTCGAATGATCGTTTCCAGAATTTTCAGATTCAATACTCTCCACCTATCTCATTGCTCCCCATATCTTGCTTCTCATCCTATCATCTTATCCAATTTTCTTCGAACAAGAAATTTTCTCTCCCCTTAGATATAGTTTCTCCCCTTTTAGAGTCACTATTTCTCCCCCTTGAACATTCGCATTTTCTACCCCTTTGTCGACGAACCCAAAGGTAACTCCTTTGTGGTCTATAATAGGGTAAGAATACAGATTACCACATTAAGGAAATATACACCATACCTTGGGGATAGGGGCCCATATAAACTATTTTTCAACTTTGGGGAGTCAACTAGACTCTTAGATCCAGTCAATGCCTCTCGGATGCTTCCTTGGTGATGACCTTTGTTAGGATATCAGTAACATGTAGCTCTATGGGAACATACTCCAGCTTCACAATTCCTTGATCTACCTTTTCCTTGATGAAATGATATTTGATCTCAATTTTATTTTTCCTTGAGTGATGGACTGGATTTTTTCTAAGATTGATAGAACTTGAATTATCACATTGGATTCCGATCAGAGACTTCACTTCAATGCCCATATCCTCAAGTTAATGCTTCATCTACAATAACTGTGTGCATGCTTGAGTGGTAGAAATATCTCCATCGTATGCAGTGATAAATGAAATGAAATTTTTCTTACTACTTAGACACAAAATAAAAAATACACCATGATAGAAAGAAGCTCCAGACATTGATTTCCTATCATCCGTTGAACCATCCCAATATTCATATGTATATCCCAAAATACCTAGCTAAGATTTATAATTACGCATCAAACTAAAATCCATAGTTCCATTAATATATTGAAGTATTATTTTTTACATCAATCATGTGGATTTCCTTGTGATTTCTTTAACATCGTGCTTCTTGGGATGTGGAGAAAAACAATATCAGGTCTTGTCACTGTTAGGTACAGTAAATGTCCAATAACATGCAAGTATTTTGTGATATTAACTGCCTTTCCATCATTATCTTTTTATAATTTCCTTCAAGTAGCAACTGGAGTCTTCATATCCATGTAATTTTCCATTCCAAATCATCTTAGAACCTCCTTGTCATATTTGGATTTTGAAATTAATGTTTCATTAATTCCTTGTGTTACCTGTAAGCCAAGGAAAAACATCAGCTCTCCAATCGTTGACATTTTAAATTCACTTTTTAGTAATTTGGAAAACTATCTGCACTGAGCTTCATCTGATACACCAAATATTATTTCATTGGCATAAACCAGCACCATCATCCTTTGATTACTATTTTTGTTGAAATATAGATTGTAATCAACTCCACCATGCTAAAATCCAAGTTTCTTCAAATACTAATCAAGCCTTGAGTACCATGTTCTTGGTTCTTGTTTCAGCCCATATAGTTATTTTTTCAATCGAAAACATTGTTCTCATCTTCATTAATGAGAAAACCATTTTCTTGGTCAATATAAGTTTTTTTCAGAACCTCATTCAAAAATGCAGATTTGGTATCCATCTGGAAGACTTTGACTATATGTTACACTACAATGGCTAGAAATCATCTAATTGTCTCTAGCCTTTCAACTGTTGAGAATGTATCATTGACATATATTCCCTCTCTATGGGAGTATCTTTTTCACACTAGTCATGCTTTTTTCAAATCATTATGCAATATTCATTCATCTTATTGTGATAGAACCATTTGGTCTCAATGACATTCTTATCTGCTCGCCTTAATACAATCTCCAACATCTAATTCTTCTCAATCCAATCAAGATTTTCATTCACATCCTGAACCCAATTTTCATCTTCAACTACATCAGAAAAGCATTTAAGATCTACCTGGTATAAGAAAGATTTTTGATGTAGTGATTTCATTATTCTTGTCTGAATTGGATAATACTGATCACCAATGATATTCTACCTATCAATTTCAGCCCGACTCTTTGGCCTCTATGTATATAGAGACTTTACTTCCTCCTGTTCATCATCAGTATCTTCTTCTAAATTAGCATCTTCCACTTCTGTTCCCCTGGTGTTGCATTCCTCTTCATCACTTTCATCAAGAAACTATTCACTATGTTGTGGACTATTCTGTTCATTTTCCTCAATAATGACATAATTTATCTTAACTACTTTTTGAAAACTCTTACAAAAGCATTTGTATGCTTTTATTTTTCCTGAGTAGCCAAGGAATATCCTCTCATCTCCATATGACTCAAATTTTTGATGTTTTTACTTATTGATAATGAAGCACTTACTTCTAATTATTTGAAAGTATTTCACTATTGGATTCTTTCTATACCACATGTTATACAGAGTCCTTCCTTCCTTTGGACATAATAGGGATCTGTTAGAAATGTAGACCGATGTCAATACTTCTTCCTTCAAAAATTTTTCTACTATGTATTTTTCAATAAGCATTATTCTTTACATGTTTTTTATGATCTTATTTCCCATCTCATCTACTCCATTATGCTGGGGAATTCTTACTGAAGAAACTTGATCCCTAATGCCATGTTTCTTGAGATATTATTCCACCTGACTTTTTGTGAATTTTGTACTATTATCAGTACGAAACTTCAAAATGTTCTTCCCAAGCATCCTTTCTGATTCCCTCTGATAATATTTTAATCATATAAACACATCCAACTTATGGTAAATGACAAATAACCAATCCATTATACTATATTCATCAATGAAAAGAACAGAATACCTCTTTTTGTCAATGGATCTTGGTGAGATAGGTCCACAAACATTAGCATACATCAATTCAAGGACTCTTGTAGACTTCTTTTAATTTTATCTATATGTATTTATGATGATAATCCCTTATTGACAGGCATCACATGTAAGTATACATTAACATGATAGCTTCAGGAGGTATCTAGTTGTATCACACTTCACCAGATCTTCTAGGTATGGTTGGCATAGATGACCCAGTCATTTGCGTCATAGATTATTTTCTTCTTCTCTAGAAAAAAAAGAACATTTATTCTTCTCCACTTACAAGGTAGAGATTTCCCTTTGTTATTTTTTCTTATAGATCCTCTTCACCATCTCTTACTTTGAAAATACACATCATCATTGTAAACCTTATAGAATTTCTTGAGTCACATAGTTGGTTAAAACTAAGAAAATTTTGACTAAGACCTTCTACTACTAAGACATCAGCACATCTCATCAATTTTCCCCCAAACCTGGCCTTTCCTGAGCTAATAATCTTTTAGACTTCATCAATTCCAAACTTTACAACTCCTTCTTTTTCATATTTTATGCCTGTATCAACATCCTTATTACATGTCAAGTGATATGTGCAACCGCTATCAATGATCCATACACAAGAATGGTCTGATGTATTAAAGAAACTTTCTGCCACCACTGACTTCTCATCCTTTTTCATTATTATCCATATAGTCAACCTCACACTTAGTGTAGTTTAAAAATCCTGATATTCCCCAGAGTATGATGGCCCATCTTCATCCTAAAAAGCTGTAAATCAATTTTTCATTTTCGGCTCACCTGTTTGTTTGTTTATTTTTTTCTTGCGACTACTTTGATTCTTCCTTGGTAGATTCCTCTACATGGTTAATGTACAATATCTAGCCATTTTCCCAAATTCTCCACACACAAAACAACGTACCTCAAAGGATGTTCTATAATATTGAGATCAGTTTAGTTTCCACTACTTTTCTTCTGCCCTTCAATATCTCTTGTCTATGGAACACACATATTTTGAATGTCCCATATTTCCACAACAATAACACCTAATATATGGTGCACTCTTGCATGTTAATTATGCACTACTAGTTTCCCATTGGGATCTTTGAATTTTCTGATTTCGATTTTTCCAAAATCAACTTTCAATATTGTAATGGGTGCTTGCGGTATGACTTAAACTTTCACAGCATTCTATTTTTAGTCAAGCCCCACATTAGTCTTAATATCCGAACATGATTATTACTACTTTTCTACTATATCTTTATTCTTAACTTCCAATTTTTCTATCTGTTTAGTGATCTGGTTTACCGATGTCATATTGGGAGTCATTATTTTTCCTTGATCCTTAACTTTTTGTCACAGGTCGATGTCTTCTTCTTCAAGTTCTTTAATACTCTTGATTTGATCTTTCACTTTGTTATTCAAGCCATTGATCTCTCTTTTCTGTTCTTCAACCTTGAGATTATGTACATCAACCTCTTCTGAGATATCTATCTTGGAAAAATTTTGTTTTTCAATCTCTTTTACCAGCTCAAACATCTCTTTTTTTTATTATTACATGTAGAGTTTTGAATCATGTACCACTTTGTTGTATTTCTTATTTTTTTCTCTCCAAACATCTATCTCTTTGAGAGATTCTTCTAATTTAGCTTCCATGTCGACTCTTCCTTCAACTTATTCTTGTTCTTCTTCATCAGTGACAGTTTCTTCCTATTTCTGAGAACTACCCACACTTACCACCATATAAGTATCTCCATGATATTTTCAATTCATTAGTTCTTTAGTATTTTCAACCTCAGACTTATCTTAACTATCATATTCATGTGAAAGAAGATTATTTTTCTTAAATAAATTTCTTTTGAACCATTTTGTGCTTTTCATATAGGTAGAACACTTCTTTTTGGGAATTTAAGCTTCATCTACATCATCATTTTCTTGGAACTTTTTGAGGCACCTTGTCATAAGGTGACCAACCTTTTCACATCTAAAGTAGTCAAGTGGAAGTTTCCCATTAAACATTCCTTTTCCTCTTTAAAAATTTGAGAAAATGAATAACGTCACCCCATCTATCTCTTATTATTCTTGATAATCTTCGATAGTGAGCTTCTTCATGGATTTGAATGCAACTTCTTTGAATTTCCCCTTTTCCACATCATCACTATCATCATTTCTCATTTCGTATGATACAAGGGTATAATGAAATTCATCCAATTTCATCTCATTCGGATCATTGGCATCCAATCCTAAAACCTTCTGATTGAAGTGAGGTGGAAGTTTCCTTAAGATGTGCTTCATAATCTTTATGTATTCAATGAATTCCCCAAGACCTCGCATGTCTTACATAACAACATTTACACTATCATAGATTGCATCAATAGATTCATTCAGGTTTATTCTCATATATTCATACTTGTTCCATAGAAATTGTAGCTTTATCTCTCTAACATATTTATCTACTTTATATATATTCAATAGTGTTTCCCACATAGCATGTAATGTTTTACATTACATCACCATTGTATTGATATCATTGGATAGAGATACCCCTAAAACATTGATTCCCTTGGTGCCCGAATCCAGTTCCCTTCTTTCAAACTCTGATAACACACCACTATTGATGTCAGCTAAGATACCATGCATAACTTCTGTAAACACATCCATTCCCAAAGATCGTAAGAATTTTTGCATCTGATTCTTCCATAACTAAAAGTTTTTACCATCAATGATCGGAATCCCTTTATGATTGATAACCTCTATTGAGAGAGAAACACGGATATAAACCTTTCCCTATGATACCAATTGTTCGGTAGACTAGGATATATATCCTAATAGGGGGTGAATCAGGTTATGAAAAATTAAAACAACTAACCCTTTTGATCTTTTTATTGTTAGAAAAAATTGTCTTCTCTCTCTCCTACCCATTTCATAGTATGAATGAATCTTAAAGTATGAACAGGACACATCAATTTTACATAGTTCACCCTCACTGGGATACATCCAAGGATCATAAATCGGTGATGTTTTGATATACCAAATATAATATAAGTGTACTAATCTTATAGGTTCTAAGTGGACTCATTGTCCCTTCTGCTTTACAACTATTCACAATTTGAAATCTCATTGCTCTCTCAACTGAAGTGTGCTCAATCTTTCTTTAGAATATCAACTCACAGTTTAAAGACATGTAGGTCCATTAATTATCACTAATGAATGCATACTATACTGTATAGATTCTCTATTGAAGTCCAACTTTAATCCACTGATGAATACCCCTTTTCCATTGAATAGTAGACAGTATCTCTTCACCTATTTTTTCAAAGCTCTTTGACTTAGTGATGCTTCTTTTCATGAAGAAAGAACTGGCCTTCATGAAGAAAAAATTAGCCTTCATGAAGCATCTTTTTGAATCCCAAACTAGCCTTTTTTAATTTCCCATGTTTTGGTTGTCTTTTTAGGACCTTCGCGAAATCCCTTCTTTCGTGATGCTCAGAACATTCGGTCAGCTAATAGCCTTTGTAAACGATTTTTCATATCAACTTTGTAAATATCCTTTAAGAACTTAGTGACTTATAATTTTTGTTGAGTCTCTTCTTCTATTATTCTCTTCTTCTTGAAGGGGTGGCCTCATATATATAGTCTCATCTCTTAGAGATGCCCCACTGCCTCTAGTACATTTTCCATATCCATCTTCGCGGTGCACCTCCATTCAGGAAGATCCATTGTAATTTTCCATTCACGAAGCCTGTCGTAATCGCAGAGTACTCCATATTTGTAGCACCCATTGAAATCATGAATACTTCCATCAAAGACCGCAAATAGAACCATCACTTATTATGAAGCTCCATTTTATCATAATTGTAAAGCTCGTTGCTTTCATGAAGACCTCCGCTAGAATTCTTTTCTCCTCTGTGAAACACAACTCGCAAAGTCCATCTTTAGGAAATTAATTCCATATATATATTTTGATGAGATATTCAAGGGAATAAATATTTCATGATAAAACCCAAACTCTAAATTTTTTACCCCAAAAATTTTTCAAACACTGGAAAACGTTGCCACCTTGTATCTGTTCTTTTTGTACCACCTCCTGGTCTTTCTTTCCTTTGTCATGGTTTTTTGTAAACATTGATTTCAAAAAATATATCTAGAACTCAAAAATTCATCATGAAAACTTGATTTTTCAACAAACACAATCATCCCAAAAAATTCTACAATGTTACCTTAAGGAATATTTGCCCAACAGGAGTACCCAATGCATTGGAGGGCTATAATGGGGCTCACCCAGCATATCTTGAGCCATAATGGAATAAACCCAACATATCTTGAGCTATAATGGGTCTCAAACCATCATATCTTAATAAATAATAGGCCCAAACAAATATAAACTATGTCCAAGGAACATTTAATAAATAAAACACTTGATAAGTCATTCCAACCCTTGAGAAAAACACATTCAGATTTACGAAATGCCTTTTTTTGAAAAACAAAATCACTTTTAAAATATAAAAAACAGGTACATAATAATGACAAAATATTTTGGAAAAACTAACTATAAAAAAATATAATTTAAACATCATAGAAATTTATCATCATTAAATCAAGAGAAACTACTCATTCCATATAAAAAATGAACAATCATTTGGAATTTTGTAAAAGAGACATTTAAATAGATTTTAAAAGGAAAGTCCCTTACCTTGGGTTAAAATTCCATAAAAAGTGTTAAAACCTTCTATATTATGGTTAAAATAGTGTTATTAATATTTTATAGAATTTAATAATGTCTATAAAACCTTAAGTTTTCTTCTTATAAAATTTTATAACGATTTATTTAAAATATTTTGTTATTTTCATTCTTTCATGTGTTTTTTTCATGGTATCCAAGGTCAGTTTATTTATCATATTCCTTTTCAAAATTAAATAATAATACATTAGTTATAACAAATATATATTTAGATCATATTAAATATTTACATGTGAAATTAAAGTTTCCATGATTTTGGTAAAGGTTAATGAAAAATCATCATTCATGAAGGTGGTGAATTAACGTACAATGCATGGAGATTACGTTATTTAAGAAATAAAGGATAAGATGAGTGATTTTATGAAGGATATACCATAAACAAAAGAACACTCATGTATATAATTTGTACTGATGTTTTCATGAAACATTGGATAATAGGTGGGGATAAGTTATAAGTGAGAAAGAATTTAAAAGAGAAAAAACTGAACCTTACTTCTTGAAAACTTCCTCTTGATTACCCCATAAAGGATATTAAAAGTGGTCATTTTGTGAGACCAGAAGCCCAAAAAAGTGGAAAGGTATGAGGTGAAGGTAATTTTCTAGAGTTTATCTGAACAAGATGACTTGGGGTGATGAAAATATGTGAAGTAGGGAGCCTCCTTTTATAATTGAGGTGAGGGGTAGCATATGAATTACTCAAATTGCTAAATTTAATAAATTTATTATATTTTTTAATACATAAAAAAGTAATAAAAATAATAGTATATCACATTTTAGACCTAATAATTTCATTTTTTTTCCCTTTTTAATAATTTTTTGATTTTGAAATAATTTAATAAAATATTTTATATATGGAAAGATAATTTTTTCAAATTAAAAAATATTCACAATCATTAGTTTAAAAACATAAAAACAAGTTTCCAATTAGAATTACTTTTTTATTATATCTTATACATATTATATGTAACTATATAAATTGTGAATTATCTTATAAATATCATATTTTATTTATTTTACTATTTTTAAATTCATTAATTTGACTAATCATTAATTAAATATTTACTTCATCATAATTGTTCAAGCCATTAATGTGGTTATTTATTACCTAAAATTTTGAAAAAAATTATGAGAAATATAATTCCATTAGATTTCCAAATAATATTGGATTCAATAAAAACTTCTCCAAAACCTCAAATTAAAATATTATATTAATTGAATGTTATAGGGTGAACAAGCTGTATTTGTTTTTAATAAAATAATATTAAGGGACTATTGTGATTCATGTGGGTCCAGAATATACCCAATTAAAATAAAACATGATAATGGTAATTATTTTATTATATAAAAGGTTTCATCAAAAAAATTTGTCATTTAATAAATCTTATAATTTTCATAAAAACATTTTATTTATTTTTCTTATACTCGCACAAGCACTGCATTAGTTTTGCACAAGAATTAATGTTAATTATTTCATATATAAAAATTTAAAGTAATATACTATCATAAAAATAAGTTAATTAGGTTAAAAATTTAAAATAACATCTTAAATTTGTTATTTTGTCTTTTCTTGCCTTGTGCAAGCATTGCATAAGAATTTGGAAAAGATTAATATTATTTAACTATAAAGTTATAAATTAATATAAAATAATAATTAATACACAAAAATTAAAAAATTTGTCTTGAAAATATTTTTTAGCACTCAATTATTATTTATAAGGAACAAAAATTGACATTTCTAATGTTGTACATGCACTATGTCAGCACTGATAATAAATTTTATACTTATAATGAATAGAATATAATTTTCATGATCTAATTTATTTATGTTAAATATTACATTTATAATATCATTATTTAATCACTCAATAAATTTAATAAATTTTATATCACAAATATAAAAACATATTTTTTACTATTCACCAAATATTATACTTTTTTAAAAAAATATCAAAAATTTATACTAAGATAATTTCAACATTATGAATTCAAAAATGAAAATATTTTTGTTGAAATAAAATTCTATATTTGAAAAATTAATGTTTTCAAAGAAATTAACATATTATATATTATTTTTGTAAGAAACACTATTTAAATCAAAAATAATAATAAATATTAAAACATATTATTATATGAATACCCCAATCGTTACATTCTCCCCCCCCCCCTATTTTGTAAATTTCATACACACAATTTTATTCAATTATTTAAAAATGGGGATACTTTTCTCTCATAGAATTCTCATATTCTCATGTTGCTTCTTCTACCATGGGATTTATCCATAAACCCTTAACTTCGTAAATTACCTTGTTTTGAAAAACATGCTCTCTACGAAATCATAAGAGGATCCACTTCATAAGAAAGGTTCTATTCTATATGAACTACTTATGGGATCAAAACATGAGAAGGATCTGTCACATACTTTCTAAACATCGAAACATGAAAAACATTGTATACCTGAGATAAACACAGAGGCAAGGATATTGAGTAGGTAACCATTCCAACATTATTTAATATATTTAAAGGTCCAATGAACAATGGACTTAACTTTATTTTCTTACCAAAAATCCTAACACTTTAACAATGAGAGATTTTAAGGAAAAAATGATCACCTATCTCAAAAGAATGGTCTTTCCTCCTATTATCTACATAACTTTTTTTCATGTTCTGAGCTATCCTCATGTGCTGCTAAATCAAATTAACATTTTCTACCATTTCTTCTACTAATTTTTGTCCCATAAAATTTCTTTCCCTAAATTCAACCCAAAATGTTGGAGTTCAACATTGTTTTCCATATAATTCCAAAATAGGTTTCATATGTATACTTGAATGAAAACTAATATTATAAGAAAACTAACCTAATGAATGATGTTGATCATATATTCCCTATTATTCCATTGAACAAGCACATAACATGTCCTCCAATGTCTGAATTTTTTGTTATGACTACCCATCTGATTAAGGATGAAATGCAATACTAAAGTTTGATTTTGTTCCCAATGACTTCTGAAGGGCTTTCCAAAAAATATAAGTAAACCTAGGATCAAAATCTGATATAATGGTGAGAGTAAATACATGAAATATGGAAATTTATTTCTTTTATATTCAAAAATATAATCTATAGAAATAGTGTCTCAGAAATAAATGAGAATATTTAGTCAAATAATCAATAATAACCCTTATTTCATTGTTACCTCAATATTTATTTTGTAGTCCCACCATGAAGTCTGTGGATATATTTTCCCAATTTCATTCTGGCATTGGAAATGGCTAAATGATTCCCTTTGGTAACTCCTACTATGATTTAACATGTTGACATGTCAAATATTTCATAGCAAAATCTGCAATATCACTTTTCATTCCACCCCACCAGTAATACTCTTGAAGATCCTTGTACATCTTAGTGTTTCAAGGATAAACTGAAAATGGAGAACTTTGAGCTTCACATTACAACCCTTTCTTTAATTTTAAGTCACAATGAATGTATAATCTCTTCTCAAACCTCAAAACAAAATCTTTATCAATATTAAATTCTATTAACTTACCTTTCTTAAACATTTCTACCTTTTTTCTCAACTCATAGTCTTCATTCTATTCGTTCATAATTCTGCCTGATAGGGATGATTTCACTAACACCTAAAATAAAATATAGGTGTTTCCTTAACCAACAACTTCCATGACAAAATGTATCGAGTCATTCTGTGAGGATTCATGTTCCAAATGTATCATTGTTAATGTAGCATTATTTTTCCAACTCAAAGCATCAGCCACTCTATTTTCTTTTCAAGGATGGTAGTGCATCATGAAATCATAATCATTGGTTAGTTCCATCCATATTATCTTTCACATGTTCAATTCCTTCTGAGTAAATATATATTTAAAACTTCTATGGTCATTATATATTTCAAATTTTACTCTTTACAAATGATTCCTCTATATTTTTAAAGCAAAAACAATAATAGCTAATTCCAAATCATGTGTAGGGTAATTTAACTCATGAGATTTTAATTGATGTGAATCATAAGTAATTAACTGATCATTCTACATCAGAACACAACCAATTTCCTTCAAGGAATCATCACTGTAGATGAAAAATTCACCACTTATAAATGGTAGGGTTAAAACTAGAGCATTCACCAATCTTATTTTCAATTCATGGAAACAATTATTAAAATATTTTTTCTAGATAAATTTAACATCTATTTGAGTTATCTTATTCAATGGGATAGATAACCGTGAAACGTTTTCAACAAACTTTCGATAATAGCTTGAATAACCAATACAAATACTAATATTTGATATATTTTTGTGTCTTGAACATTATTAAACAACTCTTATTTTAGCATGATAAATAGTTATTTCATATTTAGAAAACATTTGACAAAGGAAATAAATTTCTTGAAACAAAAATTCCCACATCCATAATTTTCCATACATATTATTTTATTTTAAGGTTTAGAAAACTAGACTTAGATGTCTTTCATTGTTCTCTTTACTTTTATAATATACCAAAATTTTATCATAAAAAAACCATAAACTTATCCAAGAACTCATGAAATATTTTATTCTTAAGATCCATGAATACAAAAGGTTCATTAGTTAACTAAAACGACATAACAAAAAATTCATAATGTCAATATCTAGTACGAAATGTAATCTTCAAAATTTCTACTTATTTTAAATTTAACTGATGGTACCCCAACCTTAGATAAACCTTCAAAAAATATTGTGATCCCTGGAGCTGATCAAACAAATCATCGATGTGAGGAAAAGGATATTTGTTCTTAATATTGATATTATTCAAAGCTCTGTAATCAATGAAAAGTATCAATGAACCATCTTTCTTTTTAACAAACAAGATAGGATCACCCTATGGTGAATTGATGGGTCGGATGAATCCCTTATCTAATAATTTTTGAAACATTTTTTTTAACTCTAATTGTTCCATTTCAGTCATTAGATAAGGGGGTTTAGAAGTTGGATTAGCCTTAGGAAGTGAGTCAGTAGTAAACTCAACCTCTTGATAAGTAATAACACTAGGAAAATCATCACGAAATACATCAAGATACTCATTTACCATTATCACATCATTAATCTAAACGTTTCCCCTATTTTTAACAATGTGCGCAACATAACATATGTTTCCAAATTTTAATAGCTTCTTAGATTCCTGGTATGTTATTAATGGTATGGGTTCATTATTGTACACAAAATGAATGTATTTATAAAAAAATAATCTCTTTTATCTACAATTTATCTTAGAATGATAAAACAAATCCAGTCCATACCCAGAATAACATCAAATTTTACTAGAGGAAACACAAAAGAGTTTTTAAGAAAATGTTTTCCATTAATAAATATAGGTAGATTATTATAATTTTTTTTCTCAATATTTCCACCAGGTGTTTTTACCATTAGTTTTATCTTCATTTCACAAGGTATAATTTCTAATTTAGCAAAAAAAAATCATAGAAATAAAGGAATGTGTAAACCCTGAATCAAACAATACATTTGAAAAATATTTAAAAATAATAAATTTTAATGATAACACTTCATTTGATGGCTCAACTTATTATAAAGTTGTTGGAAGGGATTTTTACACACCCCACTACTTCCAATATTACTGATTTCCTATCGTAGTTACTAGATTCAGACACACATTAGCAAATAGACCCATTACTTACAGTTAAATAATATCACCATCGACTTCACGTTAATTTTTCGATCATTTTCCATGTACTCAAGAGACATGTTCCCAATAATTCCACATTAGTATCATTTCCCGTAATTAAAAATACATTTTCCAGGATTCTTTTTACCACACTTTAACCAAGAAGGAAAATTGATTTTATTATCTCCATATTTCATTGATAAATTATTCCCCAATGCATGAAAACCTAATTGCTTCTAATTGTTGTCATCACGGGGTAAATACATATCTGTAAACTCCATATCAACCTTTTTAGCATAACAAACATGTTTCTCATTGCTTTTAAACTCTTTTTAATCCAAATATATTTGTAAAAATGGTTTTAAACCCAAGTAAAATCTATTAATTTTACTATCAAATTCCTGGGTAAAATATGGTACATACCTGTCTAGTCTTGTCAAATTGGCTTCATATGATACCACACAATCATCATAGATCTACTTTATTTCTAATAATAATTTATCCATTCTGATTCAAACAGTTTTAGAAAAAATTTATTCTATAAAAAGAATCTAAAATCATCCCATTTGAGACTATTAAGATCATCTCTTTCTCTTGTATTCTTAACCATATACCACCATTGATCAGCTTCACATTCAGAATGATAAATTGATATTATTACTTTTTGGTGTTCTTAATGTCCCATGAAATAAAATATCTTTTCTAAATAATTGATCCACACTTCAGTTATCACTAGATCTATGGTTCCACTGAATGTTGGAGGATGTTGCCTCATAAAGTGATCTGAAAAATCATGTTTCATCACGGTAGATTAGGTTATTATATAGCATAGATCCACCACTATTTTTCACCTTATTCAACTGAAGCATTACTATCAAAAATTGGTCGGTTTTGATTCCCACCATTCCATGCTACAAATTCGAAAGGATGTCATTCTATTTGTGCCTTTCTACTCCAACTTCCATATTTCTTCTGTAGAAACCCATTCTGAATGGACATTTCTTAAATGAAGTAACATAGTGATATTCAAATGATATATTATTTCAAATCAACCATAAAGTCAAAATCATTTATGGAATATATTTAATATCATCCAAACCCCTAAAGTTATCTAAACAATCCATTGATACCAACTATAAGGACACAACATTAAAAAAATTCATAGTATTGAATTTTATTAAAGAATACACTTTATATCACATTGAGGATAGTTTCAGGATTAGATTTTCATATAATTAGGCCATGACTATTACATAACAACTCAAATATTACAATTTAGACACTTCTACTCACTATCCATTTTTTCCACAAAATAAAACTCTTTAAAATAAAACATGAATTCTTTTTCTGGATAAAAATCCACATAACATTCATCTTGACTTAATTTTTTATCATACCCATACTTATAACCTATTAAAAAAATTGAAAATTTGATATGAGCACAAAAATATGAGTAAGGGATATAATTAATGAAATTATTAGTCATTTGAAAACATAAAAACCAATAAAATCCATTTAATAAAAATTTATTAACATGCATAGAAACATCTTGTAGTTTAAATTGGTACATATATACCATATCACTCTTTCATTAACACTTCCACATGTATTATCCATTTTTTCAACTTCCATCTACGGAGTACCAAATCCATTGGAGATCTATAATGTGGCCCACTCGTCGTATCTTGAGCTATAATGGGCTCAACCCAACATATCTTGAGCTATAATAGGGATCAATCCATAATATATTGATATATAAATGGAACATTTAAACATAAAAAATTTCTTTAAAACATATCATGAATAAAACACTTGATAACTCATTTGAACACTGAAAGAAAACACATTTATATTTTCATAATACCTTTTTTTAAAATAAATCTCTTTTAAAATATAAAAAGCATGCACATAATAATGAAATCATATTATTAAAAAAATAACTATGAAAAAATATAATATAAACTTCAAATTAATATCTAATCATGAAATCAAAAGAAACCATTCATGTCATATAAAAA
Source organism: Viscum album (assembly GCA_963277665.1). Lineage (NCBI taxonomy): Eukaryota > Viridiplantae > Streptophyta > Magnoliopsida > Santalales > Viscaceae > Viscum > Viscum album. Next base: position 1,570,753,451 of record OY728150.1, on the reverse strand, counting down.
ACAATCTTTTCGAATTTCTTAAAAGAGTTAATTAAAAGGATTTTAAAAGAAAAGTCCCTTAACTCATATTTGACTTCCTTAAAATGTTTTAAAACCTCCTATATAATGGTTTTAATAGTGTTATTAACATATTTAATAACTAAACACATGTTTATAATACCTTACATTTTCTTTTAATAACATTTCCTATCCATTTATTAACAATATTTTTTCATTTTTTTTGTTTTGGGTACGTTCTTTTCAAGGTTTCAAATGTCAGTTTATTTATGGTCTTCCTTGTCAAAAAGAAATAAAAAATAATAATTTATAATATATATATAGGTCATTTTAATCAATTGAATTTGGAATTAAACTTTCAATGATTTTGGTAAAAGGGTAAAAAAAATCATCAACCACAAAAGCGGTGAATTAACGCATCATGGACAGTGATTTCATTATTTATGGAATAAAACAAAATTTGAGATATTTTATGAGAAATATATCATAAAACCTTGAGTATATATGTGGTAATTAAGTGTTCATGAAACATTTTATAATGGGTGGGGATATGGTATAATTGAAAAAGAATTTAATAAAGAAGAAAAAGGAACCTTACTTCTAGAAAAATTCCACTTGAGAACCCCTTAATGGATCTTGGAAGTGGTATTTTTTTCATAATCAAAAATATGTGAAAAGGGATGAGGAGGAGGTAATTTTTAATAGGTTATCTAAACAAGATGGCTTGTGTTAATCAAACAATGTAAAGTAGGCACCTCCTTTTATAATTGAAGTGAGGGGTAACATAGGAATTATACAAATTATTACAATCTAATAAATTTATTATAGGGTTTAAGACATAGAAAAGGGATAAAAAGAATTTTATGTCATGTTTTTACCAAATAATTTCATTTTTTCCTTTCTCAATAATTTCTGGATTTTTAAATAATCTAACAAAATATTTTATTCAAAGGAAAATAATTTCTTCATATTAAAAACTATTCAAAATCATGACTCTAAAAAATCAAAAAAAAGTTTCAAATTTGAATTAAATTTTTTATTAAATTTTTTAAATATTATAATTACATGTATAAATATTTAATTAACTTAAAAATATCATATTATATTTATTTTATTGTCATTAAAATCATAAATTTTATTTCTTCATTATTTAAATAATTACTACATCATAATCGTTTGATCCATTAATGTAATTATATATTACATAAAAATTATAAAAAAATTATTATAAATTTAAATGCATTATCTTTCCAAATAATATTTTTAAAAAAATTCTATAAAATATTAAATTAAAATATTATAATAATATAAAGTTATAGTGTGACCATATTGTCTTTTTTTTAATAAAATAATATAAAGGTTCTAATGTGATTCATGCGGGTTCATAATTTCCCCAATTAGAATTAAAACATGATAAAGGTTGTTATTTAATTATATAAAAAGTATTATCAAAAAATATTATAATTTAATAATTCTAAAAAAATTAATAAAAACATTTTTTTTTCTTATGATTGAGCAACCACTGCATCAACGTGGCACGAGAATTAATGTTAATTATTTCATATATAATAATTTTAAATAAATAAATATCATAAAAATAATTTAATTAGGTTTAAAATAAAATTATTTATCATTCATTTCTTATATTAACTCATATACATGTTAAAATAACATCTTAAATTTGTTATTTTGTATTTTCCTGCCCTGTGCAAGCATTGTACAAGAATTTGGATAAGATTAATGTTATATAAATATAAATTTATAAATTTAAAGAAAAAAACATCATTAATACATAATAATTAATAAATTATTATGGAAATAATTTTTAGCACTCAATTATTATTTTTAAGGAACCAAAATTAACATTGCCAATACTATGCAGGTACTACATCAACACTGATAAAGAAAATTTTACTTTTCATGAATAGAATATAATTAACATGTTATAAGTTATTTATATACAATATTAATTTTATAATATCATTATTTGTTTATTCAATAAATTTAATAAATTTTATATCACAAAAAGACTACCACATTTTATTAAAAATCATATTTTTTACTATTCACCCAAAATTAAACTTTTTTAAGAAAATTATAAAAAATGAATACTAAGATAATTCCAAAATTATGAATTAAAAAATGAAAATATTTTTGTCAAAATAAAATTCTTTAAATGAAAATTTTTTGTTTTAAAATAAATAACCATATAATAAATTATCTTTTTTAAGATTTACTATTTAATAAAATTCTAATAAATATAAAAACAAATTATTCTATTACTAATTCTCGGGTGGTTACCATAAATAACCATGGTCATGAAGTGGTTGTGATTTTTGGTTTGAAGTCCCATTAGAGTTGTGGTGATTGAGTGTTGATAAGATGATTAGCGGGTAGGGGAGCCCGAGAATTTCGGTAGGATAAGTTTTCCCCATGGTGGGAAGTGATATCAGTGATGGGTAGTTTGGGTGGAGTTTTTCAATGACATATAATCATACTTTTATCTTTATAGGATCATGTTTAATATCTTAACATCATTATGATTTTTTCTGAGAGATCCATTCCTTTATGCTTGGTTACCTATTTGTGTTTTTAATGGAAATTGATCCACATTGGGGAAAACACCCATGAAATGGTTTATGAGGAGTCGTATGGCGGGGTTTACACCATAGAATAGTTATGAGAAGGGTCCTCTGGATGGTTCATATGTTGAATAATTCCATGGGTTCCATTTTCTGAAGCTGAGGATGAGTAACAGTGATGTTGGTTTTATTGTATCAGGACAAGCTGGACAGTCGCGTACAAGTTTTGAGGATCATCTTATGATCAAATCATGAGTCATAGTGGATGTATTTTATTGAATAATGCAGTGAAAATGATACTTCATATTTCAGGAGTGTTATGTGAGTCAAGAATGTGTGGATCAGACCATAGAGTGGATGTAGTGGCATCGAGATTCCATTAAGATCATGTAAGGTGCATGTTGGGTTCCTTGAGGATGTCTTAGTGGGCATTAGATGTGGTAGTGGATCAAGTCAAGTGATGTCTTTGTACATGGGATGGTTTTAGAGTCAAACTAATTATTTTCATCTGAGACATGTTGGTGTGCACTATAGATCCGGAAAATAGTTTGTGGAGAAACAAATGATATGATGGTGAAGTTTCACCAGAGGTCAGAAAATTAATCTGAATCGTGTGCGTAGATGAGGGAGGTATTCCTTAAGTGATAACACATTCTATTATAGTAAAGGGTTATTCTTCCAATAGAGGATGTTGGGAACCATCAGAGAGAGATAGTCAGGATGGCCTGACCTAGTTGGTTAAAAGGGACTGGATGTGGTGGGTTGTAATCCACCTCCAGATAATGCTGAGATGATAAGTGTGCCTCAGTAATGGGAATAATTTGTGAATAAGAACCAAGTTTTCCTTATCTAATATATGGATGATAAAAGTTTTACCAATACTATTAGTTTTTATAGAAATATTGGAATTCATTGTTGGTTATATTTTCCATGGATGTTTGGTCACAATGAGTTAAAAGAGGAAATAGTTAAGTTGTAAAATTCAACTTGATGTTTTTTCGGTCTCCTTTGATGGGGGAAGTATCCAACACCAAGTGGTGTTGGTGGAGAGATAAAGTTTATGGTCTGAAGAACCATTGATTGAAATTGGTCAATTGATGATGTTATTGGTAGTACAAATTGGATGGACTCGGATGACCGTCATCTTGGTGTTTCAGTTTGGTGATAAACATTGGCTCAGTCATCAAATAGTTGAATACCTTGAGGATATGGTTTTTCATGGGTTGTTCTAAGGGTGTTTGAATATGATACAAGGCCTATAGGCCTCAAATTGTGGATTATTTTAGGTCAATAAATGATGTTGGAATCTGAATTTCCCTTTGGGTGATACCTGTCTTGGGTCACCACTAGAGATTTTCGAAAAAACTGGGTGAGATGGTTCCAATCATCTTAATACCATGAATTATGGAGAGGATCAGACTGAGGGTATATTGATTGGCTCTAAAAGGGTAGTATAGTGCTTGCTAGAAATATTTTTTGGCCATTCAATGATGTTACCTGGGCTTTTGTTTTGTATCTGACATTGGTAATGATAAGTTTGAGGTGGATGCATCCTCAAGGATCATAGGGTTCATTATTGTAGATCATAGTGGGGCTATCTATTTGGGCATAATTGTTTCTTTTTTTTTGAATATGAATATGGAATGATCATTTATGGGAATAACATGGTAGATGGAAGTTGATTTGGCGGGCCATGTGGCCCAAACCTTGTCTGGGAGACTTAATGATGTTTGAGATTATGACTCGAGTGTCAGTTTTTATAAGGTGGGGAGGTTATAAAATCCCAACCTTTTGATAATGTATGTCCCAATTTAAGTTTTGGTTAAACTTATTTTATTATATATAATGAATTTGTTCTTTTGTGTATGAGAAATTTTGGGAGTGTTCTTGGGGGTGCATGAAATGAAAGGACTAAAAAAGAGTCCAAGTAGTGTGAATTTCATAGTAGAAGCATGGTTAGTTCAAACCATGCCTCTAGCCCAGGAAAATGTGCACCATGGGGACCCTTTCAGACTGAGGCTAGAACATGGTTGCTACACGGTTTTTCAAAATATGCAGGTGATTCTTGGAAACTACACAGATTGCCCCTATTGGACAAATGTAGAAACACTATTGGTTCATAGTTTGGCCAACTGGGATACCAAACTATGTGGCCCTCAAAAATTGAGAAATTATAGTTTTTCTCTATTGGGATTTAAGGTTTATAACCTGAATTTTTTCCCTATTCCTCCTCCAACAAATTGGGTGACGAACCAAACCCTCCAATAATTCTAATATATGATTATCCTTCATTTATATGGACTTTAAAGAGTGTTTCGATGCAAATAAAATATTTATGTGAGTTTAGAACACCTCTCTCTCTCTCTCTTTAGGATTAGGTCTTGTCAAATCATTCTGCTTTTTCTGAATCCCTAAAACCCCCAAATTTCTTGTAGATTCTAGGTTGGTACTTTAATGGGTGTTTGAATTTGAATTAATGGAATATGTTAAGTAAGTTTTCTCTAATTTACATGAGGTAGGTGGTCTTTAATCTTTCACACATAGTCCTAATGTTTAATAAGTGTATGTGGTTGTGCTAGTGTACTAACAAGTTGGGTTTCAATTCTTTTGACTATAGAAAGTGATTTGGGCCATAGAATGAGGAAAATATCCTTCACAGACCCCATTGGGTTCTTTGATGATGTGAGACCAAACCTAGGGCAACCCTTGTAGTATGAAAAACCCTTGAAAATGGTGAATTAATCTAGTAAAAATTGAGATAGGGAAATTTTGAAAATGATCGGGCTATGAATAGTGAAATGGTACATTGGATTGGTTTAATGGGGTAATTTAATTAATTAAATGTTGGACCTTGTGAAATTTCTAAGAATATTTAAATGGATTAAATAATGTGTTTTCTATTTTTGACCCATTTATGGTTTTTAAATGATGAATATGATTCTTTGAAAGTTTGAAATGTTTTCAATAGAGGTGTTGGCATCAATCTGACTTGAGAAACTGTTTTCCTTTGAGATTTAAAATGAAAATTAGAAATAGGGGTGTGGATCCTTTTTATTGTTGAACGGATTAATGGTTGTTTTAATGGTTGAAATGGGAACCAAATCAATGTGGCATGTTTTAGTTCTCTTGAGGATGACCTGTGTTTTAAATGGTTTCTTTAATATGATTGCAAATTAGTATTTTGAATTGTTTCCCACACCATGATTTGGTTGTAAAGATATTTTGGGACCATAGTCATTATATTTATATTAGGGATAGTTATATAAGACTCATGACTATTAAGTTATCATGTTAACACAGTTTTTAATTAAACTAAATGATGAATGTGATCAGTTAAGGATATGACATGAGGGTGGGTTTTGCATAATGAAATATGTGTTAATGGTTTAGGTCTTTTAAGTGGGATAGCATGAGTTAAGTTTGTAAATGATAAATGTGTTTAATCGTCATGGTTAATGAAGAATGAGAACATGGATTAATGGAAGTGTCATTTTTTGGATTGAGGCTCCTCCCACAGGTCATCCGTAATGATACTCTAGGCCCATCGATGTATTTAATGGGTTGGGATGTTGGACTAAGTCTCTATAACTATAATGAATGAAAGTGGTAATACACCTGGACTAAGGATTTAAAGTGATGTAATGAACCTAGACTGAGGCTCACAGGTTATATAATTCACATGGATTGAGGCTCTAATGTGTGGTGATGCACTTGGACTAAGGCTTCAAGGTAAATGAATGAATATTTTTTTTGGAAATATTTTTCTTGTGAGTTATGTAACTTTACCCCCTTAGGGATAATTTATATTACTACATTCAGGCATAGAGAATTTGATGAACATGGATAGCCCCCTAGGAATAATGAGTAATGAGACAAATGTTCCCCCTCTTAATAAATAGATTCTAGTTTACTTTTTTTATTTTTTGTTATTCATTATATACATTCATACACTATTGTACTGAATGGGTATTGCTTTAGACACTATTGGTGGGGAGCTACTGAGTTTCACTCACACATTGAATGGGCCACTATGGCACATGGTTACCCTAGAAGATGTCACTTGTTTTTAGGTATAGATTTAGGATAAGGACCTAGTTTTTGTTTCAAGCGTGGGTTTTCTGGTAAGGGAATGGGAGTGTGAGGCCGATTTGGGACTCAGGTCCATGCTTGGGATATTTTGGTAGTTTTATTTTGGTACATTATCTATATAACTTCTTAAAATATAGTGTATTCATCGTATTATTATAGAATGTGTTATTGGGTAACATATTGACATTTTCCTCATGTTTAACATTGACTTCTTTATTATTGGATATTATATCTATTGATATTTTTTCAACTCTGGTTTTTCTCTAATAAGAGGGTATAGTCGCTTATTTAACAATTATGGACATGCACTTCTTGTCAGTAGCCCCTAGTGTATGAGGAGGCATGCCTAAGAACATTTGAGGACCCAACTCTGGGCACCAGATATAGTGGCTACCTCGTTGGTGAGGTTACATCTCTAATTATTGCAACTCAATCAAGGAAATTATTTATTAATTCATTGAAATATGGGTAGTACCATGTATGATTTCTTTAGAAAATTAAACTTCATAATTATCAGGATAACTAGGAAATCAAAAAAAACTCTAGTAAAATTAGAATATATTTTATTTTTAGTTTCTTCAAAACATTATAAGAAAAAAACTTTTGAATATGAATCAAAGATCATGTAATGGATATTATTTCAACTGGATATTCAAATTTATCATCATAAAAATATATGATCATTGGATGTCTCAAAATAAAAAAATGACTTCCCTTCTTATACAATTAATATGGAAATTATGTAATGAAATCCAATCCATTCTGATGATAGCGTCAAATTCCACTACAGGTAGAATAATGTGATTTAAAGGAATTATATTCCCATAAAAACAAATCAAAGATGTTTCATAGACCTTAGATGTGATCATTGAACTATTATTGGTTTTCACTATTAGTTCAACATCTACTCATTGATGATAAGAATTAAAATTCATTAAGTATTTTTTTAGATATATTGGAATTATTATGACTATACACTATTATGATTCCTAAACATTTGATCTTACATATTACCACCTTAACTTCTTCATTATTTATTTAACCCCTCACTAAAACAAAAATGGTTTGAATAACCATTATACATCATTATTCATATTGATAGATCATATAATTAGAAAACTCATTCATATAATTCCTAAATTATGGACCCTTATTTCAAATTATTGGAACATATGGTTTATGTTATGTTTCCTATGGTTATTACCATGACATTTGGATGTTATGTGATACATAGAAATATCCTTAGTGTTTTCATTAATTCTTTAAAACCTAGATCTAAAAATATTGACTAAACCAACCCTATAATTCAAAATATAGTTACCCATTGAAATGCATGGTTGATTGTTTCTTATCGACTAGTCAATGTTCCGATGCTCTACTAATGTGTATAGAAGTACTTGGGTCGAATCCTCAGCGATGATACATTTTAATAGTTGTTTGTTTTTAGTTGATTGTATTTTGATTGGGGGGTTTGTTTGCAAAGCTCAAATGAAGCGATTAATGATTGGTGTTTGATTTAATAATTTGATAAAGGTTGGGGTGAATTCATTATTGTGGATTTAAGATTATGATATCCTTGAGCTTTGCTTTATATTTCATTAAATTAATACTCACTTCACAAGATGATTTTGATCAGAATTCCCAAGTGTTAAAGCTTTAATCCAAGTCGTAACTTAACTTAGGGTTATAATCATTACCATTACTTGTTTATGGTAGTGTATTTGTGGTTCCAATAATCCATGGAATCCAAATATTAAAAAAAACATTTCATTAATCCATGGCATATAAAGTTCAACATACACAATATTAACTCAAAGAATACTCATCGAGCAAAGGCTCTAAATCACTTAATATCCCCAAATTATAACTCACCAAAATGGTAGATTTACTCATCCATTTAAATTATTAGTAATATGGTTATAATTATTATGATGATAAATTAAGAAGATAAGAAAAATAAAGAGATAAGAAAAGAGTTGTCCATCGAACACACACACAAACGATGAAGGGAATTAAAAACGAACTTTAGATTGAATGATAAAGAAAAATAAGGTAATGGGATTAAAATGTATTTAAAATATTTTAAGAATAATAATACTAAACTACATAATATGGATGAGAATAAGAGATATTGAATAAGAAACTTTCATTAAAATAGAATTACAAAGAAAGACTTACAAGATTACAACAAAGAAGAACACAAAAGTAAATGAAAACAATGAGAGGAGGAAAGGTCTCTGAAATGAAAAACTGAGTATGGAAGGTCCTCCTAAGCCTTTTTAAAGGCTTTGGTCGTGACAATATGTGCTCCTATCTTCTGAAATTCCAACCCCTTTGAAGGAGAAGAGGGGGATGTATTTATAGCCCAAGGAAGTGGACTGTTGGTATTCCCAATCTATCTCTCCACTTGGATCGACGATTTGGATATCAATACAGTCGAATATTGAGATATCTCCTTCTTAAAAGTTGTAGATAATAACGTTGGAAGACCTGTCTCAAAATTTGGAGTCATTTGGACCTATAGATCCAATGTTATGTCTAGTTAATTAAACAAAGTTAAACTGTCCATTTCAATCCATGATTTTTCAATGGCCAAAATGTGAATGGATTTTGGAATAGGAATATACCTTCAAATCTGAATTATTTCTTCAAAAAATTCGGTTGTCTATATATCCTCTTTCAAACTACAAAATCTCAACTTGATATGATGAAAATATCCGTATACATGTCATGAATACTGTACTGATTTTAACTCCAGGATAGAATGATGGTCTAAGTTTAAATGAATCATTTGGCCCCCTTTTATTTGGATTTGGGCCTTGAAATTTTTATCTAAGACTCCTTAAATTGTCCCCAGAACCTTTGAGGAGAATGAAGGAATTTTAACTTCTAGATGGATCCCATTAATTCAATCTTCATGGATGGTTTAGTTTCCTCACTGATTTGGTGGGTCTTCTTTTGTGGTCCATATGAGCCTTCAAATGGTAGAATTGTCCCATGATCCCTTCTAATGAAATGTTTAATATTGAATTAGGAATCCTAAAAAAATAAACACATAATTTGAATCAATATGGTGATAGTTATAAATAAAATAGTAAACTGACTCAATTGGACTACTTATAAAAATGCTCAATAATTATACTTAGTATTAAAACATGTATATCTCACACAAATTATGCACATTTCATATAAAATAAGTAATGGGAGTATATAATAAGTCATGAAAATATTAATAACATCAACTCCCCCAATCATAGTCTTGTGTGTTTCCTCATTTTCAATAAATATAAAAACATGAAAAAATCATTTTCACTCACTAACAAATATAAAAATTTTGTTTTCTCCAATCAAGGGTGGTTTAGACAATTTCACTCATCCATTTTGAATTCCACCACAAGTTGTTATAGAAACAATGTTCCAAAAACAATTAATTTTTTCATGCTCAAATTTAGAAATGGAAAATGGTGGCACAAAAAAATTAATCCTCTCAGGATGATAAAATTAATTTATGGAGCTTCACTCATTCACTAACCAAAAGTGAAAATCATAGAGTTTGAAAGAGCTCTCATCTTCCAATCCCTATCCAAAGTGCACAAGAATCAAGAGGTCTTTTGAAGGGGTTTTTCTGTGGTTATGTGATGGTATGAATATAATGTACAAGAGAGATAACAAAAGGGGTAAAACACCAACATGGAAAAATAAATGCACATTTTTTTTTAAATGAGACATGAAAGGAAATAGAAACACATATGTAAAAGGGAATGAAAATATAAAATAAGACACAAAAGTGGAAGAAAATATGAAGGGAATGAGAAGATGGAATATTTACAAAACAAAAAACTACTCCCAATGACATAAGAATATAATGGAAGTGTTCTTTTTTTTCTTTTTTTTTCAAAAGTTGGACTTGAAATAGATCTCACACTCATCTCTCAACCCATGTTTTATCTCCTTACGACACTAATTCTAATAGTTATAAAAAGATAAAAGGTTGAGGAAGAGTTATTTTTTACCTACCCAAGACACAACCCATTTATTCATTTTTTGTTTTGATTTTTTCATCATTTTTTATTTTTTTGAACACTTGTCAATAAAATTTAAAAAATTACATAAATGGAAGTACATTACATTCACCAAAACTCACTGAATGACAACATCTCCCCCACCATAAAATGAATGCTTTCCCTCAATAATATGATAATATGGTGAAATCAACAAAGGGTACCCAAAATTAAATTCAACCCCCCCTGCACTTAAATATCAAAATAAATATGCAATGAAAATCCATGTTGATATTAGGTGGGAAAAGGTATTGGGATTGTAATATGGCTAACAACGAAGAGGTTTTCATAGGCTCAAAGGGGATTTCAAAAGGAGGATTATTGTAAGGGAAATGGGAGGCTATTTTTCCATTGGGATTCTCATGTGGTTCAAAAAATGTCTCTATCATATTTATGAACACGAAATTAGGAAATTCAGCTCGAAGGTCCAAAAAATCAAGACTCAAAAATGGGGGTGAAAACACACATTTTGAAAATATGGTTATAGGTAGCCATAGCATGAAATCCAATGTTGGTTCTCATAGTTGGGGAAAATCATTTTCCAAATCAAAAATTGAGCATTCAAAATTTTTTGGTTTTGACACAAAATTCTTTATCCAAAGTCATGATGAAAATACAACATTTTTTAGATGAAAACATGTCTGTTGACTCCCCAAAAAGGTTGGAAAAAGTTTCCAAACTCAATAGTTAGTAAGCATGACTCTTTATTTTTTTGTATTTTTTTTTTGTTTAGGTTTTTTTTAGTTTTTAATAAATACACACCCACACAAAAGATAAAGAGAAAAAAGAATGGTTTTAATAAAGAAAGTGGTAAAAAATGAAAGACAGAGGAAGAAGAAGAAATTGGTAGAGTAAAGAAGAGATACAAAGAGAGTTAAAGGGAAAGAGGTTCCCCCTAGTTTGGATTTGGTGGGTTTCCATCTCCATCTAGTGGTGGGTCGACTGCAGAAGTTGGGGATCCAGTGGAAATCGATGTGGTTTCAAGATTGTGGGATGTTACCTGAAAAAAGAAAAATCATTATACATCTAATGAAAAACTAAAAATAAATTAAAATTTCATAAATTAAAAGAAAACATGGGTGGCCTCCCAAGAAGCACTGCATTTATTTTTCTATAGATGGACAGTTGTAGTGGACTACCCATAGTCTGACGGTGGCCATCGTATTTTCTCAACTTCAATGTGCTTCTAGAAAAAAATTTCCATTGGGAGGCCTGATGATTCATTCGATAATTTCATCCCTTGTTGTTTTTCTTGCAATTCAACAGGGGTGGAAAGAGCATATGACTATCCTCCCTTTAATCTTCAACATGAGAAATTATTTTATCCACCAAATGATGGTTTTCTATTCTTGGAAATTTAGGAATATGTCTCAATTCTGATGGTTCATTTATGTAAGGTTAAGATAACACAAAACCAGAGTATGAGATCCCAATTGTTTGTGACTCATTTATTTCATCACTTATCAATGTAGAGTAATGAGGATCAGTGGAGTCATAAGACTGAATAAATTTTTCAATATCCTTTATATCAATGTTGTTTTCCAAATAATGGTCAATTTCATCCTCACTAGGGATAACTTTATTAATTATGGGAAAATATCACAAGATTCACTCCCATTGGAACAAGATAAACACATTGGTTCAAGGTTCACCTCACATATAATGGAATTTTATGAATCATGGATAGGAAATAATGAATGTTGGATAAACTGATATGAATCAACAAATGGGAATTCTAGTTCATTTTCCTTATTTTCATACAAGCTGGAGAAGTGGAAGTCAGAGGCAATATTAGATTCTAAATATTTTTTCAGATCCTTTAGATAAATGGAGTTGGCATTTGTAATGTCAACATCAACTTCTCCATTTATGACTTAGTTAATGAGGATGTAATATTCACAAACTTTCCTATCAGTAGAACAATAAGGACATAATGGATTATGATTCAACACACTCTTAGAGAGAGTTTAAGAAGAATGGATAGAGAATGCAGATTCATTCTTTGATGGGTATCACATGGATTGAAAAATATTGAACTTAACCAGTTGGTCACCAAATTCCATGGATAAGATGCCAGCATTAACATCAATTTTGGTTTTATATGTCATGAGGAAATTTCTTCCTAATATCAGATGAGATTAAAAAGAATTTGTCTCACCTTCCATGTCAAGGACATAGAAGTTAGCTAGGAAGATAAGATCATTGACTCGGATAAGGACATCCTCAATTATACCCTCTGGACTAGTTGTACTTCAATTTTCTAATTGAATGACAAAATCTGTTGGATATAAGGGACCTAGACCAAGGTTGGAGAAGATGGATTTGGGCATGACATTAATTGAGGCTCCTATGTCTATGAGTGCATCATCAAAGTTGGAACTTACAATTTGGCATGCAACCGTAAAGGTCCCTAGATCTTTGCAGTTTATGGGAATTGACTATTGGGTGGAAAAATTTTCAAAGGTCCTAAGTTCCCTCTTGTGGGTGCCAATTCCTTAAGAAACTTGGCATACTTAGTAATTTGATTAATGGAATCTAAGAGGGGAATGTTGAATTCAACACGTCTAAACATGTTGATCATTTCAGGATCAGGTTCAAAGGACATATTTTTCTTAGAAACGGATTGAGGAAAAGGAATTGGTTTCCTAAGTGGAATGGAAGGAGGTTAGGGAATGACTTCTGGTTCCTTTTCAAGTTTCTTTTTCTTTTCATTTTCTATGTAAACATTTAAATGGGGGGTTGGAGGAATTATCTTGAGGAATAGCAATTTGCTTTCCCAATCTAAGGGAAATTTCACTTACATTACCCTTGGGGTTGGGTAATGGTTGAGCTAGAAGTTGGGAATAATTGGATGGTTGCTGCTGATGTAGGTGGGATTCAAGTTAACCAATTTGGGTTTCAATGTTTTTGAGGCTGGAACAGGTGAAGTAGGCAAGATCTTCCACTGCACTTTCCCATGGTTTATTGGAAGAAGAGTCTTGTCCTAAATTGGGATTACCTAGATTTTGGTTCTTAGGAAAGCGATTGTATTGGTTTTGAAATTGGGAAGGCCCACTAGGATATTGAAATCCAGGAGGAGGATTGTTACTTTGACATTGAGGAATAAAAGGATAAGGTTGGTGAAATTTACCAGCACCTTGACCATATTGAAACTAGTTTTTATTTTGATGATGGAATTGAGGGGGGTGAGAGACAGAATTACCATACATCATGCATTGGTTATAGGAAAAAGAGAAGGGCTCAGAGTGAGGTTAGTTGAAGTTTCTAATAAACTGGCCTGATTATTGAGGGTTGGTGTTCCTCTGAGCATATGTTGCATTGAGCTCCATTGGTCCAGATGAATCAGATTCATCCTCTTGAAGTTGTGTACATGTGTCGGTTGGATGAGATGAAAAGTTCCAGATTCCACAGTTTTTGATAGTTTCAGGAAACATTGATTGTGGAGAAGATGAGATTGGGTCTTTGGATGCCACAACTAGTTGTCACATAAGACCTATAAGTTCACTCATCCACTCTATCATTTTTTTGTCTCTATCGACTGACTATCTTGGGCTTGTTTGACTTGAGCATGTGCTCGAGTATGGAATTCTTATGTGTTCACATTCATATTGCTTATAAGATCTCTTGCAGTTGTAGGTTTTTTATCAACAAGAGAACCACCACTTGCGACATCAATGAGGGTTATCTCCATAGCCAATAACCCCTCATAGATGTATTGGATCAAGATTTGATTAGGGATTTGGTGGTGTGGGTAGGTTGCAACAAGATTTTTGATCCTCTCCTAGTACTCATGGAGTGATTAATTTAGGAATTGACTAATACCACTTATTTCCTTTCGGATAGAAGCAGTACGAGAAGCAGGAAATAATTTCTCTAAAAATAGTCGCTTTATGTCATTCCATGTGGTTATGGAACTAAGAGGGAGGTAGTAAAGCCATGACTTGGTAGTATCATCTAGGGAGAAAGGGAATGCTCAGAGTTTGATTTTTTCCTCAGAAACCCCTTGAGGATTCATGGTAGAGCACACCACTTTGAACTCTTTAAGGTGGAGATGTGGATCCTCACCAGCTAGCCCGTGGAAATAAGGAAGAAGTTGAATCAAACCCAATTTGAGTTCAAATTCATCATCTATGTTTGGATATTGAATACCAAGAGGTTGGTAATTCATATCAGGGGAATCAAGTTCTTTAAGTTTTTGTTCCCTAGGATTAGCCATATCTAATTCAACTGGTTGGACAAGGACTGGTTCTTGAGTGAGTTGATTATCTCTTAAGTTCCTCCTAATTTAGTGAAGAGTTCACTCAATTTCAGGTTCAAACAAACTTGAGGGATTTTTTGGGAGGCTATGGGGCATTCAGCGATATTTGGAAGAAATAGGAAGATAGGTTTTTCTTTGTCTTTTTTTTCAATTTTTTTTTTAAATTTTTGTTTTTGGGGGTTTTGTAAAATAACCAGAAACTAATGACTACATAAAGCACCATCCCTAGTAATGGAACCATTTTAAATGCGTGGCTGATTGTCGACTATCGACCGGTCAAAGTTTTTATGCTCTTCTAATGTGTATAGCAGCACTCGGGTCAAATCCTCGACGATGATACTTTTTAATAGTCTCTTGTTTTTAGTTGGTTGTATTTTTATTGGAGGGGTTTGTTTGCAGAGCTTAAATGAGGTGATTAATGATTGGTATTTGATTTAATAATTTGATAAATATTGGGGTGAGTTCATTATTGTGGATTTAAGCTTATGATATCCTTGAGCTTTGCTTTATATTGCATTAAATTAATACCCCCTTCACAAGATGATTTTTGATCGGAATTCCCAAGTGTCAAAGCATTAATCCAAGCCGTAACTTAACTTAGGGTTATAATCATTACCATTAGTTGTTTATGGTAGTGTATTGTTGGTTCTAATAATCCATTGAATCCACATATTAAACAAAACATGTCATTAATCCATGACATATAAAGTTCAACATACACAATATTAACTCAAAGAATACTCATCGAGCAAAGGCTCTCAATCACTTAATATCTCCAAATTATAACTCACCAAGTGGTAGATTTAATCATCCATTTAAATTATTAGTAATATGGTCATAATTATTAGGATGATAAATTAAGAAGATAAGAAAAATAAAGGGATAATAAAAGAATGGTGTGTCGAACACACACACAAACGATGAAGGGAATTAAAAACAAACTTTAGATTGAATGAGAAAGAAAAAGAAGGGAAGGGGATTAAACTATATTTAAACTATTTTAAGAAAAATAATATTAAACTACAGAATTTGGATGAGAATAAGATATATTGAATTAAAAACTTTCATTATAATAGAATTAAAAAGATAGACTTACAAGATTACGACAAAGAAGAACACAAAAGTAAATAAAAATAATGAGAGGAGGAAAGGTCTCTCAAGTTAAACCTTGAGTATGGAAGGTCTCCCAAGACTTTTGGAAGGCTTTGGTCGTGCCAATATGTGCTCCACTCTTCTAAAATTCCATCCCCTTTGAAGGAGATAAGGGGGATGTATTTATATCCCAAGGAAGTGGACTGTTGGCATTGCCAATATGTCCCTCCAATTGGTTCGACGATTTTGATATCCAGATAGTCGAATCGTGAGATATATCCTTCTTAAAAGTTGTATATAATACTGTTTTCTGACTTCTATCAAAATTTGGAGTCATTTGGACTTATAGAGCCAAAGGTATTTCCTGATTATTAAAAAAAGTTAAACTATCCATTTCAATCCATACTTTTTCGATGTCCAAAATGTGAATGGATTTTGGAATAGGAATATGCCTTCAAATCAGAATGATTTTTTCAAAAAATTCTTCCACCTATATCTCCTATTTCACACTGAAAAACCTCAGCTTGATTTAATGAACATATCAGGAGACATGTCATGAATACTATACTGATTTTAATTCCAAGAGAGAATGATGGGATGAGTTTAAATGAATTATTTGGGCCTCTTGTATTTGGATTTGGGACTTGAAATTTTTATCCAAGACTCCTTAAATTTTTCCCCAAACCTTTGAGGAGAATTAAGTAATTTTAACTTCTATATTGATCCCATTAATTCAATCTTCATGGATGGTTCAGTTTCCTCACAGATTATGTGGGCCTTCTTGTGTGGTCCATATGAGCCTTCAAATGGAAGAATTGGCCCCTGATCCCTTATAATGAAATGTTTTATATTGAATTAGGAATCCTAAAAACAAGAACCACACAATTTGGATCTTTAGCGTGACATTTATAAATAAAATATTATACTGACTGAATTGGACTACTTCCAAAAATGCTCCAAAATTATACTTAGTATTAAAATATTAATATTTCACACAAATTATGAACATTTCATATAAATTAAGTAAAGGGAGTTTATAATAAGTCATAAAAATATTAATAACATCACCCATACATTTAATGTATATATTTTTAGTCTTAATTTATTATTATCCACTAAATTTTAAAAATACGCAACTAGGGACTATAAAATTATAGTATCTTTGAAAATTAGATATGCAGTCATCTTGTTTCATTAATAAATGTGAACAACTCTCATAATGATCTTCCCAAATAATAATATTTTTAGATATTAACTTCTAAAAACGTTTTTTTATAACTTGTGTAAATCAAACATAGTTAAGGGTTATCTTAGATTCCCTGTAAGGGTAATCAATAGGCATATGAATGATCACTTCAACATAGAATGAGCATAAGGGTTTGAGAACTTGTTCTTAAATATTTTAATACCTTAACTAATATGTCTATTGGTAAAAAATATATCAAGGTATCATTGAAGCATTTCTGATGTGGTTGTGTTTGTTGAAAAAGTGGTCCTCCGTGTTGTGTTTGTTGACAAAGCAGACCATGATGTTCAATTTGTTGATAAAGGGGGTTCTCATGGTGAGCTTTCGGGTTCAATAGATATTTCTGAAAATCTATGATTGATAGAAGAACCTTGAAAAAGTAATGGACGATATATAGGTGGTACAAAAAGAACATATATAAAGTTGCGTCGTTTTTCAGTGTTTGCCAAATTTTTGGGACTCAAAATCAACAAATGGAGAAAAGTGTTTTTGGTAAAGGGACTTTTGTGCCAGTCTCTTGGATGCTTCAAAACTTGTGTGCCATATGTTTTCCATTATCATAATATAAAAATATGGAAAAGGATAGAGGGGATCCCATGTTTTGGGTTGGGCATGAAAGGTGATTAGGGCGATAGATACTGGGGTGGCTAGACTTGCGCGTCGGGAGGAGACTTGCGCGCTGGGATGAGGCTTGCGCATCAGTGATCAGGGTACCCAAAATGACTATAAATAGTGGTATACCCATCCACATTTTTTGTGAAGCTCAACACTTAGAGAAAATTAGAGCTCTGGTCACACAGGTGGTTTTGGGGCACAAGTTGTGGTTTAGTCACGCTAGTATAAAGATATTTAGAAGTTTCATGCCAGTTGATAGTTTCATGCCAATATTTGTTTGGGATTAAAAGGATGTGAGTCACCCATATTTTAAGTTGAATAAGGGATTTTCACACAAGTGTTTAGGTGACACTTGCACGCCAAGCTTGAAGAGGTGCACCAAAGCATAGAGAAGCGTGTTGAGCATTAGAGAAGTGCACCAAGAATAGAGAAGTGCGCCAGTCACACTAGGGATGCGTGAAAGTTGAAGAATTTTCAGTTAGATTTGGTGCAATGTGAGATTCATCTGTGGGTGAATATTGGACGTCAATATAGAATCTACATACATAGAAAGATGTATTCATTTATGATAATAAAGTGACCTTCAAGTATTTAAACTGTGAGTGGATCTTCTAAATAGGCAGTGAGCACACTTCAGTTGAGAGATAAATGGGCTTTCAAATGGTGAATGGTTGTAAACCAAGTGGGACGGTGAGTCTGCTCTGAACATTGTAAACACCAGTGCGCTTTTAGTAGATTTTTTACATCGGCACATTGTCGGTGTATGCCTCTTGGATGTACCCCAATGAGGGTGAACCAAGTAAAATTGATGTGTCATGTTCATGATTTAATGTAATTTTGTGATTTGATACAAGAAAGTGATATAATAGAGTTTTGATTAGTAGGGAAATAAGGTCAATAGAGGAAGTTGTTTTAACTTATCATACCCTGATTCACCCCCCCCCCTCATGATATATAACCTAGTGCACATAACAATTGGTATCAGAGGGAAAGGTTAATATTAGTGGTTCTATCTCAAATGGTGGTCACTAATTATAAATGGATTCTGATCTTCGACAGAACAACATTCAGTTATGGAATAATCGGATTCAACACTACTTCCTATCTTTGAAAATGGATGTGTTCACAGTAGCAATGCATGGTATAATAGCTAATATTAACAGTGGTACATTATCCGAAGATGAGCGAAGAGAATTTGATGTTGATACCAAGGGAATCAATGCTTTAGGGGGATCCCTATCCAATTCTATCTATAAAAAGGTGATGTCATGAAAAACCTCACATGCCATGTGGGAAAAGCTATTGAATATATATTAAGGAGATACAAAGGTCAGTGAAGTAAAGAAGCAAGTGTTGTGGAAAAAGTATGAAGATCTGATAATGAACTTGAATGAGTCTATTGATGCATTCTTTGGTAGGGTAAATGTTGTAGTGGAAGACATGATAGGTCTTGGTGAATTCATTGAAGACATGAAAATTGTGAAGCGCATCATGAGGAAACATCAACCTTGCTTCAATCCAAAGGTTTTGGTATAAGAAGACAAGGATCTGAAGGAGATGACATTGGATAACTTTCATAGTACCCTTATAGCATATGAAATGTGAAATAATGACAATGATGATGTGGAAAAGGGGAAATAAAAAGAGGTGGCATTCAAATCCTTGAAGAAACTTACTATTGAAGACTCTCAGGAAGAAGAAGAGATAGATGAGGTGATGTCATTCCTATCCTCAAACTATCAAAGAGGAAAAGGAAAGTTTAAAGGGAAACTTACACTTACTTTTTTTTGATGTGGAATGGTTGGACATATTATGGCAAGGTGCCCCAAAAATTTCCAAGAATATGATGATGTCGATGAATCTGAAATTCCCAAGAATAATTCTTCATCCTATTGGAACAGAAAGAAACATTAAAAGAGAAATTATGTAAAAATAAGAACATTCTTTCAAAATAATGTGACAATTTAGATGAGTTTGAGGTTAAGGAGGTTGAAGAGATAGAGAACTACAGAGATCGTGGAGAGAATTATTTGGTGTCAGTTGTTGGTTATTCTCAAAAATAGGATGAAACCAAATATGATGAATAATAAGAAGAATTTGAAGGATGAATCGACATGGAAGCTATATTAGAAGAAGATCTTGAATAGATAGATGTTTGGAGAGAGAAAATATAGAAAGCCAACAAGGTGGCATATGATATCAAACTCTACATGAAACAGTAGGAAAAAAGAGAAGTCTGAGCTTGTAAAAGAAATTGATAACCTTTAGTCTTCCAATCCATATAGCTTAGAAATTTTTTATGGACATAAGATCAAGATTGAAGTATAGAAAAGGGAAGTTGAAGGCCTAAATATAAAAGTGAATGATCAAGTCAAGCATATTGAATAACTTGAAGAAGAATTCATCAATCTGTGAAGAAAAGTAAAGGATCAAGAAAAACTCATGATCCACAATGTGACATTGGAAAATGAGATCATTCAAAAGACTAAAAAGATGAAAGAGGATAATAGTAGTTTAGAAGGAAAGAAGAAGCAATTGATATCAGATGGTAAAGCTGATTTACGGTTTGATAAGAAATGTAAAGAAGTCAGATTTGAAGTCAGACAACAAGCGCTAGTTCCAAAAATGAAAATTGAAGCGGGTATAAAGAAGAATAAAAAAATTTAAATAACCCAAGGAAAAAACTTGTAGAACAGAAGTGAAACGTATTAATTCACCTTTAATCATGTGTTATTATTGTGGAAAGATAGGACACTCACAAAATGTGTGTTCTATATCCAGAAGATTCCAAAGGGCACATGAACAAAGGTGGAAGTCAAATAGAGAATGGTTATCTAGAACATATTTCAAAGGAAACTATTTTGGTGTGGATATTTGGCCACATTTCTAGATATTTTACACCAACCATATAGAGGAGTGTGCCAAATCAGAATCAAAATGTTCACAAGTAGCAGATCAATGAACCAAAAGGTGAGTCGAGAATGAAAAATAGATTTTAATCTTTTCAAGATGAAGTCAGTCTATCATACTCTGAGAAAGATCAGAAGTGTCAATCTATGTAGAGTGTGAAGATAAAAATATGTACCTAGAATAATAGACCAGGGAAGGCAGTGGTTGTTGAAATTTGCATTAAAGCATCAGACCATTCTGGTGTATGGATCATTGACAGCAGTTGTACATCTCACGTGAAATGCAATTAGGATCTGGTTACAGGCATGAAATATGACAAATAAGAAGTTTTCAAGTTTGTAAATGATTAAGGCCTGAATATAATTGGATATGGAAAGACCAGGTTTGTTGGAAAATAAATAAGACATGCTGATGTCTTGTTTGTAGAAGGTCTCAGTCAGAATTTGATCAGCGTTAGTCAATTGTGTGACTCAAGGAATTCTATACAGTTTACCAAGAAGATGTGTGTCATCAAGGGAAGATATGGAACAATGATACTTTAGGGAAAAATAAAAAATAGGAATCTCTACCTTGAAAGTAGAGAAGAAGATATGTGCTTTTTATCCAAAGAGGAAGAAAACAAATTGTGGAATAAACGAATTGGTCATCCATTCCAACCATCTCTGGAAGATCTAGTAATGTGTGAAGTAGAAAGAGACCTCCCTAAGCTATCACGAGATCGTACACATATGTGTGATTCCTTTCAATAAGGTAAGATCATTAGATAGATGTACAAAGAGAAGGAATAAAAGTCAACAAGAGTGCTTGAATTAGTGCATGATAATGTCTGTGGACCTATTTCACCAAGAACCATTGATGGAAAAACATATTACGTTCATTTCATAGATGAATATAGTATAATGGTATTTGTATTCATCATTTCCCCCCCAAGTCTGATGTGTTTAGTTTCCTAAAACAATATTGGAGGGAGACTGAAAGGATGCTTGGGCATAAAATTTTGAAGTTTCATACTAACAATGGTATGGAATTCACAAAGAGTCAGGTAGAAGACTATCTCAAACATGGGATAAGACATCAAGTTTTTTTAGTATGAACTCCCCAACCAGATGAAGTGGTTGAAAATATAAATCTAATTATCAACAGCATGGCCAGAACTATTCTTATAGAAAATGTACTACAAGAGAAATTTTGGAAGGAAGCAGTATTGACGTCGGTCTACATTTCTAACAGGGATTTGTTGTGTCCAAAAGAAGGAAAGACTCTGTATGAGATGTGGTAAAAGAAGAAGGCAACAGTGAAGCTCTTTCGAATCTTTGGAAGTAAGTTCTTTATACTCAACAAATAAAAACACAATAAATTTGAGTCACACAGAGATAAGGGAATATTTCTTGGCTACTCAGGAAAAATCAAAGCATATAAATACTTTAATAAAAGGATGGGAAAGGTAGTTGAGAGAAATGATGTCACTATTGTGGAAAATGAAGAGAACATTCAATATCACAGTGAACAGTTCCTTTATGAAAGTGATGAGGATGAAATAAAATCAATGGGAGAAGAAGTGATGAATGCTGATTCAGAAGAAGATACCGATGATGAGCCTGAAGAAGTAAAATATGTATCTTCATAGTAGCCAAGAATTAAATCTGAAATTGACTAGAATAATATCATTAGTGATCAGAAAACACAAGTTCAAACAAGAATAATGAAGTCCCTATAGCATACATCTCTTTTTTCTCATGTTGGACCTAAATGTTTTTCTGATACATCTAAAGATGACAACAAGGTTCAGGTGATGAATGAAGAGCTAGAATAGATGGAGAAGAGTCATACATGGGAGATTGTTTCGAGGATAGAAAATAAGAAAGTCATCATGACTAAATGGGTTTATCGCAACAAGATGAATGAATGTGGAACATTTATTTAAAACAAAGAACGAATAGTGTGAAAATGATACTCCCAGATAGAGTGAATATATGTTTATGATACATTTGCACTGGTTGCAAGGCTGGAGTCAATTATATTTTTCCTAGCCATTTCAGTGCAATAAAAATTCTGTTGGGACCACTTTGTGTATAAGGTTTTATTTGTTGTCAATAGTTGTCAATGAAGATCAAAATGAAGGAGATCAAGAAGTACTCCAATGAAATTGAGGAATGGAAATTCAGATGATTGTTGTACTGATCATAAGTTCAAAGAACATGTGCCAACGGTGACACATTGTTTATAACAGTGAAGAATGGTGAGATATAATCCATCTGAGGATGATTAATGAAGAATGGGTATTTGATGAATACCATGCAATTCCTCGTGATTTCATGAGAACAATGCAAGAGACTTCTTGAAGAATTGAATCATATGTTTTGCATGAAGTAGAGAATGACGGTTGAAGAAGAAGACAATGTGCGAGGGATTGGAATTCTGAGATGGCCATGCACTTCACATTTAATAAAAATATGATGATGCTAAAGCTGATCTATCAAAGGATATATATCGTGATAGTGGAGTTTGTGTTGAACGAATAAGAGTTGTTGAAGGATACAAATCACCGAAAAGAAGTTTTTTTGAGGTGATCGTGCTTGTTGACAAAGAAAACAAACGACATACAAATTTATTGACAAAGGAGATTCCATGGTGGCATGTCGAGTTCAAGAGATGTGGTTAAAGATCCATATTTGATTCAAGAACTTCGATAAAGGAATGGATGATCTGGAGGTGGTACAAAAAGAGCAGATACAAGGTGGCGTCATTTTCTAGTATTTTCCAAATTTTGTGACTGAAAATCAACAAATAGAGAAAAGTGGTTTTGGAAAAGATACTTGCACGCAGTGTACTTGAAGAAAAGGGAACCTACGCACCTAGTGTTTTTCAAGATCAGAACATGGAAAAATTGAAAAGGAAAGAGGGTCGTGCAAGTATTGGGTTGGTTACGCAAGTGACCTGCGCGCCGTGAAGAGACTTGTGCGCCGGTGCCTAGGAGGATTGAACACTTTCACGCCTATTTTTTTCAAGATAAGAACTTCAAAATATGGAAAAGGAAATAAGGTCACACAAGTATTGGTGTGGTCATGCAAGTGAGTAACGCGATAGAGGCTAGGGCGGATGAGCTGTGCGCCGGAACCTACGCGCCGAGGGAAGACTTGCGCACCACCGCGTAGGGTATCTGAATGACTATAAATAGAGGAGAAACCCTCTTAATTTTGTACGGAGTTCAATACTTAGAGATTGTTTGATCTCTCGTCGTGCAGGTGGTTGAGCCACGCAAGTGGTAGTTGGGTTGTGCAAGTAGAGGTTGCGCGCCGGTTATTGGCTGCGCGCCCAAGGCGGTTTGGGAGAGAAAGGAAGTGAGTCACGCAGGTTTGAAGTTGAAGGAGGTGGTGTCACGTAGGTGGTTTGGTGATACCTGCATGCCAGTTTAGACTTGCACGACGAAGACTTGTGTGTCGTATCGGGACTTGCGCATCGATCATGGAGAAGAGAGTCAGGTGTTGTTGGAGTATGCCCATCTTTTTGGAGATGCACAAAAGCTGAAATATTGATCGATACCTTCAGTGCAACAGATAATGTATTCATTTTTGAAGACAGAAGAGCAGTGAACAATTTTTTTTTATGAAGAGAAGTGGTACCGTACACACATGACTAGTGTCTAACACCCTCGTTTTTCTTTGCGAAGAGAAGAAGAACGGTTCATGCAACTAAACTCAGATCTTCACAGAAAGAGGAGAATATATCAATACACTTAGGTGTTGGTATTGGGAATCAAAGGAAGAGAAGAAAAATATTTAGTGCATTCAGTTATTACGCTAAAGAAGAAGATTGAATACAAAAGAGCATCAACTCAGTACTCTGATAGAAGCATTTTCTCATGCTGAACAGGAGGTGAAGACTTAAATGCAAATATATTAAAGAGACCTTCACGTCTATAAACTGTGTGGGACTTCACCAAGAGCAGTGAGCTAGGGGGAGTCAATGGGAGTGACCTGAGGGAAGCAGTGAGCTATCCCTGAACCTTTGTAAAGGCAGTGAGCCTAGGACAGAGTGATTGTGCCCGAACCTTTGTAATCCGCAGCTAGTGAAGTATAGTGGAATTTGGTATGACCAGCGACTTGTTGGTGTATGCTCCTTGGATGTAGCCCTTAGTGGTGAACCAAGTAAAAATTGATGTGTCATCTCTTTGCATGTGAATGTTTCATTGTTGATCATATCCATTATACAGGTTTAACTAGTTCCTACCAACGTGGTAACAAGATCCACAACTTTAAAAATAAAAAGTTGACACCCTGATTCACCCCTCCCCTCTCAGGGTGTCTCGGGGTCCTACAAGTGGTATCAGATGGAAATGTTCACGTATGTTGGATACTCCACAGTAATTCTATTCAGAATAGGATTTGAGTTTCTTTCATAAAGTCAACAATGAAGTGTAGTCTTGTTGAAGATTCAGTCATTTCTGAGCAGAAGCCTTCATCCCCAAGTCCATGACAAATAGGAAAAAGAAAGAGAAGAAGCAGTTGAATAAGTCCCTCATGGCCAAAGAAGATACGGTGTCTTGTTCTTCATTACCTTCCAATAATGATGAAATAATAGGCTTGGACAGTATAGAGCAGGTGGCCTAGGTTCCTACTATAGGAAAGGAAGACACTTCTATCTCAAGTGATCAGGAGGAATTAATAAGTTATCTGCATGATATTCCAGAAGAAATAGTTGCTCCTGTTTTCAAAATATTTCAATGCATGCATGTTGAGATCAATCGATTGGAAAGAGAAGCTGATAATTTGGAAAAGGTCTTGGAAGGAAAAATTCTTTAATGCTTAAAGATCACCAAACAGATTAAATTCTTTGAAGAAAAAGAGGGAGTCAATAAGACTCTAAAAGAAAATATCCATGTACTTTAAGGAGAGCTGAAGAAGAGCACTGAAGTCAAGAGTTTTGGTTTGGAAGAAACTTCCAAGAGATTCAGAGAACTTGACTCTTTGTTACAGAACAAAGTTAAGATTCATGAAGATGAGGTTGAAAGATTGAAGAAGACTTTTGAAGAGAAGATGATCATGATTGAAGATCAGAAGATCATTCTCAATATTGAAAGTCAAAAATTGGAAGCCCAATTGACAAATCTTGAGAAGACACATATTGAGACTTCACAAAAGAATGAAATAGGTAACGCTTGTACTCAATGTTCAATGGAGGATTCTAAAGATGAAATTCCACCAACATGTGATAAAAAGATTATGACAACCCTTGATTATCTATCTCAAGAATAAGTTGTCGCTAGTACTCAATGCTCACTGGAGGATTCTACTGTCAAAAGACCTCCAACATGTGATAAGAAGATCATGAATTCACTCATTGATCTGTCACAATCAGCTATGAAAGTGAAGGTACCATCCATACAAACCAGTACTATTGTTTCTAAATATGTTCCTTCAAAATGTGCAGGTTGGAAGAAAAATTTTAAACAAGTATGGGTGAGGAAAGAGGAGGATAAGAAACCTACCACTATGGCTAGGATGGATAGGAAGAAAAAGGAGGAAGTGGGTTCCTTAAATAGAGAACAAAAAATTAAGAAGAAGGCCCAACAACCTCATACAGAAGATACAAAGAAGAAAAGATTTTTGGTTCAATGTTGGTGCTGCAACAGATTTGGGCATTGTGCACTTGATTGTTGGTACAATCCATTTATTGGAAAAGCACAAAGAAATCTTGTATCAAAGGGAAGAAATACAAAGAAGAAGAATCATCCTCTGCAGGTCCAGAATCATCTGTTTATAGCAAACAGATTTGGAATTCTTGATAACATCTGTGATGTATTCAACGGCAGTGGTCAGAAGGTAGGTGCATGCCCATCTCAACATGCTTTCACTATTGATAAGAAAAGAAGACCTCTGATTCCATATTAGTATGAAGCAAGTACCTTGGGAAGAAATCAGAATAATAGTGTGAACATGCATTTCCCAAATAATATCTCAAGTATGGAAGCTGAGAAGACCCAGGATTTTAGATCCATGAAATTGAAGGGTCATTCAGCCAAAAGAAAAAGTGGGATGAAACTCAGATGAACCCATGTGGAAGATCAAAACTAGCTGCAATAGTTCCATATGACTTGTTGGTCATCTGGCCAGAAGATTTGAAAATAATGAGGAAAAATGAAGAGGAAAAGGCCGAGGATGGTGGTAAAGGAAAATAAAAGCTTTCATGTGATGAAGATAGAGTGCATGAGAGATTACAAACCAAGAAAAACACACGTGTCAAAAAATTTATGTGTGAGAGATGCATGAAATCTAGTCACATTACAAAATGTTTTCAAATCTTAATAGAAGATCAAGAAACAGTCCTTAAGAGGAGCAAGAATGTATCATATATGATGGCTATTAAGCAAAACAATTCTCCACAAAAAAAAAAGAAGAAATGTGAAGATATCCATGCCACTTCAACACATATCCGAACATATGCTCAAATGTACAGGCATGAAGACTGGAGTGAACAGAGGAACTTGGTTGAGAAAAGAACCTCAACCATGAAACTCATATTGATGATGTAAGGAGGAACCACCTTATTCCCATAATCATTTTTGTATTGTATTTGTGCTGATAAATGCAGTGAATTGAAGGTGAATCATGCTCTCAGGGGGAGAACCTGAGAAGTAGTGAATGCTGTCAACTCTCGATAGCTAAGATGAAGAAGTTTCTATCCTTGGAATATTATTCAATTGATATTCAAAGATTAATATGATGAAGTGTCACTCTTGATTAAGATGTTGAGGAGTGTTTCCCTTGAGGGGGAGAAAAATGAAGAAGATTCCAAAATCACTGTTTCAATTAGTATCAACTCCAACTAGTATTATATGAAATTACTCTATAAATTTCTTGAAGATCATGTAATTGGAGAAGGTATGTCATTTTCCCAATATCTCAACCTTGGTTACTCAGAACAGAGATCTTTCTAAAAAGGGGGAGTAACTGAATTGATCATTGACATAAGAAGAATGGAAGTGCCCCAAGGCCACTTATCCTGCTGATTGCACTTGAATATTTTTTATATGTTTGCTGATGTGAGTGAAGGAGTTTTAGGTTGATTATTCCCTATCACATTTGATTTATTTTTCCTGAAATTAAAGTGGTAAACCCTTGAAAACAAAATACATGATTTCTCATCTCATGATGGTATCATGATCTGTGAATAATGGATAGCCTTGGTGTCTAAATCAAATCCTCTTGTTTTTTACATCGATCATTGCTCAAGTAGACTTAGAGTGAAATGATTAATGAAACATTTCTTAAGTATAGATTGATTCCCTCCTTACCATGAGCTTTGTATTTCTTGTCAATAAGGGGGAGAGAAAGTGAAATGAACGTTTGAAAAGAAAATTTGATTGAAGAGAAGATTCTCATTTTGACATTGATGAATTAATTTTAGAAGATATGTAAGGTATTGACAAAAAAATACAAAGGGGGAGATTGTTGGGACCACTTTGTGTATAAGGTTTTATTTTTTTTCAATAGTTTTCAATGAAGATTAAAATGAAGGAGATCAAGAAGTACTCCAATGAAATGGAGGAATGGAAATTCAGATGATTTTTGTACTGATCATAAGTTCAAAGAACATGTTTCAATGGTGACACATTGTTTACAATAGTGAAGAATGGTGAGATATAATCCATATGAGGATGATTAAAGAAGAATGGGGATTTGATGAAGACCATTCAATTCCTCGTGATTTCATGAGATCCATGCAAGAGGCTTCTTGAAGAATTGAATCATATGTTTTGCATGAAGTAGATAATGACAGTTGAAGAAGAAGACAATGTGCGAGGTATTGGAATTCTGAGATGGACATGAACTTCACATTGTATCAAAATATGATGATGCTAAATTTGATCTATCAAAGGATATATATTGTGATAGTGGATTTTTTGTTCAAAGAAGAAGAGTTGCTGAAGGATACAAATCACCGAAAAGAAGTGTTTTTGAGGTGATTGTGCTTGTTGAAAAAGCAAACAAACGACATACAAATTTGTTGACAAAGGAGATTCCATGGTGGCATGTCGAGTTTAAGGGATGTGGTTAATGATACATGTTTGATTCAAGAACATCGACAAAGGAATGGATGATCTGGAGGTGGTACAAAAAGAGCAGATACAATGTGGTGTTGTTTTCCAGTGTTTGCCAAATTTTTGGGCCTCAAAAATCGACAAATAGAGAAAAGTGGTTTTGGAAAAGAGACTTGCGTGCTGTGTAATTGAAGAAAAGGGAACCTGCATTCCTAGTGTTTTTCAAGATCAGAACATGGAAAAATGACAAAGGAAATAGGGTCGTGCAAGTATTGGGTTGGTCGCGCAAGTGACCTGCGCGTCGTGAAGAGACTTGTGCGCCGGTGCCTGGGAGGATTGGAAACTTGCATGCCTATTTTTTTTCAAGATAAGAACTTAAAAATATGGAAAAGGAAAGAATGTAGTGCAAGTATTGGCATGGTCATGCGAGTGAGTAGCATGACAGAGGCTAGGGCGGATGAGTTGCGTGCCGAGGGAAGACTTACACGTCGTCACACAGGGTATCTGAATGCCTATAAATAGAGGAGAACCCCTCCTCATTTTGTATGGAGTTCAAGACTTAGGGATTGTTCGATCTCTCTTCACGCAGGTGGTTGATCCGCACAAGTGGTAGTTGGGTCATGCAAGTAGAGGCTGCGCGCCGGTTGTTGGTTGCGCGCCCAAGGCGGTTTGGGAGAGAAAGGAAGTGAGTCGCGCAGGTTTGAAGTTGAAGGAGGTGGTGTCACGTAGGTGGTTTGGTGATACCTGCATGCCAGTTTGGACTTGCATGCCGAAGACTTGCGCGTCGTATTGGGACTTGCACATTGGGCTTGGAGAAGAGCACCAGGTGCTGTTGGAGTATGCCCGTATTTTTGGAGCTGCAAGAAAGCTGAAAGATTGCTCAATACCTTCAGTGCAACAGATAATGTATTCATTTGTGAAGACTGAAGAGTAGTGAACAATTTGGTTTTATGAAGATAAGTGGTACCGCACACACATGACTGGTGTTTAACACCCTCGTTGTGCTTTGCGAAGAGAAGAATTATGGTTCATGCAACTAAACTCAAATCTGCACAGAAAGAGGGGAATATATCAATACACTTAGGTGTCATTATTGGGAATCAAAGGAAGAGAAGAAGAATATTTAGTGCATTTAGTTATTGCACTAAAGAAGAATATTGGATAAAAAAGTGCATCAACGTAGTACTATGATGCAAGCATTGTCTCATGCTGAACAGGAGACGAAGACTTCAATGCAAATCTATTGAAGATACCTTCACATCTATAAACTGAGTGGGACTTCACCAAGGGAAGTGAGCTAGGAGGAGTCAATGGGAGTGACCCAAGGGAAGTAGTGAGCTATCCCTGAACCTTTGTAAATTCAATGAGCCTGGGATAGAGTGATTGTGCTCAAACCTTTTTAATCCATATCTAGTGAAGTATAGTGTAATTTGGTATGACCAGCGACTTGTCGGTATATGCTCCTTGGACATAGCCCTTAGTGGTGAACCAATTAAAAAAATTTCTGTCATCTATTTGCATGTGAATGTTTCATTGCTGATCATATCCATCATATAGGTTTAACTAGTTCCTACCAACATGGGAACAAGATCCACAACTTTATAAAGAAAACGTTGACACCTTGATTCACCCCTCCCCTCTCAGGGTGTCACGGGGTCCTACAAGTGGTATCAGAGGGAAAGGTTCACGTATGTTGGATACTCCACAGTAATTATATTCAGAAGAGGATTTGAGTTTCTTTCCTAAATTCAACAATGAAGTGAAGTCTTGTTGAAGATTCAGTCATTTATAAGCAGAAGCCTTCATCCAGAAAGTCAATGACAAACAGGAAAAAGAAATAGAAGAAGCAGTTGAAGATGTCCCTCATGGCCAAAGAAGATACAGTGTCTTTTTCTTCATTCCCTTATAATAATGATGAAATAATATGCTTTTAAAGTATAGAGCAGGTGTCCCAGGTTCCTACCATAGGAAAGGAAGACACTTTTATCCCAAGTTATCAGGAGAAATTAATAAGTTATCTACATGATATTTCGAAATAAAGGGTTGCTGCTATTTTCAGAATATTTCAATGAATTTAGGTTGAGATCAATCGATTGGAAAGAGAAGCTGATAATTTGGAAAAGGGCTTGGAAGGAAAAATTCTTGAATACTTAAAGCTCACCCAATAGATTAAAGTCTTTGAAGAAAAAGAAGGAGTCAATAGGACTCTAAAAGAAAAGATCCATGCACTTGAAGGTGAGCTGAAGAAGAGCACTGAAGTCAAGAGTTTTGGTTTGGAATAAACTTCCAAGATATTCAGAGAACTTGACTCTTTGTTACAGAACAAAGTTAAGATGCATGAAGATGAGGTTGAAATATTGAAGAAGACTTGTGAAGACAAGATGATCATGATTTAAGATCAGAGGATCATTCTCAATATTGAAAGTCAAAAATTGGAAGCCCAATTGAAAAATCTTGAGAAGACACATATTGAGACTTCACAAAAAAAATAAAATAGGTGAAGCTTGTACTCAATGTTCAATGGAGGATTATAAATATTAAATTCCTCCAAAATGTGATAAAAAGATTAGGACAACCCTTGATTATCCATCTCAAGAATCAGTTGCTGCTGGTACTCAATTCTCACTGGAGGATTCTACTGTCAAAAGACCTCCAACATGTGATAATAAGATCATGAATTCACTCATTGATCTATCACAAACAGCTATGAAAGTGAAGGTACCGTCCATACAAACCTGTACTATTGTTTCTAAATATGTTCCTTCAAAATGTGCAGGTTGGAAGAAACATTCTAAACAAGTATGGGTGAGGAAATAAGAGGATAAGAAACCTACCACTATAGCTAGGATGTATGGGAAGAAAAATGATGATGTTGGTTCCTCAAATAGAGCACAAAAAATTAAGAAGAAGGCCTAAAAACCTCATATAGAAGATACAAAGAAGAAATTATTTGTGGGTCAATTTTGGTGCTACAACATATTTGGGCATTGTGCACTGGATTTTTGGTACAATCCATTTAATGGAAAAGCACAAAGAAAGCCTATATCAAAGGGAAGAAATCCAGAGAAGAAGAAGCAAACTTTTTAGGTCTAGAATCATCTATTTCCAGCAAAAGAAATTGGAATTCTTGATAACATCTGTGATGTATTCAATGGCAGTGGTCACAAGGTAGGTACATTCCCATCTCAACTTGCTTTCACTGTTGATAAGAAAAGAAGACCTTTGATGCCGTTTGAGTATGAAGCAAGTACCTTGGGAAGAAATAAGAATAATAGTGTGAACACACATTTCCCAAATAATATCTCAAGTAGGGAAGCTGAGAAGACCCAATATTTTAGATCCATGAAATTGAAGGGTCATTCATCTAAAAGAAAAAGTAAGTGGGATGAAACTCAGATGAACACATGTGGAATATCCAAACCAGCTGCAACAGTTCCAAATGACTTGTTGGTCATCTAGCCAAAAGATTTGAAAAGAATGAGAAAACATGAAGAGGAAAATGTCAGGGATATTGGTAAAGGAAAATAAAAGCTTTCACGTGATGAAGACAGAGTGCATAAGAGATTACAAACCAAGAAAAACACATGTGTCAAAGAAGTTATGTGTGAGAGATGCATGAAATCTGGTCACATTACAAAAGGTTGTCTAACCTTAATATAAGATCAAGAAACAGTCTTTAAGAGGAGAAAGAATGTATCATATATGATGGCTATTAAGAAGAACAATTCTCCACACAACAAAGAAGAGAATGTGAAGAGAGCCATGCCACTTCAACACATATCCGAACATATGCTCAAATGTGCAGGAATGAAGACTAGAGTGAACAGAGGAACTTGGTTGAGAAAATCACCTCAACCATGTAACTCATATTGATGATGTAATTAGGAACCACCATATTACCTTAATCATTTGTGTATTGTATTTGTGCTCATAAATGCAGGGAATTGAAGGTGAATCATGCTCTCGGGTGGAGAACATGAGAAGTAGTGAATGCTGTCAACTCTCGATAGCTAAGCTGAAGAAGTTTCCATCCTTGGAAGATTATTCAATTGATATTCAAAGATTAATATGATGAAGGATCACTCTTGATTAAGATGATGAGGAGTGTTTCCCTTGAGGGGGAGAAAAATGAAGAAGATTCCAAAATCATTGTATCAATCAGTATCAACTCCATCTGGTGTTATATAAAATTACTCTATAAATTTCTTAAAGATCATGTCATTGGAGATGGTATGTCATTTTCCCAATATCTCAACCTTGGTTACTCAGAACAGATATCTTTCTAAAAAGGGGGAGTAACTGAATTGATCAGTGACATAAGAAGAATGGAAGTGGCCCAAGGCCACTTATCCTGCCGATTGCACTTGAATGTTTTTGATATGTTTTCTGATGTGAGTTCAGGAGTTTCAGGTTGATTATTCCCTATCACATTTGATTTATATTGCCTGAAATGAAAGTGGTAAACCCTTGAAGACAAAATACATGAGTTCTCATCTCATGACGGTATCATGATCTGTGAATAATGAACAACCTTTTTCTCTAAATCAAATCCTCTTTTTTTTTACATCGAGCATTGCTCAAGTATACTTAGAGAGAAATGATTAATGAAACATTGATTAAGTATAGATCGATACCCTACCTACCATGAGCTTTGTATTTATTGTCAATAAGGGGGAGATAAAGTGAAATGAACGTTTGAAAATAAAATTTGATTGAAGAGAAGATTCTCATTTTGACATTGATGAATTAATTTCAGAAGATATGTAAAGTATTGACAAAAAAATACAAAGGGGGAGGTTGTTGGGACCACTTTGTGTATAAGGTTGTATTTTTTGTCAATAGTTGTCAATGAAGATCATAATTAAGGATATCAAGAAGTACTCCAATGAAATGGAGGAATGGAAATTCAGATGATTGTTGTACTGATAATAAGTTCAAGGAACATGTTTCAACGGTGACACATTGTTTACAATAGTGAAGAATGGTGAGATATAATCCATATGAGGATGATTAAAGAAGAATGGGGATTTTATGAAGACCATTAAATTCCTCGTGATTTCATGAGAACCATGCAAGAGACTTCTTGAAGAATTGAATCATATGTTTTGCATGAAGTAGAGAATGATGGTTGAAGAACAAGACAATGTGCGAGGGATTGGAATTCTGAGATGGCCATGCACTTCCACATTGTATCAAAATATGATGATACTAAATATGATCTATCAAAGGATATATATCGTGATAGTGGAGTTTATATTGAAAGAAGAATAGTTTTTGAAGGATACAAATCACCGAAAAGAAGTGTTTTTGAGGTGATCGTGTTTGTTGACGAAGCAAACAAATGACATACAAATTTGTTGACAAAAGAGATTCCATGGTGGCATGTCAAGTTCAAGGGTTGTGGTTAACGATCCATGTTTGATTCAAGAACGTCGATAAAGGAATGGATGATCTGGAGGTGGTACAAAAAGACCAGATACAATGTGGCACCGTTTTCCAGTGTTTGAAAAAAATTTGGGCTTGAAAATAGACAAATAGAGAAAAGTGGTTTTGCCAAAGAGACTTGAACACTGTGTACTTGAAGAAAAGGGAACCTGTGTGCCTAGTGTTTTTCAAGATCAGAACATGGAAAAATGACAAAGGAAAGAGGGTCGCGCAAGTATTGGGTTGGTCGCGCAAGTGACCTACGCGTCGTGAAGAGACTTGCGAGCTGGTTCCTAGGAGGATTGGAAACTTGCATGACTATTTTTTTCAAGATAAGAACTTCAAAATATGGAAAAGGAAAGAAGTTCATGCAAGTATTGGTGTGGTTGTGCAAGTGAGTAGCACGACAGAGGCTAGGGCGGATGAGCTGCACGCCGAGGGAAGACTTGTGCGCCACCGCACAGGGTATCTGAACGCATATAAATAGTGGAGAACCCCTCCTCATTTTTTATGGAGTTCAAGACTTAGATATTGTTAGAGCTCTCGTCACGCATTTGGTTGAGCCGCGCAAGTGGTAGTTGGTTCGCGCAAGTAGAGGTTCTGCACCAGTTGTTGGTTGCGCGCCCAAGGCGATTTGGGAAAGAAAGGAAGTGAGTCGCGTAGGTTTGAAGTTGAAGGAGGTGGTGTCGCACAGGTGGTTTGGTGATACCTTCCCACCAGTTTGGAATTGTGCACCGAAGATTTGCACGCTGTATTGGGACTTGCACGCTGGGCTTGGAGAAGAGCGCCAGGTGCTGTTGGAGTACGCCCATCTTTTTGGAGCTGCACAAAAGATGAAAGATTGCTCGATACCTTCAGTGCAACATATAATGTATTCATTTGTGAAGATGGAAGAGTAGTGAACAATTTGGTTTTATGAAGAGAAGTGGTACCACACACACAGGAATGATGTTTAACACCCTCGTTGTGCTTTGTGAAGAGAAGAAGAACGGTTCATGCAACTAAACATAGATTTGCACAGAAAGAGGGGAATATATCAATACACTTAGGTGTCAGTATTGGGGATCAAAGGAAGAGAAGAAGAAGATTTAGTGCATTCAGTTATTGCACTAAAGAAGAATATTGAATAAAAAATAGCATCAACTCAGTACTCTGATGCAGGAATTGTCTCATGCTGAACATGAGACGAAGACTTCAATGAAAATCTATTGAAGATACCTTCACGTCTATAAACTATGTGGGACTTCCCCAAGGGCAGTGAGCTAGGGGGATTCAATGGGAGTGACCCGAGGGAAGCAGTGAGCTATCCCTGAACCTTTGTAAAGTCAATGAGCTTGGGACAGAGTGACTGTGCATGAACCTTTGTAATCCACAACTAGTGAAGTTTGGTGGAATTTGGTACGACCAGCGACTTGTCGGCATATGCTCCTTGGACGTAACCCTTAATGGTGAACCAATTAAAAATTTTTGTGTCATCTCTTTGCATGTGAATGTTTCATTGCTGATCATATCCATCAAACAGGTTTAACTTGTTCTTACCAATGTGGGAACAAGTCCACAACTTTAAAAAGAAAAATTTGACACCCTGATTCACCCCTCCCCTCTCAGGGTGTCCCGGGGTCCTAAAAATTCAAGGTGTTCCAGATGGATGTCAAATCAGCATTCTTGAATGGGGTTCTGGAGGAAGAAGTGTATATCGAGAAGCCTGATGGTTTTCTCATTCATAAAGATGAGAATAATGTTTTTCAATTGAAGAAAGTGATGTATGGGATAAAACAAGCACCAAGAGCATGGTACTTGAGGCTTTATAAATATTTGAATAATATTGTCTTCCAGTGTGGTGGATTTGATTACAATCTCTATTTCAACAATGACAGTAATAAAATAATGATAGTGTTGGTTTATGTCGATGACATAATTTTTGGCGGATCAGATGAATCTCAATGCAGACTATTTTCCAAATTCATGAAAAATGAGTTTGAAATGTCAATGATTAGAGAGAATACATTTTTCCTTGATTTTCAGGTTACACAAGGAAAGAATGGCACATTTATCTATCAATACAAATATTTCAAGGAGGTTCTGAGGAGATTTTGGATGGAAAATTCCAAGGAAATAAAGACTCCAGATTCTACCTAGATAAACTGTCAAAAGATGATGAAGGCAAGGCAGTTAATATCATATAATACAGGAAAATTATTGGATGTTTATTGTAGTTGACCGTGATAAGTCATGACATTGTATTCCCCACATGCCAAGCAGTGAGATATCAAAGTAATCCCAAATAAAGCCATATGCTTGAAGTGAAAAGAATATGTCAGTATATAAAGGGAACAATGGACTTTGGATTGATATATAATGACAAATCTAAGTCATATTTATTGGGATATACTGATGCATATTGGGATGGTTCAAAGGATGATCGGAAATCAATGTCAGGAGGTTCATTTTATCTTAGTGGATTGTGTATTTCTTGGCTATGTAAGAATAAAGATTACATTTCATTAAGCATTTCATAAGCTGATTATATTGAGGCCACTCAAGCATGTACACAATTATTGTGGGTGAAACAGTAGCTTGATGATATGGGAGTTGAAGTGAAGCCTTCGATCGGAATACAGAGTGATAAATCAAGTGCTATAAACCTTATCAAAAAACTCTTCCATCATTAAAAGATAGAGAACATTGAAAAAAAGTATCATTTTATCAAGGATATGGTTGAGAATGGAACCGTGAAGTTGGATTATGTGCCTACAGAACTACAGGTTGTAGTCATTCTAACAAATACCTTACCCAAGGAATATTTTGAGAGGCATTGGTTGGGTCTGGGACTCCAGACGACTCCTCGCACTTGAAAAAGTGTGTATGTGGGACCCCCTCTCCCTGAGGTATGGTGTGTTTTCCTTATTGTAATAATTTGTGCTCTCTACTCTGTTTCAGACCACAAATAAGTGACCTTAGGGTTCTTTGACAAAGGGGGAGAAAGAGTGACTCTTAAAGAGGGAGAAATTATGGCTAAATATGGGAGACACTGTCTTTTTCAAAGATACAGGGAGAAGCTGATAGGTGGAGTAGTGAGATAGGGGGATTTTTTCAAGACATGTGAAGAAGCTGATAGGGGGGCACCAAGTTGAGAGTATGTGGTGTTTTAAGTGATTATCTAGATCTTATCCTGGACAACACAAGACATAAGAAGTGAAGAAGGAGAGTATTAAATCAAATGATTCTAGAAATGATCGATTGAATAAATAGATATCACAACATCTATGGATCATGGTAAAATAAGAAGAGTGACGTTGGAATAGTGTTAGAAGGATTCCAATGATCAGAAATTGGTATCAGTTTAGTATCAACAATTGGTGTCAGAAATGAAGTGATTCATTAATGAACTTTTCATTTACTCATGTTTCTCACACCGAGCATTTCTCATGTGGGATTAGAGTATGTGTTTTGTGAATCATTTATCACCATAGGAATCACAAGAGGCGAATGGTGGTTGAATCATTAACGAGGTATCATTTTATGAGAAGAGTTTTCAACAAAACCAAAGGGGGAGAATGTTGGGAAAAATCACTCAAGGTATCATTGAATAATTTTTGAGGTGGTTGTGTTTGTTGAAAAAGTGGTCCTATGTGTTGTGTTTTCTGAAAAATCAGACCATAATGATCAATTTGTTGACAAAGGGGGTTTTCATGGTGAGTTTTCAGGTTCAATATCTTTTGTTGACAGTCTATGATGGATAGAAGAACCTTGACAAAGTAATAAACCATCTGGAGGTGGTACAAAAAAATAGAATATCAAAATATGGAAAAGGAGGCTTTGGAACTTGCATGCCATATGTTTTTCAAGATCAAAATATCAAAATATGTCAAAGGAAATAGGGACACCCATGTTCTGGTTTGGGTGTGCAAGGTGACTAGGATGACAGAGACTAGGAAGGATAGACTTGCGTGTCGGGATGAGACTTGCACGTCGGCTCTAAGGGTACCCAAAATGCCTATAAATAGAGGGCTACCCCTCTTAATTTTTTGTGAACCTCAACATTTAGAGAAAATTAGAGCTCAATTCACATGGGTGTTTTGGGCATGTAAGTGGTGGTTTGGTCGCGCAAGTATAAATCTATTCAGAAGTTTTGTGATAGTTGATAGTTCTGTGCCAATATAGGTTTGGGTGTAAAAGGGTGTGAGTCTCCCAAGTTTTGTGTTGAAGAAGAGAGTGTCGTACAAGAGGTTACGTGAAACTTGCGCACCAAGGTTGGAGAAGTGCGCCAAAGAATATAGAAGTGCGTAGGGCATTAGAGAAATGTGCCAAGCATAAAGAAGGGCTCCTATCACTCTTGAGCTGTATGAAATTTGGATAATTTCCTGTTACCTTTGGTGCAAAGTGAGATTCAACATCAGGTGAAAGTTGGACGTCAACAGAGCATATACATACAGATAAAGATGCATTCACTTGTGATAATGAAGGGACATATATGTCTTTAAACTGTGAGTGGATCTTCTGAAGTGTAACACCCCAACCCTAGTTAACCAGATTCAATGAATTATTTTAATACATTGGCATGATTACAAGGAATCAAGTCCTGAATGATTGATCAGTTTAGAAGTCTTGGAAAATAGATTACATACATGAACATTACATTACACATTCAAACATAAAACACAACATTAAAAATCTTTTGATAATGCCATTATTTTCATATCTTAACCCTACATATCAATCATACTACACCTCTTAAAATATTGGGAAAAAAACATAATAAAGGGGTGAGCTCAGATACTTAGTAAAGGTAAATAATTTAACAGAAGCTATAAACTTTTAAGGAAAGATGTGTAATAAAACAACAACCTTTTAAACATAAACTTGAACATAATATAGAAAAAATAAATCAAACATTTCCATATAAACATTCACATGGATATTCTACTAGTTGAATAATCACATGTAATAACTAATTTCATAATGAGGGAATGCATAATATCGGACATCATAACCGCATAGTTAAGGCCTTGTGCCAAGACTATAAATAACAATTTTTTCAAGGCCTTGTGCCAAGACAATAATTTTTCTCATGAGACCTACCGATGAATATAGGGGCT
This sequence comes from Viscum album, assembly GCA_963277665.1. Taxonomy (NCBI): domain Eukaryota; kingdom Viridiplantae; phylum Streptophyta; class Magnoliopsida; order Santalales; family Viscaceae; genus Viscum; species Viscum album. The sequence continues at coordinate 1,570,714,037 of OY728150.1, read as the reverse complement.
ATAGCAAGCCCTTCCCATCACTTACTAATTTCGATGCATTCCTCTTATGAAAAGGGTAAAACATAACATAAAAATTCATATTAAAAATAACATACGAAATATCAATACATCAACTATAAACCATGAATGGTATAAAAATAGCACATCCACAGTCAAACATATCATAAATCATTCAATAAAAAATAGAATATTGTATTATAATTATTCAACCTCAATCAATAATAATATCTAGTAAAGGATGTTTACATAGTTGAAAATGATCAGTAAAACTCTTTGAGAGAAATTTCCATTTTTCATGAAATCATTTAAAAGTCACAGGATTTAGAAATGAAGACATTTAAAAGAAATTTTTGAATCCAAGTGTCCCATACCACTTTGAAACTTTTAAACAGAATAAAAATTTTAAAACATTCATGTCCATATAAATAAATACTTAAATCCATTTTGAAAACATGAACATTAATGGGAATGATTTAGAAGAATAAATATTTAAACCATTTGAAATTATGTTTTAGTTAAAGAGTCCCTTAGAAATAATCCTTTTGAAAACTCTTCTATGAAATATGGATATGTATAATAAATATATCCTAGTAAAAACTTACACATAAACAATCTTGGATAATAATGAGATTGAGGAATTAACCCTTACCTTGTACTTTCCTATAGTCGAGGGTACATTTATCCTTCTATATAATGACCAAAGTATGTTATTAAATTATACCAAAACCGTATTAATATTTATGATATCATATATGATTCATTTATAACTTTATAATACCCATTTAATAATAATTTCCACGTTAAAGTAACAATTCGGGTAATAATCGCTTTCTTTATCGTACATGTTTTAACTTGTTATTCTTGATTGTAGCACTTAGATCATGATTTACATACTTACAGAATATAAAATAGGATTTATATATCATTTATATTCTAAATTTAAATATTTATAATATATATATATGTGTGTGAAATGGAAATACTGTTCACGGAGATGGTAGTCCGTATGTATGCATGCACGTTTTTTCTGTTTTCTTATCGTATAGTATAAAAGTAATTAAACGAAATATATTTATCTACATAAATATATATATTATTAAAATAGAAATATTATTTCATATATCTCATACTTAATCAATATATATATTTTTATAAAAATTCTTGAATGGTGATCATTGAAAATTAATCTAATCAAATCATGGAGACGGTAAGTTGTACGTACACACAAGATACAATATCATTATATCGATGATAAAATTGTGTTTAACTGGATGGTATATTATATATACAGAATAATTACCATGTTATATTCATTATTTAAATTAATTATTCTCATTATTATACCCATCAAAATAATGTATTGTTGAATAAAAAATTACACCACGACGTAGAGACGGTAAGTCGTACATACGCACGTATGGTGGCTTTGTAATTCAAAGGATGAATAGAATAATGAATATGGTTTTACCATATTTATAATAACATATTAGTATTTATTAGGTACTAGAGTTATTATTTTAGTACAGAAATGACAATGAAATAGGATGGGGGAGAAGAAGAAAAGAACTTTGAATGACAGGATGAAATAATTACCTCTTCTTCGGGTTCTTCCTTTTGATTTGATCAAAAGGGATCCTTATGATGGATTTATGATCAAATTAAGGCCTCTAGGTTGAATTGATGGTTTTTGGAAGGATATTTGAGCAGGTTTTGACTGATCCAAATGTCTTTGGAGGTGTGAATATAAGAGAAGGGGTAGTACCCTTTTATAAGATAGGTGAGGGGAACTTTAGGAAAATTTTTAAATATTATCTTATTATAATATCATGTTCAGTTTATAATGGATCCAAATGGATTTATTTAGAGTATAAGGTTGATATGGGTTTAAATCCTATCAACCAATAGGTTTTATACAAGTTTATGTCACCATATTAACTATATCTTTTAGATTTAACTCTTAGTTAAATAGTTTAACTTTTATCATGTCTTCTTGTATTTTTAAATTGAATGGTTAATAAACATGCTATAAAATTCCAAGAGAATATCAAGTGGTTAATTAAATACATTTCTATAATTATATAAGTCCTTTTTCCAAATATTATATTTTTATAAATATTATATCATTTTATAAAATAGTATTTTTTTTAACTCATTTTTGTCAATTATGAAACTATTTAGTATTTGTTTTTTGTTAAAGTCATAACAACTTAATTACTTTGAAAAAATATATTGAATCAACCCTAACATGTCATATGAACCTAGAAACTTCTTGGATGAAAACAAAAGTCTCAATTTACATTTATTTTGATAATTAAAAAATCAAATATTTTAATCTTTCATTAATAAGGTAATTACTGCATCATCATCATGTCATAAATAAATTTAATTATTTAATGTCAAGAAATTATAAATAAAATATCATGATGTAGGAAATATTTTTATATTTATATTTAATATTTAAAGTATAATTTATCTTATGTATAACCCTATATTAAAATGGTTTAGTTATTAAAATTAGAATTTAACACTTTTAACTCTACATTATATAAAATATAATAAATGTCCTAATCTACTCCAAGTGGATAAAAAGGATAATATTATTGTCCTAAGATTGATTTTGGTCTAAAATAACTTAACCAATAGAATTAGGACATGTGTTAGGGTAATTATAATATCATTTTTCTCTTTAATTACACTATTTACTTTTAACCGTGGTAAATAAAAATTCAAAAGTTATTATTCACCAAAAATTATTTTCATATTATTGAACAACATTTTACTTACTGATTTCAACTGTGTGTCTTGTATTTTTGAAATTCAATTCACAGAAGTGTTAAAATTACGTTTTATGCAAATTTGCAAATGTGCCTGGAAGGTGGGTAAAAGTCGTTAAATAGTTCAATAAAATTTTACAAGTCTAATATTATTATAAAATGACTCCAATTAAATACATTGTAATAATATAGGTATTATTTATCCATTTTTACTTTAAAATAAATTCAAATAAAAATATTAATTATTTAAATAAAAAATCAGTTTTAAACAATAACATAATGTCTTTCACTATTCATTGAAAATTGAATGTCTTGAAAAAAAATACCAAAAATTAACCTTAAGATAATTTTGATATTCCTAATTCAAAAATTATATCTATTTTACCAAATTTAAAACATAGAATTTTCATTAATTAATTCAAAATTAATTCTCATTATCAAAACCAAAAATCAGGTCTTTAAGATGTAAAAACTACCAAAAGATTGGCAGTGTTTATGTCCAATTTAAATGTGAAATTACTTAAAATGACCTAAATTGTATTAAATGATAAAAATATAATCTAATTAAACATTAAAACCACTCAAATTTATAATCTAACTCAATAAAATATTTCGATTAAAAAATTTGTTTTCAATTAAAATTTAGTATTTTTTATTATTCATCAAAATATGAAAGTTATCAGAAAAGTACCAAAATTTATCCAAAGTAAATTTTTATATCCCTATTCTAAAGAAGAATTTAATTTCATTAAATTTAATATATAAAAGCTTCAAATATTGGATTTAAAAATGGATTTCCATTAAAAGGTGGAAAAATTGCATTCTTTGAAAAATAATTATTTAGTCTGAAAAATTGAGTTTGTCCATATATTATGTCTAATAAACACAAAATATTAATGTTAAAATTATATAGTATATATATATAATTCAAATTTTGGTTAATACTATTCATATCCTCTTTTTAAATGGCTAGTTTGATAGGTCGTGATGCGCTTGAACTCAGCGATGCATGTAGTGAAAACTATTAAATTACTTTAAAAAGATAACGTACTATGAAATATTGTGGTGTTACATTATCCTCTCCTTAAATAACTTTTGTCCTCATAATTTGAAATTTTTCTTCAAAAATAAAAGTTTAAAAATAGAAAACACCTTTGTGGAAAACCTACATCAAAAATAAGGTTACTAAAATTTAGTTTTAATAAGAGGAAAAGGGAAATAAAAAAGTCACCACAAAATTAGGATTTTGAATAGAATAACATTGGTGAAAATTAGAGACACATAATTTTAGGAAAAACATAAATATTTATAGGGATTGATTGAGGTCATCAATCAAGAACAAGTGAAAAATAAATAGAAAATTGAGGGCCTCAAAGCCATAAATCTATGATGATTTAAAATATCACCAGTTCAAAAAAACATAAGGTATTAGGATAACACATTTTTGGTTTTAAGATCCTTTCACTAAATATTATGAATTAATTTCTTTATAAAATAAGAATAAAAAAGAATACTTGACAAGTAGAGTTCATTCCTTTAACTAATTTCTACCAAAAACTCATCTTTCACTCCAAAAGATAATAGAACTCAAAAATATTCTATTTAACCTAATCATATAGGGTTCCAAAAAATAAATTTATAATTCATTTGTCTGGACATTTTAAAAAACTACATTATACAAACCAAGATATCATGTAGGCCAGTGGTAGGTGATTCACTCTTTTCGCCCTTCGGTTACGGGTTCAAGTATCGTGACCTTTCCAGACGTGACGGGTTGTCCCCCGACTTCCAGGTTGTCCTTTTTATAACAATCCAAAAATAATCTTAAGAAGTGTTTTAACCTTAAATAATATTATCCAATGTCCAACTTAATCCATTCCAACCTTTATACTCATCCAAAATACTTCAGTCCAAACTCACAATCCAAAATTTATATGGAATGTCACATAACATACATGTGAATACCTTCATCGTTTATTCTCTTAAGAAATGGTAATAAAATGAATTACCAGAAAACCATATTGAATACATTTATTATTTGTTATTCCTTCTGTAAAACATAGAATACTGGATATACTCCTTAAATCCATAAATTTTGTAAACTCCAACAATGATGGGATAAACAAACAATTAATTAGTTCCGAGGTAGTTGAAAATATCCAATAGAATTTATCCAAATCAATCATCTCTTATTCCAAAATTGTTGCCTTAGTATCAAGACCATATTAAAATTTATCTTTTCCTCAACCATGTATTTTAAAAAATAATAACTTGAAACTGTGTCACATTAATTGGTACTATAGAATCTCAAATCCTTAATAAAATAGTATTGTAGTACAGTCCTTATTTATTTTCGTAATTCATATAACCAGTACATCATTGATACAACACTCAAATGACATGATTATTTAATAACAACATAAGAACACTAATCATTCCACTTCATCTACAGTAGTATCATAACATGATTATTATCTAATAGAATCATTTTGGGTACACTCTGATGATTGGTACATTGATTCTCGTAGTGTCCCAACTCCTTGCAGATGAAGCATTGTACATTTTAAACCATTGTCCTACTCTTGCAATCACGAAATTGGTGTCCTTTTTTCACACTTATAAAAAATATTATTCCCTTAAAGAATTTACTAAGTTGATTCTTTCCACAGTTATAACATGTGGGAAAATCCTTCTTTCTCTTCTTCCATATATCTATATTTTTCTCTAACATCCTCTTCTTCTCTTTCTACCATTCAAAGCCATAAGACTCAGAGAATTCATTACATATCTTATTAACACATGATACTATTTATTCATATGATGAGAATACATGGTAGACTATTTCCCTTCCAATTGTTGGCTTAAGACCATGAAAGATATGATCCTTCTTACTCTTTGGATGATGCGTATTAATAGGGTTCTCATTTCATCTACTGGGTGCCATTTCTAAATGACGATATACACTAGGTTAGATCATATAATAATTTATAATCCAAAAACTAGACAAATTATCAACATTAATTGAATATATTCCCACATCTAGTATAATAATCATAAAAATGGTTTCTTTACTGAAATATTTACTCATAAATCCTTCATAATGGTTTGTAAAGAAAATGTGAATTATCGTAAGAATATCCCCCAGTAGTGTCAAACCAGGTGCACTGTAAGGCCCATTTTCATGTACCAGGATGATAGGGTCAAGACTGAAACTACTTTTTCAGAGTTTTCACTACTAGGTACATCTATTCTAGAACCACGTCCACTTATAGTATCTAGACAGGGATTTTTTTCTTAGAAAACCCACATAATCCCTACTTTACCAAAATTATATAGGGTTCTTCAATATATATCTGTAAAGTTTATAATAGGATTATGATCCCTAATCTAAGAGTTCGAAATCTATTTCCAAGGTTGTTTCAAAACATCCTCTGATACCAACTGTAATGCCCCAACCACATTTACCTAGAGTCGGTGAGTTATTTTAATACATTGTCATGATTATAAGGAATCAAGTCCCAAAGGACCAATCAGTTTAGAAGTATTGGAAAATATATTATATACATGAACTTTACAATACACATTAAAACATAAAACACAACATAAAAATATACTTTGAGAACGCCATTATTCCCTTATATTAACCATGCATATCAATCATAATATACTTCTTCGATTCCTGGGAAAACAAAACCTAAGAATGGGGTGAGCTCAGATGCTCAGTAAGGGAAAATAATTTAGTGGAAGCTATAAACTTTTAAAGCAATATGTGTAATTAAAAAAACATCCTTTTAAACATAAACATGAACAAAATATAGAAAAAATAAATCAAACATTACCATATAAACATTCACATGGATATTCGACTAGTTGAGTAATCACATGTAATAACTAATTTCATAATGAGGAAATGCATAATAACGGACATCATAACCACATAGTCATGGCCTCATGCCAAGACTACAAATAATAATTTTATCAGGGCCTTATGACAAGATACGAATTTGTTTTGTGAGACCTACTGATTAATTGAGGGGCTATAGCGGGCCCTTCCCATCACTTACTAAGTCCAATGCATTCCTTATATGAAAAGGGTGAAACATGACATAAACATTCATATTAAAACTAGCATATGAAATATCAATACATTAACCATAAACCATTAATGGTATAAAAGTATCACATACACAGTCAAACATATCAGAACTCAATCAATACAAAATAGAATATTGTATTATAATCATTCAACCTCAATCAAGAATAATATCTAGTAAAGGATGTTGACATAGTTGAGAATGATCAGTAAAAATAATTGAGATAAATATCCCCTTTTCATGAAATCATTTAAAAGTCACACGATTTAGAAAATAAGACATTTAAAAATACATTTTTGAATCAAATTGTTCCATAAAAATTTGAAACTTCTTAATATAATTAACATTTTAAAACATTCATGTCCATATAAATAAATCCTTAAAACCATTTTGAAAACAAAGTCATTAATGAGAATGATATAGAAGAATAAATATATAAAACATTTAAAATGATATTTTAGTTAAAGATTCCCTTAAAAAGAATCCTTTTGAAACCTCTTTTATGAAACATGGAAATGGATATTAAATATGTCCCAGTAAAAACATATACATAAACAATCTCAGATGATAATGAGATTGAGGAATTAACCCTTACCTTCTACTTTCCTTTATTCAAGGGTACGTTTAACCTCCTTTATAATGACCATAGTATGTTATTAAATTATTCCATAACTATATTAATATTTATGATATCATATATGATTAATTTATGACTTTATACTACCCATTTAATAATAATTTCCTTGATAAAGTAAGATTTTGGGTAATAATCGCTTTCTTTATCATACATGTTTTAACTTGTTATTATTGATCGTATCACTTAGATCATGATTTACATACTTCCCAAATATAAAAAATTATTTATGTATCATATATATTCTGAATATAAATATTTATAATAGATAGATATATGAAATGGAAACACTGTTCAGGGATATGGTAGTTTATACGTATGCATGAACATTGTTTCTGTTTTCTTAACCTATAGTATGGAAGTAAGTAAATGAAATTTATTTATATACATAAATATATATTATTATAGTAGAAATATTATTTAATATATCTCATACTTAATCAATATATATTTTTATAAAAATTCTTGAATGGTGATCATTGAAAATGAATCTCATCATATTGTGGAGATGGTAAGCTGTGCGTACGCACGAGCAACAATATAATTCTATAGATGGTAAAATGGTGTTTAATTGGATGTTATATTATATATAAATAATAATTACCATGTTATATTCATTATTTAAATTAATTATACTCATTATTATACCCATCCAAATAATTTATTGTTAAATAACAAACTACACCACGACGTGGGGACAGTAAGTCGTACGTACGCACGTATGGTGACATTGTCATTCCTAGGATTGATAAAATAATGAACATGGTTTTACCATATTTATAATAACATATCAGTGTTTAGAAGGTACTGAAGTAATTATTTTATTATGTAAATAACAAAGAAAGAGGAAGTGGAAGAAGAAGAAAAGAAATTTGAATTAGGTGATGAAATAATTACTTCTTCTTCGGGTTCTTCCTTTTGATTTGAAAAAAATGGATCCTTAGCATGGATTTATGATCAAAGTAATTACTATAGGTTAAATTTAGGGTAGTTTTGAAAATATTTGAGAAGATTTTTTCTGAGCCAAATGTATTTGGAGGTGTGAATTTAAGACAAGGGTAAGTATTCTTTTGTAAGAGAGGTGAGGGGCACTTTAGGAATAGCTTGAAATGTTATTTTATTATAAAATAATTTTCGGTTTTTAATAGATAAAAATGGATTTATTTTGAGTATAAGGTGGTTATGGTTCGAAATCCTTTAAACCAATAGGTTTTATACAAGTTTAGATCACTATATTAACCTTATCTTTTAGATTTAACTCTTAGTTAAATAGTTTAACTTTTACCATGTCTTCTTGTATTTTTATATTACATGGTTAATAAATTTTCTCTAAAATACCAAGAGAATATCCAATGGTTCATTAATGAAATATATATTATTATATAAGTCCTTTTTTCTGGATATTATATTTTTAGAAATATTATATCATTTTATAAAATAATATTTGTTTTAAAAACTCATTTATGTCAATTTTTACACTATTTAGTATTTGTTTTATGTTAAAGTCATCACTACTTAATTACTTTAAAAAAAATATATTTAATCAACCCTAACATGTCATATGCACGTAGAAAATTTTTTAATGGAATAAAAAGTCTCAATTTACATTTATTTTTATATTTATAATATCAATTATTTTTATCTTTCATTAATAAGGTAATTATTGCTTCATCACTGCGTCACAAATAAATTTAAATATTTTATGTCTAAAAATTATGAATAACATACTATGATTTAGGAAATATTTTTAGATTTTTAATTAATATTTATAGTTGATTTTATCTTATGTATGACCCTATATTAAAAATGGTTTAGTTATTAAAAGTAGAATTTAACACTTTTAACTCTTTCTTAATAAAATATAATAAATGTCCTAATCTACTCTAAGTGGATCAAAAGTATCATATGATTGAACTAAGATTTATTTTTTTCGAAAACCCTTATCCGGTAGAATTAGGACATGTGTTAGGCTAATTATAAAATCATTTTTACATTTAATTACCATATTTACTTTTAACTGTGGTAAATATAAATCAAAATATACTATTCACCAAAAATTATTTTTATCCTATTAAACCACATTTTACTTAATGATGTCTACTGTGTCTCTAGGATTTTTGAAATTCAATTCACAAAAGCGGTAAAATTATATTTTATGTAAATTTGCAAATGTTCCAAGAAGGTGGGTAGATGACATTAAATAGTTCAATAAAATTTTACATATCAAATCTTATTATAAAATGACTCCAATGAATTTAATTATAATAATATAGATATTATGTATCTATTTTTACTTTAAAATAAATTTAAATAAAAATATTAATTATTTATATAAAAAGTTGATTTTAAACAATAACACAGTGTTTTTCACTATTCATCAAAAATTGAAAGTTTTTAGAAAAATACTAAAAATTCACCCTAAGATAATTTTGATATTCCTAATTCAAAAATGATATCTATTTTACCAAATTTAAAACATAAAATTTTCATAAAATAATTTAAAATTAATTCTTGTTGTCAAAAACAGAAAGTGGGTTTTTAAGAAGTAAAAACTGTAAAATATTGATAATGTTTATGTCCAATTTAAATGTGAAATTACATAAAATGACCTCAATTATATTAAATGATAAAAATATAATAAAATTTAACTTAAAAACCACTGAAATTCATAATTTATCACTATAAATTATTTTGATTAAAAAATTTGTTTTCAATTATAATTTAGTATTTTTTTATTATTCATCAAAATATCAATGTTATCAGAAAAGTTCCAAAAAATTATCCAAAATAAAGTTTTATGTCTCGATTGTAATAAAGAATTTAATTTCATTAAATTAAATATATAAAAGTTTCAAATATTCGATTTCAAAAGGGATTTTCATTAAAAGGCGGAAAAAATGCATTTTTTGAAAAATATTTATTTTATCTACAAAATTGAATTTTTCCATATATTATTTCTAATAAACACAAAATATTAATGTTAAAATTATATTGTATATATATAAAATTCAAAATTTTGTTAATACTATTCATAACCACTTTTTAAATGGCTAGTTTGATAGGTAGTGATGCGCTTGAACTCGATGTTGCATGTAGTGCAAGCTATTGAATTGTTTTAAAGAGATAATGTAATATGAAATCTTGGGGTGTTACATGAAGAAGCAGTTATCACACTTCAGTTTAGAGAGCAAGGAACTTTAAAATTGTGAATGGTTGTAAACCAGGAGGGACAATGAGTCTACTGTAAACATTATAAACAGCAGTTCGCTTTTAGTGGACTTGGTACATCAGCACATCACCAGTGTATGTTCCTTGGACGTATCCCAGTGAGGGTGAACCAAGTAAAAATTTTTGTGTCATGTGAATGATTTAATTTATGTTTATTCTTTGATATAGGAAATAGAGATAAGAGAGTTTTTCTTAAATGAAAAACAAGATCAATAAGGAAAATTGTTTTAATCAGTCATACCCTGATTCACCCCCCCCCTCCTCTCAGGGTATATAACCTAGTATACCTAATAATATAATAGATCATTATATTGAATATTTTCATAAATATTGGTAGTTTATATTAAAATAATCCTAAACGAATAACTAAATATGAAACATTAGGGATAAACATTGGTATAAGACATAATTTTTTGGCACAGAAATAAGTATAGAAAATAATTTCCTTAATAGTTATGGGTATCTAAAAAGGGAACTATAGTGTATTAGGTTAACTCACTAATCCCTCACATCCATAGTCAATTTCACTCCAAATACTATAATATTGGATAGAGTCTAATACATAATGGGGTTTACTCCCCATTATAGTTCTTATTATCATATGAGATATCCAACTTTACCTAATATGTTAGAGGGATATATAATTTTGATCCCAAACATTACATAATTAAAATCATACATATTTATTCATAATATTAAAAAACATTCATCATTTCATAACCTATATAATATAAATGGGTTTTAAAAACATTTTATCATCTCAAAATATGTGGAAATGAAATAAGTTTCATTAAGGATTCATCAAAACTAAATTATCACATTGGAATTACATAGGAATCATTGAATTGTCATTATAAGTCATCCAAATAATTAAAGTGGACTTTATCATTGGATCTTTTCACCAATAAAACATATCTTACAAAAATTTTGTTATAATTCATAAAAACTAACTTCAAAATATCAGTTGATCATTTCTTAAGGAAAATACCATTTTCACGTTAAAATAACATATATAAAATATAAAAATATCCAAACTAGTGTGGAATGAATTTTCATTGGAAATATAAATTTAAAAATGTAAATTATGATTCAAATGATTTAGTGGTCATGAGTTACTAAAATTCATTTCATGTAGTTTATATTAAAAAATATTCCTTTCACATTTTTGGTAAAAATCCAAAAGTAACTCCTTTAAAAAATGATAAAATAAATCCATTTAATCAAATTTTTTAAATTTAATCATGTATAAAAATGATTTGACAAATTAATTATATATTTTTGAAAAAAATCATGAAAACAATTTTAGAAAAAATGGATATGATGAAAATTTATTTTAGATCAAAGGAGAAATAAAGTTGGTTTTCCATGAAATAATTATTTTAACATATTGAGTTCTTATAGAGAGTAAAATGAGAGAAAAAAATGTAATATAAAAAAACAATGTAAAAGAAAAATTATGGTATTTTGGAAATACTGGTAAAACAAATTTCATCATCGGAACCTTATTCCAAAACATTCCCTTTAAATACTGAGACTTCAATATAAATTTCATACCTCGAGTTTGAAATTTTTCAAAAGATATTTTAACCTAATTTATAATATTTTTAATAAAATAAAATTCAAGAGTCATTTATATAAAGATAATATCATATAGGAAACACTTATGAAAATCCAACACCCACTTATTAACAATTCCTTATTAAAATCCTCTTTTCATGTGTTAATTGTTTCATTTTTCTTGAGAATTTTGGTGTGGTAGTTTCAATTAATAAAAAATGATCAAGGTTACTTCATATTAAAAATATTAATCATTATATAAATACGAAATATTATTTATATATATATTCATCCATAAATTTTTTACATAGATAAAATGTATTTCACCTTTCATAAAAACAAAATTTCATATGTTCACACGAATGTTATCATCACTTTTAAATAAAAAACGAATGAAATATAAAACAATAACATTTATACAATAAATATTATTATATAAATATCATATTTATTCATTAGTTACATCTTTTTAACTTTCCATGTAAAATTTTGATGAAAAAAATGAATTTCACCACAACATAGAGTTAGTAAGTCATATGTATGCACATGTTATATTTTCAATTTCCATAGAATGGAAAGTAGGTGGAAGACAGTTATCCAATTATAATTATGAAATATAAATATAATTAATATAATGGATTATTAATTTTATAATGTATACCATAGATTTATATGAGGTCTTATATACAATAAAATTGAATTTACTCAATTTGAAGTTGTACCACTTCCTTGAGAAACAACTTTTAGTTTTAAAATTAGTCCACCAGAGGGTAGAAATTATTAAAGAATTTAACCCTTAGGAAATTTATATATAATATATTAATATATTAATATCTTTAATTTTTTATATTTAATTTTCAAAAGGTCTGAGAAATATAGGAGAATATGTGACCTTTTACAAGTGAGGGGAGGGGCACTCTTAAAATTACTTAATGTATTAAATAAATATAAATTTATTTCATAATTATGTGGATAAAGATTAATATATATTGAATGTAGGGTGAATATATGTATAAATAATCTCATAAAATTATATTTATAAAATTTTATATTATTTTTTAACACTTATATCTTAGTTTTAATCACCTGTTATCCCTATTGACAATTACTACAATATCAATGTGTTTTTACACATTAAGGGTCATGAGTGTCACCATAAAAGGATAATTCACACATAAATGGACCATGTATAGTATTTTCCACCATATCCCACTAAATTAGCCTATTATATTTTTTTTTGAATTTTAAATAATTTAATAAAATATTGTTTATTATAAAATATCAATAATTACATTTTTCCAACTTTTTATTATCATTGAACTTAAATTCATAAAGATAGCAATTGATATATAAAATAAAATTTTCAAATACCCAAAATATTTTTTATTCATCTATAAAATTCATTCAACTCACTAATTCCTCAAAATTGTTAAACTTTTATAATATTATAAAATCATTTATTTAATTTTTCTATTAATTGAATAAATGTAGTTTCAGTGTTGAGTATCATTTAAGATAATTATTCAATCACTAATAAAATTTAAATTAACATGATAATAAAGTTATTTTTATTCCCAATAAAAATTTTAAACAAAAACCCACTTTTTATCCTCATAAATAAATAATAATTCTATTGAAGTCAAGAGAGTAGCATTTTTAATTTATAAATTTCATAAAATAATATAAATGTATATATAAAATAAAAAATCATTCCAGTGTTCATATATTGGATATTATAAGGGAAATGGTTGAAATAAACTCATTAAATTTGATAAATGAATGTGATAGACAAATTATAAATCCTTTTCCTTTCGTATTATCTCTATTTTACCTGTTTTACCCTTACTGAGGTGAAAAATAACTACCATGGTTAATTTTCATAATAAAAAAATGGATCATATATAAATAAATTGAAAATAAAAATTCCAAAAATTAAATTCATTTTTCATGATTCAATCACATAAGTGGCATAATTTAATTTTCAATTAATGCCGGAAAATGCAATAAAAATATTTTTTCTAGAAAGTTTTTTTTGGAGTCTAATTTTTTTATGCCAAACTGCATAATAAAATTGACTAAAATTGAATTAAAAATATTATTTATAATATAAATTAATTAATATTAATTTTAAATCTTTTAAATTAAAATGATACTATGTAAATTCTTGAAATATATGGTCTATTATCATAAAAAATAAGTATCTGTCACTACTCATTGAAAAATTAATCATTTTAGAAAATTCTCAAAAAAATCACTAAAATATAAATATGACATGACTATATCATTAATTTAGTTCATTTTATCAAATATATTTTACAAAATGTAAAAAATAAATTATCTTATCTTATCACCAAATGAAATAAAAACCCTTCTTAAGAAAAATGTATTTTTTAAGAATACAAAGACATTAATAAAAATATATAATTTTTTGTCTAAAACCATTATAATTTTTTTAAATGTGTTAATTGTGATTAAATATGAAAATTTTATGGAATTTTGATAATGATATATTATATTATGGTTCATTTTGACCTAGTTTTTCATGTATCATAATTGATCGAAGAAATTAAATTTATTTGAATTTTAATATATCTTAAAATCTTATTTTTTAGATTAAAAATGATTCCATATAATATTTATTATATAATATATTAATGAATTTAATGATACCATAACTTATATCTATAGAATAGGATATTTGCAGGAGGGTCCTCTATAGGGAAATGAGGAATATCCTAGAGAGTGGTATAAATCATTCTGTTTTTTTAGGGAATTTTTAAATATTTGTATACCTATAATATCACTTATTTTTTAAATATTAAATGATTAATTATGGGGACCTATTATATATTACACTATGGTTAAATATTAACATAATTTGACTGGATTGGTTATAATATGGGGAACAATTTTTGACTAATTTTATAGAAAAATTTATAAATTCAACACTTTTTTGTCCACGTATCAAAGAAACATAAGTTGGATTCACAAAAAAAATATTCATATAAGGTATAAATCATTTCATAATATTTCAATTGTAATTGTTTTTAAATAGAAATGATTTATATTTACAATAATATTAATAAGATGTGTTTGAACACAAATTTTACTATATAGAGATTTAATATATTTCATGTAGAATTACCAAAAAACCAATATATTTTTCTATATATATTAATTAAATAGACCTAATGAGATAAATTATGATCTAATTCAACAAATGATTCAATTTTTATTTTAATGTGATTTATTCTTTTATTTTCATAATAATATAGATTTTAAAACCAATATTTATTGATATAAAAAATATAATATTAATTATTTGGATCTATTTGATGATATAATGTTATTAGTTAAATATTGTAGAATTTAGAAAAAATTATCATTTTAAAATCTTCACGGGAACTAGCATATGGAACTGGGTATGGGGAATAAAATATTGAGTGGGTGTGACAATACATTAGTCCAATATTTAATTTAATTTCCATCCACCTTTAATATAGTCATATCCAATTGTTTTTTGTGTTCCTCTACATTTAACACCCCAAGCGTCCATGGTACGTTTCACTTTGAATAATGCAGTAGCTTGTATTGTATGCAACTTGGAGTTATAACACACCACGACCAATCAAAGTATCCATTATGAATTGTAATACCCACTTTTTGAAATTTTATAAATTTTATTTTTCAAAATGGACTTTATTTTTGGATTCAGAATATCAAAATTAGCTTAAGGTGAATTTTTTGTATTTTTCTGAAAACTTTTAATTTTTGATGAATAGTGAAAAAACATTGCGTTATTGTTTAAAACTAACTTTTTATTTAATTATTTATTTATTTTATTTTAATTTATTTTAGGTCAAAATAGATACATAATACCTATAAATATTTAATGTAATTCATTTGAGTCATTTCATAATAAGTTTAGATATATAAAATTTTATTAAACTTGTTACCGTCTTTTACCAACCTTCTAAAAGCATTTGAAAATTTGCATAAAATTTAATTTTAGCACTTCTTTGAGTTGAATTTCAAAAATCCAAGAGATATGGTTGATATCAGTAAAAAAATGTGGTTCAATAAGATGAAGATAATTTTTGGTGAATAGTAACTTTTGACTTTTATTTACCACCGTTAAAAGTAAATAGAGTAATTAAGGGTAAAAATGATATTATAATCACCCTAAACATATCCTAATTCTATTGGATAAATGTAATTTGACCAAAATAACCTTAAGAATGAAATATTACCCCCTTTGGTTCACTGGGATTAGATTAGGACATTTATTATTATTTTATTTAAAGAAGAGTTAAAAGTGTTAAATTCAAAATTTAATAAATAAACCATGTTAATATAGGGATATAAATAAGATAATTTCAAATATAAATATTCATTAGAAATATAAAAAAATATCCTACATAATGGTATTTTATTTATAATTTTTATACATTAAATAATTTAATTTATTTATGACGCAATGACGATGCAATAATTACCTTATTAATGAAAGATTAAAATAATTGATATTATAAATATCCAAATAAAGGTAATTTGAGACTTTTGATAAATTACACTAATTTTATCGGTTAATATTAATTTTTAGGGTTGATTAAATATATTTTTTTGATGTAATCATGCTGTTATGATTTTCACAAAAACCAAATACTAAATAGTGTCAAAATTGACATAATTGAGTTTTTAAAACAAATACTATATTATTAATTGATATAATATTACTAAAAATCTAATTTTCGGCAAAAGGACTTATATAAAGTTATATATATTAATAATTAACCACTTGGGGTTCTCTTGACTTTTTATAGTAAGTTTATTAACCATATAATATAAAAATACAAAGAGACATGGTAAATGTCAAACTATTTAACTAAGAGTTAAATCTAAAAGATAAGGTTAATATGGTGACCTAAACCTATCTAAAACCTATTGGTTGAAAGTTTTTCTACCCTTCCCCACCTTATACATTAAATAAATCAATTTTTATCCATTAGAAACCGAAAATGATTTTATTATAAAATAATATTTCAATCTTTTCCCAAAGTGACCCTCACCTCTCTTATAAAAGGGTACTTCCCTTTCTCTTAATTTCACACCTCCAAAGCTATTTGGCTCGGAAAAACCCTACCCAAATATCCTCCCAAATTCCCTAAAATAAACCTAGAGTCCTTACTTTGATCATAAAGCTAACCTAAGGAGCCCTTTTGATCAACTCAAATGGAAACACTCGAAGAAGAGGTAATAATTTCACCAGCCTCTTTCAAGTTCATTTCTTCTTCCACTTACGCTTTCTTTGTTGTTTCCATTCTAAAATAATAAATTCAGTATCTTATATATACTATGATATTTTTATAAAAATGGTAAAACCATATTCATTATTCTATCCATCATATGAATGACAAAGTTACCATACATGCGTACGTACGACTTACCGTCTCCACATCATGGTGTAGTTTGTTATTCAAACACTTAATTATTTGGATGGGTATAATAATGAGTATAACTGATGTAAATAATAAATATAACATGTTAATGATTCTGTATATATAATATACCATCCAATTACATACGATTTCACTATCAATATAATGATATTTTCGCTCGTGCCTACGTACGGATTATCGTCTCCACGAACGCGATGAGATTCATTCCCCATCATAATCATTCAAAAATAATTTTCATTTTATGATTAAAAATAATTTCTAAGAACTTAATATCATTCTGGATATGAATAAAATACATCCTATCCATAACAAACATGGCTTAAGTAACTGATCATATAAAGGAAAATGGATTAGTTAACACCCAAAATAATGATACTACTAAAATATTATTAACAAAGCAATATTAGAGGAATATATGATATCATATTTATGTATATAGTTATTGTATAATTTAATAAAAATTATTTTACTATTATACAGGATTTTATCATACCCTTGACCAAGGAAAATTACAAGGTAAGGGTTAATTTCACAATCTCTATATTATCCAAGGTTGTTTTTACGTAAGTATCTATTAGGGCCTCCTTATCATCCACATCCATGTTTCTTAAAAATATATTTCAAAACATTTTTACTATTTCCTAGACTATGGGTTGAAGTCATTTATACCCTTTTTTGACTTTTTATAAAATGTTTATCAAAGAATCTTTCCATCATTTTCCAAACAAGGTCATTTACGACCTTTTCGACAAAATTAAGTAAAGAATGTTTTTTAACTTATACGGAGGGTGCATATATTTTCCATTGTTATAACAGCTTTGAAGTTTTCCTTACAAGATTATAAGAATATTTTCCAAATAAATGTTTTCTTTTATAATTATTTGATTTTTAAATGATTTCAAAATAGAAAGAGGTATTTATTTCAAATATTTTTCATTTTATCTATGTCAGCATCCTTTGATGGATTTTAAACTTGTTCAAAGTTGATTTATTATGATACAAATCTTCCATATTGTATTGAAGGTTTTGTGATATGTTTGACTGTGGATGTGTTATTTTTACACCATTTATGGTTTATGGATAAAGTATTGACATTTCGTATGCTGGTTTTAATACGAATGTTTATGTTATGTTTAAACCTTCTCATATGAGGAATGCATTGGACTTAGTAAGTGATGGGTGGAGCCCACTATAGCTCCTAGATGCATTGGTAGGTCTCATAAGGCAAACTAATGTCTTGGCACAAGGCCTTGACAAAATCTTATTTTTAGTCTTGGCACAAGGCCTTGACTATGTGGTTATGAAGTCTGGAATTATGTATTCCATCATTATGAAAGTGTCTATTGATATTGCATGTGTTTATTAGACTAGTAGAATATACATGTGAATAAGTAAATGGAATTATTTGATTTTATCTTTTCCATATTATGCTAAAGTTTGAGTTTAAAAGGATTTTGTTTTAGTCTTATACATTGCCTTAAATGTTTATGCTTATTTATGAAAGTTTCTTCTATATTGTTATCCTTACTGAGCATCTGAGCTAACCCCTTTCTATGTTTTATTTTTCCCAGGATGTGAAGAATTATTTTATGGTTGACTTGTAGGGATAGGCTAAGGATATAAGTGTGTTCAAAATGGGACAAAATTTTGTTGATGTTTTTATTTCATGATGTAATGTAAAACTTATGGATGTATCTAGTACTTTCAAGGATACTAAACTGACCGGTCATTCTAGACATGATTCCTTATATCATGACAATGTTATGTAATAATGCACCGACTCTAGGTAACTGGGGTCAGGGAATTACAGTTGGTATCAGAGGAAGTTTAATACAAACATTGGAAACTATATTTAGGAAAACTCTGATTAGAGAACACTACCCTAAGATAGACTTTGAGGATTGGTATAGAAGAACTTCCTAGAATTTTGGTACTGTAGAGATTTTGTGAGTTATCTAAGAAATACATCCCTATATGGATACGAGTAGGTAGATTCAGCTCTAGAAGAGATATACCTAGGGGTAAAACTTGAAAACACCTCTTTGATCTAGACTTGAATGGGAACTGGTGCATGACAACGGGCCTTGATGCACTCTTGGTTACGACACTCCCAGGGGATATGCTTAGGATAATTATCATTTTCATTAAAAACCATTATGAAGGGTTTATGAGTATATACTTCCTCAAAGAAAACATTTTTATGATTATGGATTGTATCCATAAACTTTTCAATTTATGTTAACTGTTTTACAAATTTGGAATTATGTATTGTGATTCATAAACTAATCTAGTGTATGCCATTGTTTAGAAATAGCGCCTAGTGGAAGGAATGGAAACTGTATCAACGTACATAATCCATATAGGTATTTCCCTCCTACTAAAGATAATTATAGTAGAGCTGGTGAAACAATTAGTGGTGATCAGCTTATCACCATACTGGGAAAACTCACTCAGGTTATGAATAATAACCTTACCTGTATGGAGCACCCTGATCCACAACACGAAGGATTGATGTTAGACCACTTCATGAGGTAACAACAACCAACATTCAATGGGAGTACAAATCCATTGGTGGCTGAGAAATGGATAAGTTCCTTAGAGAAAATATTTCATGTTTTGGGGAGTAGCGAAAGGGAAAAAGTTTTCATCGCATTTTATTGCCTCACGGGAGATGTAGATCAATGGTGGTCATTAATCCAAAACACAAAGGAAGGTGAAGAAGTATAAAACAAGGAATGGAGAGAGTTTAAAGATATTTTCTTTGAAAAATACTTTCCTCGTGACCATTGAGCGGATAAGGAAAGACAATTTATGAGTCTTTGGAAAAGGAGGGTGCTAATGTCGTAAAGTATGAGGCTACCTTTATAAGGTTAGCAAGGCATGCATTAGATTATATACGTAACCCAAGGAGTAATATTTATCGATTATTTGATGGGTTAAAACCATCTCTTCATCAATAATTAGTCTCACAATCCTTCTTATCGTACGAAGATATTGTCTCATGTGCAATCAAGACAGAAAAGGAATTCTCTAAGTCTTGTGACTTTACAAAAAATCAAGAGAAAAAGAGATCCTCTGAATAGTTTGGAAATGAAAATAAAGGGAAGAAGGGAAAAGTTGAATATCCATCCTGTGGTAAATGTGGGAAGAGACACCCCGGTACTTTCCTGAAGGGAGTGTGAGTCTGTTACAAGTTTGGTGAGAAAGGCCACCAAGCTTGTGATTGCAAGGGAAAGAAAGAGGTTATCAATTTTGAATGCTACAATTGTAGATAAAAGGGGCAGTATGCAAATGAATTTCCTAAGAACCAATGTAACTTACCTCAGAAAAGGATAAGGGAGAAATTCCAAGCTTATGTGATCACTACTGCTGAGGTTGAAGCTCCGAAAGATGTGGTGGTAGGTAATTAAATGGTTTCCTCAAGTTTATCCAATGATTTATTTGATTCTGGATCATCGCATTATTCCATGTCTTCCCATTTTTCTAAGAAAATTAGATATTTTCAATTTGACTTAACAAGGGAGTTTTTAGTCAAATACCTAAGGGAAGTATCATCGCAACAAATTTTTGTGAATCAATTCCTATTAGGGCATATAAATGTTCATTATCTGCTAATATCATCGTCATACCTATGATTGAATTTGATATAATCATCATAATGGATTGGATTTCAGACCATGATGTGAAATTTTATTGTAATAAGAAGACGGTTACAATTTTCGATGATGATAAGGAGTACCTTATCTTTATAGAAGAAACGTCACCACCTGATTCTTATCTAGATCCACCACTAGTAACTCTACTAAATTCAATAATTGGTGAGGAAGAGAATTAAAAAAATATGGTTTTGGAAAATAATGTTTGAATAGAGGAAGTACCTATTGTGTAAGAATATGTTAAAATGTTTCCAGAGGATTTACCTGGACATCCTCCAGAATGAGAAATTGAGTTTTCCATTGATTTAATTCATGGTTCAAGGCCCATATCGAAGACCCCTTATAGAATGGCCACTATGGAATTAGTGGAACTAAAGAAACAACTATAGGAATTGAGTAATAAGGGATTTACTCTCCCTAGTGTTTCTCCATAGGGAGACCCTGTCCTTTTTGTTAAGAAGAAAGACGGACCTATGAGGTTGTGCATTGACTACAGGGAGATCAATGCTATAATAATAAAGAACAAGTATCCCCTTCCTCACATTGATGATTTATTCAACCAACTTGATAGAGCACAATATTTTTCAAATATTGACCTTAGATCTATATATCATCAGTTGTGTGTGAAGAAGGAAGACATTCCAAAAACAGCATTTCTAACCAGGTACGGGCATTACGAGTTTATAGTGATGTATTTTGGATTGACTAATGCACCCTATGTCTTCATGGATATAATGAATAGAGTTTTCAAGGGATATTTTGATTACATTATAGTGGTATTTATTGATGATATCTTGGTATACTCCAAAAGCTATGAAGATCATGAAAATCTCTTCCATATTATCCTAAGGACTCTTAGAAGAAATGAATTATATGGGAAATTTTGCAAGTGTGAAGTCTGGATTCAAGAGATTTCTTTTATTGACCATATTGTCTCTAAGGATGGAATCTTTTTTGATCTTTAAAAGACCAAGGAAATCCAATAATGGCCAGCACTGATGAGTATAATTGAGGTACGCAATTTTATTGGTTTAGCATGTTATTATCGGTGTTTTGTCTAGAATTTTGCCTGGTTTGATAACCCATTACCCAAGATCACACGTAAAGGGGTTAAATTTGTTTGGACAAAAGAATGTGATGAATATTTTGATGAACTGAATAAAATATTATTCAATGATCCTATCTTGACTCTACCATCAGGTAATGATGGTTTTGTTATTTATAGTGATGCTTTAAAGAAAGGACTTGGTTGTGTCCTTATGCAGAATGATATAGTTATTGTATATGCACAACGATGACTAAAAATTCATTAGAAAAACTATCCTACTCATGATCTTGAGTTAGAAGCTGTAATCTTTGCTCTGAAAATATGGAGACACTGTCTCTATAGTGAAAAATGTGAGATTTATACTAATCACAAGAGTTTTAAGTATATTTTCTCACAAAAAAACTTAACATGAGGCAAAGGTGATGGCTTGAACTACTCAAAGATTGTGATTTAACTATACACTACCACCCAGGGAAGGAAAATAATGTGGAAGATGCTTTGAGTAGAAAGGATCGGGGAGTTTTGAACAATATGAGAGTTGAAAAGTATCTTATATACATAGATCAAGTAAATATGGATATGGGAATAACCATGGAAGGTGAAACATGAATGATTTTTTAAATGGTTTTCAAACCATCTTTACTATAAAGGATAAACATTTCTCAGACTAATGATGAGTAATTTCAAAAGTAGATTAAAGTTGTGAAGTATTGGAGATTGAGTGACTTTATATATGAAGATGGAATTTTGAAAATTGGGAAGAGAATTTGTGTTCCTGACATACCTGATCTAAAAAGGGAATTGTTGGATAATGCACATATCTTCAATTTCTCTATACACCCTAGGAATACTAATATGTATAGAGATTTGAAGGAACATTTTTGGTGGGACAACATGAAGAGTGAGATTACTGATTTTGTGTCATGATGTATGGTTTGTCAACAAGTGAAATATGGAAGGAAACAACTTGGAGGAGTCATGCAACCTCTTCCCATACCTGATTGGAAATGGGATTATATTATGATGGACTTTTTCATGGGACTACCAATGACTCATAGAAGAAATGATGCAATATGTTTCATTGTTGATCATCTTACCAAGTCAGCACATTTTCTTGCTATAAGAAAAGATTTACCACTTGAACATATGGAAAGACTATATATTAATAAATATTTAAGTCTTCATGGAGTACCCCTATTGATTTTTTCTGATCGTGATCCCCATTTTACATCAAGATTCTGGAAAAGTCTTCAGAAATCCAGGGATACTGAACTTCGTTTAAGCATTTCCTACCACCCTCAAATTGATGGACAATCAGAACGGACTATTCAAACCTTAGAAGACATGTTGAGATCTTTCTCACTTGACTTTCAAGGTATGTGGGATCAATATTTACCTCTGGTATAATTTTCCTATAATAATAACTTCCATTGAAGTATTCATATGGCACCATATGAAGCGTTATACGGAAAGAGATGTCGCACACCAACTTGTTGGGATGATGTTGGTGAAAGAAAACTTGTAGGCCTAGAACATGTTGAGGAAACAATGGAGAAGGTAAAGGTTATCCAAACCCACATCAAAGCATCCAAAAGTAGGAAAAAGAGCTATGTCGATAACCGAAGGAATGATTTGTAATTTCAAGTAGGAGACTATGTTTTCTTGAAGCTATCTCTATGGAAGGGTGTTATACATTTCGGTAAGAAATGTAAATTGAGTCCCAGGTACATCGGATTTTTTGAAATTCTAGAACTAATTGGATTTGTATATTATCATTTAGAAATGCCTCCAAGTCCTCCAAAGTTCATAATGTGTTCCACGTATCACTGTTGAGAAAATACATGTCTGACCCAACGCATGTACTCACCTATGAGGAAATTGAAAAGGAACCTGATATGTCTTATTGTGAAGAGCCTATCAAAATTCTTGATACCAAGGAATAAGTGCTGAGAAACCGGACGACTTTTCTAGTAAAAGTTCTATGGAGAAACCATAAGATGGAAGAGGCAATGTGGAAACTAGAGGAACTTATAATGATGAACCACCCAAATATTTTTATGCAATAATATTCTAGAAATTTCGAGGATGAAATTATTTTAATGGGTGGAGAATGTAACACCCCAAGCTTCCACGGTATGTTTCCCTATGAATAATGTAGTAGCTTGCGTTGTACGCAACTTGGAGTTTTAACACACCACGACCAATAAAAGTAACTGTAAAGAATAGTAATACCCACTTTTTAAAATTTTATAAATTTTATTTTTTAAAATGGAATTTATTTTTGGATTCGGAATATCAAAATTACCTTAAGGTGAGTTTTTGGTATTTTTATGAAAACTTTCAATTTTTGATGAATAGTGAAAAACATTGCGTTATCATTTAAAACTGACTTTTTATTTAAGTAATTAGTTATTTTATTTTAATTTATTTTGGGTAAAAATAGATACATAATACTTATATATTTTCAATTTAATTCATTGGATTCATTTCATAATAAGATTATATATATATAATTTTATTGAACTTTTTACCGTCTTTTACATGCCTTCTTGGAGCCTTTGAAAATTTGCATAAAACTTAATTTTACCACTTCTGGGAGTTTAATTTTAAAAATATGAGATACATGGTTTATATCACTAAATAAAATTTAGTTCAATAATATGAAAATAATTTTTGGTGAATAGTAACTTTTGACTTTTATTTACCACTGTTAAAAGTAAATAGGGTAATTAAGGGTAAAATGATATTATAATTACCCTAAAACATGTCCTAATTCTATTGGATAAGTGTAATTCGACCAAAAAAACCTTAGGAATAAAATATTACCCCTTTGGTCCATATGGATTAGATTAGGACATTTATTATTATTTTATTTAAAGAAGAGTTAAAAGTGTTAAATTCAAGGTTTAATAGAAAAACCATTTTTAATATATGGTTATACATAAGATAATTTTGACTATAAATATTAATTAGAAAGATAAAAATATTTCCTACATAATGGTATTTTATTTATAATTTTTAGACATTAATTAATTTAATTTATTTATGACACAATGATGATGCAGTAATTACCTTATTAATGAAAGATTAAAATAATTGATATTATAAATATCCAAATAAATGTAATTTGAGAATTTTGATAAATTAAATTAAATTTATAGGATAATATGACATGTTAGGGTTGATTAAATAATTTTTTTTCAAAGTAATCATGTTGCTATGATTTTCACAAAAACCAAAAACTAAATAGTGTCAAAATTGACATAATTGAGTTTTTAAAACAAATACTATATTATTAATTGATATAATATTTCTAAAAATCTATTTTTCGGCCAAAGGACTTATATGAGGTTATATATATTAATAATTGATTACTTGGGTTTATCTTGGCTTGTTATAGTAAGTTTATTAACCATATAATATAAAAATACAAAGAGACATGGTAAATGTCAACTATTTAACTAAGAGTTAAATCTAAAAGATAAGGTTAATATGGTGACCTAAACCAATATAAAACCTTTTTGTGGAGAGGTATTAGACCCATAACCATATTATTCTAGAAATAAATCATTTTTGAGCCATTAGAAACTGAAAATTATTTTATTATAAAATAATATTTCAAGATTTTCCTAAAGTGACCCTCACCTCTCTTATAAAAGTGTACTTCCCCTTCTCTTAATTTCACACATCCAAATACATTTGTTTCGGCCAAACCTTACCCAAATATGTTCCCAACTTCCCTAAAATCAACCTATATTCCATACTTTGATCATAAATTCAACCTAAGGATCCCTTTTGATCAACTCAAAAAGAAACACCCGAAGAAGAGGTAATAATTTCACCACCCTCTTTTAAGTTCATTTCTTCTTCCACTTCCTCTTTCTTTGTGGTTCCATTCTAAAATAATATCTCCATTATCTTCTATATACTTTGATGTTATTATAAAATTTTTATAACCATATTCATTGTTTTATCCATCATATTAATGACAAAGTCACCATACGTGCGTACGTACAGCTTACGGTCTCCACGCCATGGTGTAGTTTGTTATTCAAACACTTCATTATTTGGATGGGCATAATAATGAATATAACTGATGTAAATAATACATATAACATGTTAATGATTCTGTATATATTATATATCATCCAATTACATATGATTTCACCATCAATATAATGATATTGTCGCTTGTGCGTACGTGTGGATTACCGTCTCCACGAACGTATGGCTTACATAACCGGTCATATAAAGGAAAATGGATCAGTTAACACCTGAAACGATGATACTACTAAAATATTATTAACAAAGAAATATTAGAGAATTATATATGATATCATATTTATGTATATAGTTATTTTATAATTTAATAAAAAAATATTTAACTATTATACAGTATTTTAATGTACCCTCGACCAAGGAAAAGTACAAGGTAAGGGTTAATTTCACAATCTCTTTATTATCCGAGGTTGTTTTTACGTAAGTATCTACTGTGACCTCTTTATAATCCACCTCCATGTTTATATAAAATATATTTCAAAACATTTTAACTATTTTTTAGAATATGGGTTAAATTAATTTATACCCTTGTTTGACTTTTTATAAAATGTTTATAAAGGATTCTTTCCGTCATTTTCCAAATAAGGTCTTTTACGACCATTTTGACAAAATTAAGGAAAGAATGTTTTTTTAACTTATATGGTGGGTGGAGTTATTTTCCGCCGTTATAACACCTTGGAAGTTTTACTTAAAATATTATAAGAATATTTTCAAAATAAATGTTTTCTTTTATAATTATGTGACTTTTAAATGATTTCAAAATAGAAAGAGGTATTTATTTCAAATTGTTTTCATTTCATCTATGTCAACATCATTTGATGGATTTTAAACTTGTTCGAAGTCGATTTATTATGATAAAAATCATACATATTTTATTGAAGGTTTTGTGATATTTTTGACTATTGATGTGTTATTTTTACACCATTCATGGTTTATGGATAAAGTATTGACATTTCGTATGCTAGTTTTAATATGAATGTTTATGTTGTGTTTAAACCATTTCATATGAGGAATGAATTGGACTCAGTAAGTGATGGGTGGAGACCGCTATATCTCCTTGATGCATAGGTAGGTCTCATAAGACAAAATAGTTTCTTTTCACACAGCCTTGACAAATCTTATTTGTAGTCTTGGCATAAGGCCTTGACTATGTGGTTATGAAGTTTGGCATTATGCATTCCATCATTATGAAAGTGGCTATTGATATTGAATGTAATTATTAGACTAGTAGAATATCCAAATGTATATGTAAATGGAATTATTTGATTTTATCTTTTCCATATTATGATGAAGTTTAAGTTTAAAAGGATTTTGTTTTAGTCTTATACATTTCCTTAAATGTTTATGCTTATTTATGAAAGTTTCCACTATATTGTTATCCTTACTGAGCATCTGAGCTCACCCCTTTCTATGCTTTTTTCCTAAGATGTGAAGAGGTATTTTATGGTTGACCTGTAGGGATAGGATAAAGATACAAGTGTGTTAAAAAGGGGACAAAATTTTGTTGATGTTCTTATTTAATGATATAATGTAAAACTTATGAATGTATCTTGTACTTCCAAAGCTACTAAACTGATCAGTCTTTCGGGACATGATTCCTTGTATCATGCCGATGTTATGTAATAATGCACCGACTCTAGGTAACTAGGTTTTGGGTCTTATACCACAAGCCAAATTGTAGATCGTACTCAACCATCTAATAAAAATTATCTGACAAAATGGGTCATAAACTATCACCCCAAAACTGGAATAATAAGGTTGGTTGTATAGTCTAAACACAATATTATCACTAAGTTAATATGATATTATATTGCATAACCATATTGGATAAACTAGTGTCATTTAAATATTTGATAAGTATCCTTTGATCTTTTTTATCAGATGACATATCACATAACCACATCAGACTTATGAGTGAAGAAATGATTATAATCAAGTCAATGGATATTGGAAGACTTATAAAATGATTAGAGAAAAAATTGTTATTATAGGATTATGGGATGGGGGAAATAAATGATAGTGCAGTTTCATAGTCTAAACCTAAACAAACATTTGGTTATCTTGTAGACCATAAAGGTAAATTATTTATTCAATTTTAGAAACTAAAATTTTATCTGACACCTCCTAATGACATAGAACCATAGGTAAATTGTTTTTACAGTTTTATAAATATCAAGATTTTTAATTTTACTAGAAAATATTTAAATTTCACATTTAATATTTTCAAAATTTTATTGGTAAACAACAATAAACACATCCCCCATTTAATGATTATTATATCTAAAACATTGACATTAATGTATATCAGGGACTCGACGTCTAGAATTAAATTATTTTTATATTTTTTATAAAATAATGATACATAAATTATTTAATTATGTTCCATGGAATGCATTTATAGAATAGTGTTTGATAATGAAAAAAGGAAAGATCATACAGTTGAATAAGAATCAATTACTTAATGAATTCACACTATAGTGAAAGTGTGAAAAATAAGGATTGATAGATAATGTAAAAACGATATATTTTGTTAATTTATCTATAAATAATTTATGTCTCAACTCATTGATTAAAAATAAGAAAACTTCTTATGATTTTGGAATTTTATAATGTCCTTATTATATTACTTTTGTTTTATCCCTAAAATTGTGCATAATATGACTGTAATGTGAACGAAGTTGATAATGTTGAGATTTTGGGTCTAAACACAGTCTCATAATAATATATTTATCTTGATATAGATGTGGACAAACAATTATGTACCATCCACCACCCACTTCCCTCAAATAATACATGGGCCGGTACTTTTACATGATTCAAAACTCTAATATTGAACTCTATTTTAGTTTTACCTTATTCTAATCATTTTTAATACACTCCTTCAATTCAATAGTTTGAGTGTTTCACTATATTGAAATTCCTAGATAAATTATTATTTCTATCCCACAACATTGTTTTTGAATCATATTATATGTCGATCGCATCCTCTTCAAAAACTGTTGGTACATGTTTTACATATTATTAAGTAATGAAATTAACAAGAGATATTACAAAGATAGTTCTATGGTATCTCAAGGTAATGGATAAGGTGTGGGTCATCATGATTATCCTTAAGAATACATGGGGAATGATATAATAATATATTATTGAAAACCTGTATGATTTTAATTTCATGAAATATTCCCCACTCGGATATGTCAATATAAAGATAATATAATTTTTTCCCCAGATATTGGTTATTAATATCACTCTTCTATAGAATTAATGGTCTTAATAGAAATATAATATAGAAATGAGATTAGATATTTTTTATTACTAAAAATGTGTACTTATTAGAGGATTTTATTTATATATCGATTTTTAACTTTGATAATAAGAACACATCCGTGGTGAAAATGAAAACAACGATTAACTTTTTAATGTTTAGTATATATTCAAGGATAAAATATAAACTACTGGTAATATAGAATCATATTAAATTATAATTACATTTTTACACTATTTTAAATTATAGTTTTTATGGGTTTGTCAACTATGTGAGATGAATATTCAATGTATTATTATGAACCCATCCATTCCCATCTACTCACAAATTCCTTGTGTTTGTGATTTTCTCTACGAGTCTATTTGTACTCTTTCAGGTAATAATAAATTTTTAGTAATGGGATTGAAATATTTTCATGTAGGTTTCAATTATTTCTATTTATATTAAGAATATGTATTTTTTTACATGGGTTTACTTATAATATAATGTGAATGTTACATTATATTCATCCTTTTTTTCTCATAACTTATATGGTTGTATGATTTAATTTATTTATTATTCCTATTTGGATAAAATTATTAGGAAACATTTTTATTGTAGTCATAATTCTTATCTTATATTCCTAGAGTCTATTTGTAACTCCTATCACAATATTAGATGTTTTTGGGATTTCACATTTATGAATTTTCATACTTGAAAAATATTTTGTTATATAAAATTTTGTGGATATATAATTTAAATGGTTTCCATAGAAATTAAAAATAAATTAAATGAATAAAAAAATTATTAGAACAAAACATAATTTTCACTTCAAAAATTGTTTTATATTGGTGAGAAATTAATATTTTTTATCCATTAGTTTATAATTTTCAAAATTTCATTTTATTTTCAAATCATTTTATAAAACATTGAATCATTATTATATATTAATGATTCCATAAAAAATATCAAATATTAAAAAACTTCATTTTTTATTATTCACTTAAAAAATAAACATTTTAAAGGACACAAAATATTTTTGAAAGGATGATTCTAACCGGTGGTTTCAAAATATGACATCAAATATATGAAAATATATTTTTATATAAAATGATACTAATATTTAAATTCTAATATAAAAGTTAATATTTTACAAATTAGGGTAAAACATTCAGTATTGATATTTTAATATATATTTTCATTGAGATTCATTATTTATACATATATTTAATAATGTATTAAAATTAATATAAACTTATATTCATCATAGTAAATAATACATATTAAATATTTTACTATTAGGGTCTGATTATTATTATAACAGTTAGGTCACTATTCATTTGGTTAGAAAATAAATCTAGTAGTATTAACCCTAATGATTATATATTCATTACCCTTCCTCTAAATTCCTTTTTACTCTTTCACTCCTCACACACTCAGTGTCCATTCAATCTTATATATTCATCATTTAGATAATTATAATGATAATTTTAATGGTTTGTTTTATTTTTATAGTATTATTCAAGGGTGTATTATTTTTAATAAAAACCAACCCATTATATTTCTAAATTTCCATAATATTAATTTCACATATTTATACTATCATTATACATGAATTGATCTTATAGAAAGTATTGATTACACGTTTTTAATGTTTTTATGTTAAAAAGGGGGGTTTTCATTATTAAATATTGAATATGATATACTTATATTATATTTTATCTTCATCTAAAAATAATTTAGAAATCATATAAGAACAACGTTATATTTACCTTAAAAATAGGATATTTTAATATCCTGGTTATATTTCCAAATGAAAAAATGGAAAATCGCGTAAAAACATATATGGATCTTCTATCATCCTTGTTAAAAAATAACATAAAATAATAATTTTCTATCATCAGAATGAGTTAGTTACTAGAATCGTGGATTTAATCAAATTAATGTAAAATAATTTTCTCTCCAATGAAATATTATGGTTCAATACTATATTATACTAAAAATAGACCCTAATTGTAAATATGTTCGATATTTAAATTAATAAAAAAACATTTTTTTTACAATAGAATATTCTGTACATGTATAAAAATATAATTTAACCAGTATATATTTATTCTAAAATAATACCACAATATTATATGTATAATAAAATATATGTAAATAAGATATTAAATTTTATAAATTAAAAGACACAGTGATAAAACAAAAACATATCAAAACAATTCTATTTTCCCTCATATCATGATGAAGTGGGGATTTCAACTATTATTATAAAACACTTCTATATTATTTACCATCCATATAGGTATTAATGTTAATAGTTTTTACTAAAAACCTATATGTGAAGTTGAATATAGGTCAACAATCAAATATAGGGATTATTTAAAAATACTCCATATACACAAGAAGGGAACCTCAAATCCCATAGTTGTATATTCAAGTTTATTAATATGTATTTCTATATAGTATATACATTGAAAATAATATCTTATTTTTAAATATATAAAAAACATAATATACAAGAGATAATTTGGATAAAACCATGTAGTAGAGCTGTTGACTCCACTGCAACCATTAAATTATTCTATACAAGAATTGAAACCGTGTATGGAATGTATGTTTGTATAAAATGGATTTCAAATGTAAGATTAAATTATCCTCTCACACACTCATACAAATTCAATAAGTGATGAAAACATTTCAAAATTTATAATAAGCCTCTATAATCTACTAAAAATTTAATGTATGGGTATCTTCTATAAAAGAGACTATCTCATACCATTATAACTGATGTATCATCGTGTTCTTACCATATAACCTCATCTCATAATATATTTAACAAAACAAGATATTTCCTAATTAAATTATCAAATATCCCCAATAAAAAAATTATTCATCACATTCTTAACATTATATCTTATAATAATTAACTGAATTCAGCTAAATTAGTTAAAAAAAATTCACAATGAAATATAAAATAAAAAAATAAAAAGAATATATAAATGATAATAAGTTCTTAACACATGGAGGAATGAAATGAACCTTACAATATACCAATGTTATAATACATATTAAAAGAGTTAATGGATTGAGGAAAATTATAAAATATACTATAACTATTAAATGACCATATATCAGAAAGTATTACTCTCTTAGTCAGCAAATTTCCTCTAATAGGATTATATTCATGATAGAAAATCCTCTATAAGTCTATATATTCCATGATCTTTTTAAATTATGAGTATTTAAAAAGGCTAACCGTTCAGAATATAAAATATATTTAATTTATAATTATTTAAAAAAATTATTTACAACTAAATCATCATCATTTATTCCTATAAATCAATCCATTATATCACTAATAAAGAGATTTATAAAAATACATACATTTTATTTACATATGACTCATTCAAGTGATATATGTAAAAAATAGAATTAATCATTCTAATTGAATAAAACTAAATTCAACAAAAAATTATTCAAAATGAATAATTGTTATATAGGTTATCCATGGTTTATGAATTCAATTTATGTCATTTGAGAAAAAACAAATATTTTTATTTTTATATAATTTCACGTAACTAATAAACTAATTTTTTGATTTACATTTCATGAAATTAATGAAATAAATATTTCAATTGAAAATAAATATATTTATGACTATAATATTCTCCATAATAGTATTTAACAAATTCATAATATAAAAAAAATTATAAGGGTTGAAGTGCCCAGATCAGTGTGAATCGCTGAGAGGGGGAGGGGGTGAATCAGTGATCCTTTAAAACTTTTTACTAATTGATTCTTAATCAATTAAAACTCTATGGATTGTTAAGGCCTCGATCCACTCTTCTTATGTCTCTCAACCTTTCCCGGATAATGCAGTAATGAAAAGGCACAGGACACAAGGATTTACAAGGTTCGGCACCAAAGGCCTACATCCTTGCCATGCTCTCCCAGCATGGATTCTCCCATTATAACTTGTTAGAATTACAATGGTCGATACAGATTCCCACCATATCTCTCCTGAGTCCCACAGGAGGGTCTTTATAATGCGTCCCACAGTGTTACCAGAGTCCCACTGGCCTGCTCCAGAATCCCACTGGAGACTTCCTCCACCCTGAGTCTCACAGGGGTCTTCTCCTGGCTGCTCGAGTCACACGAGTAGCTCTTCTTCTTGTTCAGCTCTTCAAGTATCTTCAGAAGTCTGGGATAAAGACTTCTGGCCTTGCTCTGTACCTCTGATCACTTGTGATGATCAGGTCTTCTCGTCTTGCTCCGGATTTATCTCCTTCTACTCAGGATGACCTGGCCTCTCTCTTCAAGAATCTTCAACAGCCTCTGAAAAGGTCTGTTGGTCTTACTCAGCAATCTTCTGATCACTTCACTTGATCAGGCTCTTCTCAATTACTGAATACTCAGACAACTGATGTCTTTAACTTCAGTCTGGTCCAGTCTCACTCACTTCAACTTCATACACTGAGTGCATGGCAGCTCTTCATCCTCATGCACTGATAGCATGGCCTTCTCAATTCTTCAAGAACCTCCTGGTCTTGGACAACTCAAATGCACACCACTGATTTGGCTCTGTTCACGTGTGCACGTGCATGCATGCATGCATGCACTCTCCTCTTTCTCCTCTTGGTGCAATAAACCCTCAAAGGGTGTAGTCACTTTAAGCACACACCTTCTCACTAAACTTCACACACTTTATTCTCTTTTGATTACACACATAAATGTGTGTTATACACTAGTGTGGATATCTTCTCTTCTTCTTAGTGTGTACACACTTTGGTTTGCACACACACTAAGGTTCGGCCACTTATTTTAATTTGCACACACACACAACATAGGTTGAGTTGTGGTCTTCACTTGTTGCACACACATGACTTGGCCTTCACTTCTTCTTGCACATACCAAAGGCTACGGCCTCCACTTTGTTTAGCACACACTTGGGTTCAGGTTCTTCAATTGCACACACACACAAGATGTGGTGGCCTTCACTTCCTTCAAACACTTAACCCGTAGGTGTAGTAATACTCCTCCCGAACTCAAAGGAGGTGCGCAAGGGTGCAGCTTCTCTTCTTCAACACTGCCTTCTTCTGTTTTTGCACACACAGCCCGAACTCCTTGGGTGCAAGGAAGGCGCGCAAGAGCAAGGGTGCAAGAGCACTTCTTGTCGCGCAAGCACCTCCTGCCGCATAAGTTTTCGGGCAGCGAGGGCAAGAGTCTCGAGTGCGCAAATATGCGGCTCAGCTCCTTCCTGTCGCGCAAGAGGTGCGCACAGGGATCTCCTCCTCCTCCTTATTCTTGTCGCGCAAAGAAGTAGCGCGCAAGGAACTCAAGCCGTGCAAGTTTACTTGCGCGGGGATTCAACTTCGCGAGGCAGAGCTCTCACGGGACTCGGATTTTCAACAGAGTTTCAGCAAGAAACAATGAGGTCTCGGCCTCTCCTTTTATAGGCAGAGATGCCTCATATCTTCCGCGTGAGATAAATCTCGAATCACCGAAGATTTCGGATCTTCAAGATTTTCTCCAAATCTTGTTTTCCTTCGCTGTTTCATCGCGGGTTTCTTCCTTTATTTTTTCCTCTACGTGCATGCGACTTTCAAACCCATGCATGGCTTCTTTCGGTCCAAACCATGCAGAACATAGACGCTCAAGGCCTCGGCACTTCGTTTGCCTTCGGCCTCACTCGAATTCTCCCACTAGTTGCATGCAAGCTCATTTTAAAGCATGGTTGTGTTCATACGGCTCAGACGAACTCAATGGAGCCTTTGTCTTCGAAAATGGTGGCCGGGAGCTCGAAATCATCGTTCGGGAGGCTCCTGGTTCGAACGGAGCTCGCGGGTGGCTTCGGGGTGGCTCGACGAAGGAGACGAGCCGGGAGCCGTCGAATCAAGCATTTGAGATACATCGGACGGCCGGATTAAATCGCGGCGCGCGGCAGATGAGATGAGCGGCTGCGATCCAGCGCGCGATGAGACGGACGGCTCAGATCTGTCCCGGGTGAAATTTCCGCGTCCCACATCGAATCGGCGCGCTGTTTTTCCGCGCTTTATCACCCTAGCGCCGCCTCAACCCCTCAGTTGAACTTCTCCCTCCACGGTGCCGCCCCGCACCGTGTTCTCCCTGCGGGCGCGCTCTGCGCCCACTCTCTGCTCCCTGCGGGTGCGCTACTGGCGCCCACTATGCTTCCTCGGGTGCGCGGGCTTCACCACCGCGTGCCCTCGGGGGCTTATACACGGCCCCTGCCGCGCTCCTCCGGGCGTGCCCCAGGCGCCCATGCGGTGTCCTACGGGTGCGCCCCTGCCTCAAGGATGTTGCCATGGCCTTTGAGGGTTCCCCATGGGCGTGGTGACCTTGAGTCCCACAAGTGCCTTGGGTGATGACCCTCGGCTGGCCTCCTTGGTGGCCTTATTTTTTGCTAAGTATAGGAATAAAGACTTTGTATAAAAACAATGTATCCCCATATGCCAAATGCCACTTGAATCCTTCTCCCTCATTTTTTCTCATCTTCTTCTTCATTTGAATTCCTCACTCCTTCTCAACAAATATTCATTACTTATGAGGGAAATTCTTGAAGGTTCTCTCATCATCAACCGAGCTCTTAATCACATAAATTCTTCAATGAACTTCATTGATCTAATCATAGATCAAGTTGGATCATCTTCATGTTCACATGCACTTAGTGATAGTGCATGGACTTCATTAATCCACTTCATCCACTCAGTGATTGTGGATGGATCTCCTTTCATCTCCTCATGCATTGTCAATACAATGCATGGTCTTCTATCATTGTTGTGACATTGTATCTAGGTGATACAAGTTCTTGGAACTTAAAGAGCAGCTCAACAATCGTCTGATATTACTAGAGAATGTTTCAACCACATCTCCTATGCCACTTAGTGAATCTCCTAAGTGACACGCATCTTAGTACCATGGCCATTCTCCATTCATCACCAACACCATCACAACCTTTGTCATTCACGTCGTGACATTCCTTGACTTCCATTCATTCCAAGACAACTTCATGCCTCATTGACAACAAATGCAACACAGTGCACTTCAATCTCCCCCTTTGTATTTGTTGTCAATACACCACTTCAGCACATATGAATGGGTCAATATGTGTGCCAATATTTTCTCCCCCTTATTGGCAATCAAATGCAAAGGTGTGGTGTGGTTCACTTTCAAAAATATCTTCCTCCCTTTGAATAGCATCTTCTTGAAAATCACTAAGAGAGGGATGATGCCACATGTTCTTCTTTAGCAAAGAACCTTTAGTAAATCAACTCTAAGTCTACTTGGGCTAACCCGGTGTAGAAAACAAGAGTGATGTAACCAAGATACTCAATGTTGTCCACAATTCTCTACACATGTGAGATCATGCTTAGGGGTTGAATTTTTTCAGATATTCAATGAATTGCTGAATCCTGCACATACTTCACAAAACACATTAGAATGTTCAGGTGCAAAGATAAAGCTCCCCCATTCATCCATTTTCTTAAGATGATATTAATATCAGAACATCATCTTCTTCAGATTTGCTCCCCCTCAAGGGGTGCACTCCGTTCTGTCCAAACCATCCTCCAGATGAGAATGATCATCATCTTCAATTCCCTGCAATGTTAGCACATGTATATACCAAGAGTATAAGGGAATAATATGGAACCTCCTTGGTTCATCAATGTGAACAACAAGGTTGAGAAGATTCTCTCAACCGAGATGTCCCATTTTCACCAGTCTTCACACTTGCACATTTGATCTTCATTGATGATTGTGCTGGTGTGGTTCTCAAAACATCTTCATGTGAAATCTTCTTCTTCCCTTTTGCCTTAGCAATTGCCAGAACTTTATCTTCAACTTTTTGCAGATCTTTGGCAAGTTGCAACTGATTTTTCCATATGACTAGTAAATCATTTGGAAGAGTGGCCTCAGTTTTGGAAGTTCCACATGGTTCTTTGGATGCTGCTAAGCTACCTCTCTTAGGCAACTTATTTTCAATCAATCACTTCTTCTTCTGGATTGATTGTCTTTTGGAGTTCAGTCTGCTTCTATTTAGTTTCATGGCTTCTTTACAAAGGTCCATGATGTGTCCTTTCTTTCCACAGTAGAAGCATGTTTTCTTGGTGGTCCTTCTGGATGCATCACCCTTCTTGGATTTAGACTCCAAGGTCTTCTCTTCATTTCTAAAACACTTCTTGGGAGCATTTTCAACATTCTTCTTGCTTCCCAAGGAATCTCTCTTAGCCAGGTTCTGTGATCTTCTCTTCTTTCCAGCTTTGGATACATTCGGAGATTGACATGTATCAAATTGTTGACCACTTTTGCAACCATCCCAGATGTTGTCAAGTAATCCAAATCTATTTGCAGTAAACAGATGTCTCTGGACCTGTGGATGTTGCTTCTTTTCTTCTGGCTTGCTCCCCCTTGGCATGGGCTTCCTTTGTGATTTGACATTCAGTGGATTGTACCAACAATCCTTTGCACAGTGCCCATACTTATTACAACACCAACACTGACCCACAAATCTTGACCTCTTTAGTCCTTCTGATTGTTGGGTACTTTTCTTGACTTGCTGTGTTGTTTCAGGAGAGCATTCTTTCTTCATTGTCTTCATCCATACTTGTTTGGAGTTATTCTTCCATCCTGCACTTTTTGTGGAAACACATTTAGAGGCATGAGTACAAGATGGGATGGATGGTACCTTCTTTTTAGAAGTTGTTGCCTTTTTATTAGAGGATGTCTTTCTTTTAGAATCATCCTGCTCAATGCTCACATGAGTAGCAACATTTCTTCTTTCAGCTGACTGGGAGGATTCAGCTTCGGGTGAT
Source organism: Viscum album (assembly GCA_963277665.1). Classification (NCBI taxonomy): domain Eukaryota; kingdom Viridiplantae; phylum Streptophyta; class Magnoliopsida; order Santalales; family Viscaceae; genus Viscum; species Viscum album. The sequence goes on along the minus strand of OY728150.1, from coordinate 1,570,675,450 downwards.
TGCTGATTTTTCAATATCACCTCTAGTTCTAAGTATTTCATGTTGAGGGAGTTCTTCTCATCCTCAACAGTTCTTAGCTTTCCTTCCCAATTTTCCACCAGTTGTTTCATCTGGTCTTCATGCACCTTCTTCAATTCTTGCAATGAGTTGTCAAGCTCCTTCACCCTGTTTACTTTGTCTTCAAGTGGAGCATCTCTGACATTCATTGAAACTTTGTGCCTCTTTTCCAGTGCATGGAAAACATATCTGACCATTATTTTAAAGAAATATTTCTCATAAAGGCTCCTTTGCAATTCTTCAGCAGTGTCTTCATATCTATCATTGCAAAGAGAAACAATTTCATCTTTAGCCTTCACCAGCTTTCTGAGAGTGTTGGTTATGCCAACCCTTTTAGCCAATTGGACTTCCAGAGAATTGGCTTCATCTTCTAGCTGTAATTTTTCTTCTTGAAGATCAAGGAAGCCTGTAGCAATACACATTGCCACTTCCTTGGGGACTGTATTCTGAAGATATTTGATTGAATTTAGAAGATCATTGTTTCTTCCATCATCATCACAGCTAGAGCAGTCTTCATCAGAAGAATGATAAAAGGAATTGTCATCTGATGTGACTTTCACATTTCTTTCCATAGAAGGAGTTTCTCTGATTGCAACAACCTTCTTCCTCATCTTCTTTGCCTGTTTCTTCATTCTGTTTTTCAGGGTCTTGGAAGATATCTCCATTTGAGGCTGTTCTTTCATTTCCTCAAATCTGCACTCCATATAGACTCTCTTGGATCTTTTAGAGGTAACCTTCCCTCTGATACCAATTGAAGTTCCCAGATCAGTGTGAATCACTGAGAGGGGGAGGGGGTGAATCAGTGATCCTTTAAAACTTTTTACTAATTGATTCTTAATCAATTAAACCTCTATGGCTTGTTAAGGCCTCGATCCACTCTTCTTATGTCTCTCAACCTTTCCCGGATAATGCAGTAATGAAAAGGCACAGGACACAAGGATTTACAAGGTTCGACACCAAAGTCCTACATCCTTGCCATGCTCTCCCAGCATGGATTCTCCCATTATAACTTGTTAGAATTACAATGGTCGATACAGCTTCCCACCGTATCTTTCCTGAGTCCCACAGGAGGGTCTTTATACTGCGTCCCACAGTGTTACCAGAGTCCCACTGGCCTGCTCCAGAATCCCACTGGAGACTTCCTCCACCCTGAGTCTCACAGGGGTCTTCTCATGGCTGCTCGAGTCACACGAGTAGCTCTTCTTCTTGTTCAGCTCTTCAAGTATCTTCAGCAGTCTGGGATAAAGACTGCTGGCCTTGCTCTGTACCTCTGATCACTTGTGATGATCAGGTCTTCTCGTCTTGCTCAGGATTTATCTCCTTCTTCTCAGGATGACCTGGCCTCTCTCTTCAAGAATCTTCAACAGCCTCTGAAAAGGTCTGTTGGTCTTGCTCAGCAATCTTCTGATCACTTCACTTGATCAGGCTCTTCTCAATTACTGAATACTCAGACAACTGATGTCTTTAACTTCAGTCTGGTCCAGTCTCACTCACTTCAACTTCATGCACTGAGTGCATGGAATCTCTTCATCCTCATGCACTGATAGCATGGCCTTCTCAATTATTCAAGAACCTCCTGGTCTTGGACAACTCAAATGCACACCACTGATTTGGCTCTGTTCACGTGTGCACGTGCATGCATGCATGCATGCACTCACCTCTTTCTCCTCTTGGTGCAATAAACCCTCAAAGGGTGTAGTCACTTTAAGCACACACCTTCTCACTAAACTTCACACAATTTATTCTCTTTTGATTACACACATAAATGTGTGTTATACACTAGTGTGGATATCTTCTCTTCTTCTTAGTGTGTACACACTTTGGTTTTCAAACACACTAAGGTTCGGCCACTTATTTTAATTTTCACACACACACAACATAGGTTGAGTTGTGGTCTTCACTTGTTGCACACACATGACTTGGCCTTCACTTCTTCTTTCACATACCAAAGGCTACGACCTCCACTTTGTTTAGCACACACTTGGGTTCGGGTTCTTCAATTGCACACACACACAAGATGTGGTGGCCTTCACTGCCTTCAAACACTTAACCCGTAGGTGTAGTTATACTCCTCCCGAACTCAAAGGAGGTGCGCAAGGGTGCAGCTTCTCTTCTTCAACACTGCCTTCTTCTGTTTTTGCACACACAGCCCAAACTCCTTGGGTGCAAGGAAGGCGCGCAAGAGCAAGGGTGCAAGAGCACTTCTTGTCGCGCAAGCACCTCCTGCCGCATAAGTTTGCGGGCAGCGAGGGCAAGAGTCTCGAGCGCGCAAATATGCGGCTCAGCTCCTTCCTGTCGCGCAAGAGGTGCGCACAGGGATCTCCTCCTCCTTCTTCTTCTTGTCGCGCAAAGAAGTAGCGCGCAAGGAACTCAAGCCGCGCAAGTTTACTTGCGCGGTGCTTCAACTTCGCGAGGCAGAGCTCTCACGGGACTCGGATTTTCAACAGAGTTTCATCAAGCAACAATGAGGTCTCGGCCTCTCCTTTTATAGGCAGAGATGCCTCACATCTTCCGCGTGAGATAAATCTCGAATCACCGAAGATTTCGGATCTTCAAGATTTTCTCCAAATCTTGTTTTCCTTCGCTGTTTCATCGCGGGTTTCTTCCTTTATTTTTTCCTCTACGTGCATGCGAATTTCAAACGCATGCATGGCTTCTTTCGGTCCAAACCATGCAGAACATAGACGCTCAAGGCCCCGGCACTTCGTTTGCCTTCGGCCTCACTCGAATTCTCCCACTAGTTTCATGCAAGCTCATTTTAAAGCATGGTTGTGTTCATACGGCTCAGACGAACTCAATGGAGCCTTCGTCTTCGAAAATGGTGGCCGGGAGCTCTAAATCATCGTTCGGGAGGCTCCTGGTTCGAACGGAGCTCGCGGGTGGCTTCGGGGTGGCTCGACGAAGGAGACGAGCCGGGAGCCGTCGGATCAAGCGTTTGAGATAAATCGGACGGCCGGATTAAATCGCGGCGCGCGGCAGATGAGATGAGCGGCTGCGATCCAGTGCGCGATGAGACGGACGGGTCAGATCTGTCCCGGGTGAAATTTCCGCGTCCCACATCGAATCGGCGCGCTGTTTTTCCGCGCTTTATCACCCTAGCGCCGCCTCAACCCCTCAGTTGAACTTCTCCCTCCACGGTGCCGCCCCGCACCGTGTTCTCCCTGCGGGCGCGCTCTGCGCCCACTCTCTGCTCCCTGTGGGCGCGCTACTGGTGCCCACTATGCTTCCTCGGGTGCGCGGGCTTCACCACCGCGTGCCCTCGGGGGCTTATACACGGCCCCTGCCGTGCTCCTCCGGGCGTGCCCCAGGCGCCCATGCGGTGTCCTACGGGTGCGCCCCTGCCTCAAGGATGCTGCCCTGGCCTTTGAGGGTTCCCCATGGGCGTGGTGACCTTGAGTCCCACAAGTGCCTTGGGTGATGACCCTCGGCTGGCCTCCTTGGTGGCCTTATTTTTTGCTAAGTATAGGAATAAAGACTTTGTATAAAAACAAAGTATCCCCATATGCCAAATGCCACTTGAAGCCTTCTTCCTCATTTTTTCTCATCTTCTTCTTCATTTGAATTCCTCACTCCTTCTCAACAAATATTCATTACTTATGAGGGAAATTCTTGAAGGTTCTCTCTTCATCAACCGAGCTCTTAATCACATAAATTCTTCAATGAACTTCATTGATCTAATCAGAGATCAAGGTGGATCATCTTCATGTTCACATGCACTTAGTGATAGTGCATGGACTTCATTAATCCACTTAATCCACTCAGTGATTGTGGATGGATCTCCTTTCATCTCCTCGTGCATTGTCAATACAATGCATGGTCTTCTATCATTGTTGTGACATTGTATCTAGGTGATACAAGTTCTTGGAACTTAAAGAGCAGCTCAACAATCGTCTGATATTACTAGAGAATGTTTCAACCACATCTCCTATGCCACTTAGTGAATCTCCTAAGTGACACGCATCTTAGTACCATGGCCATTCTCCATTCATCACCAACACCATCACAACCTTTGTCATTCACATCGTGACATTCCTTGACTTCCATTCATTCCAAGACAACTTCATGCCTCATTGACAACAAATGCAACACAGTGCACTTCAAGGGTTATGGAAATGATCCATGAATAACTAAGGATATTTGAGTAATTGTACATCATCGAAATAATTAACATAAAAATAAAAATTATTTCCAACAAAAAAATATTTTTATTTAACAAATAATAATATAAATTTTAATGAAATAATAAAACTCTAGAAACATAATTGACATAAATAATTTTAATATTATTGGTTGAAAACACATGCATTAATATTCTATTTGTGTTATCTTCATAATCAGGTGACCATAATGATGTATCCTAGAATGAAAAATATCAAGACTAAAAATTACTTAAGTAAAATTATTAATCAAAAATCCTATAAACTAATATTTGTATATAAATAATTCTATAATAAAAATTTTATATTTTACAAATTGTAAATATTCATAAATGTAATGAAAAGTCCAAAAAATCCCTAAAAAAATTCACTAAAAAAATTACATTCAAGAATATAAATATTTTAATTATGTTATAAACCTTATGTGTCTTCAAATAATATTTATGATAGGTTTCCCCTTACCTTTATATTATTTCTCAATGAGTTAGTGAAATCTAAACATTCAAATCCCTGAAGAAAATAATTGAAATACTAAAATATAAAAGGTAAAAAAATATAAATATAAAAATATATATTTCTTTTTTTTGGTGAATAAATACCTTTATACAAATAATAAATCATTAAATAGAGTAGAGAAAACATGTATAGGGGAGAACTTCTATAGTAAAATTTGAGAAGTTGGAGAAAGATTATATTTTGGGAACTGTGATAGGTGTCCAAAAATATTGAATGGGTAAAGACTGTGTTACCAAAATTTATGATAAAATCTAAATCTACTATAAGGTACCATTTTTTCTTCCAATAAACACCATGTATCTCATTGAGGTTCTATTAGAAATTTTGTAACACCCGCAATTTCGATGGATTTTTTATAAGAACAATCATGTCTTAGGTAATGTTTAAACCATGAGATCGTTGATTATTGGGTCCAGAATTCTATGGTGATCCTTTTAAATCTTTAGGAAGTCTATTTTAAATATTTTATATTTCACAATTCATTACATCCAATAAAACACAGGTGAAATAGGTTGTTTTGTCCCTTTATTATCTCTTCACACAATAAGGAATAGGTAAATAGCATGGCCAGGTTGTGGTCCTAAAATGAATAATAAAAAGGCATGTTATCTAACACATCCTATATGACCACATCACCCCTATTTTAGTGGAATATATGAGAGTAAAATGGTTTTATTCTTAATTATAATCAATTGAGGAATCCATTTACAGTTGTGTATCAATGGACACTATAGTTAATGCGAAAAGTTGGGGTAGTCTATAGAGGTGGTCATTGTAACATCCCAGGTAAATAAAGAATATTAAATTTTCATATTTAAAAATATTTGTGAATAAAATATTAATATTACTTTAAAGGGGATGCTATGTTCGATGGCGTACCCAATACGCAATAACGAGTTTCTTTGAAATCTTACGATGCACACTAATAATATAATAATATTATTATAAATGGTAGTAAACGCCTAGCCGTTGTAATGGCGGTAATGAACAGAACTAACTAAAAACTGATTATATATGTTGGTTAAATATTTTTACATTTATCCAATAGATGTTAGAGGCTTAAAATGTGAATGAATCCAATTTTAAGCATAAATATTCTAATATTCTTTAAAAGGTCGATTAACCGCCTTTTGATATAAAACCCTTTTTAAATATACTTTTTGTCACTTTTATATGTTATATTTGACAAAATAAAATCACTCTTTAGAATCAAGACGTCAAAATTTACTTTGTATAAATTTTTGGTATTTTTCAGATAAAGTTCATTTTTTAATGAATAGTGAAAAATGTTGTATTTTAATTCAAAACCTCCTTTTAATCTAATTTATTTCTATTGTTAGATTATATTTTTAATTGGTTTGAAAGTTTAATTAGAATATATTTTTACCATTTAATCAAATGGTGGTCATTATAATTAATTTCACTTTGAAAATGGACATAAACAAGTGTCAATCTTTTGATAGACATTGTTTCTTAAAAATACGCTATTTGTTTTGACAACAGGAATTAACTATATAATTTATTAATGAAAATTCTATGTTTTTAATTTGGTAAAATGGAAATCATTTTTGAATTTGTAATATCAAATATATCTTAGGGTTAATTTTTGGTATTTTTCTGATAATGTTCATTTTTTAATGAATAGTGAAAAATGCAGCATTTTAATTCAAAACTGCTTTTTCATCCAAATTATTTATATAGTTAGATTTTCATTTTAATTGGTTTTAAAGTTTAATTGAATTATTTTTTTTCACTTAATACAATTTTGGTCATTGGAAGTAATTTCACTTTTCAATTGGAAGTAAAAACAAGTCAATCTTTTGATAAATTTTACATCTTAAAAAATCATCTTTGGTTTTGACAACGAGAATTATTTTTAAATTAATTACTTCAATTTCTATGTTTGGAACTTGATAAAATGGATTCCATGTTTTTAATCATAAGTTTCAAATTATTTAATTAATACTCTTTTTTTTGGACATTATGAATAGTAATGACGATAATTATCTTTAATTATCGTGATTAATTAGTAATCGGGTAGTTAAGGGTAATAAAATAATATCATAATAATATAAAATGACCAAAACATGTGTCAAAATCCTCTTTTGTGAGTCATGTCCGACCATGGGAAGCTTTATACCAAACTTTAGGGCCCATGGAGTTACATGGGTGTGATAGTGACATTTATGACATTATTTTTAAAAAAGAAGAGAAATATAACAAAGGTTTGTATATCCTAAGTAAAACAATTTTAATTTTTTTTACATAAATGATCTCTTAGACTATAAATATGCATTGGAAATCTAAAGATATTTCCTACATCTTGGTATTTTTTTTATAATTTTTAGACATTAAATAAATAAATTTTTTTATGACACCATGATGATGCAGTGATTACCTCATTAATGAACGATTTAAATAAAATGAAAAGATAAGGTAAAATATAAAATTTACACTTGTAGAAACCCTATTTTATGGGTATATTTCAAACCCTGATCACCTTATCCTAAATTATATCATTGTGGGACCTTTAAAATCCGAAAATCATTTTATAATAAAGTAACATTTCAAAACTTTCCAAAAGTGACCCCCCTCCCTCTTATAAAAGGCCCCCACCTCTACCCCCTTACCCACACCTATAAAGCCCTTGGCTCATACAAACTCTTCTCATATTATCTCTAAAAATCCCTCTTTCACTCCTAGAAGCCTCAATTTGGGTAAAATTCTTTCCAAGGAAGCCTTTGGCTCAAATCAAAAAGAGTTACCTGATTTAGAGGTAATGTCTTCTCTCGAGTTTCTTTCTATTATTTTCCTTCTTCACTCACCACTATCTTCTTATTATTTGATCCCATAATAACACAAATATCCTCAATATACTAGGATTTTTTTATGATAAGTATTATACCTACACTTACACACACCTCCGTCCAATGGTTAAAGAATATACTATTTCTGTGGGTGGCGAATTACTGCCTCACGAAACGATGATTGTTCAATCTTCTTTTAACACCTCTCATGGTGTCCATTATGATGGAACTATATTTATATATGATATATATATTATATTTATTTCCTCTCTATGATTATATATTTTTATTTAAAACATACCTTTATGCTTTGCATGTTGTGCAAATGCGATAATTTCATATGAGGAAGTGTGGACAACCGCCCCCTCAAGTGATGTGACTCGTTCATGCCAAACATGGAATTTATAAATAATTTAATTAATTAACTTATTTTACCTATATAACATATATATTATACTTTAATTATAATATATCTATGTATCATTTAGTTTTAAAGTCCATTAATATGACAAAAAATGAAAGTAGCGTTCATGCGTACGTACGACCTACCGTCTCCATGAACGGTACATTTCATTTCTTATCTACAAAAATTATGGTATATGATTAAATAAATATATACTGAATATATATGATATTTAAATCATGAACACAATTCCGGAGATTATTTACTTATAACTACATGGACAATTCTCTTCAAATAAGTTCATTTTTGACTCATATACTGAACATCAACAAAACGTATGATATGAACTCACATAATGAACTAATTATTATAACATGATAATATGTGATATTAATTGAATAATAAACTTTAAATTAAGTCCTTAAGAAATTATAAATTGAACAACATTTAATATTTAGTAATATAAAGAAACGAACAAGGTAATTCGGACTTGAGGTAAGGGATTTCTTATCTCACTTTTAATTCTGTGATATTTCCATTGTTCGCCAATTATTTGTTGCATGTGGTGTATTGTGTACTTCCATTTCATATATATTATCATTATTCTATTTATATTCATGGTATTATGTGATTCATTTGGTGTTTATTATTTTTTGTTCATACGACTCGATTGATTACAACGAGGTAAGGGGTTTTTATCTCACTTTTTATTCCCGTGAGATTCATGCTACATTTGCCACTATTTCATTTTGTGTGGTGTATGTAATGCCCATGATTGTATTATTTGTGTAATATAATTTAATTTATGGTTATTTACATCTTCATTGTATAACCATTCTTTCATGGGGTGTACGTTTCAAAAGTTACCCAAATCAATAAGGGAACCTTTCACCCTCCTCTTTTTAAAAAACTTATTTTTGTTAGGTCTTTTAATTTACATCTTATTATGTTTGGATATGTTCTTATATATCCTTATTGCTATAAATTTTATGTCCAAGTGATGAGATACCATTTTTATCTCTCATAACTCATTTTTTGAATTTTAAAGTGACATAGTTAGGCTGTCAAATTTCTGTAAGGGAACATCTTTACCCAATTTTAATTCATTGGGTTAAACCTCTACTTCTTGATTATGACATGCTATGAATATGTGTGAAGGACCTATGTTTTTTTTACACTTAATATCCCCTTATATTGGGCGTATTTATATTTAACACACATAATTATGTCATTGATTTATCCTTAATCAAAGGATACCGTCTTTATAAGGGACTTCATCTCAATCTCCTTTTATTGAGGCATCCTTTGATTTATACACAACTTTATTTTATACGGTGTATAAAACCCTTTTGACTTTTCATTTCATTCAAAGGGAATATTTTCTCTACAAAGATTTTTACAAAACGACAAAAAGGAATGTTTCTTTTTTTTACGTAAGTGGTGACAATGACCTTTTCCACTGCCATGAGTATTATTTTGTCTTTGGCTTCCTTAACAAGACGTAATGTTTTTAAAAGGAAAATAAATACCATATACTCTTTTTATGTATTTTGGTATTGAAAATGGTTTTTAGAATGGATTTATTATTTCAATATCATTAAATGTTATATTGTTTTTACAATGTGGGAATATTATCTTTCCTTTATGCTTAAGTTATGTGTTATGGTTATGTTATGGTTCTTGGGAATTGTTTATGAAGTCGGGTGGTTCCATGATAAACTAAGGGTGGGTGAGCCTGAGATAGGTCTCTAATGCTTTGGGTAACGCAAAAGAGTTAAACGCTAAGGTTTCTCCGAAGAGATTTAGGGAATATACTGCGATGGGTATTCCAAACATAACCATGAGGGTTAATCCCTGCGTAAGAATGTTATGAATGCCTCAAGTTACCTTTATGTCTTATGATTTCTCTGAGTTATTCATAAATATTATGATTTCATGAGGTATGTTAAAGTGCATATGTTTTATGAGTAAAGTGTGATTTCATTGATTCTTATGTATACATGGACTAATGTTTTCTTTCCGTATTTTTATATCCTTTACTGATATTTTTATTCTCATCCCAAGTTTTTGAAATGTTTTCCTCAGGACTTAAAGATGAATAGGGTCAAGGATGGGATCAAGGAAAGACATGTTGTCTAAAACATAGAACTAGTCATGTTTCTTTTTTAAGAGTTTTTATTTTATGAAAAAATGGAAACTGAGTAGAAGTGTCTACTTTATAATCTTGTGAGATGTAATAGTTATTTCCTAATTATATAAAACTCTAAACCTGAAAAGATCTTATATGTGAATTATTCATTTAATTCAATATTATGTAATTTTCTAAGGTCGGGTCCTTATAGTTGGTATCAGAGGAATGTTTAGACAACTTTAGGGATTAAGAGTTTTTGTTAGACACATGGTTAGTCCCTATGTCTGTTATTTTAGTTAAATACATGTTTTATAAATTTTTAAATCAAGTAAAGTCAGTTACAAATGTAAGGAGGAGGATCTCAAACGAAATTCATATCTCTTACTGAGGACATGCATGCAATAATTATTGAAAAGTCATGTTTGGATGATTGTGAAACTTTTTCTAGCATACAACTCACTTGCAAGCAGTTGTTTGAGATATCAAACACCTCCACTATACCTTGTTATCATTGTGGATCATGGGTTGTATTTAGACAAATCCTATTTTCACAATATTCTCATATTTTCAAGAAAGGTAAATATTATGAAGGCATTTTCAAATATTTTACCTTATCACAAGATTTTGAAGCATATTATGATTTTAAAAAAGGTGATGAAGAAGGAGACCCTTGCGCAACCTATTTATATTTTATTTTACAATATATTTTCTCAGCACATACCTATGGTATTTTAAAAGGACCATTAATTGAAAGTTTCAACTCAAATTCGGTCCGACTATATTATAGAAATCATGTTTTATCAGATGTTTTGAAATTATATGTCATACATGATTATTTTCTAAAACTGTTTTTCTGTGAACACACATATGACCCATGTTGTACAAGGTGTATTTGGATGGAGGAGGCAAATGATTTTTGAAGGATCTATAAATCATTGTTGCAATGCATGGACCTTCTACCTACGTGAACAAGATGACGATGAAACCAAATGTACACCATGATCAAGGTATGATGTTCTTCATTTTTGGGATCGTTTTATTTTATCTTATGGTGGTGAAATAAGACTTCAAGAATTAAGATGTTGAGATCATAAGGCCGCAGGAATCGAACCCACAACCGAAGGGCGACAAGGGCGCATCACCTCCCACTGGCCTACTTGAATTCCCTGGTTAGTATGACTTATTATTTTAATAAAATTATTTTATGGAACAAGAATAAGTTTATTTTTGGGAATTTATGTTTTATAAAATGGATATACTTAGTAAAGGAAAATTATTTTGTGATTAAGTAATAAAGGTTATTGTGAAAGACGTTCTCTCTTTTGACGAAACACTATATCCCTAAGGAAGATAGAATACTATGGGATTTCAATTGTGGAATAATGGTTGAAATTTTAGTTTGGAAGAATCTATATTTTTATTGTGGACATATGATGATTTGGTTTATTTATGAAAATGATTAACCTATCATAGAGAATATGTGATTAGGTTAATTACTTTTCAATATGAGACTTTGTGAGTAATTGATGTTATTTGGAGATAAATATTAAGATTTATCTTGGAAGACTGTAATTAAATCCTTATGAGATTTGGGTTTCAATATTAGTTTGGATTAATTTTAAAGAATTTTATGGATAGTAGTTTATTGAATGTTCTTTTTTGAAATTTGGGTTTTGTTTGAAAAATTTTGGAGATTAAGAGTAGTTTTTCTTTTTGTAAAAGATTATCCTTTTTGGGTATTATCTGATCTCGTACTAACCTTTTTGGTTTTGGTTAAGGTCTAAAAAAATGGGAAATATATAGTTCTCTTTTGTGGATTAGGTGATTCTCTAGAAGTTGATTATAACTCTCTTAATGTGAACAAGTCATCCTAAATACTCATCTTTTGGAGAAAATATGAGTTTGTGTGAGAAATCTAGTAAGAGGTGAAAATCTACATGACAAGTAAGTATGTTTACTTATGTTTTAGTTAAGTTCATAAATAAATTCCTCAATGAAAAGTAACTTAAAACAAAAATGTTGTCTGTTAACTTTTCCTACTGGGGAATCAAATACCGCTTAACCCATAACAAGTTTGTGGATTTCAGATTGTTTACTTTCTCCTGATCATGTTTTCCATCACTCTCCATCAGAACTTGACACTTAGTTTCTCCTCCATATCCATGTTTTCATGGGATCCTAGTATGGGTTATCTCAGGTGACCATTGTACTTCTCTTTCTTTCTTTTAAAGTGATAGTTTTATTGACTTTTTTCCGATGTGGGGCTTTCAAGGAAGTTTCCGAGCTCAATTTTAAAATTGTGAGGACACAATTCCCAAAAGGGAGAAGGATGTAACATCCCAGATAAATATTGAATATGAAATTTTCATATTTAATAATATTTGTGAATAAAATATTAATATTTCTTTAAAGGGGATGCTATGTTTGATGTCATACCCAATACGCAACAACGAGTTTCTTTGAAATCTTACGATGCACACTAATAATATAATAATATTATTGTAAATGGTAGTAAACGACTAGCCATTGTAATGGAAAGAATAAACAGAACTAACTAAAAAGTGATTATATATGTTTGTTAAATATTTTTACATTTATCCAATAAATGTTAGAGGCTTAAAATGTGAATGAATCCAATTTTAAGCATAAATATTCTAATATTCTTTAAAAGGTCGATTAACCGCCTTTTGATGGAAAACCATTTTTAAATATACTTTTTATCACTTTTATATGTTATATTTGACAAAATAAAATCCTTCTTTAGAATCAAGACATCAAAATTTACTTTGTGTAAAATTTTGGTACTTTTCTGATAAAGTTCATTTTTTTAATGAATAGTGAAAAATGCTATATTTTAATTCAAAACCTCCTTTTAATCTAATTTATTTATATGGTTATATTATATTTTTAATTGGTTTTATAGTTTAATTAAAATATATTTTTACCATTTAATCCAATGGTGGTCATTATAATTAATTTCACTTTGAAAATGGACATAAACAAGTGTCAATCTTTTGATAGATATTGTTTCTTAAAAATACGCTACTTGTTTTGACAGCGGGAATTAACTGTATAATTTATTAATGAAACTTCTATGTTTTTAATTTGGTAAAATGGACATAATTTTTGAATTTGTAATATCAAATATATCTTAGGGTGAATTTTTGTATTTTTCTGATAATGTTCATTTTTTAATGAATAGTGAAAAATACAGCATTTTAATTCAAAACTGCTTTTTCATCCAAATTATTTATATAGTTAGATTGTCATTTTAATTTGTTTTAAAGTTTAATTGAATTCTGTTTTTATCACTTAATACAATGTTGGTCATTGGAAGTAATTTCACTCTTCAATTGGATGTAAAAACAAATAAATCTTTTGACAAATTTTACATCTTAAAAACTCGTCTTTGGTTTTGACAACGGGAATTATTTTTAAATTAATTACTGAAATTTATATGTTTGGAATTTGGTAAAATGGATTCCATATTTTGAATCAAAAGGTCCAAATTATGTAATTAAGACTCTTTTATTTTTGGACATTATGAATAGCAACGACGACAATTATCTTTAATTATCGTGATTAATTAGTAATCGGGTAGTTAAGGGTAATAAAATAATATCATAATAATATAAAATGACCCCAACATGTGTCCAAATCCTATTTTTTGAGTCATGTCCGACCATGGAAATCATTATACCAAACTTGAGGGCCCATGGAGTCACATGGGTGTGATAGTGACAGTTATGACATTATTTTTAAAAAAGAAGAGAAATATAACAAAGGTTTGTATATCCTAAGTAAAACAGTTTTAATTTTTTTTACATAAAATATATCTTAGAATATAAATATTCATTAAAAATATAAAAATATTTCCTACGTCTTGGTATTTTTTTATAATTTTTAGACATTAAATAAATAAATTTATTTATGACACCAAGATGATGCAGTGATTACCTCATTAATGAACGATTTAAATAAAATGAAAAGATAAGGTAAAATCTAAGACTTACACTTGTATAAAACCTATTGTATGGGTGGATTTCAAACCCTTATCACCTTATCCTCAAAATATATCATTGTGGGACCTTTAAAATCCGAAAATCATTTTATAATAAAGTAACATTTTAGGACTTTCCAAAAGTGACCATCCTCCCTCTTATAAAAGGCCCCAACCTCTACCCCCTTACCTACACCTCTCAAGCCCTTGGATCGTCCAACCTCTGCTCATATTATCTCTCCACATTCCTCTCTCACTCCTAGAAGCCTCACTTTGGGAAAAAGTCTTTCCAAGGAATCCTTTGGATCAAATCAAAAAGAGTTACCCAATTTAGAGGTAATGTCTTCTCTCGAGTTTCTTTCTTTTATTTTCCTTCTTCACTCACCACTATATTCATATTATTTTATCCCATAATAACACCAGTATCCTCAATATACTATTATGTTTTTATGATATGGATTCTACCTACACTTACACACACCTCTGTCCAATGGTTAAAGAACATACTGTTTCTGTGGGTGGTGAATTACTGCCTCACGAAACGATGATTGTTCAATCTTCTTTTAACACCTCTCATGGTGGAAATTATGATGGGACTATATTTATATATGATATATATTATATTTATGTCCTCTATATAATTCTTTATTTTATATTTAAAACATACCTTTATGCTTTTCATGTTGTGAAAATGCGATAATTTCATATGAGGAAGTGTGGACAACAGCCCCCTCAAGTGATGTGACTCGTTCATGCCAAACATGGAATTTATAAATAATGTAATTAATGAACTTATTTTACCTATATAACATATATATTATACTGTAATTATAATATATCTATGTCTCATTTAGCTTTAAAGTCCATTAATATGACAAAAAATGAAAGTAGCGTTCATGCATACGTACGGCCTACCATCTCCATGAACGGTACATTTCATTTCTTATCTCTAAACATTATGGAATATTATTAAATACATATATACTGTATATATATTATATTTAAATCATGAACACCATTTTGGAGATGATGTACTTAAAACTACATGGACAATTCTCTTCAAACAAGTTCATTTTTGACTCATGTACCGAACATCAATAAAATGTATGATATGAACTCACATAATTAACTAATTATTATAACATGATAATATGTGATATTAATTGAATAATAAACTTTAAATGAATTATTTAATCAATTATAAATTTACCAAGTTTTATTATTCATGAATATACAGAAATGAACAAGATAAGTCAGACTTGAGGTAAGAGATTTTGTATCTCACTTTTAATTCCGTGAGATTTTCATTGTTCGCCACTTATTTGATGCATGTGGTGTATTGTGTACTGCCATTTCATATATATTATTATAACACTATTTATATTCATGGTATTATGTGATTCATTTGGTGTTTATTATCGTTTGGTCATACGACTCGATTGATTACAACGAGGTAAGGGGTTTTTATCTCACTTTTTATTCCCGTGAGATTCATGCTAAATTTTCCACTATTTCATTTTTTGTGGTGTATGTACTACTCATGATTTTATTCTTTGCGTAATATAATTTAATTTATGGGTATTTACATCTTCATTGTATGACCCTTCTTTCATGGGGTATACATTTCAAAAGTTACCCAAATCGGTAAGGTAACCTTTCACCCTCCTCTTTTTAGAAGACTTCTTTTTGTTAGGTCTTTTAATTTACATCTTCTTATATTGGGATATGTTATTATATATCCTTATTTCTGTCAATTTTATGTCCAAGTGATGAGATACCTTTTTTATCTCTCATCAACTCATTTTCTGAATTTTAAAGTGACGTTGTTAGGCTGTCAAATTTCTGTAAGGGAACTTCTTTACCTAGTTTCAATTATTTGGGTTAAACCTCTACTTCTTAATTATGTCGTGCTATGAATATGTGTGAAGGACCTATGTTTTTTTTACAATTAATATCCACTTATATTGGGTGTATTTATATTTTTCACACATAATTATGTCATTGATTTATCCTTAATCAAAGGATACCGTCTTTATAAGGGACTTTGTCTCAATCTCTTTTTAATGAGGCATCCTTTGATTTATACACGACTTTATTATATATGGTGTATAAAACCCTTTTGTATTTTCATTTCATTCAAAGGGAATATTTTCTCTACGAAGCATTTTACTAAATGAAAAAAAGAAATGTTTCTTTTTTTACGTAAGCGGTGACAACGACCTTTTCCGCCGCCACGAGTATTATTTGGTCTTTGACTTCCTTAACAAGTCATAATGTTTTTAAAAGAAAAATAAATACCATATACTCTTTTTACATATTTTGGTATTGAAAATGGTTTTTAGAATGGATTTATTATTTCAATATCTTTAAAAGTTATATTGTTATTGCAATGTGGGAATGTTATCTTTCCTTTATGCTTAAGTTATGTGTTATGGTTATGTTATGGTTCTTGGGCATTGTTTATGAATTCGGGTGGTTCCGTGATAAACTAAGGGTGGGTGAGCCCGAGATAGCTTTCCAATGCATTGGGTAACGCGAAGGAGTTAAACGCTAAGGTTTCTCCGAAGAGATTTAGGGAATATAGTGCGATGGGTTTTCTAAACGTAACCATGAAGGTTACTACATACATAAGAATGTTATGAATGCCTCAAGTTACCTTTATGTATTATTATTTCTATGATTTATTCATAAATCTTATGATTTCATGAGGTATGTTAAAGTGCTTATGTTTTATGAGTAAAGTATGATTTCATTGATTCTTATGTATACATGGACTAATGTTTTATTTCCGTATTTTTATATCTCTTACTGAAATTTTTATGCCCATCCCAAGTTTTTTAAATGTTTTCCACAGTACTTAAAGATGAATAGGTTCAAGGATGGGATCAAGGAAATACATGTTGTCTAAAACATGGAACTAGTCATGTTTCTTTTTTAAGAGTTTTTATTTTATGAAAAAATGGGAACTGAGTAGAAGTGTCTACTTTATAATCTTTTGAGATGTAATAGTTATGTCCTAATTATCTAAAACTATAAACCTAAAAAGATCCTCAATGTGAATTATTCATTTAATTCGATATTATGTAATGTTCTAAGGCCGGGTCCTTATAGTCATACTTCATTTTAAAATGGCCAAAATATTTGGAGTTCATCTTTGATATTGTTTGTGTCAACAATAAAATGAATTGGAATTTAATATAGGTATTAAATGATTTTAAAGTCAATTATCTTCCCATGTTAATCCATCAGGAAAAATCTTATATGGATCCCCATTTTTCTAAAAACATTCCATATGAATGGAAGAAATAATTCATAACCTTATATGTTCTTCTTTGTAACATATTTACTTCCTTCTTTAGGATCAATTATTTTCACCCTTTGGTTGATCTATGACCTCGATTCATTCCCAATGTTGGTGTTACTTGTTTATTGAATTCCATTGAACTAATCTAGTGACCCATTCATATTTATAGTGATTTCATTATATCCTATAAATAATGATCATGAATTTTGGTTGTTCGCATTGGTTCAAACTCATAGGACCATCTACTCCTTTCACGTATCTATTTCTATTAGTTACAATGAACTTCTTCTTTCAACTATACTCTAATATTACCATTTATGGTTAATAAATATTTGGTAACTTTTACGTCTACCATTTCCATGCTCTTATTCTTTTCCTAGATCAAGAACCATTGTCTTATTGGATTAGATATAATTCTACTAGTTCATGTAATGTGATAATCTTCTAGTTGGTGTGTGAACATGTATCAAGTGAACAAACATTACAAAAACATTGAAATTGGAATCAATGGACACGAGTTTGGAAATTTATTTCCATTTGAGGCCCTTTGATACTCTTGTTGAGTTAATTTCACATTGTGGTTTCATAGCTTATAGAACATTCTTGATGGTGATATATTACGGGTGTGTGTGTTTTTTGTGAGACAATATATGGTATATAATTATATGAATGTATCAATTATATCTTTGTACCATGATTTGGGTTCATCACATAATTTTATTTGTTTCTACTAAGATCTCATGATGAAATATTGTGCTTTTCTTTATTATGATCTTCCTTGTTGTGTATATTTTCTATTCCTTTACAGGTAATTTTATGATACTCGGGAATGGTGAACCATTATGTATGATTACCCTTTATAGGGGGTATATATGACATTTGTTGATGACAATGATGAATCTATACTTGGAGAAGAAGTATGACTACCTTATACCATGTCCCAGTACTCGATGCCTTGAGGATACCGAGTAGACATGGTGAAACTCGAAACCTTGAGGAAAATGAGTTCATATTAACAAGTCATACATAGAGCCTAACCCAATACTCAATGGAATTTGGATACTGAGTAAAATGTTTGACAATTTTTTGGATTTATCTATTTCACTTTCGACATCATTACGACTATGCTTTTGGCACATAGTCAATGCAGGAACATCCGAGAGTCATGGTGGATTTATTATCATGTGAGGGCTTGAAACAATAATGTTTATTATTTCATGAACATTTATTTTTTCATGATGTCGTGATGTTATACATGTAAATGTTTTTGGGGATTCATTTGTTGGGTCCAGCTCAAATTTATTACTTTATTTAGAAGTATGTATGAGAAATTCAAGTACTATGTGATGTCTTTTTTACTAACAAATGAACAAACAGTTATCATAACCCTCTTATAAAAGTTATTTCACCCATGTGTTAAATCATTCATCATGTTTCATATTAATGAAATCCTTATTTAATCACCAAATCCAGAGATGCATTACAGACATATTGATATTTTCCTGGGTACACTTCTAGCACATCAACATATTAAAAATCTTTCTAAGTTTTCCTTTTGAAATCATGTGGTGAAATTAATGTTACATGTTTTTTAGACTAGTATAATAGTAGAGTGGTAGAATATAGAGGTGGGTATGTCTTGTAATTATCTCTATAACATATTTTACATTAATATATTTCTATGTTTAATGAGATATTTTTAATGTTTTATCTATTAATTCTCCTATTTATAAGCAACCGTGACTGTAATGATGAAGAATGTGGTGAAGATCCAATTGTTGGACAAGTGTTAAGAGGTATTTAATGAGTATATGGAGAGATTTACTGCATCTCTAGTGTTGATTCATCTTGATCCTTAGATTTTTTAGGTCGTATATTGTGATGCATCAATCATTGGTTTGGGGGATGTTTTTATGGAACAATATTGGGAGGTAACTTATGGGCCATGTCATTTATGACACCATGACCAGAACTATCCTTCCCATGAATTGAGGATGGAATTCATTCTCCCAGAATTTATGTTTTGGCTACACAGTATATTTAGTGGTAGATTCATTATCTACATGGATTATAGGAGCCTTCAATATATTTTATCATAGAAATATTTAAATTTGAGGCAGAGGTAAAAGGTAGTGTAACTGAAAGAGATTGAAATTGACATGGACTATGCACTACGTAAAAGTAACATCATTTTATATACTATTATTTATAGGACGTACATATCTCAAGATCATATGAATATTCTTTTAATGAAAAATGGAAGAGATAGGATGTCATGTTGGACATTATGACAGGGTTTCCCAAGACCTCGATAATACTTGATTCTGGATTGGCTAATGAATGTTTCTCATCTCATTTTGATCCATGATACATACTCATTAGATGAACTTGGAATGTTATACATCTATGAAATTATATACCTAAAAAAGGATTCCCTTGAGCATTGTATCTGATAGACTCAAATAATATATCACAACTTTTTGCAGGTCTTAAACAAGGCCTTAGAAATTCATCTGACAATGAGAACTATGAACCATCCTCATAAAGATACACAGTTAGATTAGATTATTCATATATTGGAAGATACGTCCTAGGATAGTGTTTTTTGATTTTGGTGGATCTTGGGATGATCGCCTAGCCATGTTTTAGTTCTTTTATAGTAATATTTATGAGGAATTTACTCATATGAGAGATTATGTCGATATTTATGGAATCTAATTTTGTTCACCCATTTTTTTAAATGAAGGTGGGGTAGTAGTTATGGGGATCTGGAGACCTCTAGGAGAGCTCAGTTTATTCTGAAGAGGTTGACCATAGCTCTGAGTAGAAAGAAATCGTATTTCAAACCTAGGAAGAGACCTATTGAGTATGTTTTTTCAAATAGAGTTCTTCAAGGAGTGACTCTTTATTTATACAATCGATATTTGATAAAGAAACAAATGCTATCTATGAGTTATGTTCAACCATTAATGATCACAAAATGAATTGGAATAGTGGAGTACCATCTACTTCTTCCTCCTTGTTATTGAGGTATGCATGATGTGTGTGTTTTTTTGTCTTTGATCAATATGTACAATCTCGGTCTTATTAATTCAATCAACTATGAGTATTTGGATCTTGATCCTGGCGCATCTTAGGAGTAATGTCGGGTTAAGATTGTAAGATGGAGTGAGAAAGTCCTATGAGGAAAAAAATACCACATTTCATGTTTCTATTGAATCAGGGATGGATCGAGGAGGATATTTTGGAGAAGGAATATGAGGATTGGGTAGAATTAAAAATGTTATTTGATGTCAAATGTAGTGGTGCTTCTAGGGTATGAGAAGTCCATAAATGGGGAGGGTTATAAAATCCTCATTTTGTGAGGTTATTTTTTCTTAAGAACAATCATTTTTATGTAATTTTTTAAACAATATGATGGTTAAATCATTTTTATATAATTCATGTGTAATTATTTTGAAGCTTTTTGAATCTGATATTGGGTTTTGGAGATCTTGCTATCCAAAATGGCTAAAAAATCATGTGACATAAGTTGTCTTAGTCCCTTCTTTTTCAATATGTAAGATGTGTAATGAGGAAATGTATAATACGATTAATATCCATGTTGTGGACCATGAGAATGGATGTTATTTTACATGGTTTGGGATACCTCATCATTCTCATTCTAGAGGATGGGTTGAGGGGAAAACAACTTTCTTATTATAAACACGACATAGGGGAATCTATTTATAGTTGCATTTTCAAGGGCAACATGAAAAAAGCATGGCTACAATGTAGTGTATGGAAACATTAAAAAATAATTTTTTAACAGTCAAAATGGTAGGAGTTTTTCTTGGATCTTGAGTAACTTATAGGGTATAACTTTTAGAACTTTAATGGTGATCTAAAATGTGTTTTAAATGGATTATATTCCTTTATTAATGTATTTTTTCATCCTCCTTGGTGGTACATTGATTTTACAATGTAAATCAAAACTCAAGTAATAACTATGTCCTAAACTTGTATGGTAATCATTTGGTCCAAATTAATTCCTTGATTTGGCTCTATTACATAACCCTTTGGTCAAATATATTCTTTAGTTCACCCTCTTTGTCAGTGCTTCTGGTTTGGGGAAATTGGTTCAAGTACTCAAGTGAGACATTCTTGGTTTGGATGAATTACTTATATTACATTTTGAATAATTATTGATTGATGTTGTTCTCGTTAGTTCAAACTCATAGGATCCCCAAATCTCTTCTCTTTTCATTATTTGTGAGTGAAAAAAAAATCTTCCTTCAATTGGACTCAAAAATTACCATTGAATGAAATTGAATGTTTGGTAAGTGTTGATTATACCCTTGTATTTTTTTTTCTCTTCCTTATATAAGATCACTTTTCTATTATATTGGAATCAGTTCCAGAGATCTTGGTGTTTATATTGCTTCAGTTAGTTTCCAAAAATGTCTTTTGTGATGGTTCATTTGAAAAATCTTATTGTTAACATCAACAAAAAAAATTGTTTGGAAGTTCATTCTATTTGAGAAACTTAGATACTATTGATTCCTTAGTTTCACATTATGTTGTTATAGTATGTTGACCATTCGTGATGTTAATTGCTTATGGGTGTGTGTGTATCTGATGAGACAATATATTATTATAGATTCCATGATTATTCATAGTGACTCATGATACCAAATTTGATGATGATGACATGTTTTTATTTATTTATTTATACTATTATCTTGATGACATGATATGATTTGACTTTTTATGCAAACTCATGTTTTATGTATTTTCCTTGACAATGGATGTATTGTATTGGTACTCTTGAGAGGTAAAATTTCCGGTATGATTACCTATTAGAGGGAGAGTACATATAACATGGAGTAATAATGATAAAGGACCTATACATGAGGAAAGCGTGTGGCAGCATTGTGACCAATCCCAAAACTCAATGCCTTGCAGATACCAACTTTACATTTCTAAACACAATGCCTTGAGGATATCGAGTACATGTTCAATAGTCATCCTTGTAGCCTAAAATTATACCTTGATCCTTTTTAGATACTAAGTAACATGATTATTATCTATGTGGCTAGTTGTGGGTCTCTTTTAGAATCCTTATGGTTAACCTTCCTTCCTTGAGATGATATAGATAAGACCATGACCCATTATGTATTGGTTAGTACATCTACTCTCAAAACAAGATTCATCCTTCAAACATTATGAAATTTTGTTGAAAAAAGGGATATCCAGAAAACATCCCACGAATCTAAAATAATGATGCCCAAGAGCATCGTCTTTCACAAGATTAACATACTCAGGGGTAAGGGAACCAGTTCTATTAAAAATGATAATTGAGTTGATAGCCCAAGGTATTGAGATGGTCCCTTTCAAAGATCTGTGAAGGATAGATGAGCCAACTTCTACCCATTCAAGAATAATATCATGGGAAAGATACACTTCTGGTCCCTTAAGAATAGACATAGTTTCTGAAAGAAGAGAGTCACCACTACCAAAAGTTGCACTGAAAGTAAGAGTAACAAAACCGGCCCGGTTACAAACAACGCCACCCCCTCTCCTAACACAACTGATACATGAACAATCAATATTTAATTTAAAACAATTATAACGAGGATACCATCAAACCTAATTACTTTGTAATAGGTGGTTGTAACCCATCGCCCCATTAATATTACCATGCAGGAGGCATCGTAGGGAAGGCAAGGATTCCTAGTGCTTGAGAAAAAGAGAGTTCAATTGCTAAGGTGTGAGATTTAATCGGCACAACCATACTAGACTAGAAAATATCTTCATGCCGCCCCTTATTCTGAGCATTCCATAGGGTCCAAAATCTAGCATCTAGGAAGAGATCTCTTGCGTTCATGGGGATTATCAGTGGGGTCGTGAAACCAATATTGAAGGAAGCCATTATTAAGATGTTTCGGGGACAGTCCACTAGATTCGTGAAAAGAAATCCACATCAGGGACGCCCATTCACCTTCGAAGAAAATATGATCCATGGTATCTTCGTGACGAAGAAGACAGTAGCTACACCAGGATGACAAAGAAACACCTCTCCTACAAACCATTTCATCTATAGGTAAGGCTTGATTATACACCCACCATAACTAGAAATTAATCTTAGCTAGGATTTCCTTGCTCCACAGAGTGTCACCCCATGCATTGATATCATCTTCCCCATGTATGATGTGCCTGTATTCCTACATTGAGAAATACCCAGAAGATGATATTCTGAAAACCAATCTATCATTCTCCGAACAGATGATGACACTATTGAAGACATCTTGCTGCTGCTGATTAAGAGTCATACTGATAAATAGAAGATAGGTACTTGCTTGGGAGAAAGAAATATCTGGTATTGGACAGCCCAGAAAATCCAGAATATTACCCACCAAGTTGTCATCCCAATAACTGATGGAACCCCATCCAATGGCCCAATGTGAGAGAAGTTGGAGGTAGGCAAGTGTTTTCTGATTGAATTACAAATATTGGAACTCCTTCTCACTGGTCCATTACAAACCGTCCCATGTTTATTGGAAATATGTTTTTCCCATGGTGATGTACCTTCCATAATGTCCCATGCTAATCTGGCTTGGAGGCTACTCACAGATTCAGCAACACTTCTAAAAGACCAATGCCTCCACCTTCAATTTCACGAGTCATCATATGCCATGAAACCCAATGATGCTTTCCTTCACCGTGCACATCCCAAATTAAGGTGGTATGAATTTTTTCAGTTTTCCATCGGGTAGTTTTAGGTGCAATGAGAGTGGACAAGGCATGCATAGGAATTTATGAAATGAAACTGCTAACTAGGGTGATGTGACTTCCAAATGAGAGAGATATATCCTTCTAGTTAAGAAAGAGAATGGTTATTTTATCAAAAAGTGTATTAAAGAGTTGAATTATAACTCTTCCCAGAGAAACAGTTTCTCTGGAATATTCCATGGGAAATGATCTTCTTAGACTCCCAGTTTATCAACAATTCATTTTCCCCATGATTCTGAAGATGATTTTGATAAATAAAAACTATTCTTTTCCTGGTTGATGGATTGGCCACTCCATATTCAGCAAGAGTACAGTCAAACTCATGAATATTTATGATATTTCAATTATGGAATAGAAGGAGATCATCTGCAATGAAAAGATGAGAGGGTCCCCTGATGTTAGGCTTCCACCAAAAGGATCTCAGGCATCCCTCATCAATCTTTTTGTTAAAATATATTCTAAAATAGTCTTGATCCAAGATAAAGACAGTGGAAGAGAGAGGATCTCCTTGCCCTAGCCCCTAGACCAATTTAAAGAATCCATAGCTTCTCCCTATGAAGGTGATAGAAAACCAGGGGAACTCTTGCATCGGAAAATAAGATCCATAACTTTCTTTGAAAAAACCATACCTCGCATAACTTTAATTATGAAACATCATTCCATACTATCATATTCCTTATCCATATCCATCTTGATAGCAATATTGGACCCAGGGACCTTCTTATTAATATCACTTATCATTTCATGAGAAATGGCAATGGAAACCTATGTAGATATTCCACAAATGAAACCCTTTTGTTTCTCATATATCCATTTCGGCAGGTGTATAGATAATCTCTTGTTGATAATGGATGTATGTACTTTATAAGGAATGTTTCACATGCTAATTGGATGAAACTGCTTGAGCGAGGAAGGAATATTGACCTTCGGAATGAGGATCAACGAAGTGGAACAAGCCACTCTAAGAGGACTTCCACCACATAAGAAATCCTGAATGATTTCCCCAATTTAAATTTTGAAAATTTCCCATGAATTAATTTAGAAAGACCCTAGGAAACCATCTGGACCTGAAGAACTTCCAGAATTTAGGAAGGAGACACCCTCCCTCACCTCCCTCTCATCTAGTATTCCCTCTAGAATACCATTTTAATTAGTAGATACGCAATGCTGTAAGTTTTCAAAGAAATATGTGGGCCCTGTAGGATAACCATCCTGCATGCAAGGATTAACACTAGCAAGTAATGAGGAAAATAAGATGCAGCCAAACCTACTACAAATTGTGGATCTGAAGAAAAAGAACCATCCTGAAGAAATATATTTGGATCAATGTGTCTTTTCCTCTCTCGTATGCATGCCTGGAAGAAGGAAGTATTACGATCTACCTCTCTGAGCCAAGTCACTACGGATTTCTCTCTAAAAATTCTTTCTTATTCAAGAAGCACTTCAGAAAGATGAAACTTCATGTTGACCAAATTTCTGAAAATTTCATCATCCCAATGTGATTCAAGATTCCTCTCGTCCAATTAAATATCCACCTTAAGAGAATCAATGTCTTGAAAACGAGAGGGTTTTTTGGCCTCCCAAATAACGAGGTCCCCTTTCAAGAGCCAAAACTTTTTATGAAACCCAACCTAAGATCATTCATTCATAAATTTACCCCATGAAAATAGAACCAAAACATGGTAGCTAGGGTCAACTACCCCCCACCCTGAATAGAATAAATGATTGTAACATGTAGAATTATCAGCCAGGCTAATGCAAAATGGAGAATGATCAGATAAAGCCCTGACAAGGTTCTCAACTTTCACATTAGGAAAGGATGAAATGGATTGACTGTTAGCCAAACAACAATCCAAACGACACCACCTGCGACGATCCCCTTTTTGGTTATTACAGCTTGTGAAATTATCATCCATATACCCCATGTCAAGAAGACCGTTACGGGCTGCGAATCTTACAAAATCTTGTATGTCCCTCCACAGGTAAACCCCTCCCCAATTATTCTCAGAAGGATCCATAATGACATTGAAATCACCACCAACATGCCAAGCTATATCACCAGTATGAAGATTTTCCAGCTCCTTCCAGAGAAGTTCTCTCTCCATCACACTACACTTCACATAAAAAAGGATATGAAAGAACTGGAATTATCCAAGATGACCTTTATAGAAAGATGATGATCGGAGACAGCCACTTTCACCACTATGATAGAATTGTTCTAGAAAATCCAAATCTGGTGGTTTTAAGGATCCCCATGCATGAAATTACGGATACCAATTTTGGAAGTGAAATTATTAATATTCCTAGACTGTTCTTTATTCTCTAGAACAACTACAAACATAGTTTTACGATAACAGAGTTATGAAGAAATGAAATCATGCTTCACCCGAGAACCTAAACACCAGAAATTCCAAATGATAAAAGATATCATTGGAAGAGAACCCGCAGAGATTTGTCCCCCCATGACACAGGCCTCATAACCTTGGAAGAATGGAGCTCCTACTCCTGTTTTTCACGACCTCTGGTATAGGCTCTGCTGTGAGGAGGAGACTGAACTGCTATCTTATCTGATTCCACATTGGATAGAACACTAAATCCATTCAATATCTGAATAGGGGGAGTGCCTGAATTTTTTGGGATAAAGGGAACGACCTCATTGATGGGACGGAGAGTGATGGCAAGAGGGGGGTGAATTGCCTTTTAAAAAGGTTTAACAATTTAAGAAAAAGTTAAAGCGCAGCGGAAATAAAAGAGGCAAGACACAAAAATTGATAACGGAGTTCGGCCTAAATCCCAATCCTACGTCTCCGCTCCCAACTCAACCGTTGAGAGATTTATACGATAGCTTGCTTTTTAATGGTTGTAGCAAGAAACCCACTAGACTTTAAGGCAGCCTAGAAACCTATTACAGCTTGCTTTTTATTGGTTGTAGCAAGAAACCCACTAGCCTTCTTACAGGTGAAGGCTAGCTCACCTATGACTCAAGTCTTTTACAGGGAAGACTTGACTAACCTCTTCACACCTTGAAGGTGGTGTGAAAACCCAAACAAATAGAGGATGAGAGAAAGAAGGGTTTGTATGCACAAACTCAAAATAATGCTCAAAATGATAAAACAATAAAAACCGTAAAGAGGAGAAGTCTTGGGCGCCAATGGATTGATTGGTGATGATGAAGAGCGCTCCCAAGCTTCTATGGTGGTGCTCCTTGGTTGTGGAAGTGAGTTGGAGCAGGTGGGGATCCTTGAAGGAATGTGCCGGAGGTTCGCCAAAATGATCGAAAAATGTTCCCGTGGGCTACTATATTTTTCCGGGGCTTCCTAGTCCTCTATTTATAGGAGAGAAACACCCAAATGGCCGTTGGGGGTCTTCGGAGCCATTGGAGAGGCCTTCGGAGCCGTTGGGAGTCAAAAGTACAAGTCTGGTCAAAGCCCAACGGCTAGTTTGACTGGGCACACCGGCTGGCCGGTGGTGTCTCACCAGCTGGCCGGTGGTCCACCGGCCGGCCGGTCCTGAGCCACCGGCTGGCCGGTGCTCCAGACAGAGAGCAAGCTCTCTGCCCAGGTTCCACCGGCTGGCCGGTGGTCAGCCACCAGCTGGCTGGTGACAATACCGGCTGGCCGGGGAGCTCACACCGTCTGACCGGTGGCTCTGGACAGAAACCATTGCTACTGCCAAAGACCACCGGCTGGCCGGTGGGAATCCACCGGTTGGCCGGTAGACTCAGAGAGTCTATTTTCAGTCCTTCTTGGCCCAACTCCTTGGCAACCTTTTGCCTATCAACAAAAACACTTGAAAACAAGTTAGAACAAAATAAGAGTGATTGTGATCATTAAAATCCAAGAAAGAGGGTACAACACTCATGAGAAATGACCTCCTTTCCTCCTCAAGGTCATCATTCACAGTACTAGTGGTAGGAGAAGAAGGATCAAACCGAGATGATGTTACTTCCAAACTAGTGTTGTATGAAAAATAACCATATTTGTTCATGAAACTAGTGGAGACTCCGGTTGGGGACAAACTACTTCAACCTGGTTATCGGTAGGAATGGGTATTGGGAAGGTCATCATAGTCACCTCGACTGGAACAGTGAGAGGGGGAGCTGGTGGTAAGAATGGAGAGGGAGAATAGCCACCTTGAGCCTGAAGATCTGGAGTAGAAACCGGAAGGAGCGTAAGTGCCATCTCTACAGTAATGAAGGTCATCGCTTTTTCTGGTGGAAGTAGCATTTTTAACGGAACCATGTTCTGATCAGAAGATGAAGAAAGCACCAAAGGATGGATATTCGGTCTGGACTGACAATTTCTATAGACGGGGAGGGAGTGACCCGGAAGACAACATTCTGTGCAGAGGCGTGTTGGGGAGAGGAAGATCAGAGGTTGCCACCATCAAACTGAGTCTCCTGCTCGGAGAATGATACGAGCTGGTAGAGGGCGATATAGGTCAAGTTCAACACATATACGCACTACACCTATATCTTGAAGGAGAAGTGAACGTTCATCCACATAGAGGAAGGAATCGATGATATTACCAATACCATGAAGAAAAATATGGTTATGAAAGGGAATCTGGAGACCTGGTAAATTGATCCAGACCACTTCTTATGAAGAATCCGGTCCAAAATTAGAATCCATTGTCCACTAGAAGAGGTCGAATCTCTATTTTCCAAGAGAGCAGGGGATTTGGGACCATACTTTCACGAAATCCATCCAGAAATAAAGAACGATGCAGAACACCTATCTATTGAGGATCGAGAATCAAGTTGGAGCGTCCAAATTTTAGGAGGCGACAAAAGTCTGAAATACTAGAAGAGGCAGTTTATAATCCCCAAACCTGGCCACCAGAGTCCACCAGTGAATATCAACGGCCACACCAAACGTTTCGAGAGAGAAATCCAGAGCTGGAGATCCATCCACTATTGAAGGTGCAGATCCCCCAATGGAATCTCTGGGATCGGGGATAGGCGAGAAGAACCCGACGGTGTCTGGTGAAGAAAATCCTTCATGGGAAGTCCCAATAAGACATCCTTGTACAAAACCAGAGGGTTTCAATACCCCAGATCTGGATGAGATGAGGATGGTGGTGGATTTGATGAAGGAATAGTGTCTGACGCCACCGGGATCGTAGATGAAGAAGCCAGTAAGAGAGGAGGCGTGTGCAGCAAGTTCTCTAGGACAACCACGGGTGAATCCATATGGAATGGAATAATTATCCTCATAACATGATTACTTATTCTTTCTTGTTAATTTATTTTATCATGGAATACCCATGTTTGACATGTTTACTTTTTTTTAATGTTAATATGTTTGACATGATAACTTTTTCAATCTATATGCTAGAGGGGCATTCCACACTATGAGCAAGATTTATTTATTTATATGAAAATTTTCCTTCCGTTGTTACATTATAATGATTTAGTATTCCTCTATCTATTTTGAATTTTATATTTTTATTATTTATATTTTTGTATATGGATTTGATTATAAGAGTTTAGAGTCTCCAATGAAATTGTTCATACCCTCACTAGTAGATGGAAGCCTCTTGAATATAGAGACGAATGCATGAGGACTTGTGTCTCTATCGCACTTGGATCACAGTGGATGTGATGACCCAGACCCCCCTTGGTCCCTTCCTTTGCCAAAAATCCGGTTTCCTTGCGGGGTACCGATCGGTGAGACCGATCGGTGAGACCGATCGGTGAGACCGACCGGTGAGACCGACCGGTGAGACCGACCGGTGAGACCGACCGGTGAGACCGACCGGTGAGACCGACCGGTGAGACCGACCGGTGAGACCGACCGGTGAGACGGACCGGTGAGACCGACCGGTGAGACCGACCGGTGAGACCGACCGGTGAGACCGACTGGTGTGACCGATCGGTGACACCGATCGGTGAGACCGGCCGACGTCGCCCGGCCTTGCCAAGTTGTTCCAGTAACGTTCCTTTTCGCAAATAGGGTTTTAAACCCTATTCTGCCTTGTTAAAAATATCTTGGGAATCCGAAACGCGCACAAAGGTTTTAATTAAATGCTTCATTAATTCATGGGTCGGTTAAAACCACCCAGTGCCATTAATGATGAGTCAAACCACGTGGTCAACCCACGACTCCCTCGTCTTCCGTGGTTTTGTGTTTCATCTCAACCGTCCCCAGCTCTTATAATTAAGGGTTAGGCCGTGGTTTCCCCCCTTCTTCGATCGTGGCTCTTCTGGTGCATCGGGACCGCCGCGTCGTTATCCGTAATGTTCCGCGCCCCCGGCCTAAACGTCGATCATCTATCAACAAGTAGGGAATTTCTCTCGTCTCTCACTTTTGTGTATCATGCGGGGTGGGCGTTACTTTTGTTCCTATGGAATTGGTTGAACCAAACCCTAATGAAGATAATAAACGAAGTTCTAAAGGGAGAAGGGGAAGGGGTTGTGATCGTTGTTATGCTTTATCTTGTGATCATCCCTTTTGTTGTACTGGTTTATGTTTTCTGAAAATTGAGGCCGTTGGTGGTCGTGTGTGTGCACTTGAATCCCCTCATGATGTTTTAAATGGGTTTCTGAAATTGTGAACTCCTGCTGTGAAATTGGTTAACCACGTATATCCGGCTGAATAATTGAAAGCACCAGGATCGGCCCTTCTGTGATAACTCCCGGTTAGAACACACAGAATTTGAAATCATGGAGTGTGTTAAATCGTTTAAATCTGAAAATCCCTGACCTGTGTTGGTAGTGGTTAGTGGTTGTTTTCCCTTCGGGCCGTTTGCTGGAAATGTGGGAGGGGATGGAATCCCCTGTTCTTTTTATACTCTCGGTGGCTGTGTGAATTTGGGGGATGGGATCTCCTGTTGGCATGGTTTCAGTGGTTGTGAGTTTTTATCACAAATTGGGGAGAGATCCTCTGTTGGCAGAACCGGGTGTGAGTGTTTTGGTTGATCTATGCTTTGACGTTTTCCTTGGTTATGCTTATGGTAGTTGCCCAGTAGTGCTTAAAATTAATTGAACATTTTGACTGAACGTGAAACAAGAATGGGACAAATGGTTTTGTGGGCAAGGGTCGTGAATTGTGACTCGGACGCTGTGGTATTGTGTTCTGTAGGTTGGCTAGGAAAACCTAAGTTTTGGGTGAGTGTTTGTTACCTATATCTATACTTGTAGCTTTGTGTTTCTTATTCGCGCCCCACCCAAGTTGAGCACTTAGTGCCGAACACCCCCATTTATGGGGGAAGGGTGTTTTTCCCAACACTATATTTAGTGGCTGGTTATTAGCTCCTTTTCTGCTCCCTTTCCCGGATAGCCCAAGTACCTTCGGGCAGGCTGTGATGGCCTGAAGTCCATTATTAGCCCAAGAACCATCGGGCAGGGTGTTGTGGTGGTTGGCCAGGTGTGTGCGGCAGGTGGTTTCCCAAGTGTCTTCGGGATGAGGCCCAGGTGTTTTCGGGCGTGGCAGTGGATCCTTTAGCCCAGGTGTCTTCGGGCGTAGCGGTGGTTGTTCTGGCCTAGGTGTTTGCAGGCATGGTTACTTGTGACAGTTGAGGCCCAGGTGTGTGCGGGCGGGATTTGGCAGTGGGACTGCGTGTGGTTGTGGCCCAGGTGTGTGCAGGCGGGATTTGGCAGTGGGACTGCGTGTGGTTGTGGCCCAGGTGTGTGCGGGCGGGATTTGGCAGTGGGACTGCGTGTGGTTGTGGCCCAGGTGTGTGCGGGCGGGTGTGGCAGTGGGACTGCGGTGAGAATGGCGGGATTGGTCCGATGCGTAGGATGTCTCAATAACCAGTGGGGAAGTGGCGCGGGGTACCCAAACGTCGATGTTCTCTTATTATATATATTACTTGACTTGCGTTATTTGGGAAGTGAGCCTTGGTGAGGCCTGGGATGGATAGTTTGCCTTGTTAGTTGTTTGGTTTACTCTTTTCTCACGGGGCTTTAGTACGTTCCCCCACTTGTGCACGAGAGTCTTGGTTTTTCCTACTGAGTGTACTTGTATGCTCACCCTACGTATATAAAACTGCTTTCAGGTTTCCGGGAGGACTTCGGGGATCACGCAGGACCTTACTAGCTCGGACTTTTGGAGCAGTTGCAGTTGTTCCTCTTTTCTTTTTGGTACTCACCTTGTAGTCATCTTTTTGCACTTTGTGGCTTTTACTTTTGAAACATGCATGTGGGAATGGTTTACTTTGGGCTTTACTTTTCTTTCTACCTTGGTGTTGTTGGGTTTTCTCCTCCTTATCTTTCGATCCTATAAAATAAAAAGGGTAATGCCTTCCATTTGCGAGAATTTCCTATACCCTTGGTGCTAGTCGCCACTCTGGGACCTATTGAAGGCGGGTTTCGGGGGTCATTATCTCTCCTTCAACTTAAAGAAGGAAGGGCCTGGCAATCTGCTGACCCTTCCCTCCTTTTGGTGAAGGCAGGTCGTGACAGTGGATCACAACTGCCACCTCCTGGAGCATCTCTTAATAAAAAAATTAAAAATTGTTAATCTTATCACTTATATCCACCAAAAAACATAAAATTCTTCAGTTTAAAAAACTTTCAAATTCCAAAAAAAATATCTCCCCTTATTGAAATAAAATAATTCTTAAAAATATGGTTTTCACTGTTAAATTAACATATTTAATCAGACATAATAACTATATTTTTTTCATTTCATCGTGAATTTCATTATTAGTAAGGAATAATATTACCTACTAGCAATTCATTTGATATTATTTCCATATTATGAATTTTTGATAATTTTAAGTTGATTTGATGAGTTTAAGAGGACCAAAAAATATCATGGTACAAAAGACATATCAGTGAATGCATATTTTAGAATAATAATACATTAAAATTATACCATATTTAATTTCCATTAAAATAGTACTATAATGAAATTTACATTGATTTAGGAACTATTGGTTGATTTAATGAAGATAAAATTTCATTTTGGTGAAGACATTTCATATTTAGAAATCACATACCATTAGAATAGAAAATATGTTGAAGATGATCATGCCACAATAATAGTGTCTTAATATATAAAGTCACATAGAATATCTCAAGTTACAATATAACACCCATTGATGTATTACATATGAGATATACAGATAATGAATTCAAGACAAGCACAAAAATATAATTGGATTACACCATAATTTGTAATGATTCGTTGATAGATATAAATATATAAAATTATTATAGTGAAAGTTAAAAAAGAATTTCGTAATATCCTAGAAATAGAAATTTAAAGAATGTATAATGAATGGTCACTAGAAAACCCCACTAGTGCAGAAAACATTTTTTACGTCGGTTATATATAACCGATGTGATAATATGTGAAACGTGGTTTTTTATGTCGGTTATTTTATAACCGACGTAAAAAATGCGGCGAGTATATTTTTTACGTCGGTTATTTTAATAACCGACGTTACAAATCGCGCGCGTTCGTTTTTTACGTCGGTTATAAATTAACCGACGTAAAAAACCAAAGTGCGGGGTTTATTACGTCGGTTATTTGATAACCAACGTAAAAAACGAGATATCTACGAGTTTTTTACGTTGGTTATTTTATAACCGACGTAATAAATGCGACTTTTGAGGCATTTTTTATGTCGATTATTTTATAACCGACGTAACAAAACAACCCACAGAAGTTTTTTACATCGGTTATGCAATAACCGACGTAAAAAACTGTGATTTCTGAAGTATTTTTTACGTCGATTATTCTATAACCGACGTAAAAAACAAACACGCAGATTTTTTTACGTTGGTTATAAAATAATCGACGTAAAAAAAGCCGTATCTGATACATTTATAACATCGGTTATTGTAATAACCGACGTTATAAATGTAAAAAAACAGTTTATAACGTTAGTTATTAAATAACCGACGTTATAAAACATTTAAAAAATTAATAAGCCCCCGTGGATTTTCATTTACGATTTTTCGATCGACAGTCCGACGGCTCGTCTCTCTCGCGCGGTAAACCCTAATCGGCTCGTCGATCTCGCTGCGTTAAACTCGTTTTGCCTTCATCGTTTATCATCTTTACTCTCCTCGGATCTATCATCTCAACTCGCAACACTCAAGTAAGCCTTCCACGAATTTATTTCGTTCGTTTTTTTCCCGGATAGTCTATATTTATGTTTTGCGATTTTTGTGTTTAAACTAGGTAAGATTCTTCCATTTCAAACCCTCTTACCTTTTTTTTCCATCATCATCTTATTTATCATCCTCAGATCTATTAGATCGACTCACAATATTCACGTAAGCCTCAACTACTTCTATTTAGTTTGTTTTTGTTTCGCGAATGCCCGACATTGATGGTAATTTTTGTTGTCATTGACAACTAATGATATCATTCACCTATATTACTGCATAGAATGGTTATTGATTAAATGTACGAATTCGGAAATGATATTTCATGTGTTGTTGTTTCTTATGTTTATTATCTTTTATATGAGAATCTATTAGACATATAATGTAATGCTTGTTGAACTCTATGGCCCTTCGATGCATCGCCATGTCTCATGATTCCAAATAAAAATGGGTTCTACTAAGGGCTTACCCTAGTATTTTTTGAGGCCTTGGCCAAGGCCTTGACAATATGTTTAAGATTTCTAGAATTATCCATTACCTCATTATGATATTAGATATTGAGAAAACTTGTGATCATTTGACTAGTTGAATATCATTGGTTATTTTTAATTATCATACGATCATTTAAGTATCCATATTTAATAATATTTAATTCCATCTATTTCATGCTGAAGTATATATTAAATGCACGTGTTTTTAGTTGTTCATCATACCTAGTTTTTATATGTAAACCATTGTTTGGGGGGTTGTCCGGGGGGTGGGGGGCTATCCAGAGGGTTGGGGGTGTCCAGGGGGTGTCCAAGGGGGTGGGTGGGTGGGTGTGGGGGGCTGTCCAAGGGGGTGGAGCCTGTCCAGAGGGTTTTGGGGTTTGTCCGGGGGGTGTCCAAGGGGGTCGGGGGTGGGGGTGGTCTCCAAGAGGGGTGGGGGTGCTGTCTGGAGGGGTGGGGTGCTGTCCAGGGGGTGAGGGGCTGTCCAAGGGGGTGGGTGAGTGTCCGGGGGGGTGTCCATGGGGGTGGGTGGGTGTGGGGGGCTGTCCAAGGGGGTGGGGGCCTATCTAGAGGGTTTTGGGGGTTGTCCGGGGGGTGGGGGGGCTGTCCAGAGGGTTGGGGGGTGTCCAGGGGGGTGTCCAAGGGGGTAGGGGGTGGGGGGTGGTGTCCAGGAGGGGTGGGAGGTGCTGTCGAGAGGGGTGGGGGGCTGTCCAGGGGGTGGGGGGGGGGGGGGGGCTGTCCAGAGGGTTGGGGGGTGTCCGGGGGGGGGTGTCCAAGGGGGTGGGTGGGTGTGGGTGGTTGTCCATGGAGGTGGGGGCCTATCCAGAGGGTTTTGGGGGTTGTCTGGGGGGTGGGGGGGGGGGGGGGGTTGGCTGGGGGTGGGGGGGGGGGGGTTGTCCAGAGGGTTGGGGGGTGTCCAGGGGGTGTCCAAGGGGGTAGGGGGTGGGGGGTGGTGTCCAGGAGGGGTGGGAGGTGCTGTCGAGAGGGGTGAGGGCTGTCTAGGGGGTGGGGGCTGTCCAGAGGGTTGGGGGTGTCCGGGGGGGGGTCTCCAAGGGGGTGGGTGGGTGTGGGTGGCTGTCCACGGGGGTGGGGGCCTGTCCAGAGGGTTTTGGGGGTTGTTCGGGGGTGGGGGGCTGTCCAGGGGGTTGGGGGGTGTCCAGGGGGGTGTCCAAGGGGGTGGGGGTGGGGGTGGTGTCCAGAAGGGGTGGGGGTGCTGTCTAGAGGGGTGGGGGCTGTACAGGGGGTGGGGGGGCTGCCCAGAGGGTTGGGGGGTGTCCAGGGGGGGTCCAAGGGGGTGGGTAGGTGTGGGGGGCTGTCCAAGGGGGTGTGTGGGTGTGGGGGGCTGTCCAAGGGGGTGGGGCATGTCCAGAGTGTTTTGGGGGTTGTCTGGGGGATGGGGGGTGATTCTCAGGTTTACTCCATTTTCTCCAATTTTCTATCAACCATGTAGGCGCCATGGTTTTCTTTGATTCAATGGAATTTAAAACTGTTATATCTAAATATATTTTGTTTTAAAAATAATATTCAAGCACATTTTTTTAAATACCCATAGATTTGTTTTATATTTCAAAATTGTTTTACATTCAAATTATGATTTTTTTTCATATAAACATATATTTGTCTTATCTTAAAAATATATATATATTTGATATTTTTTATAGGTAATAATGAGTCGAAGTTGGATTATAGCACATCGAATGAGAAATGAATATGAGGAAGGTGTTGACGCCTTTTTGGAATTTTCTAAACGAAATGTTCTAAGTAGTGACATTTTTTTCTGTCCATGCCTGAAATGTTTGAATATGAAGAAGTTGAAAAGTAGAGAGATAAAAGATCATCTGATTTGTCATGGTTTTAATCCGAGTTACAACCCTTGGATTTGGCATGGTGAAACTGGACGGAATGTCACTGATGATGATGATTCGCAAGATGGTAACTCCGATGGAATTGAAGAAATGATTCACGATATCGTAGCAGAACAAATTGAGATAGAACCAACAGTTGCGCGTCTATATGGTGATGCTGAAAAACCATTATATCCTGGTTGTACAGATTTTACGGTTTTGTCGGCAGTGTTAAGATTGATTAACCTGAAGGTGAAACATGGATGGAGTGACATAAGATTTACAGAGCTGCTATAATTGATGAAATACATTCTTCCAAAAGATAACGATCTTCCAGATTCACATTACAAGGCCAAGAAAATATTATGCCCGATGGGATTGGGATACAAGAAAATACATGCCTGTCCGAATGACTGCATTATATATAGGAAGGAATATTAATTTCTGTCAGAGTGTCCTAAATGTGGGACATCACGGTATAAGGTGAAAGAAAAATCACAGGCTGATGTAGAGATTACAAAGCTCCCTTCAAAGGTATTTTGGTATCTTCCTATAATTCATCGTTTCAAACGTTTATTTGCTAATTCACATGATGAAAAAAGGTTAAGATGACATGCTGATGAGCAGGTATATGATGGAAAAATACGTCATCCAGCTGATTTTCCACAATGGAAGAAAATTTATGTGCAGTATTCTACATTTGGAAATGAAATTAGAAATCTCAGACTAGGGTTGTGCACAGATGGAATGAATCCATACCGAACCCTCAGTAGCACACATAGTTCATGGCCTGTTTTATTGGTAATTTACAACCTCTCTCCTGAAGTTTGTATGAAGCGCAAATATGTCATGTTGAGTATAATGATCTCTGGTCCAAAACAACCCGACAATGATATTGATGTTTACTTGTCACCGTTGATTGATGATTTGAAACTGTTATGGGATAATGGTATTAGGGTGTATGATTCTTATAAAATGGAATATTTTCAACTGCATGTAGTGCTTCTGTTCACTATAAATGACTTCCCAGCATATGGAAATTTGTCTGGATACAGTGTTAAAGGGTATAAATCATGTCCAATTTGAGAACAACAGACGTCATATTGTTAATTGCATCATGGGAGGAAAATAATGTACATGGGTCATCGAAAGTTTTTGCCTATGGATCACCCTTATAGAAGACTAAAAAAGGCATTCAATGGCTCACAAGAATTTGATACTTCTCCAAAAACTTTATCCCCTGATCTGTATTTTGAGAGGGTGAAAAACCTTGATGTGACATTGGGAAAGACACAGAAATCTGGTAATGATAGACATATTTGGAAGAAAAGGTCAATATTTTTTGAGCTACCATATTGGAGGTATCATGAAGTTAAACATAATATTGATGTCATGCACGTGGAGAAGAATATCTGTTATTGTTTGATTGGAACATTGTTAGATATTAAAGGAAAGACAAAAGATGGGTTGAATGAAAGATTAAACTTACTATCAATGGGAATACATTTGGAGTTAGCTCCCAATCCTAAAGGATGACGAAAATTTCTTCCCCCGGCTTGTCATACATTATCAAAGAGGGAGAAAATTAGCTTTTGTCAGTGTCTTCATGATATCAAAGTGCCTCAAGGTTATTCTTCAAATGTAAAAAATTTTGTCTCATTGAAGGACTTGAAGTTGATAGGTATGAAATCACATGATTGTCACGTCATGATGCAACAAATTCTACCAGTTGCATTACGTGGAATATTTCCCATTCGTTTCAGAAAGACTATAATGAAATTGTGTTATTTTTTCAATTCAATTTGTATCAAGGCGATTGATGTGAATTCTTTGAACATTTTGGAAAAGGATGCAATTTTTATACTTTGTCAATTGAAAATGTATTTTCCTCCAACTTTTTTTGATATAATGGTGCATTTAATGATACATCTGGTTCGAGAAATAAATCTTTTTGGACCAGTATATCTTTGTTGGATGTACCCTTTTGAAAGGTATATGAAAATATTAAAGGGGTATGTTAAAAATCCATATCGACCTGAAGCCTCCATTATTGAAAAGTATATTTCTGAGGAGGTAGCAGAGTTTTGTACGAGCTACTTAGATGCAGCGCACCACATAGGTTTGCCTCCATCTCGCTATGAACGAGTTAATAATGAGGGAAAAGGGATTTGTGGCTTGAAAGTCAAATCATTGTTAGTTGAACAGATGAAGAAGTTAGAATCATACATCTTGAATAACATAGCTGATGCTCAACCATATATCACATTACATATTAATGAGTTGAAACAACGTCATCCAAAGAAGAAAGAAATGTGGATTTTGAATGAGCACAACAAAATTTTTTTGTCATGGATTAAAAAGACTTTGCTTGGTAGATCAGATGTATCAGAGACATTAAAATGGATAGTGGGTGGTCCATGTTTAAATGTGATAACAAGGTCTGGTTATGAAATTAATGGCTATACATTTCATACGAAAGCTCAGGACAACATAAGTGCAGTTTAGAATAGTGGTGTATTGGTGTTTGCAGAAGCAATGCATTTTTTGAGTGCTAAGGACAAAAACCCAATTTCTGCATTAAGTACATATTATGGAGTGATTGAAGACATATGGGAGGTTGATTACTTTAAAATTAAAGTTCTTGTTTTTAACTGTAAACGGTTTATCAGTAACAACAATGCCAGACACGATGAATTTGGAATGACACTTGTTAATCTGAATAGATTGGAAGACACAACTGATTATTTTATAATGGCAACACATGCAAAACAAATTTTCTATATAGTATATCAATCAGATATGCAGTGGGCTGTTTTTTTACAAGGGAAAAAACAATATGTTGGTGATGATGAACTTGATGAAGATGCTGATTTATGTAAGATCCCTACTTCCATGGAAAGATTAACAGAACATAATGATGAGCATGTTGAAGACATGGTTTGTGCCATAAGGAATGATCACGACGAAGGAATTTGGGAAAACAATCCTTTTTTACATTCCTAAAATTACAGGTAACATATGTTTATTTCTTGTTTACATTTATTTTTTTCATAAATGTTAGATATTATAAGTTTTTTATTTATTAAAACATGTTTTAAAACAAAATATGTATAAGTTTTTGTTTGTTTTAAGTTTGTTTAGTTTACTTTATCATGTTTATAACCATTACATGAATTATATATCAATGATTTTTGTTCAGTGACAATTACTTTACCATGTTTACCAGGTTTACCATGTTTACCATGTTTACCATCTTGACCATCTTTACCATCTTTACCATCTTTACCATTGTTTAACATGCTTACCATATTACCAATGTTTACTATTACGTAACTTAGTACACATTTCTATTTTATGATTACAGTAGTATTAAAATATTTGAATTTGTATATTTGTGAACTAACATTTGTTTTTTTGATTTGAAGGATAATGACAGATCATTCAGTTGATCAACCACATGATTCTGGAGATGAGAATATTGGTCATACCTCTGGGGATGAACATTCACATGCTCCTATTACGACAAAGAGTTCAAAGGTTGGTAAACGTGGGTGCACACGTTTACCAAAATTATCACTTGCCCGTACGCAGGATTAGAGGATAGTCGTTGAGTTTGATGATGATGATATTCCTAGAGGTCTGAATGCAAAATATTTTAAGAGTTTTGTAGCAACTCAGGCTAAGAGCAAAGTAAGCATTCTGTATGATGACTGGAGAAGTGTGGATAAAGCGATAATATCTTAGTTGTGGGAGATGATTTTGGTAAGATATTTTGTTATTGTTTGACTATTCTTTTAATGTTTTTAGTATATATAATATGTTTAACCTCTTCTTTATCAGATGGAATTTGATATTCCTGACACTGGAGGAGTCAGGAAGAAATGCTTATCGTTGGCTGCCAGGAGATGGAGGGATTTCAAATCAACCCGCTCATCTGATTTCATTTATGGTCATAGGAGTCATGAAAATCCATGTTGTATATATCCTTTTATAGATGAAGACACATGGAGACAGTTTTTTGAAAGTAGAAGAAAAGAGTCATTTTTGGTAAGGGCAATGTAAACTTTTATAAGCTTTCTTATATAAATGATCTTATTAATGTTTTGTTAATTATTTCTTATTCTTAATTTACAGCAAACAAGGAAAGCTCATCAGGAGATCCAATCTAAAAATGTATACCCTCATAGTTTATCTCGGGGAGGGTATGCATTTTTTGAAGAACAAATGATGGCGGAAAAATTTCAACAACTAAGAGCTGAGTCTTCAAGCTCTGGAGAGGTGGCCCCTCTATCCCCTCTATCTAGAAATGAAAAATGGAAGAGAGCTCGGAAGGGAAAAAAGGGAAATATCTTTCGGAAGAATCGAGAATCATAGCTGAGAGGATTGTAAGATATCTATTTTATTTATTTAAGTTAACTATTTTCTTCATATAATTTCAATCATTACAGAAATGTTCAATTAATTAATACAGGACTCTCTTGAGGAGAAGAGTTCACAGGGGACATTTACAGCTACTGGGAGGGAATATATTTTATCTGTAGCATTGGGAAGGCCCGAACATCCTAGTCGTGTAAGAGGATATTTGGCAGGTGTATCGGTGAGAAAAGTGTTTCCACGTTCTTCAACTTCTAACATTGAGGGGGTTTATAAAAAAAAATAGAATCCTTGGAGGCTGAAGTTCATAATATTAATGAGACAATGGAGGGAAAGAATAGAGCGTCGGTGTAGTCTATGTTTGCAGACATGCAAAGACAATTTCAGACAGCAGCTCCCACTCCTCCACCTCCCCCTGCAGACCCCATTATTTATCCTCCACCTCCACCAGTAGATCCCACTCCCCCACCTCAGCCTGCAGACCCCATTTTTTATCCTACTCCTCTGTCGTAGCTTCCTACTTATTGCGAGTTGTATGTTGATGATTCTCAACATCATATAGTAGCATATAGGTTAGTATATTGTATAGGAGATACAGTTCATCATCAACAATTAGAGTTATAGAATCAGAGGGTCACTGTACAAGATATTATAGATAGATCAGCTCAGGTACCATTACCTACAGATGAGGTGGCGACAGTTGGACATAGTATCGACCATTTTTTAATTTGTCCATCCAGACTTCTTCGACTCATTACCATAGAGGTATGAATGTTGTATCTTTTATTTTATTTTATTTATTAAAGTTGTTTTATCATTTGAAAAATAATATATTTTTCAATTTATTTATACAGGAATACTTCAAAGGTAAAGAAATACTGTATAGACAACAATAAAGAAAAATGGCTATGACATCAGATATAGATTCTAGTAGTCTTGACTGATTGTCAAGATATTCAAATTTGTTGGTGGGTTGTTATGAGTTTCCAATGGAAGCTCATGTTTGTGGACATGAAATAAGTGTGGAGATTATGGAAACTGATATCATGGAGCTTGTTACTGGAGATAAGTTGGGCATCAACGTGGAGCAAATTTTTTCCATGTAAGTCTTAACACCTTTTCCCTGCGTTATATTTATTAAAAATGTATACTTATGTATGTTTTGTATTAGGTATATTTATAAAATTTGTGAGAGGAATGAGCTAACAGATGTATATGGATTCATGGACCTTCAATTGATTTCCCCTGAAGCATGTGCATTGAATGAGGAACAAAGAATGGTTTATATTGCTGAAAGACTTGAAAATATTATAGTCACACAATGTTGGATGATGCCTTTTTGTGAGAGGTATGAAACACATATCTCTCAAAGAGTTAATTATCTTTTAACATAAAAAACAAGTAATGTTAAATTTCCTTTTATCAGTGATCATTGGATGTTAGGGGTTTTTTTCCCAAGGGAGAAAACACTTTATTGGATATGCTCTGTCCCTGATGATGTGCGGGAAAGTTTTAAGAATATATTGGAAAAGTAAGTTTAAATTTCTCAATATTTTTATATATTATAATGAATTTTAAATTTACCCCATTCGTATTATTTTCTAATAGTGCATGGGCCTACTTTTGAAAAAACACAAAGAAAAGGAGTGAAAAGATCAAATATGTAAATGCGAAGGTAAATATCCATTTATAATTTGTACTTTTTGATTTATTACATAAAAATAATATATTTAATTTACACTCATTCAAACAGAATTTTCATGAACAACAAGGCTTCATCGAATGCAGATATTATATGTTAAGATTTATGTATGAAATAATAACAATTGGGACAGTTGTGAATTTTGACCTGGTAAGATTTCCTCTTAAACTTTGCCATAATATTTCAATTTTATTTATTCATTATACACGTCAACTACTATCCTTTTTATTTGTATCTTTTTGATGACCCTCAACCCTATACTATTGAAGACATCAAACACTTACAAGTGGAGTGGTCAAATTATTTTACAGGTTTGATTGAATTTTAGTTGTTTGTAATGTAAAATGTAATTTTGAATATTGTCGTTGTAATTGTATATTTGGTAGTCATTTAGGTTGGATTTAGTTTTTTTGAAGTTGACAGCGTAAGTTTTGAATGTTATATATGTGAATGTTTAATTTTTCTCTACTTCTTGTTTTGGTCTACTTATGATGGTTTTTCTGGTATGGATTCTGGTCTGGGGGGGGAGGGGTTCCAAGGGTGTGGGGGGTGTTCAGTGGGGTGGGGGGTGTCTAGGGGTCTGGGAGGGCTGTCCGATGGGGTGGGGGGGGGCAGTCCAGGGGGGTGGGAGGGTTGTCCAGGGGTGTGGGAGGGCTGTCGAGGGGTGTGGGAGTGTTGTCCAGGGGGTGGGGGGTATACATGAGGGTGGGGGGGGGGGTTGTCCAGGGGTGTGGTAGGGGCTCCAATGGGGTGGGGGAGGGCTGTCCATGGTGTGGGGGGGGGGGGGGGGTATACATGAGGGTGGGGGGTTGTCCCGGGGTGTTTGGAGCTGTCCAGGGGGTCATGGGCAGTCCATGGGTGTGGTGGGGGCTGTCAAGTGGGGTGAGGGGGTGCTGTTCAGGAGGGTGGGGGGGGGGGGGGGGGGGTTGTCGAGGGGTGTTTGGGGTTGTCCAGGGGGTCGGGGGGGGGGGGGGGCAGTCCAGGGGTGTGGT
This sequence comes from Viscum album, assembly GCA_963277665.1. Taxonomy (NCBI): domain Eukaryota; kingdom Viridiplantae; phylum Streptophyta; class Magnoliopsida; order Santalales; family Viscaceae; genus Viscum; species Viscum album. Next base: position 1,570,631,844 of record OY728150.1, on the reverse strand, counting down.
GGGGGCTCCAATGGGGTGGGGTCTGTCAAGTGGGGTGAGGGGGTGATGTTCAGGAGGGTGGGGAGGGCTGTCCAGGGTTGTCCCGGGGTGTTTGGAGCTGTCCATGGGTGTTTGGGGCTGTCCAGGGGTGTGGTGGGGGCTCCAATGGGGTGGGGGAGGGCTGTCCATGGGGGTTCTAATTGGGTGGGGGAGGGCTGTCCAGGGTGTGGGGGTATACATGAGGGTGGGGGGGTTGTACCAGGGTGTTTGGAGCTATCCAGGGGGTCAGGGGGTAGTCCAGGGGTGTGGTGGGGGCTGTCAAGTTGAGTGAGGGGGTGAGGGGGTGCTATTCAGGAGGGTGGGGGGGGGGGGTTGTCGAGGGGTGTTTGGGGCTGTCCAGGGGGTCGGGGGGCAGTCCAGGGGTGTTTTGGGGGCTCCAATGGGGTGGGGGATGTCAAGTGGGGTGAGGGGGTGCTGTTCAGGAGGGTGGGGGGTTGTCGAGGGGTGTTTGGGGCTGTCCAGGGGGTCGGGGGGCAGTCCAGGGGTGTGGTGGGGGCTCCAATGGGGTGGGGGCTATCAAGTGGGGTGAGGGGGTGCTGTTCAGGAGGGTGGGGGGATGTTGAGGGGTGTTTGGGGATATCCAGGGGGTCGGGGGGAAATCCAAGGGTGTGGTGGGGGCTCCAATGGGGTGGGGGAGGGCTGTCCAGGGGGTATACATGAGGGTGGGGGCTGTCAAGTGGGGGTAAGTTTTATATGTTATCAATGTAAATGCTTAAATTTTCTTTAGTTCTTGTTTTGATCTCCTTATGTTTTTGTGGTACGATTTCTTGATTTGGTTTCTGGTTGATTCTGGGGGAGAGCAGAGGACTACATTCAATTTTTTTTAAAAAAAAATTGGCTTCCACGTCGGTTATTTTATAACCGACGTGATAAAGATATCGGGAAGGGTTTATCACATTGATTATTTCATAACCGACATGATAAAAGGCCTGGGAAATGGTTTATCACGTCGGTTATTAAATAACCGACTTGATAAAAGGCCTGGGAAATGGTTTATCATGTCAGTTATTTAATAACCGACGTGATAAACCATTTCCCAGGCCTTTTATCACGTCAGTTATTTATTAACCGACGTGATAAACCCCCCGGACTAGTTTAGAACATCGATTATTATATAACCGACGTGATAAACCATCTCCTAGGAGTTTATCACATTGGTTAATTAATAACCGATGTGATAAATTGGGGGGCCGGGTTTATAACATCGGTTATTATATAACCGACATGATAAACCCCCCAGTTTATTACAACGGTTATATAATAACCGACGTTATAAACCCCACCCCCCTGGTTTTTTCACATCGGTTATTAATTAACCGACGTGATAAACATCGCGATGTTATGTGTTTTATGTCGGTTTTTAAATAACCGACGTAAAAAATGTTATTTATAACGTCATCCGTATTAACGTCGGCTAAAAACCGACGTAAAAAATGAAAAATAACCGACGTAAAAAATGTTTTCTGCACTAGTGCCCATAGGTAGATCTAGGGGATATATTAATTAAATAAAAACAAGTAACATTACACCGTGATTTATAAAGTCATATAAATTTTCCATATTTTAAATAATTTGAGTACTTATGGAGCCATTAGATATAACTAAATTTCAAGATAGACCTATGATCCTGATAATATTCATGTTTAAAATATATATTAAGAGAATTATATAAATTCCCTTTCATACTCTAAATTATCTTTTATTGTTTAAATAATGTCTTTTATACCACATATAATCAAATGTAGAATAATATTTGATTAAATAACAATTAGGATTGAGTAGTCACCTAAGTGGATGTAAATTTATGTACTCGAGGTTCAGTCTACTTTGGTGATTTAGTTTTCATGTGAAGTAATTGTGGTTTATTTCATATTTTATAATAAATAAAAATTTTATGTTGTTCACAAATTCATTCATTGATAGAAGTGATTTTTATTGAGGAAATATAATATAATAGAGAGATTTAGAATATCCCAATTGCCTTTATTAATGATTTATTAATCATATTTGGTTTTATATTATTTTAACAAGATTTGTTACTTTTTTTAATGAAATGAATGAATTTTATTGTATAAACTGAATTTCATCAAATGGAAGCTTGTTTCTGAAATAATTTAGTAACTACTCGACTAATTCAAATTCTAGTATGATTGAAATAACACTATTATAAAATCTAACTGTTAAAATTAATTTTACATCTCTATATTATCATACGAATGAATTACTATTATATATTTGTTTCGCTTTCATATTATGATATAAATTAATATATTGGTCAGTTTAAAATTGAATCATTTTTATATACTGTGTTTTTTATATATTATTTTCTCAGTGGATCAAACATTCACTAGTTAATAACATGTTTTCAGTAATGAATTGTGGTTATAAAACATAATTTTTTAAACATGTAAACTTATTTTACGAGATATGATGAATATTATGAGTGAATGGTGTTTTTTGGTTCATTTTGGTGGGAAATGGTACTAAAAATAGTAATCTAGCAGTTAATTATATCTGGTTGTTTCAAACCATTATTTATTTTTAAATTTTATTTATTTTTTATTCACATGCATTCTTATTTTTTCTCCTATAAGTTGAAATAGTAAAATTTGATCATGAATGTATTGATCAAATATATCTTATAATTTCAAAAAAATTATACTGAAAGAAACCAATTGAGATATATCTATTTAGTATTTAATAATCATTCATGTATAAGTGAAACACCATTTTCCAGAATGATATTTAAAATAGAATGATCTTTGTTGATGCATCATGGTTATATCAAGACATGAAAATAAAAAATATTAGAATACCATTGATTGAGGGAGATATTTTTATAATTAAATGATTTATAATTCAAGGAAAAAACACTAAGATAAGACTATTCATTACAAAATAATCCAAAAATCGCCCTATTTTGTGGAATGTAATATGAGGAACCATAGAGAACCTGATTGAATATAATGGAACTTTGTGACTTCGTTATCTAAAGTAGAGTATTTGATTATTCAATAAGTATTAGAATTATTACATTCAGAATATTGGTAGATTCGGTGGATTGAATAATAGGACTGCCATCTAGGTTAATAATAACACATATGAAATTATATGGGAATTTCAATAGTTGTTCTTCTGGCCCTATAAAATTTTAAAACATTATAATTAAATCCAAAACTTCACAAAATGGGAATGAGAATCTACCTTTTTATCCCAGTATAACTTTTGGATGATTCGATGGATATAACCACCCAATGCATAAATTAATTTGATAAAGTTTTAAATCATATTATTTATATTATGAAATTTGAAGAGTAATTGTAGATGTCGCAACATTAAGAAAACTCATGATAAAGAGACCATAAACTCTTTTGGAAATAAATGATGAATAATTGAGTAATAGGATTTAGTTGAAATGATTATGCGGCCCACCTAAGACGATCTTTAAAAAGAGTGGAGGATAATAACATGTTATATGTCTATATTTAAACTATTTTAATGCAATTAGAGGAATTGTAAGCTATTGAATTTAATAAAGTTAAGATTTATCCATATTCACAAAATTTATATGTAACTTATTAATGAAAACACCACCTTCATGATTTCAATGTTATAAGTGAGGATTAAAAATTTGGTTATCTGTGATTTTTTCTGTAAAATCAACCATAATATGTATTTATAAACGAATTTGGATAGACATCTAGTCATGTTTCCTAAAATAAAAGGTTGAAAAAAATGGAACTAATTTTTTTTCATAATTATATAAGTAAAACTCAGGTTTTTCCTTGTATAAGAATCAACCTAATTTTTTTCATAAAATTCATACAATAATAGACATATGTTATATAACAATATCCCTCACCAAAGCAATTCTATGAATAATGAAAAGAATATTTACCCACCTTTTAGATGGTTCTATGTCTATACATCCTGAAAAACATGAATTATTTTTTATAATATAGAGGAAAATAATAATAATCATTATATAAAATTAAGAAAATAACAATAAACCATATGTATATTTGAGTAGCATTAGGGACATGGATCTGTAACTCTTTTTTAGAGACCAATGTACATGCTCTAAATTAATATCGATGTTATCAGGGAGTAAGAATAATCTAATTCACTAAGTGATGTATTTGAATTTATATAGATGTAAACCACAAATAATACTAAGGATCAAAATGATATAAGCAAAGGATGCGAGTAGAGAAAAAGATAATTAATATAATGAAATAATATGGGTTGAGGGAAAATCTTAAAGGAATGATAAGGGTGGTTTTATGATAAATGATCCTCATCCTTATCATTCATTAAATACTATCCCAAGGAGTATATATTGAGGAATCGTTGAACAAAAATATAATAAATTAATATAAGTGTCAAGAAAATTTACAACAACATTGAATTTGAAATGTAAATCACTTGTATACATATATATGATAGGTATCTCAAGAAATCATATAAATCATGATAATTTTTTGGATTTTTTATTAAATAATAACATATAAAATATAAATATAGTGTCTTATTAAATAATGAGTATAATGTCAAAGTAGTTGTACAAGATTTAATGGATTTGTTTCTTACCATTAATTTAATAAATTAAGAAACCACCTTAATTATATCTGAAGAAACAGCAATGAAAACAATGTTATTTTTTCATGGGATAAGGAAGACGATTTTTTTTAGACTAATAATGTTGACCTATCTAACATAACCACAATACCTAAATATTTAAATGTTAAAAAAGCCCATATTTACACTTTATTGATTATTTCAGGTATTTACGATATTATACATTCTCATTTCACTAATAATTTATAATTGAAAATAATGTATAAAATTATCAAGACACACTTATAAGGGGTTAACACCTACAATAAAGAAAATAATAGTGAAGGATTTTTTGAATATCATAAATAAAAATATAATCTACATTATATTTAATATGGATGGGAATTAAACCTCCAATTCATTCCAAATAGTGGTTTGTTGATATTTTTTAACTTGTATGATTAAGTGATATCTCCATTAATGTTAATAAACTATTGAGTTTTAATTAGTCATATAAATCTAAAAAATTCAACCAGGAATGATCACTCCATCAAACTATTCATTGATGTAATGTTAAAGAAATTATATACGAATTAGTAAAAAAATTATTCATAATAGATAATATGACTATAATTAAATTTATATTACTCTTGATGGATATTGTATGGCTATATTCATAAGTCATTATAAAATATTGTAATTTTGTTGGATGTTTTTTAGAAATATATAATGCTCTCACTACATAATGATGGTGCATGTAATTTTTCACTCATTATATGATATGAATTTTATAATATAGTTATCGATGGATTTGTTATTTATGTAGGATAATTAATGTATTATTTATGAATCCATATATTATGATGGAATTAAGTAAGGAAATATCTCTTATAAGGTATTTGTGTATGTGTTAATTTATGGCTTAAAATTGTATTAGGATTTGTAGTATAGTTATAAGGGATGTAAAATAAAATGATATTAAAATGATTAATACAATAAGGAAATTGTGAAATCCCTCAAAACAATTATGTATATGTATATATATTAATTCCATGCAATTTTTTATTATAGATTTTTCAATTGTTTTTTCAAAATTTCTATATCCCTCCCTCGATTCATTGAAAATGATGTTAAATTTTTTATTGATTAAAATGAAAAAAACATAAATATTTTCAAACCAATTACACTTATATATAAAATTATTAACAACTTTTTGGTTTAGTGTTCAGATAGAGTGTTGAAATGTTTTTACTAAATCGCTAATATTGGAATCAAACATATAGAGATGATATTATATTAAATCACCACTATGAATGAACTAGTTTTATAATTGAGAAATTTTAAAATCTTAGAAACTATAATTTAATCTATTAAGTGGTTGTTTCAACTACATATTGATTGAAAAAAGTCACGTTCAATGTAAATGATGTGAATTAGTACTTTAAATAGGGATCATGATAATCTTGGAGTTCGAAAATGAACTCAAGATAATTTTTTTAAATTATATAGTTAAACATCTATCAGGGATATAGATATTAACATTTAATTAGTGATCATTAAAAGGATAGTAATGATGAATTTCAAGATGATAATTTATTTGTATCTTTGTTGAAAATATGACTTTATATTACAGGCATTGATAAATATCTAGAAAAAGCTACAATATATCAAAAATTTACATATAAGTAAAGTAAAAGTTATTAAATGACGATCAAAATTAATTTTTGAATTATCCAATACTCTTTATGTAATGTATTGATGTGTATATTCATGGATGCTTTCATAAAATTTATATATAAACATTATAAAATTTTATTAATCATCATTAATTAGAATACACTATGGAATGGATTGTAAAAAGGATAATAACAAATAATGTTCATTAATTTTTTTAAATGTCATAAATATGAAATAATCCATGTTGAATTTTTATATGTCTATATTTGAATAAAAAATATTATTAAATGTGATAAAATTTCATATTGACCATTAAGAATTTTGGGAATCAAATTATTAAACCCCTTGAAAATTTATTTCAACAAAATATATATTTTGATGTTTTTTGGAGGATATGGATCTGGAAAAAAAAGGAAAATCCATTTTATTAATAAATAAATAATTACATGAGTCTAAAATGATACATTTTATAAAAATCATTATTCTAAAAAGAAAATATTTCATCATGAACTTCTATAATCTAGATCATTTCACTAGCCTCCACTCCCTTGTTTACAAATCCATCAACCACTAAATTTTCTTCCTAAAAATTATGTCTAATAATGTAATTCATAGAAGAAAAAGATTCTAATAAATTTATGAATCTATCGTTAATCTTCCAAGATAAATAAGAAATTCCCTTTCTGATTTCCTACCCCATAGTGGTCGAGTCACACTCAAGACAAAGATTGAAACATCTGTTTTTTTGAGACACTTCTACTATATTAATGATCCCAATAATTTATGCATCCATAGAAATAATATCTCCACAAGGTCCATAGAGATAGATCAAATCCTTTCATGTATAGTCTCTGAAGATGGTACCATACCCAACAGAACCTGTATTACCTTTTAACGATTCATTTGTATTGAATTTAATCAATCCAGTAAAATAAAAGAACCATAAGACTTATAAAGTACCATGAGGTGGGTGAAAGCTACATAAAATTTAAAAGTGTTTTAGAACAATAAAAAAATTTATGGAGTTTACACAAAATCATTATTTTTCACGACCCCCTCCCACCAAAGATGCCCCTTCTGAGCTGGAAATGGTGAAAGGGAGATAATGACCCCCGAGTCCCGCCTCCAGTAGGCCCCGGAGTGGCGAATAGCACCAAGGGTATGAGTTTTCACAAATATGGGAGGCATTAACCTTTTATTATTTAAGATCGGGAAATAGGATGTGTCAAACACCAAAAGAAAAAGGAACAAGTAAATGAAAATAAACCCAAACCAATCACACATGCATGTTTAAAAAATTCTGAAACAAAGTACAAGTACATGAAAACTCAAAAGTGAAATACCAAAAGAAACAAGAGTACAACAACTGAAACAAATCCAACTGTACCGACTAGTAGGGTCCCGCACGACCCTGGTAGTCCTCCTAGAAACTTGAAAGTAAACGTAGGGTGAGAATACAAGTATACTTAGTAAGGAAACCTAAATCTCTCGTGCACAGGTGGGGAGACATCCTAATGTCCCGTGAGAACAACAGAAAAAACCAAAACCTAGCAAGGAATTCTATCCACCCAACCTCACCAGCCACACTCACCAAAAACACAAAACAACAGGTAGTAGTATATAAGAACAAGAGTATTGGGTACCCCGAACCATTTCCCCCCACTAGCTAGCTGCTCTTCCTAATGACGAACGTCCTGACGCTACCATACTCTTCCTGCCCGTACACACCTAGGCCTCACAAACCACATATCCCACCCGCACACACCTGGGCCTCACAAACCAAAATCACATCCCCGCCCAAACACACCTGGGCCTCATCCCGAAGATTCTTGGGAACAATAAAACTGCCCGAAGAGTCTTGGGCTAAAATCACACCAATCAAAACCTACCCGAAGAGTCTTAGGTGTAAGGTCGCCTCAAGACATCACAACCTATGGAAGAAGAAGCAGGAATGAGCTAGTCACTAAGGGGAAAACACCCTCTCCCATGAAATGGGAGTGTTCGACACTAGGTGCTCAACATGGGTGGGGTGTGACAAAACACAAAGATACAGATGTATATATGTATACCAAACACACAGCCCAACCTATGGCTTCTAAACAGAGAAACTGAGCACGTACCTCAGCACTACTACTACAAATCATGCATGAAACAAACAAACCCAACCCCATTTAGGTTTTCATGTTTCAATAGTATTAGTTTATTAGTTCCTTAACTACTGGGCAATTATCAAACCAGATCAAGAGTTTTGTAGAATAAAACCTTGCCAACCACAAATCAAGTTAGATAGAACACAAGAAACACAAAACCAACCTTTTTATCATCAATCAATACCCATTGATTATTCCTGCGTTTAATTCATTATCGTTCCCCACAGTTCATTTATCAACTTTCCACTTTCTTTTAATATCACAACTCATTACTGCAGCCCTGCTGCCACTATAACCACATCTCCACAACCGTATCACAAAACAAGGCTCATGCCACATCATTGACCCTTTAATATCATTTACCGTAGCCCCTCTTCCCATCCTATTCGTAATAACCTAGGATTCACCCCCCCTTTTCACACACCATGTAACCAATCCAACACCCACATGTTCATTATTCCATTTTGTTCAACCGGGGTGATCACACAAGGGTTCCAGATATTCATTTAATTAGAAAACTTTACGTGATTAAATAATTTCCATATTTCACAAAGTTTCCATCCACAAAACGGTCTTGAAAGATAGGGAAAATTTTAATTGTGCAAGCAAAGGCCCCCAACGACCGTGATTTTCAGTAGGCATAATCCTATTCAATTCACAACATAACAATAGGATAAACAATGATAAACATAACAACTATCCCCATCCATATTCTTTAAGCGAGTTATTATCTTCATTAAACTGGTTCAACTATGTCTCGTGAAAGCAAGAGGACACCCATCCCTTATGATGCACAAATTAGAGAGATGAAGGTAAAATCCCTACCTCAAAGGTTTTTGACGGAACCCACAACGGTCAAGGAATGCTCAAGGAACCCAAGTCTATTCTCTGAAACCCCGCCTTAGATCTCTCCTCCTAGAAAGATCAAGACCAAGACTCATCATATTCGATATCCACACACTTATATCTACCCATAACGGGCGTAGATTTAAGAAACTAAGGGAAGAGAAGGAGTGGATCTAAGAAGATCTAAGAACCCAACAAGAACGATCACATACCTTCAGAAACTGGCTTTGATTTGCGAAGAGAAGCCTCCAGATCACCTCCAAAATGCTTGGGAGAGGTTCTTCTACCTCCAAGGAAGGGTAATCCCGATTTATGGCTGCTTAGGGGCTTAAACGAACCATTTAGAGGCAAAATAGTTCAGATCCACAATTTTAGGATCTATCTTTATGTGCCCGCAAGGTTAGTCCGCACGGTTTAGCAAACCATGCACTAACCGTGCGTTAGCTTCTGCCTCGCAAAACACTCCTCACACGGTTAGTCTGCACGGTTAGCCAAACCGTGCGCTAACCGTGTGTTAGCCACTTCCTCCAACACCAACCTTGCACATTTTGGCTGCATGGTTTAGCCAAACCGTGCGCTAACCGTGCGAAAGCTATTTCCCTTTAGCTCTCCTTAAAAGTCCACCCAAACACACCCCCAAGTCACCTTGATTTCCCAAAACACCTATATCCCCACATTTTCACAAAGGAATGGACCGGAGAGGTCCGAGACATTACATTATTGAAGAGAATTTTCCCTTTTTACAGTAGAAAGAATCTTCACAAGAATAGATTGAAGATTAAACCGAATTCCTTCCTGAATGAACCTGTTTCATATATTCCATAATATGTGAAGAATCTACACACAAGCCAAAATAATCAAGTTTTTTATTTTCTACGTGATTATAAATAGAAAAATAAGCTACCAAGTAATCATAAATAATAAAAAATTTAGATAACCCCAACAGGAATAGGTTAGTCATGGAAGTCCACAAGGTAGAGGCTATATAACAACTAAAAAAGAGATGATAAATTTTATCCTATCGATTATTACACAAAATAAACATTGATAAAATACTAATTGCAATATATTTTAAACAAATTTTAGTGGGAATCTTTGAATGAAATAATCTTCACGAAAGAGTAAAACGGGATGGAGGATTCCAATGTTTTTTGGGGTTCTTTATCCAATTATTATCATGTTCCATAATATTTTTTTGATAAAAATATTATGAATAAAACATCCCATTAACATTTTTTTACAATATAATAATTCCACCCCCACTAATAAAATTGTAATTTATGACTATATCCTTGATATCAGTAGAACATATGTCAATAGGAAATTCAAGTTGATCATTAATAAAAATGTTGGTATCAAAAGTCATGTCATGGGATGAAATATTGTTATGTAGATGGGTTCCAAAACAATTTTACTTCTATAAGTTAAGAGAATAATGAGTGTTAAAAATCCAATGAGAGACAACCATAATAGAGGAATATAAATTATTAATGGAAGGCCAAATAGAGGATTCCAAATAATTGATATTTCTAGATTTATGTTTCTCAAGAAATATTTTTCTTACAAAGTTAATACCTTAAAATTTACCATTAATATGTATGAACAAAAATCTATCTTATAATTAATGATTGAACTTTAGATATTTTTAATACCTAACCCTCCATAATTAATTGTCTGAAAAAACTTTTTCCATAGGATAGTGGAAATTTTCCTTTGTAGATTTCTTACACTCAAAATAAAATTCTTAATAGAGGAATTAATACATTTTATAAGCGTATATAGCCAATTGTAAGCCATGAAATAGTAAAACAATTTGAAAAAATGCTATCATTAATAAGACAAATTAGACCCACCATTGACAACAATTTTCCTTTCCATGAGGATAATTAGTTCTAAATTTAACATATAATATGAGAAAAATAACAAGCATGAGGATTAACCCAAAACATATAACACCAAGGTAATTAAATGGTATTTTTTCCTCTTCAATACCTATATCATTGATGATATTCTTCTTCCTATTTATAGAATTTATTTTATCAATGTAATGAAAATATTTATCCCAACTAATTTCATAATAATAAAATATTTCACAATTAAGAAGATAATTTCTTCAATTAATGATATTAATTTTAACTCCTTAGATAAAAATAATCACTCCATAAGATTATAAAATATGAGTAGGTGTAGTAAGACCTCTACTAGCTCTACTGAGAGTGATCTTATTCTCAGCTACCAATCTAAGAATCATTCTTTTCAAGTAATATTCTACAATGGAGATGATAATGGATAAAATGGGACATCCTTTCCTAACACCTATTTTACAAGTTAATTATCCATTAGGGGATCCATTTTTCAAAACTAAAATTCAATTAGATCATAGATGAATTTTCATCCAATTAACAAAATCATCATTAAAATCGAACTTAGTTAAAACATCACAAATGAAACCCCAGTCAAGCGTTTCAAAGGAATTTTGAAATATAATTTAATATAAATGTTACCTCCTATAGTAAGTATTATAATGGGATTAACACATTTAGAAGTTGTGATAAGAAAATCATGAATGTTTCTACCTTTAATAAAAAAAATTGATTTGAAGAAACTATTTTTTTGGCAATGTCATCAAGCCTATTGGAAAGAATTTTTTCTATAATTTTTTAAATTTTTTACAAGTGAAGTAGTTATAAAGTGGTTTATTTCATTATAATTCTATGTATTAGGGATGAGGGACAAGAATTGAGAAGTAATTTCCTATGTAAGCAGACCTGTTTTAAAAAATTGAATAACCAATATTCATACATTAATGTGTATAATGTTCAACAAAATAAAAAAAATTATAAAACCATTAGTTCTTGGAGAGGTTCCAATGATCAAACTAAAAACGGACTCTTTATTTTCAAAATAAAGATGAATGGTATAGTTAAAAGAGTTATCCTCTCCAGTAACATGTTTTGGAATGATTTTTTCTAAAGGGGTATTATAAGTATTAGAATCACTAAAAATTAATACTAAACAGGAAACAACATTTGATGAAAGATCTTTTATATTCTCAAATGAGTTCCCATTATAAAAAATAATGGCAAAATGTTGATTAATTTTCCTAATCCTTTGAAGATATTTATTGAATTTGGTATTTCTTTCTCCACCCTTGATCCATTTCCCTTTATAATCTTCACTCTTCATTCTCACATTTATATTAAGTAACATATTTAGTTTATAAGTAAACCTTTTTCCTCTATAATTCTAGTAGAAAAATCATTTCTAGTGTGTTCTTATTTGATAAAAAGAATAAAGGATTCAAGATGTGAGATTATTTCATCAATCTGACTAAAGTAATTCCTACGACATGATTTCAAATTTTGATTAAGGATCTTATGATTTAAAACTCAGATAATTACATCATATTTAGGATTAAAGGATCTACATGTATCCTGAATAAGAAGTTTATATTCAGTGTTGGTATGAAATGCATCATTAAATCTAAGGGGAAAAGAAGGTCAGTCAGTTTTGGAATTTTTTTTTCCAAAACAGGGTGGTGATTGGAATTAAATTTTTAAAGGGTAGAGAAAGAAATAGTGGACTAGGAATTGAGGGATGCATCATTAAAAAAATCTATTTCCAGTTTCCTGGAAACAATAGTGTGAAGGTTTCTTCTATAGCATGCAAAATATTATCCAACAAGGGTGATTTTATAGAGAAGATTGTTCTCAATATAGGATATTAATTACTTGGTTGAGATATAATAAGTAAATATGCCCAGTTTTCATTAGGATTATGAAGGGAAATAAAACCCCCATGTGAATCCATGGGCAGTTTATAATGATACAGTTGCCCAAATTGGATTTCCAAAGTTCTATTCTATCTAGATATCCATTAAAGGCATGGATCATGGAATAAAAATGTGGGATTAAATCATATTATAAATTTAAACAAGCCATCTAATCATAAAAGATAATGGAATAAATTTATTCTTCTTTATGTAGAGCTAGAACCGAAAGTCTCTTAGTGTCATTGCTAGATAAATTTGTCTCAATTAACTGATAACACAATTTATCAAAAGAATCACCCATTTCTGTGAATATATTATTTGGACTTGAAAGACCAAAATATATTGTTTATATTTACTAATAAAGGTGAAGAGATATAACTTTCACATGATTGGATATCCATAAACAATTCCAAAAAAGTATTTTCCTCTAGATTTTTTTGTAGGTAGGCTCTCCTTTTTGTTTCTCACTGGGTTTTTCTCTCTCTAGTTTAATGAAAATTAATAATATATTTATTATCAAATTTTATTGTTTGTAGGACTCTTTAGGAAGATAATTTACCAGATTTTAGTCGGGAAAATTTATATTAGAAGGAACTTCAGGATCTAGTTTATTTGTTATAGATTTAGGATAGGGCTGTTCAGAGAGGCTATCTATTGGTTTATAAATAAAATCAACAAGAGGAACATTAATGGATATAATGAATGATTTATCCTCTTCCTTAGAATAATAAAGATCTATATAAAGGTATTTTCTATAAGGTTTAGTGGAAGAGGCATCAAAAAGAATAATAAAAGAAAATAAATATTCAAAATGCACTAATTTAAAAGTGTTCATTACTTCCATATATATATATATCAAAGTAAATAGTTTTATGAACAATTGAGTAGGTAATATCCTTGTTGAAAGGAATTAAATAATTTAATAAATTTAAAATAGATTTATAAAAAAGCTCGTGAATCTTAGTATAATTCTTATCCTGATTGAAAACACTATTTGACATCTTTGTATTTGTAGTTTTCTTATTAATATATGATTTAGTATTGTCCATAACGGTGTTACCAACCAAATTTGAATCTATTATTTTACAAATTAAATATATAGAAGGATTATTATTGGTTGTAGATTGTGGTTTTATATTTTCTATATAATCATGAATATCTACATAGATGGATGTTTTGTAAGCGTTAGAGGAAGAGGCATCAAAATGATTAGAGATAGAAAAAAGGATTTATCATGAACTGACTTAAAAATGTTCATAGCCTTCATATAAATATCCCCAAAAACCATTAATTATACATTAACTTGGGCTGTTTCAGTATCTATATTATTACTATAAATACCTAAACTATCCTCAATGTTTTCCTCATCAACAATATAGGCTCAATTTTTTTCCTTTGACATCATTCATATCAAATGCAACTATTTGTTTTTAACCCATTTTTCTGGTTCAACATTCATTGGAGGTTTATTTTTGTCTAGAACAATATATTTAGATATGTTTCATCTACTTAATTATTTCCATTCATCTTGATTAATATTATCCCTAAATTTCCTTTGAATATTTCTACTATTAGCGATATCATATCCTATAATCCTATAATAATCACAAAATGGTGGAACAAATTCCCACTCTATTTTAACTTCAATATTAATATCAATAGAAATAAAGAAAATCCAATTAGTAGGATTAACTATAAGATTGGTTTCAAAAAGTATTATACTATTCATATAAATTTTACTATTCATTATGGGGTGGTTAATTTTAGAGGAATTCCAATACAATCTGAAATTACATTCAGGATTTTGGGGTGTTAAAAATCTCAATTTAATCCATAAAGACAAATCTAGATTTTAAAAGTTGAATAACTTTGAGTGAATGGATTAAAGATAATGTTCCATTCCAAAATACTTAGAGTACTATACTTTATAAGAACATTACCAATATTCCAAACATCTTCAAGATCATCCATTCTTCTCAATAAGATATGAAAGAAGATTCTACTGATCAGAATTAATTTCCCATATTTTCCTCCCTAGCAATCTGATATACATGATTTAATATCTTTATAGGAACAAGATTTTTCTCCATTAGAATACATAATTATTCCGATAATATAAAATTTACACAAATTAATTTGTTTTTATGTGCCTCTGGATATTCCACAACCAAGAAGTAATCATTATCAAATTTCTTGAAGGTCTAAGGGATTAGCATCAGCTCCATGAAGAGATTCCAAAAATGAAATTCCTTTTCTTATAATTTTTATTAGAGCACCTTTCATATTTATGTTTTCCTCCGAAAGTTTCATAGAACCATTCGATACACAATTTTCAAAATTGATTGATCTTTCAAATTCTATGTCGAAGTAATATGGGAATCAATGTGAAATAAAATTTAAAAGAACACATTCTCATGGTTTAGAGAGAATCTCATAGATATAATTTTACCTAGGATAGTGAGCTCAATCATATTAGCCATATTCAGTAGCTCGTATAATTTAAAATTTTTTAACATCGATATGTCCTGAATTGATGATTGATTCTGAGAAACAAACTAATTATTCTAGATCTTCAAAGGGATTATCATCTCCAACCAAAACAAAAAAATATCATTGAAGTCTGGATCTATTTAACTAGGTCATTTTTCTACATGAGAACCTATTGAAGATGAATGATCTAGTACATGGAAATCTAATTTTATCTAATCAAAGAAATGATATGAGCAAGCATTCTAAGAACACTAGAAACAAAGCTCATATATAGGGGGTTAGATTGATGATGTTTTTCTATTTTTGATTTTAGGTCTGCAAAACAAATTGCAAGATCCTAGCATGAGAAATGGTAATGTGAATCCACTGTGAAGTGTTCTAAATAATACACCTTGAATCTCAATTTCAGAGAAAGATGATTTATATGGATTATATATTCTTATATCTGTTGATTTCATGTTAATTTTTTTTGAAATAGAATAAAAAACAACTAGTTTTAGAATATTGTTGTATTGAATAAGTATGCATCTAGTTAAAATAAAACAAAATCATAACACTATAAAATGTATAGAAAATTAAAACTTTTTAACAAAATGAAAAAAAACAATATAGAGAAATTAGTAAATAAAAATAGAACAATCTAGTTTATGATATGTGTTTTTTATTTATGGTGTTACACTATCTAATATAAAATAAAACTAACTCTGAATTTATTTTTCTTATTTTTTTGGAAACCATGAATCCTTATGTTGGTTCTTTTCGACAAGTTTGAATGGAATCTCAATTATATAATTAAAATGAATGTAAACATATAATGACCTTCTTATTGTAACAATATGAGGTTAATGTAATTAAAAGGTATTAATATACCAATTCAATAAATTACATTCATAAAAAAATGTTTCTTGGCTAATATATTAAATAATTTTAGGAACTATCATAGTGTTTAATGACATATTATATGGATTATTCTAGGTTTGGAGAAATGAAGACCCCCCAATCATGGTGAATGTATAATTCATAATTCACAATCATTAACAATGTTAATTATGGTGAATGAAGACCCCTCATTATTGATCTTTTAATATTAAAATTTTAATAAATTTTGAGGGTATTATAAAAAATCACAACAAAATCCAACCAATAGTGTTCATTTATGAATAAATATATTATAGATACCTTAGAAAAATTTTAGAGTTCATTGAATTATTATAAAAATTTATATATTTCCAAGACACAATTAAATATTTATTAAAAATCAAATATTATGTTTTCCTCTTATTTTATAAAAATTTATTCACATTATAAAATAGAAGTTTTTGTCCCCTCCCTATTAAATCATAAAAAATATGGAATAGGGCTAATCCATGAACCCTAAAATGTATTTTTTAAATTACTTACTTTATCATCACAACCATTACTTTAATTTACATTCATTATTTATTTAATCCTTTTATTGATCATTTTTGAATTATGATATTCAAAGATTTTTTATGAATAAAAAACTATTTTTTATTGTGTGGGCAAAATGGGTTAGACCATGTCCTAAGAGTGATTTTTGTATGTCTATAAGGTTGAAATTCTATACTAAAAAGTCCAAACCTATACATTAGGGCGTGGTCCTTAGAGTGGACTCTAGGTGGCCTTTTTATCCACCATATATTCCACAGGCTCCACTGAGGTCTTGTGGAGGTCAAGGAATGTCCTAAAATTCACCTAGTTTCTTCTCTATGGTGTCACCTATGGAGTTTCATGGAGGTTAAATTTTATAACAAATCTTAAGATATGGTTTCTCTAACCACATTTTTTAGGAAAGGATGGTTTTATTTCTTTTAGATTATTTCCTTCTATTAAACTGTTTAACCTCCTTCTATGTACATCCATCTAATATTGGTGAGTGTTATTGATGTTGTTTTTAGAATTCTGGAACTTTAATATGTAGAGTCACTTTTTTTAGATTTATACATGTTCATTATTGTTGGAAATCATGTAATGTTTATTTTGACTTTAATTTCCCTAGATCTCTTTTTTGGGAATCATTTTGGTATAAGTTATATTATGTCTTCTTGTAATTTTAGGATGTACGTTCTGGTTTGGTGACACAATGCCTTGGGTTTGGGGCCTCTATGTACTAAAGTAGGATTTATCTTCTTCTTTATTGGTTTAATATTCATTATTTAGTGTTAGAAATTTCTATAACTAGGGTTAGTAATTTTTTAATCCATTCCTATAAACTAAAACCTTAACTGATAGTTGATTTTTGGAATTATAATAATATATTTATAAATTATGATTTTTTTCATTATTTCAGATTTTTTCTAAATAGAACATTGTGTGTGTTGACCCCTTTATGTATGGTCTTCCTAAAAAAGTATTCATTTTTGAAAAATGTGATTAGGATAAAAGAATTATTTCATGAAAGTATTTATTAAATGTTGTCATGAAACAATTTATGAAATTGAAATGAAATGAATTATTTTGAATATCATGAATTTTGATGAAAAACAATCTAATATTGGTTTCTGAAATGGCATGGCAGGATTTGATACCTGAACATGGGAAATACAAAAAAATTACTGATTCAAATGATTTTAGATCGATTGAAATCACCTTAAAATATTATTTTCATCATCCGCATGGGATCATGGCTAGCTATGTGAGAAAAACTCAATATAGGAATGCATTTTCACTACCTAGAAATGAATTAACATTGAATATGATAGTAAAGCAACTTTAGTGTATAAACATAGTTCATTTGTATTTTTATCTTATTTATCATAAGAAAAATAATAATGTATCCAAGCACATATAAATCCATACTTCACTAATATGTCTACAAATCCTTGTAAAGACCTATTTCTAGGATGCTTAAACGAGGTGACGTCATTGATTATGGAATACCATAAATCAATATGAATATACTGATATTATAAAATGATTTAATCATGTGTATTTTTATTGCAATACATATTCATGAAAATATGATGAAAATTTACCTTTTTTAACTATTATAATCTACCCCATGAATGATTTTGAAATAATATCAAATACAGAATTATAAAAAATTACCAGTCCTTTTTAAATTTAATATCTATCTTATATGGTTTATTTTATATTAATTTATTATGAAATTATTTGGTGGAATAATTTTTGGATTTGATACTAAAATCTTACCTTTTCCACTTTTAATTTATATAATTTTTCCATGTATTAGGATAGGTAGAAAACTAATTGGTGGTGGTGGATATTCATGATTAGTGGGGACATGGGATCTAGATGTCATACAGAGTTTATGGGTTAATTACTTGATGGTTTCTTCTAATGAAATTGGTATACATGCCTATTTTTTA
This sequence comes from Viscum album, assembly GCA_963277665.1. Classification (NCBI taxonomy): domain Eukaryota; kingdom Viridiplantae; phylum Streptophyta; class Magnoliopsida; order Santalales; family Viscaceae; genus Viscum; species Viscum album. The sequence goes on along the minus strand of OY728150.1, from coordinate 1,570,612,963 downwards.
GTGTTGTATTTATTAACTTATGGTTTTCCTCTCTTATGATGTGTTTTTAATTGTAATGATCCAAACTTTAGAAATGGAATTCCATAATTTTTAATAAATAAATGCATTATTATGTAATGAAGTTATTGAATACACAAGCACTACACTGGCTATTTTAAACATTTATATGGTCTATAAAATTTACAAAACTGGTATGTTTCATAACTATTGTTAATATAGGTATTGTATGGTGACCATTAAAATTATCATATTATCTGTTATGAAAATTTACAATAGATACAGAAGAAATAAGTGATGTCATTGACCAATGGGAGTATACCCAATGAAGGCAATTTATCGGAGATTCTGAGGGAGATAACATCACTCATCCTTTCCATTTATTATTCCCAAGATAATATTAGACTACTAAAGCATGAAAAACCCTTTCATAGAAGTAGTTAAAGCTCATCAGAGTTCACATACCAAACTATTTACACCAAACAATCCTTATAAAATCTCACTATTGCACACCTTACCCTTAAGGAACTCATTGGTGTAATAAATTTCTATGTACATACACCCTAATAGTATGGTTTTATTATTTTATTTTAACAAAATAATGACTAAATTTATCTCTTATTAATATTATTTTTTAAATTATTAAATAATGAGTACGATAAGAAATATTCTTTGATATAATGAAACCAAATTGTAATTTTGGGAAATGTATAGATTCAATCTTGAAACTTTAATTTAATAAAAAAAAATTTATTAAATAAATTTTATTTCAATAAAATATTATTATTAAGTAATGTTTATTAAATTTAAATTATAATATAATATTGTGATCATAAAAAATATTTTTTTAAGGATCAATAAACTGTTATTAACAAAAAACTAGTATATTTCAAAAAAATATGGATTTTATTATTTCAAAATGTACACTATAATTTTTATAGAATTATATGGATAAAATATATATGTTTATAAATCATTATGTTTAAATTATCCAAAAATTTTTTCATAATTTTTGGAGATAACCATTTTTTGGTAAAAATTAAATGTTTTATAAATATATGTTTTATTCTATTACCACATTATGACTCAAAATTTATGTAATATATTCCATAAAAGGTATCCATGAACAATTAATATTTACAATTAAATTTTATGTGTCTTTAAGATTATTTAATTAATTTTATAAACCCTTAATAAATCCTCCAAAACATGAAATAAATTTTAATTTATTAAAAACAATCCTTTATAAACATAAATCACTTCCACATCACAGAGGGTATAATGTTAGTAATCTAGGTTCATAAAAAGGTAATCTAATTTAAACCACTACACTTTATAAGAAAAAATGGTAAGTGACCATGTTAGGTTTTTTAGTTTTCATTATTTTATTATAAAGAATCCAAAACCCATGTTTCCAAATTAATAAATAATTATCCTCCCTTTATCTATATATACTAACCCTTCCTACCATTTATATTCCCCCAAAACACTTAAATAATGTCATTACACTTCACATCAATCTCTATATACCTCAAAATGTGACCCTGTTCTCTTATGAATCTCCTCTCGTTCTTTTTGAAACACCCCCTCAAGGTAAGGGATCCTCCCTTTCTCCTTCATATTCAAGAACCTCATTTTTATTATTCCATTTTTTGGATTATTCATGTTGGGATATGTTTTAACACAAAACTCCCTAACGTTACCTATGATATACAAGTTATGATATACCCATTTCTCTCTCATTAATCCATCCTATGAACATATATGTAACCATGTTATGCTGCCGCAATTATCCTGTGATTTTTTCAGGCCAAGCATTTTTGATGTGGATACCCATCCTTATTTCCCCTCAAGAGTATTCACCAAGATGTAGTTAACCATAATTTATTTGAAAAAATCTATTTATATAACCCACACTCTATTATAATATGATTAAAATTGATTAAATGCATCATTATGTTGTATTATTTATATGGATTAATTTTTCATGTACATGATATTAAAATGATGGGTGCACTAAGATATTGATCCAATGCATTGGGTAATGTTTTAGTCTCATGAGAACTCATGTAAGGGGTTATTGATTATACATAATTTATATTGTGTCTTTTTCCACCATGTTATGTTTTATTGGGGGTTATAATTGGCCTATGTTTATGATTCCATGTTTAGTTTTATCTCTATATTCTTATGTTTCCTTTATTCTATATTCTTATAACATAACTTATTATCAATGATTATGATTCACACACCTCTCTTATTACCTTTGTATGACTATTGGATCGCAATTACTACTTTACCTTATAATATGCTTTGTTTATTCCCTTACTGGACTTTATATCTCAATCATTTCATATGTATGTCCACAGGTAATATCATGTAGTGTAAAAGGAGAAATGGAATTTTAGGATCAAGTTAATGAAATTTTCAATATTGTTGTTTTATCCATGAATCAAGATGAAGTGATAAATACATAATTTTAAAATGAAAATAACATTAATTATTCTTTTGGATTGTTTAATGTGTACATTTTTGTAATAAATCATGAAATAATGTGTATTAAAATATAGGTTTTCATAGTTGGTATTAGAGAAATGTTTATTTATTTTTGGTATTTGGATTAGAAAACTCTAGTAAAATCCTTAAGGAAAATACTAAACATAGGATAAAATCATAAAATTTTGGAAAGTTATATAGTATGTATTTTCCATGAAAATACAATCCTATCATGATAGAATAAGTATATGTGGATCTGGCATAGATTTACATATTGGTAGAAACCCCAGAAAGGTTGAATTGAAATAGACTAGATCATTACTTAGTGGGTTACAATGAGCTTTTTTGCACATATAGTTTGAAACTCATGGGGGGATATTCTTTGGTAAATTCAAAATATACTTACAAAACATTATTAATGGAAAAAGTTCCCATAATATTTTATGTTAGGAAATAGATAAATGAAAAAAATGATTTAAAAAATTTATATGTTATATAATATATATCATTTATGAATTATCCATTTAATGTTCATGGTTTTACATTTATGTTTTTAATTATTTAAAAATAAGGATACCTAATTCTCATTTTTTCTAGTCAAATTCATGTAAATAAAAGAATCCAATTCATAAACCAATGTGATGAGAATTTTAATGGCAACCTAAATTGGATTCATAACCCAATGGGTATAGTATTCTTGAACTTCATGACAATAATTTCATAATTAACTCATTTTTTGAATTGAAATAGGAATCCTAAAGAATTAATTAATCCCCCTAAGAACAAGAATGTTTTAATTGTGACCATTTTACGAAAATGGACTCAAAAATTTAGTTGATCTTTTGGTCCCTTAATCAAAAAATAATTGTTAAACTCCATTGAGAAGAGATTCTACATACTTCAATCCTTTTAAAAATATAATTTCATGATATAAGTTTATCTTATGGTATGATCAACTGATCAATTTTTTATATTGGCCTTATAAATCCCAAGGAGGAGATTGAAGTTATGGATTATAAGGAATTACATGAATGTTTTTACAATAAATATGTTAATCTCACTCTTTGACTTAAAATTGAGAGGCATGCCCTTATCCTCAAGAAAAAGGATGATGAATCGAGTAGGTTCAAATATAAAACATAATGATACATTCATGACAAAACATTGACATTGTCATTGCCCCCAAATTTAATTTTTATTGCTTTTTTGGTGGGATGAATCCAAGTCTATGAAAATACTTATCTATTTAGGACATTAACAGCTTTGATGAAATTGTCTAATGTTCCCAAGATATCCAAATGGATATATTTTAATCTCATTATTTTCATTGGGATACAAAGTGGAAAATGGAGATTCAAACTATCTATATAATAGAGAAGTAAAGTGGTGTAATTAAATCAAATCATACCACTTTTAAATAGTACAGGCATAAGTATCTTGAAAATTACCTAAGGGAGATGGGGAAATATAGTAGGTGTAGGAAGGAATGATACCAAACTAGTGATCACTGACAGGAAAAAAAAAATTTATGGAATAATGGAATGAAATAGTTGACCCTAAACAAGTAATATAGGGTTTCAATATCAAGAAACATATGAATTATGAAATACAGTTCCCTAATACAAGCTTTGTGGGAGAAAATAATCCCCAACATCCTCCAAGGAAGCAATGGAGAGCTTATTAAACCGAAAATAGTAATATAGATCCCAAAAATGAAAATGTGATAGGTAAATTAGTTATTAATTCATGAATACTCAACTTACTTTTAGATTCTTGTTCTACATATAACTTTATAGAATGCATGTTTAGTAGAACAATTTAAATGAAACCTCAAAAAATGTTTGTCGTGTTATATGTGATGATGACTAATGGGAAAATTATTGAATCAATAGTATATAACACCTCCCCTATCATTATTTAAGGCTTGAACATCTAATTTTTTTTGTGATTCTTACTTTAGTGAATTAAAGGATATTATAATCATGGATTGGATTTCCTTATTTAGAGACAACATAAATTTTTGAATGAAATAAATTTCACTTCATATAATGAATCACCATTTTATTCTATTCAATTGTAAGAAAAAGGGTGAATTGTGTTTGGTACCAACATACCAAGCATGAATATTATTGCCTTTTGAGAAAGAATATGACCTAAAATTATTAAGACTAAAGAAAATATGATTGTTGATGACATTCCCATTCTGAGATAATTTAATGATCCAATTCATATATAAGTTCATGTCTTCTATCTATAAGAGAGTTATAATTTTTAATAAAGATTATACATAGATATTTTACAATATCCAATACTTAATATAGAGTGTATGTTTTTGAACCATAGGAGATAAATAAGAAACTATATGAGAATATGGATAGAGGGTTCATAGACCCATGCACATCACTATGGGGGGAACTGGTCCTCATTACCCAAAAATAATTATGGGTCAATGTTCCTTGGCATTGATTATTGGGAGATAAAATACATAAAAATAAATAACAATTATCCTCTTCCATGGATTTATGACTTTTTTGGTCATATACATGGATCTTGGTATTCCCTAAGGTAGACCCTTTGACAGGATACTATAATGTAAAGGTGAAGAAGATGGATATCTCCAAGATTGGTTTTCATACATGGTATGGGAACTATTAGTTCATATTGATTCCATTTAGACTCACAAATTCTCCAACAATCTTTATTGGCACAATGAATTGAGTCTTTGAAGAATACCTCACTAAACATGTGGTAGTATTTATAGAAAATATTATCATATACTCAAAAACAATTAGTGAACATGACGATAAGTTTGATTATGTACTAAATATTGTTTTAAAAGGTTTAGTTATCTGCAAAGCATAGTAAATTTAAGTTTTTATTGTATTAAGTAACATTCTTTGGACATGTTTTTTCCATTTAAGGGATACCTATGGATAATTAAAAAATTAATGAAATTAAAGGATGAAAAATTACAACATGTGTGATGGAAATATGTTGTTTCCATGTATTACTTGGGTAAAATAATTGATTTTTGATAAAATTATCATGATTTTAAGGGACAATAAAAAAACCTTACTTAGAAGTGATTCCAGTTTTTTCTGGACTGAGGAATTCGATGATTTTTTTTAAAGAGATGATGAAGAGGTTAGTCACTACACCTGTGCTCATAATACTAAAAAATTTGGAAGTATTTTTAATCTAAAATGATTTATTCAAAAATTTATTGGGTTGTGTGATTATTCAATATGAAAAAGTTACAACCTATGCCTCACACCGACTAAATATACTTTATAAGAACTGCCTAACACATCATTAAGAATTGGTTGTAGTGATCTTCATATTAAAGATATGGATACATTTCACCAATAGAGAAAATGTTGACATATATACATGTAAAAACCTAGTTAATGATAGAATAAAACATGTTCATCTTTGTTAATATTATAAATTAGCTTATTATAATCATTATAAAAAATAATATGTAATTTATAAATCAAAATTTAACTATATTTATCTATACTCTTTTATAATAAATTTTTTAATTTAAATTACTAATTTATAAATTATATAAATTTTATTTGAATAAATTAATTTTATTTTCTAAATCATTATATCAAAATTAAACTAGGGTGAAATTTTGGGATTTTTCAAAAAATAATGATTTCTAAATGAATAGTGAAATTTATCTATTTTAGTGATAATGAAATTTCTATTAAATAAGTTAAATAATTTAGAATTAAAATTATTTATATATTATTATTTAAAAATAAAATAATTTATTATTTATTTATATTTAATCCAATTAATTTTATTTGAATCTTTTTTAAACTAAAAATTAATATATGTTTATTTATTTTTGGTTTAAAAATGGATATTTTCTGAAAAATATTTTAAATTATGTCATGATTCTATATTTTAAATAATTAAAATAACCTTAAATAGGGAATAATTAAAAAAATAATATATTATATATCAAAAAATTTTAACTGCAATTTTTTACTATTCATAGAGTTAGTATAAAATAATATTATGTTTAAAAAATACATTTTTTAAAAAACCACATTTTCATGCCATTGATGGTTTTTATTTTATATTAAATTGTGCCAATTATGTGGATTTAATTATGTCAAATGGTTTCCATATTTTTATTAATCATAATTAAAAATATATAATAAATCAAATTTAACTTTTCTATAGAATGAATAGTTCAAATAGTTCAAATCTTTTACTGCGATTGTGGTAAAATTGGATTTACCAGGGGTTAAACTAAAACAATAAGGGTTATAATGGAACAAAAATCTAAATAAGTTAAATTTTCATGCGATATTTAGCCCATATATCATAAAATTATTTAAAATGGTCCATTTTAGAGCCTTTTTTTCATCATGGAAAATGTGGGAACCCCTTTTCCTTTTTAATAATTCCAATTGTGCCCTCTCCCACATTTAAAAAAGGACACCAACTCTCTTACATATTCACACCTAAAAAGTATTTTTCTTCCTATTAGACCCTCCCAAATCCATTCTTTAATTACCTTACCAAATCCTAGAATACATTTTTTGATAATTAAACTAATTTATGGTAGCTTTTTATTTAACCCATAAGAGGTTGTCTGTAGAAGAGGAATCGTTCTTAACTGGGCATTTTTTATTTATTTATTCTTCCACCCCCATAAAATATTATCCAACTATAATGAAATAATAAAAATATAATATACTATATAGTTATATTTTATTATGTTAATGGAATAATCTAGATCCATCTCCTTTTCCCTTAAAGGGAATCTAATTTGAAATTCATCTGTAAAGCAGACTACCGCCTTACAAACTGATGTAATTTTTTTTACATAACTCCAATTAAGGTTGGGTAGAATGATATATTTATAGTACATATATGATATTTGAAACAAAAATGTACTTTTATAATTATTATATCACATATACCGTATAACATTCCATTTTATGGGGGTTATAATAATGTCGCTCTTGCGTTTGGAGGACTACCGCATCATGAAGCAATGAGATTTGTTTTTCACTAACACTTTACATGGAAGGTATTATGGATAATTTTAAGGAATATATGTAGTAAATATAACCTAATTATGATATTCATGACCAATATATAATTATTAATAGATAATATATCTATTTATTTATCACCTTTCCACTCACTGAAAAATTAAAACATTATTCATACATATGTGTGGACTACCACCTCTATGAAGTGACGTGATTGTTTTTTCATCACCAAAATACATGGATGATATATATAAGTATATTTAATGAAATAATATGGTATTTATGATCATTAAAATTCCATAATGTTAAAATAATGGATATCTTCATTCCATAATGATCTTAAAAAGTTAAAATGTCACTCATGCGTACATATGGACTATCATCTTTATGATTTTAATATAGTTCAATTTTCATAACAAAATTTCATAATTAGATTTAAAGTTATAAAAAATTTACAAAAAATTTAATTAAATCAAGATAATTATTCTAGAGATGAAGGTATATTGACCTCTTTTACCATAGTCAACCTACAGAATCCATTTTTGACCCATAAGACAAATATCATTAAAACATATAAAGAGATCTAAAATTATTAAATAATATTATATTTAATTGAAATATATATAATAAAAGTATCAAATAATGAAAAAAATTTGAAGTAGGTAACTAATATAAATAATTTTATTATTTAGGGAGATAAGAAACATATTTGACGAGTCAAACTCAAGGAAAGAGACTTTCTTTTAAAAAGTCACCTTTTAATGATTTATTTTAAAAATATTTTTTTTCCATGTGCATATTTTCAAAATTATTTTAAGGGTGATTTTATATTAGAATCAAATATTTATAAATTTAATTTTATATCTCGTTTTTACTTTATTTCAATAGTTTTCAAAAGGAATATATTTACATATTTTATACGTATTTTTTGACAAAATGAAAAAGAGATATTCTATTTTAATTTTTAAAGAGATACAAAAAATTATCTCCACCATAACAATTATTTAATTTTTTCCCTTTTTAAAAATATTTAATTTATTATTCAATGAAAAAATCTCTTTTTCTTTTTATGGGAGTTTTTGGTATTGAAAATAGTTTATCAAAATAATAGGTTAATTTGATATATAAAATAGTTATTCATATTGGATTAAAAGTGTTTTTAATGGATTTATGATGAAATTTAAAAGACTAAAATGGTTTATTCATGATATAGTATTTGGGAAATGATTATCAGAAAAATTTATCCCAACTATAGCTCTTGTGTGATCCCGATATAGCTTATATGATGGGTGTGCACAAATTATGATAAGTAAGTCCATTATAGATTATATAATGGGTGTTCAATAATAGTGATCCAATACATTGGGTGATGATTATGTTCTCCAAATAATAATATTGGCTTCCTATAGTATGATTATTCAAATTTTAAGGGTTCTATAAGGGTTCTATGATGATTCTTTCATTATTCACATATATGACTTTTCAATGCAATATAATGAGTTTTCATGGAGTTTTTTTATTTAAAAATGTAGGATAATAATATTTTTAATTAAAAAAAGTATTATCTTTTTTTCTTAAAATTTTTTTTATGAAAAGGTTATTATCATTAGTTTTCATTTTTTCAAAAGACTAAAAGTTTTTTTATCCCTTACTTAGCTTTTTCTACTCATCCCATGATTTAAACTATTTTTAATAATGTTTAAGGAAGGTTAAAGGAAAGTAAGAATTCATGTTGAATGTCATGAATATATTTTTTGAAATGAAGTAACTTTTTATTTTAATATATATTTATTATTGAAAAAATTGATACTGATTAAAAGATTCCACTTTATATATATATGGGTTTTTATGTTAAATTTATGAATAAATTCTCTAAAACTATAAACATAATAGATATTTTGAAATATAAAAAGTGAAATATAGTTTAAATCCACTAGAATATGTAATTTTTAAGGTTGGGTCTTTACAATTGACGTTAGTGAAAAAATAATGAATCTTATCCTTAGGATCTATCCTTTGTGAACATTGGGTGAAGCGTGTCTCTCTACCTAAGGTATTCATGAGTAATGGGATACCACTAGGTCTGGTGTTAAGAGTATAAAATAGGGGGTGTATCCAAAAAAAGATTTATCATATAGGAATTAATTATATCCTCTTGGAATTTAGTATAAAACATTATAGTTCATATCATAGAAATATTTTAGATAATTTTATGGGATAATATAAGTATAATAGAATACCCTTAAAAAACATTCCCTAATGTTTAATTTGAAATGATATTTCATTTAAATATTTCCATGTTTCTTCATATAAAATTTGGTAGTACATAATGGTTTTTTATAGAGGAAATATGGAGGCTATATCATGAATTATCAAAGAGGATGATATCCTTCCAAATCAGTATCTATGAATTTTTAGAATTGGAAATCATATATTTTTTATGGTGAAGGATTGTTTGACGCAAGATATAAATAGTGTTGGAATCCATGAAATAGAGCATATAGATCTACTATAAGGGAACACAATGATAGTAGAGAATTTAATGTGACAAAATTCACTAGTATTCAGTGGACCTTCTATCGCATTGGTACTCAAAGGATGGATAAATTCCCTAGAAAATATATTTGAATTCATGAGGTTGTTATAAAGTCAAAAGGTAACACCTACCATTTATCATTTTTAAGGTGAAGATCAATTAATGTTGTCTATAGTTATGATTATCAATGAGAGATATAATGTAGTCTATATAGAATAGGAAACATTTAAAAATATATTCCTTATGAATTATATCCCAATAGATGTTTGGCATAGAATAAAGAAAATATTCTTGTAATTAAGGTAAGAGGGTGATTATTTTTCAACTGTGCATGAATAAAATTTCACAATATTGGCCATTTATGTACCGAATTATATCAAGGAACCTGATAGTAATATTAATTTGTTTTACTCAATGTTAAATCCAAAATATCAAAGGGTATTAGCATCATAAGAATTCAAAATATATGATTTTTTTTTTTCAGTTTGACGAGAAGGTAGAAATAGAGTTCATTGATGATCATGTATTGTTTTAAAAGAAATGTAAAAAAGGTATAGATATAAGGAATTGAGAAAAAAATTCATAATATAAATAAAGTGGTAAGAAAGTTATGTTCTCATATTATGATAAGTGTGGTAAAAAAATTCCAAGGGAATATCTATTATATTTGGAAAAGTGTTACCATTTTGGTAGGTTTGGTTAAGGTCTCATGACTACAAAGAAAATAGTCCTAGACTATAAATGATTTTCCTAACTAATATGCATCCATTAGTGAATTTTTATTTCCTCAATGATTTGGGGGAATATGAAAATATGGGGAAAAAAATTGGCATCTAAGGGTTGAAATCAACAATATCAAAATAAAAATGGAGTGAAAAATCCTTTGGTACTAGTGTGGTTGATATTGGGTCATCTAATGATGTCGTAATAGGTATGTTACTGGTTTATTAAAATTATTTGGATACCCTATTGGACTCTGTATCTTCACTTTAGATTATTTTTATAAATTAACAAGTAAATTTTTAATATTACCTCATTAATGTATGATAGATCTTTTTGTAAAAACAATGATTGTAAATATTAAGGAAACCAAGATTTATATGTTTACTTATATTTTTATATATGTAATGGTCTTGATTTATAATCTTATTGAACATCCCATGGTTGAGTTTTTTAATATTTTGGGTATGGATTGGATTTCAATTTATAATGTTGAAATATATTGCAGATCCATGAATATTTTGTTCAATGATTTCATACCTTTGATAATATATCACAATGGTGATAAATTTATTTGAAATGTCCATAAATGTTATTTATCACATGTTTCTGAAAAGAAATAAAATGTTTATATTAGTTAGATCATAGTTTTGAATGAATATAGGGATGTTTTTGTTGTTGATATAGAAGGAATTATTCCTGATCGAGAGGTTGAGTTTACTATTAAATTAGTGTTTGGTGGTAAGAATATTTAAAAAACCCCTTATTTAATGACATAAGTAGAACAAATATAATTGAAAAATAAATTATAGGATTTGATATATAAATGATTCATTAATTCTTACACATTGTCATAGGGTGATCATATTTTATTAAATATAGTTGGTTCCATGAGTCTTTATATTAATTATAGTTCTTTGAATAACATCACTATTAGGAAAAAGTATAACATTCCTCACATCAAGTATTTTTTTATCAGATCAATGTAGTACAATATTTTTTCCATGATTGATCTCATATTTGGGTACCATTAGTAGAAGTTTATGTATAAGGATATACCAAAGACTTCATGTCATAATATATTTAGGAAATTTTAGTTTTTAGTTTTGTCCTTTGGTGTTTCTAAATAACCAGTTATATTTATTGATCTTATGAATAGACTCTACACTGAATATTCAGATAAGTTTATTGTTGTATTTAATTATGAAACATTGGTATATTATAAAATTCATGAGGATCATAAAAGACACATTGGAATTGTTTTTCCAACCTGAAAAAAAAACTATATCTAAAATTTAGTAACTATGATTTTTGTTTCATTTAATTTCTTTTCTGAGTAATATTGTTTCTAAATATAGAATAACTATTTTCCATACTAAAATATGGGTTTTAAAGAATGGAAAAGTCCCTCAAATATCACATAGATTCATATTTTTCATGGATAAGAAGGTTATTACGAATGGTTTTTCAAAAAAATTACTATATTTTCTATCCCACCGACTACATTAACTCAAAAAGGATAAAAATTTGTTTGGATAAAATAATGTGATGATTGTTTTTAAAAAATCAAAATTATATTGTTGAATGATCCATTTTTCAAATTTAACATAAAAAATGGTGAAGTTTTTACCTTTATGGATTCTTCTTTAAATGGACATGGTTATTTATTGATGTTGAATGATCATGTATTTTCTTATTCTTCACAACAACTAAATCTTCATGAGTTTAATGACCCTATATATGATCTGTAATCAGTTACTATATATTTTTAACTCAAAAATTTTATAAAATTATTTTCATGGATTAAAATGTCAAATATATATTGATCATAAATTATTTTATTGTATATTTACATATAAATAATTTAATATAAAATAGAGAAGTTGGGTGGAACAAATCAAGGATTATTATTGAATGATTCATTACCATCCTACAAAGAAAAAAATTGATGCATTTAGTAAGATAAATAATTTAACATTAACATTTTTTTGAATATGAAACTTTGGTAAATAATTTAATGAATTATGGACCACATGTTTTGGAATCTAGGATGTTATCTTTTTTCAGGTTTTTGTGAAGCCATTTTTTGGAAATAATAATGAAATCTTAGGAGGATCGTGATTTGAAATAGAATGTAGAATACATTATGTAGGGTATGGTTATTTTGTTAGATGTTGATCAGTAATATGTTATCAAATATTTAAAATATAATCATTTTCTTGTGATTTAACGATGGTGAGATATTTTTTGAGTGAAGCTCATAGTTCTTCATTTACTATTAATATTGGAAACACTGTGATATACTAAGGTATTCATGAGTATTATTAGTGGGATAGTATGAAATTATATATTACTGAGTTTACAATGAAATGTTTTAATTTTTTTGTAGTTTAATTTAAAATGATAAATAAATATGTGAATACTTCAACATTTTCCAGTTCCCGAGTAGAAATGGGAAAATATATCAATTAATTCCATGTTAAGATTACAAAAGACATCTATAGTTTATAATGAGATTTGGTTTATTATTTATTTATTAAATAAATATTCACATTTCTTTCCCATTCAAGATATTGTGTATTTTAATCAACTTTATAGACTATATCTCAAGGATATTTTTAGATTTCATGGAATTCTCCTCTCATTGTATCATAATGTAATATGAGGATGAAAAATAATTTTTTTAAAGGACTTAAAAAATCATTGGGTAATAAATAATATTTCACTATAGTTTTTCATCCAAAATCAAATGGGATGTCTAATTTAAGGATTCATATCATTTAGGATGTGCTTAATTATTATTGAATGGATTACTAGGGATATTGGGATCAAAATGTTTCTAATGGTGATTTTTCTTATAACTGAAATTATCATTCTATTATATTTATGACACCATTTTATGAATTATATGGAAAACATTGTCAGGCATGAGAATTTTGGGATAAATTATTATAAATTAATTTTATAGGACTAGAGTTGGTAGAGGAGAAGGATGATAAGGTATTGTTAATTTAGAAATATATGAGTATGGATTAGAGTATGAAAAAAATTTATGCATGTATCCATAAGAAACATTATTTTTTGAGTTAGGTGATCTTTTTTTTCTTAAAGATTCACTTTGAAAAAATATTATCAATTATGTTCAAAATGGGAAGTAATTTTATCATTTAATTATTCAGCATAAAACATGAGATAATCTAAGACAATTTTCCTATAAATTGACCCTTCTATAGAGTTGTTCACAGGTTCACAAAGTTTTTTTGCTTCAATGATAAGGAAGTATGTTCATGATTCATCTCATGTTATGATCTCGGAAGTAGTTTAGTTAAAAGATAATATTTATTTTGAGGAAAAACCTTTTCATATTATTAAATGTAGTGAATTTTTATTTTGTGTAATAAGGTTCTTCACTTGGTTAAGGTTTTATGAAAAAATATATGTTTGTAAAAGAAATATATGAATATGAATATAGTATGGGTAAAATATATGTCCACTTGTTTAATAATAGAATAAAATTACAGGGATTAAATTTTAAAGAACTATTAGAATGTATCAACCTAGGTAATTTCATAATAAATAATTTTAATTTTTTTAATATTTATGAAATAAATAGTTAAATTCATTATGAAAATATTAAGTAATTTTTAAATAAAAAAGGAATAATTTTTTTATTAAAATATTTTCATCTAAGTATTTTATTTAAAATCATAATTTCTAAATTATAGAATTTTCAAATTAAAAAAATAATTTCTTTTTTAAAATCATAATATCAAATATAACTTTTTTTTAAATTTTAGGATATTTAAAATTATTTTTTCATTGAATAATTAAAAATTCAGATTTTTGAAAAAATGACATTTCATTTTAATAAATTAAGTAATTTAGAAGTTATTTTATGTTTTAAATATGATTTCATGTAACATAAGTATTATTTAGTGATATTTAATCCAATTCATGACATTTTATTCCTCTTTATGTTATATTTTAGTATAAGATTATTTTTGGGTTTAAAATGCATTTTTCTAAAAACTACATTAAAGTGTATAATATTTATCTATTTTAATTAATTAAAATAAAACAAACTATGGAACTAATTAAAAGAAAATTATAAATTATATTTAAATAAATATAAATATAAATTAATATAATTATAAATACTTTTCATCAAATGAATATAATAACATATTCTACTTGAAAAATGCATTTCTTGAAAACATGTTTTTTCATCCCATCTATGGGAAATATTTAAATTTAGATTATGAAACCCATGTGAGTTGAATTATGTAAAATTAATTACATATTTTTAATAAAAATAATTTATATTATATAATATTTCCATATTAAATCTAAGTCATAATTAATTTTGAAAAGAGTAACCATCTTTACCCATGGGTAAGGTAAAAATTGATTTACAGGGGTTAAACTAAAACAATAAGGGTAAAAATGACCTTATAAGTTCTTATATTATATTATATCAACCAATTTTAAGATTATATAATATAAATATGGATAAATTTCTATTCTAAATCCTTTTTAATATGGAAAACATGGGTAAAACATTTTCTTTTAAGAAATTCCAAGAGTGTCCTCTCCTACACATATAAAAGGACACCCTCTCTCCTATCCAATTCACACCTCAAAATAATTTTTGGTTTGGCTAATACCCCACTCAAATACCATCAATACATCTATCCTAACATATTATATTCTTTGGTTTGATCTGAAAACCAATCCAATATATCATTTGGTGTAATGGTTAAGAGGTTTTCTGAAGAAGAGTCATTCTTCATAACATATGGTTTTTGTTTTATTTCTTCATCCACCTCCATGAAATATTTTTCAAACATGATAAAATAATAAAATAATTATATAAATTACACTTAGATACTATTATGTTAACTTCATAAACTAGATCCATATCCCCTTCTATCTATTGGTAAAAAAACCGTCATTCGTGTGTACGATAGACTGCTGCCGCGCGATCCAATGAAATTTATTTTCCATAACCTACTCTTAATGAGGTTATAATGATGGATTAAAAGTATACATATTTTTTTTCTAAAATATCTATAATTTTTTAATTATTATATCACATAAATCTTCTTTCTTTCCATTCTCCAGGGTATACAGTAAAGTTTCTCATGTGTACGGCGGACATCCGCTCTATGAAGCGATGTGATTAATTCTTCACTAACTCTTTACATAGATGGTAATATGTATAATTTTAATGATTATATGTTAAATATATAACCCAATAATGATATTAATTACATCTTTATAATTCTAAATTTAAAATACATAATTTTAATTCTTACCTTTCCACTCAATGAAAAATTATAACAACGTTGGTGCGTATGTGTGGACAACCACCTCTAAGAAGCGATGTGATGATTTTTTCTTAACCAATTAACTTGGATATTATATATAATTATATTTCATAAAATAATGTGGTATTAATAATTATTATAATTCTATAAAGATAAAATAATACAAACCATATTTTTATAAGGATTGAAGAAAAATGGAAACGTTATTTACGTATATGTACGACCTACCATCTCCATGATTATAAAATATTTCATGTTTCATAAACATCATTCATGATTGAATTTAAATTTAGTAATGAAAAATAAAAATTATTTTTATTTCATTTTTATGATTCTGGATATGATTGAATAATGATAACTTTTACTAATGTTAATTAATCGTAGTCTTTTTTGACACATAACCTGAATAACATCAAAACAACCAATGTGAACATAAATGGTTAACTATTTTTATATATAATGGTAATAGATAAAATAAAATTAATAATAAACATGAATAAATTTATTAAGATATAAAATAATTAACATACACTTATTTTTCAAGAATATAAGGAACACATGTGACTAGTCAAACTCAAGTTATGGGACATTATTTTAAGATATATTCTTTTAATTATTTATTATCTAACTATATTTCTTCAAATTACATATTATTAAAACTATTTATGGACATTTTTATTGTGAAATAAATGGTTTATTAAGGAAATTTAATGTATCTTTTTAATTTATTTTAGTGGTTTTTAAAAGGAATCATTATATTTGATTTATACTAAACCTTTTGAAAAAAAAGAAAGGAATGTTATGTTTTAATGTATACGGTGAAAAAAATTCATACTATAATTACCATTATTTTAATTCTGGATTACTTTGTAATATTTCATGATTTATTTAGTGAAAACCCCACTCTCCCTTTTCTGGATATTTTGGTATTGAAATTTGTTTTTAAAAAATAAGTTTACTTTGAGATCTAATGGTTTTTTTCATACAGGTTTGAAAGTGTATTTCAATGTTTTTATGATAAATGTTTCAAGCTTGAAATTGTTTATTAATGATATGATTCTTGGAAATTATTAATAAGAAGGGTTTGGATCCATTATATCTAATGGGTGATCCCGATAGATCTTATACTATGGGTGTTCCCATATAGATCTAAGTGAGCCCATTATATATTACATGATTGGTGTCCTCATATATCACTGCAATTCATTAGTTAATAATTATTCTATCAAGATAATTATATTAGAATATGGTTGTTTGGTTATTCCAAAAGTAATTGATCTTTTAAGGGTTCTTAAAAGGGACCTATGTTGATGATTTACTAAGTAACCTAAAATTGTTTTCTATTCTTTATAATGATTTTTCATGGAAATAATTTGATTTAAAAATTTAGGATAATGATATTTTAAGAGAAAAAAATGTTTCTATTTTCAAATAAAAAGGTAATTTTTGATGAGAATGTTTTTTATTGGTTTTCATATTTTTTAATGGACTAAAAAATTTATTCCTTTTATGTACCTTATTAACATTTTTGATCTCATCCCATGTTTTAATTTTTTTTATAGGGTTTAAGGATGGGTAATCGAATGAAAGAATTCATGTTTAATGTTTTGAAGATTGTTCATGAAAATAAATCATCTTTTATTTTAAATGTTTTATAGTTTGGAAAAATTGGATACTTATAGAATTATCCACTCTGTATATATATTATTTTTATATGTGTTAAGACATAACTCTATAAAACTCTAAATCTAATTGATCTTTGAAAATGTATGAAAGTGAATTCTTGTTAAAAGTTCTTATACAATTAAAATTTTATGGTTGGGTCCATATATAATGGATAAAAATGAATCAATTATATATTAAAAAAACAATTTTAATATATTCCAATGAAGGTGGTTATAGATAATCCAAAATTATAGTTTGTAAAGTCATTTCGGTTTTGTGAAATAAATTAATGTGGTAGATGATGTAAGTAGAAAGTATCTTACAACTCTATCCATAGTGAGTATTATAAGTGATCCAACATACTTTGAAATGAAGAATATGGATACGGGAATAATAAAAGAATATTCATCCTATATTTGACTAATATCCTATCATTCATCATTTCTTATATGGATCAAGGAGGCCTTGAAATATACTGTGGGGCTATAGATGAAGGTATTGAATATTTCAGAGTTTAACATTGATAATGGATTTATAAGGTATGGAATCTAGTTTTGTGTCACATAAAAATAAGAACTAAGTAGGGATATTTGGGATGATGAGAATAGCTCATCATTATATATTTATCTATGAATCACAAATTGTATGAACATATGAAGAAAAAAATATATTGCGAAAAGATGAAGAGGGATATTGTGGAGTTTTAATCTCAATGTGTGTTATTCCAATAGGTCAAGCTTGAGCGATGGTTATCCAAGGTTATGATAAAACCTTTTCCCATTATAGTATGGAAATGGGAAAATATAACTATGGATTCCATCATAGAACTCCCCAATACACCTAAAGTCAATAAAACCATATGGTTAGTAGTTGATAACCTTACCCATTCAACGTATTTAATTACTATCAAAGAAGATTTTTCTCTAAATAAAATCACCATTATATAAATAATGGACATAGTAAGATAGCTTGGAGTTCTACGTTCTATTTCATCTGATTGATATCTGAGGTTTAACTTTTGGTTTTAGAGAAGAATTCAACATGCAATGGATATAGAACTTTGCTTCAACACTGCTTATCACACTCAAAATGAAGGTCATTATGAAAGGACCATTAAAACATTAGATGATATATTGAGATCAAGTTTAATGTTTTTACCTTGATAGTGGTATCATCACCTTCCCCTGGTGGAACTCTTATATAGAAAAAGTTTCCATTTAAGCGTTAAAAGGAAACCTTATGAGGCTTTATAGGGGTAGAGGTTTCAGACACCAACATGTTGGGATGAAATTGGAGGGATTTCACTTTTGGGACCTGATATTTTCAAAAAAAATTATATAGAATGTTAAAACATTTCAATTTCATGTTAAATTCTTAAAAATTCAGTAGAAATTTGATGCAAGAAACCATTGATGTTATCTAGAGTATAAGGTCAAAGAAAAATTTAAACTTCCTATATTTCCATGGATGAAATTCATGAGGTTTTATAAGAAGGGAAATCTATGTGGTAGATATATTGTCCCCTTTGAAAACCTTGTTCATATAAGTGTAGTGGAATATAGACAAACATTTGCACTTAACATATCTTAAATAAATGATGTATTTAATGTATCTCTATTAATAAAGTACATGCTAGAGACCTCACATGAACGGAATATAGAGGTGTTACCACTGTAAATTGATCTTTCATGTGTGGAATAGTTGGGGAAGATAATAGATCATAGAGATAATGTTTGACGTAACAAAATATCTCACCTGGTCAATGTGTTGCGATGAAACCAAAATTATATGGAATTTAAATGGGAACTAGAAGTGGGGATGAAATAAATGTACCGTAATCAATTTTTTATATCAAAATAAAATTTCAAGTGGATTTTATTGAAGGGGGGATAATGTAATGACCTGGAATTTTATAAATGAAATTTAATCTTTTTGAATAAATAAATTCATTATTAAGTATTAATGTAATAGAAAACACTTTCACTATATTGTATATTTTGAACAGTTATATGTTCTGTCAAATTTAAAAGAACATTATGAATAATAATAGTTGTTAGTATATCCATTTTGTAATGACCATTAATATTAGTATATTAAGGGTTGTGATAATGTCCAATTGATTTAGACGACAGAATTGATGGCCTCAACCAATAGGTCCATACCATATAAAACCAATTTATCAAAGGATGTGAGGGAGATTGAATCATTGGTCTTGGCCCCTGATCAATAATGAGATGATATTAACAAAATAAAGAACAAATAAAATATGTTTTCGTGTATGTTAATTCTTATCTGGATCATGTCATATACTATGTACGACGAACCACCCCATGAAACACTCACCATCGCACACAATACCTTTAGTAATTTCACTAGTGTAACAAAGGGCTACCTATCTACACCATAATAGAATAAATTTGTATGTTTTCTTAACAAAGTAATATATTTATCCCTTTTTAATATTAAATTTTAAATTATTAAATAATGAGTTTGATTAAAATAGGATCTAATTATATGAAACACAAATTTTTTTAGGAAATGTATAATTTCAATGAAGATAAACTAATTTCCTCAATTCGATTTTTTTGAAATAAATGAAATTATAGTAAAATGTTGTTATAAAATAATTTTTATTAAATATAAATAATAATAAAATTTTGTGAAGTGAAAAATAATTTTTATAATGGTTAGAAAAAAATTATTGTAAAAAAACCTATAAATTTTCAATATATCTTTATTTTTTATTTAAAAGTATAAAATTTCATACATAAGTAATTATTTGGATAAAATAAATATTATTTTTTAAACCATCTTGGTGAAATTATCCAATGGTAATTTTTTTTAATTTTTGGAGACAACAAATTTTATGGTCAAAATTAATTATGGTATAAATATATTGAGGGTATTATGAAATCATAGTGACCCAAAAGTGATGTAATATATTCTATAAAAGTTATCAATGGAAAAATAAATATTTACCCTTTAATTTAATTTTTTGAGGTTATTTGATTAATTTTATAAAACCAAAATGAATCCTCCAAAACTATATTGTATTCTAAGGTTATAAAATCAGTCCTTTTTAATAATGAATCTCTTCCATATCAACGAGGGTGGTATATTAATTATACTAGTTCCTAAAAAATTAATATAATTAAAAACACTCTACTTTGGTAGAATATATGGGCATAAACCATGGGATGGTATTTGGATTTGATTTCTTTATAATATAGTGTCCAAAATATATTGTTTCAAATTGATAAAGAACACTCCTCCCATTATATATATAAACTCTCCCAACTTATAATTCATATTCAATAAAAACCCTTATAGAATGAAAATACTCTTACCATACCTATATAGTCCCTCATAAGTTATCCTCATTCTCTTATGAAGCTCTTTCCAAGCCTTTTTAATAACCCTCTCAAGGCAATGCATCCTCTTCTTATCCTATTTATTCATGAACTTCATTTATATTATTTCATTTTTAAAAAATTTAATGTTTTTATTTGATTTCATAGATAATTATTAATTCCAAATTGTTGTACAAGTGAAAAGTGACACATTTCACTCTCATTAGGCCCTCCCATTAACCTTTAACCACCCCTGTTATACTACCAAAATTTCCCTACACATTTTCCAAGCCAAACATTTTTTTCTCTAAAAACCCATCCTTATATCCACATTGGATTATTAACCTATATGTACATACCCTTCATTAGTTGGGGACATATATATATTTATATATAACACACTCCCTGTGATATTAAGATTAAAATTGATTAGTAGAATATTTTGTTTTATGATTCATGTTGTAGACTTTTGGATGTATATGATCTAAAAATGATGGGTGCACCAAGATATCGCTCCAATGCTTTGGGTAATGTTTTAGCCTCATTATGATCCATGTATGTGATTAGATATTAAACCAAACTCATTATAGGAAAATTTTCACCTCTTTATCATGTCTATAAAGTAATCATTAACCTATCATTACGATTTCATGTTTAATTTTGTCACTACATTCCTTTGTTGACACTATGATATCTTGTTTTATCATGACGTATGGTTCCATATTTTTATTCTCACCAATCTTATGTTACCTTGATATGCCTCTAGGATAAAATTTACTTAATTACCTTAAATATTTATTTTTTATTCCTTACTTGTATTTATATCTTACACCATTCTGATATATAACTATAGGTTATAAAAAGAAACTTTAGAAGTGAAATTAATTTTTTGTAACATGTTGAGGAAGTAATCCATAATGTTGTTTTATTTATGAATCTTGTTCACACACTATGTAGACAATTTCTAAAAACACGAGGCTTCATGAATTATTTTGGATTTTATAATGTGTACCTTTATTTAATAAATAATGAAATAAATTATATTGTAATATGGTTTCTCATATAGATAAAAGAATATTATTATTTTATATCCACTGATTTGTCTTGACGAGTTATCCTTGTGGTGAATAATTTACCTCTAGTTTTTTTTATTCCTAGTCACTAGTCATTAACTCATGGGTTTTTCTAAATATCATCCCACCATTTAGGTTGTTTATCATGGTTGTTTGAGGAAAAATTTATAAGAATGGAAGTTGTGCCTCTTCTTTATATTGGTATTCATTTTTGACTAAATTGGTAGACACCAGATATTATTGTTTGTATAAAAGGGGAATGTTTTGAGTGAGTTCATAAACAAATCTCATCAAAAAGTGCCTTAGGATACCATGAAATGTTATAAAATGTGTAATTGTTGATTTCATTTATCTTATCTAATAGTTTTTCTGAATATTGTATTTGGGAATTGGGTTTCCTAATTGACATATCATTCATTGATTTAATGACCCAATTACTTTTCCCTGATTTCCCCTTGTTATATAAAATTTTTGTATAGTGTCAACCCCCATAAAGATTCTTGAATAGTCCTCGGGAGAGGTCTTTGGAGGAACCATTAGAAATGATACCAATAGATGATCAGAACCATGTGGAATTTATTATGTGTGTGGTCCAAACATTGGGATATATAGCTTCACCTGTAGTCATTTAGATTTTGAAGGTGGTACCTTAGAGGGAAGATAAAATAGATAATTCACCATATTTCCTTCTTCTAAAATCACCCTCTTTCTAGTGTACTAGTGATCCTTATGAGTAGGAGGATCGATTTAAGAAGTTTGAGAGGATATTTGAGATTTTAGTGTTCATGTAATTAGTTTAAGGGGATTTATGTTTCCATAAATAATGAATATACTATAAGAAAAATGTGGGATTCTATAGTTCAGTCTCGGAGGAATGCGGTCTTGGAGTAGAAATACTTTAGCACTCTTCTCATGGAACAATTATTTACAAAGATAATTATTTTTTCTATATCAATAGAGTTTATTATACTTGAGAATGGAGATTGAACTATTACTTAGTATGGAAATAGATTCATCGAGCTTTTTAATTTCCCACTTTAGGTGGTTTTTAATGACAAACTAAAATCCTAGAGGTTTGAGAAGGTTCCTTGACTAGATATCCAATCCCAAGGTTTTTTGATGAATCTCACATCGTATGTATATTTCCTTGATATAGATTTAATGGTATAACATTAATTTATTAGAAATTAAAGTGTTACAGTATATTATATTACTCCTAGTGGTGGAATAATTTGTCCATTTAATGGTAATAGGAATTCGGTTGAGTATCGTGGTGGAATCCATATGGGTGGATCTTGTCTTCATATTTTTTCTAATTCTTATGCAGTGTCTATTAATTAGAATATTACTTGTTTCAACTGTGGAAATTATGGGAAACTAATTTGTCCTTTCATAGAGCTACTGCATGTCAATAGATTGTGTGGATGTTTAAGTCACTTATAGAGGGTCTTCCATTTTTTTTTCAATCCCTTATAGGAGTATGAGAATAAAAGTAATTGGAGGATATGAATCGTATTTAGACACTTCAATAACAAAGGGGTTCCATATATAGGTATCCGTAAAGAATCATCTTCACATAGTGGACAAGTCTCTAATAGATAGTGATATGGGTCCCTGGATAATGAGAGGTTCCATTACTATTCCTTCTAGTATATTAATTTATTTATTTCATAATGGTTCCCACATTACATCATATCTACCCAAAATTTTTGAATTTTTGAACATTCAATGGACCTTATGCCATTGTTTTGGATATTTTTATTCCTCTTGGGATGTAGGGAGACTAGGGAATCTTATTTACCTATGTTACATTATCTTTCAAAAAAATAAAGAATGCATCATAATTTTTAGTTATGGATATGAGACCTATAGGTTTCATTGTTGAGATTTATTAGTAGATTTACCAAAGAAATCACATCTTATTTTACCATAATGGGTCCATTTTACTCAATCTTATGGGATGTTATTTTTTATTTAATGAGAATGGGACTTCAGGTTGACTATAATCAGAACTCCACTTCTAAAGTTGGGCAGGATGATATAAATGTTAGATTTTGAACTAGAGAAGGATTATTCATGTAGTGATCTTTATCCATTAGAAGTTAATCTTCCCAATGAGTTAACATTTTTATTTCCAAGCTTACCACTTGTGAAAAAGGTGGATTTTTCTATTGACTTATTACTAGGCTACAAGACTTTTTATACTCCCTCCTACCATATAGAATCATAAAAAATAAAGTAGTCAATGAATCTTTTGGATTACCTGATCTCCAAAGGAATAATTCTCCCTACTATGTCACCTTACTAAGTTATAATTATTATTTCCTTGAAAACCAATGGACCCATTCCCATTATTATTGAGTATCAAATGATAAATCAGGTTAGAGTTATGAATAAATATCCTTTACATTTAACTAATGATTTGTTTGACCTGATGAAATCAAGAAGTGGTTCTTAAAGATTTAACAGTCGTATATTTATCATCAGATTATGATATGTTATTCTGATATCCATAAGTTTTCTTATAGTAGATGGAATGTCCATTTTCAGTACCCTATTATTCCATTTGGTTTGACCATTTCTTGTAAAGTATTAATGGTGTTAATTAATCATATTTTCCAAAAGTACCATGACTATATTATGGTTTTCTTTTTGTCTAACATATTTTTTTAATCAAATAATGGGAAATATTATGTGCATCATATGAGAGTATTTATCAAAACCTTCAGAATCCATAGACTATATTACAAGATTTATAAATGTTTTTTTGAATTATTGAGGTATTTTTCTTAGGAAATGTGGTTTTTTATCATGGTATTTCAGTTGATAATAAGAAGGTGAAAGTTATTGTGGCTAGAGAGGAACCATATAATGTATTTTTGATTGAGATATTTTTAGTCTTGGTAGGGTATTACCATTGGTTTGTGAATGATTTATCAAATATGGATTCATCAATGACTGATCATACTTAGAAGAGAGTAATTTCACCAGATTTTTGAATTTTCATTATTCCTTTGACTAGTTGATGTATTTTTTTAATTCATCTCGTATTTTAACTCTTCATAAATCCATATAGGTATATATGGTTTTATATGGTGAATTTTTTTCATAATTATGTTATAACCATATGTAGGTTGATCACATTGTGTATTATAACACTTGTTAGCTTCATCCACTTATGAAAAACTACACCACTAGTAATATCAAACATGGAGCAATGATGCATGATCTAAAGAGTTGTCGTAATTACCTTTTGCTGAAATCATTATGGTCTACTCTAATTGTAAAATATTGAACCATATCTTCTCACAAAAATAGTTGAATATTCATAATATATTAGGGGTATAATACCTAAAATCCATTGTTTTTTACATTTTTAATAATCCCGGTATATGGGAATTTCATTACTAATTAATTGAAGAGGAAACCTCCATCCCATGACAACAAAGAATCACATGAGGAATGGAATGGGATAGATCTCTTTACTCGGGAGAATTTGGGAGTCAAATTAGATGATCCACAAGTTTTTTGGTTAATTTTTTTGTTGAATTCCTAATTTAATGAGATTTTTATTTAGTAAAAATAGATTAATGATTATTTCTGAGTAGTTAAATACTCTCTATATGGTTAGGTAATATCTATGAGTGGTATATATATTTTTAGGAAAAAATATGATTTTGGAGCATTTATATCATTTATTTTCCATTAAAGAGTGTTATGATGGGGGATTTATGCAATTAAAAGTGGCTGATACACCCTAGAACCATGAAGATGTTTTATGATAGGATGTAGCATTTTTAGTGTCTAATTTTTACAATGTACATTGTTGATAATTTTTCAAATATTTATACTTTTCTATAGATTTAATTCAAGCATCAAAATCCTTTAGTCTTGGTTCTGCCCCATTGTGTTCCTACATGAATATGGGATTAGATCTCTATGTGCATTGTAGTTGGGTTTCTATGTATTCCATAGGGAAAACATGGATATGGGTGGTGATTAACTGGTTGAAAAAACTGGATCACATTATTACTATTTATCATTCCACCAATGTTTAGGTCATATGACATTTTTATGTGTAGAAGATCATCTGATTTCATGGAATTTCATCTGCCATATTTTCTAATAAGGAACCACAGTTCACTTGTCCTTATTGGAGAGCCATCTAGGAGTTTATGGGTTAATAGGATAACTTCATCACAACATACCATCCTAAGAAATTAGGTAAAATTTAATGAGATATAATAATTTTGAGGAAATTATTTGAGAATATATCCTAGAATTTGGAGGATGTTGGGATTTCCAATTGGATCCGATTGAGTATTCCTATAAAAAAAATCTACCAATTGTCCTTTACTATGGTACCATTTGAGGCCGTTCAAGATAGAACATCTAGATCTCCTTTAATCTATTCATGGGTTGGGAAATCGAATATAGTTGGACCTATATTGTTCTAATATATAATGAAAAATATTCATTTGATTCCTCATAAAAGCATAACAACACATATTTTTTATAAATCATATGTCAATCATTAATGTTGACCTTTAGAGTTCTTGGTTAGTAACCTATTTTTTTTAGTGTTTTAACTTATTTGGTACACCGACATCTTAAAATGTTGGGAATGATATCATTGAGATATATGGGACTATTTTAGGTGGTTGAGAGGATTTTCATGTTGTCTTACCTTTTATATCTTCCACCTTAGTAGAAATTGGTATAAAATGTGTTTCATGATTATAATATAATAAATTATCTCTCTTACACATAACATGTATTAATCATGGATAATTTAATTATGAAGACTGCTTTATATATGACTGAGAATCTGGTTTATATTAGCGACTCTGGAATAATAATTCTCTAGGGAATGCCTATACCCTCAGTTTGGGTGTTATGGTAGTATTTGTTTTATTCATGCAAGACAAGGGATCATGATTCTTTGATGGGGGTGTCATAGACTCACCATAATTCTTTGGAATCTTCTTGATGTAATTTAAGGGGATAAAATAATTTACAGTAGAGAAAATTTTAGCATCCCAATCTTTTCTCTTAGGTACGATAATTGGTTTACATTGTATACTTTTGAGCCTTGATTTTTTTTAAATTTTGTTTTTGGGATATTTGGAGGTGGGGGAGGCATAAAAAGATATTTTTTGGATTTTGGTGAAAAATGGATAGGACAATGATCTGGGGGTTTCAACAGTATGTCATCAGGGTAAAATGGCTCCGAAAAAACTTCATGGACCTTAGAACTATGGTTTGTTCCATAGTATTCCCTCTTGGATAGTTTCCTATATAACACGGCTTGAAAATAATCCAAATATAATTTTGGAGGATATTTAAATGCCTAAAATGACCTTGTTTTATTCACCAGGTGTGACCTAGGTCGTTTCATGGTAAGAACACACACTAGGAATGTATTATATCAATCAAGAAACTAATTGATGATGATAAAAATTCTATAAATACTTGAGGGAAGGGAGAATTTCCTTTCATAATTTTTTTTATTTCCCCTAGGATAGAGAATTAGGTATGTGTGCACACTATAATCCCTCCATAAATGAGATGTGTGAGAATCCAAGTACATATCTATTTTTGGTCCTCTAAACTACATTTCTATGATTAATTGTGGAATCCTGTAAAATTATTTTATCATCCCAATATTATGAATTTTTTTACTCATTTTTATTCTGATAGAAACTCTTATACATCAATGTATTACTAAGATGTACATGCGAAGCTATTTTACTTAATAAATTTAATTATATAAAAAAAATATTTATTATGGAATTTTTAATATTATAATTCATGGTTTTACTTAAAATTGTGCATAAATGGTTAATTTTATATGAATTTATTATGAAATAATTTTTATGGAATCCAAATGGGAGTTTTCACTCAAACCATACATTATCCTTTGAAAGATTGAAGAATATATTTTTTAAGGTTCAGGGAATGAAAGAGTCTACATGGAGGTGGTAGATGTTCTTGATTATTAGGACATCGGGAGTTGATGGTGATAGGTGGAATGTGTGATCCACTTATTATATGGAGTTTATGGATTAAGGTTTAGATTTTTTTATAATGAATTGTGTAGATGTACTAGTTATTTTGATACATTTATATTTTTATATATGTTATTCGATCCTTAATGATTGTTTTCCATACCAATTTCTTGTTATTTTATATCTACTGCTTTTTCTTGATGATTTTTCTTTATAGAAAAATGGTTCACTTTGGTTTTTTTGATTCCCATGAGCCAGTATCCAGAAAGAGGGGATATGGAATTCACTTTGGGTATTTTTATAATTGATTTGGGTATAATCTTAATGGGTAATCTAGATTGGATCATGATAATGACATTATTTCACTAGGAAATGAAAAATTGAATTCATTAAAAATAATGATGTACTAAATCGACATCACTTGTTTTATGAAATAGAGGAAAACCGAAAGGGTTATATTTTTTTAGAACCACATCATACTACATCCAATCATATCAATGGACTATGGAGATTAAAGATAAAACCATTTACATTTATGATTTATAAATTGGTCAAGAACGTGTTGTTTTTCTAATTTTATAATTTTTTTAGGACATAGATACACTGCAATCAATTCATTTAATACAATTCAAAATGGAATTTAGAACATGAAACCATTCTACTATAGTACATCATATCATATATTTGGAACAATTTTAACCCAAAAATTTAATTATGTAGAAGAAATAAAATAATTATATCATGATATTTTATGGTTATAATATACAGTTTTAAAATTTTAATATATTAAATCCATAAAATATTAGTATAAAAAAATAATATTAGCATGTTATTTTTATGTTATCAAAATATTTAAAAAAATATAGGTTTATTATAAGATAATCATGTTTTAATTATGTATAATTATACCATATGATTTTAAAAAGATTTATACTAATTTCCAAAACCCTAAATTGTTTCTAGAATCTCTATTATAGGATCTCAAACGGTCCTCTATTGTCAATAGATGAAGGATTTTTACGGCCTATAATCCTATAAATTAATCATTTTTTAATAATATATATTTATTTAGTCCTCCGAAATAGGATTCATGAACAACAATTTCCCTATTTCACTGACATTAATGAATTTACCATTTTCGAGAGGAACCAATTCACCGCTTCACTATACACTATTAAAATAAAATAAAACCCCAAGTTGAACTTCTAGAAATCCCAGTATTATTCTTCCATCACCATATGATATAAAAAATTTGGGGTGGAATCCATGAATTAAATTAAACTATTAAAAAATTAACAAAAACTAACTTTACAAAATAATATTAATAGAAAACTCGATTCCATGACACAAAATCCTTATATCTATTTCCATGTATCATTTAACCAATACCAAATGTAACTAGATACCCAATATTTAATGAAAATTTATTTTAAAGAGAGGATGATATCCTAATAAAACTTCACCTCTCCCTATGATTTGAAAAAAATATAAATAATAATGATTTTCAAAAGTGGTTTCCAAGGTGATAATAGATACTTTAATCACAAATATAGCCACCATAAAGAACATTTATATAGACTAACACAACTAAAAGTACTAAGTACATGATTATAGTAAAATAAATTAAATAAGGGATATTGAATACAATAATATCATATCATAATAACTTTAAAATTCTGATTAATATAAAATAGATATGTAGTTTTCCCGAAGTATAAAATAATTGAACCACATTTTAATTGATCTTATTATTTGATTAAGTAAATAAATAAATGAGTTCATGATGATAATGGGGTAGTTTTAGAGGTAAATGGATCCATATATATATATATATTACATTAAGAGTTGTAGAAATTTATTTGTGATCCTAACATTTAAAAATGATATGAAAATAAAAAAACTAGAATATGATCCACCATAATGTAACATTTATAGTATAATATAACATTTTTAGCTAGTAAGAGTTGATAGTCTATGTGAAATTGGATAGATGGATGTGTTGATTAGATACTGTAACATTATTGGGTCCATATAGAACATTGAATAAGAATTTTCCCATTACGATATGTGGATAGAGAATAAAAATAAACGGATAGACAAGATATGTTTTTTAGTACTTTTTTTAAAAAATTATGATTTCATGAACAAAAAATCCTCTTACAACTCTTGGTAATGTAACATTTATTGACCTAATAATAATTTTAATGTTGGGTATAATCTATAAATATAAAAACATTTATGTATATTGTGGGTATTATTGATTTACTATAGGGGAGAAAGAGTTCATAGAGGTCTATTCCCTTACTATTACACATCCATGACCCAAACTGGAATCATGGTCCTAGGCTACCCCAACACCAACACCATGCATCTAAACCCAAGTAATTGTAGGAAAAAAATTCCCAATTTTCAACCACATACCTTTATTTAGTTGAATCATATCAATTCATCACTATTAAATACATCCTTTTAGTGATATTAATCTTCACCACATACCAAGAGAACCCAATGAAACAAACACACTCTATTTTAATACACTATGAACTCATTGCATCATATATGTAAGGATTGATAAGAAACATAAATAAACATCAATTGATGTATTTTCCCACTAATAATAATCTACTGTTCATTTACAAAAAAATTAGGCAAATGATCTACCACTCTCTCTCTTGATTATGGTGAATCCAAATTATGAAGGTACCCTAAATACTATTATCAGTCATGAGTAGGATTTTGGATATAATTTTGAGACATCATCTACCAGAGACACCTACATTATCCCTAATAGATACATAAATCCTATAGGATACTTTATTAGAAAATGTTTATGAAATTAACCAAAGTGTCATAATACAGTAGTGGGTATATTAAATATCAATCACACATAATTCATTCATTTGGTATTATACTATTGGAATGGCATCACACAATACACATTGAGGGAGAAATTTTGTAAAAAAGAGGAGCGTGAAGTAATTTCATCATCACTATCTATAGAATGTAGTTATATTTGACCTTAGTAAAGTGATGACAGGTACAAAAGATGAGACAAGACCTCCATATTCAAAGGCCTCCATTATTTCCATTATCAAGAAAATATTAATTTTTTACTTATTTTCTTATAATAACATATATTTTTATATTATCTACTTTTTAATATTTCAATTTATAATTATGGAATATATAGTAGTGGAAATTTTTTTTAATAAGAATATAAATTTATTCATTATTCTGTTATATATTTTTTAGAAATAAATTACATAATAATATAATTTATTATATAATTGTATAATTTTATAATTCAAAAAATATTCTCCATTCAAATAAAACAATATGAAATTCATTTTAAATAGGGACATATTTTTGTTTTATTAAATCCTTAATAGTTATAGTAATATTTAAACTGAATTATTTTTTTATCTTTTTAACATTATATAAGTATTTAGTAATATGGTATTATCAATTACATGAGATAAATTTTCATACCATCATGAAAGTGTATCAAAGATTATTCTAGTGCACATCATTATTTATGAGGTAAAATTTTCCATGTTTGAGAAAAATCACTGATGATGATCAATATTGCTAATTATATTATGGAATATGTTTTATTGGTATATCCTTATTATAAATTTGATATAATTTTTTAGATATTAGTTATATGATATAAGTGTTCAACAGTTATTAATGAAAAATATTCATTACACTAACTGATCATAATTATTCATAATATGTTGTTATTAACTATTATTTTTCATTCCCACTCTCTGATAGGTAGTCTATACATGTTGATATATTCATTCCTATTAATTATTTCATAATAGATACTTAGGAAATTCAAATTAATAGATATTTCGTATATTTATTTTCAAAATATATGAAATTTGAATCCAATTAAAAAAATAAGCTAATTTTGTGTATTTTATTCCATAATCCTTTGAGTGTATTCTTATATTTGGTCAGTAAAAATGAATTTGGAGAACACTAAAATGTTTTTAATATGACAACATTAAAATACCATATTCACTTCCAACCATATTCATTAATTAATTTGATTTTTAAAATAAAATAATAATAGTGAAGTAATTTTTTTCTTTATATTTATTATGATTATGATCTTGAAATATATGGAATATGAAAGATGTATCATTAGTTAGTAAAGTGGTTCAGAAGGCACCATGCAATTTTTCGTTTATAGCACCCTTTAAAAATGAAATGTTGATGATAAAAATATGTTAAAATGGTAAATTTTTCATTAATTCACTTCATTATTTATCATCCAATAATTTGACGAAGAGGTTGGAAATTATGCTGTTAAGGTGAATTTATCATAACAAGTGGAATTAGAGAGTAATATTTTAATAGATATCGAGTAATGTATTCATCAATATTAGTGTATTTTATTCATTTAATATGGAAATTTCGAAACAATTCAAGTTTCTTAATATAATTTATCTACATGAGAGGGAATAAAATTTATTTATATATTTTTAATTTTTCACCATAATCTCATTATTATCGATTTATATTAATACATTAATTTCATTAATTTCATTAATTATTTGTTAATATTGGTGCGTTTTCATAATCTTTCTCTTTTAATTTGATAGGTGTCATTATATTTGCTCATTTTGAATGAAATGGTTCTATTTATGGAATTCAAAGTAAATGGTTTATACCATATTATTATTTTAATTGAAATTTTGTTACAAAATCTTTAAATATCACAATCTGTTAAAATCATTAAAACAACCATTGATTCCTTCATGAGATTAATATTTTTAGTTTTTTGTCATTGATACCAAATCTAAATATGTATTCCCATATTGATAAAATATTATTTCCTAATAACTCAAAATATGTTTATTTTTTTTCTCAAATATGGATTTATAGCATGCCATCACAGGTAACATTAAAAGATTATCATGTCTTTCCATTATAGACCTACCTTCCCTCTAGCACCAAAATTCCTATATATTCATGAAAAGTAGTATTTTATCCATGAAACAATAAATAATAACCATAAAATACCATAATTTCATGAAACCATGTAGGTAAATGTAAAAGGATATATTTTTTGACTTCTTGATAAAATTAATATCCTTATAGTTTTATTAAAAGAAAAAAAGGTGAGGATTACTAGATGGGATAACCATGAGTATAAAAATTCATCAATATATATTAAACTCTCATATTTTTAAAGGTTAAATACATGCTCCAAAATACCCTATTCAAAAATATGTTTGTTGAATAAGATTATTATTCTTGGATGCACAATTCCCAAATTTAGTTATGAGTTTCGATAACCATTCCACTAACCTTGATCACCACCAATACACTAATGAATTATATAATTTCATCCTCAACCCATTTAATTCAAATATAAATATAATTTCCTCTTAATGAACACAAATATAAGTCCAATAACTTTTCCAAACATTACACATCCAATCATCAACAATATGGAGAGCTTCATTGTTGATGGAAATATTAAGCCAATATTGATGAAAACATGATACATATACCATGTTTTCCCACATAATTTTTAGAGATTCCAAATAAAATATAAAAATTTGATACATTTTTCACATAATATATTCTCCAAATAAAGACACAAAATCAAAATGTTTGAGATGTACGACCTGTATAACAAATAATATGAAATGGGAATCACATCATGATGTCCTTGTAAGGAAACATCATGATGGTTGAAATGGATTTATGGATTTTATTTAATAATGAAAATATAACTCTTAATGAATTTTGGGTTTCAATGGGGAAAATATAATTCATTCCAAACTATATATTTGAATAAAAAATTCTATTGAAAATTAGTGATTCTGAATACATAAACACTTTTAAAAATAGCATCAAATTAAATATAATAATATTAAATAATAGAATGAAAAAAATAATTAATTATTTTTATGGTAATCTATTATCCCCAAATAAATCCAATTAAAATTATATTTATGTTTCAGATGATTCATGTTCTTATACTAAATCCAAAATTTGGAGGAGGATCATTCCTATATCCAAATAAAATATGTTTAAATGTAAAACATCATTGATTTTATTGTTTATAACTAATTGGTCCTCACTCATACACATAATTTATTAGAAGATCAATAAAATCATTTCATATACATATAATCTCATCTATCACAAGATTTAAAATGAAAAACAATTTTGATTTAAAATAATCATGAGGTTGTAAAATGAAACCACCCTTGTTTAAAATAAAAAAGACTATACTAAAAATATAAAAAATTTAAGTACTATAAGTCATAGAAGTAATTATTAGATCAATAATATTAAGAAAATATAACTCTATCATTTAGTTTTTATCCTCTATTATTAATATTATATTGAAAATATATTCCCAAAACCATTTGGAATCTATTTTTCACCCTAATATATTTAGATTGAATATATAAATTTTGTTTAATTGGTACAAGGTTCAAGTGAAGTTATATTATATAAAATTGATTAAGAATATGGAATATTCATCTAGATAATGAATGTATTCATTAGTACTATTATTTTTAACAATATTGAAGTTCCTAGATCAGTTTGAAATCACTGAGAGGGGGAGGGGTGAATCTGGGACTCCTTTTTCTTTTTACAACTTGATTTTTTTTCAATTGAAACTCTATGGTTAGCTAAATCGTAGATCAAATATTGTTGTGTCTCTTAGCCTCTACTTGAATAATGAAATAAATTCAATGGCACTAAACACAAGGATTTACAAGGTTTATTAAAAATACCTACTCCTTGATGTGTTGGTTATTCTCCCCAACATAGATTATCCACTATAATTTGATGAAAAATTACAATGGTCGATACAGAGTCACACTGTATATCTCCTGATTCCCACAATAGGTTCTTTATACTTCAAATCATAGTGTTACCAGAATCACACCAGCCTACTCTGAAGTCATACTTAATAGTTAAGCGGTTGAATCACACAAGATACTTCTTTCTCCTTAATCACATGAGAAGCTTCCTCCTTTATTTTAATGTTTGATTCACTGTAGATTGGTATGATGATCTTTCCCCATGATATTGTTGAATAAAAAATTCCCGTGTACCTATTAAATAATCTTCAATAGCCTTTGGTAATTTATGATGGCGTTGTTCAATTATAATGATCACCCGTACTAATTAGTTTCCTCAGTGCAACAATTCTCAGGCAATTTATTATTCTTATGATGAAGACATGGCCTCACTAATATGTGTGAAAATTATTCACAAAAATTATTCAAGAATATTAATATATAGGAATGATATTGCACTATGTCATCTCTGTTTATCTTCTTGAATTATCATACAATGTCAACTCAGATATGAGGTCATCTATAATTATGTCAGGCTTCAGTATCAATTTAGATCCACTTCATACATGAGTTGCATAGAATCCAAAACTTCTTCTCTTGGACATCTCAATGAATTATCAAATTTGAATTATTATGCATTATTTAATACATGTATAATGTGTTTATTGTAAACCTGGACACACACTATTCACTTGTATCAATATTTTAGGTTCAATGTGTGGATGAAATGCATTTACACATGTATTGTCCACTTATTTTATTATTTCTCAATATGAACACACAATTACTTTTTCATATGTATATGGGCATGCATGGATACATGTATGTTTAGATATGTTTTATGCAACCATAATACATGTGGGTCCATATTTTTCTTCCTTTTACACCCTATGTTTATTAATGCTTCTTATACACTAGTCAAGAGAGGATCACTTAGGTGTGTGACCTACTGCCTCTTTCTTGTAAACCCGAATGGGTAGATGTTTCTCTTGGGTTATTCTTCTCAAGTGGTAGTGTATGTATACACTGTCTCTAGGATTCTCACACCTTCTGCCTCTTGCCCACAAAACCCAAATGGGTATATATTTTGTGTGAAAAAAATATGTTTCCTTTTTCTCGCAAATATTTGTACTTCCTTATTTTCATACAGGTATTTTTCTTCACAACTATCTCGTGGATATCTCAATCAAAAAAAAATGAACCAAAAAGGCCTTGTGGTTCTAGGTGTTTCATGAAAACCAGTAGATAAACATGTAAAAGATCACGCTATCTTGGTTTCTTCATGAAACTTTGATCTTTGTGAATAAAAATAGTGTGTAATACACATGTTGTATTCTTGAGTGACCCCTGTTCTCCATTGATTAAGGTAATTGCAAGTATGTCTTATTTAATCATGCAAGTAATAGTTATGCAGAACTTCTCTTCCTTTCTCGATCTAGTGAGTTGCACAGTGCACTGTTTCTTTGGAAATAAGATCTTTCTCAATATCTTCAACAACAATCAATCGATTAAGGGATAATTTTTTATAGACTAGGATTATATCCTTCCACCACATCCAATTCCCACAAGATATGTTATTTAATTCATCCCCTTAAATAGTAGAGATCCTCATCTTTGAAATATTCAAGCACAGTAAAAGATACGCCAATATATATGGGATATTTTTTATTTCATGATTATAGTCTTCTTATTTGTAGTGAGGTCCTCATGTTAATACATTTATGAACACATGAAAAATATATCCTTGAATAATTGAATGTGTAGGGTGGCATTGGAAACTTCATTTTCATTCGATCGACATGAGTTCTTCGTGTTTTGTTGCATGAATGAAAATGTAATTGCATGCAAGATATCGTTTCATCCGAATGATCCTCATGAAGTAGGTTAGATAAAAAATGGTGGATGGAGTTTGATCATGGAGGTTTGGATTCATCTACTGGTTACTAATATGTGTTGAGTGATTCAGAGGTAGAAGATGACAAATGTGCTCAATCATATAGCCCTGAATGAAAAAGTCGAACAGATCAGATGATCATAGTGTTTTCTATGTTTTTTAAAATAAATCAATGGTTTAGATGATACATGATCATATCGAATGTCGGCGATCTCTCCATTCATTAAAAATATTATCCCACATCAAAAAATTCCACTTATTGTGGTTTCCTTACAATATTAACCACGAAAAACATGGCCCAGAATTCTTCTCCTCCCCCTGGTACCGCCCCATATCATTCTGCAGGCATTATTTGCACCCAAACTATATGTGGTCCCTTAGAAAAATCTATGCATGGACTCGACCTCATGCACTAATGTGGGCTTACAGAAGACCCTGTGCATGATGCCTATGGTTTTTCCTTTGCTAGGTTCCCATGGGTGCGGTTGACCTAGTGTCCCACAAGTTCCCTCAGTTGAGGCCAGCTAGTCAGCTTATTGAGCATGCTTTATTTTCTAAATAATCCCCATATAAAAAAATTTGGTTAAAACCAAAGTATATAGAATGAAATTCAACATAAAATGCATGGAAACTTCAACATATAAATACAAGACTTTTCATCCTTAGTCATCATCCCTCTTCTTCTATTATTTTAGAAATATTAATTTCAATGTAATTCTTAAATGTAACCAATGTGAAAACTTGTTGTTCACATCTATTAATCATTTAATATGAGCATAATCAATAATATGATTTTCTCAACTTCATGTAATTAGAATCCATTGGATTGACCTTCCAAATTAATCATTAAATAGATCATTTCTTGGCCTTCTTCAAATGCTGTCACAAAGTGTGTCATTCATTGAGACATGTCATGGAACCTAGAATCATTGCAAAAATCATATGATTTTATTATGGAGAATGTCCAATAATGACATCCAATGAAATTTCATGAGTCCATAATGATTCTCCAAGTAACATTAACATCAAAACAACTTCATCATAATCATAGAAATGAGATATTCATATCTCACTGATCACCATTTCCAACCAATGAAAATTATTAACAGTGATTACAATAAAAAAGTAGGGTATTCAGTGAGTCAAAAACAATGCTTTAATCACCACCACATCAATCATTTATTTACCATACACACATTGACACATTATTGACTTCAAATTCAATACTATTCCCAACAATCTCCCCCTTTATATTCTATTTTCAATATATCCTAAGAACATTATATAAGATTAAATATGTGTACCAATATTTTCTCCCCCTTATTGAAAATCAAATTAAATGATTTAGTGGGGTATTTATAAAAACATGTTATCCTCCATTTAAAGAATATCTTATTTAATATTTATGAGAGAGGGATGATGTCACATGGTTCACTTAGAAAATATTAATTAGTTAATCAACTCTAAGTCTACTTAGTAAAACCCAGTGTAGAAAACAAGAGATATGTGGAAAAGTTTTTTTAATACTATCAATAAACAACCATGCATGTGAAATCATGCTCAGAATGTATCAATTATTATCCAAGGGGTTGGATATAATTAGATTTATCGATGAAATGCTAAATCCTACACATACTTCAACAAACATATTAAAAATTTCAAATGAAAAGATAAAGCACCCCCTTTCATACCATATTGTCATAAATCAAGAAATCCCCCTTAATTGACCTGATAAATACAATTAATAACAAGGGGTGAAATTGTGATTAGAATAACTCAAGTTTCAACTTTTATAGATGATATGAATTCCAAGACTTTTTATGAAATAATATTTCACATCATCTCCTTTAGAATTTCTCCCCCCCAAGGGGTGAAATACCTATGATTTAATCTGGTGGAAAATATCATCAGATAATCTTCAAGATATTTATATTGATAATCTTCTACTGTGTAAAATTCCAAATAATTATCAATTCATTAATAATAGGTCCAACTTGTTATTCTCCACTTTTTTCATTCAATTTTCATCTTGAGAATGAACTTTACATCAAATTACATGCAATGAAATATCACATATACAACACAAGTATAACAGAATAATATTGAACACATATGAGCTTGTTAATAGGAGAAACAGGGCTGAAAATTTCTTCTCAACCCAAGAACTCTCTTCCTTGTACCTCTAATGTGTCTGATAATCTTCATAATAGTATATCCTCTCCATTTTATATTTTGATCTTTAATTTTCAGCATTGAATCTTTAATTATATTTTCCTTCAACTTGTGTGGATTGATTATCCTTACTTATACAAATAGTGATGTAGCTTCCACTAGTGCATGTTTTTCAATTTCTAACATCTCTATTTGAGCTGGTGAAACAGTTATACACTTATTTTCATTATCGCCATCCTAATTTCACCTTCCACATAATACCTGTGAGAAACTTGAGTTGACATGTGTTTCCAACCTCTCATGAAATTCAAATTCTTCTTCATGTGGAATTATATGTTTCCCCTTTTCCTTAGCTTTTTATTTTACTCTATCTTCATCTTTTTACAATTCTATATCAACTTGAAATTGATCAGGAAATATAACTAAACACTCTTTATTATCATATTCTTTTTTGGAGATTCCACATGGATTCTTCAACGATTTTAAGTTACCTTTCTTAGGAAACATATCAAAATCATATTCAAGAATGTCTTCAGTCAATCTTATCTTATCCCAGATTAATTATCCTTTTAATTTGAGATTTCTTCCATTCATTTCCATGGCTTGTTTGTAGTGATCTATGGTATAGACTCTCTTTACATAGTAGAAGCATATTTTATTGGTTGAGATGAAATTATTGAATCCAACTTAACTTCTTCTTGGGAATAGTTTGTTTCACATTTTTATTTACATCATTGTTTTTCATATTCCCAATTGAAGACTTTTCAACTATTATTCATTTCTCCTACATTTGTTGTGGACTTTTCTTTATATCAACATATTCATGTTTCATGGTTGGAATAAAATAGTACTCATCATAAATGTGACTATTTCTATAGTAATTATCACAAAATTCTTCAAGATACTCAAATATTTTCTTGATATATAGATTCTTCCTCATCTGTGTATTTTTTATTTATCTTGGCAGGTTGGATCATTTCATCACATATATTTTTCCTAAATGTAGGCCTTCTATAGTTTTCATATGTTGACACATTATTCCAGCAACCATTAGAATGATGTTCAATATTCCAACGACACTAATAGTAACCAATAAATCTGCTTATTTTTTCTTGTAGTATCTATCTGGATAGATTTAGTGCATTGTTGTTTCTGGGTTTGTCTTTATTTTTTTTGGATAATCCATTTGAGAGTAATTATTATTAATCATTCTAGTATCCACCCTTGAAGATTTGATGGACGTATCAACATTTTTATTAATCCACATCTTCTAAAATTTTAGCTTTGAACCTGTACTTTCTGATGAAACTATATTAGTAGAAAGAGAAATAACTAGATTATGGGATACCTTATTCGTGAAGGATGTTGACATTGGATTAGAATATGATCTAATACTTCTTTTGGAATTATTGTCCTCAATTCTAACTTTAGTGTAATTATCTATTTTTTTATTTGTTTAGTAAGTTCCAGCTTGGGGTGATTGCTGATTCTTAAATTTCACCTCCAACTCTAAACACTCCATGTTGAGGGAGTTCTTCTCATCCTCAACTAATCTCATATTTCTATCCCAATTCTCTTTCAGTATTATCATTTTTTTCATGATTTTTTTAATTCAAGCAATGAAATTCTAACCTCCTTTACCACGCTAATCATTTTTTTTTCATTTTAAAAGCCGGTTTAAAGGGGACCAGTACCCCAACCTACAACCATAACTACAAAAAAGAAGGAAGAACCTAAAACGACACAGAAAAGAGTGATTTTCGGCTTTCTTGACAGGAATCACATGATGATTCGGTTCGAATCTGAAGAAGATCTCATTACAGCTTGGTCGAGGTCCCCTCGCAACTTCAACAGATGTCATTTCCTTCTCTTACGCTAGTCCTTTGAATTTTACATGAAGCGTGACTCGCCATCAGCGGTGGTCTGGGTAAGCCTCCCTAATCTTCCGCTTC
Source organism: Viscum album (assembly GCA_963277665.1). Taxonomy (NCBI): domain Eukaryota; kingdom Viridiplantae; phylum Streptophyta; class Magnoliopsida; order Santalales; family Viscaceae; genus Viscum; species Viscum album. The sequence goes on along the minus strand of OY728150.1, from coordinate 1,570,571,916 downwards.
CCTTCCAGAACCCTGCTATTATTCGAATGATTGGTAATCTCATAGGAAGTTATTTGTGCTCCGATTGTCAAACTGATGTTGTGTGCCACCCGGTTAACCCCCAGATTTTTGTGGAAATGGATGCCTCTCAGTAGCCTTTTTATTATGTGTGGATTACAATTGGGGAAGATTACAGACGCAGAAAAGAGGTGATTTACGGGAATTGGATGGATTTCTATTCTTCTTGTCACCATTTGGGTCATGGAGTGGAGTTTTTCCGTAGGAGTTGACCCTTGAAGGATCGTCTATATGATCTCAGCCGAAGGGAGGGAGAAACAAGGGGAAGGGTATCAGAGTTTGGTATGAGGGCTGGGAGTGATCATAAAGAGCCTGGACCAGACAGAGGAGGTGAGGGATCCCATATTTCAGGTGTGGCCCGTCAGCTGGTTGATGTTATCAAGGCGGAAATTGAGGAGGTTATTGCTCCTGCTCCTGAGGAGAGGGAATCAGAAGGGGAAGGCAAGGAGGCTCAGACTCCAGTGGTGGCTGGACAATTGGTTGAGGTCGGTATGGTGTTAGAGGAGGATGATCAGGCTGCTAAGGCTTATGAAGATAGGGTGATTGCTGGAGTGGGGTTTGTTTTGGTGCAGGCAGTGGGGGAGGTGGGTAACAGGCCCTCTTTGAAGGATTCCAGTACAGGGGAGGCTAGAGGATTGGATCCAACGGCCAGACCTTTTTTTACTGTATCCAACAGATTTGAATGCCTTGGTAATGATACATTTGAACCTGTTATAAGTGTTATTTTAGGAGATGTGGAGGATGGTGTGGGGGCACCCATAGAGGAGATTTGTGCTGGCAATCTGGGATCGAAGGAGGTCATCCAGGATGTGAATAATTATATCTAAGGGGCTAGGCCTCTTTTCCTAATTGAAAGTAAGTCTTTAGCCAACATCTTTTACCTTTTTATCCTTTTATTCCAGTTGATTAGCTTTGAAAACCATATAAACATTGTGCAATTTTTCAAAATAGATGGAAATCCTCTAAAAATACTATCTTAAAGGATTCTTTCTCACAAATAATTCCTTAAATTTCTTCATAAACTTCATCATATCATTAATTGAAAATAGAATGTGTTTCCTTATTTACTTTTACATGTTTTTTGAGAGTGTTGGACATGCCAACCCTTTAAAAAAATTCCTCTTTCATGGCATCATCTTCTTCTTCCAGCTGTAATTTTTCATCTTGAATATTTTTGATGCATATAGAAATATGTCTTTCCACTTATCTAGGTATATCCTTCAGATGTTCTTTGAGTGCAGACTGAATATCACTAATTGACCAATAATCATCACATCTTGACCAGGAATTATCATAAGAGTCATAATAAAAAAGAATTATTACAAGTTGTACCTTATAGATTACCTTCAGTAGAAATTGTCTCCCTATTATCAGTAAGATTCTTCTTCATCTTCCTTGCCGTTTTCTTCTTGATATTATTTTGAGACTTGGAATAAATCTCCATTTGTGGTTTCTCACTCATTTTAGGAAATTTTCACTTCATAAAGACTCCCATGGATCTTTAAAGGTTACCTATTATCAAATACTAATTGATATGCCCAGATTAGTGTGAAATCATTCAGAGGGGTAGGGGTGAATTATTTATTCATTTTTTTACAAATTGATTCATTTTAATTAAACCTTTATGGAAAGTTAAAGCCTCGATCCACTCTTCTTGTGTCTCTCATCCTTACATCGAGTAGTGCTATAAATTCAAAGTCACTAAACACAAGTATTTACAACATTCAGAACAAAGACCTACTCCTTGATATGTTGGTTATTCTCCCCAACATATATTCTCCACTATAATCTGATGAAAAATTACAATGTTCAATACATAGTCACACTGTATCTCTCTTAAGTCCCACAAGAGGTTCTTTATACTGCATCTCACAGTGTTACCAGAATCACACTGGTCTGCTCTAGATTCACATTGGAGACTTTTTCTCCTAAATCGTACAAGATACTTATTTCTCCCAAATCACATGAGAAGATTCATATTTGAATGTTTAATTCACTATATATTGTTCGAATTCTCTTTTCCCATGATATTTATAAATAAAACTTGCTCGTGTAGCTATTAAATAATCGTTAAAAACCTTTGGTAAGGTTTATTGGCCTCGTTCAATTATTCTAATCACTGGTACTGATTATTTGCATCAATACAACAATGCTCGGGAAATTATTTCTTCTTATAATGAAGACCCGACCACACTAATATATGTTAAAATGTTTCACACAAATTCTTAAAGAATATTAATATAAAAGAATGATCTTTCACTATGTCAGATCTCTCTATCTTCTTGAATTCTCAAACACTATCAACTTAGTTATAAGATCTTTTGTAATTATACTTGTCTTCAGTGTCAATTCAAATTCACTTCATGTATGAATTTCATGGAATCTAGAACTTCTTGTCTTGGGTATCTCAGGGGTATCTTACATTTGGATCATTATTCATGATTTCATACATATATAATGTGTTGTTTGTAAACCTAGACACACACTATTCACATGTATCACTAGTTTAAGTTAAATGTGTGCATGACATGCATTTACATATATATTATCCACTTAGTTTATTCTTCCTCAATATACATGCATAATTCCTTCTTCAAATGTATATGGGAATGCATCGATGCATGTTTGTTTAGATATGTTTTATGCAACCCAAATACACATTGTTTCTTCCATTTCTTCCTTTTACACCCACTATTTATTAATGCCTCTTATGAACTAATGAAGATAGGATCATGAAGTTGTGTGACCTACTACCTCTTGCTTGAAAACCCAAATGGGTAGATGTTTTGCATGTGTTCTTCTTCTTAATGGGAAGTGTGTGTGTAGATTGTCTCGATGATTCTCACACCTTCTTCCACATTCATGCAAAACCCGAATGGGTATATGTTTTGTGTGTGAAAAATATGTTTCTATCTTGCTCTCAAATATATGTACATCCTTCTATGCATGTAGGTATTCTTATTCCTGACTGTCTCATGGATATCTCAATCAAAACTCATTAACCATAAAAGACCCATGGTTCTGGGTGTTTTATACAGACCAGTAGATAAACGTGTAGAATATCACACTACCTTGGTTTATTTGTGAAACTATGTTTTTAGAGAAACAAACAAGTGTAGAATACACATGTCATCTACTAGTGGTATCCCTATTCTCCTTTGTGTATGGTAATCAGAAGTATGTATTCTTTTCTCATTAAAGAAAGTTTTGCGCAAAACTTCTCTGCCTTTCTTGAACCATTGAGTTGTGCAGTGCTCTATTTCATTGGAAATAAGAGATTTCTCAATATCTTCAACACCAAACCTTTAGTAGAGGGATATTTATTTATATATAAGGATTGCATCCTTGCAGTGCGCCCAATTTATACAAGATATGTTGTTTAATTCATCCCTTTTAATAGAAGAGATCCTCCGCTTTTAAATAATCAAATGCAACAAGAGATAGGCTGATAAATCTGGGATATTTTTTCATTCATTATCATGGTCTTATTATTTTTTGTGAGGTCCTCATGTGCATGAGTTTATGAATGTATGAAAAAATACTCATCAAATCATCGAATGTGCAGTGTGGCCTTGGAAATGTCATTTTCTTTCGACTGACATGAGTTCTTCATGTTTTTTTGCATGCATGCAAATGTAATTGTAATCATGATCTCAAGTCATCTAGATGATCCTTATGCAGTAGGGTAGATAAAAAATGGAATCTTGAGTTCGATTATATAGGTTAGATAACATCTTCGTCATACTGATATGTTTCAGTTGGTTCGGTGGTAGAAGATGATGCATGGGCTCAATCAGACGGCTCTGGATGGATAAGTCGAGTAGATCGGACGTTCATAGTGATGTCTATTTTTTTAAAATAGATCAAAGGTTTAGATGATACACAATCAGATCAGACGGTGACGATCACTCTGTTCATTAAACATCTCATCCCACATCAAAACACACCACTTCTTTTGGCTTCCTTATAATACAAACCGCTGAAAACATGACTTTGATTTCTCCTCCCCCTGGTACTACCCTGTTCCGTTCTGTAGGAATTCTCTGTACCCAATCTCTATGTGGTATCTTGGAAAAAACTATGCATATACTCAACCTCATGTGCTCTTGTGGGATTACACATGACTCCCAACTATGCACAGACTCATGTGCTCTTGTGGGATTACAACTATGCACAGACTCATGTGCTCTTGTGGGATTACAACTATACACGGACTCCCAACTATGCATGGATTCATGTTCTCTTGTGGGATTACAACTATGTATGGACTTAACCTCATGTGCTCTTGTGGGATTACACATGACTCCCAACTATGCACAGACTCATGTGCTCTTGTGGGATTACAACTATGCACGGACTCCCAACTATGCACGGACTCATGTGCTCTTGTGGGATTACAACTATGCAAGGACTCCCAACTATGCACGGACTCATGTGCTCTTGTGGGATTACAACTATGCATGGACTCAACCTCATGTGCTCTTGTGGGAACACACATGACTCTATGCATGCCACTTATGGGCTGTCCTTGTCTAACTTCCCATGGATATGCTATCGACCTTGTGTCCTGCAAGTTCCCTCAGTTGAGGATGGTCGGTCGCTTAGTGGGATGACCTTATTTTTTAAATAATCCCAATATAAGACAATTTGTTAAAAAAAGCATATAGAATGGAATTAAACATGAAATTCATGGCCAATTCAACATAGAAATCCAATCCTTTTTATCCCCAATCATCATACCTTTTATTCTACTCTTTTAGGAATATTAATTTCAATGTAATTAATCAATTTACCCAATGTGGAATCTCTTTTTGCACATTTATTAAACATTTAAGATCAGCATAATCAATTTTCTGATTTTCTAAAACATCATCCAATCAGAAACCATTGGATGAATCTTTGAAATTTATCATGAGTATTTTCTGGCCTACATAAAATGTTGTAACAAAGTGTGTCATACATTGACACATGTCATGGAATTGACGATCAGTTCAAAAAACTTCTAATTTTCTTATGGAGAATTTCCAATCATTACATCCAATGTCATTTCAGGAGTCCATAATGATTCTATAAGTAACATTAGCTTCGTAACAACTTTATCATATTGATAACAATGAGATATTTTTATCTCATTGATCAATACTTACAACTAATAAAAATTATTTACAGTGCTTACAATCTATAATAAATTTGGGCTCTTCAATGAGTCAATAAAAATTCTTTAATAACCACCACTTCAATCATTTCATTACCATACACATATTGACACATTATTTAAAAAAATGCAACATTTTTCCCAACAGATATATTATTTATAAAATAATAAAATTCCAAGAAAACATAAGTAAAATATTAAGAGTATTTGGATATATCAAACTAAGATCTCCAAAAATCAAACAATTTGGACAATTAGTTTAAAATATACTCCTTTTGGATCATTACAAGAATTATATTAATATATATTTAGAAAACGTATACTCCATATGTTCGTCAACAACCCATCACATCTTGTAAGGTCATGGGTCTTGAGCCCACAATCGATGGTTGAAATTTTTTTAGTGATTATAGCATGCCTATGTGATGTCCTAGTTAATATGAATTTTTTTACTTAAACAACTTGGTAGATAATTATTAATTTGAAATTTGGGTGTTACTATAGATGTTTAGAGATTAATGAATTATATTGGATAACTTATGCTAATCATTATAGTTTTGGAAAATAATTATAGATATACAAAAGTCCATTTCACTCTTTAAAGAATATTTTAATATGTTATATTTAAATTTTATTTCTTCAAGTATATAAAAAATCATCTTGTATATTAATTTCATCTAGTAAATGACAAAGTGGAAATTGATAAAATCACAAAAAATGGATGAAATTATTCCTATAAAATAAAAATATATCAAGTTAGTTTGTTTTCATATGTTATATATATTGATATAAACATAATACATCTACTTTAGGAATTATACCATGAAACAAAAATATTATACATTTACACTCATTTCATATGAATCAATTATCTTTCTCACACCTCATCAATCTATAGTTTTGTGGTCGTTAACATTATCTTGATAATTCACTTTATTATGATCAATGATCTATATTAATCTCTATAATTATATATTTTTTTTCTTCTACATCCAATTAATTTTTACATATTTGCAAACCTAGTTATTTGTATTCTAGATAACCTTCATTCTTCTCATTGTACCTTATATGGAGAAATATTTATGAACCCTTTTATGGTGTGGGTTTTCAATAAAGCATACACTTTTGATATAAAAAATATAATTTCAAGGGAACCAATTTTGTTAATGGGGAAATAATGTAACATGACAAAATTTTATAATTTATTACACATTAAATAAATTTTAATTAATTGATATCTTGAATTACATGAAAAATTGAGTTCAAATGAACAACAATTTACTATAAAAATATTATTTTATAATAAAATATTTAACACTTAGACATTAAATTTTAGGATATATATATGAATAATTATATTATGAAATTTTTATTTTTAAATTTTTTATAAAATAATATTATTTTTCATTAACTTAAAATGAAAAGATAAATATTTTGAATGTAAAAGAAATGGTTCTTTAAAAAAACAATTTTTATATATGTAATGTGTTTTTATTTTAATAAATTTAATTAATCATTCTTATTGAAATTATTTTAATGAAATTTATATATTATATAATAAAAAATATTCCTTATAAATCATTTAATATTTTTTATAAGCATTAAATAACTATAAATCGAGTGTTATGCTTTAAAACTGTATTTTTCTAAAAAAACAGTTTTTTTGCATTTTAAAAAATTATTTTAAAATTAATTTTTACTACTTATAGAAGAATTATTTAAAAATTTTAACTTAATTTTTTAATTACCCATGAAAAAAAAATTATCTAAAATTATTTTTTTTAATTTTTTTAAAATAGTAATTTTTTTTATGAAAAGTGAAAAAATTAATTTTTATTTAAACCTCTCATTCCATTTAAAGAATTTTCAAAGATTCTTTTTTTAAAGGATTTAAAAAGTAAAATCTATTCATTTATATTATTATTAATCCAAATTATTTCATCAAAATTAATTTTATCTCCAATTTCGATATAAAAATGTATATTATTTGAGAAAACGTTTTTATCAAAAACTATATTTTCGTCGCACATGTGGTTTTAATTTTAAATTAAATTTCGAAACCTCAATAAATTTAATTTGAAAAAATATATTCCATATTTGGAAGAATATTTATTTATTTTATTAAATAATTTAAACTTACTTTTTCTGTAATGATTAGTAAATGATGTAAAATTTATTTTTCATTATTAAGGTCAAAATGGTGTTTTTCTTGTCATATGCTCCCCTGTTAAAAGTTATTATCCATACACATTGAATTTTTATATGATAAATATATTTTCATATTAACATTTAGTGGGTAAAAATTATCTAATATGGCACATTTATTTTATTATTAAAAGTTACATTACCTTGTCAAATAAAAAAAGTAACTATAGTGGTGAAAACTGAATTCCTAAAAGAAAGTAAAATTAGAGGACATGGGAATACCAAGTTTAAAAAATGTCTCTACTTTTGTGGTGGAGGATCTTATAAACCTTATAATATTTAACAAGAAGTATGCATCAATGTTTAATTCACATTTGGTCTCTATGACATCCCATTATTGAATAGTTTTGGGTATTTACAAAAAATACCACTCCTCTTTAATTATAAAAGGTCACCTCCTCCCCAAACATATTCACACCTCACAATCCATTTATATCAACCAAGAAATTAAAAAATATATCCCCAAAATTCATAAAAATTTTATATATCTTATGTTACTCCCTAAATACCATATTTATAGTACATAATTAAAAATCCAAAGGAGGAATTTCAAAGAGAAAGTAAATGTCTTCACTAACCACATTATTTTTAGTTCTTCTATTACCACCTTCACTCATGAGATAAAAATTATGATATAATATAATATTGCATAACATATACTAAGATTTTTTTGGAATAACCTATATCCATATCATCTTCCACTAAATGGGAAATGAAACCTCCGATCGTGTGTATAGAAGACTATCTCCTCACAAATAGATGTAATTTTTTTCCATCACCACCTTTCAGGGATATATATAATGATATATGTGATGTATATATATAATTTTTATGAAATATTTAAAAATTTAGAATAATAATAACACATCATCCGTTTTACCTTCAAATCCATTGGAAAACAATAACACCACTCATGTCTATGTGTGGAATACCACCTCCACAAAGCGATGTGATTCGCTTTCCATTTTAGATTTATATAGATGGTAATAATAATTGATTCGATGAAAATATGTTATTTATATTATATAATAATTATTTTTTAAATTTTAATTATTATTTACCTTTATTTTTTTCCATCAATTTCGAAAATTAAAACACCAATCATGCATACACATAACCTACCATCTCCATGAATGGTATAATATATTTTTCAATCTATATATTATACGGAATATTAAAAATAATTATAAAAAGAATATATATTATTTTTAAATCATGTTTAATATTATATAGATTATGGAATCATAATAAATTTATAAGTACTTATGATAAAAAACTAAAACATTTTTGAAAAACGAAGCAATTACTACACAAAATAGTGATATTAAAAAAGAATTATTAATAAATCAGTGATAAAAGATAATAAGAAAATAGTATAAGGTATGATATATATTATTATGTTTCTTTAATAGATTTATAAGAAATATATAATTATTATATTGGTGGATCAGACACATATTAATGAATATGGACCACTGGTAATGGTTTCTCGACTCACTTTTACTTCTGTGAGACAATTTCCATATTCACCGCTTAATTATTTTGTGTAGTGTATATAATTATCATTTGATATTTTCTATCATGATTATCTTAATATTCATGGTATTTAATATTTCTATTGATGTTATGTGGTCTATGATTCAAATGTTACCAATACAGTAAGGGTTTATTTCATAATCTCATCATTATTTGGGATTATTTTATCAAGGTGTCTCCTAGATAAACTAGTTGATATTTCAATATTAAGCATAATATATTTTCTTATCCTTTTTTATTTATAGAAATTACATTTTTTATTTCATTTTTTTATAAAATATTCCCTTGAGATACTGAATTTAGGTTTTTAGGGAAACCTGACTTTATTTTTCCACTTGGTTGGGAAAACATTTTCTTCCATAAACATATTTTCTAAAAAAAATAAAAAAATTATTCTCATATGATTCATTATAGTCATTTTTACCCATAAATTGATCATTATAAAAATGTTTCAAAATTAATCGCACTATATTTTTCTTAAGGATATTCTTTTTAACCTTTTACAAAAGTGTGAAAAGATTTTTTTTTTCATTTTACTTATTCAGCATGAACCATCATCATGTCAAATCAATAATATAAAGCTTAAATTATAAGTTTTAATGATTAATTCCATAGAAATTTTTTGTATAATATTAGATTCATATTTTTTTTGTGTATTGATTTTGAATGTGGAAAGGGTATTTTTACCAATAATATTTTTAATAAAATGTTACTGTATTTCTATTCATCAATGAAAACAACCATTTTTTACCATGCTACACTATTTATATTTTTTAATGATAACATTGTTATTATCCATCCATATGGTTTAGGATCAGTTTTATTGGGGATGAAATGTTTTGATACCATTTTCTATAGTACTCTCAGTAGTTTCTCATTTTTTATTTAATGTAAAAATTATTGACTTTTTCATATTCTAGTTTTTCAATAAAGATGTTTATATTGTTTATATTTTACCACATTCATATAATAAATGAATTAGACAGAGTAAGAGAAATATTTAACCCACTATATCCACTCAATTCATTGGTAGGTATCATGATATAATCTATCTTGTGTATTTGGCTGAGGCTTTACCCATTTATGTAAGATGTTTTGTAAAAAGGCCTTGAAGGTATCTTTATGATGTCCAACATTATGAATTATATCATTATGAGAGTATTTATTAATTTCCATTACATTATTTGATAAGTTTTTATGTCCATGTAATAGTTTTATAACCATGTTTTAAGAACCATGTTCTTCTTATGAGGTATGAGTCTCTTCGTTTTTATTTTCCTTGGGTTGTTTTTGAGAAAAAATGGAAAACTTGAAAAATGTTATGTTTTAGTAGAACATGTTGTGTAATCCTATATACATGCCATGAAGTCAGGCTATGTAGGATGAGTATACATGGTGTGTGAGTTTTTTGTTCTGGGAGAGAAGAAAAGCCACTATATGCCATGTACTCCTTAGTACATGTCGTGTAGTCATGTCGGCAAGGTCAGTACAGGACGTGTAAAGTACATCAATGATTTGATGAAAAGTAAAATGATGTACATTCCATGTATATAAAAAAACATGCCGTGTAATACTAAAAATCAACTTAAAATGGGAAGTAGCTTCATTTTCTCTTCTTCTGGACATAGGAGTTATCGGGTGAAGAAGGAGTTGCGAGAATGTTTCCTTCTCCTATTTTATCGTCTGGAACCCGATTCAAGTGTCATCAGTCTCATTGGATTACTCTATGTAAGATATTTCTTCTCTCTGACCTATTCTTTATGATTTATATTCTTGAGAAATTTAGTCAAGGTTGAATGATTTACCTGGTTTTTTAGATCTACGCTGTTCTAGGCCGATTCAAGGGCCGATATCGGATTATATTAGTTATACGACATTGAGGTAGGTGGTATTGTGCCTTTAGTTAAATTTCGAGTTGATTATATGTTCCAAAATGGAATGAGACCATTTTAGGGTATTTTTTTTCCCTAGTATTGAAACCTGTTGATACCTAATGATGGTTAGGTTCTTGATTATATGAAATTGAAGCATGTGATTACTGATTGTTTGATTTAGAGACACCATGTGGGTGTGTTTCCCATTGTTATCCATTTGGAAAGAACACCTTTAAGTCTTGTCAATGTTTTCCTTTTTATGGGGTTTATTAGAATGATATATTGATATATGAAATGACCATGTGAGTAGTTATGTTTAATGCCATGTGATAGTTTAATTCACATGTGTTGATTTTGAAATGAAATGATAAATGATTAAAAGAGGTAATTAGCCATGGGTGAGCCATAGTCTCGGTTAAAAGACAATGTTGGGATCATGTGACTAATTACACCATCCTTACCTTGGTTGAAACATTGTCTTAGTTAAAAGTCCATAGAGAGACTAAATAGGTTAATTACTTAAGGGTCGTGAGTGATACACAGTTTTGGTGGTTGGGATTACTGAGTCTTCCTTGTAAACGATGAGCGAATACATAGTTAATTGAGGGATACCTTGGATGGGATCTAATGGAAACTGAAAAAATTATTTAATCTTGAAATTTTGATATGATTAAATGTGAAATGGTTATGTTATGATTTGATGGTTACTTTGGTACGGGGAGTTGACGAGCCTCAGTCGGACATCAAGACCTTTGTAAAGTCCTTAGAATTTGTTAAATGAAATGGAATGACTTATGATGTGTCTTCCAAGACAAAGCACAAGATTGGATTTGGTCTTCACATATTTATCTTGATGATCTCCTAAGACATCTATTGTGTTTACTTCTATATTGGGGATTGGTAGGCTAAGGCCGAATCTTGAGACAGTTTCACCTAAATGAAACTGAATTTCTAAAGAACATAAATGGAATAAATGGAATGTTTACTTGAGTACTTCCTAGTTACTATTTTCTTTTACTGATATTTCATATATTCACTAACGCTTAGGCACAGATATTTGGTGGTTTCCTACTAGGATTAGTCTCACACCCTATTTGGTTCATGCTTTTGGGTCCAAATAGATTATATGATTACATGTGTAGATTAGGGAAAACACCCTTATATGGGTACTTGATTGCTACTTAGGGGCAGGAGAGCATGGGACCAAGTCGAGGCTTGCAATGCTTCTGATTTTTATTTCTGTTTTTTCACTTGTATTATATTTTCTTTGATTGTAGTGGATCCTATTTTGGATGCTTTACTAGAACATATAACATTATGAATTATCATTTGTATGGTTTGAGACTTGGATATTTATCTATCAGAATTCATTTGTTTTGTTTTAGTCGTATAATGTTTACTAATTCCATTACTGTATTTGTTTTTGTATTTTGTTGTGTTATACTCTACCAATGAAGGCATAGTTTCCCCACTATCACACCCAAGGCCCTCGATGCTAGTCAGAAGCCTCTAGCATTTAGGGAAATGTGCTTGTGGCCATGTGGCCAATTGGGTACTGGGAACCCTTTAGTGGTATCCGGATCTAGGAAGTTAGAAAGTGGTATCAGAGGAGGTTTCTTCATTGAACTACTATTTGAAGACTATACACTGTATTGGAAGGAAAAAAGGGATATGGTAATTAGCTATGCTCGGGAGTAGCTACCCCATGTACATGGAAAAGCCAAATTGCCTTGAATTGACTTGTGATCTTTAGATTTTGAGCTATTATAGTTGATTTTATTTCACCATTGGGTGAAAAACTTGATTTATGATATTTCTATTTATGCAATTGTGGGTTCTATTTTATTTTTATCCTGATGAGATGAGGGTATGCCATCTCTCACATCATATAGGCACTTGTTAGAATCACATTCCATTCATTATGCTATGCCATCTAGAATGAATTAGCTATCTCATGTTGTTTCAATAGATGATGTGATAGCTATGCATGTTGTTTTGATAGGTTTATTGGTACATGCTATGGTTTGTATTGAATGGATGCCAAAATATGGTTCCTGAGGTGTATGGTCCCTCTTGGACAAGAATTTAGTGGATCATCATTTAGTTTTTTTATATAATTGTATTGTGATATTTTATCCTTGGGTTCTAAACATTGACTTGTGAGGATTTTGGGCCCTCATGGATCATAATTTTTCATCCCAATTGTTGGTTTTCTACAAAATATGGGTTTTTTGGTCAATATGGAGTTTTTATCCTGAAAAATTCAGTATACATGACGTATAGTCTAGCCTAACACACCATGTGTTCTTCCTATTCGGGGAAGAATGTGTTCCACTGTTTTAATAAGAAGACATCATGTACCTTGTGTATACACACTGTAGTCCTTGACTGTGTAACCTTCCATCTGAGAAGGGAATACGGGTTGTCAAGCTTTGAGTAGGACACACCGTGTAATGTGAGTAACCACCATGTAGAAGTCGACTGTGTATCCATCTGTGTGACTAACGAAACGGGTGGATGAAAATTATGATGTACATGTTGTGTCTAGGGTGAATATGTCATGTAGTCCTAAACTGGCATAAACATGTAGTTTTAGCCGTGTAGATGTTTTTGGGAAGGAAGGGAAATCCTAGTACACATCGTCTCTCTTGGGTAACATGCCGTGTAAATTGGATGCTACATGGACATTTTGAGAAGAAGTAAACACAAATGTAGAGGCCTAGGAGAACATGACGTGTAAGGATTTATACACATCATGAACTCCTATTTTAAAAAACATGAGTGTTTTTCCTTCTCTGTCACGTTTTCCACTTCTAAGGGGCAGTCAAATCTTCATTAAAACTTCTAATAACGTGTGTGTTCTAGACTTTATAGAGAAATGCCACAACTATGAACTTGAGAAGTGCTCCAGGAGAGTGGTGGTGAGTATACACCGGAGGTGGTAGGCCATGGGTTACCAATGGACCCTCCAGTTGTTCCAACTGTGGCACTAGCCGTTATATCGGATGCATGTGTAGACACACTATTCTGAGAAGGTTTTTTGAGGTTTATACTTACCTTCTAGGAAGCACTACAGGCTGACACATATATGGAAGAACTGATGTGTATATTTTGGCAGCAACATCTGCCTAGTTTTTCAGGGGATGGTGGACCCCAGGCTATGAAATCATGGATGGAATCTGTTATGACTATCATTGAGCATTTTGAGATGCCTCTTGAGAGGATGTTCAAGCTCATGAATTATATGCTATGAGATTATACAAAGAGATGGTGGGATTTTATCATGCAGACAGAGTACCATTGGAACATGGAATGGGGATACTTCCACACAGTCTTCTACAATCACTTATTTTCTGAGACCCTCATGGCCAATCAAGACAAGGAGTTCATGGATATAAAGTAGGAAACTATGTCAGTGATGGACTATTCTACCCTCTTTAGATAACTTTATCAATTAGCACATGTTTTAATGAGTGAAAAGGCATTGTGAGCTTGGTGCTTCGAGGATAGTCTTTTATATGCCATCGGAGCTCAGGTAAATGTTTTCAAGTTGACTTCTGTGCATTTCATTTGGAATTAGGCACTGATTACTGAGAACAACCTATGAGAATATTGGGGTGTGAGATAGGGTGGTTCGACCCTAATATCTGGTACTATCTTGACCATAAGTAAGAAGCGTTGTATAAAGTTTTCTCACTAGAATACGAGAAGTCAGGATGTATCTTTTGGTAGCTAGGTGAGGTGATATTAGTGTGGAAGAGTTGGGAAAACTAGACAAAAATGCCTGAGGGACCCAGTTGAGTGTCGTGCTTGTGGAAAGATGGGCCATCAATGACACTTCTGCAGGACTTTTCCACCAGTGGCTAGTGAGAAAGGTTCTGTGCAGGCTCCATATACAGAAGCAGGGTTAGTAGCTTCCCACCAGTCTAGATACTGGAATACGTAGGGGCGTAAAAGCCAAGGTGGTAGGTGTGTCCATGGTAGCCAGACTCTAGGATCTTAGTGACAGTAATGCGGGTCAGCTCCGGGTATCTAGGATGTGTCACAAAGCCATGGTATAGGTCAGGCATATGCAGTGCAACAGACCCAATAGAAGTAAGATCCCAAACCTTCTACTATTATATATACTATTATAGTTGACTCTATTTTATCTTGTGCACTTTTTCATACTGGAGATTATAATAGTTTTATATCTATTCCTGTTTTGAAGATCCTTGGGCTTTGTGTTTATACATTTGAGAACATTATGACGCTAGACACTCCCTTAGGGATTAGAACAGCAGGTATGCATCTATGCAAGGAGTTCCCCCTTGAGATTGGTGTATGTCACTTATTTTGGGATTTCTACATCTTAGATATGACAAGGTTTGATGTCATCCTTGGAATGGATATGCTAGTATTCTATCAGGCCTTTGATGAATTCTATCACTGCATTGTGAGTTTTACGTCACCAGAGGGTGGGACTTTTCTATACAAGGGTGAATGTGATGTCCAGATGAGGTGAGCTGGACCCGATCATTGTGAGATGGGAGGGATAATATCCCAAAATGCAATATTGTATCTAGATGATCATGGAACATGTTTGGTAGATTTTTATCTTGTGGTTAATCATTTCAGGGGCGTTTTCACAGAAAACTTCTCAGGTTTACCTTTGGTTAGAGAGGTGGAGTTCACTATCGAGCTAGTTTTTAGAGGTGCATTGGTATCCATTCCTCCTTAAAAGATGGCTATGAAGTTGTTTCAAGAGCTCAATAGGAATTTAGAATATCTAAAATCTAAGGGTTTTATCCAAACTAGTACTTCACCTTGGGGTTCCCCAGTCCTTTTCAAAAATTGAACCAGTTGGCGGTTAAAAATCAATATCCCTTATGACTGATTGATGACCTGTTTGATCAGCTTTGAAGAGCTCGAGTGTTCTCAAAAATTGATTTGAGGTCAGGATATCACCAGGTACGTGTTCAACCTACAGACATACCTCATACATCCTTTCATAGAATGTACGATTTCTATGTGTACTTGGTTATGTCGTTTGGTCTCACAAAAGTGCTAGTAGTTTTCATGGATCTGACAAACTGAGTGTTCCATCCTTACATAGATTCATTTGTGGTGGTTTTCATGGAATATATCTTGTTGTATTTTCACAATCGACATGACCATGACAGACACCTTGAGATCATTTTGAATACACTAAGAGTGCATCAGTTATATGATAATCTCCTGAAATGCCACTTCTGGATGGATCATATTCACGTCCTAGCTCACGTTATCTAAGATAATGGAGTATCAGTGGACCTAGAGAAGGTGAGATCAATAGTTACCTAGGAGCAGCCCAATAACCTTTTTGAGGTACGAAGTTTATTTGAGATAGCTAGTTACTATAGGCGTTTTATACATGACTTCTCATCCTTAGCAGCGCCGATGATGGTCTTGACTAAGAAAGGTATGAAATTTGAATGGTCATATTATTTTAACGCAACCTTTCAGGAGTTGAAGGTACATTTGACTTCAGTGCCGATACTGATGTTACTAGAGTTAGGAAAGAGTTACACTATGTACTGTGATGCATCAGTTATTGGGCCGGGAGAAATACTTATGTAGTGATATTGAGTAGTTGGGTACGAGTCTCAGCAGTTGATGCCACATAAGAGAAATTACCCGACGCAGGATCTTGAGTTAGCTCTAGTTGTTCATGATTTTCACTTCTAGAGACATTATTTATTGGTACAGTGTTTTGTGGTGTAGAAAGACCACAAAAGTCTCAAATAAATCTTCACCCAGCATGATTTGAATCTAGAATAGTGACGGTGGGAGGAATACCTTCAGTCATTTGACTTTTATCATGCCTATATGCTTGGAAAAGGAAATGTAGTGGCCGATGTACTGAGTAGGAGGACTCAGATATAAGAAGTCCATGAGGCCAGTGGTGAGTGGAAACTTATGGCCTCGTTCTTTGAGATGCATTTAGAGGTGTATAATAGTCAGGGACAGACTTATCTATCCTATTTGGCTGTTGCCTATACTCTATTAGAAAAAGTGAGGATGAGGCAGCTATCAAATTCTGAGGTCCTAGTTCTATAGGAGAGTGTGATAGGTGAGGACCCTCCTCCTGGATGGACGATAAGCGAGGATGATGTTTTGTGTTTCCATGGATGTGTGTGGGTTCCAGGGTATATACGCAGGGAGCTAATGTGGGAGTTTCATGCTTTATATTGGGTAGTGCATCCTTGAGTCACCAAGATATATCGTGACTTGCGACATTGGTATTGGTGGACAGGTATGAAGTGAGAATAGTTGGTTTTTTACGAGGTGTTCTATCTGTCAGTAGGTGAAGGCGGAAAATCAGTGACTAGTAGTAATTTTACAGAAGCTACCCATTTCAGAGTGGAAATGGGATGATGTCACGATGGATTTTGTAATGGAGTTATCGAGGTCACCTAGAGGCAATGATGTTGTGTGGGTGGTAGTTGACAAGATCACGGAAGTCGCTCACATCATGCTGATCAATGAGACCTTTGGTGTTGATGAGCTCAAAAATATGTATATTCGAGAGGTGGTATGACTTCATGGGGTTCCTCGTTCAATCATTTTAGATAGGGATGCCCAATTTAAATCTCATCTTTGGAAGATTTTTCATAGGGTGCTGGGTACACAGGTGCTTATGATCACAACATACCAGCCTCAGACCGATGTCCAGTCAATGCGATGATAAAGGTTATAGAGGAAATGTTTCGTTCATGTGTCCTGGAATTTGGGGGATCTTGGGAGAAGCATTTACACCTATTTGAGTTCTCCTATAATAATATCTTCTAGGATACTACTCAGATGGTGCCATATGAGGCTTTATACTAGAGGCCATGCCAATCACCCATATATTGGCTGGAGGTAGAAGAGGCACATGTTGGGACCTCATCTTGTCCCGGAGACTAATGAGAAGGTTCACTTGATTTAGAAATGGATGGATACTACTTATTCTCATCAGAAATATTATGGTGATCCCCGTAGATGACCCTCAGAGTTTGAGGTCGAGGATCGAGTTTTCCTATGTGTCGTAATTAGATTGGGACACAAGAGGAGCATGAGATAAGGTAAGCTTTCACCATGATATGATGGACCGTTTGAGATTATGGAATGAGTCCGGTTGGTTTCCAATCGGTAACCATTTCATCAGAGGTACCGAGCCATGCATGAAATCTTTCACATATCTCAGTTGTGCCTCTATCACTCAGAAATGTCTCATGTTTTTCAAACTGAGGAGTTTGAGCTTTATATTTATACATCCTTTGAGAAGAATCCTATTTATATAGTAGATAGGAGCACAAAGGTTCTCTAAGGCTGGCCAGTTCCTCTTGTATGGGTGCTATGGAAGCATGGCCGAAAAGAGGACGAGACATGGGAGAGGGAGACCGATGTATGTGCTCATTGGCCAGAGTTATTCTCAGATATTCCTTAACCACCATTGGAAGGGTAATTCAGGGATGAATTGCTTTAAGGGGGTAAGTTTGTAAGAATATGGTTCTTCTTATGAGGCATGAGTCGCTTCATTTTTCTTTTCCTTGTGTTATTTTTTAGAAATTTTGGAAACCTAGAAAAATGTTATGTTTTAGTAGAACACACCATGTAATCATATATACATGTTGTGTAGTCTAGCCATGTAGGATGGGGATACACTGTGTGTGAGTTTGATGGCCTAGCATAAAAGAAAATCCAATACATGCCATTTACTTCTATATGGGGGATTGGTAGGCTAAGGCCAAATCTCAAGATTGTAATACATAAATGAAACTGAATTGCTAAAGAACATAAACATAATAAATGGACAGTTTACTTGAGTACATCCTAGTTACTATTTTCTATTACTACTACTGCATATATTCACTGATGCTTAGGCATGGATCTTTGGTTGTTTCCTGCTAAAATTTGTCTCACACCCTGTTTGGGTCATGATTTTGGGCTCAAATAGATTATATCACTTCAGGTGTAGAAAAGGGAAAATTCCCTTATATAGGTACCTAATTGCTTCTTAGGAGAAGGAGAGCATCAGACCAAGCTGAGTCTTACGATGCTTCTGATTTTTATTTATATTTTCTGCACTTGTATTATATTTTTATTTTTTTGCAGTGTATCCAGTATTTTCTGCTTTCCTAGAACATATAACATGCTGCATTATCATTTTTATGGTTTGAGACTTATATTTTTATCTACCAGACTTCGACAATTTTGTTTTAGTCATATAATGTTTACTGTTTCCGCTACTGTATTGTTTTTTATTCTGATGTGTTATACTTTTCCATTGAGGGCATAGTTTCCCGAATATCACACCCAAGGCCCTCACTGCTAGTTGAAAGCCTCTAACATTTGGGGAAATGCGCTTGAGGCCATGTGGCCAACCAGGAACGAGGCACCTTTTAGTGGCATCTAGATCCGAGACGTTACACATGTGATTATTTATATATAATTATTTGACTATGATTTATATTTAACATACTATTCACGATTCTCAATTTATTGATTAAGTGAAATTTGTTTTAAGATATTTATCTTTTCATATTGATTATGTAACATTTATTCATGATAGATTATGTTGTATGCATACACATACATAATATTTGAGTTCACCCCATTTTTATGTATCCTTTTACCTAGATGAAAAGAAGTGTATTATGGTTGATATAGATGCATATTCTATATTGAATAATGGTTATCTCAATGAAAATTTATGTTTTATTTTATTTTTTAATTATAGTTTGATATTCAAGAATATTTATAGTTTCCCAAGACTACTATAATATTTTATCATTTGGGATAAGATCACATGTATCTATAACTTAGGTAATAATGTAACCACCGACTCTAGGATACAAGGGATGGGGTTTTAAAATTTCACATGGTATTTTAATTATAATTTTATTATTTCATGGCCAATATAGTGATATATTCTGGTGGGTTCTATATAAGAATTGTTTTAATATAAAAATTATGAGTATTATTTGATATAATAAGGATTGATTTTATGGTACTAAATTATAGTATATTGACATGGAAAATACTATAATGTGATGAATTTAGGTAATTTTAGGTTTTTATATTTAACTTAAATCTTATTATTGATTTTATTTGCATTAATATAACATTGTATGATTCGAATGGGGCATGTTTTCCTCAAGTTAAAAATATATTTTTTGTTGAATTTTTCATCCATGGTTAAAGACACGTGAATTTCATAATGATGGGATACATAGATACTTATTTTAAATATATAAATATATAATGTTGAGGATAATATATAAGAAGAGTGATAGAGAGGGAAAATACAATTTCAATGATCTTTTTTGGAATTGGGGGATAATTCCATGACTATATCTTTTTAAGGATTCAATGAGTTCAAAATTCTATAGATAATTTACATTATCAATACATGTTTATTTGTGTAATCTATTTTTTATGTTTTTTCGGATGATCAATTTTTCAATTATAAGGATAAGTGACTTGTTTTATATAAATTGTGATGTTCTATCTTAATCAATGTGTGGTATAAAAAATTAGAGGGTTAGTGGGTGAACTATAGATCATTATATAATTATGGATCTCTTTTGGTACACTAGAAAGTAACCAAGTGTATTTTTATTTGAGATTTCCTAGTAAGGGTAAACCATGTAACAATCTCATATGTCACTCTTTACATTAATACACATATTTTATACAAGGGATTGAATGAGTTTTGACATACCATGAAATAAGATCATTAAAAATAAACATTTAAAATTTCTAAAAAATATTTTATATTCCACTCTAGGTATCTCAATTTTATCAATGAAACTGGATGTATCACCATGAAATATTTAATTTAATTATTTTTTGTCTTTAGAAAATTCATGTTGGTTCAATTTATTTGCAATTTGATTCTAATATTTAATGGTCACAATATTCTGTTATTAAATAATATGGTACAATTTGATTTTGATCCCAATATTTCAATTTTTATTGTCAACCTGTATTTTATATATTTCTTGAAAAAAGATAATAAGGAATTGAATTCCATATAAAATGATTCAATGAGTTTCAGGAGATTTTCCAAATACAATCTATATAAGTGTGTTGTCTCGTAAATCCCTAAACACTATGTGAGAAAAGTTTAAAAGTATTTATAATACAATTAAAAATTTATGAGAGGAGAAATTTATTGATTAATGGAATATGTATAAGGAATTTATGATTCACTCAAATGAATCAATAGATTTTTCCTTTGATCAGGTGACTATTTCAATGGATTCAATGAAAGGAGTCTGATAAACCCTTAATTATATACAAATTGAAAGAATATATTGAGAGGTTTTCAACCCCATTTTAATAAAAATAAGTTAGTTATTGATGAATGGATACAAATTAAGTGAAATTTAAATGAATTAATAATACTATTATTATAAATGAGATAAAAAATATTGGAAATGATATAGTGTTAAATAATATATATCATGTGGTTTCATTCAATGGGATGAATATGATTTTAGTGGAATATTATCTCCATGAGAAGTACATTTATAATATGATGGAATTATTATCCTCAAATATATAAATGAGAAAATGAATGTACAAAAAAATATACACATTATTGAGTTTTGTGTGAATGGTTTTGGAATATTCCATAAAAGATTACCACTAAATTCAAATAGGATGAGTATAATGGGGTTCACATAAGGAAATTTTAAAAGGATGTTAAAGGAAAGAAGTTTAGTGTGTAGATTTTTTTTATAAAGTGTCATGACACCATCCCATCAATTTTTACCCCTCCTGAGTAGAAAGGATTGAAGGTATATGGTTACTACCTAAGTCTCACCTCCAATAGGCCTCGAGTTGTTGAATATCCCCAATGGTATAATAAGTAAATAAATATGGGTGAAATTGAACTCTGAGAGAACACGCAGAAGAGAGAGATAATTTAGATACCCCAATCAATGAATTATTATATATACATATATATACATAAATACCATGTGAAAACAGGAAATTTTTCATAGTACTATAATAATTTAATGGAAAACAACATGTTCTAAAAAGGTAAAGAAAACATCATCTATGAATCCCAAATTACTTCTCCAAAACCATGGGAGCATAATATCAATCTTGATCTCCAACCTTCTATGGATGACCTGAAAAAAATTATATATACATAGGGTGGGTATAAAATTATACTTAGTAGGATATACCTCATATCCTCTCATTCCAAAAGTAAACAAATCTTCTTAAATCATAGTGAATTGTAGTGAAACCAACCCACCAACTAAACTTATACACTAAGTATCCAGCCGCTCCATGGATAACTCTAATAAAGTATAACATACAAGAGAGAATATAATATAATAATGAAACATAAAGGGTACCCTGGTCCCGCTTCACAAATTTTATTCCTCTCTGGCCAATGTCACGTATCCTAATCCATATATCACAAAAAAAAAGTCATCCCAACGACACCTGTGAAATGCCTAAATAGATGTACCTTGTGCATCACATAAACATATCATTTCATCCATATATCATTATGTAGTAACCGAGAAGTTTTGGGAAGCCACCAAACCCATATTACAAGTATCAAAAATATGATATTATAGATTAATCCATTACAACTCAGACACCGAGTAAGTACCTAAATCCATAAAAACCTATACATGTCATACCTATTAATAATGCTTCAAATACTGTATCAAAAGATACATGTGTGTGAAATAACTAAAATCTATTACATCCAACCATAAACATGTATAGGGAAAACTAACTTCAATTTATACAAGCTCAAGTAACTACCTAGATAATAGATCAGGTCCAGAGGGGGTAGTCAGTCATCTATCCTCCCATTATGATGTTGGAAAACACCCTCTAAGATTCTACTAGGTTTCAGTCTCCATAACCAACATGGATAGGTAGGAATATGAAATCAAAAGATATTCAAAATATAATATAAATCCCAACCAATATATGGGAATAACCAAGACTTAAACTAGTCTGAAACTAATGGTGCATGGACTCATGGTTTCCACTGTTGAGGCCAAATATCCTATAATCACACAAGAATTTTAAAAGAGCTACATTAACTACTTCATTTGTTTTTATAATTTAATTTCATTAATTAATTAAAAATACATTAAATTAATAATTAAAATTATTTCAATACATGCATATTAATCATCAAAGTATACTCTATTCCCTACAAGCATAAACTAGAATAATTCCAAAGCTCTTCAAGAATAACATCTTTTCATCATTTTCATTCCAAGAACCCCAACCCTATGAGTTAATAATTTTTTATTTTTTATTAACATAATTCAATAATCCATGTACTATATGAAAACCATCATATCCTACCACCAATATGAAACATGAAACCAAGAACATCCATCTACCTTTGGTAGTGGGTAAATTAATGAAGATAAAACAAGAAAAAATGACCATTAACCATTAAAAATATTCATTTCATGTAGGAATCCTAAATTATTTTAACACTTAGAGATTTTGTGAAATATTTTTTAAAATAAATTTAATCTTTTAGATATTTTTTTGTTACATTCTCCACTGATTTTGTCTTAAATTATATGTTACACTATGTTTGGCTTGCGTTAAACTCAACACCGAGTATAAATGAA
The DNA here is from genome assembly GCA_963277665.1 of Viscum album. Classification (NCBI taxonomy): domain Eukaryota; kingdom Viridiplantae; phylum Streptophyta; class Magnoliopsida; order Santalales; family Viscaceae; genus Viscum; species Viscum album. Next base: position 1,570,548,454 of record OY728150.1, on the reverse strand, counting down.
ACATGACATACTATTATAATATTATTATTTAACATGATAGTTATGACTTAGACATTTGGATGGTGGTTATGAATACATTAAATAATTTATGAAACTATATGTTTTATACTTTTATATATAATTAACACTATGGTGACCAAATAATTATAAAATAAAATAAAAACCTTTAAAAAAAGAAAATAATTTTCTGGAAAACTATTTTTATTCACATAGAAGATTTTTACCTAAATAAATTAAAAAAATAAATTTTTGTGAAGTATATTAATAAAATTAATATATTATATACTCAATAAAAAATTTAACATTCATTTTAGGTTTTTATATAATATAGATAAGAATAAATCCCATTTTACCTATAAAACTTTATTTTCTAAAAAATAGTTTTTCCTTATTCAGGAAAATTAATTTAAAATTAATTTATAATAATTTATGAAAATTAGTTTTTAAAAAATAAAATTATTTTTGGAAATTAAAATATAAAAATTATATTAGTGTAAATATTTGGTATTTTCTGAAAGGTTACATTTTTCGTTGAATAGAGAAAAAATATTAATTTTAATTGAAAACTGCATTTTCATTTAAATTATTTATAAAGTTAAATTATATTTTAAATTTGTTTTTAAGATAAATTGGTTTAATTATTTATCTATTAATACAATTTGGGACATTTTAAACAATTATATATTGAAATTTTATATAAAAACATTGTAAACTATTGAAAAATTTCCCTTTGAAAACATACTTTTTCATTGTGTCTAAGGGTTTAATTTTAAATTTATTTTTTCTAATTAAGTTAATGGAATTTAGAAAAATATATAATATTTTTTTAATTAGAATAATATATATTATACAATTAATTAAAAATATTTTTTACCATAATGATTAGTTAAAAAAAATTAAATAAATTATAGTAATTAAGGTAAAAATGGGGTTTCGTGCATTGCATGCATTTGTATTCAAATTAATTTTTCACTCACATATTATTTTTAATTAATAAATTGGATTTAATATTTATAATAAGTATTTAAAAATTATATGATAATTACTATTTCAATTTTTATTCTTAATATTTAAATAACCTAGGTAAATAAAAAGATACAAGCTACCATGAAAAAAGAACTAAGAGGGTAAAATTGAGTAAACATAAAGTCTAATTAACATGGAAAAAGTGTGTTCATTATATGTGATTGAGATTTTAATTTACCAAATAATGTCTCAAATAAATTATTGTTCTATTTTTTAGGCACATGAGGTAAGAGTGACCTCCTAGTAGTAAATAAATTTTGGTATTTACAAAATTTCCATCCCTCCTCAACTATAAAAGGGCACTCACTCCCCTCAATTATTCATATATATAAAACCATTTGGATCATAAAACCCTACATAAATCACTTTATAACTTCCCTAATCTAAAATTATAATACCTTTTTGACATAAATCTATTCTATTAAGGCTATTGGGGAAAACCTGAGGAGGATACCAGAAGAAGAGGTAATGTTCATCAATGATAATTTTTTATTTATTCCTCCACATACTTCAATTCTTATTATACCATGATGATATGATAACCAAAATATATTAAATATATATAGATTTTTATACATTATTTTCATAAACTAAAATAATTTACAATTCCAAAAAATGGGTTACAAAATCATCTTTTTGTGTATGTCAGACTACCACCTCACGAACCGATGTCATTTGTTTTCCCATTACCACGTCTCAAGGTTGTAAATAGTGATGGATTTATTATTTAAATATGATATTTATGATATTATTATAATTATAGATTTATTATATCACAAATACCTTAATATTATCCATTTGTATGAATAATATAACATCTCTCATGTGTACAACATACTACCACCTCATGAAGCGATGTGATTCCTTTTTCACTAACACTTAAATGGAAGGTAATATGGACATAGTTAATGAATATATAGGATATATAAATAAAATATATTATATATGTTAAACAATAATTTTTATTTAGTTGTGAAATATGTTTTACCTTTCTTACATTCCATCAGTCGAGAAAATGGAAAGAATGTTTACGTGTACGTATGACCTACCATCTCAATGAATGGTGCAGTTCATTTTATATATCTAACAATAGTCTATGAATATAAATACATATAAACTGAATATATATATAATATTTATCTCATTTTAAACATTTCATAGATGATGAAACTGGTATTTAAGTATGACGATCATAAATAAAAAGTCAATACATACATCAATATAAAGAAATTATTGTATGAAATGTGACATTAACATGGAATTGTTAATAAAAAAGAAATAAAAGTCATAATAAAACCATATATGGTGTGATATATATGATTATTTTTTAATATATTTAAAATAAATTTATATTTATTAAACATTATTTTTAAACATGTACTATGAACGTCAAGACATAAGGTAATGGATTTCTCTCTAAATTTTTACTTCTTTGGGACGCATATCATATTGAACACCTATTTATATTATGTAAAGTATATAAATCCCAAAAATATATTTTATGATGATTATAATTGAAATTATATGTATTTATATATCCATTTTAGGATCTATCTTCCAAGGGGTTTACTGTTCAAATGTTAACAATTCAATAAGGGATTTTTGTCACAATTTTCCTTTTCTGGGACAAAAGTTGTGTTACGCACCAACCCTCTTCTACAAGGTGTATATAATGACTCTTTGAAATGTTATATAATGAATATCCTTATTTTTATGATATTTTATTTTTTATTTAATTTTATTATTTCATTGGGCTTAAGATTAAATGTTTCCAAATTGGTAAAGGTTTTATGATACAATCTCATCATTTATTGGGTTTGTTTATGATTATGATTTCGATGATAAATTATTTTGATATATACAAAAGAAACTTGTGAATATTATTTTCAACTGGTTATTTCATGATAATTCATGTTTAACTTAACATTTTCCTCCCTTTATGTACTCAAGATTTCTAAATAATGTTTTTATTCAAAAATGACTTTTGGATCAAAAACACCTTTTCTTCCAAAATCACGTTTTCTAAAAATGATTTTAAAAATGTTTTAAATTTTTTTTTCAACAATAAAATGATAATTTCATAAATAAACATTTTAAATGATTTTTTAAAGATTCATATATGATATTTTAAGGTTATTATAAATCAAATTGATTTTCAAAAACGATTTATGGTTTAAATAAATGATTTTCAAAGAAAAGTAATTTTCCTAAACAAATGTTTTAAATGATATTTCAAAATTATTTTCTATATATGTTTATATACATTGATTTAAAATTTGATTTACTTGGGATATTAACCAAATATTCTATTATTATTATTTTCCAACATATTACATTATTAAAAGTAACTATTGAAATCAGTTTCTCTAATATGGGTTACACCATAATATAATTGTTATGAATCTTTTTTATTTTTAACATGTTGTTAAATGATAAAATTATGATATGATTATGAAACCTTACTCTTTTAATGATGTAATTATTTTACGAAATGTTAATGAAACTCACTTTATTTCATGGGTTATTATATGATTGATTTTTATGGTCTTTTGAAACACATATGTATGATTTTTATTATGTGATAAGTGGGACCTAAATATCACTCCATTGAAATGGGTAATGATAAATTCTCTATGAGAATAGAGAGTACACTAGTGTTTATCCAAAGACAAAAAAATATTTTTCATGGGTGGGTAGTTGAATCTTTAAATAGTGTACACGGGATGTCATCTCAAGCCTGAAAGAGAGTACGCATGAGGTCATCACAACCTTAAAGAAGGTACATAGTTTGTTAACCAAGCCTAACTTTTTATGAATTTCTTAAGGGGTATCCTTGAAATTATATTTTCTATGCTTATGTGTATTCAAAAATTCAATGTCTTATAACAATGTTATGATCTCACGGGTTAAGTTTTTCTATTTCTTTATTATTCATGTCTTATGAACTTCCAATCATTATTCCATGACTCCAGATTCTGATCTTCGATATGTAGGGTCTGGTTTCCATTTGTTATGATCATGTTTCCATACCCTTATTTTCATGATACACATACATATCTTTATTTTTTACCCTTACTGATCACTTTAGAACACCCTTTATTATGTTTCTATTAACTAGGTTATGAAGAAATGTTTAAGTAGGGTATGTTTGTGAGGATCACCAAAGGGTAAGAACTTTATGAGAGATATTGAAGATATTTCACCAAATTAACAATATTGTGTTCTATATATCAAAAGTAATTAAACTATTATGTCCTCATATGTGTGTGTATTTAATGTTTTGAATATTCATCAAAATGATGTAATGTCTATGTATGAAAATACTAGGATGGTATTTTTGGTATTAGAGGAAAGTTTTAGTTAATCATTGGAAACTTGTATGATAAAAAAATTATTGAGATCATGAGGGATATTTCTAAGGAAATTTCTAGGGAAATATCTAATGACAATACAAAATATGAATCACAATATAGTAAAATTTCCTGGAATTTTGGTAGAGGTTATAGTAAGTGTTTTTCAAGAAATTACATATATATATAGATATTAAAAGTGGGTGAAGCTATAGAAAATTGGTACCTAAGGGTAATAAATTCAAAAATTTCACAATAAAATAGGCATGATCTTTACCAAGTTCTTGATAGTAGGAATTTCTATACACATTGATTGACATCCCTGGGGTATTTTCATTAGAAATACAAAAACTTTTTACATACCATCATATTGGAATTAAATATATGATGATCATGGATGATCATAGTCAAGACAAAGGTGTCATAGATTAAAAATTTGATTTCATTATTTGGACATTAGGTAAGTGAATTTCATGATATGTGGTTTTACACTAGTTTCAGTGTTTCCCACACTACAACAGCCTGATATTTTAATAAATATTTCTCTTTAAATAATTTTAATTCTTCAATAACTTGTGTTGCATGAAACCGTGATTTTAAACGAACCGCGAGACACTATAAAATGACTATTGTAAACTAAACATTAATTTGGTGAGAAAAAATAGGAATAAATAATTTATTAAATAAAAATAAAGGTCCAACTTAGTATGAATTTATTGGTATGTTCTTAGAAAATAATCACACAATTTTAGTAAAATCATTTAATTCATCAAAAATATATTTTCTTCAAAAATGAGTTTTTATTATTTTATCCAATGAATGTTAATTTATATTGGTACTATAAAATTATCTTTAAAAAATTAATTTTAGCATGTCAAAATTATCTTAAAATTATTTTTTTCTAAAAGCATTTATTTTTTAAAGAAGAGTTAAAATATAGTTTTTTATTTAAAACTATATTTTCTTTTAATGCCATTATTAGGTCAAATTATATACTGTATTAGATTAAAATTTTAATTATTAATATTCAATTTAAATTAATTAAATTATATTTTTTAAAAATAATTATATACATGAAATTATTATATAAAAATTTTATGATTTAAAAGGGAATTTCTTCCAAAAAACTATTTTTCATGGAATTTTAAAAGTTTTATTTTAAATTAAATTATGTAAATAATTTATTTTTAATTTTAAAAAATGTATTAAAAAATATATTTATAAGGTAAAAATTTAATGAATAGGTCCCTTTTATTTTTTCCAATTTGAATACTAACCTTGGTATATTTTTTTACAATTTAAAGTGAAAATTGGGTAATTTAGGTTAGAAATAAAATGATAAAGACTATAAAATGACCAAAAAAAAGACCAAATTTTATTGGATAAAACTAATTAAAATAATAAAACATAATTATCAACATTAAGTTGGTTTATGGACATGTTTCCATGAAAATGACTTATAGGATATTTAAATCAAAGAAAGTCAAAAAAACGTCTCTTTCCTTGTCTTAAATATCACCTATCTATCATCATGGGGGAAAATATATGTAATGAACGAATATAAATATAAATTTTTATCTTAATAAACATATTTTTATGATATAATTTTTTTGAAATTTTTTTTACCACTTAGATGATATTATTATATTTATAGTATTTTATTTAATAAAAATTGAAAGATGTAACATTCATGTTTTAAATAGTATATCAATTTTAATATAGGGGTAACCAAAATATATATTCAAATATAAATATTATTGTTAAATATAAAATATTTATATTCATCTTGGTATTTCATTTTTACTTTTTAGTGATTAAATATGATTATTATAAAATTACACAACATTGATGTAGTAATTATTTTATTAAGGGAAATATAAAATAAATGTTACTGAAAATATTAAAATAATTATATTTATAGATAAATAATATGATAAAAGAATCTTATAGACGAAATTGACATCTTAGGGATATAATGAAATATATTTTTTATTCTAACTAGTTATGTTGATATTTTTAAAATCCCATGTAATGAATAATGCCAAAATTGATACAAATGATATTTTATCAAAATAATAATTTATTAAATTACTTAAAAACCATAAAAAATATTTAACACTACAAAATAATTATAATATGGTATAAAATGTTATAAATGTTTCATTTATGGACTAATTTACACCACATAAGTAAAAAAATATTAAATTTTAATATAAAAACAATCGTTACCTTAGTTAAACTTAAAATAAGTCAACTAAGGGTTAATCAAAATGATAAAGTTAAAAATAAAACCAAAACTTATATAAAATATAATGGTTTATTTTAATAAAACCTTATATCATATTACGTTCGATTAAATGATTTTTTGGTATTTTGAATGATATTGAATTTATTATAAATTAATATTTTGAAAATTCCAAAAGTGTCCCTCACCTCAATTATAAGAGGGACCTCCTCCCTCACATCATCACGTCACATTCATCTTTAAAGATTGACCATACACTGAAAATTTATATTAAAAAATTACCTATTTTAATTCTATAGGTTATGGTATTCTTAAAAGACCAACCCCAGTGTCCCTAAGAGGAGATCTAAATGAAGTTTTCCAAAGCATAGGTAATCATCTTTACCAAATCTTTCAAGATTATTTATTCTTATACTTAATATTCATGTGTTGTGTCCATTATAAAGTAATAACTATAGTATAACCTGTATTTTTAGTTTTCATTATTATTACGGAACAACCATACTCTTCCTTTTATTCTTTCCATGAAAAAAAGCATCGAGCGTACGTACGCACGACTTACTGTCTCCAAATTGTGGTGTATTTTGTTTTTCATCACCATGATCTTTGTATGGGTATAATGATGGAAATAATATATATATATATATATATATATATAATAATTATAACATGATATTTAATATATAATGATATATACACCATAAAATTCATTACCCTTTTACCATTAAGGTAATGATACCATCAGTTGTGCGTATGTACGACCTACCATATCCATGACGTGATGAGATTCATTTTCCATGATCACCATTCAATAATGATTATATAAATTTATATAATTAATAAATATAATATATATTACCTTCATATAATTTTTGAGATGATAGAACAATATCCTATGTACATGAACTAGGATTTATAAGAGAAAACATGCATAGGAAAATAAACCAATTAACACCTAAAAGAAGAGTAATAATACAATTTTAATAGAAAATTGGTGATAAGATGATATAATAGGTTCATATATGATATAATAATTATGAATATGATATAGGTATTAATTAATAACATTATATGTACTATTATATTAGAGGTTCATATACGTTTGAAGGAGATCAAATCTAAGGTAACGATTAATTTTACAATCTCATTATTATTTGAGACCATTTATAAATATGTATCTAAAGGTGAATATTAATCTTCCATTTACATGTTTCTTAAAAATTCATTCCAAAATATTTTTACTATTATTATAAAGCTTTATAAAGTAATTTTTACCCATGTGTAAATTTTTACTAAATGGTTTGGAAGGAATATTTTTTTCATTTTTAAATGAGGTACTTTGTGAGTTTTCCAAAACAAAAGTATTAAAGGATTATTTTTTTAACATATAAGACATGAATGTATTTTTCCTCTTTCATGAAACCTTAATTACTTGAAGATTCACTTACAATATTAGAAGGTTATTTTCAAAGGAAATGTTTTCTTTTCAAATTTAACGCAATTTAAAGTGAATAATGTTTTTTCAATGAAGAGAGGTTATTTTCCTCAAAAATTACTTTCATGTGATCTCTTAAAATTATTTTCCAATTATGATAACATTTTTTAATGATACTTATAATTAATTGGTTATATTTTTCAAGTATATTAACCATATTCTTTTTATTGTTGGTTTATATTTATGATGCAATGATATTTATGAAACCAATTTCTTTTCCATGGGTTATGGCATGATGGAATGATGTTTATGAATCCCAATTATTTTTATGGGTTTTGATATGATGAATTAATTATGTTCTTGTAATACACATATATATGGTTTCACTTATAGGGTTTGTGGGACCTATATCTCCCACCAACACATTGAGTAAAGTTTTATATCTCATGAGATATACAGGACTCGAATGAGGAGAGAACTCGGTTCAGAAATACAGGGCTAGGTCGAGGAGTGAACCTATTTTAGTAAATATAATTTCCCACCATAATGGTATAATAAATAAGCCTTGAATAATATAGAAATTATTTTCTATTGTTATGTGTATTCCATAATTCCATGTCTTGTGTTATACTCCCAGGGAATATTTTATATGATTATTTATGAATTTATATGATTTATCCCATGACATGATATCATGATTCATTGATATGCATGATATAATTATCAATTTTTTTGTTTATATTCTTACTTATTATGTTTATGAAATGAATTATATATTTCTAGTTTACCGTTAATGAGAAACTAATCTCACCCTTTATTATGATTCTTTTCTCCAAGATATGAATAAAGGTACTAAATAGGATGTGTAAAAAAGGGTTCTAGTAATGAAGGAATAAGATGGAGACAATGTAGATTCTTTAAGAATTAGTTTTTTATGTTTCCAAGATCCCAAATAAACTAAAACTATACAGTTATAGAATAGTTATTTTGTGCTACGTAATGAATATTCTTCAATTTAGATGTAATATAAACGTATAAAAAGTATGTTCCATTATATTTGGTATTAAAGAAAGGTTTAGTTAACATTTGGAAACTAGGATGATAAAACCATAATAATAACCCTAAGGATAAGTCTAATTATTGGATATAATCCAAGTGTTTTGGTAATGATCATGAATAACCAAGGATAAAAACTATGGTGTCGTGAAATGAAATTTTATAATTAATTTCCCTTTATTATTTTGTTTTCCTACTATGATTATTGTTTCTTAGACTCTTGTATTTTGTTTTATTCAATGGATGGAATCCAATGGAACTATGTTAATGTTGAATGTGATGGACATTTCAATGATTTTATTCCAAGTAAATTGAATTATATGGGATATAGAATGAAAAATCTTGTTTATATACCCACACAAATTTCTCAAGCTATGAATCATGTAGGACTTAAAAATAATCAACAGAGGGAGAAATATTCTATTGAGTGTTTCATAAGGCAGGGTTTATATTCTTACAGTGGTTCTTCTAATCCACTCGTGTCTGAAAAATAAATCAGTACCACTAAAAATATATGTCCAATTATACAATGTTTATGACATGAGAATGTAATTTAGGAAGTCTATAGTTTTTAAGGTGAAGAGGATAAATGGTGTAACCTCATTATGAATATGAGGCAATGAGATAAAGTTGGCTCTATATAATGGGACGATTTCAAGAACATATTATCTAATAAATATATACGTAATATTTTTTATATAATTACCAAGAAAGAGTTCCTTTATCATAAGTAAAAGTATGATGAATCTATTGGTACCAAAGAATAAAATTTTACAAGACTTTAAAGGTACGCATTATAAATAGTCATCCAAACTAAAATTAAGGATGATCATTTATTCTGTGGCATAAAACCAAGTCTCCATTGAGAATTAGGAATAAGGGACTTCATTATCTATGAGGATTGTTTTTATGTGATATCAAGGCTCACATGGATATTGGAGTCACTCTTCAATCTTACGGGTTTTATAATAAGAGAAAAATGGAATTCAATGGAAAATATAAAAACCATAATGAAAAGAAGACATTCTTTCCTTTATGTTCAATGTGTGGAATGAAACATGGAGGAAAATGTCTTAAGGGGACTAATAAATTTTTTATCTGTGGGAAAGATGTTCATAGGTCAGTTTACTTTTGAAGTGATTGATAAAGATAGATAATTATAAAAATAGGGAAAAGGGTACACATAATACAAATCCCACACATCAATTCTTGAAGTGAAAGTAAAATGGTCCTTATGCCAACTAATTCCCAAATTTTAGGGTTGTAGACGATGATTGATGTCAAAAACCTCTTAAGGACAAAGAAAAAAAAGGTGAATCATGTGATATCACAACTAGAAATGTGGAGTATGTCAATGAAGTTGTGAAAGGTAAAAATACCATCCACTCTAAAATAACTAATGTTTTATTTAATTTTGTACCCACCCACTATTTTAATTCTAAATAATTTTCTAATGGTTTCTCCACATTAAATTAAAAATTATTTGTTGAATTAGCTATTAAAACTCCTAATGGAACAATGTTTGCATCACAAGTTTATAATTGTTCTCTAGTTGAAGATTGTGGGAAAGTTCTTCCTGAGAATCTTTTGATCCTTTATTTTAATTAGATGTGATTATTGGCATGTATTGGATTTCCCTATACGGATATCATATCAATTTTAGAGGAAGGGAAGTAATGTTTTATATTCTGAATTAACCCATGATCATCTATCTATGCAAGGATGAATATGAAATTTTAGTGGAATTTACTTATATATTATGGGCCATAATTATTATAAATGAAGTCTATCCATCTCATATGGTTGGGGGGAACTCAACATTAAAGATAAACCTATTACACAAGATTTTGATGATGTTTTTGCACAATAATTTCTAGGTATTCCACATAATCATGAAGTCGAGTTTTCAATAGAGTTCATACCTAGTGTTATTCCTATTTCAAAGAATCCTTATCAAATGAACCCAATTGAGTTTTAGGAATCAAATAAGCAAGTATAAGAGAATATTTAAATGGTATTTGTATACACTAGTTTGTCACCATACGGTGCACCTATTCTATTAGTTAAGGGGAAATATGGATCAATAAGACTCTTCATTGATTATTTTGAGATTAAAAACATCAATATAAAGAACTAATATCATATCCTCATATTTATGACTTATTTGATACAATATAAAGAGATAAATAATTTTTTGATATAGATATTTGTTTTAGATACCTTCAATTGAGAGTTAAGTAGGATGATATACCCAAGATGGAATCTCGTATAAGGTATTGACATTGTGAATTTATAGTGATGCCTTTTGATCATACAAATAGACCAACCATATTCATTCATTTAATGAATAGAGCCTTTAGAGACTATCTTGATCATTTTGTGGGAGTGTTTATATACAATGTTTTTTTACATTCAAATATAATGTAAGAACATCAAGATCACATGAGGATTATACTAAATAATCTAAGGAGAATCTTTAAGAAATATTTACAAAGTGTAAATTTTGGATTTAGAATGTTTCATTTTTGGGTCACATAATCTCAAGTGAGGGGATATATGTGGATCCGGCAAAGAATAACGTTGTTAAAAATTTTCCTAGACAAACAATCATAACTGAGATCCACAGTTTTCTTGTTTTTGTTGGATACTATTGATTTTTTTGAACTATTTATCATGATTATATAATCCACTCACCAAGTTGAATCAGAAAGGATTTAGTTTCATTTGGATGGAGGAATCTGAATATAATTTCAAGGATCTAAAAAGAATGTTATTCAGTGAACCTATTCCCACACTACCCTCTAGTAGAGAATGGTTTGTGAATAATATTCATCCATCAAAGAAGCGGTATGGATATTTTCTTATGAAAAATGTTATTGTGATAACTAAAGCCTCATGAAAATTAAAAATCCATGATAAAAATTACCCAAATAATGATTTGGTGTCAATTACTGTAATTTTTGCTTTAATGATATAGAGGTATTATCTTTATGGACAAACATGTGACATATATACTAATCATAATATTTTAAATTATATTTTCACTCAAAAGAAGTTAAATATGTTCCAAATAAGTTTGTTGGAGTTGATTAGATATTATAACTACTCAATAAATTACCACCCTAGTAAAGAGAAAAAGGTAGTAAATTCTTTGAGTTGAAAGAATCAAGCTAGAATTTTTTTGATGAGGATCACAAAAGATCCAATATTTATGGATTTTCAAAGTATTGATCTAGAAATCATGAAAGAATTTTAGAAATATTATATGGGTCAAATAAATGTTCAACCACCTATTGAAGTGAATATTAAGGAGGCACAGACGGAAGATATAGATCTAAAACAGAAGTTGAGAAATCTTCCTGTGTTCAACATTTATTATGATGGAATAATACGGATTATAAACTGTGTTTTCTCTCTCCCATACCATATTTAAAGAAGGATTAGTTGAATGAGGCTCATAGTACATAATTCTATATTCTTCATAGTAGAACAAAGATATATAGAGACTTAAAAGAGTTTTCATGATGACATGGAATTAACATAGAAATTACAGAGCATGTTTCTTGATGTTTGGTTTTTTAGAAAGTTAAGTATGAGAGATATATGTATAAGAGGATGTAAAAATAATTACCCATACCAAAATTTAAATGGGGAAAACATCACTATATTATTTTTTCATCTGACATCCCAAGACATATAAAAACCATAATGATATATGGGTCATAGTTGATCTCCTTACAAAGTTAGTAGAACTCATTTCTATCAGACAATATTTCTCTCTTGATAATCCTTCCAGAAAATATATTATGTGGGGAGATTTTATGGAGTTCCACTTTCTATTATATCTGATCAGGATCTGAGGATTACTTTGAAGTTCTAGAGAAGTATTCAGCAGGATCTAGATAAAGAGTTAAGTTTTAACTCTACTTATAATCCTTATACATATGGCCATTATAGGTGGAAAATTCAAACTCTAGAGGATATATTGAGAGCATTCTCGATGGATTTAAAAGGTGGTTGGGATTAACACCTATCTTTGGTATAATTCTATTAAAAAAATGGCTTTCATTATAGTATTCAGATGGCTCCATATGAAGCCCTTTATGGTAATATGTTTGGAAATAAATCATGAGGGAATTAAGTTGAGGAAATTAATCTATTGGGACCTGATCTTGTTTAGAAAATGGAATATAATTTCATATTTATTCAAAAAATCATAAGAGAATCTCAGAGTCAATAAAAAATTTATGATGATAATCGAAAAAAATACCTAGAGTTTGAAGTGGGTGATAAGGTATTTCTATGAATATCTCCGTGGAATATAGTGATTAGATATGGAAATAAGGGAAATATAAGACCTTGGTATATCGGTCCTTTTGAAAATTTGGATCATGTTGTGATGGTGGCTTATCTATTGGCACTTCCACTGAATCTCTCTCAACTTCATGATGTGTTTCATGTATCTCTCTTGAAAATTACATACCCGCTCATTTAAATGTACTAAACTCAGATGTCCTAACACTAGAGAAAGAAATTTTTTATTCATATCATCCAATATAGATTTATTATCTTATTGGAAAAGTTCTATGAATTAATACCACTCTCTTGGTTAAATTTTTATGGTAGAACCACCTATTGTGGAAGCTAAGTGGGAACATGAGGAAGTGATGAGGCAGAGGTATCATCATCTGTTTGTTTCCATGTGTTTAATTTTGAGGAAAAATTTTATTTTAATAGGGGTATAATGTAACACCATGATATTTTAATAAATATTTATCTTTAAATAATTTAAATTCTTCAATATCTTGTGTTTCATGAAATTGTGACTTTAATTGAACCAAAAGACACTATAAAATTATCTTTATAAACTAGTCATTAAATTGGATGGAATAAATATGAGTAAATAATTTTTTAAATAAAAATAAAGTTACAAATAAATATGAATTTATTGGTAACTACATAGAAAATAATCACACAATTTTAGTAAAATCAATTTTTTCTTGAAAAACATTCTTTCTCCAAAAATGAATTTAATTATTTTTATGAATGAATATTAATTTTTAGAATTTATAGAAATTTTATTTGAAAAATTAAATTTTATAATGTCAAAATTATCTTAAAATTATTGTTTCATGAAATCATTTATTTTTTAAGGAATAATGAAAATACTAATTTTTATTAAAAACTGTGTTTTCTTATAAAGTCTCTACAAGGTCTAAATATATTTTGGATTACTTTTAAATTTTAATTAGTTAATTTTAATATAAAATAATAAAATTAATGGTTTTTAAAAGTATTATATACAATAATTTATTATAAAAACATTTCATATTTTAAAAGGGAAACTTTTCAAAAAACTGCATTTCATGGAATTTTACCGCTTTTATTTAAAATTAAATTCTAAAACTTATATGTTTTGAATTTTGAAAAATTTATTAGAAATTTATATTCAAAACTTAAAAATTTAGTAAATATTTTTATTTTATTTTTGGCTAATATGAATAGTAACCTTAGAAAATTTTGTTTCCATAATAAAGAGTACATTGTGTAATTTAGGTTAAAAATAAAATAATAAATACTATAAAATTACCCTAAAACGTTAAATGATTTTATTGGAAGAAATTAATTATACTCTTAAAACATAATAACCTAACCAAATTTGTTTAATGGACTCTTTTAAATGAAAATGACTTATATAAAATTAAAATCAAATAATGTCACAAAATGCCACTTTATTTGAATTAAATATCCCTAATGTATCCACATAGGGGAAAAAATTTGTTATGAAGGAATATAAATGTACATATATAAAAAAAATAAACATATGTTCATGATATAAAATGATTTTTTACTTTTTGGGCCACTTAGATTATCTTATGATATTTATAATATTTGATTTAATAAAAATTCAAATATGTCACATTCATGTTTTAAATACAATATTATTTGTAATATAGGGTTACCAAAATGATATATTAAACTATAAATATTATTCCAAAATCTAGAATATTTATATTCATTACAATTTCCCATTTTTTATTTTTATTGAACAAATAAGTATATTAAATAATTACACAATGCTGATGCAATAATTATTTTATTAAGAGAAATATCAAATAAATTTTATTCAAAATATTATAATAAATTTAAATTGAGATAATTAATAGGATAAAAAAATTATAGGCTAACTTTATATATTATGAATATAATAAAATATTGTTTTCAAATTTAACATGTTATCTTGATATTTTTTAAAATCACACGTATTGAAGAGTGTCAAAATTTACACTAATGATATTTATCAAAATAATATTTTATTAAATTATTTAAAAATCATAAAACATATTTAAAAATAAAAAATAATAATTATAATATGGTCTAAAATATTATTAATGGTTCATTTATTCTCTAATTTATATCACATAACTAAAAACTAATACCTTTTAAAATTGAAGAATTTGATACCTTTGGAAAAATAAAAAAGATTTACTAAGTGTAAATCAAAATTATAAAGTTTAAGATTATACAAACACATGTATAAAATATATTGTTTGATTATATTAAAACCTTATCTCATATTATCATTGAATCCATGTGAATTTATATAAATTTTATAGATATTTATTTTATTATAAAATAATATTTTGAGGAATTCCAGTAGTTCCTCTCACCTTAATTATAAAAGGGAACAACCTACCTCACTTCCTCACAGCACATTGAGTATTCAATCTTGAAAATACCCTAAAAATTTATATTCTAAAATTTTCTATAAATATTCAAGAGGTACTAATCTTCTAAAAATACCAACCCTAGTGTCCATAATATTGTTTCTAAAGGAAGTTCATCGAAGAAGAGGTAATCATGTTTTCCGAATATTTCATGATTGTTTCTTCCTATAATTATTATTCATGTATTTTTTCATTATAAAGAAATAACTACAATATCAAATATATTATGAGATGATATTTTTATTATGTAACAACCATACTCCACTTTTTATCTATCCTATGAAAAACAAAAGAACCGTGTGTGTGTACGTATGACTTACCATCTCCACATCGTGGTGTAATATGATTTACATCACATTTTTATTTGGATAGGTATAAAGATATAAATAATATATATATATATATGTAATAATTATAAAATGATATTTATTCTATAAAAATATATACACCATAAACTTCCTTATGATTTTCTATTAAATGAATGATATCATCGCCCGTACGTACATCCGAACTACCACCTCCACGACGTAATGTGATTTGTTTTCCATGTTCACAATCCAAGAATGATTATATATATGTATATAATGAATAAATATGATATATATATATATATATATATATATATATATTACCATAATATTATTCTAAATATGACAGAACTATATTTTTTACACAAGAACTAGGACTTATATGACAAAACATGCGAAAGAAAATGAAGTTATTAACACTCAGAAGAATAGAAATAATGAAATATTAATAAAAACGAGTGATTAGATGATATAACATGATCATGTATTATATAATAATCAATAATATGATTTGGTTATAAATTAATAACATTATTTAAACCATTATACATGATTTTTATATACATATGAAGGAGATCAAACCTAAGGTAAGGGTTAATTTTACAATCTCATTATTATTTAGAATTATGTATATGTAAGTATCTACTGGGGAATATTTTTCTTCCATGTCAATGTTTCTTAATAAATTCCAAAATATTTTTTATATTATTTTATAATTTTTTAAATTAATTCTTACCCATGTGTGAATCTTTATTAAACAGTTTTAAATGAAGTTTTTTTTATTTTCAAATGAGGTACTTTGTGATTTTTTTGGAAAAAGTACAGAATACTTTTTTTACTTATAGGGAATGAATAGATTTTTCCACGTTCATGATGCAATAATTCCTTGAAGCATACCATAAAATATTTCAAGTTTTTTTAAAAGAAAAATCTTCTTTTAAAATTGTATGTAATCTTAAGAAAAGAAACTATTTTTCAATGAAGAAAGAATATTTTTCTCAAGAGTTATTTTCAAGTGATCTCTAAAAATTATTTTCCATTTATGGTAAAACAATTTGATGTTACTTATACTTTTTGGAGGTATCTTTCAAGGATATTATCCTTATTATATATTTAGTTGGTTTATTTTTATGATGGAATGTTATGTATAAAACCAATTTCTTTTCTATGGGTTATGTTATCATGGAATTATGTTTATAAAACCCATTTTATTTATTGGGTTCTCATATGATATATGAATTATGATCTTATGGTCCACATTTTCAGGGTTTTATTTATTTTATGGATGGTACCAATATATCCCTCCAATTTATTGGGTAAATATTTTTATCTCATGTGATAAACATGACTGGAATATAGATTGAACTCGGTTTAGAAATACTGGGCTAGAATTCAGAGTGAACCTGGTTCAATAAAGGACATTTTACACTATTATGTTCTTGGAAATGAGACTTGAATAATATGTAAATGACTTTATATGATTATTTATATTCCATATTTATATTTTTTATGTTATGATCTCATGGAATATGTTATTTACTCATTTTTTTTATTATACAAAAAATTGTGTGGGAAAAGTGGGAAACCAAGCAGCCCAAACCGAAAAAACATCAAATAGTAAAGGAGAAAACAAAATTATTAAATGTGATATTTAACCTGTTAGAAGAGGTATCCCAATATATATTCTATAAAAAACCATTTACCATTTGATCTGGGTCATCTTGGATAATATCCACAAAGGTGTAAGCCATTTTGTCCCATGATTGTAAGAATTCTTTAAATGATAATTTTTTTTCATTAAAACCTTTCCCAAGATTAAGTATTACATGTTTATGCAGTCTCTATGCTTTTTATTTTTATTCACCTAAACTGGTTTATCACCCATACTGTTTGAATCCTTGTCACAGACATGAATAATTAGTGGCTAATATAATATTTATTCATTGAAATGATGGAGAAGTTCCCAATTTTCCAATTCCTTCTCATCTTATGCCCTCTATGTTCCAGTTGTAAGTTCTAATGATGCATCAAATTTTTCAACCGTATTTCCAGGAATCCCCTGGTGAACTATCTAGACATATTCTCCCAAGGACTTTTCAATCTTCTATAGTAAGAGTCCATCTATTGTCTCGCTAACTTTTGTTGACTCTTTGAAATAACCACACTCAATCTTCATGGAATATATTCTTTGATTATTAATAAACATTAATAATTTATCCCAGTACATATTATCTTGATTCATTGATACGAAGGATATAATTTTCAAAAAAATTTAATTTTCTTATGTTTTATAATTATGATATGATTGATATCTCTCGTTTTTACCCATACAAAGCATCTGTGACCATCATTTCTTATATTTATTTTCTCTAAGATTTTAATAAACATATTAAGTAAGATGTGTCAAAAGGGTTCTAGTAATAAAGGAATAATCAACCGATGATGTAGATTCCTTATTAATTAGTTATTTATATTTCTTAGTTTCTAATGTAACTAAACCTATATAGTTTATTCAAGGTTTTCTTATGTTATTTAATGAATATTCTTCTATTTAGATGTAATATCAATTTATGAAAACAATGAGACATTATACACACTATGATTCTTGGTTTTAATCAATGGAGGGAACCAAAAGGAACTATGTTAACATTGAATGTGATGGAATAATTTCTAATTAGAATCTAAATGAGATAATGGCTAGATTAAAGGATGTTAAGATTATTCAAAATTAGTTATCATGTGAAATGAATAAAAAGATGCACCATAACCAAATATCTGACTCACAAAAGAAGAAAAGGATATATTTCATTGAGTGTTTGGGTAATGGAGATCGTGGAGTAATAATAATGAAGTATTATATATGTCAAGAATGTGGAAAGAAGGTCTCTATGAAATGTCTCAAAGGATTGAGAAAATGTTTTATATGTGGAGAGGGACAGAATGTAAGTGATTTATGAGGAAAAAAATGAAAATTTCAGTTAACACAATAGATTGGAATATTGGTCTCCCTAAGGTATTATCAATGGAAGAATGTTTTGAATGTGAAAAATATGGGAATTAAAACTATCAATGTCTTAACGGAAAACCTCATAAATAAAAAGAGAATGATTGTATGAGTAATGGTTTTTTTATTGATGATGAGGAGACTGAAAATGACATGTGAGAGGTATGGGTTTTTAAATGTATTATTTATGCTAAATTTATTATGTATAGTTAAATTGAGTTCTTTAAGGTTCAAACATGATTCGTATTTAATATGGTAGAAAAGAGGTATTAAAAAATATGATGAAAAATCCAAGTTAATGTCTTCTTTAGTGGTGGAAAAATTGAAGTTATTAAGTATTATAATTAAAGATTTATGAAATCTTTTTGAATTTTTCAGTATAATATTTTCATTATGGATTAGAAAGAATATGTTTAATTATACAACTATCATATAAAAGTGATAAAATATGGAGGTTATATTTTAGGATTAAGAGAATATAATCCATAATATGTTCTTGAGGTTGATCAAATTGTGTTCTTTTTGGTTGGAGAGAAGATTTATTTATATAAATTAAATTTTATAGTATTGATGACCTCAAAATTGAAAAATGATTCATTGTCAAAGTGGTTTATGTTATCATTAATATAGTTTACACAATTTTTGTATTTAAGGAATATATCCAATAATATATGTTTTATTTATGTAATCTGGAAGAATATATGTTTTCAATATGGTTTTATGGTAATTGAGGTTATTACCATGTTTCAAGAGAGTACATGATTATGGTATTCACATTTTTGATAAAGAGATACTTTATGATATGTGGGGAATTAATATTAAATTCATTTTGAGAAATTTAGTAACCTTATTTAAAAAATTTAAATTTTAGAAGGGTTAAAAGGTTAACCATTTATGGATTTACATAAGTTTATCTTCATATTATATTTTTGATATTATGGTATTAATTCAATATATGAAGATTAATTCATATTGGATAAGATGTGATAAAAAAATAAGAATGAAGTAACTAATTATCATTCTTTAAAGATCTTACATAGTGACTCATACATGAAATATTCATCTCTCCGAATATGATATTATGTACGAATTGATCAAGGCACAAACAAAGGATGAAAATTTCCACATGACATAAAAATATATCAAGTACATTTTAATATATTCTCATTTTAGATGGAAAAGTAATTACCCGAAATTAAAAAAAGGACCATGAAACATAAATTTTATCATTATATCCTCATTTATAATGAATCAAATGGTCACTTAAATAATCAGATATTTATGGTTTTGTGGTTATTAACCTACTCTAAATCTCCAACATTCTTATGATCAATCTTCTATATCACTCACCATTAGTATTTAGGTGTTAGTTTTCTCTTCTATTTACATGTTTTCACTTCCAACCTATGTTCTTATATTTGGAAACCTAGTATGTATTATTTAAGATTACTTTAACACATCAATTTATCTATTTCATGAAGATATCATATCAATCCATTTTATGATGTTAGTTTCTATGACGTAGTTTTCAAATGTTAAACTGTTGATGACTGAGACCAATTTTGAGGGTGAATTTCCTTTTAAGCGGAGTAAAATGTTACATCCCGAGATTTGAGAAATAGTTTTTTCATATTAATTTTATCTTTTTATATTTTTCATTACATAAAATAGTTACTTTTTCTTGCATTATAGGTAACACTAATTTTACCTTGAAGTATATGAAACATTGAGTTTAAATGAAACATGACATACTATTAAAATATTATTATTTAATATGATAGTTATTACCTAGTTGTTGGAATGGTGGGTGTGAATAGATTATCTAAGTTATAAAAATATATGGTACACATATTTATATACAATGAATTATTTTGTGACCAATTAATTATAAATTTAATTAAAATACTTTATAAAATAAAAGATATCATTTTCTAAAAAACAATTTTTTTCACATAAATGTATTTTAACTTAATAAATTAAATGATTCAATTTTGGTGAATGATTTTAAATAAATTTTTATATTATGTATTCTATAAAAAATTCCACATTCATCATATGTGTTCTCTGGACATGAGATTATAATAAATACAATTTTAGGCTTCAAACTTTGTTTTATAAAAACCAATTTTGTCGCATTTGGTGTGTTTATTTTATAATTAATTTTTACCAATTTTTGAAAATTATTTTTAAATATTTATATTATTTTTTAAAATAATAATATAAAAAATAATATAATGCTAAATATTTTGGACATTTTTGATGACTAGTGATGATACTAAATTTTAATTGAAAATTGCCTTATCATAAAAAAATTTATAATATTATAATATATTTTAAATTGGTTTTAAAGTAAAATTAGTTCAATTATATATCTATTAATTCAATTTAGGTATTTTTAATAAATTTTATATTGAAATTGGATATAAAAAGTTTCTAAAATCTCGAATATTTTCTCTTTGAAACCTGCTTTATCATCGTGTCTACAGAATTAATTTTGAATTATATTTTTCCAAATATTTGAATTTAATTTGGAAAAATTGATTTCATATTTGGAATAAGAATAATATATATTTTATAATAATTTTACTTAAATTTTAACCATAATTATTAGTGAAAACAGTAAAAATTATTTACAGTGATTAAGGCTAAAACTTGTTTCTCAGCATTACTTGCGTTTGTATTAGAATTGAATTTTATAAAACTTATTATTTCTATTTAATAAATTTAATTTAATATTTAGAAACATTAGGTATAAATTATATAATAATTATCATTTTAATTTTATTATTAATTTTAAATTACCTAGGTAAATAAAAAGATACAAGTTATCATGGTAAAAGAACTAAAATGGTATAATTCTGTAAACGTAATGACTAAAGAATAACATGAAAGACTATTTTTATTTTAAGAAATGAATGTTTTAATAGAACATGTCATCTCTCCAATTAATTATTCACCTATTTTTAATTAACATGAGGTAAGAGTGACCTCACAATAGTGAATTCTTTTGAGAATTTATAAAAAAATTTCACCCCTCCTCGATTATGAAAGGCCACTCACTCCCGTAACATATTCACAACTCTCAAGCCATTTGGATAGAACAAAATTCCCAAATCACATCCCAAATTCCCTTTATATCATTCTAGAATCCTTAATTTAAACATATATCCATTCTATGATGTATTTTGGTTCAATCCTTAGGAGGATACCTAAAAAAGAGGTAATGATCATCATTGAGTAGTTTTTTTATTTCTTTATCCACCTTCTTCAATTCATCTTAAAAATGATAATATAAAAACCTCAGTATCTTATAGATAATTAAATTTCTTTTAATTTGTTTTCATTACCATCAACTATCTTCACTTCCATCAATTTGGTTATTAAATCATCATTTATGTTTATGGAGAACTATCACTTTATAAACTAATGTCATTCGTTTCCCCTTTACCACTTCTCAATGGTGGACATAATGATGGATATTTTGTTTATATATAATACTAATTATATTATATACTTTTTAAATTTTTATATTACACTTCCTTTTATAATTTACATTTTTTGGAATATAATAACGTCACATGTACACTAAACTACCGCCCCACAAAGCGATGTGATTTGTTTTTAACTAACACATAAATGGAAGGTAATAAAGATATAGTTAATAAATAAATAAATATATATATATATATATATATTAAAAATTTTGTGGAAATCCCATTTATTAAAAAAATATAAAAAGAGATACCCCTTTTTAACTGAGTAATGGAAAACCCCATAACAAACTCAAAGGCCAAAATACATATAGCCTTAAAAATCAATGGCCCGAGAACCCAATGGCCTATAGACGCAAGAAAAAAAGTCCCATCACATTAACATGCCTAGTTGAGGACTCATAGGCCCAACCTCTACCAACAAATACACTCATCCACCAAGTATAATTGGGCGTCGTCCGCCAAGAAGCCAATTGTAGAGAGCTGTCGAGACTTGTTATCAACTCCTCACACAGTCGTTGTCTGCACCACCAATAGGGTGAGATCCTCTTGTCATGTGATGCCGTAGCTGGCTATCATCAAACTTTAAAAACATATATTTGGCTTCATTAATTAGTTACACATCACTAAAAAAGATTCAAATTAGCCTACTGTTGTGACACTATCGACACTTCTCATCGTCACTTCTCGTCGTCACTTGCAAAAGAACTCACCACAATAGACAGAGCCTCCACCAAAACCCAAGTACACCACCTAAGATGTCCTGTCATACACACATGCATCATGGACTTTTCACTAAGGCCCGACGTTGATGCCACAAGAATCTCACCTTTAATGCATAAGGCTGTCTCTAATGAGGATCCACGGATCCTACCACCATGATAATGAGACACCACCAAGCCCACCTCCACCGCCCAATGAACGCCTCCAAGAATCACTAATGAAGACCTATTAAGGGATGAACTATAATCATTATGAGAGAACAAGAACCAAATCCATGACATGACAAAAAATCAACATGGTAAGCCAACTCTGAAGAGGAGTTGAACGCTTGGGGATGAAACCCTACAGAGAATGAGAGAGCTCTCGGCCAAAGCTGAGAGCACCCCCTCACCATAATATATATATATATATATATATATATATCTGTTTGTTTCTGTGTGTTTATTTAAGTGTTTTATATTATTTATATTTTTTACATTCTTTCTATCGATAAAATGAAAAAGACGTTCATCCGTACATACAACCTGTGGTCTTTATGAACGGTGTAGTTAACTTTATACCTCAAACATGAATGGATTAATATAAATACATATATACTAAATTTATATGACATTTATATCATGGTTAAAATTATGTATATAATGAAACCATGATTTATTTAAGAGTACTTTAAATGAAAATTCAAAACATACATGAAAAGTAAAGCAGTTATTACCCAAAACATGACTTTAACCTGTAATTTTTAATAAACAGGTAATAAACATTTATAAGAAAACCATATATTATATGAAAAATATATATATATATATATATATATGGTTTATAATATATTTATAATAATCATATATTTATTATAAAATATGTTTGAATATGTACAAAGGAAGTCGATACTTAAGGTATGAGATTTCACTCTAACATTTTACTTCTATCAGGAATATTCTTTATCCGTCTCTAATTTTGATAATGTGGTGTATATATTTCTAATGAATATTTTTTATTATTCATATACATAAAATTATGTGGAATTAAATATCAATTTTATGATCTCTCTTTTAGGTGGTTTATGATTCAAATGTAATCAAATCGATAAAGTATTTTTATCTCAATTTTCCTTCTTAGGACAGAATTTATGTTATGAACCTATCCTATTCCATGTGGTGTACATACTACCCTTTTGACTTGTTATATCAATAATATCCTTATTTTTATGATATTATTTTTTCACTTAATTCTATTCTTCCAAGAAGCTTTTGATTCAATGTTACTAAAGTGGTAATAGTATTATGCTACAATCTCATTATTTATCAGGGTTTTTTATGATTTTTCTTCTAATGTTGAAATATTATGTTTTATCACTCAAGAAACTAAT
The DNA here is from genome assembly GCA_963277665.1 of Viscum album. NCBI lineage: Eukaryota > Viridiplantae > Streptophyta > Magnoliopsida > Santalales > Viscaceae > Viscum > Viscum album. Next base: position 1,570,523,719 of record OY728150.1, on the reverse strand, counting down.
GAATATTATTCTCCTATGGTTATTCCAAATTATACATAGTTTCCCATTTATTTTACTCTTTTTATGTACTCAAGAGTTCAAAATACTGTTTTTATGAAAAATCATCTTTTCGTTTGAGAAACCTTATTCTTCCAAAACCATGTCCTATAAAAATGTTTTCAATTTTTTTTAAAAATAGTTTTTCAAATAGGAAATAGTAATTTAATCAAAAAATGTTTTAAGTAATTTTCAAAATCTTCCTTTGTAATATTTCATGGTTATTTTCAAATAAATGTATTTTTCAAAAGGTTTTATGTTTGAAAAAAATGGTTTTCAAAGATTTGTTGTTTTCCTAGATAAATGATTTAAAATATATTTAAAAAAAATACATCTAAAATGACATAAATTGAGGTTACCTATGATTTACTATGGATATAACCCAATAATGCCATTCTTATTAATTGTATTAATGGTTCATTATGAAAATATGTTTATGAAGCCTATTTCTCTTCCACGGGTTATACCATGATTTAATTATTAAGAAACTCACTTATTTTTCATGGGTTATGATATTATTACCTGATGAAATGATTATAAAACCTGTCTCATTACCAAAGGTTATGATAAGATTATATTTTTAAGAAAACCATTCCATTTAACTGGTTATGATATTGTGGTTGTTTTATGATATTATTTCACACAAATGAAAGTTTTTTATTATGAGATAGGTGGTACCTATATCTCCCTCAAATTCATTGGGTACTAATAAATGATATATGACCATTGAGGGTAAAAGGGTGCTTATCCCCAGCCCAAAAAGGTGGGTACACAAGTTGTTATCCAAATCATGAATGATGGTACAAGGGAGGTCATACCAATCCATACAGAGGATACACGAGAGGTCATCGCGTGCATGGATCAGGTACATGGGTGGTCATCCGAAGCCTAATATGATATTAGAGTATTGGTGGGTATCCTTGACATAAGATTTCATTTTATTGCATGTTTTACAAAATTTCCATTCATATGAAAATGTTATTCTATCATGGCTCATGTATTTTTATTTTCTTTTGACTTATGTTATATAAACTGCTAGTCATTAGACCATGACTCAATATTATGATATTTGATGTGTAGGGTAGGGTTTTCATCTATTATTCTCATTTTATCATACCCTTATGTTCAATTAATGCTTACATATCCCCCTTTTCGCCCTTATGAGCATATGAGCTCATCATTTCTTAGGTTTCCTTTCCCTAGGTTATTATGAAAGGTTTAATAAGGGTATGTTTGTAAAGAATACCAAATGGGAATATCTTTTTGGGGGATATTGATGGAATTTTTCAAAATTATGAGTATTGTGCTCCAAGTTTCCAAAGGGGCTGAGCTATTATGGTCCTCAAACATGTTTCTATGTGATGTTTTGAATATTCATAAAAAAAGATGCAATTTCCATGTATGAAAATCCTATGTCTCTATATTTATCACATTGATGGATAAAACTAGAATCAACCTAATCTAAAATCTCTAGTTTAATACCTAACACCCAAATTCATATCTAGATTCATCTTACCATCAGAGGTGTCAATTGTTGACACATCATCTAAGCCTACATGCCCACATCACTTCAGACATCCCAAGATCATAACATAGTTAGGCCACCACACAAAATATCACATCACAAATATATTCTCAGAGCTATGGAAAGTCAAAAAATTAGTAGGAAACAAACAAGACTTAACAATAAATAATTATAGGCCCCAAAACAAGGAATTATACCTTCAAACATGAATAAGCACTTTCTCCTCTAAACAAAAGGCACTAAGACTTCTCATGAATATGGGAAACTCAATCCAAAGAAATTATATTTATGAAACAATCAATGGTTATTCCATCTATATTTAACTAATTAATTATTCATAGGTTCCAAATGAATGCTTCCTAAGGCATCAATCTATAAAAATATAAAAAAAGATAAACCTGATTTAGCATTAAATTAGTTTCATCATACTTTCAGAAGAACCATTCCCAATTAACATGAATTATTATTATTATAAAAATTATTAATAAGAATCATCATGCTTCATATTCAATAAAAATTTCATTATCATTCAAGATCTCATTTAATTAAGAATGAAAACTGTATCAATTTTAATTAACATAAAATTATAAAAACATTGCTTTCAAACATTCCTCATATTTAATTCTTAATCTAAATATTCTATTAATTATGGATTTATGTTATTTATCAATATCATTGTATAAAACCATTATAATACATAGAATAAAAATTTATTCTGAAAGGAATAACATGGATGGTACACTATCTAAAAAATCAAGAGGAAAAATATTATCATGGTAGAAACCAACAACATGTGATCGTTGCAACCAATTCATTATTAATCCAGTTAAATATTTATGATTTCAATTATATTTGTATTGAATAAGATAAATAAATCTAACTTTATTATTTCCTATAAATAAATATGATAAATAAGGAATCCCCTACATGGAATAATGACTCTTCACGCAACTCACTCCACCAAAAATAGGGGGTGCATGCAAGATTGGATCACCACTAGAAAACATTATCAATTGGAAGAAGGGTTCCATGACTCCAAGTGGAGTTTCATGGAACGTATGGTCTTGAGAGAATGAATCTAGGAAGGAATAAAGATCAAAAATTTGTTTTATAGTCAACATATATAGTAGGATAGAATTTACCAAATCAGACAATATTAAATCCCTACTGTTACATATATCATTAAATTCCATGTGAAATGACTCATTTATAACTTCATAAAATTAATAATATCAAGGATATAATTATCCATGAGGAATAAAACTTTTAGTAACCTTGATTTTCTATATCTATGGTCTTCCTAGTTATTCTTATGAAACATGTAGAAATTTCCACATATGCGATTTCACATAGCCGAAAGAACCATGTATCCAAAATAGCCACATAGCCATTTTCATGTAGCTTATTCACATACTAGATCATTTTATATTATTGCACATGTAGCAGATTCATATATACAACCCATGTAGATTATCTCTCACTTAATCAATTTGCATATCTGATCCATATGGTCGATCGCTCACACGACTGATCCACAATGATGATCCATCCACAGAGCTAATTCATGTTGCAGATCGACATAATTGATCCATCTATATAGAAGATCCATCCACATAGCCAATCCAACCACATATTTGATCTCATGTAGATGATGTCTCAACATAGTTGATATCTTCACATAGCTAATTCAATGAACCATGAATCAATATCTCATATAATCTGTTAACTATACCATCATAACATGAAACCCTTACATGTCGTGAATCCTCCCTACTTCCATATTTTAGGATAAAAACTCCTCCAAACCAAATCTAGGAATCCTCTATGATCAATGAGCTTTAGAAACATGTAAAGGTTCTGAAAATATGGATTCGATCCCTTATATTGGATACCACTCAAAAAAAATTCATTCTTAGTAATCGAAAAGAAATAATATAGAGAAAATGATAAGGGTTTATTGTAATAGTAACCCAGTGAGATAACTATCATGGATCTCAAAATCAAATGAGCTCAATCTCCTCATTACAAAGAAACAAGTAAAAACCATGAAATTGAAATAACTATCTCAAAAACACCCTCAAGGGGGATATGACTCCCAAACGAGATTAAAGACACAATATGAAACAAGAGGAAACCATCCCACAAAACATAAAGGTCATCCTCCACAAAATAAACATTATAATAGAAGACCTAAACATCAAACAACTCTGGGTACTGAGTTTGAATCAGTGACTAATGTTCCTAGTTATTTTCCTCCATTCCAATAATATTCAACAAAATATAAACCATGAGAATATTATTCCCAAACAAAACCTTCTCCTGATGGTCTTGGATCTCCACAGGCCACTCTTTAAAGGTCACATCAGCATCAACATTGATCCCAACCCAGTCTATGGAATGAGAGTCACATGAAGGTAATGATGGTGTTGCAACATGTGGAAAACATCAAGTATTATGATCATATGTGTGGGATGTGTTTCTAATATTATATGGATCCAACATGAGCCAAAACCGCTAAAGTCTTAAAAAGACATGCTGAAATATTACTACCATGACTAAACCTTAAATTCCCTCAATGAGGAGTCACCTTCAGCAACACATTATCTCCAAAATAAAACTCTAGGGGTATACTCCAATGATCATCAAAGGATTTATGATGATCTTAGACTACCTTTATCCTTTTGAGAAATTCATGAACCATATATGTTATATTTTTTACTAGTTCCATCCTAAGAATTACTTCCTCTCTAAACCCAGTCCATCACAACATAGAATGGAAAATTCATTCATAAATGGCTTTAAATAGAACCATAAAAATTTTGTAGTGGAAACTATTATTGTAAGAAAACATGACAACGTTAAGTCGATGTGTCCACAAACCTCAAAAACTAGGACAATAGAGTGAAAAATTTCTTCATGATTCTATATGGTTATCTCTATATGACAATATTTCTATGGATGAAAAGTAGTAGGAATTCATATGTGATGTAAAAAATAATTCTAGATACCTCTCCACACCGTGGATGTAAAATGATGATCCTGATCATAGATGATCATCCTCAGTACTTTGTGGAGTCTCTCCACCTCCTCTAAATACATCCTTGATAAAACATTCCCTGTTCACGACACCATGATTTATATAAAGTGGTATGATTCCATAAAATTATCCACTATCACTCATAGAGAATTATATCCCATTAATATTGAGGTTAATAAATAATGAAGTACATTTAGATTTCCTCCCACATCCACTGGGTAATATCTAACAACTGAAGAAATACACCAAGAACACGATTCTCAACCTTCACTATAGAGACCCTAGCCTTTTACATATAACATTAAATGATTTTATGCGTAATTATACATCATAGTACAAGCCAACGATCATGAAGTCTATTGTCTTTGAAGACTAGGTACATAAATCTGAAAACAAGGGACTTAATAAAACACTTTTTATTTAATATTTATAAAGAGATCCTAAATTACATTGAGCCCTTAAATTTGAATAGGGTACCCTAGGGAACACATGAACAAAGGGATGACCTAAATAGCTCAGTAAGGGAAAATCATAGTAATAAAACTTTAACATATGGGTTAGAATACATGGCTTGATGACATAAAAAAGGTATGTAACATATGGAATCATAAAATATAAACATGGAATCATATAAACATGGAGTCATAGTAATTAGTATGAAACATAAAACATGAATTTATCATGAGTCAAGGCTAACCGCCAAGACCATTTCGCATGGTAGCTCAAGCCAAGGCTAATTTCCATGATCGTCACATATGGTAGTACAAGCCAAAGCAAACTGCCAAGACTGTCACACATAACATCTCATGAGACTCAACTTTAGCCAATGCATTGGAGTTCTATCTGGTTGCACCCATATTAACATTTCATGAATATTTTTTCCACAAATAGAATCATACAAAATCAATCTAACATAAACATAAGGGTCACCTATGATAATAATTGGATAGCATAATCATGTCATAAAGCATAACAAATGGGTGTATCATAAAAGTGTCCATGAAATAGATGAACTAAAATATATATGAAAATTATTAAGAAAAAATATCCATGTATCATGGTAAGTGATGTCAATTAGAAGTGACCACATGTAAGAAAAGTATTTAATAAATTTTAGCATTAAAACATTTATGTGCAGTTTTAAGGAAAATACTATAGAGACTTTAAAATAGAAAAGGGAACCATCATTAATGTTAAACCAGAAGTGAACCAAGAATGTTTTCATAATAAAATAATGATTTTATAAATACAATGGTGACTTAAAACAGAATATAGAGTGCACTTGAAATTAGGTAAGAATTTGGAAACCTCCCTCAAAACAGGTTTTCTTATCAGTAAGTATTGACGAGGGAATCACTTAAAAACATGTATATCCCTGAAATTGAATAATGAAAGGGTCTTTATAAATTAATTTTTTACATATACACAAAATTTATATGATGAAAATAAAAAGATAAGATAACTTCATTTTGGTAAAAGGGAGATAAAGCAACCTGAAGGAACAAAAGAGGTTGGGGTAGAGTCCCTTATGAATTATCGGCATGGTATCGGGTGTACATATGAGAGATTAATGTGATATTAATGGGTTTATCATATATTATAAATCATGAGATAAGTATGGGGGAGGTTCTAAATCATACCCCATCATTAGGAATTACACATTAAATGACATAACATAGAGTATATTCTTGACTAAAAGTGAAATAGAGAGGATACCTTACCTTAAGTCCGATGGTGTTATCCAGTTGATATTAATGCCCTGAATAACCTAATTAGTTTCATTAATTAATAATTCAAGACATTTTTTTGTTTATGAGGTTCAATTTTAATGTTCGAGCATGTTTTCTTCCTTGGTTTTAATGATCAGTTCACTTATATTCACGTTTGGACACACTTGTATTATGAGAGTGGTTGTCCAGAATTGAAGTTATATGAAAATATTGAACATCCAAAATATTACATGGTTATAAAACTCATTTGGTTATTTGGAGTGAAGGTGAATCTTTATATAAAATATTAATGATAAACAGTTGGATTAATTTGGCTATTTTGCTAGTAATTAAATTTTTTTGTATTATTATCTAAGATAATGTGTGAAAAAAGGATTCCAGAACATCACATAAGATAACAAAAATATTTAATTGTCTATTTCAACCATAAAATTGGTTTCATGACTAGATTTGAATATAGAAAAAGAAATTGAATACCCATTGTCCTTGAATATGGTAAATTAACACATCTAAGATGGTGTCTTTACTACTAGTATAAAAGAAGAGTAAAAGAGAGATGGTAAAAAATTATTCCATTATCATAAAAAAAATTACCATACATGTAAGGTAATTTAGTTTTCATAAAATTATTATGGGGAGAGTTAAGGATAGAAAAGAAAACAAAATAACTTGAAATGAAAGTAAAAGAATAGAAAAGAGGAATTTACCTCTTGAATCAATCTTCCTTGAGAGCCTATTTAAGGTAGATGATTTATTATTTTGAAGAGAGTAAGGGATTTTGAACGTGGGGTAAGATCTTGGGGAGATATTTGGGTATAATTTAGGCAAGTCACAAGTCTTGATAGGAATGTATATAAGAGGTAAGGAGGGGTGGTATTTATAATGGAGGAGAGGAGGGTTTTCATAATATTTATTTCCTTAGTTTATTAATTTCCCTGAAGACTAGAAATAGTGATGATTCCATTAGAAAAAACTGTAATATGTTCATGTGAGTTCTAAAAAATGGCCATTTACATCATCCATGACTCAAGCATGATGCAGAAATTTAGGTTTTAGCATTTATTGTGAATTATCGTATTTTATTACTCATAAAAAATTCATGTATTTTAGAAAAATAAAAAAAATTCAACCTAACCATTTTTCTATGTTTAGAATCCAAAAATGAACTCTATTTTTCAAAAATAATTTTATACATATAAATAATTTAATTTTTAATTAAAATCATAATTTAGTTGAAAAAGACAATTTTCAAAACTATAAATGATTTTATAATGCTTTAAAAAATTACATAAGGTCTTATAAAATTATCTTAAAACTATAAGAAATACAAATTTTAATTTATGAACACATTTTTGGAAAATATGTATTCTTTTAAATTAATTAATTAATTTTAATTAATTATTCATGACTTACAAACATACCATTAATTTAACTGTGGTCATATTATTACTTTTGGTATGCATAAATTTTATTTAAACATTCATGGTTATGGTTACAATTATTTTTGAAAATTTACTATTCATAAGGGTCATATTACTATTCATAAGGGTAGGTTACTATTCAACAAAAATTATGTTTGTTCCATCAGACTCCAAACATCTTACTGATCGCAATAGTGTATGTCAGATTTTCGAAATTCAAATCATTGAAGTGACAATATTATGTTTAAAGTTAATATAGTACTTATTAGTTCATTGTGTTGTGATTTCATGTGATTATATGACAAAATAATAATAAGGTAATTTCCATTGATAAAACAATGGGTCCTTACATTCACCTTCTATTAGACTATACATCTAGAAACAAACATTGTAACGTCATACTTCAACCTAATCCATCAAAACTGACCTCTCAAATATTCGTATATCTTTATCATACCACGATATACTATTGATGAAAATATATGGAACTCATAGGGAACCATATCAGGAATCATATATGGAATAAAGGTATTTTTTAGAACAACACCAAATGTTTTTTATCTTCTGAGCAACCATCAGGGGAATGACAAAAAACAACTCTATCTCTCCAGACCTCCACCTCCTTATCCCAAAGTAGAATACTCTGCCTATTGAACAAATGATGACTGCACTATCATCTGAAAAATACATCCTCTTCCTCCAACAGATCCCATAGCTAGATGCATCGATAACATTTCATTAATCACTCTCTAGGAATTTTCATATTCATGCATGATATATCGATGTGACTTCTTGCTCAACACATCATCCACAATTTTTCCCTTTCCTAGAAATAAGAAATTTCATTGTTGTAATATTTCATGATTTCCTTCCTTTGATGCTGACTCAATTTTAGGTCATGCTAAGAAAAGTCATACATCAAGCTATTATGGTCTATAAAAACCAAGAAATGCTCACTAATGAGGTAATCTATCCATAAAATCGATGAAAACAAAACTATTCCCAACTAAATATCATTGGTGGAATAGTTATTCTCAGGGGTACATAACTCCTAAGACCCATAAGAAACAACCTATCTATACTTCATCAGATCATAGCTCAAACCATTAAATGAAGCATCTTAGAAAAAAAATTGTACTCCTTATGTTGGAAAACAAAAGATCATAGCGCATGTAATCTTCATTTTTAGGGACTCAAAAGTTTCTTGACATTGGTTGATCCCTAAAAATGATTTATCATTTATGGTCATGGAAGTCAAAGGAGTAAGAACCTGAGATAAATCATCTACAATCCTCCTATAATATCCTTCAAGGCCAAAGAATCTCTACACCACTACCGTTGTCTTGGGTAATTACCATGAAACATAATACTATTCCTTATAAGGATTGAAAACAACCCCCTCATATGATATGAAATTCCACAATAAAATGAATACTTGAGCATAGAACTTGTTATTTGAAGACATTTATAACCACTTCTCAAAATGAGGAAATCACAATAATTACCAGTAGATGCTCTATATGTTTCTCCTTAAACATATATAACATAGGGATGTTATTGAAGAAAAACTTTACGAACTTATGTAAGAACTCTCTAAATGTCATGTTCATACAACCCATATACATGCTGGGAGAATTTTTCACATCAAACAACATCACAAAAAACTTATAATGGCCATGACGAAATTAAAAAGTAGTCTCCGGAATAAACTCATCCTTCACCCATATCTGATGATATTCTAACCACAAATCAATCTACAAGACCCAACTTGATCCCTTTATTTTATCAAATAAAACATCATTCCATATAAGATGATAGTTTTTCTTCACCATCACCTGGTTTAAGTGACGATAATCAATGAAAATCCACTAACCACCAACATCATTCTTCATGAAAAAATAGGTGAACCCAAATGTGATATAATCATCCAAAAAAAACCATGTTATAATAGATTTTTGAGTCATACCTCAATCACTTGAAACTTATAAGGAAACATCCTATATAAGAACATCAGGATAAGAAACATGCATGGTCGTAGGTCGATCCCAAAAATAATCTCCGCTTATGGGGTTAATCTTACAACTTCTTCTCAAAAGATTTCATTAAACTCTTCAAAAACACTAGGATATGCTGATTCTTGATCATCCGATGAGATCTGCATCAACTAATCCATCAAATACAACAATAAGGGAATACACATCTGACACATATGAGGGTATCACTCACCAACAAACACCACTGGATCTCTATCAGTATCATAGAACACAAACTGTCACCTGAGGAAATCCATTATATATTATACCGAATACAACCAATATATACCAAGGATTATTTAATATGGATGTATCTATAACCATAGAAGTATTATTAAGAGAGATACTTCCCCATCACTATCTCACAGTCACTACATACTTCATACAAGTCTTCTCGACCACAAAATGTCATAGTCAATGCCAAGGGAACTAGAAACCTCTCCACCTAAAGTCCCAAAGCATGGCCATGTATGGTGATATAAATAAGTGAATCATTCTAGAATCAAACAAATCATGAACCCTAGAAGAAAATTATAAAAGGGTACCTCGAACGATGTATAGATCTCGCAGCATTGGAAACACTGAAGCATGAAACTAACCAAAACCTACTCCATGACATCTATGAACATGCTAAGGACCACCTCCAAAGATGATCTCTTATCTTTGAGGAAAATGAGTATCTTGATGTTATACTATTACTACCCCATATTCTCTCTATTTATCCTAGATAGTAACACCATTTTATTACTGTCTCAACTGGAACATCCTCAATAGAGGAACCTGATTCATAACACCTAGAAAATGAGCGATAATTATAAAGTTAGTGCACCCCATCCATTAATAACCTCATCCTATAAAAGAAAACTATTTTTTTGATCCATTAAAAATGTTATGAGAGCCTCCTCCCCTATAGAAATGAGATGATCCAGGATGAGACATACCCTCAGCTGATTAAAAACTCTTATGTCTAGGAAACTGAGAACCACATACTATGGCCCTTATTTGTGAGGAATCATGATGAATCCCCTCTCGTGATGATCCCATTCTGTATAACATCCTTTCAATAACCTATACTCTCACCAAAATCTCAATATATTTCTTCATAAAAAACATGATGACCTAAAAGAAGATCTATAGATGAAAATACTCTTTGAAATTCCTCACCCTAGAATCCTTGTCAAAAAATATATCTAAATAATATACCAAAAGGTTCCTAAAATGGATCCCAAACCCTCATACAATAGAACTCCCCTATCATAGGGTAATCATATCCTGATGTCTGTCCACCTTCATAGTCAAAGAAATGATCTTTTCTCGACACTAGTCTTGGATGCTCTCCCATGAGAGTGTCAACTCCTCACAATCCTTAAAGAATAAGAACCACCACTACCTCTATTCTCCATGCATCATCATCATATAAAATAAAACTCAGTGCTCCTTCAGATCATGGATTGAAATAAATTATATATATACCTCATCCATCATGTTTTATATGACAGAATCTAAAATATATCCATCATACTTCTGTAGACTCATGATCTAAAATTATTAATGTTTCCTCCTCCACGTGTCAGCATCATCAACCTCCACAATGCTTTGATCTCTAGTTACATCCTGGTGAACATATTCAGTACCACCCTAATGAGGATGTAAACCTAGATCCTTGACTATAAAAATAAAAACTATTATAGATCTTAAACCTAGAATATGAAATGTTTAACATTAATTATTTAATTTTTATTCTCTTGTTAAGATATTAAAACATCCTACGGTCTACCCATTTCAATCATAGGTGAAAATAATAATCAAGTATAGTCCTTTTCTAGGTCTCTATCATATAAATAGTATCACATTATTTACAAGGATCATTAAACATAATGGTTCATGAATTAGATCACACGGGTCCCTAAATACTTGGGTCATAACAATTCTTATGTGCTTACATTTGACTCGAAACTTATCTACAGTGTTTCCCTACCAAGACAGGAAATCTCACTTATGACTATCTCCAAACTCTATCATATCCTTTAACCTAAAAATCTGATACCACTCTATCATGACGCCCTCCAATTAATGTGTACCCCTCTTGTGCTAGAAATGAGGTAAGGGAGATGTTGACTGCTTGAGTCTCACCTCTAATAGGCCCCAGGTTTGCAACAAGCACCTAGGTTATAATAAGAATAAACATATGGGAGGTATTACCCTCTAATATAACATGATTAAGAGAGATATAAGATAGATACCCCAAACAAAATCTAATCAGACATATATATAATGAAATCTCAAGTTTAAACATTTAATTTCATATAGTAATATAACAAGTAAAATAAAAAATAAATGTTCTAAAAACGTTGATACAATAGTTTCAACGAATCCCAAACAACTCCATAAAAACCATGAGCTAGTAATATCCAATCCAATCTATAAACTACAAAGGATGGCCTAGAAAATAGTTCATGTATACATAGGGTGAGAATAACATTATACTAAGTCAGATCCTATTCAAAATCTCTCCAAAAAATGACAAAGAAAACAAACTAAATCGTAGTGAACAATAATGAAACAAACTAGTCACCTAAAAAGGTATACTAATTTATCAGTACCTTAATGGATAACTCTCACCATGAATCAAAAATAGGAGTGAATATAATATAATAATTAACACCAAGGGTAACCTATTCCACCTTCACTGCTAGATTCTTCCCCAACATCGCATGCCCTAAGCTATCTATCTTCAAAATAAGCCTTCCCAAAGACATTGGAGCATCAAATCACAACACAAATCTCGTTCATAAAATCATCACATCATTCAATACACATATATGTATATAGTAATGGAGTATTTTTCCAATTACACCTTAGATTTTATGGATTTTATCATACATCGTGTATTATAACTCAAGCCATTGCATCTTGTACACATAGTAAGTTCCTAAAGCTATCACAACTTATACATGTCATACATATAATAATCAATTGGATACTATATTTGGGGATACATGTGTGTCAAAAACCTCTAAAAATGTATATGGGGAAAATAAATATTATGAATTCTAGTAGAAGTAAGTACCAAGAGAAGAAAGCTGAGCCAAAGGGGGTAGTCATCCATCCATCCTCCCATTTGGATATTTGGGAAAACACAATCCTAGAATCCACTTGGTTTCAGTCACCATAACTGATAGGGGTGGGGTAGTATATTAAATCATATAATATTAAATATATAGTATATCCTAAAACCAAAATCTATTAATAACCTAGTCTTATACTTAGCTGCATATATTGTCACCGGGACACTAAGATCATACTACTAAGAAAAGATATTCTATAAGCACACAAGAATTTAAAAGTGCTAAATTAATTACTTCATTAATTTTTATCATTTTATTTTTTTAATAAATTTATTATTAATTAAATTTACCATTAAAAATATTTCAATATACATTCATTAATTATCATATTAATGTCCTTTCCCTCGAGGAATAATTCAAACTGAGTCTACGGTTTCTTGAGGTTAACATTTTTTTATCTTTTCTGTTCCAACAACGCAAACCCAAAAAGGTTTAAAATTATTTATTAATTATTATATTCATTCAATAAGATAGGTACTCTATTAAAACAATCCTAAGATAACAACAAAAAGAAAAGTGAATCTAAGAACATAAATCTTCCTCCAGTAGTGGGGAAAGGGATGCAGATAATACCAAAAATTCATCTATATTCCATTAAAGTGATTAATTTCAAGAAATCCTCGAGGTTTATCACATCAATCAGTAGGACATGATTCAACACATTAGATCTTCTTTGGTTTCATCCACATACCCACATTCATATCATAATGCATATCTCAATTATAGGTGTCAACTACTGCCACATCATCTGATCCTCCTCACCCATATAACATTAGCCATTCCATACCGAGTGATCCAAAAATTATATCACATACAGGCCTCCCCTACCCACATCACATTCAAAAGTAAACCTCATATCCAAATAATATCATAAAAGAAACAGAAAATAAAAAACCACATCCAAATATTCAATATAGAACCTAAAACAAAGCATCCATCCTTCACACAAAAATGAGCTCTCACGGATCCAAACTCAAGGCACTAGGCCTTCTCAATTAGATTGTAAAATCTAGCCATAAATATTATCTTTATAAAAAAACTATTTTTTAATTCTACATTTAATTAACCGATTCTACATTCAAAGGTTTCAACTATGGTAAACCTATGGTGTCAAGCTATAATATGATATCAAAATCCTAAAATGCTTTTATCATAAAAAAAACCATCATCCAACTATGGGAATAACCATTATCAATTAATATTAATTTTTATTATTATCATTATTATAAACTAGAATTATCATGATTCAAATTATTTATCAATTCAATTTTCATGGAATATCATATTTAATTAATCATGCAAATTGAATCAACTTTAATTGCCATCAAATTAAAAAAACACTAGATTCAAACATGCCTCTTTTTTAATTTCTTAGATAATTAATAAGTTAATTATAGAATTTCATTTAATATCAATATACATCAAGAACATAATTATAATACATAGGATAATAATACATGATAAAACACATAACATAGATATCCCTCTATATTTAAATTCGAGAGCCAGAATGTTATCATGGTAGAAAGAAACAATATGGTATCGCTGTAAAAAATTTATTATTAATCCGGTTAAGTTTTTATTAGGACAACATAACTTCCAAAGAGGGATAAAAAACTAAAAAATTATAATTAAATGAAAATAAAAATGAGAATAAATGAACCCCCTATATGGAAGAAAGAATATCTATGTGACTTCCTCAGTTAAAAACAGGTGTGAACACAAGATGCAATCGCCCCTAGAGAACTCAAGCCATTGGAAGAAGGGTTCCACAACTCCAAGTGAAGGGTTGCAGAATATCCACTCTCAAGAGAAAGAAACCATGGAGGAATAGGTAAAGGCCTCCATTTTAAATTAAATAAATATATGATGATATTATTTTCAATATCTCAAAATATTTAATTCTAAATATTATAGATCTCAATAAATTCCATACATAAGGACTCATTTAAATCCTAAACCATCTCAAAAAATAAAGGATATAATTATCTGTATTGAATTTTCCATCGATTTCCCTTCATTAATGAAGGGAAAATGTTCACATGGTCATTTAAAAAAACTATTGGAAGTCACCACATGGGAAATTTCACATAGCTGGAATCCCCATATAGAAAAAATCCTAAAAAACTATTTTCAAAAAGTCGATTCACATAATTTATCGACAAAGTTGATTAGTAATTTAGATAATTCTTGTATTAGATCCATGTATTTGATCACTCACATAGTTTTTTCATGTAGATGATACACATTTCTGATTAATCACTTAGTTTATACATGTTTCCTATCTATCCACATAGCCTATTTATTTAGAAGGTTCACATAGACAATCCATCCATGTAGTTGTTCCACCAATATAGTTGTTCATACCAAAGTGATGATGTTATGATGTTGATGGATCCACATGGATAATGTATCCATGTATCTAATTCAACTGAACATGAATTGGTCTCTCACCCAATATGTGAACTGTACATTCAGGATGTGAAACCCTTACATGCCATGAAACCTCATTGATTCCACCTTTTAGTAGTGAAACACCTCTAAAACTAATCGAGAACTCCTCTGAGAACCAAGGGGTTTTGAAACATGCAAAGGGATGGAAAATATATATCCATTCCCTTACATAAAAAAAGAAGGATTTCAAAAAATGACAAAAACATAAATGAAATCGTTTTTATAGAGATAGATTATATTAAAGAATAACACAATGATATTATATTGGTTATTAATGAGATACAAAAACATGATGAGAAATGAGATGTTTAATACACTAATATTTTTTATATAATAGATATTATAGTATAGTTTGAGGTGTCTCATTAAGAAATATATCTTTCGAGATCCATTAAAAATAAATTCAATGTTTTGGTACATGATACAAAAAATAATAATATATTATAAATAAGTAATGATAGGTAGTTTATAGATTATATAATAAATAATAAAACATATATGTCAATTTTTTTATGATGGTCATTGAGATCATAATAAAAATTTATGTCTGGTAACTGATTGTTTATGGGTCAATAAAAATGATGAAGAAAGGGGTCAACAAGATCAAGTATTGTGGAAATGAAATTTTCAATACAAGTTATAACATTGAGAACCAATAAGGATTCATAAGTCATGGGATATAATTTTAAATTTGGATTTTATGGGCTATAATAATGTAATGGGAACCATGGTTAACATAAAAAAAGACAAAGGTAATTTTATATAGCCATAAAGATCCTATCGCGAAGTGTAATTACATGCTGGTATTGATCATTGGGAAATGATGATCTTGGTGCAGGGTAATCCATGATAACCCACTCCTTGATGAAATATTGATATTGGAGAAATGAAATACTATATTTGACTATTTTTTAAGTCAAAAAACAATTCACCATAAATCTATAATTGATTTTATAGAATGATAAAGTATACAAAAATTGTTCCTAGTTTTATATGGTGAAAATTTAAGATATTTGATAAATAGAGATAGAATAGAAACTTTAATGATAATTAAATGTTTTCAGTGGTTATTATTTTTTGTATGAATTTAATTGATAAAAAACATGTATTAATCATCAAAGATATGAAGGAATTTGAAAGATGTTACCTAATATTATATAATATTATAGCATAATAAGTCATTATTTGTTTTAAGTATCTGAAAAAAGATTTTTGTTTTAGTATTACCAAAGGAACCATTATATGAAGATGAAGATGAACAATATATATAATTAATGGATATAAGGAATCATATTTTCATAATAAATGGGATATAATTGATTTTTAGGTAGAAATTTCATTGAATGATAATGATATTACTAAGGTACCGAGTGTGGATGGGAAATTAAATTCCCATTTTAAGGGAAATAAATCTATAGTCAACGACATCAAATAAAATATTGATTCATCCATATTTTTTTTTATAGTGATGAGGTATTGAATAACAAGAGTTCTAAGAAGGACAATCATACATGAAAATATATGTGAAAATGGATGTATTAGATATTGATATCCCCTTAATCAATTTATTCTATGTAATCAATTTTATTACCCATGTAATTTAATAAATGGTACTAATAATTCATGAATAATCACGGTAATTATTATTGTATTTATGATGCATGGAATGATAAATAGAGAAATCTATACCTCATTCATATAATATACCTTGTTTTTTATGGTTAAATAATAAATTTTGTAACCGAATGTATTATGTAGAAATTTCATAACTAATATGTAATATAATTTATTTTCCAATGGTTAATGAATTCAACATATGAAAAGTGATCTATAAAGAACATAGTAAGAGAGTGAACTATTAAATAATATAGTTCTTGGAAATAGCATTAGATTGAGATACATCTTGGGGACATTGTTGATTTATTTCCATTGTTGAATTTAGAGAAATTATATAGTTTTTATACTAAATAAATCCATTAAAAACTAGCATAGTATAGTATTGGTGAGTTTTGAAATGATATGTTTCTTTGATGTTACTACTACATGATAAGTTAGATGTGTAGAAACATATTTGTACCAAGATAATTTTTTTAATTAGTAAATTATGGGATGAGCATATCCATATTTAAAATATGTTTTATAATTGAATTTGAGATATATATGAAATACTAAATATCAAGATTTTATAATATCTTAAGAAAATACTAAAATATCATTTCTCGTGAATATTATAAGTTAAATTCTATATATTTATAATTTTACCATTTTCTGATTTATCATTAAGTGTAATATGATGATTAGTTGATATGACTAGTTGATAATGGTTGAATTATTGAGTTTATATTATTTTTAGATTATAATTTTATTTAATAATAGAGGATTTAAGAACTATCTATTTTTGGACTTTTGAGTTTAAAGTGAGTTGATTTTTTTGATGAATTCATATTAACATTAAAATATAAGAAATAAATTATTATATATAATAAGAACATTAAAAATTTTTCTAGTATTATTATATATGTTCTAATGATTTCTTAGAGATAATTGTTTTGATTTTAGGTAGCTGATGATGATCAAATAATCTCATAAAAGTATTAAAAAAATTAGAGTATCTATATATTAATATATTATATAATCATGTAAAGAATATGATTAACTTAAAATTTACAAATGATACATATGGTTTCAGAGTTTTTTGAAAAATAACAAGTTATTAAATATGAATGAAAAGAATATTCTAATTATTATGTGAAAATAAATATGTGAATTTGAAGGCTATGTAAGATAAATCTTGATCTCACATATAAATGCACTGATATTTATACTAGATTGAGATGATGTATTCCTGGTTCCTGTATGATTAACTTTATTTGGTGTAAAATAAACTTGGTATATATATAACTAATATTAAATATATAATACTACATAATATTTTGTTATACCTCTCAAAATACACGTATGAGCTAAATGATATACCGTATAAGAATATTCCATTGATTCCATAAAATATGTTACATTAAATAAATTGCACTTTTTTTCTTTTTTCTTTTGAATGTTTGAGTTTAAAAAAATATTATTTCATTGAAAGAAACAATTGAGAATATTTATAATTACTATTTGGGATCCGTAAATGAAAAAATGGAATGTTATAAATATTTTTAATTTTATTTAAATGGGACTTCTAATTATATCTAATTTTGGGTGATCAATCCTGACTTTATCAAGTTTTTTTAGTTTTTTTACTCATAAATGAGGGTTATTTTTATATTTCATAGACCCCAATGAGTGTATTTTTTTTAAAAAACTGAAAATTTTCCCAAGGATAGTACAATGGTACTTTGTAAAGGGGAGTAAAATTAATGGTCTTCAAATTTTTGTAGGATGCAATTAATCTCTAATGTGTTTGTGTTAGAGCCTATATTATTTCAAATTAATATCCCAATATTCCATTTCAAGTTTTAGTGGTGTGCTGTATTCAATGGGGACAATTTTTTGGTGGTGTTATTCTTACGGGGTTGAATGAGATTCGTATTCAACTATGGTAGGTGTGGAGGTGCGATTATAAGGGACATGATGACCATGATATGGGATGTCATGAATTATCTATTAAAGAATTCATACTCAAAGTATGAGATATCATGTACATATATATATGAATAAAGAGTAGGGATTTAAACAATTATTTTAATATATTATAGATAAAATATAAGTAATGTAACATTAATACCTTCTATAAAAATAATTAATATTTAAATTGTATATACATATTAGTATTTTGAGTATTGATGATGTGGTATTTTTCATCAATGTTTTAATACATTTAGATAAAAGGAGTTTTCAATTTATGTTATTAAATAGAATGTAATGGGAGTTCCCAATTTCAAATGTGGAATGAGATTCATAATATACCATTGAGTTTTTAAAATAAGGAGAAGATCTGGATAAGAAATAAAGGTAATAACACAATAATATACAACTTCAAAATATCTTATGTGTTTATTATCTTAAACGAAGAAGAGATAGAGATAGGTTAATATACAAGTTATTATTTATAGAATATTATATGATAAATTTATAATTTAATGTTTCTACATATCAGAAGGCTCAATATTAATTATAAATAAAGAATTATTAATTTAATGGTAACAAAAAAATGAATAATTTTTAAATAGGGTAATATTGTTCATAATAATTATTCTCAAATATTAAATAATGATTTATCCATTGATGGTGGGACATCAAAAAGTTCTCTAAAGTTATTATTAAGGAATGGAATTTGAAACCCCATTATAAATAGTAGGGATCATTTATAAAAAAATCAAGAGACTATAATACACTGGGAAATATTAACTGGGTTAATGATGATACCTTCCCTCTTAGTATTCAATTTATAAAATTAGATTAGAATAATTTTATTGGATATGTCTAAACATATGAAGGAAACACTCACCTACCTTGGGAGAACATTGTTATAATATCTTATGATACTATATTTTACATTAATGTCCTTAAAGCAATGTGATTATGATTAGAAAATAAATATTAGGTCCATAGATTCTAACAGGTTTATATGATTGAATTAAAATGAGTTCACAAGATTATTATACAAAATGATTCATCCTCCGTCATAGTGTATCTATATGGTTCACTAAGAACCACAATTCTATTTTTTTTTCATTTCTTTCATTTCTAATATATGAAGTATTTATTCAAATATTTTTTTGGATTCCCTTAGAAGGAGAATATAATGGTTTCTTTGTTAAAGAAATAATTATGATTTTTTTTTGTAAAAAATGAAGAATAATATTCGAAAAAATAAGCTAAAAGGATAATGGTTGAAACATATATATAAAAATATATTGGTTACTTACTACTATATGATGTTCATCTATGAGGAAAATTTAATTAAATACTTATAGTTATTTATACTCTTGGAAAATGATATTTTCGATATAACGAGTATGTGTCCATTTAATCAACTAGTGATCATTATTCTGAAATAAATAATTAAATTATATTATTCTATATAAAAATTACCATTTTCTTGTTCAAGCTCATCCAAAATCTATAGGTAGAGAAGTTATAGATGGAGATAGATACTATTCTGATGGAAAAAAATATATTTAAAATGTGTTGGCATGATGAATATTCCCCAATGGATTTGAAATACTACAATAATTTAAAATACTTTATAAAATAAAATATTCTAGGTTTGATAAATAATATAAAAGAAAAATGATGAAAAATATCTGATAATAAATTTGATTTGAGGAAAGGAGCCATATTTTTAAAGAAACTCGTCAATTAATCCCATGTGAATTGATTGATCAAAAATTTATAAATAAAAGTCAATAATATATATAGAAAATAGTTTTTATATAAATTGTAATATTCAAGTTGATCATATATAAATGATATAAAAAGATTGTGATGACTAAAATTAGATAAATATATGAATATGACACATAAAATAAACTATTTCAATTTTGAAGTATGTATAAAAACATTCATACATGTGCGTGATAAATTTTTAAAAGATATTTAGAAAAGAGTTGTGGCCATCAGGATTTGTGATTTTTGTATCAATTATAAAATTAATAATTCAATTTGAAAAGGGGGATTTATTTATACATGATGTAGAACCAGAAAAAATTAATACAACATTTATTCTATGATTTTTTTCAAAACTTTTGTTTCCTAGAAAAGTGTTGGCTGAAATGGAAATTCATATAAATTATTTTTTGGGTAATAATATGGAAATATATTCCATAAAAATATGGTTAATTTGGGTAGTATAAGTACCATTTATTACTCAAATATTTCTCATATAAATGGATTTTTGGCTCAAACTAACTAAATGTTAAATGTATCCAAAATGGAATTAAAGTAATGAAATGTTTAATTACATGACATTCAAGCTGTGGTCAATAATTGTGGAAAAAAATTATAAATTTTTGGAATTAAAAAATGTATAGAAGAAAATAAATTCCTACATCTTGGGGGAGAAGATCCTAATTTATGAATAACATTGATTAAATGAGGTGTTAAATAAGGAATAATATATTTATAATCTAGAAATATCTAATATATTTGGTTTCATAAATGAATTAGTTTAAATATTAATAATTGAGTTCATTGTAATGTCTAATGCAAGTTTAAATCAAAAAACATATACCAATTATTGTTTAAAAATAAATACAAAATTAAATAATAACAATTGAATGAATAAGTGGATGTGATTTTACCATATGATATAGTCAATTAGTATGTGTCATAAATATAAACTGATGAGTACAATGTGTTATGTTTCACTAGAAACATAGAGGAGATACTTATATTATATAATTATGGAAATATGAGGGATTATTTCCTGAAATCCCTGTGTTTCATTACTTAAAGATAAAATATATAGTTAGAATAATTAGTATCAATTCATTAAAAAATAAATTTATTGATATGGTGGAAGAAAAATCTGAGAATAAATAAAAATTTTAATTTCAGTATATGTATCTAAAAACATATATCTCATGAATGTATGGTAATATTCAAATAATGTGATTTTATGATATGAAAACTTCTACAAATTTTATGAGCATGATGCTATCTCAATTGGAAATAGTTAAAAAGATGAAACTAGAATAAGGGAAAAAAAGTAAATTGATGAGTAGGAGTATAATGAATTTACAGATGTGTACAATGTGGAAATGATTAACATGAACCTTTATCTTAATGAGATTGGTGTTTAGAAAATAAAATGACAATTCATGAAGGGTTATAAAAATTCATAGAATAAAATGTAACAGGTTTCTTACATAAAAAATAAATACCAATCTTTTTATTCTTTCCTAGTGGTTGTTGAAGAATAATTATACTACCATATTATTTTTAAATATCTACAAATATTTTTTATGTTATTATATATAGGGTTATAAATATTATATTTTTAAAGTACTAGTGACGGATTATAATTTCAACTTAGAGTGATATATCTTAAAATTTTGAAACTTTTTTGAATTTGTTTTATGAAATACATATAGTTAATCAAGAAGGATAATAGACATGGTGTATATATTATGAATTTTTTCCATTGGGGGTAGTTGAGTATCTTATAGATGTTTTAATAAAAATTATAAACATAGAAATTGATAAAAATGTAATTTGTGAGGTATTATTGTCATTTCCTCTCATCCATTTATTGCTAAAACAAATTATTAATATATATGGGAGAAAATTTATTTGGATTTTTTATTTATTACTATATTAATAGTTTCAGTTTATTATCCAAAATGGAGAAATATAAGAATAAAATAAGTACTGAGAATATTAGATATTGTTTTTATTGGATATTGGCAAACAAATGAATATATGTTGATTAAAGAGGCTAATGAATTGTGATGTATGATGTTTTTAGTTATACTGTGTTTTAATATTTATTAATATTAAATAATTTCTAAATATGAAGTTAAAAAATTGGAATACCTACTAGAAGTCTGAGGTATCCATGAAATCAGATATTAAGAACGGATATTAATGAGATTCAAGTTGTTGTTTTTTGGGATTCTCCCATTATTAATATCGAAAAGATTGTATTGTTATTGAGGAAAGTTGAAGCTCACTGCTTACTATTATAGAACTATTTAATTGAATTAGGTGATTATATATTTTATTTAGGTTTATTATAATTAATATTTTTTATATAAAGAATATGTTATTGTACTAGATATGTTTTATGAATTCTAAAAGAAAGAGTTAAGAAGTTATGAATATCAACAAAGGTTCAATGAATTAAATTAAATGACTTTATAATATTGATATTCTATGTTATTTGTAAACTCGTGACTAAAATAAACTAAACCATTGATTCCATAATGAATTGAAGTTAGAAAATTCAAATTTAGAACTCATCCACGTGCAAATTAGCATGAAGGTTACTGAAATTCATTGATAATATAGGATGATTATTAATATTAAAGAAAATATTTCATGTTATTTTTATATTGGTTTTGTATCTGTTGATAATGGATGGAATCCATAATTATAAAATGATATCTAATATTTTAGAATTGATCAGTTTTTTATTATAGTGGAAGTTACATTAAAATGCCAAGAATCTGTTCTTATATGTGGAATAAGCTATGAGAGTTATTCCTGTATGAATAATTATTTTCTTGGGATAATTTATTGTTTCAATGGATGAATTGATTAAAAATATGGATAATGATGTTTTGAGAAGTTATAATACATATTCATGTATCTACATATGTTTTTATATAAAAATAATTATTTGGAATATAATTAAATATGAAATTAGAAATCATATATATGGTTTTATAGTTTAAGTGAAAAAAATTAATTGGAAATATATGAATTAAATAATAATAATTATATGTATGATTTTAAACATAATTTTGTAGGTTTTCTAGGATTCATCTTAATCATGTGAATGAAAAAAAAAGTGTTGAGGTTAGAGTAATTTGATGTTTTCTATGATCACGTATGACTAATCTATTACATATTATGATTAACATGACTTCACATTGGAGGAATATAGGATATATGGAGATATATATTATAGTGACCCATTCTTAACGTACATAGACATTACATCACTATTTTGAAATACTTAAAATGTTATACAAATAGATGCCTAAATACCATATTAGTCTAGTTCCTTTGGAAACATGGAAACATAAACACTAGTACATAAATGAGTAACGTTATCTCCCACTAGGATTTTCTTGACTCTCACCCTTCTTAGAGACATTTAACATAATACATATCTTTATAACCTCAGGAAGGAAACATAAAAAAGGATGAGCTAAAATTATCAGTATGGGTAAACAAGGGAGATATGTAAAAATAATCACGATCACAAGGGTATGAGAACATAATCATGAAAATATAAGATCATACCATACAAATCAATGATTATTTACATGAATCATGGAATAAATCTTGGTAGTTCATAATAAATGAATCATAATGAAATATAGAACATAAGTTATTAAATAATAACACTAGAATAAAACATGGAATTGGGGATAACACATAATCATGTAATATTATTTCCATAGTATCAAAGGAATCACTTTCAATATCCTCTTAGTAGTATTGGTTCACTCCCCATACCATCTTGGTATTTGTGGTTCACTCCCATGGCCATCAAAGAATCATGAGTTCACTCCTCATATCATCTTGGTAGTCATGGTACACTACCATGGTCATCTTAGTAGCACGAGTTCACTCCTCAGACCATCTAGTAAGTCATGGTTCACTACCATGGCCATTTTAGTAGTCAAGGTTCACTTCTATGACAATCTTAGTCTATCTCATGAGATATAAATTTTTACACAACACATTGTAGGGAGATATAGGTCTCACACAGATCCTAATGAAATCATACATTCATGTTTCATAAGATCATAAAAAATCATATCATAACCCATGAAATTAAATGGGTAATATATACCTATAATTATATCATAACCTTTAAAAAAATACAGGTTTCATAATAGTTTCATTATAAGCAGATTCCATGAAAAGAAATGGTTTTCAAAATCATATAACCTGTGAAAGAGAAACTGGTTTCATAAGAATAATTATATAAAAAAATAATCCATTAAAGAAAGAATATGAATTAACCCTTTTGATTATTTCATATAAGGACAAGAGAAAAATCAATGGATATCATCTTATATGGTTAATAACATCGAATAATATTTTAATAACATTTCTTGAAAAAAATATGCTTTGTTCTTTGAAAAATAATCTTTAAAATAGAAAAAGTTTTAAAAAAATTTCCTTTTAAAATGATTTGAAAATGTAGAAATAAGGATTGAAAAAAATTAAATCTATTTTACTTGAAAACATATAAAATTATCTTGAAATACTTTTGAAAACCTTTTACCTTGAATACTTATAAAATAAGTTTCAAAACATTTGGTAAACATTTTAAATTGAAAATGAATTCAAAAAATTATAAAGGAAAATTTGACAATAATATAACATTTTAAAATCACTTTTTCTTGAAAATGATCTTCCAAGATCATTTGAAAACATTTTTTTGAACATGGTTTTTGTGATAAAACAGATTTCTGAATAAAGAGAGATATACGGTAAACTTTTTATTAAAAACATTTTATTAATTATATTAAGTTAGATATAGTGTAAAATGGTACTAATAAATTGATATATCTTAAATAAAAATAATATAAGTAAACTCATTAGTTTTCTTATTATATGTGTTATAATATTTCATAAATGGATGCATAAAGATAAATAATCTCAAAATACGATGATATTGTTTCAATAAACTCTTAACACTTCATAACTTTGAACCATAGTCACCATGTAAGTAAGTAAAATTAAGTGAATTAAAAAAATTCATGAAATGAATGAGATTTATGATATAAAATTTCAAATACATTATGTACACCTCATATGAAAATATAGGTGTATAACATGTCTTGTGTCTCAAAGAAGGAAAACAGAGACCAAATTATCTTACCAATTTGGTAACTTTAGAAAAATAAACCCCATGAAAGGAATATCATATAATAGATATATAATTACCCATAAATTTAGGAATAAAAATAATATAATACATTAATGGGTAGTATATACACCACTCAAAAGGAATGGGTGTTGAATAAAGCATATATCTCACGAAAATAAAAAGTGAGATGAAATCCCATTACCTTGTGTCCTGACTCTATTAGTACACATTGAAACCACCTTTATAATAAATTTAAATTAATTATAAATATTTTATATAATGATATTATTATATCTAAGACCATATATGGTTTTATTATCACCTTATATTACCCACTTTTCAAAAAGCATATGTCAAAGTTTCAGTTTGGGTAATATTCGCTTTATTCATCTCATGTGTCTTAATTTGTTATATCTTTTATCCTTATAATTATATCATCATTTAAATAAATTAATCCATGATATAAATATCATATATATTCATTATATTTTTATTTTAATAATCTATAGAATATATAAGTATGAAATGAAATACACCATTCGTGAAGATGGTAAGTCATACGTATGCATGAACATTGTTTCCGTTTTTATTGTCATATTAAAAGAAAGAAAGAAAATGATATATATATATATATTATAATTAAATTAGGATTATTATTTCATATATATCTTATAATTTTAAAAAAATCATCCTTAATACATTCTATGTAGTGTGTGAGTGAATCACATTGCTTTAAGGGAGCGATTGACCACACTTCCTAAAACGAAATTATCATATTAACACAAATTAGAAAGTATAAAGATATGTATTGTAAAATAATTATTTAATCATAAATACATAATAAATATAATATATAACCTATTTAAATAGATTTTCTATCATAATTTCCTCCATGAGAGGCGGTAATGAAAATATGAACAATCATCATTTAGTGAGGTAGTTGTTCGATGTACATGTAAACAATATGTTTGTTTCCCATTAGATGGAAGTGTGTTTAAGTGTAGGTATAAAAATTAGAATAGAAACATAGTAGTATATTTATGATAATGTTTTTGTTATACAATAATAGAATATTTACAATGGTGGGTTGGAGAAGGAAAATAAAAATAAAGGAACTTGAGAGAAGACGTCACCTCTTAACCGGGTAATTCCTTTTGGATAGTGCCAAAAGGTGTACTTGGATAACTTTCTAAAAAAAATTATACATCAAGTAGGAAAATGGGGATTTTTTTATGTTTTTTCAGCTGAGATTTGATGAACCTAAGTGGTTTTATGGGTTTAAAGAAGAGTGATATGTGGTGGCCTTTTATAAGGAAGAGAAATGATACACTTAGAATTTTTTAAAACAACTTTGGTGTACCCATGTTTTTACCTAAAAAAGTATTAAAAAACCAATAAAATCTACCTAATTGAAGTTTAATTTAAGAATAATAACAAACCAATGTGTTTTTTTAAGTTTCTAGGTCATTTTGGGTCTTTAATATAAATATCAGTTTTTTATTAACCCATTTTTTCTTTTAACTATTGTAATTAATCTTAATCAATTTCACTAATATTTTTGATAAAAATCAAATTTGAAATTATTATACATTATAAAATATTATGATACCAAATATGGAATCAATTTTTTTAAATTCCAATCACATAGGTTAAAGAAATTTATTTAAAATTAATCCTACAGTCGGGTTGAAAATACAATTTTTTAAAGTAAAAACTTTCAAAACATTGCTAAGTTTTTATACCCAATTTAAAAGTGAAATTGGTCTTAAGGACCTAAATTATATAAATTTACAAAAATATTATATAATTAAACTTTGAAACTTTTTTGAAATCTAATTTTACCTTATAAAATAAATTAGATGATAAAGTAGTTTTGAACTATAGTTCAGTATTTTTAACTATTCATTAAAAATGTAAACATACAAAAAATATCAAAAAATTATCCTAAACAAATTTTTATATTTATAATTTAAATAATAAGTTTATTTGGGAATATTAAGTCTATAAAAGTTGTAAAATTTTGATTTAAATTAGTATCTTCATTAAATGGCGGCAAAACTACATTTACAAAAATACATGTTTTAAAGCTTAAAATTGGGTTTGATCTTATCTTATGTCTATCATATCTATTGAATGAATATAAAATTTATTTTATTAAATATATAAAATATATATTAAATTAATATCACTCATTAATTTTATTTAATTTAATTTTTTAAGGTAAAACAACTTTTTGACCATAAAAATAATAATATTTCCTTTTATGTTCAATCAGTTTTAATATTAATTTATAATTAATTGGACCATATGAATTCATATTATATTATATAAAAAATATATTTTTATAAATTATTTAATATTATTCATAACCTCTAATTTAACATCTAGCTTATATATTATTATATTAAATAATCATATTTTAATAATATATTATTATTCGGTAAACCTAGATCTTTCATCTTACTCAAGACATTTTAGAAAGTCATTGTTGTATATAACACATTCCATCCTTAGTGTTTCATTTAGATAAAGATAATTTTTATGTTGCATGTTGTTCAAGATTAACTTTGTTTCCTATAACGCATGCAAAAAATGGTTCTTTAATATAAAATGAACTATCTTCTATGTTGTGTAAAATGATAAATATAAAAAAGGTTTAATTAATTAGAGAAAAAATAATTCACAAAATCTTGGGGTGTTACATTCTATCCCCCATAAAATTAATTTCTCTCTTGAAATAATTTTGGGTTATCAAAGTATTAATACTTGAAAGATTCATTCATTGAAACCCACATCACAAAAATGGATACTAAAACTTCACTTAAAAAGGGATAGTTAGAACCACAACGGTTACCCAAAGTAACATATAACTAGGTTTAATCATAAGACAATATAGGTTAGGAGTGAAGATTATACATAGAGGAAATGCGTAAATATTTATAGGGATGATTGATTTCATCAATAAAAAACAAGTGAATAATCAAAGAAAAGTTGAGGGAATCAAATTCATAAATCTATAATGATTTAAAAGGCCATCGGTTTAATATAATTAAAGTATTTGGAAATCTCATTTTCTTTTGATCACTATCCTAACATCGATTAATTATCTTGTAGACCAGGAATTTAATTAAATATAGTTGATATATTTATAAAATTTCATTATTTGGTTGTGCTTTTATCAATTTCTAATTTATCTATTACTTCAAGAAATGGATTTTCAAAAATTAACTTCAATGCTTGAACTATGTAAGAAAACTTTTAGAATATCTTAAGTCCCTTAAAAGGATGAAAAGTATAACTATTTGTCTATTAAAAATCAATATGCTTTATTATATAAAAATAAAAAGTAACACTACTTATTCATCAATAATATTTATTCATTAAAAATAACTTTATATTAACCTGAACATTGTGTAGAATAGTGGTAGGTGTGAAACCCTTATCGCCCTCAGACATGGTTTCAAGACTCGCAAAATTTCTAGACTTGGTTGGTTATCACCCTAGAAACATGATTTCCTTTTCTAAAACAACTCTAATATAATTTCAAAAATAAATTATATAGACATCCTTGAAAGAAGGTTAATACCTAAATAGCATTTTAACCAAGGTTTTCAAAACAAAATTAGTGCATAAATAATACCTCCAAAGTCTAACATAAAATTTTCATGAATGGTCAAAATTATAACCCTTATGAAAGATAAAAATCCAAAACATTATAAATAAATCCATGAAATCAACTTAACAATGATTCCCTCATATATCACAAAGTAACTATTGGTTTTCACCCTTTGAACATGTGAATACCCTCATCATATATTCTATTGAAACATGGTAATAACCTGAAATACCATAAAACATTTAGAAAATATGAATACTTCTTAATTAAAAAGGTTACTAGATATATTCCATTAATCCAAGAAGTATTATACTTTATTCATGATAAAAAAACTACTTTGTCAACATATCCTTTATCAGTTTTGAGGTAATAAATACAATACATTTTACTTGTTCATATCTATTATATCTATATACAAAAAAATTATCTTAAAATTGTGAACATTATAAGGGTTATCTTCCCTTATAAAAATATTATCTTATTATTAAATCACTTTTCCAGTCCATTAGAAACATTCAACAAAATCATTTAAATACTTAGTGAAAAACATAAACCAGAAAATCCTTATATATTTCACTATTCATATAACATAATTCCGTAATAATAAATACATAAAAACATCAATTATTCCATTTCATCTAAAATCCATAGGATCACTACCTCATCCTTTTACTTAATACCACTATTCTTTCACATTTCATTTGTACTCTCATCATCATCACCAATATAACAATTATAAACACCCCCTTTCTAATTCTCTCTAGGATCATTCCTCCTAGGACATTAAGTTTCATAATGACCATTTATTCCATACTTAAAACACTTAACATTTTATGATACCATAGGGAGGCCAATAGTATCTTCCATTTCATTAAACGAATTCTTCATTATTTTGTAGTCACTTGATTTGTGTCCTTATATTCTATAGAAAAAAATATTATTATTCCTATAATAAATTTACATAGGTCAATATTTACCAATTCCTTACACAAATGAAATCGAATCTACTTCCATTCATGGTCTCTATTACCCAAACTCTCAACAAACTCCTTCTTACACTTCCTAGGTGTTTCTAAGAGTTGTCTACGGTGCATTTTGTCAATAATGTTCACTGAAAACTGATTAGGAATGATAAAAACATCTTTAAGTCGAATGTTCAACCAACTTTAATGCTCATCATCAAATCATCCATCATATTCATTGTTAATAAGGTTCCTTATGGTTCCCTCCAATAACTAAAAGAAAATTCATAGTGTGATATTTACATATCATAACATAAAACCACATAGTCCAAAAAACAATTACTTATAGGATGTCTAAATCATGAAACCTTCTTTACTCTATGACACCCTAGGTTCTTTCTAGGTTATTCATATCTAACTTATATTTTAATATTTCATGATGGTTTGTGGAGAGTTTTGTGAATCCCCAAAGCATATCCCCTAGGAGTGTTAAACAAGGTGTGAAACAAGGCCCATTGTAATGTACTAGATTATCCCGAGTCCAGACCAAAACATCTTTTCATAGTTATTTCTCCAGTGTACATCTATACCAGATCCACATCCACTTGTAGTATCCAGATAGGGATGTATTTTTAGGAAACCACTCACTTTATCCTTTACCAAAATACAAGGAAATTTTCTTAAAAATTAACTCAACCATATACTTATACTTAGAGACATCCATGGATATATCCTTAGAAGTATACCAAATGGTCTCACTAAAGTTTTCTCATCCTAGTTTCTAAATTTTAATTAAACCATTGCTCGGATACCGAATATAGTGACTAATTCTTAATGTACATAGAGAGAACATCCCTTTTGTATAATACATAAAACATTATACAAATTGATTCCCAAAGAACATATTAGTATAGTGCCTTTGGAAACCTGGAAACATAAGCCCCAATACATAAATGAGCTACATTACCTCCCACTATGTTCTTCTTAACTTCATCCGTTCTTAGACAGATCAAACATAACACATATCTTTATAACCTGGGGAAGGAAACATAAAAAAAGGTGAGATCAAGTGCTCATTAATGGTAAATAAACTAGATATGTAATAATAATCATGAGGATAAGGGTATGAGAACATGATCTTGAAAATAGAAGATCATACCATGAAAATCATAGATCATATACATGAATCAAGGCATAATGATTGAACTTTTATAAGATATGAATCGGAAGAAAATAAAGAACATAATCCCATAAATCATAAAATATGAATAAAACATAGAATTGACGAAATCAAATAATAATATAATTTGATTTTCATAGTATCCAAGTCATAACTTCCAAGAGTATTTTAGTGGTATGGGTTCACCCCCATACCATCTTGTTAATCATAGTTCACTCCCATGGCCATATTAGTTGCATGATTTCACTCCTCATACAATCTTGGTAGTCATGGTTAACTCCCATGGCCATCTTAGTAGTCAACTTAAACTCACAATACCATCTTAGTCTATCTCATTAGATACAAATATTAAACCAATGCATTAGAAATAGATATAGGTCTCACCCATCTCCTAATAAAATCATACTTACATATGACACAAGATCATAAAAAATCATATCCTAACCCATGAAATGAAATGGTTATTATAAACATGTAATAATATCATAACCTATGAAAAAACATAGGTTTCATAATCATTTCATCATAAGAATAATCCTTGAAAATAAACAGTTATTAAGTGCATATAACCCATAAAAGAGAAAGGGACATCATAAGAATTGTTCAGTCAAAACATAAACCATTAAAGAAAAAATATGAATGAAACATTTGGATTTTTTCATATAATGGAATGAGTAACAACAATAGATTTTATCATAGATGTAAAATAACTTGTAAGGATATTTTAAAAACATATCTTGAGGAAAATATCATTTCTTATTTGAGAAATAATCTTCAAAACATAAAAACTTTTGAAAACAATTTCATTTAAAAATACTTTGAAAATTTAGAACAAAATCTTGAAAAAAATTTAAAACAAAATTCATTAAAAAGATTATAAAATAATAATGAAAACATTTTGAAAACCATTTTCATTGAAACTTATAAAACAATCCTCAAAACATTTTAAAAACCTTTTTATTTGAAAATTGATTTGAAAACATGTAAAGGAAGATTTTGAAACAGTAAAACATTTTGGAAATCCTTTTTCCTAGAAATTTATCTTCAAGCATCCTTTGAAAAAAAATTTAAAAAAATTTTTAAAAAAATTTTTGAAATCAATTTTTTTTGAAATTAAACAGTTTTCCACCCAAAGAGAGAAATATGGTCATATTTTTCTTAAATTTTTTTTCTCAATTATCTTAAGTAGAAAAGAGTGGAATATGGTTCTAGTACAAGGATATATATTGAATAAATAGATTATATGGAAACTCATGAGTTTTATTTAGTGATTTATCATAATATTTCATCAAAGGAAGCATAAACATAAATAATCATGAAAAACGATGAGATTGTTTCAGCAAACTATTACCTCTTGGTAACATTAAACTACACTTACCATGTAAGAAATTGAAATTAAATTAAGCTTAAAAATATAATGAAAGGAATTAGATTAATTATATAACATTTCAAAGTAAGTATTTATGCCTCATATGAAAATATAGGTGCATAACATGACATGTGTCTCAAAGAATGTAAATTGAGAAAAAACTATCTTAGTGATTTGGTATATTTAAAAACATAAACCCTGTGAAAGGAATATTATTAAATAGATATTTAATTACCCATAAATTTAATAATAATAATCATATAACACATTCATTGGAATTATATACACTACGGAAAAAGAATTGGTTGTGAATAAAACATATATCTCATGGAAATAAAAAGATAGATTTAATCTCCTTACCATGTGTCATAACTCTCTTTGTACTCGTAAAAACCACCTGTATAAAAAATATAAATATATTATCTGAATTTTATAGAACTATATTCATATTTTTAATAACATATATGGTTTTATTATGACCTTATATTACTCTCTTGTAAACAATCCTATGTTAAGGTTTCACTTCGGGTAATATTCGATTTATTCTTTGCATGTGTCTTAATTTGTTATTTATTTGGTCCGTATATTTATATCATGGTCTCCAAAATGTAGACTGTTATATAAATATCATGAATAGTTAGTACATTTGTATTATAATAATCTAAATAATATATAAGTATTAAATGGAATACACCATTCAGGGAGATGGTAAGTCATACGTATGTAAGAATGTTGTTTCCATTTTTATTGTCATATTATAAGAAATAAAGAAAATTATATATATATTATAATGAAATTAGAATTATTATTTCATATATAATAAATAATTTTACTAAAATCATCCTTAATACATTCAATGTAGTGTGTGAACGAATCACATCGCATTAAGGGGGTGGTAGTCAGCACTTCTTCAAACGAAATTATTGTATTAACATAAAATGGAGAGTTTTTAAATGAATTAAATAAGATTACAGACATAATAAATATAATATATAAAATATTTATACATATTTTTCATCATAATTTCCACCATGATATGTGGTAATGGAAAAAATAACAATCATTATTTAGTTAGGCGGTAATTCATCATACATGTAAATAGTATGTTTGTTGCCCATTAAATAGAGGTGTGTGTAATTGTAGGTCAAAACCCTAGAATAAAAATCCTAGTATATTTATGATACTTTTTTATATAATCATGGAATAATGAGAGTGTATTGGTTTAGAAATAAAATAAAAAGAAAGGATATTGAGAAAAGATACTACCTCTTAATCGGGTAACTCCTTTTGGTTTATTCCAAATAGAATATTTGGATTTCATTCATACCAAATGTATGATAAAAGTAGGAATTTACTGATTAAGGGATGTGTATTGGTCCAAAATTGGATGAACCTAAGTGGTTTTAGAGGTTTTAATAATAGGGACAGGTGTTGGCCTTTTATAGGGAAGGGAAGGGATGCACTTGGAATTTTGTAAACAAGTTAGGTGTACCCACGTTTTTACCTAGCTAAAGTCAAAACAAAAAAACAAAAAAACAAAAAATAAATATTTTATGTTTAATTTCCAAATAATGTCTATTCAATGGGGTTTTGACATGTTTCTAGGTCATTTTGGGTCATAAATTTAAGGTCTTATACTTTATTCACCTAATTTTTCTATTAATTGTTGTAATTAATCTTAATAACATTCATTAATATTTTTGGTAAAAAATAATTTTGAACTTATTAAAAATTAAAAATTATTCTGATTCAAAATATTTAATCAGTTTGCACATATTAAAATAATATAATTGGTATAAAATAATTTAAAATTAATCCAGGAGTCGGGTTGAAATATTATTTTTTAAAGTAAAAAACATTCAAAAGATTTCTAAGTTTTTATACCCAATTTCAATTTGAAATTGATATAAATTAACTACATTATATCAAATTATAAAAATATTATCTATTTAAACTTTTAATCCAAATTAAAATATATATTTAAGTTTATAGATAAATTAGATGAAAAAAAAATTGAACTAAAATTCATTATGGTTAACTATTAAATAAAAAATGAAACCTTACAAAAAACCAAAAAATTATAGCACCCTAATTTTTATAATTCACTTTAAAATATGAATTTTATTTTTAAATATTAATTCTATAAATGTTCCAAAA
This sequence comes from Viscum album, assembly GCA_963277665.1. Lineage (NCBI taxonomy): Eukaryota > Viridiplantae > Streptophyta > Magnoliopsida > Santalales > Viscaceae > Viscum > Viscum album. The sequence continues at coordinate 1,570,488,576 of OY728150.1, read as the reverse complement.
TTTTTATTTAAATTGGGTTCTTCATTAAAATGATGTAAAACTATATTTCTAAAAATATATGTTTTTAACCATAAAATTGGGTTTTTTATTACCTTATGTCTATCAAATATATTAAATAAATATAAAAATTATTTTATTGAATATATAAAATATATATTACATTAATATCACTCGCTAGTTTTATTTAATTTAATTTATTAGGGTAAAACATATTTGTGACTGTAAAATTAATAATATTTCCTTTTATATTCAATCAGTTTTCATATTCATTTATAAATAATTTATAGCTTATGAATTCATATAATATTGGGTAAACCATATATTTTCATAAATTAGTTAATAATATTCATAGGCTCTATTTACCATCTAGGTTATATCATTTATATTAAATAATCATTTTTAATAATATATTAATCGTCGGTAAGCCTAGATCTTGCCAGTTACGCAAGCCATCACGGAGAGTCATTATTGTGTGTAACACATTCTTATGTCAGTGTTCCATATAGAGTAAGATAATGATTATACTATGTGTTTTGAAACATTAACTTGGTGTTGTGTATAACATAATCCAAACCTATTTCTTTTAAATAAAATAAGTTATCTTCAGCATTGCGTAAATTGAAAAATATTAAAAAAGATAAATTAATTAAAAAAATAATAACACAAAAAATATCAGAGTGTTATATATAAAATTAATGAAAATTATTAAAATGAAATGTATGATTAAAAATATGCCTTGTTTCAAAATTATACAGTGATTCAAAATACTATGTAACATTAAAAAAAATTAATATAGGAATGCTTCACTAGTTATGATAGTAAGTTTTAATGTCTTCAAAGATAATTTATTTTCGGGGAATTAAATTATGATATTGATGATGATTTATATGGATCCTTAAACGAAATGCTAATGAATTAAATGTATTAAATGTTTCAATATTTTGGGGATTATTTTTGCGATATCTTTTTAAAATTTTATTTTTTCAAAAAATAAAGGATTATTGAATGTACATCATGATACTGAACATTTAAAAAGATTACCAATTAAACAAAAGAAAGTAATATATGTGATCGAGTTGATGTTTTTAAATAATAATTTGATTGAAAGTGTTTTTAGGGAGACTGAGTTACCAACCAATGATTAGTGAATATCATGAGTTCTAATGAAATTAATGAAATAAGGTAGATATACTGACATGCATGCAACTATGGATCAAATATTTTCGATCAAAGGGCTTTAGATAATACTAAATATCATAATTCCATGAAATATTTAGGAAGAATAAAACATGAAACTACATGCTATAATCGTTAATTATTATTTATAAATGATTAATATTATATTTATATTGAATTTTATAAAATATTATAATAAAAATAATCTATTGATATTATATTATACTAAAACTCAGTGGAAAACATTTTCATGATAGGGGTTAAATAACTAATCAAAATAGTGTTTTATTTGTAATGAATCATTATAGATACTTTTAAATGTTTGAAAGATGTTATTTTATTAGGGATGATATCTTCTCAATGTGTCTTTAGTTTATTAAATTAGTGTAAAATCTATGATTTTAATTTCACTAAAGGGAGCACGGATGTATTCACTAACATTAAGGTAGATCCTTGTAAAATTTTCAAGTAACTTTCCCTGTATATATTTCAATTTATTGTAATGTTATTCTATTTTGATAATATATGGGAGGTTAAAAAATTAAAATATTTCCAATGGATTCAATTAAAAATAATTTAGTAAAAATAAATCCAAATTAATTCAGAAACCCACTTATAATGAATGTATAGTGCACTATTAAAATTTGGAGGAAAATAGGTTGTTCATAAGTGGATTTCCACATGACTATCAATTCCTTATAGGATATAAAAAACTTGAAGAATTGGGATATATTTCCTCAATTATATGTGATCACACTCTTACATATGATTTTTTTAATGGGATTAACATTCATAATTATAACTATCTAGAACATGAAAAGTTAATGTGGTTAATTGGAGTTTTAATAATAACACTTGTGTGATTACATAACCATGTGAAATTAATAGAGAACAGAACTACTTAATATTCATTAAATATTATATTATGATGTATAATTTATAGTGATCACTCAAAAACTGGGGTTTTTTTATGAATTAAATTTTATCAAATATTCATAGAGAGAATTCATGGATATAAAGTACTAAAATTACATACCAATATCGGCATAGAGTTCAATGATATCTATGAACAAGATTATCTCAAAATTTATGGAATAAGAAATCATGATTTAATAGCGAGGATGGTTAATGTTTCAATTTATATGGGTAAATGTTTATAAATCAAAATGCCTCTAATTATTCTTATTTAAAATAACGCATGGTAGGGGTGTGTTGGATGAATTCATTTTGACATTTTTCTATATCAAGAATATTTCATTATTATCTCTTTTTTAGTACATCAAAATATAATATATCTTTTATGGAAAAAAATATATTGAATTAATTTTAATTCAAATAATGTAATTAGGTTATTCACACCAGTATAAAATACATATATTATTTGAATTATATAATGTAATTTTCTTTCATCACTATTCAAAATAATAGAAAATATAATTTTTAATACAGGGATTGGAAAATTTTATGAAAGTTATTAACTCATAATGTTAGAAATGATAAATATTTTTCAATAAAGTAGTGAGAAATAATCCAAAGGAATGAGTTGATGAGTTTTGAATATTGGGAACTATAAGATCCTATCTTTTCCTAGGTATGACTCTATTTGAATTTTTTTTATCCTTAGAGGCTGAGTATTGTTTAGAGACGAAGGTAAATTTTTGGAGAAAATGGCCAAATATTAAGGGATGTAAGACTGTAGGAATTAATGGAGTATGGGTATAAATGTGTTAAGTGTTTCATGGGTTCTTGATGAGATGAGAAAAATTAAAAGAGGATTAGTTTTTTTAAAAGGAAAATGTGTAGATAATCAACTGAATAAATTTTACACATCATGTAAAGGGATTAAACATCATGTATTTTTTTGAGTTTTTTTAAACAAATAAATCTGAGGTGATAAGTTTTTTAGTATATTCCATTAAAAACAATTACACGGTGTGTAATCACATTAAATGATGTATAAATTCCTATCCTTATGTTTTAAACATGTTGTGAGGATGAATTATCACTATTTCAGCTATAAAAGATCTTCTCTCAGCCCTAGGGAATTATAAAGACAGTTTTGGGATACCAACATCCCTTCTGGATGTCCCAGTTGTGTGAGATATCCCTGGTATGACTTTCTGGTTAGGTTTCTTCCTTTTTATCCTTCTTCACTACCAATTGCGGTGAATTCATTTGATTAATTGGATTATTGGTTTTTATCTTGATCATTTTTATCTAATAACCTCTTTTTAATCATATAAAACTTCTTCATTGTGGGAGTTTTCTATTAGAAATTTTCTTTGATTGTTAATTAAATGTAGGGGTATAAATATTAACCCAATGGTTTGATAATTTCCAAGTTTATGAGAAATTGTTATTTCTACAACATGTCGTATTCCCAAATCAGTTAAATGATGAATGGTATTATTCATTGACATCCTATTTTTCAATTGTCTTTTTATCTGGATTATGGCTGCCCATGGGGTGAGTGAAAAATTATTATAATTTAATTGGAAAATGGATTGAAGTATTTTTAGTATGGCATGTGACATAGGGTGATTTCTTATTATAGAATCACTAAATTGGGGATTTTTTCTTATTGATATAATTTTAATTGATTTTGAATTAAATTTCAAGTGAAATATGAATGAATAATGGTAATTCTCAAAATTAAAAATTGTGAAATGTGATGTAATATTGGGATATCCACATTGTTCCATAGGGATTGTGTTCTATGTTGTAATGCTTATATATCAGGATCAACCCCTAAAATTTCACATATATATATTGTAATGATGATATTTAGTTGGATCAACCCTATCCCATGATTTAATGCTTATATTGAGAGGGTTATTCCCGGTCCCATATTGTAATGTTGATATGGATTTGTCCTAGAATGTCATAGTGATTATAGGTCTTTGACCCAGTTTGATTGTTATGACTATACCAGGGTTATATAGATGTGGTTGGCATGGTCATAAGACATGCACAAAGATATTATGGAATGATATTAAGGAAGGTTATTTACTTTCTTCATATGGTTTTTGTTGTTGATATGATTGTAATACATGCTGATAGATATTCTAGCACTAAGTCAAAGCATGTTTTTATTGTATTTTATTAATTGTTGAATTAATTAATAGACATATTTATCACATTGTTGCATACACTTCTTATCATACTGGTTTTTTTATACATGTTAGTGTAGACCAACTAAGATATACTCAAACCCTATTTGGTTCATTTTTTGGTAATGGAGAAGATTCTGTGGATGCAAGTTTGGAAAAGGGAAAAGGTCCTTACTGTTGATTACTTCTTTTTAGTTGGGCTGATGTTTGTGGATGGGACCGATATAAAGTTAGGGACCTGTAACTTCAAGCCTTTTATTTATGTCTATTAGTCTTTTCTTATATTATTCTAGAATAACATTTAGGTACATTCCAGTATTTCATTATATTATTCCTTTATTATTTATTGGATTATTCTGGTGGCTTCCATCATTGTCTTTATCTTTGTATTTAAATAGATTATTTCTTTTTTATTATGAAAATTTTATAATTCTATGGAACTTCATACCAGAGGTATAGTCTCCACACTATACTATTCACACCCCTACTTCTAGTCAGCAGTTCTGCCATATGGGGTGGTTCACTTTATGTCTTGTAACCAACTGTTTCTAGCAACATGAGAGATTCCCAGTTTGGGGTACATTATAGATTTGTTTCAAAGGAGAAAGTTTTCTTTTCCCTATCTTTACTATTTGGTAATGTTAGAAAGGAGACCATGATGTGTTGGGAATTAGTAAGAAGCTCATATATGGGGGTATCTAACCCATGTACGAGGGTAAATCTGAGTACCCATGGATGGGATTGTTGTTTGTATTGTGTGCTTATTATAGTTGATGTTAATTCACCTTGGGTTCTTCACATGTTGTGTGAGTTTATTTTTTTATGATCTCAATGTTTATTGAGATTTTTACTCACGACAAGATATGACATGAGGTGATAATACATGCATCATAATAGGCACATAAGGATATATTGACATGCATTGTTCATAATAAATTCATACCTATTTTTTAATGTGATATATAATTTTTTATTAAATTTCTATATGAGATATTTTTTCACTGGATAAATGAAATGATTTTTCGTGTTATGCAAAAATACTTATAAGTCATGTCTAAAGAGACAAATAGCCAGTGGTTCTCTATTACAGTCACTTATTGTCTAGATAAATGAAATGAGTTGTTGTGTTATTCATACCTATTTTTTCATGTGATATATAATTTCCTATTAAATAGCTATATTAGATTTTTTTTATCTAGTTCTCTAAGGTGTTCATTTTTCTTGTAGAGAAAATGAATCATCATAATATTTGACTTGAGAATCCAGAGAGTAGAAATCAACATGATCTAAACAAAAATGAATCATAAAATCTTATAGTTTCGGTGTACCAAATGGATGTTTAGCTTCAAGAAAGCTTCATGAGGTTCATCTGATTGATGGAAATGGATATTGTTCATATTTTTAATTTGATGTCTGAGATAATAATAGAGTTTTAGCTACAATATCTGCCTATTCTTTTTGGGTAATGAGGTCCATGGAAGATAAGTTCTAGATTGATTTAGTCTAGAAAATTTTAAATAATCTCAAGACAACTATGGATAAATGGGTGAATCTTGTTGGGTATATGCTTCGTGGACCTACCAAGCATTAGTATGATATTTTGGAGGAAGTTGGGAAGAAGGATGATCTATCTTGGATAGACTTTGAGAAGAATTTCTTGATCCATTTATATATCGAGACCCCGAGGGATGAAAAATATCATGAGTTCAAATATATAACATATGAGGGTTTTTCATTAATGAACTATTCTTGATGTTTATATATCTACATCACTTTTCACCATCTTTGGAATTTGATGATATCTTGAGGGTGATATGTTTCCAAGATAGTCTTTGTTATGAGATCAGGTCATAGGTAAAAAATTTTCATTTAAGAATCTTTGATGACATGATGACTTAGGAACTCATCATGGAAGGTAATTTTAGAGAGTCCTTATGTAGCGATCATGATATTTCTGTTGGGTGATCTGGGAGTTCTTCTTAGAGTGGTAATAAGTTTCATTATGAATGTTTCCACCAAAGACGTATTGGGAAGAGTATATAGGGTAGTGGAAAACCATCTCAAGATCAAGTTCAATTCCAATTCTATTAGTGTGGCATGTTTTTCCACAAGAAACTGCAGTTTCCTTAACCAACAGTCAATTGTCATATATTTGGAAGACTTGGTCATCTTTAAAGGTTTTATGAAAATATTCCATAAAATACCAATGGAAGAGGATCAGTACATGCACTGGAGTCCGAAAGGGGATTAGATACCACTTATAAGGTTAGTAACTAGAGTTATGAAGGTTGTTAAATCCTAGGAAAATGATGTTGTAATCTAGTTCATGAGTTGTAGTACTAGAAAAATAAAATATCTTAAGTTAGTCAGATTGGAGCCCAAGGCAGAGAGACAAGTCAGTTCCACATAATGTAGACTACTCTGAATAATGTTAATACTTGACCATCTACTATTATGGGTAGAATTTTGGTAACATCTACCTTATGTTGTGTTTTGTTTGATATAGGAGAAACTCATTGTTTTCTATATTATCTTTTTGAAAATGGTTTGGACTTGGATTCAGAATTCTTAGATGGTGTTTCTACCATTGACATGCTATTAGGAGTGTGGTATGAAAATATCAAACGTTTTAAGGAGGTACCTCTAGAGATTAGTGGTTACCATTTATTTTGGGAACTTTTCATTATGGAAATGATTGGATTCAACATGATTCTTGGTATGGATTTATTAGTTCTATACCATGCATATATCGACTATTATAAGAGGATAGATACCTTTATGTCTCTAAAATGAACCTATTATTCTCATCAGGGTTAGTGGGGTCTTTAGGCTGGTCATACAGAATCAATTTAGTGAAGATTCAATTGTATTGGGTCTCTAATCACTAGTCTTGATCATGATAATGGTGGAATGTAGAAGGATTTTGTCCTCTAAAGGATGAATATTTTTATGTTGTTTTTTCTAATGAGTTATTTGGCTTACCTCCAGAGCAATAGATTGAGTTCATGATCGAGTTGGTACCTGGAGAAGATCTAGTATATATCACATCTTAGTAAATAACACCATCAGATCTTTAGGATTTGGATTTTAAGTTCGAAGATCTATAATCTAAAGGCTTAATATGGATGAGAACATCTCCTTGTATTTCTCTAGTTATCTTCTCCAAAATGGATGATGGATCATTACACTTATGTGTGTATTATTAGAGGTCTAACAAAATAAAGATCAAGAACCGAAATCATCTTCCATGCATTGGTGATATTCTCAATTATTTGAGAGGTGATAATATCTTCTTCAAAATTTAATTGAGATCAATATATCATCAGTTAAGGGTGAGATAATCGGACATAACTCAGACTTCTTTTAGGAGAAAGTATGGACTGTATGAATTCATAGTGATGTCTTTTGGATTGACTAATGCACCTATGGTATTCATGGAAATAATTAATAGGGTCTTTCAACCTTATTTGATTCTATTTATGGTGGTTTTTGTTGAAAATATATTAGTTTACTCCCAATAAATATAAAATCATTCCAAACATATTTTCACCATCTTGAGTACAATGAGAGGGAATGGTCTTTACATTAATCTAACCAAATGCAATTTTTAGATTAATGAAGTTCACTTATTGGACCATGAAATCTCAAAGGTATGAGTGTCAGTAGTCCTAGAAAAGGTCACACTCTTTGTATCTTGGTAATATCCTAAGAAAATCTTCAAAATTTGGATCTTTCTATATTTAGTAGGTTATTACTAGTGTTTTATTCAATATTTATCTCGTTTAGCAGAACCAATGTCTAGACTGACAAAAAAATGGGTCAAGTTTATTTGATTTTGATTCTTTAGAGAGATATTTTCAGGAGATAAAACCTAGTAGGACCTTATCACATATCGTCACATTACATGTGACGGGTAAATCACATATTATGTATTGTGACACATCTTGAGTTGGACTCAAAGAAGTTCTAATGCTGGAGTATCATGTGGTTTCTTATAGATCCCGAAAGATGAGAACATGTGATAGGAATTACCATAATCAAGATATATAGTTAGAAATTTTGACACATTCACTAATATGTTGGATGTATTATCTCATCAGTTAGAGGTTTGTGGTATACATGGATCACAATAGCCTCAAGTACATATTTTCCCATCGATACCAGAATCTTTAGCAGTGAAGGTGGGTTGAGTTTCTATTGTATTTTGAATTTCAATTAGATTTTACACCAAGAATGGGAAAATTCATTATAGAAACCTTAAGATAAAGTACACTGATAGAGGAATTACAAGAGTCTTGTGATGTGTGGTGGATAATGGACCTCTTTGCAGACATACATATAGAAGTTTAAGAATATTAAGGGTGAGTAACTAAAACTTCAACATCATTTATACCCACTATTTTGAACCATATTAAGAATGAGTATCTGTTTGATCAGAAAGGATCAGTTATAAGAGAAAAATTATTTGGTGGGGGAGATTTCATCAGGAAGGTCTCTTCTCAGTTGAAATTATCTTATTTTTCATGGATGAGTATGGGTTCCTACAAGCTTGTGTGATGGAAAAATGAGGGAGTTTCATGCTTCTAGACGGGCGGTGAATCCATGTTTAAGAAATATGTATCATGATCTCTATAGAAAGTGATATTGGTAAGGAATAAATAAGGGAGTGGAAATATTTTTGGATAGTATCTTTACTTGTCATCAGGTGAAAGTTGGGCATTAGAGTCCATCTAAGATTTTGTAGTCTTTACCCATTCCTGGGTGGAAATAAGATGATGCAATAATGGATTTTGTGATAGAATTACCTAGGAAAACACATAAGAATTATTTTTTATGGTTTATTTTGGATCGACTGAATAAGGAAGGCCACTTATTACCAATTTTTGAAACTTTCACAGTTGATTATCAAGGCAATCTTTACATATGCAAAGTGGTTCAGTTGAATGGTGTTTCATGGAGTATCACTTTATATAGAGATCCTCATTTCACATCATGATTTTGGAAGGACCTTTATAGTTCCCTAGGATCATGATTCCTTTTAATCACATCCTATCATGCAAATAATTATGATCAATTTGAGAGGAATATTTAGGTTCAAGAGGATATGTTATAAGCCCGTGATTTGGATCTTGGAGGTTCACGAGAGAAACATTTGGCACTCATTGAGTTTTTATATAAAAGTATCTTCTAGGAATAAATTCTAATAGAACCTTTTGAAACTTTATATGGATTTTTTTTGTTTTTATCTTTGTTGGATAGAGGTAGGTGAGTCATCACTTGTTGGGCCTAGCCTCATGTATGAGACATATGAATAGTTTTAGATGATTAGAAAATATTTACTGATCACGCATAGTATAAAATACACATGATAACCATTGAAGATAAACTATGGAGTTTGAGGTTATTCATGATATTTTTCTTTGGGTTTTTCTTATGTTGGGGTAGCATCATATCAAGAAACTGGGGAAGATAGTTCCTAGTTTTGTCAGACCGTTTGAAATAGTGGCATGGGTTGGTCTAGTGGCATACCATTTATCCCTACCAAAATACTATAGTTATATCCATGATGTGTTCCAAAATTTGCAACTATGGAGATACCATCCAGAAGATTCCCAATTGACAGACATGGCATACATCGAGCTTTGTGTTGATGCTTAATTTTAGTATCAACTGATATGGATTGTGGATTGTAGTGATAAATATCTTTAGGGTAAGACTATGCCAATTTTTTGAGTATTGTGGAAGTATGAGAGAGTTCAATAGAAGACCTAGGAGAGAAAGTATGATATATTAACACAGTGGCCAAACATGTTCACTGAGACCTCATCGTGACACTTGGAGTAGCTTTGGTATGAGTTATTATAATGTGGGGAGGTTGAAAGATCCTATATTATTTTAGGTACGTCTCTCTTTGAATTTTTTTGTTTAATCCTTGGTGGTCAAGTCTTGTTTAGAGACAAAAAACCTTTGTTCAAGAAAACGACAAAAAGTTTAGAGATGTATTCTTTTTTGAATTATTGGAGTCTCGGTATAAATGGTTTAAGTGTTTCACAAGTTCATGGTGAGATGAGAAATATTAAAAGAGGTTCGGTTGGTTTAAAATGAAAATGGGCTGAAAAATAAATTTTTGAACATTTTAACACTGTGTAAAGGGATTAAACATCGTTTAATTGTTTTATGGTTTTAATAAAATAAATCCTAGGTGTTGGAGTTTTTCACAGTATTCCATTAAAACATTTACATGACTTGTAATCACATTACATGATGTGTAAATTCCCAAACTGCTATTTTAAACATGTTGTGAGGATGAATTATCATTATTTCAGATACATATCCTATACTCTCAAACCTAGGGCATTATATATGCGTTTTTGGTGTGCCAAATTCATTTCTAGACATCTTAGTTTTGAGAATAATCCCTAGAAAGTTTTTTTTGGGATTCTTCCTTCCCTTCCTTATTCTCAGACCGTTATTGTGAATTCCTTTGACCAATTTAATTGTTGGTTTAGATATTGATAATCTTTGATCTAAGAACCTCTCTAAAATCATACACACCTTCTTTATCATGGGTTTTTGATGTTGGGAGAATTTTATTATTGTCAATTAAAGGTAGGGGTCTAAATCTTAACTCAATGGTTTGGTTATTTCTAATTTTTTGGAATATTGTGATTGTGACCACATAACGTTAACCTGAATCAAATAATTAACTATGTTGTGATGTTGTGATATCCATTTTATTTGATAGGGATTGTGTTTCATGTTGTGATGCTTATATATTGGGCTTGGGCATGGAACTTTTACACTTATATGTTGTAATGCAGTTATTGAGTAGGATCATCCCTGTACCATGCTGTAATGCTTATGGAGAGTGGGATATGCCTAGTACCATGTTTTAATACATATTGGGATTTTACATGTAATGTTTTAATGCTTATAGGTCTTTAACCCAAATAGATAGTTTTTACTATATCATGGTAATATGGTTTTGGTTGGTGTGGTCATAAGGCATGATCATATATACTCCAGCATGTCACCGAAGTAGGTTGTTTAACATGGTTATATGGTTGTAATTGGAATGATTGTAAGAAATGCTCAGAGATATTATGACACTAAGTCGAATAAGGTTGTTATTGTATTTTATTATTTTTTGAATTAATTAAAACACATGTTTATCGCTTTAATTCATAAACTTCTCATAAGATTGGTTTTTTTGGTATAGTGGTGTCAACCTATTGAGTTATACTCACACCCTATTAAAAACATAATTTGGAACCTATTAAGGTTATGTGGATTTAGGTTTGGAGAAGGGAAAAGTACTATGCTTTGGATTACATGTTTGCAATTGGGTTGGAGTTTGGAGATGGAACTGACATAGGGTTCAGGAACTGACATAGGGTTCTGGACACGGGACTTTGTCTATTTTATTTGAGTATGCTAGTATTTTCTTATATTATTCTATCATAATATTTAGTTACATTCAAGCATATCATTACATTATTTATATATTATTCATTGTATTATTATGATGGGTTTTATTGTTGTCTTGTTCTATGTATTTACTTTGACTATTTACATTTTATTATGAATTGTTTCTAATACTATGACACTTCATACCAGGGGTATAGTCTCCCTAATATACTCTTCACACCCCCACTTGTAATGTTCTGTAATTTACATTTAATTTTTTTTAATTATATGGAATTATTTCAAGACCGGAAAATCTAACGGTACGTGATTCCAAGGACCAGAGTGCCCAGAATGATCTGTCGAAGTTTTGTTAAGCTTTAATTAGTGGGCATAAGTAGTTTTCCTAAAAAAGTGGAATAACCCTTAAATGGTTTCCCAGATCAGAAATATGAGGGCACCGTTGCGTTCAAGATAGCGGGTTTACCCCAGGCACGACTTAAGTTTAGTCGACACGAGCCTCCTGTGAGAAAACCCGAAACTAGATTAACCATAAATAAAATAATTAAATACAGTTATTTTATTTTTCAAATACTTATAACTCACGAAATGTAAGTCAGATTAAAAATCTGATACCATTGCTGAGCTCGTGAGGGCATGCTCTATTTAGGAAAATACTAACATTGGCTGGTGCCAGCCACCATTGAATGTTAGTTTTTGGATGTAAATAAAATAATTAAGTGACAATTATTTTATTATAAAATCCATAAATTCTAAATGGTAACTTAGGTTGAAAATTTGAGAGTACTATTGAGTTCTTTAGGGAATGTTCTCCTTAGGAAGAGACTAACCTTGACCAATGCGAGTCGAGGGAGAACGTTAATAATTTATTAAACTTTTTTTTGGGTACATTCAGTAAACGCGTTAGCGGCATTCTATAACTTTTGAACTGTTCCTTGGTTTAAAAATATGAGGGCACCATTTAATCCGTTGCACTGATATTTGCTTAAGGGAGGATTTACCTTGATAGTAGTAGGTCCAGAGAAAAAGTTATGTTCTGTGAATTTTTAAAAGAAATGAAATAAATAAATTTTATTATTTTATTTCATATCCTCCAATGGACAAGAAAAGGGGTGGGGCCAGTGATGTGTCAAACCAATAAATGGCTTGAACTGCCAACCCTAAGTAATGATTTCATTGGGGAATTATTAAGCTTCCTAATTAGTGAGCCCCATTAAATTCCAACATCGTTACTTACCCTCCACCCCTCCTATATATATGGATCTTAGGGGAAGGAACTAGAATAGCTTCACCAAGAAATGAAGTGCTAAAGGAGCATCGTGATTCCAAACCCTTAGAGGATAGAACCGATCCTAGAGGGAGGTGACAGGTGGCACCGAACCACGAACAGAAGGACGACATATGAGTAGCGTCATTGGGAACCAGTTGTGTGAACAAAGAACACAATCCACCTTCAAGTGAGGATGCTCTCCAATGGGTTTATGAGGTAGGGGTTTATTAATTTATGCATTTTAAATGATTTTCCTCTTCCCGTTCTTGAAAAAAATGAAGAATTCGGGTCAACCGACTAACGGGATGACCCACGATTCATTCATTTTTGTGGGAGGTTGTTGCGGGGTATCATTGTGGGGTTTATCATTATTTAAATTCCAAGAGTTTGTTAAACCCATATGTAGAGACCCCAAACTTGACATACATAAAAATTACATTAATTTTGAGGAATAATTTATACATAACAAAAACAGACCCCAAGTACCATAATAGTTAGTGTCTTTGGAAACTCAGAACATAATCTTCCAATCATGGTGAAAGATCTTCAACATCTTCCATAAAGATCTTCCCATTTTGTTTTCTTACCTAAAACCTTTCTTTATATCCTGGGGAAAATAAAACATAAAAAGGGTGAGCTCAAATGCTCAATAAGGGTAAACATAGAGAATATAAAATAATCCATAAACATTTGAATGCAAAAACGTGAACATAAAATCTAAACATCAAAATATTGAGAAATTACATAAATCTTGAAAGTACATAAGGCATATATCATAAAGGAATATCAATCATGATAAAATAGCATGGGAATAAAAGATGTAATTGTGGAAAACCATTAATCACTTGATATGATTTCCATAGTAGCCAAGACATTGCTACCAAGACCATCATAGTGGACAAAGTCCCTTAGTGAATCGAGTTCATTCCTTGTTCCAATACTGTATCACTGAACCAGATTAACTTACCATTCCAGCCATGTATATCCCATGAAATATAAATCTTTACCCAATTAATTGTAGGGAGATATAGGTCCCACACATCTCATAATGAAATCATTCTTACGTGCGCCACAACATAAACATAAATCATTCATCATAACCCAAAGAATAAAATGGGTTTCATAAACATCATCCCATCATAACATAATCCATATAAAACAAATGGATATCATTTCATCGTAAGAAAATTGAAACCATGTAAATCATAGAGACATTATACTTGAAAAATACACATATGAAATAATGTCATCTTAGATGGAAAATGGTTTTGATCAAACACTTGAAATGAATTCTTGAGGAATATATCCTTTCTTCTTCAAAATCATTTTCTTTTCACAAAATTCCATGAAATTTTAAAAGGATTTTGTTGAAAATAGTCATGAAATATTGTAAAGTAAACTTCATGAAAATAAGGTGTTATGAAACCGTAAAAATCTATTCATTCCGTATAATATAAAAAAACATTCTTCCCGTACTTTTGCAGGAAAATTCAAAAAGTACCTCATATGGTAAACAAAAGAAGGATTCCATACATACCATGTAGTAAAAGTTAAAAAATGGGTAAAAAGTACTTTAAAAATACATGAAACTATTTTTAGAAAACATGGACATTGATGATAAACATAACCCCAGTAAATACTTACAAATAAACAATCTTGGATAAAAACGAGATTGGAAAAGTTATCCCTTACCTTATGTCCGATATGATTCATATGTATCCGAAACTCCTGTATAATGATTTAAATAATGTCATTGAGTTATTAAATAATCATTTTCATTTTTATGACATCATATATGGTTCACTTATGACTTTATATTACCCGTTCTTTTGTAAATTCCATGTTAAAGTAGCGTTTTGGGTAAAATCATTTTATTTATCGTACGTGTTTCGACTTGTTGCTCTTGATATTATTACTTATATACTGATTTACATAATTCAATAATTTAAAACATGATTTATATATAATATATATTCATCATATATATATGATATATCGATAAATGGAATGAAATACACCGTTTGTTGAGACGGTAGGCCGTACGTACGTATGAACACTGTTTTCGTTTCCTTATTGAATTGAATGGAATTAAGAAAATGAAACATATATGTACATAACTCCAGTATCATTATTATGTAATATCTTTCATTATTATTTATTATATATACTTTATAATCATACTTGGATGGTTAATCATGGAAAATGAATCTCATCGCGTTCGTGGAGACGGTAGTCCGTACGTACGCACGAGCGATGATATCATTATTTTGATATTAAAATCGTATATAATTAAATTGTATATCATATATACTGAATCATAATAATGTTATATTTATTATTTATATCATTTATACTCATTATTATACCCATCCAAATGATGAAATGTTTGAATAACAAACTACACCACGACGTGGAGACGGTAAGTCGTACGTACGCACGCGTGGTGAATTTTTCATTCATAGGATGAATAAAATAACTAATATGGCTGTACCATTTTTATAGAAAAATCACAATATATAAAAGATTATGGAGTTATTATTTTATATTGGAAACAACAAATAAGAAGGAAGTGGAAGAAGAATGAAACTTGAAATAGGTTGTGTGATATTTACCTCTTCTTCGTGTTCTTCCTTTTGATTTGATCAAAAAGGATTCTTAGGTTGGATTTATGACTAAAGTAAGGCCTCTAGAATTAAGTTAGGATATTTGAGAGGGTATTTGGGCAGGGGTTGGACAAGCTAAATGGCTTGTGTGGAGTGAATGTGAGAGAAGAAGGAGTTCCATTTTATAAGAGGGGTGAGGGGCACCTTTAGAAAAACTTAAAATATTATTTTATAATAAATTCATATTCTTTTTATAATGGATATAAAGTGACTTATTTCTAGTCTAGGGTTGGTATGGGTCGAAATAATCTCAAAAAATAGGTTTTAGACAAGTTTAGGTTACCATTTTAACCTTATCATTTAGATTTAACTCTAAGTTAAATAATTTATCTTTTACCTTGTCTTCTTATATTCTTACACTATATGGTTAATAAACATACTATATAATGCCAATAGAATACCAATTGGTTCATTAATGTCATCTATATTATTATATAAGTCTTTTGGACAAAACTAATATTTTTATGACCATTATAACAATTAATAATATTATAGTTGTTTTAAAAACTCTTTTATGTCAATTTTGACACTATTTGGTATTTTATTTTCTCTAAATTCATAAAGGAATTATTACTTCGAAAAAAATTCATCTAACCAACCCTAATATGTTATATTAACCTATAAAATTAGTTTAATTCATAAAAAGTCTCAAATTACATTTATTTGGGTACCTATAATATCAATTATGTTAATATTTCATTAATAAGGTAATTACTGCATCATCATTATGTCATAAATAAATTATATTATTTAATGTCTAAAAATATAAATAAAATTTCATTATGTAGAAAATCTTTTTAGCTTTATAATTAATATTTATAGTTGAATTTATCTTATGTATAACCCTATATTAAAAATGTTTTAGTTATTAAACCTTGATTTTAGTTATTTTAACTCTTCTTTAAATAAAATAATAATAAGTGTCCTAATCTAATACAAGTGGACCTAAAGGGTAATATTTTATTCCTAAGGTTGTTTTTGGTCGAATTACACTTATCCAATAGAATTAGGACATGTGTTAGGGTAATAATAATGTCATTTTTACCCTTAATTACCCTATTTACTTTTAACCGTGGTAAAAAAAAGCAAAAAGTTACTATTCACCAAAAATTATTTTTATCTTATTGAACCACATTTTATTCTTTGATATTAACCGTGTCTCTCGGATTTTTAAAATTCAACTAACAGAAGTGGTAAAATTAAGTTTTATGTAAATTTGCAAATTCTCCTAGAAGGTGGGTAAAAGACGGTAAAAAGTTCAATAAATTTTTTTATATATCTAAAATTATTATAAAATGACTCCAATGAAATACATTGAACTTATATAGGTATTATGTATCTATTTTGACCTAAAATAAATTTAAATAAAAAAATGATTATTTAAATAAAAAGTCGGTTTTAACCAATAACTCAGTGTTTTCACTATTCATAAAAAATTGAATGTTTTCAGAAAAATACCAAAAATTCACCCTAGGATAATTTCGATATTAAGAATCCAAAAATGAAGTCCATTTTGAAAGATAAAATTTATAAAATTTAAAAAAGTGGGTATTACTATTCATAACGGCTAGCTCATAATAATATTATAATAATATATCGTTATTTAGTGAAACTCGGTATTGCGTACAACGCAAGCTATCGAGGAAGGTTTATCTTGCGTGTAATGAAAGCCAAGAATAGTGTTATGTATAATACAAGCTAATATGGTGTTCCATATAGCACAAGCTAATTTTGGTGTAGTGTACAACACAAGACATCAATGAAATTAAAAGAATATTTTTCATAAAATCTTGGGGTGTTACACCTTAACCCCCCTCAAGTTTTCGAGCTAACGTGGAGGGAGATAGCCTAATAAAACCTAACCAAAACCTCTGCTAATTTTATAATTTTTCACCTCCATGGAACACCGACGACGCGACGATACCGACCGGCTACGTTGGGGATATTGCGTCGACATACACCGCAAGAGGAGGTCGCGACACAAAGTCATGATGGTCATTGGAGCGGCTGACACCGGCCGACCGTGGAGGAGGCGTGACGCGCCATCGAATGCCACTGAGGAAAAAAGGAGGTCGCGGCTCATCAGCCGTCACGACCAGAGAAAGGCGGCCAAAACATTGGCTAGTTGTGGGTAACGATGCGGCGCACCATCGCACGCCGCTGGAGAGTTCAGCTGACATCCTGGCCGACCGTGACAGAATAAGCATGGGTGGGGTGCGCACCCGGTGACGCTCCCACATGGTAGCAGAGCCGTCTCCTGCATTGGCTGTGGCGGGATCTGGGGCCGCCGAATCGACCAGCAGCCGGTGGATGGGGCGTGCGCCATTGGCGCACTCGGCGGCAAGCTGCAGCCCGTCGGCCGCAGCACGAAGGATCCGCGACGCCACGTGGTGCTGTGTTGGGTAAACCACCACGGTTTGACCCACTGACATGGATCTACACCATGTCATCACTACCCAGACACGCCACATCCGGGTATCCTTTGGGGCCCGCGCTGCTTGTCAGGTGGCATCACCTGGTCATCCCAGGTGACCGACCCACCGCCCAACGGGCCGACCTGCGGCCCAACAACCGAACCTGCGACCCACCTGGGTTGGGTCGTACCTAGAAGGCTTGGTTTACCCGGTTCAGGTTGGACCCAAGTTAGGTTGGGTCAACCGAGCACAATCTGGGTCGGCCCATGCCGAACCGTGTCGGGTCGGCCTGACCAAGGCAGACTGGACTCAGACCCAGTACCGACCAGTTATACAAAATGGGCCCTAACTTCTAAACTAGACATCCATTTGATGGACCGTCTACGACATCAGGATCCTTGGACCGGGATGGTCCTTTTATATTACTCCATGAGAGTTTGGGAGAAACTTAAAGTATATCCGGGTTGGATTGCACCTGAATCCAACCGGGCCCTCGGCACTGAAATGACAATAACACACAAATAGAGTCTTCGGGTGATGCGACGTCTATTGTGTTGGAACCCTAATGACACGAAAGATCATCGAGTTAGTTCTTTGTGAGACTTCGTGCTGGTTGAAATATGTTCGTTGTCTTGGGGATCAGTTCTCCCAAGAACGCTACGTACGGAACCCTGTGACTGGCTGAGACTTGACAGCTACTGATATTTCAACTCAGAGTGACTCAATGACCCAGTGGGGAGAATCTCAGTGTGATGTGGGAGGCCCATGGATAGGAGCCCCTCTTTGTGATGTGGTAAACCCACGGTACTTGACAGGAGGAGTATCTCAGTAGTCCATGAGGGGGATCGCCTCTGTGTGATACGGGAAATCCACAGTGGGGAGCACCTTTGTGTGACATGGAAGACCCACAATACTCGATTGGATGAGTACCTCAGCAGTCCAATGGTAGTGGCAAGAGCCTCTATGTGACATGGCAGGCCCACTGTACTCATTATAGGAGGAGTTCTCTAGCAGCTGAGGTGTTCGACATTGTGATCGGGAATGTTACTTGTTCCAAGGCCTACAAAATCTGTGGCTGGCTATCATCATTCATAGAGATCCTATGTGGGTCAACATCATAATCCTGTTTCTCTATGATGTATACCTGGTTTGAGTTGAGACTCTATTTGAACTAAGTCTTTTACTTTTGTGGTACTTCTACCGTTTAGGTGTTACCATTGTGCTATACTCCCCTCATGTATGAGATGAGTATATCTTGATAACTTATATATATATATATGGCCATATACCTAAGTAGAGTTTATGTCTTGTTTGATGGTTTTTCCTCTACGGAACAAGGAGACCTACAGGGTCTCGGGCTCCCTACTGTGTATCATTATACTCACCCATGCACGGGCTTCACCCGTACCTGGTTATGTATTGTGCAGACTACATATAACATTGATCGAGGCTAAGGGAGCTAGGATTGGATGGTGCTCAGAGGTGGGACATTTGGCGTGACATGATGCAAGGACTTCTGATCATGAGTTGTACCTATCCTTCAGGTAGGATCCATGGTGGTCAATCTAGGAGCTTCTTGTAATTTTCAATTGTACTCATACTTTCAGTTGGGCTTGTATTCTGGCCCCTTTTACTTTTAGTACTCCTTTTACTAGATCAGTTTACTTCACAATTACTTCTTGTTATGTTATCAAACCGTATGTTTGTACAGTTTTAAAGGCAATGCCTTCCCGTTTTAGGGAATACACCTTTAAGTACTAGTCACCAGCCCCTGGCCTGTGGAAGGTGGGCTTGGGGTAGTCATGACACGATCCCCGGGGGACGGGTCATGACAAAGTGGTATTAGAGGATTTCAGTTATACTGAAGAACTAGGACTCTGATCTGTTCAGTGTGGCAATAGTGTTAAGTGTTATGAGTGTGGTTTTTAGTTTAGGGAATCTAGTGTTGGTGCGGTAGCCATGTATCCATACATCATGACCCTGAATTATGATTTCTGACTTAGCGCACGAAAACACTGATTGCGTATATTTTTGAAAAGTTTTTCTTATGATTTTCTTGAGTCGGATCATCAGGTATAACTTAATGATCGTGGCACACCTGTTCCTTATTAGGATGACACTGTATAGATATCCATCTAGTATTCCAAAGAGAGTACATGATGACGGACCACCGGGAAATGAGGCCTTGGTGCAGGGCCCTCTTATGGTGTTAGAACCTTCGGGTGGTGCACCAGTAGCACTACCACCCATTGGGCAGTAGTTACCACCAGCTGCACTAGCAAATGGTGCACCCCGACTGAGCACGTTGCATGAGTTTCAGCGGCAGAGGCCTCCAAGATTTTTAGGTGAGACAGATTCCCAGGCAGTTGAGGATTGGCTGGAGGCTGTGGCTAGAGTTTTCTGCCTAGTTTGGACACTAGTTGAGTAGATGGTGATCTTAGCTGCTAGTCCTTTTCAGTGAGTGAGCTTGAGGATGGTACAAATAGTGATGAGGCTTCAGTACGTGGACCGTTTCTTGAGATGGTACCTTCGGGTAGTGTGCCAACTATATCACTACTCATTGGTGGGTGAAGTTATGTTTACGCCCTTTTTTATTGACATTGGGTGCCGTGTGCACGATAGCCCTTGGGCTAGCAATGTGTCATACTCTGGGAGTATACAGGAATTCTTGGAGGTACATGTTGTAGTTTGTACCTGAGAACGTTTGTGCGCTTGGTTTGTAGAAGAGATAGGGCCACACATCGTGTGGGCCCCTTGTGCATTTTTTGTTCTACATTACATACCTTTGATCTCTTGTGACATAGAGGATTCCTCTGTTCACGATGGGTTAGACTAGCATGGTTGAGTGGTTTCCCATGGTTCTATTCTCGATGGTGTGATCGGCGGAGTTGTTTGGGTTTCCCTTTTTCCTTCAGCTGTGTGGGATTTCAGTACCACATCCCTTCGTGTTACCTAGTAGAGTTTTTGTGGATTCGGTGTGACCAATACATCACACGGGCACCGATCTTCTACCTAGAAGGTTATTTCCAGTAAGGATGGCCAGAGCAGTTCCAGGTTTACTCTCCAGCGGGGCTGGGCAGTGGGTTTCTCATCGACTTCTTCGGGTTTACCCTCCAGTGGGGCTGGGCAGTGTGTTGCTCATCGACTTCTTCGGGTTTACCCTCTAGTGGGGCTGGGCAGTGGGTTGCTCATTGACTTCTTAGGGTTTACCCTCCAGGAGATATGGGCAGTGGGTTACCCGATGACTTCTTAGGGTTTACCCTCCAGTAGAGACTGGGAAGTGGGTTACCCGAGGACCTCTTAGGGTTTACCCTCTAGCAGGGACTGGGCAGTGGGTTACCTGATGACCTCTTAGGGTTTACCCTCCAACAGAGACTGGGTAGTGGGTTACCTAATTAACTCTTAGGGTTTACCCTCCAGCGGGGCTAGGCATTGGGTTACCCGATGACTTCTTTCAGACTCAGTCCTTTCTACTAGGCTAATATGTGGATTTTCTCCATGACTACTGAAGTGGGACCCTTGGTTGTATGGGTCAGTGATGTGATAGCTTGACTTCGAGTAGACCTCTCGACTCTGTGACTGTGACAAGGTGTGGTTTAAATTTCCCCAGAACTCTCAAGTACGAGGGGCGCTTTCCCCACCAAGACGCGTCCTTGAGACATGACCTAAAACCCTGAGGGCGAGTTAGTGCCGTCCAAAGTGGATAGTGTCAAGGTGCGGTGATTTGAGCCCCTTGACTTTCAGTTTAGGGCAGACATGTGGGATGCTGGGCATCGATGATGTTTACTTCTGGGACTGTTGGATACTCACTTTCTTGGGCTGAGCTATGATATGGAGATCCCCTTATGATCTTGTTCAGGTTTCTTTTTTGAGCATATGGATTTCTATATACCTTCTTCCGGTACCCACTTCTTGGGTTTTGGTTACTCTCCTTCCAGGGGATGCGAAGACGCCCGGGGTATGCCACGTGCTTTCCATGTCTAGATTCTCGTGGTTGGATGAGCCTACTCTCCTGCTATAGGTAGCAAATACTTGATGAGAAGTTCATCTTCTCACCATTTCTAGCTCCTTGTGTTTGAATGAGTCTACTTCCTTCCTCTTGTTGGGTTGAGTTTTACTCTTTACTGCACTCTCAGTTGTACTCCTTTACTTTTCCCTGTTTGGTCTACTGATCACCTCTTTAGTACATCCTTTGTTTCTCCCTCGAGCCTTCAGGGCATCCTAATGAGTATTTTTATACTCACCCCTACTTGGGCTTTGCCCGCACTTGGTGTGCCCTTGCAGACAACGGACAGGTTGGTCACGACTTCAGCGGAGCTTAAGAGTTCGGGATCTTGGACCGCGTACAGTGGTCGTAGTCGGGTTCCAGGTGTGGGACTCTCCCAACTATTTACTTTTGTTTACCTGTCGCCTGGTTGTGGAACTTTCCTGGTTGGGCGTGTGTTTTTCCCGTTTTCTTTTCAGTTTAACTTCAGCACTTTCTTTTTACTGTTTAGAGGTTGATGCACCTTTTGTGGTCTGTTTATAGCAGTTGGCACTTTAATTTACTTTTTTTTCTTTTTACTTTTCACTTATGCATTGAGTGGGCTATGTGTGTGTGTACAGATACTCAAGAAAAGGCCTCCCCAAGTTCTTTAGCCTTCGGTACTTGTCGCCAGCCCCTGGCCTATGGAGGCGGGATTGGGGTAGTTGCGGCTCAAGCTTGGGTAGGGTCGGGTCCTGACAAAGTGGTATCAGAGGTGGATCGTTCCTTGGGACGTTGTTCAGATGTACCTAAAAAGAAATTGGTTGGGATTTTGGGCAATAATGTCGACGTGTCTCGAGAGCAGCTCTCAGGCCTGGGAGTCCAGTGATGGTGCGACAGTCGACGTATCCATTCACCAGGACCCTGATAACCCACTTGTCGACTCGGTATGCTGAGACGCTCATTTCAGGGAAAATTGGTTTGTGCATCACATAGGATTGAGTCTTGACTTTCCTTCTTTTGTAAGCTCCCCAATGTTGTTACTGTTATATACATATATGCTCATCTGACCGCGACACTCCTTGATAACATTCAGGATGTCTCCGTGAAGACAGCCAGCCAGGATACCGTCTTTGGTTCATGACGATGACCCTGTGAGCGACGAGGCCTCAGTACAGGACCCATCATGCGAGCCCCTTTCTCCAGGTGGGTCGGTAGCAGCACCCCTACCTGGTGGGAAGCAGAAATCTCCAGTAGAGCAGACGGAGCTTGAGTGTAGTTTGAGCGTGCTCTGTGAGTTCCAGTGATAGAGACCGCTGAGGTTCAGTGGTGAGCCAGACCCCCAGGCAGAAGAGGTCTGGCTCGAGACAGTGGTTTTCCTCTTCAGGCTTGCGCAGTCACCGGAAGATCTTATGGTGGATTTGACCGCCATCCTTTTCCACGGAGCAGTTGGGTGTTTGTGGAGTCTGGTGACTCATTTACTCGATGAGTCATCACTTTCATGGGATAACTTTCAACTACTATTTCATGAGGAGTTTTACCCCTCCTGCTTATGCTCCGTTCAGATCCAGGAGCTCATACAGTTTCAGTAGGGAGGGATGACGGTGACTAAGTACGTGACTAGGTTCGCAGACCGTGCATGATTTTACCCGGACATGGTCCATGATGGAATCTTCCGAGTCTGGAAGTTCGAGCAGGGTCTCCGTAGAGAGATTCATGCTATCATAATACCCATGGTCATTCCCACATATGCCGGGTGCTAGAGCAGGCGCTGGTGACATAGAGATTCCTGTCGCACTTTACAATTGATGGTGGCATTAAGAATGATAGAGCCGAGACGTCTGCTGCAGCTAGTAGGCATCAGCAGACAGAACCTCGACGTAGGTAGCCTTCCCACCGTCGTTTTTGGAGACATGGTCGTGCACCTCTATGGCAGAAAAGCGCAGGGCCTCATCCAAGGATACCCTTCTGTGAGTGGACTTCGGGCCATGTTCGTACACCACAGTGGTGCTGGAGGGCACCAGGACAGCCCAGAGAGAGTCAGTGCTATGCTTGTGATGGGTGAGATCACTTGGCATGGGACTGCCCGACCAGGTATGCAGAGAACTTTGGGCAGGCAGCAGGCACACCACCACGACAGAGGCAGTGCCGTGATCAGAGTAGTGGCCAAAGAGGTGGTGCTAGAAAAGGAGTGGGAGGAGCTGGTAGTGGGGGACGACTTTACGAGGTCTTCCCATCACCACCAGGCGGTCCACGTCAGGCTCCGGGAGCTGACAGTTGGGACCGCGGACAACTGAGAGCTTTGTATGTCTACGATCCTGCAGAGTATGAGGTAGTAAGAGGTAAGCTCTACAACTCTTCTACTTTTTTCATTAGAATTGTCAGACTTTGTGTGTGAAATGATTTTCTCCCTGCTCCTTGTTTGAGGTGTTACTAGGGTGACATAGGGCATTAGTGTAACCCTATGTTAGTAGAATAGAAGGCGTGGAAATTTTCTATTTAGTCTATGGTAGAGACTCTTTCGCCTTTTGAGTGTGTAAGAGAGTCTTGTTTGTGGGACATCGACTGTGAAACCTTGCGTGACCAGATATCCTTGGGTGTTTCCTCATATGGATATTCTGAAGGAGGGAATCACCAGGCCTAGTTCCGGGTGAAAACAATGATTTTAGTCATGGTGTGCGATATAGAGGTGCGACCGGGGAGGTGAGCTACCCACAAGGCCCTTCGGGCCGTTTGAGGCCGTGTGAAGGGATGGCAAGGTTCCGTACCGCCTTACCCTAAACCCAAAGGCTGGTTTGGGTGCATGACATCTCCCATGTGACTCACCTGAGAAGAAGTGTGTGTGCTCTTATGCATTCCATTGTCAAGGGAAAACCTCACGTGAACGGACCAAATCCTTGGTTTATGTGCGATGATGTGGGACTGTGCAAGAGATCTCCTGGGTATGGGGGATCCATGTGTGGGATTAGTACCCTAAGTTGTTCCCTGGTTTTGCATTTCGGGGATGAAAAACTTGAAGGAGGGAATGATTTAAGAACCTAGTTTTTGCTGTAAAAGACTTTGGAAATTTCTTGATGTTATTCCAGAGCAGCGCCTTCAGACGGCGTGTGATTCTGAGCCCCAGTGTGGCCGGAATTAAATTTTCAGTGCGTTAACAATGGGAACACCAAATAAATAGAATATATCTTAAACGGTAGCTCAGATCAGAAAACTGAGGGCACCGTTGAGTCCATAGCATGCCGTTTACCCTAGGAGGGGTGTAATTTTCGCGGGCATGACCCTTCTGTGGAAAATGGTCCTAGGGGCGTTTTTTTAATTTAGCGAACTTGGGTGTGAAGTTTTATAACTTTTGAACGAGGCCTCAGATTAAAATTTTGAGACCGCCTATGTTCTCAGGAGGTGGTTTTTACTCTAGGGGAGGCTTAACCTTGACCCCACCTGGAGGTTCGAACGCAGGTCTTCTGGTGGGTATTAAAAATTAATTAAATGTTAATTAATTTTCTTTATTTAAACAATTAACCACCTCCCCTCCTCCCCTCGATCTTCCTCTGGGGGAAGGAGCTCCTAACCAAGGAGCTCTCAACCTCAATCCCCAATATCCCCTCTTCATCCAAGGATATTGCGGATCCGGCGAAGGAGGATCTCTCGTGAAGCTTCGGGCTACACCCAAAGAGGTAGGGATTTTTGTTGCGTATTTAAATTTTCAAACATCCCTCTTTTAATTTCTATATATGCATTGAATTTCTGTTTTTTTACCGAGCGAAGCCCATGTTTGCGTAGTATATTTTTTGAGATTTCTGACGCATCTTTCAGATTTAAAATCCGAGTTCCGAGGCTATCGCAGTCATCCGACAAAGATTTGCGGGTTTGGGGTGTTTTTCCGGAGAAGTTCTAGCAGCAAAAGGCTCAGGTGGAGGTGCGGGCTTCGGCGGCAGCGCGGGCTCAGGCGGAGGCGCGGGCTTTGGCGGCGGTGCCGGCTCAGGCGGAGGTGCGAGCTTCGGCGGCGGCGCGAGCGCTCAGGTGGGGAGCCGTCCGAGACGACGTGCGAGGGAGGACCGACCAGTTTGGCCAGTCGCTGGAGGCAGTGACCTTGAGGCAAATAGGGACCCGCGTTCGGCGGGTCCTGCTATGCGATGCCGAAGACTAGCGTTTGGTCGGTCTGCTTGAAAGACAAGGGCCTGCAAAGCGCGGGTCCTGTTGGTGACGAAGACCGGCCTGTTGGCCGGTCTGGGTGGCGAAAACCGGACCCGCTTGGGTCCGGTGCTGCTGGGCGGGCCACAGCGTGATGGGCCAGACCTACGGTTGGGCCGCGGGCCAGCGGATCGGACCGGGCCGGCCAGGGTGAACCGGCCCGGTTAGGCCCCCTTGCATTCGGGGGGCCGTATCTCCTAAACGGCGCATCCATTTGACGTGCCGTCAGTGGCTGCTGGATCGTGTTGGCGAGGAAGTCTTTTTAAAGTGGGTTTCGGGGATTTTGTGTTCTTCACCCAAAGGTGTGTAACCCGGAACACTTTAATTTAATAATATTAAATTATTATTAAAGATTGCGATGGGCGTGCTTCGCAAGCCGGACGTCCGTTTGACGTGCTGTCAGAAGTGTTGTGGCCTTGGGGTTGAGACGGTCCCTCCAAAGTTAGTTCGGAACCTTTGAGGTTTGGTTTTGTTGCTTGATGGAACGAAACGCTTAATGTGATTAATTAATTAATTAATTAATTAATTAATTAATTATTCTTGCGTTGGACCTAACACCTGTTTGGGATGTCCGTTTGATGTGCCGTCAGTGGCAGCATGATCCTAGTCCTCATGAAGACTTTTTGAGATTCCCCTTTTAGTGTTCGGGCTAGAGATAGGGTGTGGACCCCACAGGGCCCGATTTGCACATTTCACGAAGAAATGTCATTTTTAAACCCGACATCCGTTTGGAGCATTTGAGCACTAGTTTCTGTGTGTTTTTCTGAGGGAATTGCAACAGTGCAATCTGCCAGCCTTAAATTGGAGCTGAGGTGTGGGCCCCACAGACAGTCTTTTAAGCTGTGTGCAGCGTACTACGACTTTTTCATTGGACGTCCATTCGGGGTGTGCGAGCAGTCGTTTTTGAGTGTTTTTCCAAGGGAATTGCAATGGCACAATCTGAACGCTTTAATTTTGCACGATGGTGGAGGCCCCACAAGGGCTGTTTTGGGAGTTGGTGGCGATTTTCATCTTTATCATTGGGTGTCCGTTTCGGACAAGTGAATAGTCAATCTTGTGTACTTTTTCGAGAGGACTGCAATGATGTGATCCATTCGTTGTGCTTCGGGATCAAGATGGGGGTCCCACAAAGCACCGCTCGTGTGTGGTACGATGAAATGCATATTTTTCTCCGGACATCCGTTCCACACAAGTAAGCAGTCAATTTGACGTGTCTTTCTGAGGAGATCACAATGGTGCAATGCGCCCGAATTTTTTTGGGGCCAAGGCTCAGGACCACGGGACGCCGTTCGGGCATAAAGCGGTGTTGGATGACTTTTCCATCGGATGTCAGTTTCAGGCGAGTAAACAATATATCTCACGTGTTTTTCCATGAGGATTGAAATGGTACAATCTGTTTGGATGTGCAGAGACTCATTCAAGATCTCATTTAATGTAGAAGCATGAAAGGTGTACCGGTGGTGGTTCTTCCTGTGGTGTTTGTAGAGAACCCTTGGCGTCTGATCGCGTTCACTATTAGGAG
Source organism: Viscum album (assembly GCA_963277665.1). NCBI lineage: Eukaryota > Viridiplantae > Streptophyta > Magnoliopsida > Santalales > Viscaceae > Viscum > Viscum album. Next base: position 1,570,460,841 of record OY728150.1, on the reverse strand, counting down.
AGTGAATTGAACACTTAAATAGGTTTGGTTGGCCATGCTAGGGTCGTGGAGGAAGCAGGTTGGCAAAGTTATGTTTACGCCCTTTTGCATTGACATTGGGTGTCGTGTGCACGATAGCCCTTGGGCTGGCGAAGTGGCATAATCTAGAAGTATATGGGAATGTTTGGAGGCACATGTTGTATTTTATACCTGAGAACGTTTGTGTGCTTGGTTTGGAGATGAGATAGGGCCACACGTCGTGTGGGACCCTTGTGCGTGCTGGGTTCTGCTTTACGTACCTTTGATCTCTTGCGACATAGAGGTTCCCTCTGTTCACGATGGTTTAGACCAGTAGGGTTGAGTGTTTTCCTCTGGTTCTGTTCTCGACGGTGTGATCAGCAGAGTTGTTTGGGTTTCCCTTTTTCCTTCAGCCATGTGGGATTTTAGTACCACATCTCTTCGTGTTCCCTGGTAGAGTTTTTTGTGGATTTGGTGTGAAAAATACATCATGTGGGCACCGATAATCTACCAAGGAGGTTGTTTCTAGTAGGTATGGCCAGAGAAGTTCTGGGTTTACCCTCCAGTGGGGCTGGGCAGTGGGTTGCTCATCGACTTCTTCAGGCTTACCCTCCAGCGGGGCTGGGAAGTGGGTTGCTCATCAACTTATTTGGGTTTACCCTCCAGTGGGAATGGGTAGTGGGTTTCTCATTGACTTCTTAGTGTTTACCCTCCAGGAGAGACTGGGTAGTGGGTTACCCAAAGACCTCTTAGGGTTTACCCTCTAGTAGAGACTGGGCAGTGGGTTACCTGACGACCTCTTAGGGTTTACCCTCGAGTAGAGACTGGGAAGTGGGTTACCTGATGACCACTTAGGGTTTACCCTCCAGAAGAGATTGGGTAGTGGGTTACCCGACGACCTCTTAGGGTTTACCCTCCATCGGGGTTGGGCAGTGGGTTACCCGATGACTTCTTTTAGACTCAATCCTTTCTACTAGGCTAGTCTGTGGCTTTTTTCCATGACTATTGGAGCGGGACCCTTAGTTGTACGAGTCAGTGATGTGACATCTTGACTTCGATCAGACCACTCGACTGTGTGACAGTGACGAGGTGTGGTTTGAATTTCCCCAGAACTCTCAATTATGAGGGGTGCTTTCCCCACCAAGACGTGTCCTTGAGACGCGATATAAAACCGTGCGAGAGAGTCAGTGCTGCCCAAAGTAGATAGTGTCAAGGTGCGGTGATTTGAGCCCCTTGACTTGCAGTTCGGGGCGGACGTGTGGGATACTGGGCATCGATGGTGTTTACTTCTGGGACTATTGGCTACTCACTTTCTAGGGCTGAACTATGAGATAGAGATCCCATTACGATCTTGTTCGGGATTCTTGTTTGAGCATATGGATATGTATATACCTTGTTCTAGTACCCACTTCTTGGGTTTTGGTTACTCTCCTTCCAGGGGAGGCAAAGACGCATGTGGTATGCCACGTGTTTTCTGTGTCTAGCTTCTCGTGGTTGGATGAGCCTACTCTCCTATAACATCCTGGCCCAGCTCAGCATCGAACCGGTGGCCGGACCAGTAGGCCACATGGCCTCAAGCGTGTCTCCCCGTACTCCAGAGGCTGACGACTAATAGTGAGGGTCTCGGGAGGTGATAGTGGGAAGAATATACCCTCATATCAGAGTAACACATCAGTATTATCAGAGTAAATAGTATTCAATAGCAAAAGTAGTAAACAATTGAAAGGTAGAAGCAAAAGACAGGTAATAACCATTTTATAAAAAAAGCAGCAACACCAGTTTACAATGCATGAATGTACAGATGAAGATTCATTTATGAAAGCAGGAATCAATACAGAATGCTTTACAAACAATACAGAAAGAAAAGACAGCAAAGCCCGATGATGATCCCCTGAGTATCCCAAGCTCCCGCTTGGTCCTTTTCTCCTAACTCCTCAGGTACAAACATCACAACACACAACCTAGGTCCTGTAAGCAAGAAGGTCTACTCGGGTACCCCAGTGCAATGACGGCCTGAGTAGGGTGTGAGATATAAATCTCAGTAGGCCAGAACCACCGGTGTCTAACCCAATCTAGATAGTGTATAGTAATTAAACAGTGGGCAGGTATGGAGAAATAAGTAAGCAGAATTACATAAGTAAATAACACCCGTCCAGGTTTCCAAGGGACACATGACGGTTATACCAGCTTCGGCTCGTTGCCGGTAAAGTAATCTGATCATGTCACCATATATATATAAAAGCATTTATAATCATAGATGGTGTGGGGTAAGAATACCTCCCACCCATTAATAAACACTAGCGGGTATGGGGTAGGAATGCCTCTTATTCATATAAGTCAACTGGAAAGGGTTAAGAATGGCTCCCTTCCATAAATCGATATTAGCGGTAAGAATTCATCTCATCCTTATAAGTCAATTGGCAAGGGGTAATAATTCCTCCCTTCCATACATGTAAGAAATCTCATCTGGCACGGGGTAACATGCCTCCCACCCATACTAAGAATAATCTGGCATGGGGTATGCATGCCTCCCATCCACAAACATACACAAAAGATAGCATGGGGTATGAATGCATCATATTCATAAACATACACATTAACCATTCGTTTTATATCACAATGCCTAAGGTAGTACCTCTTATGAATTTCAAGTAAACACATCATATTTAAAATCATCCATAATCACTCATAATCATTATCACAATTGTATTACAATGCATAAGGCAGTACATCTTATGCATTTCAAATAGCCATACTATAGTCCCAAACCTTATCAGAGTCCATATCTATACAAGTGGAACAATCACATTCTTCGCCATTATATTTAAGGTAAAACATCTTATGCATTTCAATTAGGACACCAACATGGGCTTGGTCACTTCCAACACATACCATGGGTTAGAGACTTATCTTGTAAGCCATTGACTATGGACCAACCCATTTCAAAGAGATATTCATTATATGAAAACTGTCACACACAAGTCATCTCACTAAATTTGCCTACGCATGGCAAGTTGATTCATGGTTCAAGTGTCTTATCCATTTTAGTTAAAGGTTTTCATTATCTCTTCTAAGTCATTCTAACTGTTCTGTTTATCTCAACCCAACCACTCAACTTATTAAGGCATGGAAATTACATTCCAAGGGTTCAAGTGAAAAGTGAGATGTTATGGAAGCATAGCATTTTCCCACTTGGGAAAATTCAACAAGGAAGAAACAAGCAGCCAAACATGCCATTCAGTAATTATCACAAAGGCAAGGCAAAGCAGGCAAGCATAAATGTCTACTTCCTACTCTTTATCTTGAAGATAGCGCACCTATGATAGAGGGGTTTTATTATTAAATTGTTAGTTTTGTGACCAAACAACCTCTTTTATCTTATTCTTACAGTCCACACGATTTGTACAGAAGCATTTAATCCGAACTAAACTTTCATAATTAAAAATGATAAGGCAGTGAAATAATAAACTCCTTACTATTTTACTTTAAATTAAAGGGCAAGAAGAGGGACCCAACCTCAAGGTGGATCCATCTGTCCACTCCGGCTCTTGAAGCTTTCTAACTAAGAGCCGTTGTTGCTCCCCCATGAGGCATATGTGATTTCACATATGACCTATGCCTACATAGGCAAGCCGCCTAAGCTCTGGCAAAGCGAATCCATCCCGAACCCGCCAATGCACTCGGAATCAACCAAGTAACCAAAACTGCCCGTATCCGCCTCACCTTCGGCGGAAGATGCCCAAACTCAAACCTAAGGGTCCCAAGACAACCTTGGTACAACCCTAGCATGAAGGAAAAACAAGAATCAAGAATCCCCCAATACCTAGGGTTTGGCCGAATCCCGTGGGTCTACGGATAGGCCGTAATCAAGCTAGAAAACAAGAGGAGAGGAGGGATAGAACCTTACCTCGGAGATTCGAAAAAGGAACCGGAGGAAATTCGTGGGAGAAAACTAAGAAAGAGGAGGTCGTAGGAGGGGGGTGTCGCGCGACGAAGGGGGAGCTCCTTGGGGGATATGTGCGGGTTTGGAGAGAGAGGAAGTGAGGGTGAGATTAGTTTTTAAATTTTTATTTTATTCTATTTTAAAATTAATTAAAAACCTAAACTCACCCAAGCGCATGGTTTGACCCGCACGATTTTCCAAATCGTGCGCAAACCGTTCAGAGTCTACTGCCTCCAAGACACCCGTTTCATGAGCTAGGCACACAGTTTGGGAAACCGTGTGCATCCCGTGTGAAAGACACTACTCACCTGATTTAGGATTCACGGTTTGGGATGCACAATTTGGTCAACCCGTGAGCCAACTGTGCGCCCTCTGCAGTCCCTTAGAAACTCAGGTCCGGTGCTTCTGAAACTTGCCAATCCACTTAGGAAACTCCTCGGGCCTTCGACCAAGCACAAAACCAAAACAACAAAGTGTTTCAACTCTTGGAATTACGTTCTAAAGCTCATTTAAAAAAAACCCCTTTCAGTAAACGAAAAAGTTCAAAATTATTCGGTTTTTAGTCCGGTTCAAAACACAGGTCATTACAACCTTCCCACCTTAGAACTTCTCGTCCCCAACAAGCCTTCAGAAAAACATACACATCACCCAACCCAAAAGGGCTGTGAAGATTCGTTCAACTGATCACATTGCATTCACAAACGTCCAACATACCCTTGAGCATCCATTAGACCCTACGACACTTAATCCACCAAAACTCAAGCCGATGCTCGTTTCCCAACCAAAACACCGAGACTGCTCTTTCCGAGACCATCCACCCAGAGACACGAACCCGTCGTCGTCTCACCAAGAATCCTGCCACAGGTACTTCCCACCTTAGATTTTTAATGTTAATCAACCAACTACAAACTATGGTTCAAACCACCATTGGAATTAACTTTCAAAGCACACCCCAAGTATTCCCACGACGCTCCTAGCATGATTTGAAACAGATCAAGAAGTCAATTCCCCATCGACCTCAAGGCCCAAGTCAAGTCAGTTGTTCATATTAGGCACCAGAAGACACAAATTGTACTCGCATCTACCTGATGACGTGCCAGAGAATGGTATGTCACAGACCGCAGACATTTAACAAGAACCTTGATTAAAGCAATCTCCGACGGACTATTTACAAGAACACTCAGCCTAAACGGCCGACGTATTTCAAACATAACCGCAAATCCTTTCTCTAAGTCACCTTATGTTTGGCACAAAAACGTTCACTAAAGCCTACACCCGACTTCCAATGACGTTTCCAAGATCAAACCATAAAAGAATCCACGCATCCCGCGTGCAACGCCGAAAGAGAACCATCCAATCAAGACCAAAGTCTTAAAAGAATTAGCGCGGATAAGGCCAACGCTCTCTTAGTGCATCTTGGAAGAGGACAAGATAGGGGACATGCTCGTCGCTAAACAAAATACACTAAGAGGTTTGAACAGATTTCAGTTAATCATACTAGACTATTGGAAGGAAGAACATTCAAACCTCAACTGGTCAACTTCAAGGAAGGAACTCGTCTTCACCTGCCGAAACATCCACACGTTTTAAACTTGAATATCACAAGGCATTCAAACACGACCAACCCATTTTCAAAGGCATACCAAGAAGCATCCATTCCATGTGAAAGGACACATTTACCAGATTCGATGTGACACTCTCTCAACCTTAGGAGTGCCCTAGTTGTTGAAGGGAAAGATGATAACCTAGCCAAGAACAAGCGCACTAGTACACAAACACCGAAAATGATCATGTGACGTTCCTCCTCCACAATCACATCACCAAAAAAATGAAGAAGATCCAAATCAAGGAAACCATCGTGTCAAAACACACGAGTCATTCAAAATCCATCCTGAACATTGGGACGAAACAATTCTTTAACGTCGGGCCACTCTACAGAAGAGATGACCAAAAGATGTAATGAATGTCAAAACCCAACGACCACCCATCTGAACAAGGGTGTCATTAGAAAAACAAGAGTCCAACAAGGGACAACAACACCCGAACAAAACCTCACGTCAGAAAACCCACTATACAAGCAAGGAATCATAACGCTAAGGGTGATACCAACCACGAGCTAGCCCCTTATGAAGATGAAACATCGACCCTAATGACGGGTCATGCCAAACAAAGTCCCTAGGGTCAAAATCCAATCATCAAGCCACCTATAAAGAAACAACGCCCATGGGAAACACCTATGGTTCCATTCCAAAGCAACTCAAAGAGAAACTCAAAACTACCCCTTACACTAGGGTTTCAATGCACCACCACGGTTTCCATTACCTAGCCCTTAACATTTTAACCCATTTAAACTCTAATCATTTAAAAACTTCAACCACGCATCAAGAAAATAGGTAAGTTTCACAAAAACTTTCTTTTAAGAACATCAAAAATTCACAGACATCCAATCGTTATCAATCAAAAGAGAAAAAAACCCATTTAAACAAAGGGAGACCTATGAGGGTCCCATTTTATCTATCTCGAGTTCTTCAAAAAGCAACACCAAAGCGATTTACTCAATTCCTTTTAAAATTTAAACACCCCAACCGGGTTATCTCATACAACAATTTCTAATTGACCTACTCGGGTCCAGTTTCAAATTTAACAGTTATCCAAAACCTTTCAATTTTGAAAAAATAGGCAACCCTTTCCATTTACTCATTTCATAATACAACAAGCCTTTACATTTAATACGGGTTGTCATTTCCCAATTCATGAAGCGCCCATACACTTGATGGATTGAAAATTGACTCCCCTTTTTATCCAAACCAGGTTCCAACCCAGAATTTAACATGCTCACATACAACGACCCAAGTATATGGGTGGCCATTTACCAAACTATAAAGCGCCTATACACTTTATAAATTGGCATTTGTATCCCCTTTATAATCAAAACCAATTTACTTTAGCATTTTAATTTCCTCAGCTTTACATTTTTTTATCAAAATCCCTACAAGCATATTTATATCCTGCTAAGAATGGTTTAATATATGGGTTACCCCTTCCCGGTTGTAAGGCGCCCATACACCTTACAATCAAAAATTGGTTTTCGTCCTAATCGCAACCAATCTATTTTATCCCATGAAAACATTCACATGTTAAAACTTGACTAGAATGTTCTCACAAGCAGTAAACACAGAACATGTTTTATCACAGAAGCATGGCATATCAATCAAGGCATAAAATTAGATCAGCAGGCAATTACTAATGCAACTACATGGCATGGAACTTTTCATGGCATGTTAATTCCTATGTGCCTAATATGATACATGGAATGTAGCTTTCTTTCCATATCAGGCAAGGGTAAAATTCAAGGAATTTTATAAACCATAAGCATAAGAAAATACAATAGAAAATCAAGGTGAAATCATATCAACAGTAATATAAAACAACATGAACAACAATTCCCAACCCTGGCTACTTGGTCATTTACCTACGTGGGTTGATCAGTCCCAAGAACAGCTATTAGCCAAGTGCCAACACATTCCTAATATCCTGTCTACCGAACCAAAAAAGTAAGTCAAAAAGAAAAGAAACACCTCTGATACCACTTTGTAACATCTTGGCCCGACTCACCATCAAACCGGTGACCGGACCGGTAGGTCACATGGCCTCAAGCGCATCTCCCCGTACACCAGAGGCTGCTGACTAGCAGCGAGGGTCTCGAGAGGTGATAGTTGGGAGACTATACCCTCATATAATAGTAACACAACAATATTATCAGAATAAATAATATTCAATAGAGGAAGTAGTAAACAATTTAAAGGAAGAAGCAAAAGATAGGTAATAACCATTTTATAAAAAAAGCGGAAAACACCAGTTTACAGTGAATGCATGTACAAGTGACGATACAATTATGAAAGTAGGAATCAATGCAGGATGCTTTACAAACAATACAGAAATAATGGAAAACAAAGCCCAATGATGATCCCCTAAGCATCCCATGATCCCTCTTGGTCCTTTGCTCCTAACTCCTCACGTACAAACAACACAACACACAACCTAGGTCCTGCAAGAAAGAAGGTCTACTCGGGTACCCCAGTGCAATGGAGACCCAAGTAGGGTGTGAGATATAAATATCAGTAGGCCGGAACCACCGGTGTCTAACCCAATCTAGACAGTGTATAATAATTAAACAGTGGGCAGGTGTGGAGAAATAAGTAAGCAGAATTACATAAGTAAATAACACCCATCGGGCTTCGATTTATGGGAATCTGTACCCTTGTCATGTAATGGGTTTCCTCTTCTCCTAGTCCATTTGAGAGGTTGTTTCTTTATGTTTTAATAAAGAGGAATTTCCCATCAAAATTTTCTAAAAAAACACCTTTCTAGGTTCCCAAGGGACACCTGATGGTTATACTAGCTTCGGTTCATTGCCGGTAAAGTAACCAGATCATGTCACCATATATATATAAAATCATTTAGAATCATAGATGGTGTGGGGTAAGAATGCCTCCCACCCATTAATAAAGAACAGTGGGCATGAGGTAGGAATGCCTCTCAATCCTATAAGTCAACTAGCATGGGGTAAGAATTCCTCCCTTCCATAAATTGAGATTAGCGGGCACGAGGTAAGAATGCCTCTCATCCCTATAAGTCAACTGGAAAGGGGTAAGAATTCATTGCTTCATACACGTATAGAGATCGCATCTAGCGCAGGGTAACATGCCTCACACCCATAATCATAATAAGCTGGCATGGGGTATGCATGACTCCCATACACAAACATACACAAAAGATAGAATGGGGTATGAATTCCTCCCATTCATAAACATACACATTCTCCATCAGTTTTATATCACAATACCTAAGGCAGTACCTCTTATGCATTTCAAGTAAACACATCAAATTTACAATCATCCATAATCACTCATAATCATTATCACAATTGCATTAGAATGCATAAGGCAATACATCTTATGCATTTCAAATAGCCATACTATAGTCCCAAACCTTAACATAGTCCATATCTATACAAGTGGCACAATCACATTCTTCACCATTATATTTAAGTTAAAAAATCTTATGCATTTCAATTAGGACACCGACATGGGCTTGGTCACTTCCAACACATCCCATGGGTTAGAGACTTATCATGTAAGTCATTGACTATGCACCAACCCATTTCAAAGAGCTATTCATTATATGAAAACTGTCACACACACGTCATATCACTCAATTTGCATACACATGGCAAGTTGATTCACGGTTCAAGTGTCTTATCCATTTCAGTTAAAGGTAATCATTATCTCTTTTAAGTCATTATAATTGTTCTGTTTATCTCAACCCAACAACTCAACTTATTAAGGCATGGAAATTACATTCCAAGGGTTCAAGTGAAAAGTGAGATGTTATGGAAGCATATCATTTTCCCACTTGGGAAAATTCAACAAGGAAGAAACAAGCAGCCAAACCTTCCATTTAGTAATTATCACAAAGGCAAGGCAAATAAGGCAAGAATAAATGTCTACTACCTACTCTTTATCTTGAAGACAACACACCTCTAATTGAGGGGTTTTATTATTAAATTGTTAGTTTAGTGACCAAACAACCTCTTTTATCTTATTACTGCAGTTCACATGATTTGCACAGAAGAATTTAATCGGAACTAAACTTGCATAATTAAAAATGCTAAGGCAGTGCAATAATAAACTCTTTACTACTTTACTTTAAATTAAAGGGAAAGGAGAGGGACCCTACCTCAAGGTGGATCCATCCGTCCACTTCGACTCTTAATGATTTCTAACTAAGAGCCGATGCTTCTCCCCCATGAGGCATATGTGATTTCTCATATGACCTATGCCTACACAGGAAAGCCGCCTAAGATCTGGCAAAGAAAATCCAACCCAAACCCACCAACGCACTCAGAATCAACCCGACAACCAAAACTACCCGTATCTGCCTCACCTTCATTGGTGGATGCCCAAAATTGAACCCAAGGGTCCCAAGACAACCTTGGAATAACCCTAACATGAAGGAAAAAGAATAATCAAGAAACCCCCAATACCTAGGGTTTAGTCGAATCCCGCGGGTCGACAGATAGGCCGCAATATGGCCGGAAAACAAGAGGAGAGGAGGGAGAAAACATTACCTCGGAGATTCGAAGAAGGAACCAGAGGAAATAAGTGGGAGAAAACAAAGAAAGAAGAGGTCGTAGAAGGGGGGTGTCACGCGACGAAGGGGGAGCTCCCTGGGGGTTGCGTGCTGGTCTGACAAGAGAGGAAGTGAGGGTGAGATAGTTTTTATGTTTTTATTTTATTCTATTTTAAAATTAATTAAAAACCTAAACTCACCAAAGCACACAGTTTGACCCGCACAGTTTTCCAAACCGTGCGCAAACCGTGTAGAGTCTACTTCCTCTAAGACACCCGTTGCACGGGCTAGGCACAAAGTTTAGGAAACCGTGCACAGCCTGTGCACAAGCCACTGCCCACCTGATTTAGGCTGCACGGTTTGGGCCGCACAGTTTGGTCAACCCGTGCGCCAACTGTGCGCCCTCTTCAGTCCCTTAGAAACTTAGTTCTGGCGCTTCCGAAACTTTCCGAGCCACTTGGGAAACTCCTCGGGCCTTCACCCAAGCACAAAACCAAAACAAAAAAGTGTTTCAACTCTCGGAATTCCATTCCGAAGCTCTGTTTAAAAAAAACCCATTCAGTAAACAAAAAAGTTCAAAATCCTTCGGGTTTTATTCTGGTTCAAAATGCGGGTCATTACACTCCTGCTATAGGTAGCGAAGACTCGACGAGAATTTCATCTTCTCACCACTTCTAGCTCCTTGTGTTGGGACGAGTCTACTTCCTTCCTCTTGTTGGGTTTAGCTGTACTCTTTACTATACACTCAGTTGTACTCCTTTACTTTTCCCTATTTGATCTACTGCTCACCTCTTCAGTACCTCCTTTTTTTTCTCCCTTGAGCCTTCGGGGTATCCTACTGAGTATTTTTATACTCACCCCTTCTTGGGCTTTGCCCGCACTTGGTGTTCCCTTGCAGAAGACGGACAGGTTGGTCATGAATTCAGTGGAGCTTAGGAGTTTAGGAGTTTGGACCATGTACGGTGGTCATAGTTGGGTTCCAGGTGTGGGACTCTCCCGGTTGTTTACTTTTGTTTACCTATTGCCGGGTTATGTCACTTTTCTGGTTAGGCGTGTGTTTTTTCCCTTTTCTTTTCAGTTTACCTTCAACACTTTCTTTGTACTGTTTAGAAGTTGATGCACCTTTTGTGGTCTGTTTATTGCAGTTGGCACTTTACTTTACTTTTCTTTTCTTTTTACTCTGCACCTCTACATTGAGTGGGCTGCGTGTGTGTGTACAGTTACTCAGTCAAATCCCACCCTGAGTTGTTTAGCCTTCAGCGCTTGTCACCAGCCCCTGGCCTATGGAGGCGGTTTTGGGGTAGTTGCGGCTTGAGACCGGGTAGGGTCGGGTCGTGACACATTCTACCAATTAAATAAATTTAATCCTCATAATATAAATTATATATAATATATGAAAATATTTGAGGGTAAGAATGTGATAATAAAGATTAGTGATATAATTTGTAAATAGATATCAACCTCACTATATTATATTAATATGGGAAAATAATCTTTTTCATAGAGAAGACATATCCCCAAAATTGAGTTTCGCTTTATAATTTGAATTAAATATCCATAATCATTGGGTATTAATACCCATAAAACCAATGTGAATCTCATATATATTTTCCAGTTATCCATGCTAAAATATATGATCAAATGTTGAACTGTGATATGAAATGTGACATCCCAATTTAGATAATCCACATTCAATTTGTATTTTAAATAAAATTACATTCCAAAAATCACATAAAATATGACTAAGAAGACAATATTAATATTTTAAATAATAATAATCTCACAAAATTTTCAAATAAGTTGGTTAGAGATAAAGGGTTTTGTAATTATTCCACTATGTGTTTTCATTGATAATTAAATAGACAATCGTCAGGTATATGAATAAATAGAAAAAAGATACCTTTAATTATATGAATTAATTCACAGAACAAGGCTCAAATATGGGTTTTCCAGATTGAATGTATATGTCACCATCTAAGAATCTTAATTCTATCTATTATCCCTTAAAAAACTAAAATTATTAGTGTGAGTACCATGAATTAATAAGTGTAATAAATCATTTGATAATAAAAATCAATCCTTAAATATCCTCAATTATTTCATATTCATTTCACTCTATGATATTTTTGGTTCATCCTAAATAATGTTTCTTTCATAATCATTAGTTATAGGTTCTGTCAATTATATTTCATAACATAATCACCAATACTAAATAAACCCTAATCTGATAAAAACCAAGTCTCTTCATTATAGTACTAATGATTCTTGTGTTAGAAATACAACAATTACACATATATTTTGATACCTTGCATGAAAAACTAATAATAATTGATATATAATTTAGCACATCTCCATCATTATTACGTTACTCCTAAAAAATCTCAAAATACCAATACCTAAAGTCTTAGTGTCTTTTGATATTAGCTATATGATCAGCTTATTCAACAATAAGGCTTCAAAAATGTCCCACAAATAGACTTCTCATTGGATTCAATTTTTAACACACCATACATAGAAATATTCTTCAAAAACTAGGGAATGAAATCTTAATAAATTAGTGAACTTAGATACATAGAATGCGTAAAGATAAGATGTACCAATCGAAGGTCCTAAGTTAGCATAAGATGAGAATGTAGGTATGATAACATAATAAACATAATCATACCAAATAAAACATAGATAATGATTCAGAATTCAGTGATCAATAATTTGAGAATAATATAAAATATGAGTAATATGGGTGTTGAAAAATTACTCATAATTCATGATCTGATAAAGTATATCATAATAATAAGAGTGTGGTAGTTACATAAACACTAAAAATCGTTCCTTATATCATAACTTAGTGAAAATACTTTCATCACAATGTGACCAGATCCCCTAAATTTATTATATCACTTTGTAGAACTGGACATGGAATCTAAGGAGATATAAGGCTTCAAAAAATATATTTAAGGTATATAATAGATCAACCCATAACATAGTGTACAAAGATCCTTAGTGGTTTTGATTCACTCCCCATTCTCAATAATCTCCTGAGATATAAAATTTAACTAATTAAATTGAAGGAATTATAATTTCAATACTACCAATAACATAATGATATATATACACACACACACACACACACACACACACACACACACACACACATGTGAAACATAAATAAGAAACCATTCCAATGAAGGGAAATTAAAATGAAAAACCTCATACCTCAAGTGTCCTTTTGGTAGGATTCATTCCAACACCATATATAATACATTTATGATTTTTATTAATATTATTAAGAAACTTAGTCATAATTATTTTAATTTGTACCATTCAAATATATTTTTTAGTACCCATTCATTAATCATTCTTTATTAAATTTAATATACTTGTGTCAGTTATTCAATTTTCAATGCATGCTTTGGTTTGGACTTTTGAGGCATTTATAAATGGTTAGGGTATAATAATCTCTATAAGTATCATGATTTTATGGAATATTTTATTATTTAACAGTATATTTTCATAGTCATTTAATTGAATATATAATGATTATTTGTATGTAATGCTTAAAAATATATTTTTCTATGCCCATTTAATTAATAGAATAATTTAATAAATCAGTGAATATATAATCTAATATTAAAATTATAGAGTTATGAAAAAATAATAAATTAATAGTTATCTAATTATTTTATCAGTATTTATGTTTCCTTAGTCATTAATTATTTAAAAAAATAGTATTATTCTTGTAAGTTGTAAAATCTACCCAAACAACAATGCATAAATTCATTGATAAGGTTTTGTGGATTTTTAAGACTTCATCCATTGATTTAATATTTTTACCACATTTTAACATTTGACGTGGTCAATAATTTTTTACATTGGTAACATATTTATATGACTAAAAATGAAATTGACCATACTCCCCAATTTTTATATACTAATTAAGAAAATGAAAAATATTTTGGTTGATTTAATTTATAATTTTAATTGAAATAAATTTTAATATAATTATGCATAATGTATTGAAACAATTTAAAAAATTAAAGATATATATATATATACATATATATCATAAAAAATATGTAATCATTAAATGATAAGTAATATTTTGAAATATACATATTAACAATTAGTTTCACTGAAAAAATTTCATTAATAGATGTTATGAAAATATGAAATGTATAGAGGAATAATTATTTTAAAAATAGGTCTGTTAAAATTAAAGGATTTTATATTTTTTTTAAAAATAATTATTTTTCAATGAATTATTTTTTAAAAAAAATTAAAATAAATAAACAATTGAATTAATTATATTTATTAATTAAATAAAATTATATATTATATAATAAATAAATTATTTAAACCTAAACACTTATTTTTATCAGTGTATAACTGAATTAGTATTACTTATAGTTAATTTATTATTTTTTAGATGTAATTAATTTGTTTTTCTTTTAATTCTATGATTTTTTACTTCATATTTTATTAAAATTGTTAAAGTATTATAAATTTAATAACATAATTTTGTTTATAAAAATGGTTTCTTTATAATTAATGGTATTTTTTATGAATTAAACCAAATTGATTTTTATTGAATTTTATAGTTATCCAATAATGATTAACTTAACTATATTACGATGTATTTTATTTTATATAGTAATTATTAATTATTCACTTTAGTTCAGTGTTGTGTGTAAAACAATATATTAAACACTATACTTATTTTATCAGGAATTAATATCATGGTGGTAGAATTGGCCACCTATTAAACACAATAATGGAGAAACCGAGTAATGTTTTTGATAGATATTAGCTCACAGGGTATAAATTTTCTTTCATTGAAATTAATATGTTATGAATGTTATAATTAAATAGTTATATCAATGTAATGGTGTATTTTAGACTATTTCCAGGTAAAATATCCCCATTAGATTTGGATGGTCAAGTATTTGATATAAATTGAACCACAAGGTTTATATTTCTTAAAGGAGATTTTTTTATTTTTTAATTAAAATATAAGATTATATCTCATTGGAAAATATATATTCTTAATACATAGCTCTTATAAATTATTATACAAAACACCTAGGGATGAAGCCATAACTTGAAGATATTTGAGTTAAAATGAGTATTTAAATTGAAATTATGTGTCATGAATAATGTTCAATTAACCATAATATTTTTTTTATAATCATTCATTGAGGAATAATATCATGAACAATAATTATTTTTTAAAATATTTTTTTATCAATGATTGGAATATTTGTTTTGAGTATATATACAGTAAAATTGTAGATTCTATAAAAAAGAAACATCTCAAGTAATGCTTTATAAAGCATTAGTTGGATGTTTTTTCCACCCATATCCATTAATGTAAAGACTCGGAAATTTCAAGAAATTTTTTTTTCTTCAATACTTTGGAATTTTACGAGTCTGTGGTTTCTGACGGCACTTGATTCCAAGGCCCGGTGTGCCTGGAATCAATTTCTGATGTTTTGTTCGGGGATGTTCAGTAAACGTACATGCGGGTTTTTCTATCTTTTGAACCGGTGCTCGGAATTGAAATCTGAGGACACCAATGAACTCGTAGTGCCGATATTCACTTAAGGGTACCTTCACCATAGTTGTGTTTTATGCGGGTTGGAAGTTAATTTTGGGGATTTATAATAAAATAAATAAAATTGTGGAGCACAATTTTATTTTATATCCGGTTGTTATATCCTACAAGGGGGAGGTTGTTGGTGGGGCCCACACCCACATAACCTCCCATTAGAGGATATTTGTGAGGTAGGTCCCACACGAACCCCTAACTACTCACCTTCCCTCAACTCCCCAATTAATTCCCCTTGCATTTATTATGACAAATCCTCTTTTAATTGTGACTCTTCACTTCCTCCCCTCTCACCCATTAATTTGTGCCAACTCTTTTAATTAAAGACATATTTAATTAATTAATCTAGTTTTGAATTATTTTTAATTGGTTGGCATTTCTTTAAAGTGGGAGAAATATATTTTGATATTTGCATAGCAAATATTATTTGGGGGGGAACCTCTGGAGAAAAAGAAGAGCTCCCTCCTTCCACGAAGAATGACTTTCTTCCTCGATGAAGAACGCTCTACGATTCGAAGAACGCGAAGTCGCCAACGACACTTCTTATTTGGGTGCACTCCGCCGTCGACGGAATCGACACCGTTCTACCGCGACACTTGTCTTCCACGACTTGACGATGTGCGACGTCTTTTCGAGGTAGGGGAATTATGTTCAATTTTAAATGATTAAAATTGTTCTTGTTCTTTGTTGAGAAACATGGTTTGACTTTGGCCAATTGCTACCTCCTAACGCGGAGGGTGTGGGCCGAACACACACAACCCGATGACCCTCCGTAGAATCATTGTTTGCGATTGAGGCACGTTGGAAGAGGCAGCGATGGGAGAAGCGGTGGTCGTGCGCCGGCTGTGTGCGAAAGAACCTCGGCCCGCAACCGCGGGCCACTCGGCCGAAGGAGAACCGGCCGGCCGAAGCTGGCCGGGCCAAAGGGAGACCACGATGCCACAAGGGGAACTGTGCTGCGGAAGACTGCGGCCTGCAATCCTATGGTTGCTTCGGTGGCGAACCGGCCGGCTGGGTGAAGAAGCCCCGACACCCGAAGGTGCCGCGTAGCCGGACCGTGGCCCGCTCGAGCAGGCTGCTAGTACTAGGAAGGCTGGCCTGTTAGTTGGGAGGGCGGCGCCGCTAGTTCGGGAAAGCGGGGGGCTTCTCCCCCCCTCCGACCGCTCGTCCCTTTGGGCTGAGCTGCTTGGCCAACTAGGCCGCGCTAGGCCAGGCCGCACCGTGCCGGGCCGAGCCACGCCCCGCCAGGCTGGGCCTCACCCCCTTGGGTCGGGCCGCGCCCCTCGTGCTGAACCACGTGATTCATCAGGCCAGTCCAACCCTATACTGAGTCAGACCCACCAAATCTGGGTTGACCCGACCCATCGGCCCACTGGGCTTAACGGGCCGGGCCTGTTTTCACTTAAGCGTGAATAACTTTTAGACCGCGCGTCCGATCAACGCGCCGTCTATGGCACTGTGACACTTACGATGAGGTGGTCCTTTTGTGATCCTCTAAGGGAGTTTTGGACAACTTTGGAAAATGACCGGGTTTGGAATGAGCATATTTCCAACTGGGCCCCTGGAACGGAAAAGCTAATATTATTCAGACCAAACATCTGATTGACGCACCGTCTGTCACGTTGGGTTCCTTTTAATAATACGGAACTTCGAGATACATCAACTCTAGACTTAGTGACAATTGATGTATCGACCTCTTGGCTCGAGGAGAGGACCCTCCCGGAATCGAGCGTGCTGTGTGCGGGAACCCTAGAGATGGCTGCGACTGCAACAACTACTGTACTGGAATCCACTTTGGGTTCGGCGATGACGACTACTACCCTAGAATCCTCTATGGGTTCGGCGATGATGACTATCGTACTAGAATCCTCCGTGGGTTCGACGACGATGATTACTGTTCTTATATCCTATGTGGGTTCGACAGTTTGACTTCTGTTCTAGTATCCTACGTGGGTCCGACAGAGTAGCTGGTCTAGTATCCTATGTGCGTCCGACAGCTTAGCTGGACTAGTATCCTACATGGGTCCGCCAGCTTAGATGAATTAGTGACTACATCTGATCATCTTTATCACTTTACGAAAGATGTTTACCTGTGTGCGCTAAGTCTTGACTTTCAATCATTGTCATCAATGTGATTGACTCCTTTACTGTGTAGAATGGGTTGTGCTTGGGCTCGAGAGTTGGAGTCGAACTGCGATTGATAACTTAGGTATATGTATGAGCATATACCTAAGTAGAGTTGGTTGATACTTCGTGACTGTATCTTTTCTTTGTAGTTTATCCTTCGTGGATTCTGGGAGACCTTCAGGGGTCTCAGGGTCCCTACTGAGTATTGTTATACTCACCCCTGCACGGGATATGCCCATACTACATTGTGTTGGATGCAGACGACAGACAACACTGATCGTGATAGAGACTTGTGGACCTGGATAGTACCCAGAGGAGGACCACTTGGCGGGACATACACAGAGCGGACAGACGGACCCGAGGTACCGAGGAGACCATCTGTACCCACCCTTCAAGTAGGATTCCCGGAGGATGACTTAGTGGATGCTGTTTTATGTTTCTACTATTGTACTAGACTTTCAGTTGTACTGTACTTTTTAGTTGGGTTTGTATTCTGGCCCATTTACCTTTTAGCACTTTGTATTCAGTATTACTTTGGGCTTACTTCAGCTTGCGTACTCTGTTGTGTTTGTTTACTATTATAAAGGCAATGCCTTCCCTTTTATTGGGATTTACACCTTTGGTGCTAGTCGCCAGCCCCTGGCCTATGGAAGGCGGGCTTGGGGTAGTCACGACACGGGCCCCGAGGACAGGTCATGACAATTAACACTAAATGTTTGATGAAGTGACCTCCATACAACTATGTTTTTTATCGTTCCACATTTACTGCTAATTGCATTATAGTTAACAATTGGTTACATTATGATTTTGGTTATTGTATGTTAATACATTACTCACTGCTTAGTTAATTGGTTGACTATTTATTCCGTATAACATTTTATGTATTGGAATTTTTATTTTTTATTAGTGTGGTGAATATATTTACTATGATTTCATTGAATGGGTATATTTTTCAAAAGGAAATGGAATAAAAATCACTATTAAAAATAAGAAGTATCTCAAAATACTAAAACAATCATTCCTTGAAAAGGTTTATGTGGGAGTGTAAAATAAAATATCATAGTCTTTTTCAGATATATTTGAATTTGGAATTGGTTAAATGTGAATAATAAAAATATAAAAAACATTAATATACTCGATTGTTTTTTATTACACTACTAGAATTCTAGGTATTTGCGACGAGATCCCGTCGCAAATAAGTTTTAGCGATGGGGTCCCATCGCAAATAGCCCATCGCAGAAAACGACGTCGCAAAAAATATTATTTGCAACGGGCCCATCGCAAATAATATTTTTTGAGACGGACAACTTCATCATCGAAAATAAGTCTCCAATTATATACTTTATATATATATATATATAAACTTTTTGCGAAGGGTTCTTCACAAAAAGTATTTGCGAAGAGCCCGTAATCGCGTCACAAATACTTTAAAAAAAAATATTTCAACTATTTGCGATGGGCCCATCACAAATACTTTTTTGTGACGGGTCCCTAATCCTGTCACAAATAATTTAAAAAAAAATTATTTAGACTATTTGCGATGGGAACCCATCACAACAGTTCCCGTTGCAAATAATAAATAAAATTTAAAAAAAAATAAATTTAATAAAATTAAGATTATTGAAAAATTAATTTTAATATTATTAAAATAATTAAAATAAAAATATATTAAAATTCTCAATATTCACAAAAAAATATAAAAAAATATAAATTATTATTATTATTATTATTCATAAAATAAACAAACATTAGAAAATATAATACTGAAAAAATATATTTAATAAAATTATGATGAATGAAAAAATAATATTAATATTATTAAAATAATAAATAAATAAAATTTTTAAAATTATTAAAATTCTCAATATACACAAAAAATCATAAAATATTAAAAATTAAATTATCTAATATTCACACCGATATAAAATACAGAAACTGTAAATAGATCATATTACAACAAATGTTAAATTCAAATGTTTTTAACATAAAAAAGCACTGGGGGAGTTGTCTTCTGGAGGAGGTGGAGGAGATAAAGGAGATGGGGGAGGAAAATCCATCCCCAAACTACGAGTCAGACGGCGCATGTACTCCATCTTCTCTTGATCCTACTTCTGCCATCGACACATTTCCTCCTTGTTCTGCTGCTTCTGCTGCTGACGCATCTCATCTTGCTACTTCTGCAAACTCTCTATAAGGTCATTCTAAGCTCAACCAAATTCTTCATTGTGATTTCAGTGTGAGAAAGATGCAATTAAATGAGCCGTCAGATAAAAGAGCCCCCTTTTCCTCGATGAATCGTCTTCTTCCAACTATCACTGCCTGAAAACATTCTAAAAAATGTGATCCTACGAATGCATATCTAATCTCGTGCATACGAGATTGAATATGCTTATGTAGCAACACATTTTTCATAATGTTTTGAGTTGGTGAGAGTAGAAAGGAGAAAATTCATCGAGCAAAAGGAGTGCCATCAATCCACAGGAAATTGTGCGAAGTTCTTAAAATTTATTAAAATTTATTAAAATTTCTTTCTAATTGTTCCTAACTTTTCCTAACTAATTATTCATGTTTATTACTAACTATTCCTATTTATTACTAACTAATCCTATTTATTACTAACTATTCCTATTTATTACTAACTATTACTATGTATTTCTATTTATTCCTAATTATTCCTAATTATTATTAATTATTACTAATTATTACTAATTATTACTAATTATTACTAATTATTACGAATTATTACTAACTATTAATAATTATTACTAATTATTCCTAAGTATTACTAATTATTCCTATTTATTACTAATTATTCCTCTTTATTACTAATTATTCCTATTTATTTCTAATTATTGCTAGTTATATCAAATTATTGATAATTATTCCTAATTATTAATATTTATTCATAATTATTAGTAATTATTAGTATTTATTACTAATTATTACAATTTGTTGCTAATTATTACAATTTATTACTAATTATTAACAATTATTCCTAATTATTATCAACTATTCCTATTTAATACTAATTATTCCTAAATATTCCTAATTATAACTAATTATTCACGTTTATTACTAATTATTCCTAAATATTCCTATTTATTACTATTTATTATTAATTATTCATGTTTTTTACTAATTATTTCTCTTTATTACTAATTATTACTAATTATTTCTAATTATTACTAATTATTGATAATTATTGCTATTTATTGCTAATTATTCGTAATTATTAGTAATTATTGCTAATTAATTGCAATTATTGCTAATTATTAGTATTTATTCCTAATTATTAGTATTTATTCCTATTTATTACAAATTATTCCTATTTATTTCTAATTATTTCAAATTATTCCTATTTATTGCTAATTATTCCTAATTATTGCTAATTATTCTTAATTATTTTTAATTATTCCAATTTATTCCTAATTATTCATATTTATTCTTAATTATTATTATTTATTGCTAATTATTCTCATTTATTGCTAATTATTCCTAATTATTCCTAATTATTCTAATTTATTATTAATTATTACTAATTATTACTAATTATTACTAATTATTACTAATTATTACTAATTATTACTAATTATTACTAATTATTACTAATTATTACTAATTATTACTAATTGTTACTAATTATTAACAATTATTATATTTATTAATAAATATTACTGATTATTACTAATTATTACTATTTATTACTATTTATTAATAAATATTACTAATTATTACTAATTATTATAATTTATCAGTAATTATTACAATTTATTAGTATTTATTTATGTTTATTACTAATTATTATAGTTCATTACTAATTATTACATTTTATTACTAACTATTACAATTTATTACTAATTATTACAATTTATTACTAATTATTACAATTTATTAATAATTATTACAATTTATTACTAATTATTACAATTTATTACTAATTATTACAATTTATTACTAATTATTACAATTTATTACTAATTAATACAATTTATTACTAATTAATACAATTTATTACTAATTATTACAATTTATTACTAATTGTTAAAATTTATTACTAATTATTACAATTTATTACTAATTAATAAGATTTATTATAATTTATTACTAATTAATATAATTTATTAGTAATTATTACATTTATAACTTATTATTATAATCTATTACAATTTATTACTAATTATTACAATTTATTACTAATTATTACAATTTATTACAATTTGTTACTAATTATTACAATTGTTTACTAATTATTACAATTTATTACTAATTATTACAATTTATTTCTAATTATTACAATTTATTACTAATTAATAAAATTTATTATAATTTATTACTAATTATTACACTTTATTACTAATTATTACAATTTATTACTAATTATTACAATTTATTACTAATTATTACAATTTATTACTAATTTCTACAATTTATTACAAATTAATAACATTTATTACAATTTATTACTAATTATCACAATTTATTACTAATTATTACAATTTATTAATAATTATTACAATTTATTACTAATTATTACAATTTAATTACAACTAATCAACAATAATAAAAATTAACATAAAAATTTAAAATAAATAATACATTAAATAAAACATAAATACCTTTAAACTTGATTTGCTATTGATGTTGACGGCTTCACAACTTTTTCATGACCAAAAAAATTATCTTAGAAAAATTTTTCCCTCTGAAATCAGAGTTCAGAGAGAAACAAGATCTAGAAATTGGGAGGAATGAGAATAAAAACGGATGAGGGGGTATATATAGGTTAGATTATTTCCGACGAGACTAATTGCGACGGGTTACCGGTTGCAAATAGTATCTTTTGCGATGGGTCCCGTCCCAAATACTTACCCCCGCATTAATTATTGTCGGCAGTTAAAAAGTTATTTGCGACGAGTCCCGTCGCAAATAGTCTCTGCCGACACACCTTTTGTGATGGGAGGATATCCCGTCGCAAAAAGATGCTAACCGCAGCCGGGTATTTGTGATGGGGCTCGTCGCAAATACTTTACTATTTGCAACGGGGGGATCCCCCCATCCCAAATAACCTTCGCGCGGTTTGGCGCGCTATCCGCGCCAAACCTTTTGCGACGAGATACGAAATCCTGTCGCAAATAATCGGTTATTTGCGATGGGCTGTTACCCCCGTCGCAAATAACCTCTTGGACGAACTTTTTATGACAGGATTTATTCCCGTCGCCAAAAGTCAGTTTTCTCGTAGTGTTAATAATTTTATTTATATCTTTTTTCACATGTTGATCATAATTCAGGAAAATATGTATTGAATGAAGATTAAACCATTGATTGTATTACCCCTAGATTTTTATTGGTACTTAAAGGATTAATCATAAATATGTGTTCGACTTGTTTAAATGGTTCCAACCAACCGAATGAAAAATACTACTAGAAAAATATATTTCTTATTGGTTTATTTTTATAGAAAATAAATGTTTTGGGGCCTATAAATGACTCATTATATTCATAGAGATTCATCATACAATTTTTTTAGATCTATTATTCGATCTTGATGTAATAGAATTTTTTTTGGTTTGATAGTGACAAATATGTCATGGTATAGTGAATATTATTCCCTGGCTATGACACTATAAATAAAAAATGCTTTAGTGTTGGTGAAGTCCTCATATTGTTCATGCATTTATGAAAATATTTAATATGGAATATATTATTTAATTTCATATAATGGGGTTAGAATATTGGTGTCCCCAATAATGATTTAATTTCGAATTCATATAGGTGAAATTGGCATGTTTCTAAAAAATTTTTTAGAAAATTGGATACTTTCATATAGGGTAGTGTGTATTGGTCTCTCGGGGTTTTAAAAACATTATGGTTAAACATAGAGAAATAATAAAATGGGTGTGGTGGTATAGTGTAGTTTTGAAAATAATTAGAGATATAATGAATGGTTTGGTTATTTTGATGGGTGTTTTACCTAGAGAAAAATAATTTCATTTAAAATATATCAAGGAAACATGTATTTTTTGGGATAATGATGGTTTGATTTTGAAAAGGGAGAAGTATATAACAATTGTTTTTTTTATGCACAATGGTTCATGGAAAAATCCTGATAACCTTGAAAACACCATGTTTAGGTGATGGTAGTTACACTATGGTGAATCAAGTCACGTTATATATATATATATATATACATTTTTAACATCATAATTTTTTTAAAATGATATTTTATTTGATTAGGGTGTTCTTGAAACAGATTGAGAAGGATCTTGTAGATGATTATTCTTATCATAATCAAATAAATATAAAAGTTTTTAGGAAGGTAAACACAGATATCTCAATATGATATATGTGGTAAATATTCTATTGAAGATGATATTGAAAAGAGGGAGGGAATATAATTATAGATATGTTTTCTAAAAAATAAAAATTATTCATAGAGTATATAGAGAAATAGATTCATGAGTTTATCATATTGATCAAGAAAAATATTATATCTATATCCTTCTTTGTGTAAAATATTTTTTTTACAAAAGGCTAAGGTTTTCACTTATAAGTTAAACTAATTATTTTTAATTAAGTGACTATTCCATTCAAAAGAGATTTTATTACTCTAACCCTTGTGTGAAAATTATTCTTCATATATTTGTAAAGACATGTTAGGAACATATTATAGAATTTTTTACATTGTAAAACCACTCAATGTTTACTCGTTAGACATCAACCTATGCCAGTTAACCAAGTAAAAATGTATTTTACAACTATAAAAACTATTACTCTCATTCACTAGGAAGGACATAAGGGTGTGTTTACTATCCTAAAAAATATCATTGGGAAAGGTGGATTAATTTTTCAATCCCCTCATCACTCATATTCAACATTATTCTTATTCTTTGGGGAAAACCCTTAATTTATATAATAAGAAATGAATTTTATTATGATAATATTATTTTCTTCATTATTATTAAGTTTCCTATAATTAATATACAACTGAAACATTGTATATCTATTCAAAAAAATAAACACAGATGAATCCCCTGTGGATGTGTTTGGATGGATGAATATTTTTCCTCTATTACCTCCTATAATACAATATTATTTTAAATTTATCATGTATAATTTTATTAAGTGATAGAGATATCAAACTAATCCTAGAATGGAAATTAATAAAGGAGCCTACCCCTACCCTAAGGGTAAAAAAGATAAATACACTAGAAAAAATTCTATGTAGTTGTTCATTATGTCAGGAAAACCCATTTTTCAAACTACTTCCTTCACTCAAAAAATATAAATTTTGAACTAAAATGATATTCATATGAAACACATCATAGTAGTTCCATCTCCACAAGTATTAACATATCATTTTCTCTTTATGAGAATCTATCTTGATAGATTGTTAAACTATATATTTAATCAATAGTAGTAAATCTAAACCTCAATAGTTACAATAATTTCCAAGACTAAAGTAATATGAATCATATACACATCATTGGAGGGTATATTATATAATAGTTTAACTATACCTTTCATAATAGTATAGGATGGGTACATAATACATTATAATTCCTCTCTAACATAGGTGTTAGGATATAAATGATAGGTAGTATAATTTCAATATACATTCCCAATTATTCTTTACAAATTACACAAAATATTTAGTAGATTATATATCAAATAATGTATAAAATGTAATATAATTTTGAAATTAGGAACAATAAACTATTGTTGATCCATCATATATCTCTATAGAACCCTCTATGACTATGAACAATATATAGAATTCATTCTATGAATAAGAATATACCGCTGACTATAATTTAAAAGTGTTAATATACTTTTTCCACATATTGTATATTTTAAATAATGAATTAATATTTCTAGGACTACCCACAGGGTCCTTAAATATACAAATTTGGTTTGATCATTACACACTAGAAGAACTCTTAGAAATATGAAAATAATTATTTCACATTCAAATATTACTATAATTTTAACAATTTCATGGATATTAAAAAAAACTCTAATTTGTGTTCTTGAATAATTTAAATAATAATAATTTCTTTCAAGTTTTCTATTGATGTGAAATAATATCATAGCAGTGCAGTGATCCATATATTTCTAGGTGTTGTCAAAAAAATTCATTACAACATTAGTTCTTCTCAATACTTGATTTATTTTCACAACTATGATATGTTAATTTATTTCCCCTAGAATAATTTCTTATAGAATGTTTTTTATTTACTTTCTATATGATCACATTTTGGAGATATTATTTGATATAAAACATGAAAACCCTAGATAATATCGTGTTCCATATCTACAATTTTAATAGTCATGGTATTAAACATAAACTTTTAACTGGCTGAGGTGAAACCCATGCATAGATTGTAAAAAATGTAATAGATTACATAACTATCATATAAAAATATTAATATCTAATGTATAAAGTTTTAAAATTTCCAAGAATGTGATAATATAAATTTTTATTTATTGAATCTTTTAATATTTGTAGAAATATTTTATTTAGAAAAAAAGTTTATCCATTAAAATTTGAAAACTTGGTTACATTCTAATAGTTTCTATATTTTGCGAAAAATATTTCTAAAACATCAAGTATATCAAAAAAATTAAAGAAAGAATATTATGTATCCTCTTTAATCATTATTTACAATGTTAGGTCATGTTTCCCATTAAAATATTAGTTGATAAAATATATAATCTATTGATAAAAAATTACCTGATGAGGTTTTGGAGGATTTGAATAAAAAATTGATTAAAATGATTTTATTACGATTAAAATTCTATAAAGTTCTAAAAGAATATTTCAAAAAAAAATACCCTTGATGGATTCATTTTTATGATTTATAAGTTGTTTCCTTGGTTCCAGTATTCTATAATGCACTGGGAAAAAATTAAACTATTTATAATATATTTATTTAAATCAAATGGATACAAATATGTTTTCCCCTATACTACCAATGTTATAAACCAAAATATCACATTCTTATGTTATTATACATTTAGAAAATAAACATAATTATAAAATAAAATTTTAAAAATTTATTTCAATATCTTTAGTAGGTATTTTATCAATGTCAGTACAAGATTAATTAATTCATATACCAACATTCCACCATAATTCATTATTAATTATTTAGAACTTATGTCATAAAAATTAATAAATATGATTCATGAAAAAATATCAGTGATATGAGAAACAATTGGCATATAATAGTATCTTAGTGACATGTGGTTAATTAAAAATAGGTTATAGATACACTTTTATATCTACTATATATTTTTTGGTGTATCTTATCTCTTTGAATATTAATCCACCCAAAAAAACTAATTCCATTGGTTACTTCACGACAAAAATGAAACTCATATTCCTATCTAGAGTAAAGAAAAAATGATATATGTATTCCATATTTTTACAGGATCTATAATGGTTTCAAATAAATGTTTATAGATATAATAAATACCATTTTCAATGGTTTCCTCTTAAAAAAACACTCCTAATACTTAAACATTACTGAAATTTTAGCAATAATATTCAATAAATAAAATATAAAAATACAAAATATTATCAAAATAATCATTCACAATAACTATCACACCCTGATCATTAAAATTTAAAAATTATTTTTTATAATATTATAGTTTGATTAAAAAAAGAGATTTATATTTAGTTTATGGAGACTTGAATTTTCAGGTACATAATGAATGGTCTCCAAGAACATGATATATGTAATGACCTGAAATTTTATAAATAAAATTCCCCTTATGATTTAATTAAATTTCGTATTGTATATAATGGTTTTAGAAAACACATACACTTATTTGGTTTTATTATATACAATCATATTTAAGATACCATTAATAATATTTACTATTGATAATATAGTCATTAAATAGTGGCCAAATGATTTGAATAAATATATGGTTTTAACAAATCCAATTTACAATTACAATGGGATTGATATCCTCAACCAGTAGAATCCTACCTTATAAAGCACATTTATCAGAGCCCTAGAGAGAGATAAAATCTCTTGGATTTTCACATGACCATGCCTAAGATTATATCCAAAAACTTGATAATAAGTGAAACCTTTTAGCGTATAAATCATGTTTATTGAGATCTTGGCCAAAACAATGTATTCTAAACCACCCTATGAAAATCTCACAGTCACACACCTTACAGTTATGGTGTTTTTTAGTGTATTAAAGAGATCTGTATCAAGGGAAAAATTATATGAATATGTAAATTTTATTTCCAATATAACAATATTTATATTTTATTCATATTGTTACTTTATAAATGATTTTGATTTAGATTCAATAAAACAAAAAGTGTATTTTTGGGTAATATTACAATTCAATTAAGAAATTCATTTTAGTGAATTAATGGATTTTTGAAACAAATAATATTTTAATAAAATACAATTATTAAATAATTTTCATTAAATATTAATGATCAAATAATTTTTATGAAGTCAAAGGTAATTTTTATAAGGGTTCAAAAACTATTAATGTTAAAAAATTGAGTATTTCTAAATAAAAGTCAATTTTATTTTAAAGGTGAAAAGTCACATATTTATAAAATTATTTTATTAAAATGAAAAATATTTTTTAATCATAATGTCTAAATTATCCAATGGTGAATTTTTCTTAATTTCATGAGAGAGTATAATTTTCGTGTAAAAATTAAATACATTATAAATATACAGTGTGTATTATGACTTCTTATGACCCAAAAGTGATGTAATAAATACTATAAAGGGTATAAAAAACAAAATATATGTTCTCCCTTTAAAATAATGTAATTATATGTTTACTTGATTAATTTTATAAAGTCTTTATGAATCCTCCAAAACCATTAATATATTTTATGGTTTTAAAATCATTTATTAAATTTTTTTCTCATATCCACGTCAGCAAGGGTATTATTTGGTTATGTTTGGAACATACCCTTATAAAATACTGAAAATCACTCCCATTTGGTAGAAACCATTTGAAAAAAACTATTTTATGTTTTTTCAATTATTTTATTATATAGAGTCTGGAATCTATGGTTGAGAAATAATAAAGAATTATGCATTCATTTCCTATATAAACCCACCCAAGATACCATTTATCTTCATTAAATATACTTGTAGAATGTATTTAATCTACCCTATCATCCCTATAGTCCTTAAAATGTTCCAAAAATCTCTCATGAAACTCCTCCCAATCATTTTTAGTTACACACTCAAGTAAGGGATAATTTACTTCTCTTCATTATTCAAGTTTCTTAACTATCTTATGCCATCTATTTCTAATTCCTATTATTGGGGCATGATTTTCCATTACCGTATTATTATCAATTCTAATTCCAATTGATTGTTTACCACTTTGTCTCTTATCAAACCATTTTATGAACCTTTAAGTGATGTCATTATGAAGTAAAAATTTCACCATGATTTTAAATGCCAAAACAATTATATAGTGAATACCATACCCATTTCATATCGAGGGTGTTAAATTTTATGAAATTATACTTATTATTGGGTACTTACATGTATTTATTCCACACTCCTTTATCATGGAATACAATATGGTGATGAATGAATCCATATTTTATGATCTATGTGGAACACTTAATCCTAAGAATGAATAAAATATGATAGGTGCACCTGGAGTTTTATAGCACTCCAATTCATTGGGTAATTATTAGTCTCATGAGACATCATGTTGGGATATGAATTAAACATGATTTCTTAATGGGACTTGTTCCATCATAATTTCTTGGAATTTATCTTTGACCTATGTTTATGTTGTAGTGATTTATGTTTTTTCCACATTTCCCATGTTTCATTTATGTTATCATGTTATATCATGACTCAATGTTCATGTTTATGATACTCACCCATTTTATATCCCATTGATATAACTATTTATTAATATGTATTATTATCTTCGTTTAATAAGATGTTTATTTCCTTACTCAGTTTTATAGCTCACCCATTACTTATGTATTTCCTCAGGTTATCTTATGATGTTTTATATGAAATCATGTGAAGGAATTTTTCAATAAATATAATGTTTTCCCTATTGTAAGTTGTTATGTAATGTAACTAATTACAAAATACACCAGGTTTATTGATCTTCAATGCTGTATTATGTGAAATATTATATAATAAATCATTAATTAATTTGTAATAATGAGAAGGGTCTTCATAGTTGGTATTAAAGGAAAAGTTTGGTTATTTTTTTGATTAAGATTAGAAAACTCTAGAGAAATATTTACGGATAAGTCTAAGTATAAGAAAACAATACTATATTTGGGTAAGTATAGATTAAAAGTTTTATCATGAAAATATCTCCTTGTTTGGATACTATAAGTGTATGTCACTCGGTCACAAATGTACATAGGGAAAAACCAAAAAACACTGCATTGAGCTAGACAAAACTATGAACTGGGGCACAATAGTGGGCCTTATTGTATACCTTTTTTGACACTCCCAAGGGATTTTATTTTCTAATTTCATAATCTCATTATGAACCATTATTAAGGGGAAAAAATAACCATAAGAATATATGTTACAAAATAGATCATTGATAACATGTATTGAATCATATAAATTCATATGTTAAGGGAATACATGTAATTTATAATTTATCTATTTAATTTCATTGTATTCCTATTTATGTGTTTAACAATTTAAAAATACTCATCCCTAATATTCCCTTTATTCTAGACAGTGGCCAAAAATATGAGGAATAGGGTAAACAATCAATGTAACAGGTAATGTGATGACTACCTCAATGAGATGTCCAATTAGGTTGGAATGAGAATCATGAATAGTATAACAATAATCTATTAGTTGGAACAGGTTCTGAATAGAAACCTAGATTCGAAAGAGTGCCCAAATCCCACTAATAAAGAACAACATGCAATTGAGAGATCTATGTGACAAAGTCCCTCAAATTTTGATGGATAATCTGATCCCTTAATTGCATAACAATAGGTCAACATCATTGAAAAGATCTCATCGTTACTTCAATTTTCTGAGAAAGATAATGTTTTACAATATGTTTATCATATAGAGGTAAAAACTTATCAATGGTTGAATTAAGATATTGAAGTGATAGGCCGTAAGGAACTACCAAAAAGGTTTTTCGATAAATATTTTCCTCATACTCTCCACTTTAAAAATGGAAAGCTATTTATTTTTACACAAGAAAAAAGATAAAGAATCTATCAGGGTGTGTGAGAAAAACACCACAAGACTTGAATGATACACCATCATCTTTCTAGTTACCCTAAAAGTTTTTTCACTTCTTTTGTGGGATAAAACCTACTCTAATAAAATCCCATGAGATATTATACTTTGATAGCTATGAGGAAAGTGTATGATGTGACCTCAAAGTCAATATGGAGATTCATGATTATCAAGGGTATCACAGGGATAATAAGATGAAGGGGAAGTTTAATTAGGGTGGTCTGATGGAGAAACCTAATGGTTCTAATAAATTTCAACATCCCAGTTGGCAATGGTATGAAAAAAAGAACCCTGAAAATTTACTAATGGGGATGAGGATATGCTTTAGATATAGGAAGGAGGGGAACCTATCTAGTTATTTCCAATAAGAGAAACCCACTAATGGGTTGGAGGAATGTAATAATTCAATAAACCCTCAACTCATCATCCATTACATAAATTCAATGAACCATGTAACTTTTCAAACCAATTCAATATGACAAGGGTTTTGGGAGGCAACCAATAACCTCCATTGCATCAAGGTAGATATTTTGTCATCACAACTACTAAGGTGGATCCTGAAAATGAAGTGGTGATAGGTAAACTAGTTATTCATTTAAGAATAGAAAACAAAATTTTTTATTCTGGTTCTACACATTCCTTCATATCATGAAAATTTAGTATAACTATTCAAACACCACCACAAATCATGAAAGTAGAGTTGTTGGTTAAAATAGAAAATGGGGAAAATATTTCATCCCAAGTATATAACTCCTCCGCTATCACCATTTGTGGGAATTACTTCCCTATAAACCTAGTAAAACTATCTTTGGGGGAATTTTATGCAATTATGGGCATGGATTGGCTTTCCCTATATAGATCCATCATAAATTTCCATGAGAAGAAAATCACCCTATGTAACACGAATATTTATCTAATTATGTACAAGTTCAAGGAGGAGAATGAATATTATTTAGCACAAACATCTCATTAAAGGATATGAGTTTCCTATGAGAAGTCTATATAGATCAAACTTTTGATTCTAAGGAAGGAATCATCCTTGAAGACATTCCCGTTGTAAGGGAATACACTGATGCGTTTCTCGAGAATTTTCTTGGTCTTCCTCCTAACTGAAAGATTCAATTTTCAATCAATCTTATGACTGCATTGTTTACATTATGCAAAAATATGTATTTAATGGTTTTTTTATAACTTGAGGAGATGAAGAAACATCTATAGAAGAATCAGGATAAATGGTTCATACACCCATGTACTTTACCATGGGGTGCACCAGTCTTCATCATCCATAAGAAGGATTGGTCAATGCATCTTTGAATTGATTTTCATGAGCTCAAAACGATCAGGATAAAGAACAAGTATCATCTAACATGGATTTATTTCATGTTATTTTAGCTATTTGGAGAATAATACTTCTCTAAAGTGGATCTTCTATTAGTATTTTACCAAGCTATAGTGAAGAAGGAGGATATCCCCAAGACTAATTTTCTTTCAAATTATAGGCATTATCAGTTCATAGAAATTCCATTTGGACCCACTAATGTGTCAAAAATATTTATCAACATGATGAATAGATTCATTATAGATTACCTCAAAAATTTTGTTGTAGCCTTTATAGAAGATATTGTATTATAATTCAAAATAAAAGGAGGATCATGAGAAGCATCTAAGCAGTGTGATAAATACATTATAAAATGAGATGATTTATGAAATATAAAACAAATGTGAGTTATTATTGAAGGAAGTATCATTCATCAAGAATAATTTCACAAGAAATGGGATATCTATAGAAACATCAAAGAATGAAGTAATTTAATGATGTCTGAGCTAACAAATGTGATAGATATCCCTAGTTTCATTAAATTAGCTGGGTACTATAACTGATTTGTGAGAAATTATTCATGATTGTTAAACACTCTTACCAATATAAGTATTAAGGGATTCAAGTTTTCTTATAATGATGAATATGAAGAGATATTGAAGGATTATAATAGGAGTCTCATCACTGAATTTGTACTCACACTACCCACAAGTGAAGAAAATTTCATCTATGCTATGATGACGGGCTTGGGATGCGTGTTAAATTATAAATACAAAGTGATAGCCCATTCTTTAAGGAAGTTGAAATTTCACAAAGATAACTATCCAACTCAGGATATAAAGTAGGATGTAGTGATATTCAGTTTGAAAATATGGAGGAATTATCTCTTTGTGGAGATGTGTGAAATATATATAGATCACAAAATACTCAAGTATATATTCATATAGAAAGATATGAATATGTGCCAATTTAGATGGTTAGAGATGATCAAGGACTATGACTACTCAATCCACCACCATCCTTGTAAAGATAATAAAGTGGAAGATGCTCTAAGTAGAAAGGATATAGAAATTATATCATTGGTTAGAATTGAAAGGGATTTGATCTTTTTAGATTTGAAAATAATGGACATGGGAATCATAAAGGAAGGAACATAATCGATCCTCTCATAAATTATTTATCAATCATCCCTTTCTGGAGAGTATAAATTAAGCTCAAAGAAATGATGTGGGAATTTAGAAGATAGTGGAAGATATCATAAAAGGGAAATACAAAGAGTGCAATGTTAATGAATAAGGTGTTATAAGATTTTCATCACAACTATGTGTATTATCAAATCTTGAGTTAAAGAAGGAGTTTTTGGATGATGAATATAGTTCTACATTCTCCATCCTTACAGGAAGAACAAATATTCTTCAAGATATCTAAGATCACTATTTTTTGGACAATATGAAGAGGGATAATATATAATATACATCAGGATGTCTTTTATTTCATTAAGTGAAAGTAGAAAGGAAAAAAATCCATGTGGATGATACAACTATTAACCATACCTACAAGGAAATGGAAAAATAAAACCATGGGATTTTTCGATATTATTATGAAGAAATCAAGAGGAAATAATGTTATCTGGGTTTTCATGGATATTATTACAAACACTACACACTTTGTTGTCATTTTAGAGGAATTATCACTCAATCAACTTGAAAGGATATACCTTAGAGAAGTGGTGAGGCTGCATTGAACACCACTATCAATTGTATCTGATCAAGATCCACAGTTTACCTATATATTCTAGCAGAGTCTCCAATATGCTCTAAATACTGAGTTGAACTTTATCATAGATTATCACCCTTTAACTAATGGAAAATCTGATCGAACTATCTATACACTCGAGTACATGTTAAGATCCTGCTCAATTGAATTCAAAGGATTATGGGATTAACATCTTCCTCTGGTGGAGTTATTATAGAATAACGTTATCCACTCTTGTATCTAAATGTAACTCTATGAATCCCTTTCTCGGAAGAGGTTCAAAACACTTAAATGTTGGGATGAAGTTGGGGGAAAAACTACTAGATCCTGAAATGTTTGAGTAAATGGTGGAAAAGGTTAAGACAATTCAGCAATACATCAGGGCTGCTCAGAGTCGATAGAAGATCTATGCTAACAATCAATGATGGGAGATAAATTTTGATGTTTGGGACATGGTATTTCTACCCATATCTCCATGGATGAAATTCATGATATTTGGAAGTAAGGGAAAACTTAGTCCAAGATACATCATCCCCACAGAGATCCTCGATCGAATCGAAGCGGTGGCATATCAACTAGCACTCCAACCTAACCTATCTTAAGTACATGATGTATTATATATATCCCTACTGATTAAGTACATACTAGACCCCTCACAAGTAATAAATATAAAGGTCGTACCATTGGGGAATGATCTCTCATACGATGAGCATCCATTGAATATCTTAGATCATAGAGATAAGGTTCTATGAAATAAGACAATGAACTTAGTCCAACTATTGTGGAGAAAAAACAAGGTTGAATAAGTGACAAGAAAATCATAAAAAGTGATGAATTAGAATTAACATGAATAAATTAATTTGGGAAAATAAAATTTCAAGGGTGAATTTTCTGAAGATGGAAGATTTTACCAACTTGAACTATTATGAATGAAATTCCCCTTGTGATTTAATTAAATGTATCATTAAATATCATGGTTAAAGAAAAAACATTCACTTATTTGGTTTCATTATATCCAATAAGATTTAAAATTCCATTAATAATATTTACCATTGATAAAATAGTTGTTTAACATGGATCACATGATTAGTATAAATATAGGACTTTAAAAAATCTAATTGACACATACAAAGGTAGTGATGACCTCAACTAGAAGGATCGTACCCTAAGAAGTCAATTTATCATACCATACAATGGAGATAGAATCTATATAATTTTCCCTTAACCAAGACTAGTCTTAGATCAAAAAACATAATCATGAGAGAACCCGTTTACGAGATAAGTTCAATCTCATCGAGATCATCACCAAAAAAAATGTATGCCAAACCACCCCATGAGAGTATCATAGTCGCACTCCTTAACCTTAGATAATTTTATAGTGTATTAAAGGTATATGTATCAGAAACATAATAATATGAATATGTATTTTTGTATTTTCAATGGAAAAGTTTTCACATTTACTTCTTAACATTAATTTATAATTGATTTTGATTTTTATTTAATAAAAAACAAAGTGTACTTTTTGGTAATATTTAAATTCAATTAAGAAATTTATTTTAATGTATGAATGGATTTTTTAAATAAATAATATTTTAACAAGTTTTTATTAAATAATCATTATTAAATATAAATAATCATATAATATTTATGATGTCAAATGTAATTTTTAAAAGGGTTAAAAAACTATGATTGTCAAAAAAACCAAGAATTTCTCAAAAAATTTCATTTTTATTTTAAAATATATATAAAATTATTTGGTCAAAATTAATTTTATTTTAGGTATTATATTTTCTAAATTGTCCAAAAGTGAATTTTTCTTATCTTTCTTACATAGTAGATGTTTCGGGTTAAAATGAAATACCTTATAAATAAATGGTGTCTATTATGACATCATAATGACCCAAAGTGATGTAATAAATATTTTAAAGGGTATCCACAACCAAATTTATTCTTTAAATTTAAAGTAATGTGATTTTATTTTTATATTATTAATTTTATAAACTTTATATGTATCCTCCAAAACCATTAATATATTTTAATGTTTTAAAATCATTTCTTTAAGAGTATGACTCACTTTCACTTCAAAAAGGGTATTATTTTTATTAACTTCATCCCACAACCATATAAATCAATGAAAACTACTCCCATTTGGAAGAAACCCTTGTAAAGAATAATTTAATGTTTTTTGGTTTTGGTTATTTTATTATATAGAGTTCAAAATATATGGTTGGGAAATAATAAAGAATTTTTCAATAATTTCCTATATAAACCTACCCAAGATTCCATTTTATTCACTCAAAATCCTTGGACCACATATTAAATCTACCTTCACTAATCTATAGTCCTCAAAAGTTTCCCCCAATCTCTCATGAACCTCCTCTTAAGCATTTAGAGTCACACATTCATGTAATAGATCATTTTTGTCTCTTCTTTATTCCAGTTTCTTCACTATCTTATGCCCTATATTTCAAATTCCTATTGTTGGGACATGTTTTTTCAATACCCTATTACTATCAATTTCAAGTAAAAACTGATTATATACCCCCTTTTCTCTCAAATAACTATTCTATGAATCTTTATGTGAAGATGTTATGCTACTAAAATTTCATCATGATTTTACATACCAAAACAATTGTGTAGTGAATACCATACCCATTTCCTATCAAGGGTGTCCACCTTTATGAAATTATAGCTCATGATTGATGAATTGGACATATGTATTATATACTCAATTATCATGGAATAAAATATGAAAATGAATGAATTCATGTTGTATGACCTATGTGGAACACCTAATCATATGAATGAAATGAATGTGATGGGTGTGCACCAGATTTTATAGCACTCTAGTGAATTTGTTAATTTTTAGTCTCATTAAATTTCATGTTGGGATAGGGAGTTACTCTGGTTACTTTATGAGACTTATTCCATCATGATGTGTTGGTTATTATCCTTGACCTATGTTTAGGATGTAATGTTTTAAGTTGTCATCACATTTCCCATGTTTTCTTTATGTTATAATGTTATATCATACCTCGTTGTTAATATTTACGAAACTCACACCATTTATATACTATTGGTATGCCTATTGTATAACATGTGTTATTCTCTTCATGTTATGACATGTTTATTACATTACAATTCTTTTCAAATACCCCTTTCTTATGTATGTTCCCGGGTTATCCCGTGCAGTTTTAAGAGAAAGCATGTTATGTCATTTTTCAATAAAGATTATGTTTTCATGTTTTAAGTTTTTATGTAATGTACCTAATTCCCAAAGACACTAGACTTATAGATCTTATGGTTTTTATTATGTGTAATCTTATGTAACAAATCATGAATTAATGTGTAATAAAGATAAGTGTTTTCCTAAAATATGATCTTGAGAACCATAATATTGAATCAAAATCTTGATTTTTACATTACATCATATTATTCCCTAATTTAATTTATTAATTACTAATATTACATTATTCTAAAGGCTATAATATATTTTTGGATAATTAAGTGTGTTATAAATATTTAACATAAGTTTCACATTAAAAATATATGTTTTAAATGAAATGTTAATTATGACTATGTATGTTTTGAATGGTGATTAATATGTATTAGCAAATTATTTTATGAATATTCATATATACACTACACTTTTTTACAAGGTTAATAATATTGTTTAATATATAATTATTTTTATCTATATTTATAACATTAATAAAGTCTGTAGTCTTATTGATTACTAGTATATGGTTTAGAGATATTGTTAGTATTTTTAGTGATTCATTCAGTTACAGTCTCTATATTTGGAAGGTCCGTATATAAAACTCTTTTCTAATTTATATTTTACTATATTTAGGGGTATTTTATCCATTATTTTTTTCATAGGAGGTTATTGTCTCATTCATAGATGTAATTGACATCAAAATCACTGAATCTGTATTAGGATGTCATGGGATGTAGTGCGTTTTAATACAGTGCAAGGATAACATGATATGTATTACGTTCAAGTATATTAAAGAAGATATGTAAAATAACATTATGACCCCATGTATTTTATTCCATGATTTATTTGAGTATTTTGGGCATAATGTTTTTATGTATTTCATGTCTCTGTGCATTTAGGAATTTATAAATTTAATCATTTCTCATGGTTATGAGTCAATAATTTTCGGGAGGGATGCATCTTGACCCCCATGTGTACCTTGTGTCTATGTGTGTGTGTGAATTATAATCACCTCTACCAAAATAAATATTATTACATTAAATTTTATTAATATTATAATTATTATTATGGAAAAAAATTCATAAATGGTGGAGAGTTACCAATTCTTCCCAATTGTGGGTGTCATGCATGATAGAAGGTGCAATATCTCATTCACACACCTTCTCATTCTTCTCAAACTATATCCTATATAGTATTCAAGGTTAGTTTTACTATCATTTTATCTTATTTTTCTTATATCCATTCACCTTTTCCAATTCATCAACATGTCTTTTATTCATTCAATATCATTATATATTATTATTTTTAGGATTTAACATGTTATTATGATACACTTAAAATATATAGGGACTTTTTTATCAGGTGATATAAAAACCTTTCCTTATCGACCATGCAGTTAGAGGTATTGGTGTAACACCCCAGAATGTTAAATTGTTAAATGACTAAATGATAGGAATCATGTCAACAAGGTGCACCTTCTTTTTCAGGAGCCTACCAGATTAGAACTCTAAAGTTAAGCATGCTTGGTCTAGAGTTGTGATCGTGATAAGTGACCTTATGGGATGTTTCTCAGGGTGTGTGTGATTGATAAAAAATCACACTCAAAAGGACTTGTGTTGGCCTCTGGGGACTGTTTTTAGTCAGATACCACGTTTGGGCATGTGGGTGGGCCCCAGGGTGGGGAACATGTGTCTGCAGGGAAATTGGTGGTACCTGTTGTGCCAGGATCTGACATCCATGTTAAGGTGGGGTGTATGTGCTGTCATCTGAACCCAATTGATACATTCGGTATCAGAGAAAGAATCCAACCTTAAGTGCAATGCACTACCTGGGTTAACATGTAGGGCCCACAACGAGGACATTGTACTCTAGAGGGGGGGGGGGGTGAATTTAACAACCCACAATGATAAAGGGTTAAATTAATAAATTATAGGACTCATTTAAACAAGGTGCACTTTCATGTTTGGGAGCATACCTGATTAGAACTCCATAGTTAAGCGTGCTTGGTCTAAAGTAGTGATTGGGATGGGTGACCATCTAGAAAGTTTCTTAGGGTGTGTGTGAGTAAGGAAAAATCACATTGAAAAGGATATGTGTTGGAATGTGGGGGATTTCATTAGTCAGATATACCATTTGGGCATGTGGGTGGGCCCCAAGGTGGGGACCCCATGTCTGTGGGGAAACTGGTGGTACCTAGAGGGCCACCCACATGCCCAAACGGGGGTGAGTTTAACATCCCAGAATGATAAAGGTTTAAATGAATAAATTATAGGACTCATGTCAACAAGGTGCACCTTTATTTTAGGGGGCCTACCTAATTAGAACTCCACAGTTAAGCATGTTTGGTATGGAGTAGTGACCAGGATGGGTGATCTTCTAGGAAGTTTCTTAGGGTTTGTGTGAGTAAGGACAAAGCACACTAAAAAGGATATGTGTTGGTTTGTGGGGGCTGTCGTTAGTCAAATGACTCGTTTGGGCATGTCGGTGGGCCCTAGGGTGGGGACCACATGTCTGTGGGGGAAGTGGTGGTACCTGGCTGGTCAGGACCCGATGACCATATTAAGGTGGAGTGTGTGTTCTATCACCGGGACCCAGTTGTTACAATTGGTTCCCTCTCCTAAATATTTGGTAATAACTCTCACTTCCAAGGATTTTTCATATCAGTTATTAAATTATTTATTTGGTTATAATTTATTATATATGGTTCTATAGGTCCTCTTGAGTGGTTTTAAATTTTCAATTACCTCTTGAAATTATTGATGTAGTAGTGGGGACTATCGTTAGTCAGATAACCCATTTAGGCATGTTATTGATCCCTAGGGTGGGGACCACATGTCTGTGGGGCAAGTGGTGGTACCTGGAAGGCTAGGACCCAATGGCCATGTTAAGGTGGGGTGTCTATGCTATCACTGGGACCTAGTTGTTACAATTGGTTCCCTCTCATAACTCTTCGGCAAGAACTCTCACTTCCAGGGATTTTGCATATCATTTATTACATTATTTATTTGGTTATAATTTATTATATATGG
The DNA here is from genome assembly GCA_963277665.1 of Viscum album. NCBI lineage: Eukaryota > Viridiplantae > Streptophyta > Magnoliopsida > Santalales > Viscaceae > Viscum > Viscum album. Next base: position 1,570,420,465 of record OY728150.1, on the reverse strand, counting down.
TTCTATAGTTCCTTTTGAGTAGTTTTGAATTTTTAATTACCTCTTGAAATTATTGAATTATATAAAAGTGGTATGTGTCTATATGTCAATCCCTTTACCTTATATATAACATATATTTTCTTATTTACAAATTTTTTTAGTTGAATATTGTATTTATGTTTAATGAATATTTTTATTAACTATTTAATTATAAATGTTTTTCCTTCAAGTTATCTAATGTTTATCAGAGTGGGTAACTTAAGAGGTGGGGATTTGGGTTCCCAATAAAAATTTCTATTACAAATAAAACCCCTTAATAAAAAAATAGGCCAATTAATCAAAATAACATATCGATATAAGTTATATCCTTTTAAAATATTTCTTAAAGTGTGATTAAGTGTCAGTTATTTTTTTAAATACCTTAAATTTTGAAGTCAATTTATAAAGACAAATACAAATATAAACACTAGTTAAGATTGACTATCAAATTAATGGTTTTGTTTATAGATAAAAATTATTATGGAATATAGTAGTAAAAAAAACAATGACACAACATAAACAAGTGGTTCGGTCTCAAGATGAGACTTAATCCTCTCCACTTTGAAATCACCTACTCCTAAGAAAATTATAATTATAATAAAACAAATTCATGACCTACTTCAAGTAAATAATCAACAACTACAAGTTTTCCAGGATAAATAGACTCATCCACAGTTATACATGGTAAGAAAGAATAACACAGGTGACACATGGACCTCTTCCCAAACATAGTGGGAATATAGATGTAAAGAAAAGAGTGAATAACAAGTATTCCCCACGAAGGTGTAGGAGATAGTGTGTATTGGATAATTGAGAAACAACAAACTACTCAAAGTAAAATATAAAGAAAAATAAAAAATATAAAAATCTCAGTCGGTTATTCTCAGAATGTTCAAAGTCCATTGATCAGTATTGGTGAGGAAATTACACTCAGTTCTATAAATTTTTAGTAGACAGAGGATCATAGCAAATATACTAGAATTTTTCAGTTGATCTCTATTAGCGTCACAATTAATCTATATATTGAATTATATCATTCTATGGAATTGATCTTCACATAAAATGAATAAATAATCTTATGAGGATTCACATATTCAATCATTATAAATTGTTTTATGTGTCTTATATATCAAGTAAAGAGAGAGATGTATCCTTCATGTATATATATAGTAGCATCATTTGTACAAGATCCATAATCCTCAGATTGGATTTTACTGTGTCTTTAAAACATGGTAAAATGATCTCAATAAAGAAATAACTGTTAAGTCTTTGACATTGAAGTCCTAGGAAGACAATGGTAACAACAAATAGTACTGACAGTGACTCAGAGTTTAGTGGTAATAGTGACTCAAGTATGGCGGTAGCTCCTCTGGGGGTAACTTCTATAGTTTTAAAAATCCTAGAGGTGACCACACTAGAGGTTGATTGCCTCATCAGTAGCTCCTCTAATGGTGTCTCTGCTGGTGGTGGCTCATGTTTGAAGATAACAAGTCTTGGTGGTGACTCTCGGCTAATGGTGACTTTCCATAGTACTTAGATGAATTATCATAAAAATAGTTTTATCAAATAAAATTCTATGAAACAAAATGTTAATCATTAGTACAAAAATAATCATGGTTAGTGATCATTAAAATAAGCGAGTGTCAAACATAATCTGCACAAGGAGGTTCCAACATTCTCCCCCTTTTTAATGATCACAAAACATGGAATTTTATAAATCTTGTACTAAATGAGTAATAATAAATTAAAAATATATTCTTAATATTCCAGAAGATATCTGAGTGATATAATAAATTTAGATAAAAAGTTATAAATTTATACATATGGTTTCACAAAATATTTATAATTTTTAGCCGCTATTACTATATGAAAATAAATTCCCATTTCATCTCCCCGTTTAGGATTATCAAAAAAGAAAAATAAGAACAGGATAATATAAACAAATAAAGTAGAAGAACACAATGATATTTCATTTATTAGGTTCTAAAAAGTTTTAGTACAAAAAAGATATTGAGTACAAATGTTAAACAAACAATCCCTCTCAAAATACTTCATCTAATAAGTTTCACTAGTTATCAGGTGGTGGTTTATCATGTTTGAATTTTCCTTTGACTTTCCATTTTTCTTTTCCTTTGTCTTTCTCTCCATACTAGGTTGAGATAGTAGAAGTTTAATTTGGGGAATGGTTTGTAATTGAAGGTATTGTGATAGTTAGAGGAAGTGGCTCTATCTTAATAACTAGCCCAAGGTGCCCAATTTCATCTGCTTGTGACAAACTCATTGGCTGAAACTATGGAGGAATAAGTCTATCTAACTTATTTATCATTGTTGGTTTGTACCAAACCATATCTATGGTTTTGGTTAAAAGAAATGTTGTCATATTAAATGCTTCTATGAAAATAAAAGTTATCTGATAAACATGGAGGAAGGGTTTCATCAGGTTGATAAAATCTATACGTATATTAACTCCCATTTCCATTGCATTAATGAAATCTGATTTCTCATCCATGAATCTATGAAGAGATAGTGTGAGAAAATTTAATTGACTCACAAGTTCTTTGAATAACCTTGTCACTGGTCTCAATCTCAAATTCTCTATTAGAAATTTGAAATTATCTGATATATCATTCTTTGTATAAATTATAGACATATAGTACTTTATGGATTTCAAAATTATATCCTTGTCACCCTTGGGATCAATAGAATATTGTCAAATCAACTAACAAATATGATCTCCAAGATGATGTATCTTCTGAATTTGTTCCTCATGATTGGTCACATCACCCATAATGTTACTGATCTCTTCTCTAATAATCAGTTGGAAAATATATCTATTAAAGTGCACTAGATTGAGGGGAGGTGTATTTGATGTAGAGGAATCAATAATCATGCTTTCCATCTTATGAGAAATGGAGTTCTCAAATTCTGAAAAAGAGGATATCATACCCTCTATTGAATTTTTCAAATTTTTTAGATATATTGAGAATATTCTATTCATTACATCTAATTATTGAATATGAAATTATAGTCTTGGTTGTATATGAAATATAACCAATTCAACCAAATTACAATTTCTTTCTTCACTAATTCGAGGAATTAGAGATGGATGAGAGTTTGATAATTGTGTGAATTCTAAAACTAAATTCCTTCTCAAGGATTTAAAGTAAAAATTCATATTCCTTTAGAAAGAATCTAAGTCATATTTGTTTACTTCATCCGGATGTAGAACAATTTGAACAGGACAAAAATTTCATTGTTCTTGAGGCACTTCAACTTCAGATGACATATCCATTTCCATGGGATTCAATGGCTGTAACTCTACATCTTCATCTATTTTATCCACTACGGATCCTTCTCCTCTGAAAAAAATTCATTCTCATCATATGAATCTCTATATGTCAACCTAATTCTAATAGAACATAGATACTTATCTCATTCTTCAAAATAACTAACTTAAGATCTAATATAAGGAATGATTGGTGAGTATCTAGGTACTAGATAGATTTGAACAACTTTTGGTACAGAAGGGTCATGTTCAGTAAGATTGGTCTTCATATTATCCACTGGTTCTAATTGGGCTAGTTTCTCTGACTAATCAACCAGATTATGAGTTTTATCCCCCTCACTTGTAGAATCCATACCTTCTGTAGTACCAATTGGGAGATTGAGCATCAAAGTATCCTTATACAACTTTTTTTCTCTGTTAGAACAATATTCCCTTGGCGATGAAGGATGCAGTTTTACTATCTCTTGGTGTTAGTATACAAGAGAATATTTATTCTTATTAATTCCCTGGTCATCATTAGTACCAAATTCAACATTTTTATAATCTCTATGATCAAGTCCATCATCATTTTCTCTATCATCTGGATCCTCATCACGATCATCATCATCTTTACTTGAACTTCCATATGATTTTTCAAGATCCATAGTGTAAAATTTTTCTTCCTTATAGGCCTTATCAATACTACCATTTTAATTACCATTCTGATCATCTGATGTTTTGGAGGAAAATAACTTAAATTTACCCTCTCTAAAAAAGTTAGTACCTTTATAATCATTTCCATCGAGAAGATATTTGTGGTTTGGAAGAAAAACTGATGGGATATTTGGTTTAATAGAAACTTTAGAAGGAGATTAGGAATCTATGAATCACTTCTTACTTCTACTAACAAAGCATCTTCTTCTTATTCCACTATAGGTTTCAATTATTCAATAGATGCATCATGTCATGCCCCGGATCCCGAATACCCGAAGCTGGTTCCATATAGAGGATCGAATTCAGTTCAGGCTCTGAGAAACCAGCTACCTTTGAAATGTTTCATATGCTAAAAGCTGTTACCTAAATTTTTTTAATCAAAAACGTATGGTGAGCATATGAATGCATAGTAAGGGATTTTAAAATAAACCAATATAACTTTTGAAAACATTCTTTAAAACGTTCTATAAAACATTTTTCTTAAGAGAAGCTTTAATACGTGCAACACATCATAATAATAAAATCACACAATTAAATCATGCTAACATAATTAAAAGGGCACATAATTCAATTACAATAATTCTTATTTAGAGTAATAATTATAAGACATTCAAAATAATCATGGAATATGAATACAAAAGTACTATTTTAGTATCTAAAGGTAATGCATGATCATAATTGCGCATTGAAAACCAATTTTTATCTTTTACTACATTGAAACATACACTTGCAATTAAAATCTATGAATATTTCATAAATAATATGTAATAACTTATACTTTTCTGAATTCTTATAATCATAAGATCTTAAACCCTGAATATTCTACTAGCCAAATATTCTTATGATTAATTAAAATTCATAGGCATAAAGAGGTAAGTGTATATACTGAACATTCTGAAATATTTTGTCAAGGCCTTGGCCAAGATGTCTAATGATTAAGGCCTCAACCAAAATCCATAAGCTCTTAAAAATATTCTACTAATAAAATATTTTTCTGGTTAACTAAATTACATATTCATAATGTGGAAAGTGCATATGCTGGACTGTGTTAAGGCCTCAGCCAAGACATCTAATGTTTAAGGGCTCGGCCAAAATCCATAACTCATAGTTGGGAAAGGCCATGACCATTCCCACTTCTAGTTGTCTCATGAGACCTACCGATGCATCAAGGGGCTGTAGCGGGCCCCACCCATCACACACTAAGTCCAATGCATTCCTCATATCTCTAAATCAAAGTGCACATACCACTTTAATTTATTAAATCATTTATCCCTTATCATTCCAAGTGAACATATTACTTGGTTTCTTATTTCACATTATTCAAGGTGTCTTATACCTCCTTGAATAGTTTAAATTCACATTTCATTTTATTCAAGGTGTCCCATACCACCTTGAACAATTAAATTCATAATTCCAGGAAAGGGATTAAATGTTTAAATTACAATCATTCACATTTATACATATATAGTGAATCCGACACAAGACTATGAACTATGTGGTCAAGTCATTAAATGGTATGTAAGTTAAGAGTACCTATTATGAGAACTAATAGACAAAAGAAATAAAAACTTGATCAAATATAATGATAAATAATAAAACCATATTAATCAATTACATAATGTAATTTCTTCTAGGTGCATAAGAAATAAAGAGGTAAACATAGAATTCCATGTGTGGTACTAAACTCACATTTCTCAAACATTTTTTATAAATAAGCTTTTGTTTAATACATTAAATTTTTAAACTTGAAAGTATAAAACTCAACCATAATCATTATCATTTAATATAAATAGTGGATAGTAACTCATACATGTGAATATGAAGTTTCAAGCAACCAATATTTATAATCATGAACTAAGCACAACAAAAGAAAAGAATTTGGAATAACTACACTTAGGGTTTCATGTTATGTAAAACATTCATTAAATGGGGTGTACATAAGAAGTGGTGTTTAGTCAAAGAAAAAAATATATGAAAACACATGTTTTGTACTTTCTTTACAAACCTTGGAAATTTATAAATACAATTTGGGATCAAAGATGGATTATATACACATGTATCAACATACCCGATTATACATTATGATTATACATAAGGATCTCATACTATGCTTATTTGACACTTGCAAGATTATAAAAAACATGAACTAAAAGTATAATGATGAAATGATTAAAACTTCATGTACATATTATAAATATATATTTAATAACATACATAATCAGGTATAAAATTTTTCTTACAAAAATGACTCCATGCATTTTATAGTTCTTCATTAATTTTAAAACTCAAAGTTTTTAGTAAAACATAATTCCGGACATACAGTTTTATGGAAAAACATAGGGATATGCAAATGAATATATATATATATATATATAAAAGGTATGTCGATGTGGCATGTAAATAAGATTTCAAGGGGTATATATGCTTTGGGTCTGCTAATTCTCTACAAACTTGAAAAAACCACGAAGCTCTATTTCAGGTAAATAGGGGTTCGAACTCAACCACAAGGTGATGGATATTTATATAACAAGTGAATATAGACATACAAATTAAAAATCAACAATCAAGACAAATATAAATCTGCTACCTTAGTTTGAGGAGGAAGAGGGGCACGGGGGAATGCTGGAAATCTCAGAGGACTTATTGAGGTCTGCTGGAAACTTGAGTGCAAAGGACCGAGAGGTTCTTGGGATGCCTCGGGAGTATTTTATAAACTAAACCTATACGAAGTATTTTAATGAAAGTTGTATGAAAACCGATTCCAAAATGGATTATAAAATACAAGGGGGAGAGGTCTATATGGAAACTGTGTGAGAGGAGGGACTAGCGGCTGTAAAAGGTGAAGAAAATGGTGCAATATATGGTGTAGGGTACTGGTGTAGGGCACGCCATGGGGAAGAAGACAACATAAAAGAGGAAGATTGGAAAAACTAATGAATGGTCAGGATTTGATCTGGGTTTGATCCAACAGTTTGGCTATATCCGCAGTTTCTAAAGGTGATGGACAACTCAGATTGATCTGTTGAAAGATCAGGTGGCTCATGATCATCACGAAATTTTAAAAACCTTTAATGGTCACAATTAGATCACGCCAGATTGAACATCCCATGAAAAACGTAGAGAAATTTGCAGTTGATGAGGGTCAAGCGTGGGGTCAAGATCGACGACCCAGATCGTGCGCTATGTGATCCAATGGCCCATATCTCATTTCGCCCGAAAAGATGCATCCCATATAGAAATGATGGGATGTTTTCACCCCCTTTATTAGCCTGAGCCTCTGAACGATGGTTCAAAAAACACAACACACACTTAGGGAGCTTTAAACACTGGCTCCCCCCTCCCCCGCAGGCCTCAGCCTACTTATGCCTTGTCGCGACCTCTTGATTGTGGTGGTGCGCTCAAGCACTCTTGATCCCATGCACCATTCGAGTAACCTAGGCCTGCGCTTGGGCTGGACTAGGCTTGGGATGAGGTCTAGGCTCAGCCACCTAGCATGAGCTGCGTCCCTTGGCCTGACCATAAAGGGCTAGCCTTAGCGGGCCCAAATTTTTATAAAAACTAACCTAAAAAATATGAACTGTTAAGGGAAAATAATACTATATACAAATTATCCTTTCAGACATGACTTTTATATAATATTAAAAAGGGTTAATGAAAACCTAATTATAAATATCTAATAATATTACCAAAATTATTTATAAACACTAAATATTTAACATTCACGGTTATAAATTGAAATTTGGTATACCCATATAAAATATTTTATACTAATATTATAGTAGTCAAAACTAAGTTAATAAAAATCATAGTTTTGTTAAAAGAAATTAAACATAGTTTAAAACACATTTTAAGAGATGAATATCATTACATTTTATTTTGAAATATTTGAAAAGTGTTTTGAATTCCTTAGTACATTTAAGAATCGTGTAATTGAAAATATTTCACCATAATTAGAAGTTATCTTATAATTTCCAATTCGTAAATTTTGTAAAACCAAGTTGTAATAATTTTTTTAGTTAATTCACTACAAGGCCAATGACTATAATTATAGCCATTGGAAATCAACAGTCACCCAAGGAAATGGTCAAGTCGTTTCCTTATATAAAAACATGCCTTAGGGTGTCCTAAAACTCAATACAAAGAAGAAGATGGTTCACATCATACCATTAGTGCTTAGTGTGGACGTAGTGGCTTTGGACATTTTTATATTCATTATGAATGATTATAAGGACCCATATTATTTTCTTGGTGTTTTTTTGTTTTAACTGGTCTCCCTGTAATTCTGATAGGGTTTTTAATAGGTATATTTGGGTACACATGTTTCTTATGATCTTGGTACATTGTAAACACTACAATGTTCTTATTTAAATAAAAATCCTTGTTTCCATTTGTGTGTTTTACTCGGTTGCATTATAATATAAATTAAAAACATATTATTACTTTCTCCTGAGAAATAAGTTTTGTTCATTTGTTATGAAATTAAAAAAAATTTAAACATAAACTTATCAATACACGAGGTTCGAGTTTTGGGGGGTTACACATCAGGGTACTCAGCTAACTATTCTGGCTTAATACCAAGACCCCTAAGGTCTTTAGGTCTTTTTGTATGATTGATAGGATTGAAATCATCATATAACTTGTCATTGTCTCTTACCTAACATTTTTTCCATGTATTTTGGCTTACTTTAACACTTTTCCAAATCCTTTTGGATGAGTAAAAACCACCAAAATTATCTTCAGATTCTTCTCCTTATTTGACATAACCCTTAGAATCCAGGATGGCTAAAATCATCTTGGGATATATGAGGGAGTGTGACCATGATCTCTTATTACACATCTCATACATATGAATCATTAAAAATCTGCACATACTAATTTTTTCCCTCTTTTAATTAAATAAAAGAAATAAACATCTTGATAACATATAGTATTGAAATATATATTTCTTGGACATAAAAAATGTTGGAAAAAATTTAATGAAAACTTATATTCACCATCAAGCTCTACATCAGTTATACTTATTTGGGTACTATCCACAGTCAACTATATGAGATATTATTTATAAATTTCACTTGGTATACTACCTTCAAAATCCTCATACACTCCTTTATGAGGGACTTTTAATCATTTTTCCCATTCCCTTGAAGAGAATGAAATATCTTCTCCATAAATGTGGCTATGAATATTGTCTACATTGTTTCTGAAAATAAAATTTTCATTCTGATAAAAATCATAGACTAAAGTTGGATAATAAACATAGTGATTCATGTTTAATCAGTTTGTCATTTTTTTCTATGAACTTTAATACTATTGTACAACTAGTTGAGAGCAATTTCACATTAGTCTCTTTTTCTGCTTTGATAACCCATTTTTATAGATGTGGGTTTCAAGAAACAACAACCAAAGTAATTGTAGATACCATTTGTTTTTGTAATTCCCTCATGTCATCCGGATTTGATTTTACTACATGTTTCACCTGAGCCATTTGGATCAATTGAAGGCTTCGATGGAATAAGAAAATAGGTGATCAATTCGAGATGAAGGGAAAAGGTTTATGGGTTTAATTTTTTTAGTAGAAGTGAATCCATACATATTTATCTAGATAGTTATGGAATATAGAGATTCTAAATAAATAACAATAAATTTTAAAAAAAATTTAATTGGTGAAAGAAAATTGTAATGGTAATAAAACAGTGGTAACATAAAAATGAACAGCGACTCATTCAATTTTGATTCGTCAATGGTGACTCATCGAAGACGAATCATCATTGGTGACTCATCAAAAGTGAATCATCAATAGTTACACATCAACGATGACTCATCAATGGAGACTCATCAATTGTGACTCATAAATGGTGACTCATAAATGGTGACTCATCAAGGGTGACTGATCAACAGTGACTTATCAATGGTGACTGATCAACGACGACTTATCAACAGTGTCTTATCAATGGTGACTAATAAATAGTAACTTATGAATGGTGACTTATCAATGGTGACTCATCAATGGTGACTTATCAATAATGACTTATCAATGATGACTCATCAACCAAAATTTATCATTCCTAATTCGTTTTACTGTAGTTTAATCTATCATAATTAAAAGGATTTGTGAATATATAATCTAGATGATGTTCAATTCCAATAAATTCTAAATTTTTATGACCATTTTGATAATTATATCTCAAAAAGTAATGTCTTACATCCTTTTTTTTATTCTAGAGTGAGATACAAGATTTTTGGAAATGTTTATCACACTTGTGTTATCACAACTTATAGGTACGTGTCTATATTTGTATTCAATGTCTTGTAAATTATGTTTCATCCACAAGATTTGTACACATCAACTACCTAAAACATTGCATTATTCTTCAGTAGTGAGTAGTGCAACAAAATTTTTCTTCTTACTACACCATGATACAAGATATTTTCCTAAAAGATAACATGTTCCTGATGTGATTTTTTTATCTAACTGGAAACCACAAAAATCAATATCTAAATAACTTATTAATTACAAAGCATGTCCTCTTAGATATAAAAATCCTAAATTGGTTGTATACTTGAGGTATTTAAAAATTATTTTGACAACTAATAAATGTGACTCTTTTAGATTTTCTTAAAAGTGAGCACACATACATACACTAAATATAATATCCCACCAACTAGGAGTTAAGTATAAAATAATTCCAATCATACCTCTATAACTAGTTTTATCTACTGATTTAAAAGCTTCATCAATATCTAGTTTACATGAGGTAATCATAGGAGTGTCACTATTGGGTACTTTCTAGGACAAAACGTTTTTAAGAGATCTTTAGTGTATTTAATTTGATTTAAGATAATTCTTTTTTTTTGAAAAATCTAAAATCAGATAAATAATTTGAGTTCACCCAATAAATTCATTTCAAATTCAATTATAATTTTTTTTGAAAAATCAATACATAGGTAATATTTAGTAGATCCAAAATAATATCATATATATATATTTTTACTATTAAAATATATTTTGAAATTATTTTTATGAAAGGATTTGGATAGACTATACCTTTTGAGAAATGTTTTGAAATATGAAAAGAGGTAAGAATATCATACCAAGCTCTAGGATCCTATTTTAAACCATATAAATCTTTTGTTAATTTAAAAATATGATTATGAACATCTGGATTTTGAAATCCCTATGTTTGTTCAACAAAAAAATCATCAATTAAATGTTGATTTAAGAATTCACTTTTAACATCCACTTGATATAGTTTTAAATCCAAATGTGATGCATAGGACAGCTGTATCCTAATGGATTAAAGTCTTCCTACATGTGAAAATTTTTCTTCATAATCAATAACTTCTTCTTAATTATAAACTTATGAAATAAGACTACATTTATTTCTTACTACAGTGCCATACTCATCAACCTTGTTTCTAAACACCCACTTAGTGACAATAGTTAAGGTGTCCTTAGATCTGTCAACAGGTTCCCAAACATTGTTTCTTTCAAATTCATTACGTTCTTCATACATATCTATTACCCATAATTCATCATTGATGGAATAATTAATGTTCTAATGTTCAAGTTGTGACAAGAAGGCTTAGTGATCAATTTGATTTCTAAGGGAATATCTAATTTGTGTACCTATTTCTAGGTTTCCTATAACTGTATCTAATGTTTGGATTCTATGAGTCCTAATGGGTTTTTGAGAATAAGGTCTGGTAGTCTCATGATCTTCTTCAGGTTCGAGTTCTGGTAGTTTACTGGTTGGATTATCTATTTGTTTATCAGAACTTTCATAAGGTTTATAATTAAGATTTATAGTTTAAAAATCATCCTCATGGTTACCTAAGATAGACTTAGGTTCATTGGGATATATTTAATAAAATTTTATGTGAAAATATTCTTCCATTATTCTGGATCTCTTATTAAACACTTTATAGGCTTTAATGTAAGTTGAATATCCAAGGAAAATCCATTCATCACTCTTGGAATCAAAATTTCCAAAATTATCCATTTTATTTAGAATAAAAACTTTTCAACCAAAAACTCCAAATTAATTAACCTTTGTGTTTCTATTATTCCACAAATCATAATTTTTTGAATGGAGGTATAATCAATACTCTGTTTATAGTATAACAGGTTGTATTAACAGCTTCCTCATAAAAGTTGACAAGTAGGTCATACTAATTTTTTATAGTTTGAGTTATCTCGTGAAGAGTCCTATTTCTTATTTCTATCACACCATTTTTTTGTGGTTTCCTTGGTGTAGAAAATATGTGATTATAACCATTTTGAGAAAAAAAGGATTCAAAGACTTGATTTTCAAATTCCTGACCATGGTAACTTATTAAGGATTTAATCCTAAGTCCACAAAGGTTTTCTACAGATTTGGAATATGTATGAAATTAAGAACAAGATTTACTTTTTTGAGCTATAAATAATACCCAAGTGTTTCTAGAGAAGTCATCTACAAGGAAAAAGACATAATGTCTTCCATTTAGACTAGAATCTCGCAAAGGTCCAAATAGGACCATATGAATTAACTCTATAGGCTGAGAGGTTGAAACTTCATTATTATATTTAAAAGAAATCTTATGTAGTTTTTCTTTTTGTCAGGGATCACAAACTCTGTCATTTGAGAATTCAATATATGTTAGGTCTCTAAATAACCCTTTACTATTTAGATTTCTAAGTGAATGAATATTGCAATGGCCTAGTGTCCTACGCCCAATCAAATATTCCTTGGGAAATTCAATTAAGAAATAAATATTTTTATAAGATAAATAATTTAAACCAATAGAATAAATATTATCAGTTATAAATAAATAAAAATTAAATAATTTTGTCATAAAAAATATGATAGACATTGATTTCAAATTTTACATAAAATACACCATCACATAATTAAGATATGATAAGAAGATTATACTTCAAACCATCTACATATTAATATTTGTAAATTAATACTAAATTTGAATTACTATTTTTTTTGAGGCTGATGATTTTCCCTTTTTCATTGTCACCAAAATTGGAATGGAAACCATCAACTTTAATCAAATTCTTGATGTTTGAATACACACCATACATATGTCTAGAACAAACACTATCAAGATACCATGGGCTTTGTTTTTATGTTTTCAAATAGGTTTCCTACAATATAAAATTTATAACAAAAATGATTTTGGTACCCAAATAATATTGGGTCCAGTTATATTGGTAATAAGAAATTTTGGTTCCCATAATTTTTGAATGTGTTTCTTATAAATAAATTATATGTTTCTAGAAATAAATAATTTATTAGGACCAGTTGTGTATGTATTGGATGTATATGAATTTTTAGAATTGGTACCTGATGTAAATATGTTTTTTTAATTTCTCTTTGTTCGGGTTAGTAACCTATGAGAGTTATATACTTGGGAGAAAAATTCTTTCTTATTATTTAAGTTAATGTTTTATTACCATCAGTAAACCCTTAAATATCTTTCTATAATTGTTCATTTGATAATTTTATCACTTTTTTCTCTTTCAAAAGTTGGTCATTTTTCTCTTTTTTAATAGTAAGGTTGGTTTTACATTTTACTATTAAATCAAGTTGACTTTTAAGAGACTTATATTTTACTTTTAGCTAAGGAAAATTGTCTCCTAGAAATTTATAGTAATTTAACAAATCATTATTGGTCATGTGTTCGTCATTTTCATCATTTTCTTAATTTTTTGAACTGTTTGAAATATTAGTAGAAGGAGGAAGAATATTTCCTATCTCTATTGTTATTTCTACAAATAAAAAATTTTCCCTATCAAACATATCTTCTTGATTTGTATCTAAATCACTTGATCTATCTTCAGAGGCACTCCATGTTGCTTTGATAGATCTATGTATCTTCTATTGATATCCTCATACTTATTTTTTCCAATTTTGGATAGTCATATTTAATGTTTCCTTTCCTTTTACATTAATAATAGTTTATTTCATTTTGAGTTTCATCCTTTTTCCAATCCTTTTACCACTTTCCGTTGTTATCATAATTTCAACTAAAATTGGGTTTTAAAGGTTTTTTCCTATATAATTTCTTGAAACTTCTGGACATGTCGGTCATATCTTCATCATTTTCATCAGAAGATTCATTTTCAATTGTATGTTTAGTTTGTACCTTTTCTCTTGGTATTTATATATTAGATTTGAAGGCTATTGATTTTTTTTTTGTTTCATATTCATCGATTTGTTTGTTGAATTTATAATATTATTCATACATCATCATCTTTCCTATCAATTCCTTGATAGGTAGTTTACTCACACCACACAATTATCTATTTGATGCATATTTTCCTCTCCATCCTTCTCGTATGCATATGATCAATCTCATTACTTGATCATTATATGTCAATTCTTTTCCAAGTGAGTGCATTGTATTTACTATTTCATTGAACCTAAGATATATATCAGAAATAGGATCATCAGATTTCATTTTAAAATTATCTTACTTGACTTTGTATGTATTCAATCTCATTTATCTGACATTTGATGTTCTTTTAAGTGAAAAAGATAAGGTATCCTATATTTCAAAAGCATATTTGCAAGTAGATATTTTATTAAATTCATCATCACCCAAGGAATAGAATAAAGCATTCATATTATTAAAATTATTACTATAATAAGCTTTTGTATCATGGCTTCATGTAATTATTACAGTTTTTGGTATTTCATATTGATCTTCTATTATAGTTCAATTGTCAAAACCTATACTTTTTAAATTTATTTTTATTTTTATTTTCTATTTTTCATGATTTTTACCATTAAAATAAGGAGGTATTTTGGTCATAGATCCTTCTTGTATATTATCTATAAAGAATTAAAATTTAGAATGAATAGAAATTTGAGAACTTTTAGAATGCAACTAAAATCACATTTGAAAAAGTTAATTTTCATGATCCTATGATACCAAATGTGAGTTGGAGTGAGTAACGCAACATGGGGTGAATTCAGTTCCCAATAAAAATTTCTATTATAAATAAAAAAACCTTAAAAAACAAATAATCCAATTAATCAAAATAGTATATCCATATAAGTTGTGTCCTTTTAAAATATTTCTTAAAGAGTGATTAAGTCTTAGTTAAAATATTGTTTATAAATACCTTAACTTTTGATATCAATTTACTTAGAAAAATAAAAATATAAACACTAGATAAGATTAATTATCAAAGTAATATTTTTTTATAGGTAAAAAGGAATCTTGAATATAGCAATAAAAAAACAATGACACATCAGAATAAAGAGGTTTGGTCTCAAGATAATACTTAATCTCCTCTACTTGGAAATCACCTTATATCAAGAATATTATAATTATAATAAAATAAATACACAACCTAGATTAGGTAAATACTAAATAACTATAAGTTTTCCAGAATAAAGAGCCTCATCCATAGTTATACGTGGGAATAAAGAATAACATTGGTCACACAAGGTCCTCTTCCAGAAACATAGTAAGAAAACATATGTAAATAAAAGAGAGAAAAACATGTATTATCTTGGAAGTTGTAGGAGATAGTTTGTGATGGATAACAGAGTAACAACACAATTTTCAAATTAAAATAGAAATAACAATATAGAATTTAAATAATCTTAGTCTGTTATGTTCAGAATGTTTATAGTCCTCTTATCAGTATTGTGGGGGAATTGAACTTCATTATAGAAATTTATAGCATACAGAGGATAGTAGAAAATATAAAATAATGTTTTAGTTTATCTTTGATATCATCTCAATCAATCTTTGTAATGTATTAGTTCTTCTATGTCTTTGATCTTCACATAATATGAATCAGTAAGCTCATGAGGATTCATAGATTCACTCTTTATAAAATGTTGTATGTGTTGTATATATTAAGTTTATAGAGATAGGTATCCTTCAAAAATATATAAAGAAACATAAATTGGAGAAGATCCATAATCCTCAGATTACATTTTATTATGTCTTCAAGACTTGGTCAAATGAATACCATAAACAAATAGTTGTTGATCCATTCGCGTAGAATTCCGTAGATACCAATGGTAACAATAGGATGCTGGTGAAGGTGACTTAGAGTCTGGTGGTAAAGTTGATTCATGTCAAGCGATAACTCATAAAATAATAACTCCTCTAGTGGTAACCACCCTAGTGGTGACTCACCTCAATGGTATCTCCTATAACGATGATTCTGTTAGCGGTGGCTTTTATCTGATAGTAACAAGTCTTGGTGGTGACTTCAGACTAATGGAGACTCACTATATTACTTATTAGAATTATCATAAAAATAGTCTTACCAAATAAAATGATACCAAAAAACATTTTAATCATTTCTACTAAAAGAATCAGGTCTTCTGATCATTAAAATAAGAGAGTGTAAAAAATACTTCACACAAGGAGGTTCCAATAGATAATTGAGGGTGTTTTCATATATTTTAGATGATATCTCTAAACTAGTTTGATATATAGTTTTAGGAATTAGTTTCATGGACTGTTTGATACTAATTTTATAATTTTTGAATATTCATGGTGTTAAAGACTAAAATGTTTTAAAATATAATTGATAATTAATATTGTTCCCCTAAACACAATTTTTATAGTAGAACACATTTTTTTCATATATTATTTTTTGATTAATGTCCCATTTTAAATTTTAAATTTAGATCAAAATGGTGTTCTTCCATGAATATATTTTACTAATAATGAAATATAGTCTAGTAAAAACATCATGGGATCCTTTAGGGTATATATATTGGATCCTAGTATTATGATAATGTGAAATGGATCTCTCATATTTATTTCTTCAGTGACATGGAGCTCCCCTAATTATTTCCCTTGGGACATGGTGTTCCCCTGGTTGGTAATTTAGGACCAAGAACTCCCCTTATTTTCTCATTATGTGGATAATGATCAAGTATATTAATTTAGATATAGCATTCAAAATTAAATAATAGGTCTTAGGGTTTCTTGAACATAGGTACCAATTTTATATACCATGATACATAATTAATTATTTTATAAATGAAAAAAATTCATTATTTATTTTCATTCTATAATTTTTGGAGTTCGTTAAATATATATACCTTGTTTTTTATTAAATGAACGTTTTATATTAATACATCAATAAAATGTTTTGAATTTTTTTTCAAGAATTTCTTTTATATATATTTTATAATATATCATTTTATAATACATTTTTTTCTGTGTTTTCATGGGAAAAAAATGAGAAACTATTGGGATGGTTATTCTCACACCATACATACACCCTTAAATGTGTATAGATTTTATCTTCTAAATTTTTTCCTAGGTGCAGTTAGAATAGATTTATATTATCTGGATTGAACCACTTTTTTTGGTGTAAATAAATCAATGTGTTGTTATGTGAATTATTCAGGTATCATCACAGGTTATCAAAATAGCTCTTACGTATCTTTTTTTTAAAAAAATTGAGAGAACTTATTATGTTGTATGTAATTCACTACACATTTATTTTTTTAATATATATTAATTTACAATTCATGTCATTAATTTATCACGAATTTAATATCTAATAATACAATTCCTAAATTTTTAGAGTTGTTTTACTTGATAGTTATTTTCAAACTAGGATTATCCAGAAAGAACCTTAAACATTTTCTTGAACAAGATCGTGCACTAGGGTGGGGTGCATCAGGATTATTACTAATGAAATAGTAACAGTGAAATATAAGAAAGTTAAAAGAGGGGTAGGTTTGGTCTCATATTCAAAACATTAGAATTAAACCATAAATAGGATTTATTAATAACTTTATAGTTGAAATTCAAGATTATATGGGACATTGAGATTGATTAGATCATATAAATCCTTTATTAGGTTGACTTTTCATTTTATATCTATCACATGGTGTAAAAAATAACTATATTCATAGAATATTATTTTATTTCAAAATTTTATTTATCATGCATTAATTATTATAATTAATTGAATGGAATAAGTAATCATTCTGTATATATGAAACAGTTATCTATAGTAATCTAATATATTTTATTTTAACCTACGTATTGTGGAAAAATATTTGGTTTACAAAACTTTTTGGTGGTGGATTTGTAGTGATTTATTGATTTATAAGTTCAATTTTATTGATCGGAAATTCCATGTTCTTATAATGAAAATATTTAAAAATAGTGTTATGGGAAATTAAAATGATGTATGTTTATCAGTTTAATGAAACATTTTCCAATGTTTCAACTTTAAAAAAATAGTATATTCTGGTTTTTCGTGTTTTCTATTTATAAATGCTTCAATATTCACATTCACTAAATGATTCCAATTGAACATAATAACTTAGAAATATGTTTGAGTATCGTTGGTCTATTTTATAATAAATTCCAAATTAAAAATTTTATATAGTTTATGTTACTATTTATAAATTTTTTTTTGATTGAATTAAATGTGGCTTTCATGCCATAATAAAGAATTTATATTCCTATACAAAAAATTCATACATAAATTGTAATTGTCTAAGGGATACCATTTTATTTTTTACATAATAATCCTTCATTCAGAATAATTTTATTTGGATTTTTTTGATTATATAGGATATTTTATTTTGTAAATTCATTTATTACAGGTAGGATATGATAAAATGGTATAGAGCATAAATAAGTATAAAAATTCATTGAAATTATCAAACAACCATAGGTAAATAGTGATTTATATGTCAAAATATTAGTAAAAAGTTGTAATGTAACATTATATTTTATTGGACCTAATGTATAATAATTAGCAATAATATAATCTTGAATAAATATGATTATAGTTTTAGCTAATGGAATCTTCACAGATTTAAATTTTAATTCATACATTTTATAGTAATTATATATTTTGTTTAATTTCATTTTGATTAAATAAATATTGGAATATAAGTATATGTAAATTTGGCGTCTAGAGGATATAATTATGTGACCATATTTATTTTTATCATTATTATGACTTTTCGGAATTTATTATTGTAACAACCCTGATATTTTTTATAATATTTAATTTTTTTGGGTCCATGATTATGGATTTATATATTTACATTAAATATTTATATACGTAAAAATCATGTATCAAAATATGTAAGTTTATCAATAATATTCCAATTATAAGTAAAAACTATGAACTAAGATAAATAATGAATTAATCAATTAAATCACAATATTACATGACAGGTAAATGAAATATAAATAAAAAAATATGAATGGAATTATACTACATGAAAATAATAATTCAAATAGAAGAAAATCATCATCATTCAGATATGCAATGAGATCAGTCATAAAATAATAACTATAGAATTGAAGTAGAATTTTGGAAATATGATTTTTAGTTTTTAATGGAAATTGAATGAATGTTTTTATAAAATTATGTAAGGATATATAAGAAAAATATAACCATTGATGGTAGCCATTAAATATCAATATATGTGTCCATTAGTTTTATCCATCGTGTGTCCCTATAAATATTATATATCATATGATTAGGTAAATTTTTGAATATTAATTATGTATGTACAATCAAATGGATACTCATTTGATTTTAGAAAAAATGTGACTATGTCTATATCATGAATTATGTTAAAGGTGATGTATATTTATAGTAAATATTTTTAATAAATGGATATTTTACATAATTTAATAGGATTCATATTTAATATTATAATATTAATGGTTTCCTTTTATAATATTAATGATGCTATGGACCAGCTTAGGAATCGTGTTCAAAGTGTGGGATTTTGGAGAAACCCAGAGTGGGAATCGGCTACTGGATAAGAGGGATCCATTTTGGGGTATGGTGATGATTATGGTTATTATAATGTTTAACTCTGTGTTGATCGGTGTTCCTTCTAGTTTTGTTTTTCTTTGGCATTGTATGTTGGGTACCAGACACCCCTAAGCCGACTATTATAAAACGAAACAAAATGATTTGCAGTCATTCCAATAAACATCCCATCATGACCCACCTATTTTTCTATATATTGAACATAAAATCTTCTTCACCCTTCCAGAAGTGATTCTTATAGCACATTATAGAATAGAATCATTATCCCATTAATGGTAAAATAATGAAATATTGTTTCCCACTATTCATCAACATCTTTCATCATTAAATAATAGATTAATTATTTTGGTGCATTACTTATTGGAACTATACCATATTATTCCATGAAAGAATTAACTCATTACTAAATTGTAATAGATCATTGTGAAATGAATTGCGATTTTTTTGTTCTTAAATGGTTATTTTGTATTTAATATTACATTATATGTGTTATGTTAATCTTAAATTATATGATAATTTTATCCCAACATATATTGAATCTGATATAAACCACTTCTCAGTAGAGTTCTTCAATCATGACAAAATATTTATAATTTATTTGGTTCATTTTTAATCTAATGTCGGATACACCCATGAGTATTTAATCATACCTTGGAATTGATTTAATCTAAAGAGGATTTATAAGAACAAAATTTCTTTTAGAAATCATTTAATTTTTCTCCTACTCAATATATTTGACATATATTTATTTTAATCTTATTCATGATCTCATATCATCTAGTTAATCCTATATAATCCCATTCCAGACCATCCTATTATATGCAAGTATTTTTTGACCAAACTTTTCATATGAAAGTTTTTAAATACCATGTTTTAACATATTAAGAGGCCAATCTGATTTGGTAATTCAAAAATATATTTAATTCTATCTATTTTATTACTTTATATCCTTTCCACTTTATGTTTGTTCTTTCATAACCAATGATTTTCACATTTTAATATCATGTAAATATCCTCTTCATTATTTTATCATTAATTCTTCCATAAATATATATATGTATATATAGGAATTGTTCCACATATTTTTATTTAAGTTATTAACATCGAATGTGGGGAAAAGATAAAATAAATATTTATATAATTATATAAAAAGTATAAGAATCAATGTTTTATATATGATATATACATCTGAAATATTCAAAATAAAATTATATGGGGTATATATATGATACAAAAAATGTTTTGTTGAGAAAAATATAGAAACCATCATTAAATATCCATGTGTTAGAGGATTCAAAATGGAATTTAATTCATTAGGACCATGACTGATCAAATAGAAAGTTATTATTAATAGAGAATCAATAGTCAATCTTCTGATATATAAAATGGGTTAATAGTTTTCCAATTATAAATAATGTGTGACATGTGACTTCGAAACACAATCTACTAGACTGAGATAATCATTTCATTTTAAAAACTATAATTTCCAACTAATTATATTTGGAAAAAATAAGGTCAAAAATTTAGTATTAAAATAAAGGGGGTGAAAATGAAGTTAAAATGTTTGAGGAATGGAAAAAATGAAAGAAGAATGAATCTTAAGAACATGTTCATGGGAAAGAGAAATGAAAAATATCCAATGATGATAAAACACAATGCATTTTGAATTCCTTAATCAGATAGATGGGTTTTCAATTATCTTTTGACACAAAATTCCTCAAAAAATAAGGTTTTCATATAATTAAAATATCCCATTAATCCCCCAAAACCATACATATTTAAACAAAATTTTTTTTTATGTTTTATAATACACTAACACAAAAAAATTAAAGTGTTATACAAATACAAATCATGTTTTCTTAGGAAATTTTAATGTTTGTGTCGAATTTGTTAGATTTACCGTAACAATGCACCATCCACAAACTATTCACTAACATGTTCATTACTCACATGAATATTTTCTATATTTCATGTTTGTGTTTCATGGTCCATTAACATTTAATCAAACCATACAACTGATAAAATCTCGAAATCCCCCTTTTTTAATATAAATTAATAAATAACATATTAATTTCTATTAAAAGAAAGGGTTTTTTGATGTGTGAATTAAATTAATATTTCTTGGATGATTTTTTATTTTTTTCATTTCAAATGGAATGGTTACATGAATTCATTTTAGATTATTTGTACATTTTTTTAAAAATGTTAATTTTATAATTATATTTTGTGTTTTTTTCATTTCTAAAATTATTATATGAAAAAAATTTATTTAAATATAATTTATATAGATTGGGAGTTTTATAAAAGGGTTAATTGAGAATGAAATTTTTTTATTAGTTCTTTTTTGTGGAAAATGTTTTTATAGATGTTTAGAAATTAACAGTTAGAAATAAAACCATTTAATGACTTCTAGATAGTTTACAACATTTTTATAGAGATATTTTTAATATATTGATTGTATAAATGGTTAATTTTTCATTAAAATTTAAATTTACATTAAGTTCAAATGGGAAATTTTATTTTGAATTTATTTTAATAAAAACCCTGGAATATATTCCACTTATATGAAATGATTTCAAATATCATATCATAAATGAATATTATTGGAAATTTTTAAAATCTAATTTGTCTTTATATATATATTGGATTGAACATTATAGTATATTAAAAATGATTTTAACAATACAAGATTTTTTAGTTTTTTATCTAGAAATGTATTTTAATATTTAAACCATTATTTGGATAAGAATATATTATTATAAGATCCCCAACCTTTCTGAAGATACATCATATTTGTTCTTAGGTATTATTTTACCCTTGTTTTGATCTGTTCTTAGCTGGGTTTTACATTGGGGTTTCTTTGGGTGAATGTGGAGAAATTTGGAAGCCCATAGGGTTATGCATGGTTGAAGCATGGTTTGGAAAAACAATGTTATTGTTTTTTTTCATGAAACCATGCACCCCTTTTTAGAGCCATAATTGGTGGAACACAGTTTAATAAAACCCTAAATCTACCCTCCCCAAACTATGCACCATCGGATAGAGGAGGTTTTCTTGGGTTTTACATGGTTTATCAAAATGTTCACCAACCTATTAGTAACCGTGAACCCCCTCCCCATGCAAAACTGAATGGTTAAGGTGCACAGTTTTGACAACCATGTTCCCTTCCAAGGAAACAATGCATGAAGGATTTTAAACACCCAAAAAATAAATTAAAAATTCCAGGACCCCTAGTTTTTATTTTAATTCTCCCCCACTTGACCTAATATGGTTTACTTTTTTGTAGGCTCTCAGTAGGATTTCAAGGCTCCTTGAACCCATTTCTTGGAGAATCAATGACCTTGTTAAAGGATCAGCTCCTCTTTGGTAAGTGTTTTATTCCTAATATGGTTTCACTTCTATCCCATATCTCCTTCTCTATATAGAGGACTTATTTTTCCTCTACTATCAATGGTTTATATATAGGTTTTTATGTACCTCAGTTTGTTGGATCTTTATCCTAGGTTTTGATCATAGGTCTCTACTTCTGTTCTGATATTAAAAATTACACATCAAATTGGGGATTTTGTTTGGATAATTCTCATCAATGATCTTGTTTTAGGTGGTCTAACTTTCAATTCTAGTAGTCTTGATTAATATTATATATATATAATTATTTAATTGAAATTTCCATGTTGGGAAATTTCTTTTTTATTTTAAATTTAATTAATTAATTTATTTTACACATGTGATTATGAATTTTTTTGAATAACATATTTTGATTCATACTAATAAATGAGATAATGAATTTGGTTGAATAATGGGTTATGGAAAATGGTTGATAAATGGGTTATTAATGTGAAACCATGATATGTAAAAATTTTAAATGATCTAAGCCTTGAGTTAGTGGAGAGTGATTTATTCTCCAAATACCCACTGGGTACTAGACTATTACTCTAAGACTATGAGTTATATAGATTGATATTATTTTGAACACTAAGTTGTGGGATATGTATTTTTACACCAAATACCCATGGAGGTAAATAATAGGTTTATAGACCCCCAATTTATTTATTTGAAATTGGAAATTAAATTTATAACAAAATTCCCAGAAATAATGAAATGTGATATCCCTTTATTGGTTGGTTTAAACTTTGGCATGGGCAGAAGCAGATGTAATTGGTTTGGATGTCATCATGAACCCAAGGGACAATGTGGTTAATTAAAGAATATTAAATTTAGAGACTATTTACTTTATAATTTGTACTCTATTATTTATACAACTTCATACATTGATATTGACTGGATATTTCTTAAGACTCCATTGGTGGTGGCCAATTAAGTTGTACTCACAACCTAATTAGGCCACCTAATCAGTATCTGAATAGACTTCATGTTTGTAATAAATTCTAAAGTAATTATCCCTGTGTTAGATGATTGATTTGGGATTTAGGGTGGATCATGGATGCTGGAACTGGATATGATGTTAAGATCCATTTGAATGTTGTCGTAGTATCTTTATTTTGGGTTTGAATTTGAAACCTTAGACATATATGGAAAAAAACACACTACTTTGGGTAATGGTCATCTATTACTATTATGGATTCATCATGTGATGTTGGATGATTATCAATTATTGAATTATCTTGGATGTTTTTTATTATGTTTATGTTAAAAAAAAAATTTACACTATTTTTCTGTATTGACAGTGAGGGTATAGTCTCCCTATGTTACATATCTGACCCACGCTAATTTTCAGTAGCCTCTCGCATATGGGGAGGCGCACCTAAGGTCATGTGGCTAAATAGCTTAGTGCACTAGCATTTGGAGTGTAGTTCTAGATATTATAGAGTGTTATATGGGGTGTTTTCATTTCTTTTTAGATGTATTAGTATTTCTAAATGGTATATCTAAGACTAGGATGAGTTGGGCCTTCGTCATGAGATCATGCATGGTAGTAGATAACCCATGTTTGTGGAAAAACCAAAGTACCCTGGGTGAGATTGTTGTTTGTGATGTTTTATATTATTTTTTAATGTTATTTAACCTAGGGTGATTCACTTGTTGTGTGATTTTATTTTATTTTATGATATTTCAATAATTGAACGGTGTGGCATAAGAGTTTAGTATAAATGCATTACTCTTGGCACTCAAGATTCAATGTGACATGCATCATTTTAGGCACGTTAGGAAAAGAATGTTTTGGGTGAATTGTTAAATGAAAAATGATTTTGTTTACTCATTTAATTTAAAATAAATGTTCCCTACGTATATATTTAAAAGGTTAAAATGTTTCTAAAAGTGGTAATTTGAAATGGATTAAATGAGTGTATAATTATAAATGTATGTATAAAAGTGTTTTACCCAATGTTAGACATTAAGAATGTAAATAATGGTTAGGGTTAGTGATGGTACCACAGTTTTGACTTTGTGGCGGGGTATGGGGGATAACTTACAATATCCATAGATAAATTCTGATTGTGTACATGTGATGGTGATGTGTTATGTTTCCTAAGACTTGTGTTTGGTTATATAGATATATTCCTCCATGATGATGATTTTTTATAGGATTTATAGAGGAAATGGATGGACATGTTACATCTAAAGTGGAACCTAAGGCCCCTATAGTTCTAGGTGAATGGTTGGGATATGAATTACATGAGAACTTTGATCACTTTATGTATTATTTGTAATGTGACCTAGGGTGGGATATGTGGAAAATGTCTAACCTGACATGTGAGTTTTGTTTTTAGCACCCTTGGAACTTCAATGAAGAGGGTGGTCTTGATGTATTTGAGTTATGGATTCAGTCTATCTGGATTGTCCTTAATCATTAAGAAAATCCTAATGATAATGGCATCAATTTGGAGTCATATATGTTTTGTGTATCAGTGAAGAGTTTGTGGGAAATTGAGACACGATATGAGATATAGGTGAAAATGGTATAGAATGGATTTTGGGAGAAATTACTGGAACACATATACCCGGGGACTCTTAGGTAGGAGAGGGTAGCTGAGTTTATGAGGTTGACCTAGTAGAGTTTGTACATTATGTTTTGAGTAGGTCACTTCACCGATTTTAAATTCTTTGTCTTAGAATTGGAAGGATATAAGGCTACTATGGAAAAACATTTTTAAGATGGGATTAAATTTTAGATTAAGTATCAGGTTAGAATCTTTCATATGAAATTTTTTTCTACAGTGGTGAATCATTATCTCCATTTTTATGGAATGCTAAAGGAGGATTCCAGTGTAATGAAAGTGGTTTCTTATAGATGACCAAGAGGTACTCCTTTTGATTTATGGATGAATCACTATAATAATTCCAATTAGGTATATGGAAAATAGAGTTTCTAGGGATAAGGATAAGTTACGTAGAGTAGTAACTGAGTTTATTTACACCTATATGGTAGGCTAGGTAACATTCAAAGCCAGTGTCCCCAACCACCAGTGGAGTATTGAGCTTTTGTTATGATAATTCACTTATTTAGGTTTTGAAAAAACCTTCCACTGGTGGATAATAATTGAGGAGAAAGTCTTAATCATAGTACTAGATAAAGGTATTCTACCCCATATCAATTTGGAAGATAGATTACTTCTTTTCATAGAGGTTGAGGCATCTGATGTGTTACTATGGGGAAAGAGAACCTATATCAGTATAGTGGATAAGTTCATGGGACTCAGACTATAGCATAGATGGGAGGGGTTAGATTGTTTCGGTCAGTTCAAATTGCACTTATGGATATTTAGATAGATCCATCAATAGTCAGTTTTATTATTCTTGTATATTCTACCCTTGAAAGTTCTTTATTTGATACTATAGCCTCTAATTCCTTCATATCTACTCAAATTATGAATAGTTTAAGCCTAATAGTGGATTTTTTGAGTGGGGTTTTGATGATTGACGCATAGTTGGAAGTACATTTTAGGGACATCTATTTATATAAGGGGTGTTATCTTTAGGTTGGGGAGTATCATTTCCTTTGGGATCTTCATAGACATTACATGTTTTCTTTTTTACTTTATTATGGGTATGGACTAGTTATTACCATACTAAGACCAAATAGATTGTTATCACATGAGGGTGACCTCTATGACTCTTAAGGATGAAATTTATGGTCATCGTGGGCAATGGGATATCTAGAAACATCATTCAAATCCAGTTCATCATCACCTAGGAGAGCTCATAGACAATGTCGCAAGTATTTTTCTATATGAAGGGGGTGTGAAACATGATATCATTCCACCCATAGTGGACTAGACCATAAATTAGTTTAATGAAGATATACTAGGTCTTCCACCGAAGAGGGGTGTTGAGTTTATAGTTGAGCTCATTCCTGGATCTAAAAAATTCTCAATTACACCTCACATGATGAAAATAAGAGAGCTTCCAGACCGTAATACATAGTAGGAATAGTTAATGGATAAGGGATTTTTCCATCCAAGTTAGTCATCTTGGGGTTCTCTAGTTTTTTTCTAATATGGATGAAGGGGCTTTGCATTCATGTGTTGATTATTGGAAGTTAAATAGGAATATATCGAGGAACTAGTATCATCTTCTTCGTATCAAAGATCTATTTTACCATTTGAGAGGATATTATGTGTTATCCAATATCAAATTGAGATCAAGTTATCGTTGGTTGAGAGTGAGACCTTCTAATAAAATATAAAATTATTTTAAAAAAAATTAATTGCTTATACTAGTTCTTCATGATTTTGTTAATACTGATGAATGATCCATATATGTTTATGGCCTTAATGAACTAAATATTTCACCCATAAAAGGATTAATTTTTTGGTGTCTTGTGTATTGCATCATGGTTTACTACAATATTCATGAAGATCATGCCCAACATCTTGGAATCTTCTTGATTACATTGAGGTATCTTAGGCTATACATCAAGATATATAAGTATCAACTTTCTTTTAGTAGGTTACATTTCATGGGTCACGTAATCTCTTAGGAAGGTGCATTAGTAAAACTTTAGAAATGTTTTCAGTGTTTTCTAGGAATAATTCTAGGAATTTTTTTGATATCTGATGATTTTTGGGGTTAGTGGGTTATTATAGGAGGTTTACCCAAGACTTTTCCCCTTTGGAAGCACCACTTTCATGATTTACCAAGACGGGGATCATGTTTTAATAGTATGGATCATGTGATACTAATTTCCAAGACTTAAATAATCGTTTGACTACCACAATTATTTTGATCCAACCCAAGATATTTGAGGAGTACACCATGATTTTTGATGAGTGATGGATCAGACTTGGAGCAATGTTATTATAGGGAGATCATGTCATGATGTATGGGTTATGGAAACCAAGGCCACATTAATGAAATTACCATACGCATGATCTTGTGTTGTTAGGGGTTTTTTATTACGTAAAGTGTTGATAGTATTACCTATAAGTTGAAAATTGAACTATGTATACTTACCACAAGAACATAAAGAACATATTATCATAGTATGATTTGAACCTATTGTAGAAGAGATGATTATATTATATCATATTGTTTGATTTTTATTTAGTCTATAAATTGGGGAAGGGTAACATTATTGCTAATGGTTTGAGTTGGAATACAGAGACCCAGGTAGTTCAAGAGATTAGTTCTAAGTGGAAGATGATATCCATTTTGGAAAATATTCATATTGAGGTTCAAGAGAGATAGGTGTAAATAACCCTTTTAACTTTATCATTAGAGTCAAAACTTTTGAACTTGATCTTGGAGAGTCAGCATGAGGACCCAAGTTATTAGCCTAGAGGGAAATCCTTGAAGGTGTGGAGTTCACTTCTGATTAGACTATATATGGGGATGAGATCATCTACCTCTTAAACAATATTTTTGTTTGTTTATGTATACACAAGTAGTTGATGCATGAATTTCATATCTCATGGTGGGTGGTTCATTTGGGTTTTACTAAAATGTATCATGATATATATTGATAGTATGGGGGGGGGGTAGGAATGAAAAATGGGATTAAAGTTTTCATGACATGATGTTACACCTGTTAGCAAGTGAGGGTCGAGCATTAACAACTTAGTGATTTGAAATAGCCATTTATTATTCTATATTAGAAGTGGGAAAAAATTACAATGGAATTTGTAGTTGGACCTATGAGGAGACCTCCAAATAATGATTTAATTTGGGTTATTGTAGACCAATTAACAAAGGTATCCCATTTATTACCTATCAGATAAAATTTTACCATGGATTAGATGGTTGAGATGTACTTATATGAGATAGTTTGTTTTAATGGAGTTCCATTGGGTATATTTTTAGATCATGATTCCTGATTTATTTCACACTTATATAAATAATTATAAAATATGTTGGGTATGCAGGTGTTTCTAGGTACAACATTTCACCCATAAACATATATAAAATCAAAGAATAATATTTATGTTCTTGAGTACATGTTTCGATCATGCACCCTAGACATTGGGTTTTCTTTGGAGAAGCACTTAGTACTTGTTTAGTTCCAATTTAATAATAGTTATTATGTGACTATTAATATGGAACTGTATGAGGCGCTTTATGGTAAGTCATACAGATCACATCTATGCAGGATAGAGGTAGGTGATTCTTAGTTGTTGGGACCAATATTTGTGTAGGATACATCAGATCATGTCTAGTTGATTCAGAAACATAAAACTATATCTCAAAGTAGGTAGAAGTTTTATGTTGAATAAAATCATACACCCTTGAGTTTACAGTTAGAGATCGTGTATTCCTTCGGGTGTTATAGAGATTGGTCACTATAAGATTTAGAGGCAGGTAATGTTGGTGACCACATTTTTTGAACTATTTAAGATTGTGGAGAGGATCAATAAGTGGCATACTGATTGTCTCTTATATAGAGGTATCGTTCTATGCATTATGTTTTTCATATGTCACAAATTCAGTAGTATCACCCAAAACCTTCTCATTTTATCAATGATTATGATATTGATCTTGAGGATGATGTGTCCTTTGAGGATTATCTAATTCATGTTAAGGATAATAGTGAGAAATTGTGTTGGGGACATTCCATGATAATAGTCCAAGTGTTGTGTAAGCATGGTTGTGTTTAGGAGGAAACATGGGAGAGAGAAGAAAATATGTAGGCTCAGTGACCTAGTATTTTTACCTCATATTATCATATATTCTAGGGAGTATAGTTCTAAGAAGAGTTGTTATAATAAGTAGAGATTGTAATAACCCCAACCATTTTGGATATTCCTCATATTTCTTATCAGGCATTATTTTTCCCTTTTTTGATCATATCATGGTTGGGTTTTAATTATGGGTTATTTTGGGAGAATTTGGAGAAATTTAGAATCCCATAGAACTATATATAATTGGAATATGGTAAGGTAAAAACATATTGTTTTTACCAAGAAACTATGTGACCCATTATGGATATATAGGTGGTTGTTCATAGTTTGACCAAACTATATGGCTTCACTCCCAAAATCATGCACACTCGGATGGGGGTGGTTTATATAGTTGGTATATGTTTTTTCAAATCATCCACCCACCTAGAGTGAACATGAAACCCCCTAAGTATATGTGCATGGTCAAGGTGAATGGTTTTGAAAACTATTCTCCCCACCCATGAAATTAGGGTTTGTGGGATTTTAAACCCCCATAAATTAGATTAAAAAAGTTTTACCCCCTGGTTTTTATTTCCATTTATCCCTACACAACCGAATATACTTTCCAACATTTTTTGAGGCTCCTTGGAGGATTTTAAGGCTCCTTGAATCCCATTTTTGGGGAATCTATGATTTGTTTGAACAATAGACTCTTCTTTGGAAAGTTTGTTCTTCATTGTTTGGTTTCTTATCTCTCACGTCTCTCTTAACTAATGGAGGGGGATGATTTTTCCTCCATTGTCGTTAATTAAGATCTATGTTATTTTAGAACCCATTTTATTGGATCTTAGTCCTACGTTTTGTTCCAAGATCTAGTCTTACATTGTGATATTGATTATTCCACATCAAATTGGGGATTTTAGATTGGTGAAATATCATAAAAAATCTTGATGTAGGTGGCTTAATTGTCAATTTCCACATCCTCGATTAAAATTTCGGGTATATAATTCAGCAATTTCAATTTTCACCGTAAAAAAATAATTTTATTTTAAATTGAATTAATTAGTTGATTTTTCCCTTGTGATTATGAAATTGGTTGAATAAGGGATTATGAATATGATTGATAATAGATATTATGAACTTGGTTGAATAATGGGTTATGGAAATGGTTGATAAATGTGTTATGAATGTGAAACCATGATATGTGCATTTTTTGAATGATGTTAACATTGAGTTGTGGGATAGGGACTGCTGCTCTAAACACCCACAGTGTGATGGCCCAGGCCCTCATGGTCCACCCCTTTGCTAAAATCTGGATCCTAAGGGTGGCGTCTCGGTGGGTATGACAGATTAGCGTGTGACCGATCGGTGTGCGACTGATCGGCGTATGATCGATCGATGCCCCACCGACTGGTGTGATTGAATCAGTGTGTCACTGATCGATGTGACCGATCAGTGTGACTGATCGGTGTGTGTCATGATCGGTGCCACCCGGCCTTGTTGGGGTTTCTTCTGCATTTTCTCTCGTAACACAACTTTTAGGCTTTTTTTAACCTTTTGGAAGTGGTTCAAGGCTGTTTTAAGCCCTTAATCAATGTTTAAATTCCAAAGGGTGGGGTGACCCTCAAAGGACTTAGCTGTGTGTCCGCGTATCGTGCCCCTCAGTTTATATAAAATACTTTAAAATCACAGCTGTTATCACCTTTTCCGATAAGAATCATTAAATAACAATTAATCCCATTGTGTGTAACCATCCAACCGCATGGGAAACCACGATCCAAGTTTAAAGCTGTTAAAATCCCCATATCCTCTAACAATGGGATCTTATCTATATATCACACGAAAATTTCTTCTTCTTCTTCTTTCTTTTGACTGGCCTCCTTTTCTTCCCGGTGCATTTGGAGTCTCCCTTCCTGAGATAAGAGGTACGCCTGTGATGGAACCTTTCTGCTCACCCTTGGAGTCCTCGACGTTCTTGGCGTGTGGAAAACATTGATCCTTGATCAACCAAGTAGGGGTTTCCCTTCATCTCTCCTTAATTTCTATCATGCGGGGTGGGTATGCTATTGTTTCTGTGAGAATTGATGAAACCAAACTTAATGAAGATAATGAACGAACCTTTAAAGAATGAAGGGGGGTGTGATCGTTGTTCTGTTGTACTCTTTTTTTTTGATAAGTGTTGTGAACTGTATGGGATTGTTCTCACTAAAAATCATGGTCATTGGTGGTCATTCCTTGCATCCTAATGAACCCTTGTTTTTTTGTGATGACTAAATAACTATAACATGGAAATTGATTAGTCACTTAAACTCAGTTGGTTTAAATGGGTGTCTAGTAAAAAAAGAATCCCTGTGTGACCACCCGGTTAAAAAATAGAAAGATGAACTTAATGAATGATGTGCTTGAACCTGGAAGTTTCCCACTGTGTTTTGGTAGTTGGTGTGTTGTACTGTTTGATTCTTGTGGGATGATGTGGGTGAGGATGAGATCCTCTGATGTGGCACGGTTGTTGGTTGTGAATCTGAAATGGTTTGGGGATATATCTCGAGGCTTGCTTTTGTTCTAGTACTTTGAGGGATCTCACTTATCCCTTGGTTGTTGTGACTTCACAAGAGAACCGAGTGTGAATGATTAAATTGATGTTTGGCTGTTTCTCTTTTCCTAGCTTGTGGTTATGCATGTTAGTTTCCCAGTAGTGTAGAATTCACCCAAATGGGATCACTTGAACCTGAAAATAAGAATGGATTAAATGGGGAATTGGTTTTGGGGATGAGTTGTGACTTGTCCGTGAGTTCTTTGCTTTTCTTTTATGAATGAATAGTAAAGAGGGTGTTTTTTCTTTGGTTTTGGAGCGCCTAGGTTGGGATGAGTTTCTTTTACCTATACATATATTGTATTTTATAGAGTTAATATTTTCATTATTATTTATATGTTTTTCAATGATTTAATCCCTCCCAATTATTCAATGTGAGTGTATTTGCATCATTTATGTGTTTTTAGTATATTTTGGGCTTAAATGTGAAAATGGGGTAATTCTGTAAAATTTTCAGTTTTATAGAGCTTCTGTTTTTCGGGCATAAATTTTATAATATAGGTCCAATTGAAGTGAATCTTTTTTTTAGGATTCCTATACTTGTGGGATTAAAACGTTCCTTCTGGACCAAGACCCAATTCGAAACCCAATGGTGTAGAAAATTCAATCAAGTGGAGAAATCAGTTTGGAAGGCAGAATGGACACCACTTCATTAAATATGCAATATCTCCTTCATCCGACCTTAGAATGATGTGATTCCAGATGGTGTCGACATAGGACTTAAAAAGGACGGCTCACATTAAATTTCATAAATTATTGAGCTCATTAATGCATCCTTTTGGTGCGTACAAGTGGAGTGGGTGAAACAGTTTTTGGCGGCCAGAAAAGTAATGGTCATTGATTCGGCCATAGATTTCTTTACACCTGTCCAAGGACTCTAAAATTTTGAGGTTAGATAGAAAACGTAATTTCCAACATTCTATAAGAAGGGAACTCAGTGAGTTTCTTCCAGATGGTGGGCATAATAGAGGAAAACTTCTAGAGTACAGATTCTAAAGCATAAAATTTTCTGTTCTTTGTTTTCTCTCTTTTGTTCTTCTTAGTTTTTTAATGAATTATTCTTTCCCCTTAGTCACAATTACCCTTACCATGGTGGGGTAAAATTATGTGTGATTGGGGAAGGATAGGTTTTCCATATTGTATTTCATGAGTTCCTTCTATTAATGTTTTAAAATCCTCTTTTCTCTTCTGCGAATCTGTTTCAATTTCTTATAACAGTTTTTATTATCATGTACAATTGTATCTGATTTTAGATTCTGTTGTTCATTTATATTTGGACGATGATCAATATCTCCCTCCACTAGGTTCTGGTTTATAAACAATGGAATAGACCAGGATTTAGTGGTGTAGTACTCGGCGATCACCGGTATGTGTGTGAGGAGTAGTGAATGTTCTTGATTACTTTGGATAAACAAGACCCGATTGGGAATTGCCTAAGATAATTGGGGGTATTTTCTACAACTCTATTACACATTGGAAGGAGAGTATACCAACCTAAGATTTTATTAAGGTTTATTCTCACATTTTTAATTGACCAAGGGAGTGAGAAGAAACGATTGTGGATTCTAACTCTGAACGATTTAACAGAGGAGAATTGGGTAAAATGAACAATGATAGAATTACAATTGGAAAACTGACCCTAACCTGATCACCATTTCATATCACTGATTTATATCACATCATTTTTCAACTTGTTTCAAAACTTTCACTTAATTACTTTACTTTATTTAGTTTCTTTCTTGTATTTTCTAAATCAAACAATTTCTAAAAACAACCTCACTTCTTTCTATTTTAAGGTGACAACTTAATTGTTGTGCATCCCTCTTTGGAGACAACCTAGGTAATCCACTCTACTGCATTTTTACTTAGGTAATATTTATATTTGTCACACCCCACGACAGGAACGTGTCAAAACTTGGCGCCGTTGCCGGGGAGGTAGTGCCACAAACAAATTATTAATATTTAACATTTTTTCAAAAAAAAAGTTAAAAAAATATTTTTACATGATGTTTTCAAATTATTATTTCTTTAATTCATGTAACAACTACCCACATTTAGAAAAAGTATATGAGGATGGTTATGATATAGTTCAGATGCAAGAACTTAAAAATGACATAGAAAAACTAGAGAACAAAGTAGAACTTGCATTTGAATATGTCCGTGCAATGATGGAAAAACCAGAACCTATGAATGAACCCAAGGAAGACAAGAAAGAAGAATTACCTATTCAGCTACATGTTGGAGAGAAAAAAGATCTAGATGAATTTTGGAATGAGTGTGAAGAACTACTTGATCCACATATTCCTTGCAAAGTAGAAGATCCAGAACCAATGAAGGAAGACACCACCAAAGCGGTGGAAGAAAAGATGGAGGTGTCTGACTACCTACCTCTATCTTGTGAAATTCAACTGCAAGAGAAACCTCATAATGAAGAAGCAATTGAAGTCAAGATACTTAAGGGAGATAATATTTTTCATAACTCTTTTAATTATAATTATATAGAATCTGAATTGATTATCACCTTCCCTTGCATGAAGTTTTCAGGTTTGGACTACAAATGTATTGCCTTGGTGGATGAGGAAAATGAAGAAGATACACCTGAAGAAGAACATATGGATCTCCCTGAACTAGATGAATGCTTATTAGAGGAATTTCAAGATGAGATAAAAGCGGATTTCCCTGAAAAAAAAGAGACACAAGATGCTTACTTTAAAAGGGAATAGTTTGATATTGATTCATCATGTTTTAATTTTATTCAAATAGAATTACACTCTGATTTTCCCTTTGACTATTATTTTGATACAACATGCCTTGAGGAACTGTTGGAGAATGAAGAAGAAGTTGTGAAAATGGAAACCAAGAAAGAGGAGGACTCATTCTCTATCCTAAATGCACCATACAATATGCATATCATTTTCATAAGGGTGGACTTGGTGTATTGTATCCATATAATACTAAAAAAAAGAAAGAAGTTCTAACTGGAAGGAAAATGTGTTGGTGGTTCATCTCAAAGAAACTCAACCCACCGTCGGATTGGGGATAACCAACTGAAACTGCCCATCTGGAGGCAGTCAAAACCCAGGGCCCACTTGGGGGATAAAACCAAGATCTATCCTTCTATTCTCATTCTATTTATATTTTCTTTATTTACAATAAATTTATTATGTTTTTATTATCTACCTTTATTTGTATGTTCTTATATGCGTCGCACTTAGGAGATTAACTCAACATTGCACTACCAATAAGTCAGGTCGTACCTCTCCTTTATATTTTTATGATTGGTGTGATTCAATTTCCAATATTCTTACATGTTAAATACATTTTAATGCATTATGGACACTGCATCATTTAAGTGTGGGGGAGGGAACCTTTGTAGTGTAGGATTTTGATGTGTTGTTTGTTTTCCTATTTGTTTTAAAAAAAATGTGAGTGTTTAAAATTTTGTGTGTTTTTGAAACTTTTGAGCTAAGATGATTATCATTGATATTTTTGAAACCCATATCTATGAGTGAAATAATTTATTCCTTGAAACCGAGCTTAAATGAATGCTGAAAATGACATTGTTTCAAGTTCAATTCTTTGGGAATTTCATGAAAAATACTCTGTTTTTTGAATCCCATGCTACATATCACTGTCTTTATATTTGAAATCAAATTCCCGTGAGGCTTCTAAACCTATTATTTTTATATTCTTTACATTCACCTCACTTCTTGAGAGAACCAAATCATGCTTGATTTAACCAGAATTTGATTTATTTCTCTCAAAACTTGAGGGTTTGAGGTACTTGTGTTTTAAATGATTGAGGCATTTCTTTGGTTTGAAAGAACCCCTTTCAAGATAATACCTTTCATAATGTCCTACCTTGAACATTTAATCCTTGTAGCCCATAGAATCCATGAAAATCCTGTTAGGTTAGCCACATTACAAGCCAATATTCCCTATCCAACCTGCTCTTGAAGTGAAATTGCATGATCTATTTGAACATAAGTGTGGGTGGAAGATGTCTTGTATTGTACTACCTTATTTGGGTATACTTTGGGTGAAAAAAAATGTTGAAGAGATGTTATTGCTGAAAAAAAAAATCATTCTGCTGAAATCTGTGCCTTTTCTGGAGCTTTCATGATGAGAGAAGCTGTGCCTTTCTGGAGCTTCTAATGTAAAAAGGAAGCTGTGCCTTTTATGGAGCTTTCATGAATTATTATATTTGAGAAGATTGAATTTTTTTTGCTGAAATGATGAACTATGGGAAAATTCCTTGATATTCCATGGAGAAGGAGTTTATTTTCTACTAAGGGGAGTGAAGAGAAGACCATACTTTTGTGAAAATTAGAGTAATGCAATTTTGCTTCAAAAAGAGTCAAGCCCTCTTCATTCAGCCTCAGAATTTTCACATATAAATCCTACCAACCTAAAGCCACAGAACAACCTTAACAAGTCCTCCTGATAAACATATTTCTTTAACTCACATCAGGTGGAGATGTAGGAATTTATCATGCCTATGGTGACCCTTGTATGAGTTTGGATGAGAAAGACATTGCTAAAAAATTGAAATTTGTGTAATGAGAGATAACGAAAGTTAGATAAGTGTTTTGTGTGCATGGTAGGATAAATGAAGAGTAAATTTATTGAATTATCCTAAATTAAGAACATGAAATAATAGAGTTTGAGGATGCATGATATATTTTGTTTCTTGTTTTCAAATTGGTGGATCTTATGGATATGTGTTTTGAATTTACTTTGATTTTATTTTGATTCTGACTTGCCCAGGAGTCCAAGTGATAAGTGTGGGGGAATTGATATAGTTAATATTTTCATTATTATTTATATGTTTTTCAATGATTTAATCCCTCCCAATTATTCAATGTGAGTGTATTTGCATCATTTATGTGTTTTTTGTGTATTTTGGGCTTAAATGTGAAAATGGGGTAATTCTGTAAAATTTTCAGTTTTATAGAGCTTCTGTTTTTCGGGAATAAATTTTATAATATAGGTCCAATTGAAGCTAATATTTTTTTAGGATTCCTATACTTCTGGACTTAAAATGTTCCTTCTGGACCAAGACCCAATTCGAAACCCAAAGGTGCAGAAAATTCAATCAAGTGGAGAAATCAGTTTGGAAGGCAGAATGGACCCCACTTCATTAAATATGAAATATCTCCTTCATCCGACCTTATAATGAGGTGATTCCAGATGGTGTAGATATAGGACTTCAAAAGGACGGCTCACATTAAATTTCATAAATTATTCAGCTCATTAATGCATCCTTTTGGTGCGTACAAGTGGAGTGGGTGAAATAGTGTTTGGCGGCCAGAAAAGTAATGGTCATTGATTCAGACATATCTTTCTTTAAAACTGTCCAATGACTCTCAAATTTTTAGGGTAGATATAAAACTTCATTTACAACATTATATAAGAAGGGACCTCAGTGAATTTCTTCCAGATGGTGGGCATAACAGAGGAAAAATTCTAGAGTACAGATTCTGGAGCATCAAATTTTTTGTTCTTTATTTTCTCTCTTTTGTTATTCTAAGTTTTGTAATGAATTATTATTTCCCCTTAGTCACAATTAACCTTAACATGGTGGGGTAAACTTCTGTGTGATTGGGGAAGGATAGTTTTTCCATATTGTATTTCATGAGTTCCTTCTATTAATGTTTTAAAATCCTCTTTTCTCTTCTGCGAATCTGTTAAAATTTCTTATAACAGTTTTTATTATCATGTACGATTGTATCTGATTTTAGATTCTGTTGTTCATTTATATTTGGTCAATGATCAATATCTCCCTCCACTAGGTTGTGGTTTATAAACAATGTAATAGACCGGGATTTAGTGGTGTAGTACTCGGCGATCACCGGTACATGTGTGAGGAGTAGTGAATGTTCTTGATTACTTGGGATAAACAAGACCCGATTGGGAATTGCCTAAGATAATTGGGGGTATTTTCTACAACTCTATTACACATTGGAAGGAGAGTATACCAACCTAAGATTTTATTAAGGTTTATTCTCACATTTTTAATTGACCAAGGGAGTGAGAAGAAACGATTGTGGATTCTAACTCTTAACGATTTAACAGAGGAGAATTGGGTAAAATGAACAACGATAGAATTACAATTGGAAAACTGAACCTAACCTGATCACCATTTCATATCACTGATTTAGATCACATCATTTTTCAATTTGTTTCAAAACTTTCACTTAATTAATTTACTTTATTTAGTTTCTTTCTTGTATTTTCTAAATCAAACAATTTCTAAAAACAACCTCACTTCTTTCTATTTTAAGGTGACAACTTAATTGTTGTGCACTCCTCTCTGGAGACAACCTAGGTAATCCAATATACTGCATTTTAACTTAGGTAATATTTGTTTTTGTCACACCCCACGACAGGCACGTGTCAAAACTTGGCGCCGTTGCCGGGGATGCAGTGCCATAATCTAATTATTAATATTTAACATTTTTTCAAAAAAAAAGTTAAAAAAATATTTTTACATGATGTTATCAAATGATTATTTATTTAATTCATGTAACAACTACCCACATTTAGAAAAAGTATATGAGGATGGTTATGATATAGTTCAGATGCAAGAACTTAAAAATGACATAGCAAAACTAGAGAACAAAGTAGAACTTGCATTTGAATATGTCCGTGCAATGATGGAAAAACCAGAACCTATGAATGAACCCAAGGAAGACAAGAAGGAAGAATTACCTATTGAGCTACATGTGGGAGAGAAAAAAGATCTAGATGAATTTTGGAATGAGTGTGAAGAACTACTTGATCCACATATTCCTTGCAAAGTAGAAGATCCAGAACCAATGAAGGAAGACACCACCAAAGCGGTGGAAGAAAAGATGGAGGTGCCTGACTACCTACCTCTATCTTGTGAAATTCAACTGCAAGAGAAACCTCATAATGAAGAAGCAATTGAAGTCAAGCTACTTAAGGGAGATAATATTTTTCTTAACTCTTTTAATTATGATTATATAGAATCTGAATTGAGTATCACCTTCCCTTGCATGAAGTTTTCAGGTTTGGACTACAAATGTATTGCCTTGGTGGATGAGGAAAATGAAGAAGATACACCTGAAAAAGAACATATGGATCTCCCTGAACTAGATGAATGCTTATTAGAGGAATTTCAAGATGAGATAAAAGAGGATTTCCCTGAAGAAAAAGAGACACAAGATGCTTACTTTAAAATGGATGAGTTTGATATTAATTCATCATGTTTTAATTTTATTCAAATAGAATTACACTCTGATTTTCCCTTTGACTATTATTTTGATACAGCATGCCTTGAGGAACTGTTGGAGAATGAAGAAGAAGTTGTGAAAATGGAAACCAAGAAAGAGTAGGACTCATTCTCTATCCTAAACCCACCATAAAATATGCATATCATTTTCATAGGGGTGGACTTGGTGTACTGTATCCATATAATCCTCAAAAAAAAGAAAGAAGTTCTAACTGGAAGGAAAATGTGTCGGTGGTTCATCTCAAAGAAACTCAACCCACCGTCGGATTGGGGATAACCAACTGAAACTGCCCATCTGGCGGCAGTCAAAACCCAGGGCCCACTTGGGGGATAAAACCAAGATCTATCCTTCTATTCTCATTCTATTTACATTTTCTTTATTTTCAATAAATTTATTATGTTTTTATTATCTACCTTTATTTGTAGGTTCTTATATGCGTCGCACTTAGGAGCTTAACTCAACATTGCACTACCAATAAGTCAGGTCGTACCTCTGCTTTATATTTTTATGATTGTTGTGATTCAATTTCTAATATTCTTACATGTTAAATACATTTGAATTCATTATGGAAACTGCATCATTTAAGTGTGGGGGAGGGGACCTTTGTAGTGTAGGATTTTTATTTGTTGTTTGTTTTCCTATTTGTTTTAAAAAAACATGTGAGTGTTTAAAATTTTGTGTGTTTATTTTTCAATTTTTGTGTGTTTT
Source organism: Viscum album (assembly GCA_963277665.1). NCBI lineage: Eukaryota > Viridiplantae > Streptophyta > Magnoliopsida > Santalales > Viscaceae > Viscum > Viscum album. Next base: position 1,570,380,066 of record OY728150.1, on the reverse strand, counting down.
TGAAACTTTTGAGCTAAGATTATTATCATTGATATTTTTGAAACCCATCTCTATGAGTGAAAAAATTTATTACTTGAAACCGAGCTTAAATGAATGCTGAAAATGACATTGTTTCAAGTTCAATTCATTGGAAATTTCATGAAAAATACTCTGTTTTTTGAATCCCATGCCACATATAACTGTCTTTATATTTGAAATCACATTCCCGTGAGGCTTATAAACCTATTATTTTTATATTCTTTACATTCACCTCACTTCTTGGGAGAACCAAATCATGCTTGATTTAACCAGAATTTGATTTATTCCTCTCAAAACTTGAGGGTTTGAGGTACTTGTGTTTTAAATGATTGAGGAATTTCTTTGGTTTGAAAGACCCCTTTTCAAGATAATCCCTTTTATAATGGCCTACCTTGAACATTTAATCCTTTTAGCCCATAGAAGCCATGAAAATCCTGTTAGGTTAGCCACATTACAAGCCAATATTCCCTATCCAACCTGCTCTTGAAGTGAAATTGCATGATCTATTTGAACATAAGTGTGGGGGGAAGATGTATTGTATTGTACTAACTTATTTGGGGATACTTTGGGTGAAAAAAATGTTGAAAAGATGTTATTTCTGCAAAAAAAAATCATTCTGCTGAAAGTTGTGCCTTTTCTGGAGCTTTCATGATGAGAGAAGCTATGCCTTTCTGGAGCTTCTAATGTAAAAAGGAAGCTGTGCCTTTTCTGGAGATTTCAAGAAATATTATATTTGAGAAGATTGAAATTTTTGCTGCTAGAATGATGAACTATGGGAACATTCCTTGATATTCCATGGAGAAGGAGTTTATTTTCTACTAAGGGGAGTGAAGAGAAGACCATACTTTTGTGAAAATTAGAGTAATGCAATTTTGCTTCAAAAAGAGTCAAGCCCTCTTCATTCAGCCTCAGAATTTTCACATATAAATCCTACCAACCTAAAGCCACAGAACAACCTTAAAAATTCCTCATGATAAACATATGTCTTTTACTCACATTGGGTGGAGATGTAGGAACTTATCAAGCCTATGGTGACCCTTGTATGAGTTTGGATGAGAAAGACATTTCTAAAAAATTGAAATTTCTGTAATGAGAGATAATGAAAGTTAGGTAAGTGTTTTGTGTGCATGGGAGGATAAATGAAGAGTAAATTTATTGAATGATCCTAAATTAAGAACATGAAATAATAGAGTTTGAGGATGCATGATATATTTTGTTTCTTGTTTTCAAATTGGAGGATCTTATGGATATGTGTTTTGAATTTACTTTGATTTTATTTTGATTCTGACTTGCCCAGGAGTCCAAGTGATAAGTGTGGGGGAATTGATAGAGTTAATATTTTCATTATTATTTATATGTTTTTCAATTATTTAATCCCTCCCAATTATTCAATGTGAGTGTATTTGCATCATTTATGTGTTTTTAGTGAATTTTGGGCTTAAATGTGAAAATGGGGTAATTCTGTAAAATTTTCAGTTTTATAGAGCTTCTGTTTTTCGGGAATAAATTTTATAATATAGTTCCAATTGAAGATAATATTTTTTTTTAGGATTCCTATTCTTGTGGGCTTAAAATGTTCCTTCTGGACCAAGACCCAATTCGAAACTCAATGGTGCAGAAAATTCAATCAAGTGGAGAAATCAATTTGGAAGGCAGAATGGACCCCACTTCATTAAATATGAAATATCTCCTTCATCCGACCTTATAATGAGGTGATTCCAGCTGGTGTCGACAGAGGACTTCAAAATGACGTCTCACATTAAATTTCATAAATTATTGAGCTCATTAATGCATCCTTGTGGTGCGTACAAGTGGAGTGGGTGAAACAGTGTTTGGCGGCCAGAAAAGTAATGGTCATTGATTCAGACATATCTTTCTTTAAAACTGTCCAATGACTCTCAAATTTTGAGGGTAGATAGAAAACCTAATTTCCGACATTATATAAGAAGTGACCTCAGTTAAGTTCTTCCGGATGATTGTTATAACAGAGGAAAAATTCTAGAGTACAGATTCTAGAGCATCAAATTTTCTGTTCTTTGTTTTCTCTCTTTTGTTCTTCTTAGTTTTGTAATGAATTATTCTTTCCCCTTAGTCACAATTACCCTTACTATGGTAGGGTAAACTTCTATGTGATTGGGGAAGGAGAGGTTTTACATATTGTATTTCATGAGTTCCTTCTATTAATGTTTTAAAATCCTCTTTTCTCTTCTGCGAATCTGTTTCAATTTATTATAACAGTTTTTATTATCATGTACGATTGTATCTGATTTTAGATTCTGTTGTTCATTTATATTTGTTAAATGATCAATATCTCCCTCCACTAGGTTTTGGTTTATAAACAATGTAATAGACCAGGATTTAGTGGTGTAGTACTCGGCGATCACCGGTACGTGTGTGAGGAGTAGTGAATGTTCTTGATTACTTGGGATAAACAAGACCCGATTGGGAATTGCCTAAGATAATTGGGGGTATTTTCTACAACTCTATTACACATTGGAAGGAGATTAGACCAACCTAAGATTTTATTAAGGTTTATTCTCACATTTTTAATTGACCAAGGGAGTGAGAAGAAACGATTGTGGATTCTCACTCTTAACGATTTAACAGAGGAGAATTGGGTAAAATGAACAATGATAGAATTACAATTGAAAAAATGACCCTAACATGATCACCATTTCATATCACTGATTTAGATCACATAATTTTTCAATTTGTTTCAAAACTTTCACTTAATTACTTTACTTTATTTAGTTTCTTTCTTGTATTTTCTAAACCAAACAATTTCTAAAAACAACCTCACTTCTTTCTATTTTAAGGTGACAGCTTAATTGTTGTGCACTCCTCTCTGGAGACAACCTAGGTAATCCACTCTACTGCATTTTAACTTAGGTAATATTTGTTTTTTTCACACCCCACGACAGTCACGTGTCAGTATTTCTTATGTTTCTTATACGCACCCCACTCGAGTTGAGCACTTAGTACCGAACACCCCCATTTCATGGGGGAGGGTGTTTTTCCCAACACTCCTGAGTGGCTGGTTATTAGCTCTTTTTCTGTACCCTTTTCCAAATAGCCCCAGACTCTTCGGGAAAGCTGTGATGGCCTGAGGTCCATTATAGCCCAAGATCCTTCAGGCAGGGTAGTTGTGGTGGTTGGGCCAGGTGTGTGCAGGTAGATTGTTTCCCAAGAATCTTCAGGATGAGGCCTAGGTGTCTTCAGGCATGGTAGCAGTTGTTCTTGGCCAGGTATTTTCGGGCGTGGTTACGTGTGGTGGTTGTGGCCAAGGTGTTTGCAGGTGGGATGGAGGTTGTGGCCCAGGTTTTTGCGGGCCTGATGTGTGGTTGTGGCCCAAGTGTATGCGAGCGGGGTGTGGCAGTGGGACTATGGTGAGAAAGGAGGGATTGGTACGATGCGTAGGATGTCTTCAATAACCAGTGGGAAAGTGGCGCGGGGTACCCAAATATCGATGTTCTATTACTATACATTACTTGACTTGCGTTATTTGGGGAGTGTTCCTTGGTGAGGCTTGGGTGGAAAGTTTTCCATGCTAGATGTTTTGGTTATCTGTTTTCTCATTGGGCATTAGAATGCCTCTCCACTTGTGCACGAGTGTCTTTGGTTTTCCCTATTGAGTATACTTGTATGCTCACCCTACGTATATAAAACTGCTTTCAGGTTTCCAAGAGGACTTCAGGGATCGTACGGGACCTTACTAACTCAGACGTTGGGACAATTGCAGTTGCTATTTTTATTTTCCTTGGTACTTTATTTTTTTAGTCTCCTTGTACATTACGACATTTACTTTTTTAAGATGCATACGGAAAAGGTTTTGTTTTGGCTTTACTTTCACCCCCAGCTTTGGTGTTGTTTGGATTTACTATCTTATCTCCCGATACTATTAAATCAAAGGGTAATGCCTTCCATCTTGTGTATGATTATATACCCTTGGTGCTATTCTCCACTCTGGGACCTATTGAAGGCGGGTCTTGGGGGTCATTATCTCTCCTTCAACTTGAAGAAGGAAGGGTCTGGCAATATGCTGTCCCTTCCCTCATCTTGGTGAAGGCGGGTCGTGACACACAATGTGCTAGACTATTGTTCTAGGCCCCTTAGTTATATATATTTATTTCTTGTGATCACTATTTTTTGGTACATGTATTGAAAATAAAAATACACATAGGGTTCTAGACTACTACACTAGGTCCCCATTTTATTTTTGAGAAATTCGAAATCAAATAAATAATGAAATCCAATGAAAGAATGAAATGTGATATCCCTTTGGTGGATTGTTTAGTCTCTGGCATGGGCTGAACAAGGCTTTATTGGTTTGGGTGTCATCATGATCCTGAGGGACCTTGTGGTAATTTAAATAACATTAAATGTGGAAACTATTTACATTATCTTTTTCACTTGACTCTTTATACAATGGTATGCATTAATATTGCCTAGATATTGTTTTATATGCTGTTGGTGGTGGTCTACTGAGTAGTACTCACACCCTATATGGGATTCCTTGTTGGTACCAAAATAATAATTATGATTGTAGGATAGTCTAACATCAAGAACCCTATATTAGATTTCTGAGTTGGTTTTTGGGATCAAGCATGTATGTGGGGACCAGACATAATTTCGGGACCCATTTTTGGAGTTTTCAGAGTATCTTTATTTTGGGTTTGAATTTGACACTTTCACTTATATGGAATGAAATATATAATGGTATAAATTATTTTAAAAAAATTATATTTTTCTGAAATATATTTCTAAATAATTTTATTTTTGTTATTTCTTGTGTTTCAAGTAATATAAAGTTTAAATGAAACATGCAATTTTATATGTTCATTATAACCTACTTTTCAAATTGGATGGAATAAATATGACTAAATAATTTAAAATATATATAAGGTTCCAAATAAATATTAATTTATTTCTAATTTCCAATCAAAATTATCACACAATTATTAGTAAGTCATTTTTTCTTCCAAAATATATTTTCCTCAAAATTGAGTTTTTCTTCTTTTTATTAGTGAATATTAATTTATTGAAGTTATATAAAATTTACGTTTCAAAATAAATTTAATTTTTTAATTCATTATGTAAAAATTATCTTCAAAATGGTTTTTTATAAATTTATGAAAACATTTATATTTCCAAGAATAGTGAAAATACTAATTTTTATTGAAAATTGTATTTTCTTTCAAAGAATTTACAATTTAAAATTATGTTTAGGATTAAATGAAATTATAAATTATTATAATTTTTATCTAAAGTAATCTAATTATTTTTTTAAAATCATTTTATATATGAATTTATTATAAAACATTTTATGTTTTAAAAGGGAATTTTTCCGAAAAAAACTACTTTTCGTGGTATTTTTACTGATTTTATTTTAAATAAAATTCGAAAACTTTTGTGTTTTGGATTTTGAAAAATGAATTTCATATTTTGAATTCATAAGGTCCAAATTTATTAAATAGTTTCCTACTATTTTTTTCAATATGAATAGTAACCTTGGAAAATTTTCTTTCTATAGTAAAGGGTAGATTGGGTAATTTATGTTAACAACAAAATGATAAGAAAAATAAAATGACCCTATAACTTGCAAAAATTTTATTCTATAAAGTTAATTCAACCCTTAATACCTATGTATATAAATTTATCTGTTAAAAGGATAATTTTTCAAGAATATTACTTATATATTATTTAAATAATAAAAAGTCACAAATGAACCTTTTTTTTGTCTTAAATATCTCATATGCATCCCCATGGGAAAAACATTGGTTATAAATTAATATAAGTATCCCATTTTAACTTAATAAAATTATTTTCATGATATAAATTTATTTATGTCCATCTAGTCAACTTGGATGAGATTATGATATTTATAATATTTTATTTAATGAAAATTCAATGATGTCACATTCAAGTTATTAATAACTATATCAATAGTAAAATAGTGTTATTGAAGAGGTATCACCAACTATAAATATAATTATGAAATATAAAATATTTATCTATAAAGTTTTTTATTTTTTATTTTTATTTAATTAATATGTATCACAAATAATTACACAACGATGATGTTGTAATCTTTCAATTAATGAAACAATCAAATAAATGTTATTAAAAATATTAGTAAAATTTAATTTTAATTATTTAAAGTTATAAAAAACCATTATAGATGGGTGTGACATATTATTCATGTATTAAATGATTTGATTACAATTTATCTTGTTTTATTGATTTTCTTAGTGTCAATATAATGAATAGTTTCCAAATTTACACTAATGACATTTTATCAAAATAATATTTTATTAAATTATTTTAAAATCATAAAAAATATTAAAAAAATAAAACAATGATTATTAAATGGTCCAAAATGTAATAAATTGTTCATTTATGGTCTAATTTACTTCAAATAAGTAAAAAATACCACCTTTTAATATTAAAAATTATTTACCGTAGTTAAAATTAAAATTGGTTAACTAAGGGTTAATCAAAATGATAAGGTTTAAAATAATAACTAAACTTTTCTAAAATATATTATTTGATTATATTACAACATTATCATATATTTTATTTGAATCCAATTCTATTTGCAGAAATTTTGATAGAAAATAAATTTATTAAAATTTAATATTTTGAGAAATTCAAAAAGTTCCCCTCACCTCAATTATAAAAGGGAACCACCTCCCTTACCTCTTTAAATCACTTTGAGACTTATATATAGACCTTATTCATCCATTGTATCTTACAAAATTCCCTTAAACCTTGTATAGGTGTTGGTATTCTCAAAATACAAACCCTATATCCATTTCGTGGAAATCCAAAGGATATATTTTGAAGAACAGGTAATTTCTCTAACTGATCACCTTCAATTTATACTATTTCTTACCATATATAAGTTTATAGTTTTTATCATAAAATTAAAAATTAATTACCCTTAATAATATGAAATTTTATTATGATTATTAAAAAACCAATATATGTCTTACTTTCCATCAAACAAGAAGTAAAGGTATCGCTCGTGCGTACATACAACTTCTCGTCTCCACATAGTGATACAATTCATTTTTCATCGCTATATCATATGGATGGGTATTAATAAATTATTAGTGAATATATATGATATTTATAATGTAAATATACACACGTAATGATAATATTATGACTAAGTTATCATTATCCAATCTTATAAGAAATAATAATGTCCCACATGCTAACGTATGGACTACCATATCTACGATGTGATGTGATTTATTATCACATATATTAAACATGGATGGAAATAAAGAGGATTTTTATGGAAATATATGACATATATAAAATAATAAGTACTCTATAAATGTCTATTATTATTTACCAATATTTCATTCTATTAGATGAAAAATGGAAAATGTGTTCATGCGTACGTATGACCTCTCATGTCTATGAATGGTGTAATTGATTTTTCTATATGTACTTTTTATGAATGATTATAAATATGTATAAAATTAATATAAATTATTTTCAAACCATAATTATAATTATATAAATTATGGTACCATGATCAAAGTATATGGATCGGTACTACAAAATTGAAACATGCTTGGAAAATGAAGCAGTTATCACCCAGAACAGTGATTTTAATAAAAAATTATTAATAGATGGATGATAAGATGATATAAAATAAAATCATAAATTATATGATTGATATATGTTTATGAAATAAATTTATAATAAATTCATGTTTATTATATAGGATGTTTCATTTTGAACAAAACAATTCTATACTTGAGGTAATGTATTTTTCTCTTACTTTTATTTCTCTGGGACACAAGCCTGATACACTACTTGTTTCTTTTGTTTGGTACATATACTGCCCATGGATGTTATTTATGAGTATTATCCCAAAGATTATGGTATTTATATATCCATATAAGTTTCTTTATTTCCTAGAGTATATTATTTGACCGATTACAAAGTAGTAAGTGTTTATTTCACAATCTCATCATTATTCAAGATTTTTTATGTTTAAGACTCTAATGGGGAATATTTCTCTTCAATATGGATGTTTCCTAAAAAAATTAAATAGTTTTTTAAAATTTTCCTATAATTATTTGATTTCATTTATATTTTTTTTACTTTTTAAAAAATGTTTTAATAAGAATATTTCTTCCCTTTTTCTAAATAATGCTCTTTGTGAATTTTCTAAAACAATATTAAAGGAAAGTTTTTTTTAACTTTTAAGGAATGAGAGTATTTTATCTATTTCATGACACATTAATGACTTGAATCACCCATTATAATCTTATAAGTTTATTTTCAAAGAAAATGTTTTCCTTTGTAATTATCATGTTTTTCTAAAAAAATGTTTTTAAAATGGAAAGGATATTTTTCTCAAGAACTATTTCAAGTGATCTTTCAAAATAATTTTCCATATATGATAAAATTATTTTATGTTAATTATTTTTTACTAGTGTGTGATCCAATAACATAATTCTTACCCTTTCTCTGAATTTTTTAGAATGACATGATGTTTATGAATTTAGTATATTTTCCCCGAGTTATGTTATGATGAATTGTTTATGAGACCCATTTATTTTTAGGGGATCTGATATGATGAATGATTTATATTATTGTGGAACACATATTTATTATTTTAATTATGTTAAGGGTGGGGACTATAACTTCCTCTAATTCATTATGTATCAATTTATATCTCATGAGATAGAAATGACTGTAATAAGGAGTAAACTCAATTCAATAATGGACTTTGTACACCATGATAGTATTGGGAGTGAACCTTGAATACTAAAATTATTTAGAGAGTAAACCCATTCCACTATGATAGTCTTTGAAAATATCCATTACTCCTATGGAAATTATTTTCTATGCTTTTGTGTTTTCCACAATTCCATATTTTTATGCCAATATTATTTTCCTATGTCTTATGTTCTCATATGATTTATATCTTATGAACTACCAATATTTATTTCATAACTTTGTATAATGTTATATATTATATAGGGTATGATGTTGAAATTTTATGTTCATTTTTTATATCCTTATGCTCATGTTTTTGATGACATATCCCTTTTTTACCATTACTGAGCATATGAGACCACCATTTTATTTTCCTTGGGATATGAATAAATATTTTAGTTTGTATTTCTATGAAGAGTAATAAGTGGGAAGATCTCTATGAGAGATATTGGAGATATTTCATAACATAAAGAATTTTATATATCTAATCTCTAAAGACTCTAATCTTTTACAGATCTGGAATAGATTATATTATTATTCATCTAAAAATATATAATTTCTCTGTATGAAAATTTTGGTTCATTATAGTTGGTATCGAAGTAGGGTTTAGTTAATCATTATAGATTAGGGGTATAAATATTCTATTAAAACCTTGGGGGAAGGACTAAGCATAGAATAAAATCTTAAATTTTTTACAATGATCATGAATGTCCTTGGTTAAACCTATGGTATCAATTATTAAAAATAATGTTTCATTAATTAGACATAATCTTCCATTATTATCTGGTTTACCCACTATGATATGTGTTTATCACACTACTCTTTCTAGTTTTAATCAATATTGGGAATCATATGGAACTGGGTGTTATGACCTGTCCCAATGGGGCTTGTTCCGTGACTCTCGAAGCCAACCTCCAATAGGCTTGGGATGGTGAGTACCAAAAAGTAGGAATATCACAAACATGGGAGGAATTTTCTAAGTTCATGTTCACAAGAACACATCTCCAATCCAAAAATGATGAAAAGTAAAAAACCACTAAGGAACAAAATTCATGCATACCACTAAACCCAACCAATATAGTATAATAGAAAAGTAAAGTGCAGTAACGTCAAATGGGAAATAATACTAGCCCGAAAAAATAAAGAATCTATAAATATAGGGTCCAAAATGTAAACAAAAAGGTAATGGGACTGCTACTCAAAGATGTAGGAACACCTCGGCCTAACTAAACTCACAAAGCCCTACCTCATCTAGGTCCTCCCCAGACTCTGTCAAAAATTTTCTTATTATCACAAGACATGACACGTGTGGGAAAATCTAATGCAGGGATGAGTATAACAACACTCAGTAGGATACCTCGAAACCACAAGGAAATATACAAAGTAAAGGTATAGTCAATTCTACATAGTATATATCTATAGTACATATAACAAGAACATATCCATGTAATCTCAAACCCCAAGCCATAGTCTTGAGGCATGTCACAACTACAACATACCAACACTAGAGATTTAGTCTGAAGATTCCACAAAGAAACTCATCTAGGAGCACACACTCATGAGTTTTATAACACTAACAATGTCCATCTGAGAAGTATTCTTTATCTGGTACCATAATGATAGATAAATACAATAATTTATCTAAAGATAAATATGATACATTCGCTCTAGGAGTTCTCACTCCACGAGTGGGTAAGATCATGATACACAAATGAGGATCACTGCCAGGACCATGGGGTGATATAAGAACTCATCTGGATTCACCTGCTAAGTAGAGGATCAACATCTGAAAGGATTGGCCGCACTGATACCAAGACTCTACTTAGGGAATAATAATAGAGATAGGATCCTACTATAGGCCTCTTGGAGGGATTCCTGACTATATACAACAAAATCCTAATGAAGGTACCATACTTCAGTGAATAGGAAATGATGCCAACAAACCTTTAGAGGAATGAGAAAGGGCACCAACCCTAAGAAAACTTGTCCAAGATATGGTGGATAATAGATTCAAGCTATGTAGGAAGGGGTACATGGAATCTAGTAGGGTCACACTTCATGTCCCTTGACCCTGGGTACTTCGTGGGGTTAGTAGACCATGTCACTAGAACATGTCATATAGAAGAGGTATACACGACATGTAGAAAGGATCACATGCCATGTCCTGCTATCTGGGGTCCACTCGTGTACTCTAGTGGTGTTCCAATACACGGTGTCAACCCATGTTCGTCTGCCGGTGTACTATGGGGTAACGCTTGTATCCAGTCTGTGTTTGGCCGTGTGGTGGGGTACACATCATGTAAGAAAGCTATGTACCCCAACCTGTGTCCTTGTATGTCATAAGATAAACACCGATCCTCAAGTAATGGCCCACAAGATGTGTTAGAGGTGTCACATGTCATGTGACACTTTACTGCCTCTTAAAACCCTAGTCACCGCTGAGTGGGAGCCACACGCCATGTACTCTGAAATACATTTCGTGTTTGTCAGGATTTTCCATAACTATTTTTCTTCCTCCACATGCCTTGGCTGATCATATGGTGATCTATCCACTGGTCTATTCATCCCAAAACTGAACATCCAAGGTCGCCTCGTAATCATAACACTGAATCGGTGAGTTTCAGGCCTTCAATTGTATCCAAAATCATATTATGACCATCCGCATGAAGAATTATCAAAGAATGATATTGCCCAAAATACTTAGATCCATCTATCTCCATCACCATTTCATATCCTCTAGGTTATCCTGATTCCGAATCTAAAATCTCAGATTGTTTCACTCTGAATCAAATGTGCAATGATCATTAGTTCATTTCCCATGAAGAATGAAGAACACGTGGTAAAAAGGGGGAAGAAAATTCCCAAAGAAAAAACCCAAGAAATAAATATTAACCATTTTTTGTTGTAGCCTTGATCTATTCCTATAATAACAATAAGAAATCTAAATCAAAAAATAATCAGAATCATCCCCAAATAAAACCTAAAACCAACCCATCCCGCCAGAATGATCAAATCATGAGTCCACATGTTCGTTGGTTGATCCATGATCATTATTCATTATAAGAATAGAAAAGACAAAATTGAAATCATAACACCCTAACTTGGGGTCATATCATTTGATAAATAGGTTTTATCATTGTATCATCATAGTTGGCAAGATTCTTCAAGAATGACTCTTGTCAATCTGTGATCCAACTTCTGTCATTGTTTTCCATAAAGATAATTCTCCAGGTTCTCTCTAGAGACTCTAGGAAGTTATAGGGTTATGATCCAAACCCAAGATCCTTACTTAAACTTATAATTAAAATAAATTTCACTAAGTTTCTACGAAACATTAAAATAATAAATTAAATTCTTGATTTATCTTATCCTTTAAAACATCAAAAAATTAACTTTCATAGCTGACCCACGCCGGCCAGTGTTATACCTCACCTAGGGTAAAGTTGCTACTCTGATCGTAATGGTGCCCTTGTATTTATGATTCAGGAACTTATTTAGATGATATTATACTATTTTAGGAAAAACAATCATACACTCTATTTAATATATTTATTATATTTAATTAATTTCAATCATTTTATTCCGAGCACACTGAGCCTTGAAATCGCACACCATCTCAATGCATGGTCTCAAATTAATTGCATATAATATTTTAAAATAATACATGGATCAATATGGGACATTACATTGGGTTAACATTGAATGTGAAAAAAAACTTTATGAGGATAAATAAAATGGAATGATGACTAAAGTGAATGAAGTTGTGATAATTCCAGATCAATTTTCATAGAACATAACAAACAATATATACCTTAAACAAATCTAAAACTCACTAAATAAGAGAAGGTAAGAGTTTACTTACAATTATGGTGGTGGAGATTATAGAGGAATGGAGATTCAATTTCCTATGTTTCAAGAATGTGGGAAGAAACACCCAAGTGAATTCATTAGAGGAATTAGAATATGTTTTGACTATGGAAAAGAAGGAAACAAATCATGCATCTACAAATAAAAAATGCACATTTCAGTTAATGAAATAGATGGTAATATTGGTAATACTAAGGTATTATCAACACATGAATGCGTTAAATGTAGAATGTATGGGAATTATGTAAATATATTTCCTTTTGGGAATTCCTGTTAAGAAATTAATTAAGGAGGTACGAGTAATGGTTATATTGATAATGATGAATATACTACAAGTGACATGTCAAAGGAAAGATGTGTTAAGAAATAAGATGAAAAATCTTTGTTAATTTTTTGATAATTAAGTGGGTTGAATGAAGTATTTATGTATTGGAACTAAAATATTGTAATATATAAATTATTAAATATATAAGGATTGCTCAGTATATGTTTTTTGTTATGTATTTGAAAAAATATTTTGAATGGTACTGAAGACCTATAAAGGTAATTTAATGGAAAAGTTTCATTTTCTGGAAAATATATGATTAAGGGAAGTTAACCCTTAATATGATCCGAATGTTGATAAAATTGTGTTTAGTTAGGATAAATATATGATTGATATACATAAATTAAATTAGGATGTATTGATGACCTCATAACTTATGAAGGAGTTTTTTTGGAAAAGTGGTTTATGCTATCCTGGATGGATTTAAAAAAACATTTAATGAATATATCCAATAGTTGGTGTTCTATATATGGAACGATGAAGCATGCATGTTTTCAATATGGTTTTATAGTAATTCAGATCATTACCATGTTTGAAGAGAATAAATCATAAATTTATTCAAATGTTTGATATGTTGAAATTAGGATATACTTTATGATATATGGGAGATTAATCTTATATTTATTTCTATAAAATTTAGTCACTCACTTTCTCAAGTTTTAGATTTTAAACTTTTAAATGGGTTATAAGGTTAACCATTTAGGAAATTTTTTATGTTGGAAATTTAATAAGGTTTTATTTATTTAAATATCACTTCACCGTATAAAGATTTATGTGGATTGGATAAATTGTGAAAACCATTTGGTTATAATGATATTAGGAATTACTTATCATCCCGTTATGGATTTTATGATTCACTAGTTCTTCAGGCATTGCACATTAATCTTCCTTTCATGGAGTAAGATATGAAATGGAATTTGGTTAAGGCACAACAAAAGAGTGAGATTGTACTTATGAGATCAAAGAAACTAAGTATATCTTCTCTAAGTATCTTGAAATAAAATTTTATCATATTATCATCATTTCAATAGATATCAATGACCTTATTCAGATATATTTTTAGGGATTTTTAGCCATTAAACATATCTCGACTATGTTCTTTATGACTCTCTATTAGTTATTGGTGATTATTTTTCCCATCCAAATCCATATTTGATTTTTTTACCTCTATAGAAACTTTTTTATGTGTTACATAAGGTGACCACTATGTTTCCAATATTCCCTTATTAAGGGAAGTTTTATTATTCATTTTTACAATGTGGGTTTCTATTAATGAATTATAGATTATTAATACTTTTATGATCTAGAAGAATTTTAATTATGAAATTAATTTTTAGTGGGTTAGAATGTAACACCTCGATAATTTTATAAAATATATTTTCAAATAATTTTATTTCTTCGATAACTTTCATTGTACGTAATAACAAGTTTAGACGAACTGTAAAATATTATATGTTCACTATAACCTAGCCATTAATTTGGTGGGAAAAATATGAATAACTAATTTATGAAATTATGTTAAAGGTACAACTCAATATGATTGTATTGGTATGTGATTAAAAAAATTATCACATAATTATTAGTAAGTCACTTTAATCTTAAAAATAAATTTTCATCAAAAATGAGTATGTCTTCTTTTTATTAGTGAATATTAATTTAAATAAGTTATAGAAAATTTATTTAAAAAAATTAATTTCAATTTTTAATTCATAATGTAAAAAAAATATTAAATTTATTTTTTGATAATTTTATGAAAACATTTATTTTTCAAGGAATAGTGAAAATACTGATTTTTATTGAAAACTATATTTTCTTTTAAAGTCTTTACAAAATAAAATTATGTTTTGGATTAGATTTAAGTTTTAAATAATTAATTTTATTTAAAATAATCATGTTAATTTTTTTGAAAAGGATTTTATACATGAATTTATTATAAAAACATTTTATGTTCAAAAGGGGTATTTAAAAAAAATAGTTTCTCATAGCGTTTTACCGATTTTATTTAAACTTATATTCTAAAATTATGTTTTTTAGAGTTTTAAAAAATGTATTCTTTATTTTTATTAATAATTTAAAATTTTATTAAATATGACCCATTTATTTTTTGTCTATGTGAATAGTAACTGTGTTAAAAAATTACCACAGTAAATGGTAAATTATGTAGTTTTGGTTTAAAAAATCATAAGGACTATAAAATTACTCTGAAACTTTTAAAAAATTTATTTTATTAATTTAATTTTACCCATAACACCTAAGGGTCGAAATTGAGTTTTTTAATGAAACTTTTCAGTTAAAATGACTTGTATATTATTTAGACCAAGGAAATCAAAAAATGTTTTTTTCTTTGTCATAAATATCCCTTGTGTGTCCACATGGGGAAAAGGTATGTTATGAATGAATATATGTGTCAATTTTTTAATTAATAAAATTTTATCATGATATGAAATTATTTATTACTTTTGGGGCCACTTAGATGAGATTATGATGTTTATAATATTTTATTTAATGAAAATTCAATGTTTTCTTATTTATGTTATTAATAAATATATCATTTCAATACAGTGTAATATAAAATATATCTTCAACTATAACTATTATTTAGAAATATGAAATATTTATCTACATCATGGAAATTTAATTTTAATTTTTTTTGGATAAAAAATTATCTTAAATAATTACACAACGATGATGCAGTAATTTTTCAATTAATGAATCAATCAAATAATTGATATTAAAAATATTAGAATAAATATAATTTGAATTAATTAAGGTACTCCATGAATTTTATAGATGATTATTAAATATTATGGGTGTATTAAATGATTTTTTCTAATTTATCTTATTTTATTAATTTTAATAAAGTCAATAAAATAAATAGTATCAAAATTGACACTAATGATATTTCATCAAAATAATTTTATTAAAATTTATTTAAAAAGAATAAAAAAAATTCAAATAAAAAAAATTAAATATGATATCATCTAAAATTTTATAAATCTATCATTTATAGTCCAATTTAAACGACATATGTAATAAATTTTTAACCATTTAACATTGAATTTTTTATCACAATTAAAGTTAAAATAGGCTAAGGGTAAATCAAAATAATAAGGTATAAAATAATACCAAAACATGTCTAAAATACAATTCCTTGTTATATTACAAACTTATGTTTTCATATCATCGAATTCAAGTCTATTTAGTGTTGTTGGGATAGAAAATTAATTTATTATAATTTAATCTTTTGAGAGATTACAAAAGAGTCACTCACCTCAATTATAAATGGGCACATCGTATCTCACTTATTTACATCACATTAAGCCTTATATATCAACCATACCCTGAAAATTTCTCTTATAAACATACATATACACATTCTAGAGGTGATGTTATTCTTAAAAGACCAACTTATAGAAGGTAAAAATGGAAAATTTTGAAAATATGGATAATCGCTCTAACTGGTCATTTTATTTTTATACTCTTCCTTACCTCCTATAAGTATATGGTGTTTATCAAAAAATAAAAAATTCCTAATACTCAATATGACTAAATATAATAATTATTTTTAAAACACCATTGTCCTACCTCATTCATGTCAAATAAGAAGTGAAATTATAGCTCGTTTGTACTTACATGTTATTGTCTCCACATAACGATACAATTAATTTTTATCACCATATTATATGGATAGGTATTACGATGGTATTAGTGATTATATATGATATCTATAATATAATTACACCTCTATAATTATGATATTATGTCTACCTTATCATCATCTATCCTTTTTAGAAACGATAATTCCGCTCGTGCATACGTATGGACTACCATTTCCACGATGTGACATGATTCATTTTCACTTATATTTCAGACAAATGGTAATAAGGATGATCATTATGAACATATATGATATATATATATATGTATATATATATAACACAATAATTATTCTTGAAATGGGTATAATTATTTACCTTTCTTTCATTTCAGAAAATGAAAATTGGAAATAGTATTCATTCATACGTACGACCTACCATCTCCATGAACTGTGCAATTCATTTTTCTGTCTATATTTTTTAGGAATTATTATAAATATTTATATAATGAATATATATTGTTTTTAAAACAATTGTTAAAATTCTATAAATTATCATACATTCTTCATATTATAAGGACTGGGTCTACCAAACTGAAACATTCTTGGAGAACAATGTAGTTATCAGCAAGAACAATGATTTTAGTAAAAAATTATTATTAGGCACGTGATAAGATGATTTAAACAATTCATACATGATATGATAGATATATGGATATGGAATAAATATATAATAAATTCATAATTATTATATAGAAATTTTCAATATGAAAAAAGAAATTCCAGACTTGAGGTAGGGGTTTTTTGTCACACTTTTATTTCTATGGGAAACATGCCTTATACACAAAATGATTCTTTTTTTGTGGTGTATATACTATTCATGGATTTATCTTAAGATTATTATCCTAAATATTATGGTATTTTAATATTTATAAAATTTTCATTCTTTTATGGGGCAAGTATTCGACAGATTACAATGTGGTAAGTGTTTATTTCACAATCTTATCATTATTTGGGATTATTTATATTTAAAAATATATTTAGGGAATATTTCACTTACATGTCCATGTTTCCAAAAAAATGTTTTTTAAAGGGTATTTAATATTATCCTACAATTATTTGAAGTAATTTTTAACCATTATTTTAAGTTTTAAAAATCATTTTAAAAATAATATTTTTTTTTTTTCTAAACAATGCTCTTGCTGGATTTTCTGATGAAACAAAATATGAAATGAATTATTTTTTACTTATAGTTAATAAGGATATTTTCCCACTTTCATAAATCCTTAATTAATTTAATGTTCCATAATAAACTTACCAGGTTCATTTTAAATAAAATGTTTTACTTTATAATTGTGTAGTTTTTGAAAAAAAAGAAAGAATATTTTCCTCAAGAAATATTTCAAGTGTTATGTAAAAATCATTTTCTGTATAAGAAATAATTATTTGTTGTATGTTATGTTTTAGTGGTGTATAATCCAAAAATATCATTATTATTATTTTTCTGAATGTTAAAAATTTAGGATGGCATGAGTTTTGTGAATTCTATTTCATTTATATGAGTTATGTTATGAAGAAATGATTATGAAACCCATTTCTTTTTTTTGGGTTCTGGTATGATGAATTATTTACATTCATGTTTAAAACATATATATGGTTTTAATTATGTGATTATTTGGAACTATATCTCCCTCCAATTTATTTGGTAATAATTAATATCTCATGAGACATATAGGACTAGGATGGGGAGTGAACTCAGTTCAGTATGGTACTTTGTCCACAATGATAATATTGAGACTGAACCTTGATTATTAAGATGGTTTGAGGAGTGAAACCATTCCAAAATGATAGTATTGTGTAATTTCCTAGTTCCAGAAGCCACCCAGAGGTGCCCCGTACCCGGTTGGACACATGGCCTCAAGAAAATTTACCCAAATGCCAGAGGCTACCAAATATCAGTGAGGGCCTTGGGTGTGATAGTGGGGAAACTATGCCCTCATTGGAAGAGTACATAGTGGAAGTAAACAATACATAAAATAGACGAAGTAGTAAATATCCAACAATAGTAAACAACAGAAGACTGGAACAATAAACAACTAGAGCACACATACACACACACACACACAAATGAAATGATGCATGATAAATATGTCTAGGAAAGCATCCAAACAAGTCAAAATGCTAGAAATACAAATGGTACTAAACAATGTACAAAAGAAATATAAACAACTCCTCAGCAACGCAAGCTATAGCTTGGTCCCATTCTCTCCAGCTCCATAGAATGTCAAGAACCTGAAGTAGAAGGGTGCTTGACCTTATCTATACCTACAAAAATATAGTCTGTTTGGGCCCAAAATAATGACCCAAACAGGGCATGAGACTAAATCCCAATAGGCAACCACCCGAAGATCTGTGCCTAACAGTCAGTGAATATATGGAAGGTAAAAGAATAGAATGCAGTAAACAGGAATGTAATAAGAATAAAACAATCCATAGTTCAATATCAAACAACTGTGAAGAAAATAGCTAAACCAAAAATAGGTAACCCTCTGAGAAGTACTCACAACCATCCCCTCTTGTCCTACCTAAAAAGTACAAGAAACCCTATGGGCAACACACTCGTTCTAACCCCTCTAGTCTGTATGTGAATATAATAATACTCTCTGAGGAAGCGCTCATAGTCAACCCCCGTTATATTCTAAGGTAAAACAAGACTCTCCAAGGAATCTCACACAGTCCATTCCCCATATAGTATAGGGTAGTCAAGGACTCTCTGAGGAAGCTCACACGGTCAATTCTCCTTATAGCCCCAAGGTCTAGGACTCTCTGAAAAAACTCACTCGTTCAATTCCCCTTATATCCCAGGTCGTTCATAGACTCTCTGAGGAAGCACTCACCGTCAATTCACCTTATAGTCTAAACAAATCAGGATTAAAAACAGAGACTCTCTGAGGATGCTAACTCGGTAAATACCCTTACAGTCTATAGAAATAAAGAACTCTTTGAGGAAGCTCACTCGGATAATTCCCATTATATACAAATGTGGTTCTATGCTCTCTGAGGATGCTCACTCAGTCAATCCTCCTTATAGCCAAAAGTGATCAAAGACTCTCTGAGGAAGCTCACCCCGTTAATTCCCCCTATAGTCTACTACACCAGGTTCTCACGGCACTGTGTAACTCAATGATCATAGCAGTGTAATATAACCAAAGTAAACCTACAGAACTACTTGGATAAATAGTCTATAACATAACTTGCATGTCATAATACAACACTCCATCCTACAGAAACAGGCGTGGAAAACAGGCAAGGCAGCCAAAGGCTAAATAGGACCAAACGGTCGTAAACAGAATAATGCATGGGAAAAACACATCCAAAGCATAGAAATAAACCTAATTCATATCCAAATATCCTCTAAATAGGAATACAATCATGGTAGAAAAACAACAGGGGTAAAACGGTAAACACACAATACCCCATTCAAGGGTATTGGTTGAATTTTCACATAATACTCAAAGACTTCGAACTGAAAGGCACAAACCACCTACCTTGGGGTTAGGAGATCAATATACTTGAACCTCGATGCTTGAATCTCCTTGGAACAACATAGATCTAAGAAAACATCCAAAAAGTTCAACCGACAATAACTTGGAAAAGAATAGGAATTGAAAAATAAGGCTCAAGCAGAAGATAGAACTCAACGATGCGATTCCAATGCAATAAATGGTGTTCAAATCAGAGGTCAGATGGTGGATCAGTGGATCAGAGAGAAGTCGTAGCCGTATGGGTTCTCTCGGACGAAGACGACCTAGAAGAAGGTTTTTCTGTCCGTTAGACGCGACCCCAATGTGTTTAATGAAAAAAACAAAATACACGACATGCACTTTTGGAGTACACGATGTGTACTTGCAGTTTCCATACTCCGTATTAGGTGGCCACCAAGTCACTCCCACACGGTCGTGTGTGTGGATACTACATAGACAACACATGACATACTACGACATGGAGGTACACATCGTGTACTCATAATGTACACGACATGTACTTAGAAAATTTCTAGAAATTCCTCTTTTTCACAAAAACATCCAGAAAAGGAAAAACATACCTGAAAAGAAGGTCCGAGTTATTACATCTTGTAAAATAGTCTTTACTTTTATGTATATTATTTTCTATGCTTATCTATTTTCCAAAATTCCATGTTTTTATGTCAATGTTATTTTCTCATGGCTCATGTTTCTGTATGATTTATCTCTTATGACTTGACAATATTCATTCCATGACTCAATATTATGATATATATTATATTGGGTATAATGTTCAAAAGTTATGTTCATGAATTTATATCCTTATGGCCATGTTTTTCTAGATATATCACTTGTTTACCATTACTAAGCACTTAAGACCACCCTCTTCTTATGTTTCTTATCCCTGGGATGAGAAGAAAGTTTTTAGTAGGTATTTCTATGAAGAGTGCTAAGTGAGAAGATATCTATGGCATATGTTGATGATTTTTAATAAAATTAGATGATTGTATATCTAATCTCCAATGAATCTAAACCATTATGGTTATGATAAGGATAATTTTTATTATTCATTAGAAAAGATGTATTATCTATATATGAAAATAATGGGACATTATAGTTGTGGTCATTTTTTCATATTTTGGATTCATCATGTGATGTTGGATGATTACTAATTATAATATTAACATATTTTAGATTATTATCTTTTGGTTATTGTTTATTTATTTATGTTTTTTTGTTTCTTTGATAATAAGGGTCTAGTCTCCCCACATTTCATATGAGACCCTCTTTACTAGTTAGAAACCACTATCGTATGAGGATGTGTTCCTGAGGTTATGAGTTGAACCATCTTAGGGTACCATCATATAGAACTCATCTTTGGACATTACAACTATTTATCTTTCTAGTAAACAATTTATTGTTACCTAGCTTTCTGATTATAATTGAATGCATACAATGGAATCTTCCAGGATTATAGATCCTAATGTCAATGGTAGGTATATGTCTATTCTAAATAATTAGTTATTCCACATGTTTCTATTTTACTTAGATGTGAATAAGGTTTTTCTACTAAATTCAAATGATTTGGTTTCCTTCATAATTGTTTAAATTTAAATGGAATTTCACTTTTCCATAGAGAGTTATTGAATAAAATTATGAAACTATAGATCATGAAAAATAATAGATTATTTAAATCAATTTTTTTTATATAATATATTTTCTATGTAAACGTAATAATAATATCTTATTATCACATTAATGGAATATAATTTTTTAAAATACCCTTTAAAAATTTTCACTAACATTTTTGGGATATATATTATGTCATATTTTCAAAATTATCCAAAGTGACTTTAGAGTGTACCATATATCATTAGATATATAATTATATACATTTAATTAATTTTTAATTAATTTTTAGTGAATTAATATAATAAAATATGAAGTTTCATCATTTACTAATCATAATTCAATCTAAAAAATAATTATCATTTCCTTAAAAACAAGAATGGTGGGAAAATAATTTATCGTGATAAATATGTTGTTTTCATTATGGTTCTAGATTATCAATTTTTGAGTTTTTTCAAAGATGATATTTGATAAGTTTCAAAGCATCCATAAATTTTAAATTTTTATAAATATCATGATTATAAGACACCTAAATTTGAGAGATTATGTTATTATAAACATATCAGGGGATTATTGTGTAAATTTATTGAAATTAGATGAAAAAATGTAATTTTTTCAATTTTTTATAATAATATCTAGGAATAATCTACTAGAATAATATTTGAGCTAGATTAATTGTCCAAACTTAGGAGAACCATCACGTGTTCCATTGGTTATGCAAAATTTTTAAGTTCCCGAAATAGTTGTGGGGATACTATGATCCCAATACAAAGAAAAAGTGGCAGTCCTGAATATAAATAAAAATTATCATGATATATTGATGTAATGGGTATAAAATATCTTATTGTCTTGAAATAGAGATCCTTAAATATGTTTGGAAGTCTTCAATATGATAAATGGTTAATTATATGAATTAAAAATAATAAAACCAACAACAACATAACCAATATAAATAACGCATGAATATAAAAAAATATGAATCATCAAAATAAATAACCATGGTAACCCCATTGAAATATAAATGTAGAAAAATAACAACAAATACCTATAAAGTAGAATATGGACTAACTTACTAGTATAAATATTATCAAATAATCCACCTATAATACACAACCCATCCACTGTTATCCAACAAGCCCTATTTAATTACCTTTCCAAGAAATAATCTATGAAGGTCTACTCAAATACATCAAACCACAAGGGATAAATGAAGGTAGTAGGGATTTATATTACCTAGTATGAATCCCCCACTAAATAAGACTCATTAATTATAAAAGATAAAAGTTGATATATATATATGTGTGTGTGGATATCTATGTTGTTTACATGTATGTGGTTATTTTAACTCTATACACCATGAAACATAACATATCCATGAACATGATAATCCATACTGTAAAGGCCTCAACCCCCTTGGCATGGAGTTGGTGACTTTATTTATTAAATTGGTACTATAAAAAAGAGTTCACATCCCAAAGGATCGAATTGTTTATTATATTTTCAAATATAGATAAGAAATAATTTTTACATTACAACATGAAAGGAAAAAAACCTAGAAACTCCAATGGAAACCCTTTTAATCTCATATATTATCCCAACCAATCATTCGTAATATACATATTCACATCCTAGGGAAAAATAAATCAAAATAAATGGGTGAGATAAGATACACATTAAGGATATGAAATATAGAGGAATATAACATAAATAAACAAAAAAATAAAGAAATGTGAATAACAAATTCCATTAAATCAAAATCTTGATCATAATATAGAAGGAATACAATATAATTAAATAATTCCATATAAATATTCATATGAGAATGAAACCTAACCATGGATATTATACTAGAAGAATAATAAAAATGATTATCAATTAATAATATCATAATGATGGAATTTAAAATTATAGACATCATAAAACATACTATTGAGGCCTCGACCAAGACATCTGAAAATAAATAGATCAGGCCTTGATCAAATCCCAATCTGGTTTCTCTCATGAGACCTATGGATGAATCGAGGGGTTATAGTGGGCTTTGACCATCACATACTAATTCCAATTCATTATTAATATTAATGGGGTGAAATATAAATAACATATACATATGAAATTTAAATAAATTTCCCCAATAAGTAATTATATTCACTAACCATTCTGAGTAATATAGTAAATGGTATCAATATAGCACATCCACAATCAAAGAGATCGTAAACCATTTAATAAAAAATGGTATATTATATAATATTATAGAAATCCAAATTAATAATAATATTCAATATAGGGTTATGAAATAACTGAAAATAATCTAATTAAATCATCAATGAATTATTGAGATAAATACCCTTTTTACTTTTCCAAGAAGTGTTCTTTGGGAAAAATATTTTTTATTTTTTATAAAATCATATTGTAAATATTTATATCCTATAAAAGAAAATTTATGGAATATGAAATTATTTTTGAAGCATAAATGGTGTCTAAATGATGTGAGAATATTTAAAAATATTTTTTATGAAATTTTAGAAATGGGCCACTTCAGTACAGTTTAAGTGAAAATAAAAAAAATATATCTTAAAATGAAAAATTCATAATTTTCTATTTAAAATCGGAAAAAAATATAGGTTTTTAGGGTAATTTTTTTTATAAAAATATTTTTTACTAATAATATATTATTTATTTCACTTAAAAATTGGTAAGAAATTGGGAATTTCCACTTAATTTAGCTTCTTTATCGAGAGTAAATGAAAATGGAACCTTAGTAAACATGTAATTCCCTATAAATGAAGGAATGATTGAGCTAGGTACATATATTTGGAAAATATAAAAATAATTTAGGAGTATTACAAAAAAATAATTAGTAATAACATTTGGGTAAAGAGAAATAAAGAGTAACCTGAAGAAAAAAATGGATGTTCGGGGAGAATCCCTTACCTTGTGTCTCAAAGTGTTCTGTAATTGTACTTAATTTCCTAGATAATGAAATAAGATGTAGTAATAATTTAATTCAAAAAATATTCAACATGCATTTGATTTAATATAATTTTAGTGCGTTCATTTATGACCTTTTTCAATAGTTATAAGATTCAATTTCGTGGTTTGGGAGTGTTTGCTTCCTTAGTTTTCATGAATTATTCACTTGGATACATGTATAAAAGATCATGTAAAATGGAAATAGTTTTCTAGAATTGAAATTATACATTATTAATTAACTGACAGAAAATTTAATGGTCTTATATATAATTTTTTTGGATATTAGGATGACTCATTAGATAAAGCATTAATGATAACCATTTAGATTATTTTGGCGTTTTTTCGAACACCACGAACTAGTTTTATCTTATGGATTAATATTATGTACATATACTAGTTGAAGGAAATTAATTAAGTTTTAAAATGTATATTAAGGTTTTTTAAACTATAAAAATATTTTTCTTACAAGCCTTTAATGTGGACTTGAAAAATAAAAGCTCTTCATCCATGAAGGCGGTAAATCAGTACCTCACGAACGATATTTTAATTTTTAGAATAAAAATTTCTAGATAATATAATTTATGGTTGATATACCAATATAATAATGAAATTATATTATATAAAATATAATATATTTATCATATTACTTTGGATATAGGTGGTTAGGTAAGGATAATAAAAGAAAATACATTTAAAGATAGAGAGATAGGGTTTTACCACATGAGTGACACCTCCTTGAGAACCTCTTTAAGGAACTTGGAAATGGAATTTTGGTGGGAGCAACAAGACCAGAATGTATGGGATAGTCTTGTGAGAGTAAAATGGTATAATAGAAGAAATTTTAAATGATTTGGATGTATGAGTAAAATGAGTGGAGGGGTGGATTTTTAGTGGATGAGAGGGATGCTTTTCTATTTAATTAATTTATTTATTATTTTTGCTCAAGACATTGAATATTGTTGGTTCATGGGACTAAATATAGCAATTAATGAATGATAATTAAATCCAAATAGTTCTTACATCATAAATACATCCTCTATGACACAATAATTTGTTTATTTAATTATAATATTAAATACCGTAAATTACCACATTTCACTATTTATATAAAATTAAACTAATTTATAAAAATACATGAAATTCACCCTAAACATTTTTCTACATGGATAATTAAAAAATTAAATCCATTTTATTAAAATAATTTTCTAAATATGTTAAAAAAAATTATTTAAAATCATCATTTATTTGAAAAATACCAATTTTAAAATTACAACCAATTTTATAACACTTTGAAAAAATAATCATGGTATCAAAAAATTATCTTATAATCATAACACAAAAAATAATAATTTATGAATATAATTTATAAAAATAAATTTTCTCTTAAATAATTTTTTTAATTATAAAATTTTAGAAAAACATTTATGTTTCACAAAAATATCAACACTTAATTTATCATTCTTGAAACATTTATTTAATTATTCCTTGATATATGTATACCATATTTTCATTTATAAGATACCCAATTTTGTATACTTTCATAGGTGAATATATTATTCTATTAGTCATATTATTATTCCTAATGGTCACATTACTATTATAATGGAAATATTTAATAGTATATTACAGTTTAAATCTCAATGTTTCCCGAAGAATAAATTATATAAGATATTAAAGGAGACATACCATAAAATATTGGGGTGTTACATTCTCCCCTCAAAAAAATTTCATCCTAAAAATTTTAAAAATGTCACCTTATAGAAATATTTGGTAGTTATTTATAATAATTTCATCTGGTTCCCACATCACTTCTTTAATTTTATGATTTTTCAAAATTACCTTTACCAGTCGATCTGTCAGATTCCTAAACCCCTATAATTTGGGGTCCAGAATCTAGATAGTCTCTTCAAACTAAGATATATCATGTTCCAATTATATTCATTCATAAGTGATCACATGCATTGTTTATGGCATATAATTCCTTAACAATTAGATATAGAACATGTTGTGTACTATATAAAGGCTAGGTGGCATCACCAAACAATAATCCATAACTCCAATTATCTTCATGATTTTAAAAGTTCCAATATACCTAGGGCTATTCTTCCCTTTCATTAAAAATATTATAATACCCTTCCATGGAGATACCTTCAAGAAGACATTATCTCCCACTTGAAAATCCAAATCCTTTTCCTGTTATCAATATTCCTCTTTTTCATATCTCTAGATTCTTTGATATATGTTTGAATAGTATTTACCTTCACTATTGTTTCATCTATAAGTTGTGGTCTTATAAGCTTCCTTTCACCAAATTCATCCCAACATGATGGTGTATGATCTATCTTTCCATATAACACTTCATACAGTGAAATTTGAATACATGAATGGAAACTATTGTGGTAGTAAAACTATACCAAAGGTAAATAATGACCCCACATACCTTGACAGTCATGTGAGAAATATATTAACATGTCTTCTAATGTTTGAATTTTCCTTTCATAATTTCCATGTAGAGACCCAAAGCTTGGAATACATGGAAATTACATTACTTTTGAGGAATACTTAATATATAATAAAAACAGAAACCCAAGGACCGTAATTGTTTAGTGTCTTTGGAAACTCATAACATAATCTTCTAATCATGGTGAATGATATTCAACATCTCCCATAAAGATATCCCCCTTTTGTTTTCTTCTCTAAAACCATTTTTTATATACTGGGGAAAAGGAAACATATAAAGGGTGAGATCAAATTCTCATTAAGGGTAATCATGGAGAAAATAAAACAAACCATATACATTTGAACTTAAAAACATGAACATAAAGTTTAAACATCAAAATATTGAGTTGAGAAATAAATCTTAGTAGTACTTAAGGCATAGATCATAAAGGAACATAAATCACAATAAAATATCATGGGAATAAAACATGTAATTGTGGTAAACCATTATGCACATGATATGATTTCCATAGTAGCCAAGGCATTGCTGCCAAGGCCATCATAGTGGACAAAGTCCTTTATTAAACTTGGTTTACTTGTCGTTCTATCCCTGTATTAATGAACATGATTTAATTGTCATTCCATCCATGTTTATCTAATGAGATATAAATCTTTACCCAGTGCATTGTATGGATATATAGGTCCCATCCATCTAATAATTAGATCATTCTTTCGTGTGCCGCAAAATAAACATAAATCATTCATCATAACCCAAAGAATAATATGAGTTTCATAAACATCATCCCATCATAACATAATACATATAGAAAATATAGATATAATTTCATCATAAAAAATGAAACCATGTAAATAATAGAGACATTATACTTGAAACATAAACATACTAAATAATGTCATCTTAGATGGAAAATAGTTTTGATAAAACACTTGAAATGAATTCTTTAGGAAAATATCCTTTCTTATTCGAAATCATTATCTTTTCACATAATGCCATGAAATTTTAAATGAAAAGGATTTTTATTGAAAATAATCATGAAATCTTGTAGATTAATATTCATGAAAAAAAGGCTTTATAAAATTGTAAAAATCCGTTCATGCTGTATAAGTTAAAAAAACATTCTACTTGTACTTTTGCCGGAAAAGTCAAAATATACCTCATATGGTAAACAAAAGGAATATTCATTCCATACCATGTGGTAAAAGTAAAAAAAGGGTAAAAATGAATTTAAACATACATGTAAGAATATTAAAAACTTTATTAAAACTTTTTTCTATAAAACAAGGAAATGGATGATAGATATTACCTCAGTAAATACTTACGAATAAACAATCTTGGATAAGAACAAGATTGGAATAATTATCCCTTACCTTTTATGATCAGTGGAATCATACATGTAATAAAATAAATAAAATTATGTGGATATTTAAATATCATATCCTCCATAATAAAAATCAGAAAACATTCATGGGAAGCATAAACACCATACAAATGAAATAGATGGTGATTAAAGCATATGTCTCACAGAAATAAAAGTGAGACAAAATAATCTATTACCTTATTTCCAATTTCTTCCATATGTGTCCAAGACTCCTATATAGTGGGTTTAAACATATTATAAACTGGTAATAGAACCATAATAATATTTATGATATCATATATGATTCACTTGTGACTTTATTTTACCCGTTCATTTTTCAATTCCATGTTATGGCAGCGTTTTGGGTAAAATCATTTCAATTATCGTACATGTTTGGAATTGTTGTTCTTGATACTGTTATTACTTATATTATGATTTAATTAATTACAGAATGTAAAACATGATTTATATATCATATATATTCAGTATATATATATATATAATAGATAGATAAATTAAATGAAATACACCGTTCATGGAGACGGTAGACCGTACGTACGCATGAACGCTGTTTTAGTTTCCTTAATAAATTGAATAGAAGTAAATAATATATATATATATACAAATAAATCCAGTAGAATTACTATGTAATATATTTTATTATTACTTATTATATATACTTTATAATCATTCTTGAATGGTTAACATGGAGAATGAATCTCATCGCATCGTGGAGACGGTAATCCGTACGTATGCACGAGTGATGATATCATTCCCATAATTATTGAATGGAATTGGAGTGGATGATATAATATCTCATAATTATAATCATGTTATAATAATCATATATAGTTATTATTTCCACCATTATAACCATCCAAGAAAGTTGGTGGTGGAAAAACAGATTGCACCACGGCGCGGAGACGGTAAGTCGTACGTTCGCACGCGCTGTGATTTGATTTTCTGTAGCATGGATAGAAGGTGAAATGAGGTTCTTTAATATTTATAATAACATATAAGTATATGAGTGATGATGATTTTATTACTTTATAATGAAGCAAATAAATAAGAGGAAGTAGAAGAAGAAGTAAATTTGAAAGAATCGGTAAGGGATATTACCTCTTCTTTACGCGCCTCTTCAAAACCTCCTATTAGGACACTAATGTTGGTCTTTGAAGAAGACCAAGACCTCTAGTATGTTTATAGGGAATTGTATAAGATAAATGGTTAGGTTTTGGCCGAGCTTGAAGGCTCAAAATGGTGTGAGGAGGAGAGGGAGGAGGCGCCCTTTTATAAGAGAGAAGAGGGGCACTTTTGGAAACCTCTAAAATATTAGTTAATAATAAAATCAAACCCCACTTAAAAATATCAAAAAATGAATCAATTAGAATAAGAGATAATATAGGGTTGTAATATAATCAACCAATAAAATTTAGACACATTTTAAGTTTATTTTAAACCTTATCATTTTGATTTATCCTTATTTAATCTATTTAATTTTATTTGTAGTAATAATAATCTAAATTTTAAATTGTTATAAATAATTACTTATGTGTTTTTAATTTTCCATAATTTGATAAGTTATGAAATTTTAGACTATATTAATTTCAGTTTAAAATTTCTAAATATTTTTATGATTTTTAAACAATTTAATAATATGTTATTTTTATAAAATAACAATAGTGTTAATTTTGACACAATTCATTTATTTGAATTTAAATAAAATCCAAACAAAAGATATTTTCGAACCAAAATATATAATAGATCTCTAACATGTAATATTCATCTTGAAAATTCTTGGAGCACATTAAATAGTTCATATAATATTTATTTTAATATTTTTAAAACCATTTATTTGATAATTCAATCATTAAAGTAATTTCTACACCACTATTGTGTCACCATTAATGATAATTATTTAATCCCAAATAATTCTAAATAAATATACATGATATAGATAATTTTATT
Organism: Viscum album; assembly: GCA_963277665.1. Classification (NCBI taxonomy): domain Eukaryota; kingdom Viridiplantae; phylum Streptophyta; class Magnoliopsida; order Santalales; family Viscaceae; genus Viscum; species Viscum album. The sequence goes on along the minus strand of OY728150.1, from coordinate 1,570,349,610 downwards.
ATATTTCTGGTTCTTATTTATGGTCTAAGTTTTATAAATATTATCACTAAATTAAAATTATTACACTTATAAGATATAAGAGAGTGACATGTTGTCACTTTCTTTGGTTTTAATAATAATTACATCCTTTTCATGGTAAAAATTCCATGAAATGAATATATTACAACCCTTAGGTGATCTGGGTCTACTTTGATTCATCCAATAGAATTTTTTCAGGTCTTAGGGTAATTTTATAGTCTTATTTTTACCCTTAATTACCCGATTTACCTTTAACTGTAGTAAATAAGATTTACCATAGTTACTGTTCATAATGTCTAAAAATAAAAAGTATCCTATTAACATAATTTAGACCTAATGATTCCAAATATGGAATCCATTTTTCCAAATTCAAAAAATATAATTTGAAATATTTAATTTAAAAGCAATCCCACTGTTGAGAAAACGAGTTTTAAAAGTTAAAACATTGAAAAAGATTGAAATGTTTTTACCTATGAATTAAATATAAAATTAATGATAATGACTTGATTATATTAATTGGTAAAAATATATTCTATTTATACTTTAAAACCATTTAATATTATAATTTATCTATATAAATTATCTTAATGAAAAAGTTGTTTTTAATTAAAATTTAGCTTATTTTTACTATTCATCAAAATATGAAAGTTAAGAGAAAAATATTAAAAAAGTATCCAAAGTAAATTTTTATATAATTATTTCAATTAATAATTTAATTTTTTAAAATTGAAATCATAAACTAGTCAAAAACTAGATTTAATGTGGGTACTCCATCAAAAGGCGGGAAAACTGCATTTTTTTTAAAATACTTATTTTACCCAAAAAGTTTATTTTGTTCTCATACCATGTTCTATAATATGTGTAATATGTATGATAATGTTAAAAAATTCAAAATGAGATTAATACTATTCATAACATATAGTTCATAATAATATTATAACAATATATCGCTGTTTAGTGAAATTCAGAATTGCGTACAACACACACTATTGAGGAAGGTCGATCTTGCAACACAAGCCAAGAATAGTATTTGCATATAATACAAGCTAATATTGTGTTGCATATAGAGAAAGATAATTTTTTTGTAGCGTACAACACGAGACATCAATGAAATTAAAAGAATATTTCTCATAAATTCTCGGGGTGTTACATTCTACCCCCCTTAAAATGAATTTTACCATTGAAATTCATCGGGGTTATAAATGGTTTACTACTTCAAAGTTTCTTTCATAGAAACCCACATTGTAAAAATGAATACCAAAACATAATTTTAAAAGCTAAAGTATGAAACGTAACGGTTACCCAAATTAACTAATCAATGAGTTTCCACATAGGAGAACATAGGTGAAAATATGGATATGGAAGAGAAATTTAACCATAAAGTTCTGATGAAGAGTGGTAGAGAACATGGCTATGAAAAAGCCAAAAATCACAAAGACATAAATTTGTGATGATCTATGGTACCATCTGATTCTTCAGATATGAGGGTACTAGGACAATATTTTTGGTTTTCAAGATCATTTACCTAAATTTGAAAATTTTGCAATAGAAGAAATAATTATTTGATTTTGGTACAATATTACCATTGGTCATTCCTTGAACAATTTCCACTTCATATAATAATGAAATAAAGTTTAATTTTTCATTCATGAAGTGTTAGCAGATTATGTGATAGAATGATGGATCGTTCCATCTGTCTAAAAAAAGTTTAGAAAAAGTTATTAAATATACATAAGTCCATATATGGTGATATTAATCATATATTGCTCCAAAAAATGCACTTATAATTCATATATCACACCAATTAATAAAATAAAACTAATTTATACAAACTAGGGACTTCTTGTAGGCCAGTGGTAGGTGATAAAGGTCTGTCGTACTTCGATTGTGGGTTCGATTCCTGTAACCTTGTCTGACGCGACATGTTTTCCTTTTTCTAAAACTATACTATTATAACATTCCATAAATAATATCGAAAAACATGTCATATCATTAAACAATACTATCTGATGTCTAACTTAATCCATTATAACCTTTAGTCTTATCAAAAATAATTATGTCCAATCTCATAGTAAAAAAGAAAACAATCACCAGAAATGTCATCTACAAATTATGTGAGTACCATAATTTATTCCCCATATATCATAAGATATATCTTGTTGATCACATTCCAAACATGTGAATACCTTAATCATGTATTCTCTTGAAACATTAATTACCATAGAACCTTAGTGAAAACATGAATGCTGTCAAAAGTTAATTATTTATACATACCTTAATCCCAAAATTTCTATATACTCAAACCATGATGTCACTTTGTCCTTATATCAGTCATGATCTCATTAATACTATCAAACATATTATTTTCTCTATATCAATTCATTATGTGCATATAATTTTCTTTCCAAAAATATTTAAATCACTTTTCATGGTTACTGGTACCATAAAATTATTGAAAACCAATACATAGATATTCCAATATTCTATAATACTATAATTGATATTCAACAACACTATTTTGGAATCCAGTTACATATACACTAAATCATTCTACCACTTCATTTTCATATTCAAAATTACCAATAGTGATCATATGTGACTTCCCTTTGTCCTTTGCCTTAAGATGTTGTTTATGTCTATCATCATTAACCCTTGGATTAGGGAATTGGTTAGAATAATGCCCCATTTTCTTTCACTTGTATCATTGAAGGGTTGGTGGTACGTTCACTGTAGTCTTTTCTCTATTCACATCATTAGCTACCTTTTTCCCATTACTTCGACAATTAGCTGCTCAATAACCTTCTTTTCCAAACATAAATAATTTTCTAGTCCCTTTAAGTCAATCTCCACCATGCTTCTTTCCACACATTTATCATAAAGAAATATTCGTCTTCTTTTCACCATTTTTTTGAGATTTTTCTTTGAAATCTATCTTTCATTTCTTGTTAAAACCATGAGACGGATATATAACACCAACTTCCAGTTCTACCCTGATAGCACAACGCACAATTTCTTCATAGCTACATAAGTATCTTATAGCTAATACCCTTAGAAGACTTGGTTTTAATCCACTAAAGAATCGATCAAATTTACTTTCAGGTTGGATGATAAAGCCAAATGCATACCTTACAAGCCTTGTAAAATTTGCCTTGTATATACCAACATATTCATCATCCCTTTTCTTAAGCTCAAGGAACTCCTTTTACTTCTTTGATCGAAGAATACGAGAGAAGTACTTATTGAAAAACAAGTTCTTGATCTCATACCATTCCATGGATTAAATTTCATCTTGGGGCCTTGTATTCTTAATTAGAGTCCATCACTGGTCTGCTTCACCTTCTAAACGGTAAAAAACCAAAATTAACTTTTCATGTTCTGAACAGAAAAGTATGGAAAATATCTTTTCAATGGTACTGATCCATTGTTCAGCAATAATTGGATCAGAAGACCCATTGAAAGAAGGTGAATGTTGCCTCATGAAGGACTCAATATAATATTGTTCCCTTCTATGCTCATTTGGAAGTCCAGAATGATTCATATCTTGTGTAAGTATAACAATAATATTTTTCACTCCATATCCTATAACATTGTTTTGTTCAGGAGGAAAATCATTGAATTTCCCATTACTTTGATCAACACGGTTCTATCAGGTACCTGCCATTGTCTAAAACCCAAAAGAAATAGTGTGAGAGGCAAAAATCATGCTAGGAAAACAACATAATAAATGAGAAGTACCTTAAATATCTAACAACTTAGGTTTAATTCTAAGATCATTACCAAAAATCTAGGACTATAAACTATACTTATACTTATCCTTAGGGACATCCCTAGACATACATTAGAAATATCTCTAGGGATCTCCCTAAAGTTATCGCATCCTATTTTCTAAAGGTTAAATAATCCCTTCCTTTGATACCAAATATAGAGACCCAAACCTTGACATACATGGACATTACATTACTTTTGTGGAATACATAATACATAACAAAAACAGACACCCAAGGACCGTAATAGTTTAGTGTCTTTGGAAACATGGAACATAATCTTCCAATCATGGTGAAAGATCTTCAACATCTCCCATAAAGATATTCCCCTTTTGTTTTCTTACCTAAAAACATTATTTATATCCTAGGGAAAAGGAAACATATAAAGGGTCAGCTCGAATGCCCAGTAAGGGTAAGCATGGAGAAAATAAAACAAACCGTATACATTTGAACTTAAAAACATGAACATAAAGTTTAAACAACAAAATATTGAGTTGTGAAATAAATCTTGGTAGTACGTAAGGAATAGATCATAAAGTAACATCAATCATGATAAAATAGCATGGAAATAAAACATGTAATTGTGGAAAACCATTAAACACATGATATGATTTCCATAGTATCCAAGGCATTACTACCAAGACCATCATAGAGGACAAATTCCATTACTGAACCGAGTTTACTTTCTATTCCAGCCCTGTATTATTGAACCGGATTTACTTTCTATTTTAGCCATGATTATCTCATGAGATATAAATCTTTACCCAATGCATTGGAGGGATATATAGGTCCCACCCATCTCATAATGAAATCATTCATTTGTGTGCCAAAAAATAAACATAAATCATTCATCATTACCCAAAGAATAATATGGGTTTCATAAACATCATCCTATCATAACATAATCCATATAGAATAAATGGATATCATTTAATCGTAAAAAATGAAATCATGTAAATAATAGATACATTATACATGAAACATAAACATACTAAATAATTTCATCTTAGATAAAAAATAGTTTTGATAAAACACTTGAAATGAATTCTTGAGGAAAATACCCTTTCTTCTTCAAAATAATTTTATTTTCACAAAATTCAATGCAATTTTAAAAGAAAAGGATTTTTGTTGAAAATAATCATGAAATCTTGTGGAGTAAGATTCATGAAAATAAGGCTTTATAAAATCATAAAAAACCATTCATGTCATATAAGTTAAAAAAAATTCTACTTGTACTTTTTCCAGGAAAGTCAAAAAGTACCTTGTATGGTAAACAAAAGAAATATTCCTTCCATACCATGTGGTAAAAATTCAAAAAGGGATAAACATGAGTTTAAAAATACATGGAAGAGAAGTAAAAAATTTATGAAGACTTTTTTTTATAAAGCATGGACATGGATGATAAATATAACCTAAGTAAATTCTTACGAATAAACAATCTCGGATAAGAACGAGATTGAAATAATTATCCCTTACCTTTTATGATCGGTGGAATCATACATGTACTAAAATAAAGAAAATTACATTCATATTTAAATATCATATCCTCAATAATAAAAATCATAAAACATTCATGGGAAGCAGAAACACCATACAAATGAAATATATGGTGATTAAGGCATATATCTCACATAAATAATAGTGAGACGAAATAATCCCTTACCTTATGTAAAATTTCTTTCATATGTGTCTGAAACTACTATATAGTGGGTTTAAAAATATTATTAACTTGTAATAGAACCATAATATTATTTATGATATCATATATGATTCACTTACGACTTTATATTACCCGTTCATTTGTTAATTCCATGTTAAGGCAACGTTTTGGGTAAAATCGTTTCATTTATCGTACGTGTTTGGACTTGTTGTTCATGATATTATTATTAATTATATCATGATTTACATACTTCCATAATTTAAAAAATTATTTATATATCATATATATTCAGTATGTATATATATAATAGATAGATAAATGAAATGAAATACACCGTTCATGGAGACGGTAGACCGTACGTACACATGAATGATGTTTTCGTTTCCTTAATAAATTGAATAGAAGTAAATGAAATATATATATAAATAAATCCAGTAGTATTATTATGTCATATATTTCATGATTACTTATTATATATACTTTATAATCATTCTTGAATGGTTAACATGGAGAATTAATCTCATCGCATCGTGGAGACGGTAATCTGTACGTACGTAGGAGCGATGATATCATTCCCATAATTATTGAATGGAATTGGAGTGGATGATATAATATCTCATAATTATAATCATGTTATAATAATCATATATAGTTATTATTTCCACCATTATACCTATCCAAGTAAGGTGGTGGTGGAAAAACAGATTACACCACAGCGCGGAGACGGTAAGCCGTACGTATGCACGCACGGTGATTTTGTTTTCTGTAGAATGGATAGAAGGTGAAATGGGGTTGTTTCATATTTATAATAACATATCAGTATATGATTAATACTGATGTTATTAATTTATAATGAAACAAATAAATAAGAGGAAGTAGAATAAGAAATAAATTTTAATGAATCAGTAAGGGATATTACCTCTTCTTTGACCCACCTCTTCAAAACCTCCTCTTAGGACACTAAAGTTTGTCTTTGAAGAAGACCAGAACCACTAGTATGTTTATAGGGAAGTGGAGAAGGGAAATTTTTAGGGTTTGGACGATCCTGGATGCTCAAAATGGTGTGAATAGGAGAGGGAGGAGGTTCCCTTTTATAAGAGAGGCGAGGGACACTTTTGGAAACCTCTAAAATATTAGATAATAATAAAATCAAAACCCACTTAAAAATATCCAAAAATGACTCAATTAAAATAAGAGATAAGATATGGTTGTAATATAATCAACCAATAAAATGTAGACATGTTCTATGTTTATTTTAAACTATATCATTTTGATTTATCCTTCTTTAATCTATATAATTTTATTTGTGGTAATAATATTCAAAATTTTAAATTGTTATAAATAGTTACTTATGTGTTTTGAATTGTCCATAATTTGATAATTTATGACATTTTAGACCATATAAATTTAAATTTATAATTTTTAAATATTTTTTGTGATTTTTAAACAATTTAATAATATGTTATTTTTATAAAATAACAATACTGTCAATTTTGACACTATTCATTTATTTGAATTTAAATAAAATACATACAAAGGATATATTCAAACAAAAACATTTAATAGATCCCTAACATGTAATATTAATCTTGAGAATTCGTGAAGCACATTAAATAGTTCATATAACATTTATTTTAATATTTTTAAAACCATTTATTTGATATTTCAATCCATAAAATAATTTGTACATCACTATTGTGTCACCATTAATGATCATTATTTAATAACTAAAAATTAGAAATAAATTTACTTTATGTAGATAATTTTATTATATTTTTTGTTACTATTAATGTTCGAAGTTTTATGAAGTTTATCACTAAATTAAAATTATTACACTTATAAGATATAAGGGAGTGACATGTTGTCACTTTCTTTGGTTTTAATAATAATTACATAATTTTCATGGTAAAAAGTCTATGAAATGAATATATTCCCACCCTTAGGTGATATGGGTCGACTTTAATTAATCCAATAGATTTTTTCCTTGTGTTAGGGTAATTTTATAATCTTAATTTTAACCTTAATTACCCGATTTACCTTTAACTGTAGTAAATAAAATTTACCGTGGTTTCTATTCATAATGTCTAAAAATAAAAAGTATCATATTAACATAATTTTAACATAATGATTCCAAATATGGAATCAATTTTTCTAAATTAAAAACATAGAAGTTTCTGTATTTAATTTGAAATTAATCCCGCTGTTGAGAAAATGAGTTTTAAAAGTTAAAACATTGCAAAAGATTGAAATGTTTTTACCTATGAATATAATATAAAATTAATGATAATGACTTGAATTATATTAAATGGTCAAAATATATTCTATTTATACTTTAAAACCATTAAAATTTTTAATTTAAATATAAAAATTATCTTAATGAAAAAATTTGTTTTTAATTAAAATTTAGCGTATTTTTACTATTCATCAAAATATGAATGTTAACTGAAAAATATTAAAAAATTATCCAAAGTAATTTTTTATATACTTATTTCAATGAATACATTTATTTTTTCAAATTTAACTCATAAACATGTCAAAGAGTAGATTTAAAGTTGGTGAGCCAATAAAAGGCGGCAAAACTACATTTTTTTAAAAATACTTATTTTACCCAAAAAAATATTTTGTTCTCATACCATGTTCTAGAATATGTGTAAGATGAATGATAATGTTATAAAATTAAAAATTCGGTTAATACAATTCATAACATCTAGTTCATAATAATATTATAACAATATATCGTTGTTTAGTGAAATTCGGTATTGTGTACAACACATGCTATTGAGGAAGGTCGCTCTTGCAACACAAGCCAATAATAGTATTTGTATATAATAAAATATAATACGGTGTTGTGTATAGTCCAAGATAATTTTGGTGTAGCGTAAAACAAAAGACATCAATGAAATTAAAATAATATTTCTCATAAAATCTCGGGGTGTTACAGTCCATCAGTTCGAGGGTGATAATTAGTACTCAAATGAAGCTAAGTGTTTAAAGATTTTTTAATACCTTTATATAATTTTGATGTAAATAATTGATCTTGATCATACATTATTTAAATAGGTTCTCCAATAAGTCTTACAACTTCATTAAAATAGAGTTATGCAAATAAATCTAGTGGATAATCCTCTCTTATAGTGAATAAATGTAAATATTTAGTAATTCGATCAATAATTACCCATATTGCATCATTTTTCCTTGGAGTATTTTGTAATCCAGTGAAAAAATCCATAATAATGTCATCTAATTTTCCAGTATGAATTGGAAGATGTTTCAAGACTCCTCTAGGATTTTGTCTTTTAATCTTCACATATTTACAGACTAAACATATTGATACAAATAATCAGTAATTTCACGCTACATATTATCCCAAAAAAAATGTTCCATAAAAACACTATATATATTAGTGTTACCAGGGTGTATATAGTAATTCTAGCTATGAGAATCATCCAATAATTCTCTTTTTAGCTCGGGTATAGAGGGAACACAAATCCTCATCACAAATTTCAAAATTACATCTTCATATTTGAAGTCTACCTATTTCCCATCATTCAAAGATTAATTTTTCTTTTAAAAATTTTCATCATTAGAATGAGAAAATTTAATCTTTTCGAATAAAGATAGTTTGGAAACAACTTGAAAATAGTGATGTTTCACCTTCCTTGATAATTTCAATATCCATCTTTACTAGATCCATGTACACATGATCCTTATAAATCCTCAATTTTTTTCATAACTCCATGATATTTCCTTCTTAATGCATGTGTTACCTTATTCACCATCCATGACTAGTAGTGTATTTAACAATCATAATCCTTGAGTATCTCAAGACAAGGAATTTTCCTCATATCAAGTACTTTTTTTGAGAAGATATGTTACATGCTCTTGTAATTTGTATATATCTCTCATCTTTCACCATGGATAATGTTTCTACATATATTCAGATCAAATATTATGGATACTAAATCAAGATCATGAGTTATATATTTCTTTTCATGAGTTTTTAACAACCTTGATTCATAGAAAATAACTCTATCATGCTGCATAAGGATATAACCAAGTACTTTCTTTGATGCATCACTATAAATCATAAATATAAAATTTCTTAATGATAGATTCAATATCAGAGAATTCAATAATGTCTTCTTAAATTATTCAAATAATTCTTCTCATTTCTTTTTCAAAATAAACATAACCCATTTTCAAGTAAGCTTTGATAATGAGTTAGATAATCTCTTAAAATTCTGAACGAATGGTTTATAGTAACCTACTAAACCAATAAAACAGTATACCTCAATTATGTTCATTGGTGTAAGTTTTTCCTAAACTACTATTTTCTTTATAGGACCAACTAATAATCCATCCTTAGAGACAATATGGCCCATAAAATAAATTGTTTAAAGCCAAAATTCACACTTTATAAACTTCCCATATAACTCTTTTCTTCTAAGAGTCATTAAAACAATCCCCAAGTGGATCTCATGCTCCTCGTAGCTTTCATTGTCACGACCCATCCTCAGGGCCCGTGTCGTGACTACCCCAAGCCCGCCTTCCATAGGCCAGGGGCTAGCGACTAGCACCAAGGCGTAAATCCCAGTAAAAAGGGAAGTCATTGCCTTTGTAAAGTAAACAAACACCACAGAGCAAGAAAGCAGTAGATGTATACACTAAGTAAAAACTGATTAAAAAGTAAGTGCGGAAAAGCAAGTGGGCCATAATACAAACCCAAACTGAAAGTAAAGTACAACTGGAAAGGGAAAACAACAACTAAAAAGTAAAGCCGCAATGTCGAGCCATCCACTGGAAGTCCCACCTGAAGGGTGAGTACAGATGGCCTCCACAGCTCCTAGGGTCCAGCCGTCCACTCCGAGTACGTCCCGCCTAGTGGCCCACCTCCAGGTACCGTCCTGCTTCGCAAGCCTCAACCACGATCAGCGTTGTCTGTCGTCTACAACAAACACAACGTAGTGCGGGCATAGCCCGTGCAGGGGTGAGTATAAGCTACTCAGTAGGGACCCCAAGACCCCCGAAGGTCTCCCAGAATCCACAAAGGATAATCCACAAAGGAAAGATACAATCACGAAGTAACATTCGACACTGCTTAGGTATATGCTCATACATATACCTAAGTCTTCAATTCCTGTAATTCCAACCTCCGAGCCCAAGCACAACCCAGTCCACATAGGAAAGAAAAACGTAAATCCACACAGGATAGCACAACACATTCCACATAGGAAAGCAAAACAGGATTCAGCTCACACATGAATACTTCTTCGTATGACGATAGAGATGATCAGATATATCCACTGATTTATCTAAGCCATCAGACCCACAAAGGATCGATAGGTACTAACCCCCACAAAGACCCACATAGGATCAGAACCACACAGGATCAGACCCACATAGGATCTGTAGCACTGATCCACGTAGGATCGCTGAGTGTTGTAGTCGTCGCCGTCGAATCCAATGAGTATCTCTGTACAGTCATCGTCATCGTCGCAGTCGCAGCCAGCTCTAGGGTTTTCGCACACAACAAGCTTGTTTGGGAGGGTCCGCTCCATTAGCCGAGAGGCTGATACATCAACTGACACATAGTCTGGAGTTGATGTATCCAAAAGTTCCGTATCATCAACAGGAACTTAACGTCACAGACGGTGCGTCAATCGGACGCCCAGTCTGAAAGTTATTGGTTTTTTCGTCCCAGGGGGCCGGTTGGTTTTTAAGTCAAAACCAACCCGACCGTATTCCACCTATGTCCAAACCTCGTGCGGAGTAAGCCAAAAGATCCATCTCACTTAGAGGAATCCGTGAAAGTCGACGGCATGTCAATCGGACGTACGAAGTTCAATTTATGAGCGTTTCCGCTACGAGGGCCCGGTTGGATTCGTGTACGAACCAACCCGGCCGAACCAAAAGTATTCCGAAATCTTCAGTGCAATATACCAAAACAGCCATCTTGATCCAAGGATCGGATCGCAACTGACGGTGCGTCGATCGGAGGACTGTGGCTCAAGTTATTGGCAACAGACCGAAAAGGTTCGGTAATAGGGGGTTCGGGCCCGGTCCGACCCGAACCGATACCCCCAGGGTCGGCCCGAACCGGGTCGACCAGAACTGGGTCTGGGTCCGGCCCGCTTGGGCGCGGCCCGACCCAGTCGGCACGGCCCGGCCCGGCCTGGGCAGCTTGGCCCGACGCGCTGGGCGCGCTGGCGCTGGCCGGGTGGCCAGGCGACCAGCTCGGCTGTTACGGCCGAGCGTTGCGGGCGGGGGGCGCGCTTCCCCCAGATGAGGAAACCGCGGCCCCTTAATGGGCCGCTCACGTCTGGCCAGCTGGGGGTCTCAGACCCCCGGTTCTTCCATGGTCCGACCGGCCTCCTCCGGCCGGCCGACTTCTGCCACTACGGGAACGGCAGGGCTGGTCCCCTTGCTCCGATGTCGGCGGCCCGGAACCGGCCGCTGGTTCCCCTGCTCTGCCGCGGCCTGGAATCAGCCACGACCTTCGTTCTTCTGGCGCGGCGCGACGGTGCCGCGCCCCTCCGCCGCGGCCCTGCTCCGGCCGCGGTGCTTTAGTGGTTCTCCGGTGCGGCGCGACGACGCCACATCTTTGGTTCGCTTTCAACTGCATGGCGCGACGGTGCCACATCTTGGTTTGTCTTCAACGACGCGGTGCGACGTTGCCATGCTTCTCCCCCTTTCCTTATCAAAAATTTCGCACGGTGCTTCTACACCGCGTTCCCTTGCTCGCCGCAACAAAACCAACAACCAAAAAGGGGAGGAGTGTTAGCCATGTTCGTGCGGTCCGACCTCCTCCCGTTATCACGATAACAGGCAGTTCAAGGAAAAGGAGAAAGCGGCGGAAGATTTCACGAATTAACCAATAAAATAAATCCCTACCTCAATGTTGTCGTTGAACGAGCGTTCGTCGCGGAATTAACCGTCGCAGAAGAAGAGGATCACCGCAGAAGAAGAGGATCGCCACAGAAGAAGAGGATAGCCGCAGAAGAAGAGGATCGCCATTGGCATTGGGTGATCTCCAAGGAAGGCGTCTATCGCCGTCTTCCGCCTTCAGGGGTTGGCGTTCTTCGCTGGAGGTGGTGCGTTCTTAGTGTTCTTCGTCGAAGAACGAAGAATCTTCTTTTTTTCTCCCAAAGGTTTAACACAACCATAAAACCAATGAAATAAAATAAGTTCAACACTTATTTTATTATCATAACCTAAGCTTTTGAAATTCAAAAGATAAGAAACGAACAATTAATTCAAAGAATTAATTGTAACGATTTAACCGCCCAATTTAATGAGGCGTTACTTAACCAGAAAAATGCAAGGTTTGACTTTCATTAAAAGAGGGGTTGTGGGTGCGTTACTTAGGAGGGAAGAAATGGTGGGGCTCATGCGGGCCCCACCTCACAAATATCCTACCAAGTGGGTAGGATATTGTGGGTCCCACCTTATCCTCTTAACTTAGGTTAAGCGGCTTTAAGTGAAATAAAATAAAATTGTCGCACCCCTTTTTATTTTATTTCATAACTTAACCCCAAAAATTAAAAACCACACCCGAGCAAACGCAACTCCAGAAAAATAGTTTCTAAGAAAATACCGGCGCTGCGATTCCATCGGTGCCCTCAGAATTCGATTCTGAGCACCGGTTCAAAAGTTATAAAACCCCACTCGTTCGTTCACTGAATGTACCCAAGCTAAACTTCAGAAAATGATTCCGGGCACACCAGGCCTCAGAGTCAGGTGCCGTCAGAAACTGCAATCTTGTAAAATTCCAAAGAAAATTAAGAAAAAAATTTCCTTGAATGTTACGGGTCTTTACATCACTCCCACCTCGGGGCTTTACGTCCCCGTAAAGATACATCATAAACTAGGGAAAGAAAAGTGGGTACTGAGCACGCATCTGAGCCTCCCGCTCCCAAGTGCTCTCCTGAAGGTTCCCGTGCTGCCATCTGATGCACAATAGAGGAATCGTTCGTCCACATAGGACCCTCTCCTGTCAATCCTCAATCTCCACCGGGACCTCTGTAAAAGTCGCCCCATCATCAATGTCCATCTCCCCATGGTCAATGATATGCATTGGGTTGTGCACGTATCTCCTCAGCTGAGATATGTTGAAGACGTCGTGCACCCGGTGCAACTGAGGTGGTAGACCCAGGCGATAAGCCACCTCGCCAATCCTGCTGAGGACCTGGAATGGTCCGATGAAGCGTGGAGAAAACTTGCCTCCTAGGCCAAATCTCCGTAATCCACGTCGAGGTGAGACCCACAAGAAGACGTGGTCACCATACTCAAACTCTATTGGCCTCCGCCTCCTGTCATCATAAGACTTCTGTCGGCTCTGAGCTATCCTCATCCGCTTCTGGATGGTCTAGACCTTCTCTGTCGTGGCCTGTACCATCTCTGGTCCCACAAGTACTGACTCCCCAGGGTCTGTCCAGCACAACGGTGATCTGCAAGGTCGGTTGTACAATGCCTCGTATGGTGCCATCCCGATAGTGGAGTGGTAGCTGTTGTTGTACACGAACTCCACCAAGGGTAGGTGGTCCTCCCAGCTGCGACCAAAGTCGAGGACACATGCGTGGAGCATGTCCTCGAGAGTCTGTATGGTCCTCTCCGTATGACCATCTGTCTGAGGGTGAAAGGCGGTGCTCAGACGTAGCTGTGTCCCGAACGCCTCCTGAAACCCCTTCCAAATCTGGGAAGTAAAGCGAGAATCTCGATCGGAGATGATAGATGATGGCACACCGTGATGTCGTACAATCTACTGAACGTAGAGACGTCCCAAGCTCTCCACTGAGCCCTGCTCTCTGATGGGTAAGAAGTGAGCCGACTTGGTGAGTCGGTCGATAATCACCCAAATGGAGTCATGACCTCTGGAAGTGTGTGGATGTCCAGTCACGAAGTCCATAGATATCCCATACCACTTCCACTTCGGGACCTCCAAGGGCTATACCAAGCCTGCTGGTACCTGATTCTATGCCTTCACCTGCTGGAAGGTGAGGCATCAAGAAACGAACTCTGCCACGACCTTCTTCATGTCCGGCCACCAGTGCTGTCGTCTGAGATCCTGGTACATCTTCGCCACTCCAGGATGTACCGCCAAAGGAGAAGCATGAAACTCTTTTAGCACCTCCTCCCATAAAGAAACTGGTACCAAGGTACGTCCTCTGAAAAGGACTTCGTGCTCTCCTCCTACAGAGAATCCATCAGGTTCCTATCTTGAGGATATCTACGCAAGCCGTGTCTCATAGTCAGCTTCCCCATGCTATGCTTCATTGAACCACTGCAGTAGTGGAAGAGTGACTATGAGAGACTGAAGGAAGGATGCTCCATCTCTATCCACGAAGGATATCTGCAAAGAGGCTAGCTGCTCTGTCGCCTCCTCAAGTAGTTGAATGCCCGTCCTCCTGCAGAGAGAATCGGCTAATACATTCCCCTTCCCAGGAGTATAGACTATCTCAAAGTAATAGTCTTGGAGGAACTCGAGCCATCACCGTTGTCTCAGGTTCAGTTCCTTCTGAGATAAGATGTACCTGAGACTCTGATGGTCAGAAAAGACTGTAAAGCGCTCGCCCATCAGGTAGTGTCGCCATGTCTTCAGAGCAAAGACTGCTGCTACTAACTCCAGGTCATGGGTAGCGTAGTTATTCTCATGCGACCTCAACTGACGTGATCCATATTAGATCACTGCCCGATCCTACATCAGGAAACATCCGAGTCCAGTCCCTGATGCATCACAGTAGACTACGTACCCTACTCCCTCCTCCGACAACCTCAAGATAGGTGTGCTGGTCAATCTCTATCTCAACTCCTGGAAGCTCTACTGACATCTGTCTGACCACACAAAGGGTTTCCCCTTCTTCATAAGAGCTGAGAGTGGTGCCGCAACTCTGGAGAAGTCTGGCACAAATCTCCGATAGTATCCAGCTAGTCACAAGAAACTCCACACCTCCGTCACGCTCTTGGGTGGCTCCCAAGCTAGCACTGCCTCGATCTTCGCAGGATCCACCGCAACTCCCGCCTCAGAGATGATGTGTCCCAAGAAGTGGACCTCACGTATCCAGAACTGACACTTCGAGAGCTTTCCATAAAGCTGGTGCTCTCGGAGTTTGTCTAGTACAACCCTCAAGTGGGAGGCGTGCTCCTCCTCAATCGTCGAGTATATCAAAATGTCGTCGATGAAGACCACGACAAATCGATCGAGGTATGGCTGAAAGATCTTGTTCATGAGGCCCATGAACACCGCTGGAGCATTGGTTACGCAGAATGGCATAACCAAGAACTCATAGTGTCCATACCGACATCTGAAGGCCGTCTTCTACACGTCCTCGTCCCGAACTCTGAGTTGATGATAGCCTGACCTGAGGTCTATCTTTGAGAACAACTGTGCTCCCTTGAGATGATCGAAGAGGTCATCAATCCTCGGTATCAGATACTTGTTCCTCACTGTCACCTGGTTTAGGCGACGATAGTCAACACAAAGTCACAAGCTCCCGTCCGCCTTCTTGGCGAACAATATCGGGGAAGCCCAGGGTGAAACACTGGGTCGGATGAATCCCTTACCCTGCAAGTCCTCCAACTATACCCACAGCTCTCGAAGCTCAGCGGGGGCCATCCGATATGCTGGAGTGGATATCGGGGTTGTCTCAGGGTACATGTCAATATAGAAGTCTACCTCTCTGCGAGGAGGTAGTCCTGGATTGTCGTCGGGAAAAACATCTGCATACTGATCCACCACCGCAGGAAAACTAGGACTCCGCACGTCAACTGCTCCTAGGATGAGGCTAGCCAACTGATGGGTGATGGGATGTCCTCTCCTCTGCGGAAGTCCATCCTGTGCTGCGAAGGCTCCCTTCTCGCCGGTGAAGGTGAACCTGCTCCCGTCGGTGCGTACACATCACACCTTGCGCCTAATACAGTGAATCTATGCATGGACTATAGATAACCAATCTATGCCCAAGATGACGTCGTAAGGCCTCGACGCCGCTACAAGAAGATCCCAGTCGAAGCTCTCGCCTCCTAGAGTAAGCTCACACTGCCGGAACCAGTGCGTAATCGTCGAGTCTGCTCCTGTAGGAGTCTCTAGCCGTAAGGATCGAGCCAACGGCTCTGTCGGAATCTCCGAGCTCCGAACAAGGGAAAAAACTATGAAAGAATGAATCGCTCTTGTGTCTATAAGAACTGCAGCAAGGGTGGAATAGACACAGATAGTACCTCGAATCATCTCGGGCACGCCGTGTTCCTAGGCCTCCGCTGCCTGGAGTTGTTCCTTTCTCTGCCCGCCAGCTCCCTGTGGTTGGGGTGGACCTCCTGGTGGTGGTGGTGGTAGAGCCTCAAAGCGTCGCCCACCACCTACTGCTCGGCCAGCTCCTCTGCCTCGTCCGCCTGCTCCCTACGGACCACCATGGTCGACCCTCTGCCTCTTCCTGGGTAGCCCCTCAACCATTTTCTGCTCCTCGGCACGGCGGGTCGGGCAGTCACAAGCCATGTGGCCCTGCCCGCCGCATGTGTAGCACTGTCTGCCTCTCGAAAGACTGGCTCCGCGCTGTGTTCCCCGCACTGCTGAGCCAGTTTCCTGAGGTCGTCTGCCTGAGGGTCTGGTTTTCCTGGACCCATGAGTCATCCATCGACTACCTGCTGCAGAAGACTCTTCTACCTGCCGCCCTGCGGTAGGTCTCGCTGCTGAAGAAGGCTCAGCAAGGAAGCTCTCGATCAGAAGAGATCGCTCCAGTACTCCTGCCTGAGTCAGAATGCTGAGGGAGATCAGCGATGTCCTGATATCATGCCTCAATACATGCTCAAAGGTCCAGGCCCGGAAGAATGGGTCCCGTACCATGTCTGTCGAGTAGCGCGAGAGATCGGTAAATCTCGCCGAGTACTGGGTGACAGTCAAGCTGCCCTGCCGCAGCTGTAGAAGCTCCTGGATGTGCACTTCACGGAGGGTGGTTGGGACGAACTCCGAGCGGAAGAGGCTCTCAAAGTCCGTCTAGAGGAAAGATGTCTCATCGTGCACCTAGAGCATCAAGATCCACCATCATCCCGCTGCCGCGTGTAGTAGGCTCGCTGCGAGGATCACCATGAGGTCTGCTGGTGTCCTCACTAACCTGAAAACCCAAACAACTGCCTCCAGGCAATTCTCGGCTGCCTGGGGGTCTGTCTCCCCGCGGAACCTGGGCGGTCGCTGGCGCTGAAACTCATGCAGTGCACTAAGGCGATGTGCATCGTCAGCGGTTGGGGCTGGAAGCATCAGTGGCTCGGTGGGTAGAGGTACCGCCGGTGCCTCAGCTGTCAAAGGGCCCTGTACCGAGGCCTCGTCCCTCGGTGGGCTGTCGTCGCGCAAAACTCTTGGAACCCTAGCTGGCTGCCGTCGTGGGGCCATCCTGAAAAGGAATAGGTGCGCCACAGTCAAAACAGTATACCTGGTGAGCTGACACAAAGTAATCACAAAGAAAACTTGAAACACACATGCAATCAATGTTTTCGTGCATTAAGTCGGAAATCAGAAGTCAGGGTCCTAGTGTACAGATACGTCGAACGCCGCACCAACACTGGACTCCCTGGACTGATAGCAACACCCAATGTGCTTAACACTATTACTTCACATAGAAAAAGATCAGAGTCCAAAGTTCTGCGGTAGAACCGAACTCCTCTGATACCAATTTGTCACGACCTGTCCTCGGGGCCTGTTCCGTGACTACCCCAAGCCCGCCTTCCATAGGCCAGGGGCTGGGGACTAGCACCAAGGCGTAAATCCCGGTAAAAAGGGAAGGCATTGCCTTTGTAAAGTAAACAAACACCACAGAGAAAGAAAGCAGTAGATGTATACACTAAGTAAAAACTGATACAAAAGTAAGTGCGGAAAAGTAAGTGGGCTAGAATACAAACCCAAACTGAAAGTAAAGTACAAATGGAAAGGGAAAACAACAACTAAAAAGTAAAACTGCAACGTCAAGCCGTCCACTGGAAGTCCCACCTGAAGGGTGAGTACAGATGGCCTCCACAGCTCCTAGGGTCCAGCCGTCTGCTCCGAGTACGTCCCGCCCAGTGGCCCACCTCCAGGTACCGTCCTGCTCCGCAAGCCCCAACCACGATCAGCGCTGTCTGTCGTCTGCAACCAACACAACGTAGTGCAGGCATAGCCCGTGCAGGGGTGAGTATAAGCTACTCAGTAGGGACCCCAAGACCCCCAAAGGTCTCCCAGAATCCAAAAAGGATAATCCACAAAGGAAAGATACAATCACGAAGTAACATTCGACACTGCTTAGGTATATGCCCATACATATACCTAAGTCATCAATTCCAGTACGCCCAACCTCCGAGCCGAAGCACAACCCAGTACACACAGGAAAGAAAAACGTAAATCCACACAGGATAGCACAACACAATCCACATAGGAAAGCAAAACATGATTCATCTCACACAGGAATACTTCTTCGTATGACGATAGAGATGATCAGATATATACACTGATTCATCTAAGCTGTCAGACCCACAAAAGATCGATAGGTACTAACCCCCACAAAGACCCACACAGGATTGGACCCACACAGGATTAGACCCACACAGGATCTGTAGCACTGATCCACATAGGATTGCTGAGTGCTGTAGTCGTTGCCGTCGAGTCCACTGAGGATCTCTGTACAGTCATCGTCATCGTCACAGTCGTAGCCAGATATAAAGTTTCCGCACACAGCAAGCTCGTTCGGGAGGATCCGCTCCACGAGCCAAGAGGCTGATACATCAACTGACACATAGTCCGGAGTTGATGTATCAAAAAGTACCGTATCATCAACAGGAACTCATTGTCATAGACGGTGCGTCAATCGGACGGCTGGTCTGAAAGTTATTGGCTTTTTCGTCCGAGGGGCCCGGTTGGTTTTTAAGTCCAAACCAACCCGACTGTATTCCCCCTGTATCCAAACCTCGGGCAGATTAAGCCAAAAGATCCGTCTCACTTAGAGGAATCTTTCAAAGTCGATGGCACGTCAATCGGAAGTCCGAAGTTCAAGTTATGAGCATTTCCGCTCCGAGGCGCCGGTTGGTTTCGTGTACGAACCAACCCGGACAAACCCAAAGTATTCCTAAACCTTTAGTACGATATACCGAAATGACCATCTCGATCCAAGGATCTCATCGCAACTGACGGTGCGTCGATCGGAGTCCAGTATCTCATGTTATGGGAAACAGAACGAAAAGGTTCGGTAATAGGGGTTCGGGCCTGGTCCGACCCGACCCGATACCCCCAGGGTCGGCCCGAACCGGGTCGACCCGAACTGGGTCCAGGTCCGGCCTTCTTGGGAACGGCCCGACCCGGTCGGTGTGGCCGGCCCGGCCCGGACCTGCAGCTTGGTCCGGCGCGTTGGGCGCGCTGGCGCTGGCCGGGTGGCCAGGCGACCGGCTCGGCTGTTACGACCGAGCATTGCGGGCGGGGGGCGCGCTGCCCCGCGTGAGGAAACCGTGACCCCTTAATGGGGCCGCTCACGTCCGTCCAGTCGGGGGTCTCAGAACCCCGGTTCTTCCATGGTCCGACCGGCCTGCTCCGGCCGACCGGCTTCTACCGCCATGGGATCGGCAAGGCCGGTCCCCTTGCTCCGATGCTGGTGGCCCGGAACCGGTCGCCGGTTCCCCTGCTCCCCCGCGGCCTGGAACCGGCCGCGACCTTCGTTCGTCCGGCGCGGCGCGACGGCCCCACATATTTGGATCGCTTTCAATGGCCCGGCGCGACGGCGCCACGTCTTGGATCGTCTTCAACGGCGCGGTGTGACGGTGCCACACTTCTCCCCCTTTCCTTATCAAAAATTCCGCACGGTGCTTCTGCACCGCGTTGCCTTGCTCGCCGCAACAAAACCAACAACCAAAAAGGGGAGGAGTGTTGGCCGTGTTCATGCGGTCCGACCTCCTCCCGTTATCACGATAACATGCGGTTCAAGGAAAAGTAGAAAGCGACAGAAGATTTCACGAATTAACCAATAAAATAAATCCCTACCTCAACGTTGTCGTCGAACGAGCGTTCGTCGCGGAATTAACTGTCGCAGAAGAAGAGGATCGCCGTAGAAGAAGAGGATCGCCGTTGGCGTTAGGTAATCTCCGAGGAAGGCGTCTCTCGCCGTCGTCTTCCATCGGGGGTTGGCGTTCTTCATTGGCGGTGGTGCGTTCTTCGCGTTCTTCGTCGAAGAACGAAAAATCTTCTCTTTTTCTCCCAAAGGTTTAACACAACCAGAAAACCAACGAAATAAATTAAGTTCAACACTTATTTTATTATCATAACATAAGCTTTTGAAATTCAAAAGATAAGAAACGAACAATTAATTCAAATAATTAATTGTAACGATTTAACTGCCCAATTTAATGAGGCGTTACTTAACCAGAAAAATGCAAGGTTTGACTTTCATTAAAAGGGGGGTTGCGGGTGCGTTACTTAGGAGGGAAGAAACAGTGGGGCTCGTGCGGGCCCCACCTCACAAATAGCCTACCAAGTGGGTAGGATATTTTGGGTCCCACCTTATCCGCATAACTTAGGTTAAGCGGCTTTAAGTGAAATAAAATAAAATTGTCGCACCCCTTTTTATTTTATTTCATAACTTAACCCCAAAAATTAAAAACCACACCTGAGAAAATGCAACTCCGGAAAAGGAGTTTCTAAGCAAATACCGGCATTATAATTCCATCGGTGCCCTCGGAATTTGATTCCGGTCACCGGTTCAAAATTTAGAAAACCCCGCTTGTTCGTTCACTGAACGTACCCGAGCTAAACTTCGGAAAATGATTTCGGGCACACCGGGCCTCGGAATCAGGTGCCGTCAGAAACTGCGTTCTTGTAAAATTTCAAAGAAAATTAATAAAAAAATTTCCTTGAATTTTACGGGTCTTTACATTCATAATATATCAATATATCATCAATAAATACAACAAAAAATTGTCAAGATATTCCTTGAACACTCTATTCATTATATACATAAAAACATAGGGTATATTTGTCATTCCAAATGGCATTATTGTAAAATCTAAATAACTATACTTGGTTCAAAATGATATCTTTTTAATATATTACTCTTTAAATATAATTGATGATATATAGTATGAAGGTAAATCTTCAAAAAAAATATTGATCTCCATGAATTTTATCGAATAAATCATCAATGTGAGGCATTAGATAATTGTTATTTATTGAAATAGAATTGATTTCTCTATATTCAATGCACATCCTCTTGAATCCATATTTATTATTAACAAAGAGAACTGGGGGTCCCCATGGAGAAACACTAGGTTAAATAAATACCCTATTACTCAAATCCTTAAGTGGTTTCTTCAACTCCACTAAATCTATAGTGGCCATTCTATATGTAATCTTTGATATTAGCCTTTTATCATGGATTTAATCCGTAGAAAACTCAACTTCCCACTCTGGATGACATCTTGGTAAATACAATGGAAATAAATCAATGTTTTCTTATAAAATAGGTACATCCTCAATTTGAATATTTATTTACTAACCCATAGATGAGGTTTTCTCTTCCTCCCCAAGAATTTCATTTATAAGAGCTATTAGAGGTGGATTCAGATATGACTTAGATGATGTAGTCTCCCCTCTAAAGATAATATTTTAAATATCATCATCATGAATCATAATTTCATTCTATTTGCAATAAATGTTTTCATTTTATTTCAAAATCTATTCCATATGAAGGATTATATTAAAATAAACAATAGACATGATGATAAAATTAGTAATTAGAGCACATTTTTGTTTCATAATAGGAACTAATCTACACATCTCTATTGAAACAAGGTTTCCACTAGGATTATTTATTGAAGACTCACTTGTAAAGGTGAATTAGAATTATAGAATTTTTAAAATAAATCATGGAAGATATAAATGAACGTGATGATCCAAAATCAAATAAATATTTATTTAAATTTGAGGAGATTATTAAAGTACCTCCCACCACATCATTAGGAACTTAAACCTTAGACTGCATAATCCAGACATATTTTTCTTGGCCTTTTCTAGGAAAGATTCCATGATGCTTCAGAAAATCAGTTTCACAGTGTTCAATCTCCCTACAATTCTATAATTAAACATTAGAAGATTATTTATTTCCCTTTGAATCATTATCATGATGGCATTTCTCACCACACTTGAAGAAAATTTTTTTTCCTTTTAAGCAAGCACTGGGGTGTTTCTTCTACAAGTATCACACATTGTAAAATTCCCCATTTTATCCATCCCTTTATCCATTCATTACTCTACCATCCCTTTCTTCTCTTGTTTTCTCTTAAATTCATAAGAAATAGAGAATTATTTCTCTATCTTTATAGTACATGAGACTATATCTTTATATGATCTAATTGTTTTGGAGGCCAGTTCCCTTCAAAGGAATATTTTTAACCCATTAAATAATTGATCAATATTTTTCTTTATATTATGTACATAATATATATTATTTCTTTTTATCCATGTAATGTTGGATTCATACTTGGCCTTGATTTAATCCTATTTTTATGTTAGACTCAAGAATTACCTCTCCATATCAGCTCATTGTTCTCGAGAGAAATATTTTTCCATGAAAATTGACAAAAAATACTCCCATTACATATTTTAAATTTCTTCTTATTCCTTTTGGTTTTGAATCAATGACCACTATTGATCAATATATTCTGATAGATGATAGACTACCATGATAACTTTCTCCCTTTCATTACTCCCCATAGTGAGAAATATATTCTCTATGAAACTTATCCATTCCATAGATAAAAATGGTTTTGTAGTCTCATTGAATATTAGGGGTTTTTTGAATGAAGGGGTCTAACATTGTTACACCAAATTTTGGATAAGGAAACTCCATGAAATTAATGTTATTACTCATAATCTGAGTCATATATCCCAGTATAGTTATAAGTGTCTCATCTCTAGTTTCATCTACTGCTCTAACATCATTATATTTCATAAGAGGTCAATCCCTACATAGAATATGTACGGTTATAGGGTTTATATTCCTTTCACTAAGATCCATTTATAAACAATGGCATACACTAAATTATGTTATGAATCATAATGAATATTTTTTAACTATAAAAACACTTAACATAAATTAAAAATTTATACATAACTAATCTCATAATCATAAACATGGTTTTTTTGGGATTTGTTTAATTTTAAATCCTTCATAATGGTTTAAAAAAAATATGAATTATAATAAGAATATACCCTAGGAGTGTAAAACAAGGTGTATAGTAAGGCTTGTTGTCATGTACTAGCTTACACCAAGTCAGGCCTGACGCACCTTGTTATAGTTGTTACCCCAAGGTACATCTATGATATAACCACATACACTTGTAGTATCTTGATAGGGATGTGCTTCTAGGAAGACCCACATAATATATACCACACCAAAATTCTAGTAAGTTCATATATTCTTATCCACAAAGTCAATATTAGTGTTCTATTCCCTAATGTATGTTTTCCAAATCTAGTTTCGAAGGATTCTAATAAACTTCCATTGATACCAAATGTAAATACCCTAACCCCAATTGTCCAAAGCCAACATATTACTTTATTACATGGGTACTATGAACACGTGTTCACATAGAAAAGGTCTGAATAGTTTAGAATCTTTATAAAAATAGATAGAAACATAATTTTTATATTAAAACTTGAAATGGAAAACAACATGGAAACTCCAATGGAAACATTCATGATATTCTAATTATTTTTGCAAGTCATTCATAATATATATCTTCTCATATTGAGTAAAAATAAAATATAAGAAATGGGTGATCTTATATTATCATAAAGGGTAATAAATAGAGCATAATCTAACATAAATAAACATAAATAATAAGGAAAGGTTAATAACACATTCCATTAAAACATAATCTTGAGGATACTATGGAATGAATAAAAGATGAATAAATAAATCTATATAGATAATCATAAGAGAATGAAACTTAAACATGGATATTATAAAATTTGAATAATCATATGGATTATAAATTAATAGTATCATAATGATGGAATTCATAAATATGGACATTTGAAAACATACCATCAAGGCCTCAACCAAGACATCTAAAAAGAAATGGGTAATGTCTCATCCAAATCCCAATTTGGTTTTTCTCATGAGATTTAGTGATGCATTGAGGGGATATAGTAGGATAATCCCATTACTTAGTAAGTCTAATTAATTCCTCATATGAATGGGGTGAAACATAAACAACATATACATATGAAATGTAAATAACTTTCTATAATTAGTAAACATAATCACTAACCATTCTGGGAAATATGGCGAATGATATCAAGATAGCACATCTATATACAAAATTATCATTTACCATTTAATAAAAAAATTTATATGATATCATAAAATATAAATACCAATTAAGAATAATATTAAAAATATGAGACTGAAATAGGTGAAAATAAACTAAAAATTTATTGAGGAATTCTTGAGAGGAATACAATTTTTTACTTTTTAAATAAGAGTTCTTTTAGAAAAAACATTTTATTTGTTATAAAATAATATTTTAAACATATATATCCCAAAAAATAAAATTTAAATACAATGAAATTATTTTTTAGTCATAAAATATTTCTAACTAAAGTTAAAACATGTAAAAAGTGTTTTTAAGAAACTTTATAAATTGTCCACTTTAGTGTGGTTTATGAGAAAATATAAGACTTAAAAAAGAAAAAGTAATAAATGTGTGTCTAAAAACTAGAAATGAACAATGATTGTTTTTCATGATAAAAAAAGTATCTTATAATATCAATGGTTTCTTATAATAGATTATGGAGGGTACTTGAAATATTTACGAAATTGGGTAGTACCCCTTAACCAGGATTTCTTATCATGAGTAATTGAAATAAGAACCTAATAAAACATGTAATTACCCATTAATTAAGGAATAATTGAGCTTGATAAATATATTTGTAACATAAAAAAATAATTTTTATGAATAAATAATAATAAATAGTTATTACATTAGGGTAAATAGAGAGGAGTAACCCAAATGAAAAAATTGAATTTCTGGGAGAATCCCAAAACTTATGTCTGAAAGTGTTCTTAACTACTTTTTAATGTCATGATTAATGATATTATATTCATTATAAATTTAATTCATAACCTATTAATAATTTATTTAATTTATTATAATTTTATTAAGTTCATTTGTGGACTTTTTATGAGTTATAATATTCAATTTTGTTATTCTAGAGGGTTGGTTTCCTTGGTTTTCGTGATTAATTCACTTGTATATGTGTTTGAAAGATCATGTAAAATGTAAATAGTTACACTAAATTTTAATTATATGTCTTTAATGAAAATATATTAGATTTTTATGGTCTTATATATCTTTTTTCATATATCAGGATGACTGGTTAAATAAATCATTAATGATGACAATTTAGATTATTTTTGTCTTTTCACTCATCGAGAACTAGTTTTGTCTTACGAATTAATATTAGGTATATATATTGGTTTAAGAACATTAAATAAGATTTATATCATATATTAAAGTCTATTTTAACTATAATTTTTTTTGAACAAACTTTAACACAAAATTGAAAAATGAAAACTCATCATCCATGACGACGGTAAATCCGCACCTTACAAATTATGTTTTCATTTTTAGACTAAAAAGGGGAAGAGAAGATAATTGATGTTTGAAATATAATTAAAATAATAACATTAAAATATATAAATGGTACTAGATTTATAATGTCACTTTTTATAGGGGATGTAAGGGAAGTATAAGAAAAGAAAAGAAATTGAAAGATGGAGAGGGGGGAGAGAAGGTTTTACCACTTGAGTGTCGCCTCCTTGAGAAGTTCCTTAAGGGACTTGAAAATGGAATTTTGGTGAGACCAAAAATAACAGAACGTGGGATAGATGTTAGGTATAGTAAATGGGTATAATATAATCAAGATTAAAGGCTTTGATGTGTTAAGAGAGGGGGTGGGGAGGGGTGGGTTTTATAGTGGCGGAGATGGGTGTTTTTTTATTATTTAATACATTTGATTATTATTTTGGCTCAAGACTATAAATATTTTTATTTATTGTTACTAAATTTAATAATTACTTAATTTTAGTTTATAATAATGAGTCATTACCTCATCCATACATCATAAATGACTTAATACTCCATATATTTACTTATAATGTTAAATATCGCAAATTGCTGCATTACACTATTCTCGAAAAATTCAATTATTAAAGAAAAAATTGCAAAAATTCCCCCAAATCATTTTAGACATGTATAATTATAAAATGGACTTAAATTTATGAAAATGATTTTCTAAATATGGGAAATTTAGCTTCTAATTAAATTCATTATTTATTCAAAAAATTCATATTTTAAAATTACAACTGATTTTATGATACCTTAAAAGATTAATTAAGGTCTCATAAAACTATGTTATAATAATTATAAAAAAAATATTAATTTATGAATCTATTTTATGAAAATAAATAGTATTTTAAGTCATTATTTTAATTATAAAATTGTAAATAAACATTTCTGTTTCACAAAAATATCAACACATTATTCATCATTTTTAAAACATGTATTTATTTATTTCATGATATAAAAATACCATATTTTAATTTATAAGATTAGAAAATATTTATTTATACTTTACTAGGTGAATCCATTGTTCTACTGGTCATATTACTATTCTTAATGGTCCCATTACTATTCAAATAGTCATATTTAATAGTATATTATGGTTTTAATATCGATGTTCTGTGAAACATAATCTATCCAAGATGCTGAAAGAGACATACCATAAAATCATGGAGTGTTACACACACCTATATGCCATCAAGGATAGAGGAAACTCATTTCTTAATGACTGGAAATGTTGTTACCCAATATAATAATATTTCTACTTACCAGTAATTTATAACTAATACACCCTGATTCCCCAATGATTTACACCCCAAAATCACTTATGTCTCAATATATATATTTTTTAAAGGAGAATCCAATAACTATAATGAATCACATAATGTATTACCACCATAACCATCAACTATCTCATTAAATATTAATACCCAAAATCATAAATTTCATGTAAAATAATAATAGAAATAATTAATATATTAGTGAGTAATAAAAGAGGTCATAATAATAAATACTAATTGTCCAAAAAAATTAAAATCATAAAAGGATTTTATATAGGGACTCATGAATTATTTAATAATAGAAATAAAATACCAATGTAAAAAAATTATGAAAAAATTAATTGGTTCAAATAATATTAAATAACCTCCATAATTAAAATTCACTTCTATATCTCATTTTATAGGACCTTACTTGAGATGTAGTCCTAAATTTTAACACATCACATTCAAATCTATCCAACAAACTAGAAAATATCTTAATAG
Source organism: Viscum album (assembly GCA_963277665.1). NCBI lineage: Eukaryota > Viridiplantae > Streptophyta > Magnoliopsida > Santalales > Viscaceae > Viscum > Viscum album. The sequence goes on along the minus strand of OY728150.1, from coordinate 1,570,321,783 downwards.
ATAAATCCCACTACACTATAGTACAAAACATTTCTATAAGATTATTTTTATGATAAATTCAAAAATAATATCCATTAACAAAACATCTTCTCTTATATGGCCATATACATAGACATGTGAGTAATAATCTAGGAAAAATCATCACAACATAAATATTATCATTCCATTAATAAAAATAACCATTCCCTCATATTTTCATTTCCAATTTCGAATTACCTCTATCTATAAAAAATAAGGTCCCTAATAGGAGGGGTATCATCATCCACATGATGTATCATAAATTATTTTGACCTCATAGGATATATTTAACCAATATATCACACGATCATAATCATTAAGGATATCACTGATGTCCCATTCCATTATATCTCATATTTGGATTCTGGTGGTAATCCATGATATTGCCTTAAAATATATGATTTATCACTATGTCATACCCTACATCATATTTTATATACCCATTCACTCTATATACAACTAGATAAATACTCCTCTAAGATATAGGGAATACCCCATACTATTATCCCAAGATCATAATACCCAAATAGGATCATCATAATAAGATAATACATCTTACAACATGTATTTACCTATATTTAAAAATATCACAGTGCCGATCACCCACCCTAACAACTTAATACTGTGAAAATGAACTCCTAAATGAACCATGAGGTCCAAACAACACATTTTTAATACCAAAATCTATATATAAATTATTGGTTATTACCCTCTAAATCTATCAAAATAATTAATGATGTCTTACATTCTCTGAAGATCGTATTTTTTAGTCACGAGTCTAACACTAAATATCATCCAATAAGGCATCCCTTGGTTATAGGGAATAAATATGAAAATTAAATAAAATTTATATCATAATCCAACCTTACACAATAATATTATGAAGAAAGAACATATAATGGTTTCTTTGATATTAAGTATCCCAACCACCATGAGATAGAAATATTTTAAATAATAAATTATGTTGTTGAAACAATCACACATGCTTTAGAAATATGGAATCATGATCACAAGGTCAATAAAAAACTTTAATTAAATAATATAATATTTACTTCTATATAAAATTTAAATAAATTCCTATTTAGATCTCAAATTTAAATTGAATAATGTACTATATTTTTATATTTTATTATATAGAATAAAAACCCATATAATAGATTTTTTATAATGTCAAAAAATCAAAACTATGTTCAAAATTTCACTTTTAAAATGAATATTTTTTCACATACATAAAACATATAAAACTATTTTTCAATTAATATACCATTCTAAATCCAAACATATTTTACATTAGTGAATCCAACTCTAAAACAAACACACTCTTCAACCATAGTACATAGAATTATCCACCAAAACTTGTTAGACTATGGTCTCACCAATAAATCATTTAGAAAGTCATATGATTCTAAAAAATTATAATACTGACATGATTTCATTAGAATAATGCATTATTGAAATTTTACAAGATCACACTATTAGTAATAATAATCAAATAAATGTTAAACACTATTTGGCTAGCAGAAAACCATTCACTCACAATACATAATTTCTAAAACCCAACTACCACATGTTAGGTTACTATTATTTAATTTAGACTCATACAATAATTTTTTATTTAAAAATTTATCATACTATAATAAATAATTAAAAATTCATTTAACAGAAAATTCAATAATTAAATTAAATTTTCTATAACTCACTCTATGGCATAATGATTCAAATACCTTAAGAAATGGGTTATAATCCACTACTCTGATTTTATGAGCTGACTATATTCAAAATAATAAATTTACAAACCGATATAGATGTTAAATTTTACTCAAAATAAGTAAAATGACACCATAATATCACCTAGAGGCATACCAAAACAATGAAAATTTTTTACATGGGGATTAATTCTTCACCTTCATATTTTATACAAAAAAATGAAAAATCCATTATACAAAATCAATTTTAAAATTATATTACGAAACCATATATTTAAGAGATGTTCAAATCCAATAAAAATTACATTTAATGAGTAGATAAGAATAAGATAATATGGAATAGAAGGAATTACCTCAAATCCATGTTATTAGTTAATTCTAAATCACTCAAATCAGGGGATAGAAAATGGGATGGAATAAAGGAATTTGAGGGTCTAACTCCCCCTATTCTATTCATCTTAGGGGACACAATATGAAGTGGTTTATAAAATAGAACCATAAAAATTATCCCAATTTCTATATTAAATAATTTTACTTATTTCCTACTGTGTTCATCGAGCCCACAACATGACCATAAGAATATCTCTTGTTTCATAGGAGATAAACTTTTGGGTATTTTCTACTAGATTTTCCATCGAGTCCCCAAATGTATTAAAACTCTTACAAAATGGAATATTATATCAAATTCTCATTATATTTTAATCCAAAAACCTAAAAATTCAATTGAATTATTTTCCACCAATAAATACATATAAAAATCCTCAATTTTTTTCATATAAACAATACCATTATTTTCTTTAATTTGATAAAATCTTAAAAATCAAATTCAAACATTCACTAACTCTATAGATGTATAACCCTACATTAAATTTATAGAAACATTGATGGTGGGGGTAATTATAGATTATTATTTAATATGTTCAAAATTTTTATTTTTAAAATAAAATATTAACATCAATTCCCAAAATTATTTCTTTCATAGTTTGAAGTTTTATAAACCTTGAATCAAAATAATTAATTATGGGAAAAACCAATTTACCAATTTATTATAACAAGTTATGCGCTCCTACTATAGCTTAAATTATTAGACTCATAGGTAGTATTTAAATTTAAAAATAATATTAGGTGTTTGTAGGTATTATTGTTGAAAATAATTTTAATGAAGAATAATATTTTTAAAAAAATTTGTTTTTAGAAAAATTATTTTTATTATTGTGGGCATATGAGAAAATATTTTAGAGATTATATTTTTTAATGCGTATTTCTAAATATTTTAAAATATTATTATTATTATTTATGTGATTAATGGGATGTATAATTTTTTATAATATTAGTAATGTATTTTATAAATGTTATTTATTTTTGAATATTTCAATATATGTTTGAGGTATTTAGTCGTATCGTTCTATAAATCCCAATTGGTGGAATTTTTTATAATTATTATTTTTTAATTAAATTTTAAATAGTTTTTAAATATTTTTTATTAATGATTTATATGATTTTCAAGAAATATATTGAATAGAAAATTGATAAAAAATTAATTTTGTTTTTTATTTTTTTTATTTGACTGTTTTTGGCATGACATCCAATATTTTTATTTTGAGTGTTCCACATACATGGTTATATAGTTGGACATTGTGTAACTAATTATTTATATATAGTACCAAAGTGTTATTTATGATCCCTCAAGTATCATCACCACCTAAGGGTATTGATATTTAATTAAAATTTATAATCAAGGACACTATTATCCTGAATACTATATAAGTGTAGTGTAGGAGTAGTAACTTCATAGGTAAAACCATTGAGAACAATGGTTTCCTAGTTGAATGAGTTATTCCTAGTTATCAGTTCAGTGAGATAAATAGAAAATAACAAGAAACCTAATGGGGAAAATTTATAGATTGATAATTATAGCAAATAAAACAATGAACATGGATTGAAGAAAGTAATATATAATGAATGTAGGAGATAGAAATATTTCAGTGGATATTCTCCATAATTTTATGATTTATTAAACTTTATAATCAACATGGTTTGTTAATTTAAAGACTACATTAAGTGATTAATTCCACATTGTTTATAAAAATTAAAACTACATAAGTCTATTAGATTTTCAAGGACATGGAAACCATGATTTATCTAAATGAATTACTTTATCTAAAAATAAAAAACCAGCATGATGTTAAAATATCATGTTCCCATTATCCTATACCATGTTAGGGATTATAATATAATAAATAAAATTTTTCTACGAATCTATTGAATATTATTTTTTTAGTATCAATGTGATATTATTCTAACCTACATGATTTAAAAGATAAATTAACCATTAATGTTATAGAATCATACTCTTACCCTGAATCGACTATCCCATAAAAAACCACTCATTTTTTATGATGTGGTAAACCATTGTGAATGAAAATTTATTCTTGAGGGATGGAAGAATCACAACCATTGTAAGAAAAAACATATCATTCATATAATTAATGTGATAAACATAATTACTATATACACTTCAACATAAAATTAATTAATTTAGATCGAAATATCAATTATCAATATATAAATTGTCCATTTATCCCTATGATATACTTATTTTCATCCTTATATTTTTATTTTTATCCTTTCATGAAAAGTAAATCTCTAAAAATCAGATCCATCCATTATTTGGTATCTAATAAAATATAAAGTTGTAGACATCACAATATATAAATGATAATCAATAATGAATTGAACATATAAATCTTAGATATTTATCCAAATTTTTAACAAAATTACCGTTAAAATTTATCATTACAATGTGACTAAAGAATATCTCCTATTATAGTCATGAGTATCCTAAATATCATGGTTCAATTCCCTAGGATTCTCATCCAAGTATTGAAAAGACCCTTAGAACCTATGATAAAGTTGTAGAAGAAGAGTGGCGTTTTAGAATTATGTTAATCTGGCATAAATTCTAGAGTTTTTCCTTTTTATGAGCCTTCATGTCAAGGTGTATCTTCTATAGTGTGTAATCATTCAACCTCTTCAAGTTAAATTTCTACAACATTTTGTGGAATTTTGACTCGGAGTGATGTTAAAAGACCCCAACATATTAATTTTCTGTATTCTTATATAATATGTGAGTGGAACCTTGCCACTATAGCTATTTTAAGTATTGATAATTAAAGTACTATATATTTCATAATTTAAATTTTTAAGTAATTATATTTTTTTATTTTGGTAATTATAAATATTAATGTTTTAATTTATAATAATATTTTTTGATGAATTTAATTGTTTATTTTTTTATTTAATCATTTATTCTAACTACTCTCATTTTTATGTATAAATTATGATATGTTTTTCCTTATGAAAATAAATTTTCAATATATTCTATTTACCCTTATATAGCATGAAGAGGTTTATTTTTACCTTTATAAAAGATTTAAATTTTTTCTATTACCCTCATATATGGTCACTTTTACTCTTACGCATGCTTTATAATATTTTTTTAACCTTATTAACACCTTCTTATACCATTATGTACCTTGTTAAACACTATTCATACTCGTACAATGCATTCTAGTTTCCATTATGAAGTGTATAAAATATTCTCTTCACCTAAATGTAACTCTTTACTTACCCTAACCTAACATTTATAAAATATATTTTAGATTTATGTAAATTAGGTTTCAACCTTACATAACCAAGTAATTCCATTGTTACCCTTATGTAGCTTGTCAACCTACCCTTACACATGTCATATTAATTCAACATTACCTTTATGTAATATTTATATAATTAATATTACCTTTAAACGAATTATGTGTTTTATAAATTACTCTTACACTTTATGTAAAAATTTATTATTTCCCTTATAAATTATTTTAAAATTCTATATTAACTTTTCATATGCATATAACATACCCTTATATAAATCTGATTTTCTAGTTTAATTTTTTTCATGATTTTCAAGATAGTTTTATTTAATTCATGTGTATAAAAATGTTTATGTTTCTTTAATAATTTTATAAAATCATATAAATTATTTAGAACATATGAAATGTTTTTTTTACAATGTTTTAATCAAATTTATTTTTATATTAATTATTTTCTTTATTTTTGCATGAACTTTTATTAAATATTTCAAATTCTTTTATTTTTTTATTTTTAATTGATTTTTTTTTATAAATTCAACATTAAGTCTAATGATATTATTTAGACTTGTAATAATGTTTTTATGAATTATTATTATATTTTTAATTCCTTCTCATATTTTCTTGTTTATAAAAGGAATTATATTTTAAATTTAAATTTTTAATTTTATATAATTATACTATTTGAGATTTATGTGTTTTCTTTAACCTATTCATTTGGACTTGTTTTGAAATTTATAAGGAGTGTTATTCAATTTGGTTGAATTATTCAAATTGTTTCAACTTATATAATATTATTATCAACAATATATTTTTCTATCTCCCAATATCTATGAAAATTATGTAATATTATTATTAGTAAGTTTTGAATTTAATAATGATTTCATTGATATTGTTGAGTTAATTATATTTATAAAGATCAATTAGTATCGATAAAGTGATAGTCACAATATATTGAACTTGTACTTATTGGACATAAATACTCCCAATAGACTCATCTTACTCCTTATATGATTTATTTCTTTCAACCATTAAAGTTAAGGACTATGGATTTCTATTATTAACCCTTTTAAAAAGAAAATTTATATTATTTTTTAGTTTTAATATTTTCCATTTTATAACTAGTGTATATTGTATCTAGTTTCTTACTATAGTATAAAAATAAAGAGATTGTTTGGGAATCTTGTAAATTAGTAAATAAAATGAAATAATGCATTATATACTCAATAGATTGAGGTGGTAGACATTGGCAAACTATCTGGTACTATTTTCAAGATTCATTACTACTAACATTACCTTATTTACCTTATAGATTTACATTATATTATCACCTTCATTTAATCATTTAATAATTTGTTTATTCTATAAATCATGATTAATAATTTTATTATTTAAATAAATCTTCATTTAATTCTTCCAAATTTATTTTTATATTTAATTACAATATTATTATTTTAATACATTGGTTCTTTTATTCATTAAAAAATAATTTTTTATCAATTGTATTTTCCCATTAATTATTTCAAATAGTAATTCACTCTCACCCCAATTATAATTTTATCTCCTCTTAGTGACATACATTTTGTATCAGAGGGTAACCTCTGACCTTATTTTAAAAATACTATTTCTAAATCTTCTTTTACTTGATACTATCATTTTGTATTAATGGTGTTTCTTATTTCCTTATTTTCATTGTTATCAATTTTCCTTAATATTTTTCCATTTTTAAAAAGATTACCTAATTTTTGAAATAAGTATCTCTTTTTTAAATATATTTTTAGAAAACCTCTTATTTTAATGATTGACAGTAATTAAGGTATAATGAATTGTTTTATTTAACTAATTATGATTAATTAAAGTATATAATATTTAGTTTTTTTAGAAATATTATCTATCCTTTTTATAAAAAAATTATTATTGGATATAATATTGCAACTAATAAAGAAGAAAAATGGAACCCTGATGATAAGTCTAATTTTGAATAAAATGGTAAAGATATTAATGCATAAAGATGTTTTTTATATGTTAATGTGTTTAATATAGTTTCTCACTCTAAAAAATATTAGTAAATTTAGAAATTATTTAAAGTTACACATTATGGTACAAATAATGACAAAGATACAAAGTTTTACATGTATATGAAAAATAGTGAGTGTTTCTCTATGCATCCTAACAATAATATCCCTCTTACATTTACTCAATTTAAAGAAATTAATAATGGATAAAAATATTATAGTGACTCCCTTTCAATATAATAATTATTCAAGAAAATATTTTGGGTTTGACATTAAATTTTGGAACCAAAATTACCAGGATAGAATAATATAAATATGTTAAGAATATTCATGTCTAGTAACTCATTGGTTATCCCATGAAATATGAGATAGCCATGAAGAGTCAAGATGAAAAGGAGTCTAAGGAGCTTATGGAAACTAAATGAAAAATTTATTTTAAGGAAAATAATGATAATTCGTTTGAAAGAGACTCTAACAATTAAAGTGAAATTGAAAATTTGGCAAGAAGCCTAAAAAATAGGCAATATGATGAAAAATTACACATTCTATTGATGATATTAAAAGAAAGACCAAATTTATGTTTCTTTAATGATACTCTTTTAAAAAAAGAAACATTAAGAGATATTAACCTTTTAAAAAATGTTTAAATATAAGAAAACTAGTAAGAATGATCTAAACGAATCAATATGGAGTTCATGAGGAGATTCAATTTTATCTTATGAAACTAAAATCTCAAATTATAAATTACTCATGGATAAATTTTAGGTAGGTAAATATTTCATTTACAATTACTCTTCACATTTATCTCTCCCTCTAATTCATCCCATTATTCATACTCTACTTATTTTGATATAAAAATTTATATTTTTTTCAAGAAATTATTTAAACATATATAAATAAGTAAAAGAGATATAAAATTTTTCTTAATGACAAAATATTCTTTCTAATAAAGAACTTTATATTTTAATGGAAAAGGTTTGTTTAATTTTGAAATTAAACACCAATGTTTACGTTTTCAAAAATGAAGTTAAGAATATAATAGTCTTTTGAAAATTCACCCAAGGTGAAAAAAATATTAATTAGACACCTTAGTGAATTAAAATAAAAATTATTTGTTTTTTATTTTTTAAATATAAATATTCTTTTTCAAAAGAAACTTCATTGGCTAAATGAATTTGAAAAATTAAAGTTTGTAAATAACAAAAATAATTTATTATAATCAAATATATGAATGAAATAATTAAAAATTAATATATATAATACCTAAATGAACTCATATATCTTCTCAAGATTCTAAAGTAAAATCTAATTTAAAAAAAAAAATTGGTTAAAAAAACCATACTATGAAATCTGAGTAGACCAAAAAATGTTTCTTAATCCCAATGATCATTCTCTCACACTATTCATCCTAAACATTGGGTACCAATAGGAATAATCTAATGATTTAATTATGGTACTTTAAACCAAATATAATTGTTTTATCTAATTAAGTATTAATAATTAATATGGTGATCACCTCTTGAATTGATTGACCAAATACTTCACATCTTGTGATTAATATTTGTGTTCATAATGTGGGGATACCAAGATATTTCCTACACATTGAAGCTCTTAAAATAAACCTTGATCTTCATGGTAATAATGGTATTCATTAACTTTATTTTAAGTTCTCACTTGAATGTAATTTTTTGAAGTTTATTCTCTCTCCATTTCTTTCATTATCAATAGATGAGAGGATATATTTTTAATTTTTATATTTTTAGGTTTTTTTCTTTTTTTTTTAAATTTTTCATAGTTATTTTACCTTTTAAATCTCTATCTATAATTATTATATTATTTTTCGAGTTATGGAATTGAAAATGGGTTTTTAACATTTCATTTATTATTTTTTAGATTTATTATTTCATTTTTTTGAATTATGTTTTCCAAATGCACTTAGACATGGAAAGCTTGGTAATTTTTTCAGTTTTCATATCTCTTTTTCAATTTATTTTCCAATACCAATTTCAAAAAAAAATATTCAAAAAAAATATTTCAAAAATATTCATAATATTTGGAATGTGAAGTGAGTATAATTCTCCAAGAAAAACATTCTTCTCAAGATACAAACAAGAGGATGTGATTCTGGTATAGATTTTATTTGGGATTTATCCTAAAAATATTGATTGAGTTTTCTAACCATTTCTTCATCTTGGTAAAGTTGAGTGGGACTTTAATGCACGCTATTTTTTCCAACATTATATATTTTTCTAGTTTATTAACAAAATATTTAATATTACATAATAATGGAAATTATTTTTGAAAATATTTATGTTTTCAGTCATTCAATTATTTTAATATATATCAAAATTTTAAAAAATATCATATTATTTTCTTTGGTGAATATTTTTTTTGATTTTTTTGAGAATCATTAATTTATTGGGAGATATTTATTTTTTTATAATGTTTTTGACTTATTTATTTATAATAGGGGATATGTTTTTAAAGTGAATTTTTATCTTTTTTTATCAACTCCAAAAACATAGAGAAATTTTAAAATATATATTTTATTTTTTAATTATAAAAAATGTACAGATTGTTGGTATGGATCCTTGCCACATCACTTATTTTATTTTTTGGTGATTAAAATATATTGTATTTAGTTTTTTTCCATTTTTTTCATATATTTACATTTTTATTTTTTCTATAATATAAAACAGTATTATTTTTATTTATAAAAATATATATTATTTATTATAATTTCTAATTAAATATTATATAAGTTATTATTATTATCTATTTATCCATTTTTTATTTTCCCTAATGAAAAAATAATATTTTATTTATGTTATTTACCCCTATATAACATGAATAAGTTTAATATTACCCATACATAATCTTTAGGTTTTTCACTTTACCCTTACTTATGTTATCTTTTACCATTCTGAAAGAATTATAATATTATGTTTAACCATTCATAACTCTACTACTTACACTTATGTAACATTCTAGTTACCTTTATGTAGAGTTTTCAATCTTCTCATTACCTTTATGGAACCCTTTTCTTACCCTTACATAGCATATATAAAATATGTGTAACTATTATTAAAATCTTTTTTTACCCTTGTGTAGTGTAGGGAATTATATTAATACCCTTATTCAGTGTGGTAACCTACCCTTATGAATTTAATATTAACTCTAAGTTAACATTATGAACAATTTATATTTTTAAGCATACCTTCACAAGACTTAGTTGTTTTATATCATAACCTTATGCTACATGTGAAAAACAATTATTACCCATACACATATTTTTAAAAACAATTATGCTACCATTAATCATGCATATAACTTACCATTATATAAATCTAAATTTCTATTTTATACTTTTTTTACATATTTATTTACATTTGGATGTTTTCCATGTTTATACCAAAAGTCAAAGTTTTTAATGATTCTAAATGTTATTATAAATAATACAGAACCTATAAAATGTCATTTTTATAGTTTTGTAAAGAGTTTTATTTTCCAACTAATTTTTTCATCATTTAAACATGAATATGAAAAAAATGTTTCAAATATCGTAATTTTATTAATTTTAGTTGATTTACTTTAATATTGTTTCTAAATTACTATTTATATCTTAGATAATTATTAAAAATATTTTCAATGTTTTTAATTTGAAATTATTAAATTAATAATTCCTTTTGATATCTTTGTGTTTAAATATATAAATAAAATTAAATTAAAATTATGATTTTTGTAGAATGAAACTATGATAATTTTTTTAATATAATTAACTAATTGTTATAAGAGTTTCTTTGAATATTATAATGAGTGTTTCTAAATTAATATTAATTATTTGGATTGTTTTAATTAAAATAATAATATTATCGACATATATCTCTCTATGTCCTTGATAGTTAGGGAAAATTTTTATTACTATTTATTGAATTGCCTAATGATTTATAATGATGTGTTGAGATAATTAAAATTGAATGGATCTAGTGGAATTGAAAAATTTAGGGTAAAAATACATCAAACGTAGATGTCTTTTACATAAAGACTCCAAGGGATTCCTAAACACTGCTGAAGGATTTGGGTCTTATAAATAGAGATCGATGGAGCCTATTGTAATCTAAATTATAAAACAACTTTCTCATCCAATCATAAATGAATTTATTTTCTATCAAATATCTATCTTTCTAAACACACACACACACTCTCTCATTATATAGATTTTTCCTAAATTGTGTTATCATCTCACTCTTTTACTTATTCTCATCATCTCCATATTTTATTAATATTCATTTATAAAATATATAATGTACTAAAATGTGATTTTTTTGCAATCCTCTCACCTTCATACTTCATTTTGTATTTTCTGTTTACTACCATTAATGAATGGGACTAAGGTTTTATTTTGTTTTTTTCGTTTTGATGTCAAGGGATCATCATTTTTACATTTTTGGTAGTGTTGTTAAAGGTCTAGTGTCTTTTTTATCTAGTTTCATGATATAAACTTAAAAATAAATGAATATTTTTGGTTTCATAACTACTAGTAAATACAAGGTAATAATATATTAAATCCCAAAGAGATTTAGGAGGTTTACATGGGGTACTTTATGTACTATTTTTAAGCATCCTTACCAAATATCTTGTCTTATTTACTTTTCGTACATTCATTTTTTTATTACATTCATTTTACATTTCATAATTTTTTTAATCTATCAGACTCAATTAACTATTTTATTATTACAATTTATCTATATTTTATTCTCTTACAATTATTATTAAATATTATAATATATTTTAACATGAAATAGTTTTTTTTTAATTTATAGTTTTTTTATCAATTAGATTGTTATAAATTAATTTTTTAAACGAAAAGTTCCTCACTCATTCCATTTTATCACTTGTCACCAAGAAAAAGGTATAAATATCTACGGTGTAAGGAATTGGATCACAAATTCACATAGTTCATCATATAATTATCATAAAGGCATATGTTTTTTTGATATAATATGACATTAGCTTGCTTATTGGTTAGTTTATATGATGGGAGATTCAACCCATTCATCTAAATCCTTGAATGGGGTGTATAAGAGCACACCATGAAAAAGATTCCCTATATTCCATTGATGTTATTATAATATAGAGTTAAGTTGAACTTGCATAAATTTATTCCATGAAAAGTAATTTTATTATGATGTTTCTTTTTTAATAATTTACCATTGTAATATTACATTGAACAAATTATGTATTTTAGGAGGATAAACTATTGTCTACTTTTCTAGGTTAATCTATGGTTATTACTCCCACTTGGATCATGAAATGATTATAAACATTAATAATAACTAGATTATAGACCTTTTTTTTGAATTAGTATACTATTTTGAATTTTTTTGAAATCTTCCAAATCCATCTTCATCCTTTAATTTTCCATAAATCAAAAAATGATAAATATGGAGCAATAGATGATCAAAATTACCCTCATATTATGGATGAGATTTATGTATATTATTCTCTAAAAAAAATCCTATAATGTTGAATGATTTCATGTCTCCATAAGAAAAATAATTCCACAATAAATGCAATTGGAGTCATATATTATCATGAGAAACACTAATTTAATGATATTATCCAAGAGAAAAACCATAAATTAATTTAAAAATAGAATATATACCATCCAATAAAATATATCTGAATCATTCCACATCTATCACTATTTTCAAGGAACCTTTCCCCATACCCTCACATTATTCAACCTTTCACAATTACTCATGCCATTAATAACAAATATAACCTGAAATTAACCCATCCAAATATCATGTAATTTTTATTTATAGAAATATAAAATCTCAAATAGATGGAATCTACTCATATGTTTTCATGTCACCTAAATATTTATATATAATTTAAACAATATCAATCAATTAGACATTGTATTTTGATTTTAATGCCTCTATGGCTAGAGATTGTGGGTCATGATGTAAAAAAATATTTGTAAGCCTAAAAAAGGTTGTCAAACTTAATTTAAAATTCATTAACATATTTTATATTAATGAATAAAAAATTACACTATTAATTAATAAGAATCATCTTCTCCATATTTCCCATCTTCTTAATTGAGGAATACCACCATCCTATAAACACGGATTATTTTCTTTATTCAGAATTATTCTTTTATCTCCCTAATATTTTTTAGAGGATATTTTTTATATGTGATCATCAAAATCATAGAATTCATAATAGTTTTAACACCTTTACCACAACCATTAATCTCCAATAAAAATTATTTATTATATATTGTAAATTAGGGGAATGTGTATAGTCATGGTTAAATAAAAATTATTCCCTTTTTCTACCACTTCCATGTTTAATTTATTCATGATATAGGGGAATAAATTTATGATTAGTTATAATTTTTTGGGTGTCCCCTTTTTATTCAAAAAATAATGATACAAACCCCAATTTTTATTTCAAAATAAGAATTGCAATATCTCATAGGATAATGATCACTTTTCTCTAACTCTAATAAGGACCACACAATCATACTCAATAAGTAAAACAGTAAGACAAATTAAGTATGTAATTTGGTTATTTATAGGAAAATATGTGATATCTATTGATTTTCAAATGACCTATATTATTGGAATGACTCATGATCATATGGGGATAAATATTTCCAACGATGGAATTATTTATTTCAATGTGGTTTAAAATTTTTATGATTAAATGTAAATATCTATAAAATTATGATATGGTTGAAATTCAAAAAATTATGTCAATAAAAATTGTTTAATGTAGATTATATGAATAAAATATTTAGAGTACTTAACGCAAATGCGAAATAAAAATATTGGTAATCAGGTTATGGTATATACAACATGATCAACATATTAAATGAGAATATTCATAAATGTTCATTCAAAATATGCTTAAAATAAGCAATCATTTTCAATATAAATTACAATTGAATTATGTTTTAAACACTACCTAAATTTAAATTTTTTAAATATTATTTGTGACTAAATTCATTTATTTTTTCTAAAACTAAAAATAATCATCTCCCAGTTGATGGTGTGTCATGACCTGATCCGGAAAACCCATCTATCCAGGCCTCAAAATTTATTGTGGCTAGAACAAAATTTCATTATTTATCGCCTCAGATTGGTGACTAGAACATGGTCATTGAAAAAAAGGAATAATTTTTCCAACCTAAAATAAGATATATAGTATATATTCATAGAGAATGAAAACAATAAATGAAATGTTCGATAAATAAAAGAGTTTCCATGATAGTGAGATAAAAGGAATCTAAATTCCCACAAAACAAAAAAATAAAGGATGCCCAAAAGCTATCCACTACTACTCCGTGTGATATAACCCATAACCAAATAAAAAATTCTCAATACCTCACTATAGTATATTTTCCTTCCTTACATCAGGTAAAACAAAGTCTACAAACCCATGAGGGACTATGTAAGGTATGATATAAATGGTCTTATTAGGATCCCTATCAGGCATTCCATATCATGTATCTATACAATAATACCTGTATGCTCAATTTAAGATAAAACATGGAATAATAAGTAGTTACATAGTTATTTAAAAAATCTTGGTAACTATTTTCCCTAATTTTACCAAATCATTCACACAACTAGGAAATTAAATTTTAAAGGATAATTAAAATATTTCATTTAAATTTATCAAATATTGAATCATATCATACCAAATCCAAATAGTATGAAGATATTAAAAATAGGAACTACCCCTTTGGTAATAAATTTCTGGACATTTAGTTCCCTTATAACTCAATAAATAATCAATAACAAGTGAGTACTCAAGTCTATAGAATCCATGAATCCATAAAATTGGAATATAGGAACTCCCCATAATGGAAACTATCAACAATGTCAAGCAACATACTATATCAAATTTATCTATGATCAAGGAAAGAAATAACACCCCCAATATTGAAGACCCATAAGATTCAATAAACAAGGTCGAATACTAAATCCTCCACCTAGAAAATTATGGATTCTATGTGAGACATATATCAAATAATTTTCAAAAGGTATTATAAATTTCAAAAAATCCAAAAAATCACTTTTTCATCAACAACATGATCCAAAAACCCATCTCACAATCCATTTTACAATACATTGAAAAAAAACATTCCATATAGAAAAACATGAGGAAATACTAAATTTTCACAAAACCCCTTTTACAAATGCATATAAGTCAATGAAAAATCATTCTAAATCATTTAAAACCCCATTAATGAAATCAAGAGAATTCATGGTTCATAAAATATAATCTAGATATTAAACAACCTATATTGAACATGGTTTGCATGACATCCAAAGTAGGTTCCATTTTGGACGAAATGTTTATGCTAGAAAAATTAATTATAGCCCATAAACAATGATTCAAAAAACATAGAATCATGTTTTGATAATAATAATATTTTTAGATAATTAAAGATGTCATATGTAACACCCTGATATTTTAAAAGAAGAATATTATGTTAAATATTGTAAATTACACAAAAAATTTGAACATTGATATAAAATTTACACCCTAATACATTATGATATACATATTTTTATAAAATTTTAATCCTTTTGATACTTTTCAATACACGCAACCTCATGATTTTTATGTTTTATAGTGTATTACACACACAACACCAAGCTTAAACAATCCACTATATATATAGTTGTTTTAACCTTGCCATTAAATTGGAAGTTGTGAATTGTATTATCTACCTTATGAAATATCTATATATTTCCCACTCTTTATAAATAATCAATAAATCTGTAGTAAATAATCAATCAATATTTAGTAATGTTATTTTATTCATTAAAAATGTTTTTTATTTCATTTCAAGAAAAGATATTATTTTTTTTAAAATTTAAAAAAATTTATTTAAAAAAATTAACTTCATTTTTTGAATCATAATATAAAAATTTTCATTAGGTGATATTTTTTGATTTTCTGATAAATATTGATTTTTTATTAAATAGTGAAAAATACATATTTTTTATAATAATGTCTTTTATTTTCAATAATTATGTAATATAAAAGTAAAATTATGTTTTAAATATGATTTAAAATAACACAAGTACTATTTATTTATATTTAATCCACTTAATTAAGTTTTAATCATCATCATATGTTATTTGAGTACAATATTTTTTGTGTTTAAAAATGGTATTTGTTTAAAAACTGCTTTAATGTACATAATGTCTCTATATTTTAATTAATTAAAATACCTCCAAATGATTTTACTAATATTTATATATTATATAGCAATAAATTTTAATTTATAATCAAACAATTGAGGGAGAGATTTTCTGGCTTCAGAAGGTACGTTACAACTACTGGATTTCCTTTTGCTCAAGCTGTTTTCGCATAGGACATGATGTCTCTAGGTGCCGGCGAAGCCTCTCCAGTCAACCCTGGTCTGGTCCTCCCAATCTTATAAAGGATGGAACCTTTGATGTAAGTAATTTACCTGGTGAAGCCCTCATAGGGAAGGAGGATGCTGTTGTGGACCGAGGTTGTATTAGGGAGTCTCAGGGGACCTCTGATCCTCCGGCTTCCATACAAAGTAAGGGAAGGAGGTTAAACGAAAATCCAAAGGTGGATGATGTGTTTGATCGGATAAAGCAGGACCTGGGTGTACCGTTGAAGGAGTCGGGAGCTATTGAGGAACAATAGGCCTGCACTGGTTCTATGCAGACATCTTCTACCAGGTCTTCAGCGGAGATGAAGAAACTCACTCAATGTGACCATGAATGTGCTGCAATAGAGGCTGGTAAGGAGGTTGGAACTCCTGGGAATTCAAAGGAGGTGACTATATCTACTGAGGCGCACCACACTGATAAAGGGAGGCCTGAAGAGGGTATGGTGGACGAGCTTCCAAGGATACAAAAGGTGTTTAAGGTTGATGATACGATGCCTAGTACAGGGAGTTGGGAGGAGGGGAGTGTGTTGGGTATCTTGGACCCAAACATTCTCCAACCCCCATCCTATCTAAAGGTTGGTTCTGCAAGGGAAAACAAGAGGTCTCACAGTGAGCTGAGCAAGCAGTTTGGGATGAATCCTCCCACTGAGGGCTCGAGGGTTGAGCTAAGGAACCTCTTTGATAGTCTGGTGGATCAAGATCAAGTAATGTTGCATGAGGGGGATGATTCAGGTGCTGATAGCTTTAGTCAAATTTCAGCGGATAGTTGAGATCGTCTTCAAGGGAAAGGTCATCATAGCCCTAGAAGGAAGAAGGGTCTCAAAGGAAAACATGACTCCGGAAAATTAATTGTGGTTCAGGGGAAAAACCAAAGGGACGTAAAGACTATTCTTACCTGCCAAAACCAATGTAAACAAGATCAACCAAGAAAAGTGGAAGTAAGGAAAGAAAGGCCCCGAAAGACAGAGATAATAGTGATCTAAGTAGAGAACCAAATGTAATAGAAGAAGAGGTAAGGGATTTCCTGAAGCTCATATTTCACTCTAAGGAAGAAATGATTGAGAAAGACATGAGGCCCAACACCTCAATTGAGGAAATTGCTAGAATTTATGAAAGAAGGTTGCAATTTGAGGCCACTGAGGAGTATGAAGCGTGGATCGACAAGAAAGATCGAATAATTGCTCTAGGTTTCAGTCAAGGAAAAATATATTTTGAAAAATTCATTTAGACAATGGATAGGATGATCTATCATCTAGAAGAACTGCTCAGTGAGGATCCAAACACATAGGTTAGCACTTTGCACTGGGAATTATATAGAGTGGTTGATTCAAATAACCTCAGTCTGGTGTTTAATAATTTTGTAAGCTCATTTATAACGTAGTGGTTGTGGTTTTCCGAACGATGGTTTCCCACTTGTCCTTAAAGTGATTTTTTAATAAAAATTTAAATTTGGTGGTGAATAATAATAAATTTTAATGGAAAACTACCTTTTCATTTAAATTATTTAAAACGTTAAATTATATTTTGAATTTGTTTTAAATTAAAATTAGTAAAATTATATATTTATTAATAAAATTTTATTCATTTTAATCAATTTAATATATAAATTGCATATAAAAACTTTCTAAACATTTGAACATTTTCTTTTTGAAAACTCTCTTTCTCATCTTGTATGTAGGATTAATTTTAAATTAAAATTGTACATATTCTTGAATAAAATTGGAAAAAATTGATTCTATATTTTCAATTGGAATAATTTATATTATCAATTAATGTCAAAATAATTTTCTTCCAAAATTAATAGTGAAGGAACAATTAAAAGTAATTAGTATGGTTAAGGTAAAAATGGATTTACCTAGGGTTAAAATAAAAAGATAAGGGGTAAAATGTCATAAAAACTAATATAAAATATATTTTTTGGAAATATTTTGACCTTATAACTTATATTATTAATAATTGTCCATTATTTTTTCCTTGTGACATGAAACAAACATGGGTGATTTTCATTCATTTCAAAAATTACAAGTGTTCGACTCACCTCACATATAAAAGGTCACCTTATCTCCTCTTATATTGACACCTTCATAATCCGTTAGATTATAAAATAACTACCCAAATAACTTTAAAAATTCTATATTACATTACTAAAATCCTTAGTGTGGGCATAAATCCAACCTTTTAAGGCCTTTGGTAACAACCAAAATAATTTACCTAAAGAAGAAGTAACATTATTCAAAGTGTGATTTTATTTTATTGCTTCCAACAAACACTTAAATTCTTCTTAAACTATGATTATATAATAACCATAGTATATTACATATGCTGATATTTTATTTTCTTAAATTTACTAACCTATATCATTTTCCTCTTCAATCAAATGGATTATGAAATAATCATTAGAGTGTTTGGTGGACTACAGCCTCGTGAGCCGATGTCATTCATTTTTTCATTACCACCTCCCACGATTGGGTATGATGATAGATATAAAGAAAATATATTTTATTTATAAAAAAATTATAGGTATTTATTAATTATATATAATATATTTATAACATAATTATACCTCTTTACATTGTAAATAGGAATCATAAGGTAATGGATATCTTAACTCAATTTCCATTAATTTGAAAAAACATCTACTTCACTAATCATATCATGCATAGATTATGTGTGTAATGGCATTTGATTATTTTATGTATAATTTCCACTTGTTTTTTAATTACTTTTTTTATATACATAATCAATTCATTTATTAATCCCCACTTCAATGATATAATCTTTGTAAGGGATTTTTGTCTCAATTTTTTTTCTTTGAGAATTATGTCATGTTATACACCCACCTTCTTTTACGATGTGTATATACGGAACTTTTGACATTAAAAATAATATATTTATTTATTATCGTGATATTTTATGTTTAATTTAATGTTAACATTTTCAAGGGTATTATGATTCAAAGTTACCAAAGTGGCAAGAGTTTTATATCAACAATCTCATTGATCATCAAGATTGTTTATGATTAAGTCTCCAATGTTGAAATATTATTATCTAACTATAAAAATTCTCATGATTTATCTTATCCTCTGCATATTAATGATATTTTAATGAAACATTAACAAATTTATACTCTTTTTTACTTAAAATAATTGATAAAACATTTTTAATGAAAATCATTTTTATTTCTCTCTTCAGTCGAAAACCCCCTTTTCTTACAAAACCATAATTTCTAAAAAAAGTTCTCAAGAATGTTTCTATAAATATTTATACTATTTATTAAATAAAATTTTACCCATTTATGACTGTTTAAAAAATTTTTTGAAAGGAATTTTCCTGTCATTTTCCAAACAATACTCGTTTATCTTTTACTAAGAATGTAAACGAAATATTTTTTTCAACATGTAAAGAATAATATAAATTTTCTATAGTTCTAGCCATTATTTTATTTGAATCATCCTTTATAATTTTTCAAGTTTATATTCAATGAAAATAATTTTCAAAAATTTTAAGAAAAAAATTCAAAATGGAATTGATTCTTCCCTCAAGAAATCATTTAAATTATTTTTTAAAGCATAATTTTTAATTTTCTAAAGTTTTTCTCAAAGAAAATATTTTAGAAATATTTTTTTAAAAAAATTAGTTTTTAAAAAGTGATTTAAAAAAAATAATAAGTTATTTTCCTCCAAATGTCATTAATGATAATTTAATGTTATCCACATTCATCAATATCAACCAGCCTTATTTTCCAATAAGGATATTTTGTAATGTTACAATCCTCATTATTTCTTTAGATAGATTAATATTATTTCAAATAGATTATTATGGAACTGATTTCATTCCCAAAGTTTAATCATTTTTCAAAGATATTTTCATGGAACTCATTTCTTTTCCATATTTTAACCATGATTCAAATAGATTGTTATGGATCTCATTTCATTTCATTGTGTTAACAATGTTTCAAAGATATTTATTTTAATTCTATTTATTTTCCATGACTTAATAATGTTTCAAAGAGATTGTTATGGAACCTATTTCTTTTCAAACTATCAATTATCTTTCATAAATATTGGCATGAAACCCATTTATTTTACAAGTGTTGATCATAGTATAAAATGAGTAATGATTATTTCTACGAGTTTTATGATGAAATATTAAAAAACTTTATTCTTTTTTTTTCATGACCCTTCCCCTGGGGCTCGTTTCATGACTACCCCAAGACTGCCTTCCATAGGCCAGGGGATGGTGACTAGCATCGGAAAGTCATATACCAAAAAGGTATGGCATTGCCTATAAACCTGTACATGCACAGACAGGGAATAAAGAAAAAAAGAAAACCACAAATGAAATAATGTTGTACAACCACCACAAAGTACAACCACTATGAGTAAAAGGTGTAAACTGAAAGTAATGGGGCCAAAATACAAGCCCAACTAAAAGGAAATACAACAACAGAAGTACATGATTAGGATTTCGTCTTCCAAGGATCCTACCTAAAGGGTAGGTACAAATCGTTGTTGGATGTCCCTATATCACACCACGTCTATCGATCAACCTCCGAGCACCATCTAGCGCTGACTCCACAAACTCCCGGTCAAAGTTGTTCTTCGTCTGCACAAGACACAACAGGTGTGGGAGAAGCCCATGCAGGGGTGAGTATTAAAAAAATCATTAGGGACCACAAGACCCCCAAATGTCTCTCAATAATCCACAAATTAAAACACTATAAAGTAAATACCACAGAGGTAATACCACCAAGAAAGATCTCAAACACATAACGAAAAGTAAACGACCGATCTCACACCATGTATAACTTAACTATAGAATTAACATTGATTAGTCATAAATATATATCATATTATTCATTTAGGAGGCACTATTCGTGATTTACATAGGGTATTTAGGTTCTGACCCACATAGGTTCGCTAGGTGATGACCCACACAGGGTCTCTAGGTGCTGACCCACATAGGTTCTCTAGGTGCTGACCCGCACTGGATCGCTAGGTACTGATACACACAAGGTCGCTAGGTGATGAACCACATAGGGTTTCTAGGATCTGATCCACAATGGGTCTCTAGATGATGATCCACATTGGGTCTCTAGGTGGTGATCCACACAAGGTTGCTACATGTAGATCCACACTAGGTCGCTACC
Source organism: Viscum album (assembly GCA_963277665.1). NCBI lineage: Eukaryota > Viridiplantae > Streptophyta > Magnoliopsida > Santalales > Viscaceae > Viscum > Viscum album. The sequence goes on along the minus strand of OY728150.1, from coordinate 1,570,299,797 downwards.
TGTTGATCCACACAGGGTCTCTAGTATACTTCATGTCACAACCAGCCAATGGATTCCCTCACTTAGCATGCTCCATTACGAGAGAATATAATATTCAATACATTTTTCAAACATCAACCACTACTAAGTCCTACATAGAGTAACCCAAAGGAACGTCTTGTCGTAAGCGTCCCAACGCAATAGACGACGCATCGAACAGATGCTCGGTCTATAAGATATGGGCATTTTTATGAAAAGGCCCAGTTGGATTCGAGTCCGATCCAACCCATCCATATGCCAACCTCTTCCAAGACAAACTTAGAGTATCTCAGAAGGATCGCCTCATCTCAAGGGTCCCAATTCCACTTACAATGTGTCAATCAGACACCCAATTTGAGAGATATAGGTGTTTTAGTGAAACGGGGGCCGGTTGGGTTTGGGTCTGGTCCGACCCGGCCAGACTAACATGACCTGACCCAGTCCGAACTATCCAGACCTGACTCAGACCAACCCAAACTGACCCGGTTTGGACCGAAACTACCCAGTTTGGACTGACCCAACCCGGTCCAGACCAAATCGACCGGACTTGACCCGACTCTGGTGCAGCCTGGCCCTAGCCCGTTAGGCTCAGGGTCCATCTCAGTCGGGTGGGGCAGGTCCATCCCAAGGGGAAGCCCACACCCCACCCGGTCCGCAGAGGGTGGAACGGTTTTTCCACATGGACGGGACATGGCTGGATGCGACGTTCAGCCCCTACTGCCCTACGAGTCTCTATGGGACCTCTCTTCCATTGCAGTCGAGCGACCCCATCCATTCACATCACTCGCGGACCGAGTCTCTGGGTTGAATTGCACAACGCAGCCCTAGGGAGGTGTTGTGGGTCTTTCACACTGTGGATGTGGTGGCTATGACCTCTAACATTTGCATGGTCGGCCCAGACACGGGTCGGTGCCTCCATGTGGCACTGTCAGCGCTGCACCTCCATGCTGCCACAGGCCACTACCGACCACTAATGGTGGTTTCTTCTGCGGTCCACTGATGTTTATCCAGTGATCCATTTCTCAATCCGTCTATTCCTATGGGATCATGAGGATACCACCTTTACTGTGACATCCTATAACTCACCTTGCTACCATTTCAAGAATTAATCCACAAATAACGCACATGTTGAGGGCCTCAGGCCTTGTTTGTGCCAGCCCATGAACTCTGGGTTAGAATCTTAAAATCATGGGGAGGTCTGGGTATTGTGGTTAAATCAATACAAGCGATAATTTAATCACAGATAGAGAAATCCCAAAATAAGTCACCCTCCCACATGAATTCACGATCCATGGATTCACCTGATCGTGGGTTAATCTGCGTCCATCATTTGGAAAAAAATAAGAACAGGGAAGCTTTAAATAGTTCAAACCCCTACATTTTTTGATGTTCATTTCCATAGAGTCCCTTTGCTAAGGGTTAAAGAGTTAAACATTGTTCATCTCTTGCTGACTTCGTTCTTCAAGGTATATCGAAGTCGATGATGTTCTTTCAGTGTTCTTCCTTCTTCATTAGAGAGGAATCTCACTGGATGTTCATTAGATATTTTCCCATGGATTAATTCCTATCTCTCCAATGCGTTTGTTTAATAAAAATAAACATATCGTAGTGTTTCTGTTACGCTATGGAATTGTATTGTTACGCTTTTTCATTTATGAAGCAGTGTAGCAGTTATGCTTGCACAATAATCCATTACGGATACTCATTTAATGTGCCATGTCATTTCCTCATCGCCACACCATTGTGCTGTTGTCCACTTCTCAATGGTGAGTAAATAAAATAAAATAATTTTTTATACTATTTTGTTATTTTCTGAAAATTTTGAAAATTAACCTTTATGTCTAACCCTTGTTGGTTGATGTTAAGTCCTTTCTAGGTGACTCTCGGCATTCCGAGATCAACGGTGCCCTCATATTTTGTGATCTGAGCACCGATTCAAAATTTTGAAAATTACTGTCACACATTTACTGAACTTACCTTAAAGAAGTTCAAAATTCTGTTATGGACTCACCTTTACATCGAATAATATGCCTTCAAAGTGTGTAGTCTTGAAATAATTCCATATAATTTAAAAAAAAAGTTACACAGAAATTTCAGAACCTTACATTTTCCCCCTTAGGGATTTTAGTCACTGAAATCTATAACAAAGTCTAATCAAACAAATGGGGGTACTGAGCTTGAATCTGAGCCTCCTTCTCCCATGTTCTCTCCTAGAGTTTATTGTACTGCTACTGAACTCCTTAAGTTTCAACCCATAATCAATGTCCTATTCAACCCAGTCGATGATTTGCAATGGATCATGCACATACCATCTCAACTACGACATGTGGAAAATATCATGCACCTGGTGCATCTATGGGGGAAGGGGTATGCAGTACAACACCTCGCCAACTCTACTGAGAATCTGGAAAGGTCCGATGAACCTTAGAGATAACTTTCCACCCCGACCAAATCTATGAAATCCTCATCAGAGAGAGACCCAAAGGAAAATATGGTCTCCCTACTCAAACTGCAATGGAATCCCTCTCCTATCAGCATAAGAATTATGTCTATTCTGCGCAGACCATATCCTCTCTTGGGTGGTCTTCACCTTCTCAGTGGTAGCCCATACAAACTCTGGACCCATTATTGCATACTCCCCAAGGTCAGTCTAGCATAGAGGTGACCTGCATGGATTCCCGTACAAGACCTCAAATGGTACCATGCCAATGGTGGAGTGATAGTTGTTGTTGTACAAAAACTCCACCAGTGGCAGGTGTCTCTCCCATCTACAACCAAAATCATCGACGCAAGCACAAATCTTGTACTCCATCCATGGTATTTATGGTATGCTCCATCTATTCAATCATCTGGGGGTGAAAAGTTGTGCTCAAGCGCATCTGAGTCCCAAATGCCTCCTACAACCCCTTCCACAACCAAGATGTAAATCATGCATCACATTCCAATACAATCATCGTAGGCAGCCTTTGAAGCCTCACTATCTCCTGGATGTAGAAGTTTCTCAAGCCCTCTACCGATCCCTACTCTTAGATGGGTAGGTAGTGAGATTAATTTGTGAGTTGGTCAACAATCACATGGATAGAATCGTGTCCCCAAACGTGCATGGTAACCTCATCATGATGTCCATGGATATACCATACAACTTCCATTCTAGTACCTCAAGTGGTTGTGCCAAGTCTACTGGGACCTGATTATCGTCCTACATTTGTTGACAAGTGAGGAATCATGAAATGAACTCTACCACCGCTTTCTTCATCCCTAGACACCAGTACCAACATTAGAGGTCCGGGTATATCTTTTCCACACTAGGGTGTACCACCAAAGTGGATGTATGGAACTCCATCAACACCTCCTCTCATAACGTCTCTAGTACTATGGTGCATCCTCTGAAAAGGATGACATTCTCCCCACCCATCAAAAATCCATCAAGATTCTTTCCTAAGAATATCTGAGCATGTCGGGCCTTACAGTCAACATCCACAAGCTATGACTCCCTAACTCGCTGAAAGAGTGAGTGAGTGACAGTTATAGACTAGAGGTATGATTCTCCATCATCATACATGAAGGATATCTAAATGGAAGCTAGCTTCTCTGTTGCCTAACTCAACAGCTACATACCAGACCACCAGTTGAGCGCCTATACCACCACATTCCCCTTCCCAAGAGTATATACTCTCTGCAAGTCAGATCCCTAGAGGAACTCCAGCCATCGCTAATGACTCAAGTTCAGGTCCTTCTCTGAGCAGATATACCTGATACTCTATATGTCAGAGTAGACGGTAAACTGTTTACCCATCAAGTAGTGCCTCCACATATTCAAGTCAAATACCATAGCTTCTAACTCAAGGTTATAGTCCATGTAGATCTTTTTATGTTGCCTCAGCTGCCATGAGACATAGGCGATCAATGCTCGTGCATGCATTATGACACAACCCGGTCTAGTACTTGATGCATCATAGTATACCATGTCGTCGATGCCCTCCTTTAGAAACCTCAAGATGGGAGCACTGGTCAAGATATGCCTCAAATTTTGGAAGCTATGCTGGCATTTCTATGTGCACATGAAGGGTTTTCCCTTCTTCGTCAAAGCTATCATAGGTGTCGCTAATTTAGAGAATTCAGCATGAAACTTTAGTAGTATCTGGCTAAAACTATGAAATTTCTCACCACAGTCACCCTCCTGGGAGGCTCCCAAGAATTAACTTCCTCTATCTTCACCAGATCCAATGAAACTCCAGCCTCTGAGATGACGTGTCCCAGAAAGTGGACCTCTTGATTCCTAAACTAGCACTTTGAGATCTTATCATAAATCTGGTGCTCTCAGAGTGTATCTAGGACTATCTGCATGTGCGTATCGTGCTCCTCCTTCGATGTTGAGTACAGCAAGATGTTATCAATTATAAATACCACAAAATAATTGAGGTAATGCTGGAAGATCCTATTCATGAGTCCCATTAACAATAAGAGGGAATTGTTCATGGCAAAAGGCCTCACCAAAAACTCATAGTGGTCATACCAGCATCTAGAGACTGTCTTCGGTACATCCTCATCCTGTACCCAAAGCTGATGATAGCCTGATCTGAGGTCGATTTTCAAGAACCACTCGTCCCCTTCACTTAATAGAAGAGGTCATCAATCCTCAGTAGTTGATACTTTTTATTCACAGTCACCTGGTTTAGGCACTGGAAGTCTACGCATAGTCTCAAGCTCTCGTCTACCTTCTGGGAAAACAACATTAGAGCTACCCATGGTGAAGAATTGGGTCCCATGAACGTTTTCTCTACAAGTCCTCCATCTATACCATCCTCTCATGAAGCTCCACAGGAGCCATCTGATATGCCGGTGTTGATATTGGTGTCATCCCTGGTTACAAGTAAATGTAGAATTATAACTCTCTGTGAGGAGGTAGTCTAGGGAAATCTTCAGGAAATTCATCCTCATATTCGTCCACAACTATAGGAAAACTAGGACTCCTCTCATCCACCGCACCGGGTGTGAGGCTAGCCAACTAGTGAGTGACCATCTTCACCCTCCTCTGAGAAAGTCCATCCTATGCCAGAAAGGTTCCCTTCTCGCTAGTGAAGTAAAACATAGTCCCATCCTCACGGAAACACAACACTTTGTGCCTAAAACAGTTGATCTAATCATGGACTGTAGATAACCATTCCATACCCAAGATGACGTTGTAAGGCCTCGATGCTACTACTAGGAGATCCCAACCAAATCTCTCGCCTGCTAGAGTAATATCACACTACCAGTACCAATATGTAATCATCAAATCCTCTCTCGTAGGAGTCCCTAATCTTAAATTTTGATCAAACAACTCTACTAGAATCTCCAAGCCTTGAACAAGGTCCATGGAAAGGAAAGATTGAATGGAAATATGTCTATAAGAACTACAACTAAGGTGGAGTATACAAAGATCGTACCTATAATCATCTCTAAATCCTTTTGGTTATAGTCCTCCATCATCTAAAGTTGTCCCACCCTTATCCACCTGCTCCTGGAGATCGTGGTGGACCTATTAAGGGTGGTGGTGGTAGTACCTCAAACCATCATCCACCACCTTCTGCTCAGCCTGTTCCCCTGCCACATCTGCCGCCCTATGAAACACCTTATTTGAACCTCTATCTCTCCCTCAACGGTCCCTCAACCACCTTATGGTCATCCATGTAGAGAGTCAGATAGTCACAAGACATGTTCCCATGTCCTCCAAAGGAGTAACAAACTCTAGCCCCCAGTTGAGCTCCTCTACCTCGTGAGCACCACACCTCTAACCTTGTGTCTTCGGGTTGTCCTTCAGAAGGTTCAGCCTACTTGGTCCTCCACATAATCTGACTACTACCTGATGTAGATGACTTGTCCACCTGTTGTCTTATGGTGTCTCTCACCATCATTTCCTGCTAGTCTAGTAAGATCTCCACAAGTAGAGCTCGCTCTTGCACTCCAGCCTCTGTCGGGATGCTGAGTAAAATCATTGATGCCTTGATCTCCCGCTGGAGTCCCTGATCAAAAGTTTGGTCCCTAATGAAAGGGTCTCATACCATGAATATGGAGTACAAAGAGAGGTCAGTAAACCTCACAGAGTACTGGGCCACATTCAGGCTACCCTGTTGTTGAGGCAGTAGCTTCTGAATACGCACTGAGCATAGTGTCGCTGGTACGAACACTGCCCTGAAGAGGATCTCGAAGTCCATCCAGGCAAGGGATGCCTCCTCGGGTGTCTGGAACATCAAGATCCACTATCTCCCTACCATGACAAAAAACAGAATAGTAGCTAGGACCGCTATTTGGTATATAGGTTTCTATACCAGGTGAAAAATATGAGTAATTGCCTCTCACCAATCCTCAACTGCCTAAGGATCTGTCTTTCCTCAATACCTTAGACGCTTCTATCTCTGGAACTCATGTGGTGCGCTCATTTGGCATGCACTATCCACTGGTGGGGCTGGTATCAGTCGCTACTCTATGGGTGGTGGTTCTATTGGTAAACCACCTAAATGTGCAATCGTTGTAAGGTGTCCCTGAATAACATCTCATCTCTCGGTGGGCTATGATCATGATATCTCACTAGAATCACAACAGTTTATCATCATGGGGGAATCCTGTAGAGAAATATATTCACCAAGTTCAATAAGATATACCTGCTAGAGATCAAAGAAAAAACATTTTCAAAACACATGCAACTACTATTTTCATGTACTGAGTCGGAAAATATAATTTGGGGTCCTGATGTATGGATACATCGGCCACCGCACCAACATTGGACTCCCCGAGCTGAAATATGAACTCAAGAAACTTAACAATATTTCCTACATTAAAAATACATACTCTTAGTTCTTTTGGTAGAACTGACAGCCCTCTGATACCACTTTCTCACAACCAATCCCCTAGGACCTATGTCGTGACTACCCCAAACCCACCTTCCATTGGGCAGGGGATGGTGACTGGCACCGAAAAGGTATATCCAAAAAATGGTAGGCATTTGTTTTAAAATTGTGCACACATAGAGTGGGAATAATACATAAAGAAACCCACAAATTAAATAATGTAATACAACCACCAAAAAGTACAACCACTAACTGTAAAAGGTGTAAACTGAAAGTAAATGGGACAGAATACAAGCCCAACTAAAAGGAACGTACAACAAAATATGTACAAGCTCTGTAGGTCATCTGTCATAGATCCTACCTGAAGGGTAGGTATATCTCGATGTGAGATGTCCCTGCAGCACACCGCTTCTATCGATATAACTCCTAGATCCATCTATCCTTGGCTCCCCATTGTCTTGGTAAAAGTTTTATGTCATTTCCACAAGACACAACAGGTGTGGGTGAATCTCGTGCAAGGGTAAGTATAAAAATTCTCAATAGGGACCCTGAGACCCACGAAGGCCTATTAGTAATCCACAAAGGAAAAAAACAAAGGAAATACCACTAAGAAATATCTCAAACACCTAGCATGAAGTAAAAGCCACATCTCAGAAAATGTATAACTTAATAACATAAGTAAAGATGATTATTCAGAAAGCTATATCATCTTATTCTATTGAGGGTCTCTTATGCTGATCCACAAAATGTCACTAGGTGAGGACCCACATAGGGTTTCTAGGTGCTGACCCACAAATGGTCACTAGAACTAACTACAAAGGTTCTCTAGGTGCATACCCAGACAGGGTCACTAGGTGCTGACCCACATAGGGTCGCTAGGTGTTGACCCACACCAGATGGCTAGGTGTTAACCCACATAGGGTCACTAAGTGATGATCCACATAGGGTCACGAGATTCTGATTCACACAAGGCCGTTTAGTGCAGATCCACATAGGGGCTCTAGATGTTAATCCACACAGGGCCTCTAATATGATTCATGTCACAGTCAACCAATAGATTCCCGCACACAGAAAGCACGTTTTTAAGAGTATCTTCTTCTTATTCCATTGGTAATACCTCAACCACCAAGAAGTCCCACATAGAGTAACCCAAAGGACTTTATCGTCGTAATGGTGCCAACACAATAGACGATGCGTCGAACGAATGCCTGGTCTATAAGATATGGGCATTTTGTAAAAAGGGCCTGGTTGGATTCGAGTCTGATCCTACCCATCCATAATACAACCTCTCCCAATACTCACGTAGAGTATCTCAGAAGTATTGCCTCATCACAAGGGTTAGAACTCCATTGACGATGCGTCAATCAGATGCCTGGTTTGAGAGATAGAGGCGTTTTAGTGAAACGGGGGCCGGTTAGGTCCAGGTCTGTGCTGACCTGGTAGGACCAACCTGAACCGGATACGGTCCATCCCATTGGGCCATTGCTCCAGCCTGGCCCATTAGGCCATGGGTATAGCCTGAAACGTTGTGATGTGTGTTCGTCCAGGACTGATGGGGTGTGTCTGGCCAGAGGGGGCGCCTTGCACCCTGCCCAGTCTACCGAGGGTTGACTGGTTTGTCTGCTTGGTTGAGATGTAGCTAGCAACCACGTATCCACCTGCTACCCCACAGGTCTTCACGATACCTTCCTTCCTTCGTATTCGAGCGACCACGGCTCACAACGTGTCGCACTGCACGTAGCCTCCGATGCGGCAGAATGGCCGCATTCTTCTACGTCACATGCAGAACGAGTCCATGGGTTGACTCGATCAACATGGTACTAGTGAGGCACCACAAGACTTCCACACTATGACCACAGTGGCCATAACCTCCGTTATTCTCATGGGAATCCAAGACGTAGGTCTTCGCCTCTACGCAATGTCGGTCAGTGCCGCATCTCCATGCCATCGTAGCCAGCTGGTCGCGGCCCAGTTCTATGGTGGCACATCGACGGGCATGCCCCCTCCCTCTGCCCACAGGTCACCGCCAGCAGTTTTTTCTACGGGCCACCGAAGTTTCTTCGGTGGTCTATTAATCGATTCATCTACACCTATGGGATCGTGAGGTTGCACCTTCACTACGACGACCTCTAACTCACCTGGCTGCCATTTCAAGAATTCATCCACAAAGAACACACATGCATAGGTGCCCGGGCCTTGTTCGTGTCGACCCACGCTCTCTGCATTAGAAGTTTAAAAGCATTGTGAGGTTTTTAGATTTTAGTTCAATAAATATAAGCAATAATTTAATCTCAGATAGAGAAGTACCAAAAGAATTTACCCTTCTGCAAGAACGCACGATCTGCAGATTAACTTGTTCGTGGGTTAATTCGTATTCATCATTTAGAAAAAATTTAAGAATAGGGAAACCTTAAATAGTTGAAACCCCTACCTCATTTTATGAATCTTATTATAGCTTCCCATCCTTTAGGGTTCAAGAGGTTGACGTCATTCATCGATTCCAGGCTTTTTTCTTTAAGGTATGTCGAAGTTGATGATGTTACACCGGCGTTCATCATTCTTCGTATGAGAGGAATATCATTGTAGGTTCATCAATGATTTTCCCACGGTTTAATTACCATCTCTCCAATGATTTCGTTTAATAAAAAGAAACACATCACAACATTTCTTTTATGTTCTGATGTTGTATTACAATGTTGTTTCATTTATGAAATAGCATAGCGATTACTCTTGTACAACAATCCATTAAAGATCATCATTTAATTTTCCACATCATCACCTCATCACCGCACTATAGTGTCGTCGTCTGTTGCTCAATAATGAGAAAATAAAATAAAAGAACTCTTTAAGCTAATTTTTAATTTTCTAAAATGTTCGAAAATTAAATTTTCTATCATACCCTTGACGGTCGAAGTTATGTCCTTTATCAGTGAATCTCGACATTCTGAGTTCAACGGTTCCCTCATATGTTCAATCTAAGAACCATTTCAAAAGTTAGAAAACCATGATCACATGTTTAGTGAATGTACCTTAAAGAAATTTTAAAATTTCATCATGGGGTCTCTAGGCCACATAATCAAGTGTCGTCAAAGCATGGGGTCTCAAAATAATTATACATAATTTTCAAAACATTACACAGAAATTTCAGGAGAATAAACTTTTTATATTTCTTGGAAGTTATATATGATGGATGTACATGGATAGTGCCATGTGACACTAATATAGATTATACGGTTGGTTCTACCAGATAGCGATGTGTGGGCCCATTATATTTTATATGATGGGTGCACCCATATAGCACCAAGTGATCCCATTATAGCTTGTACAATGGTTTTTACCAGATGTCATTGGGTGATCCCAATATATATTAATCAATGGGTTCTTCTAGAGAGCATTAAAAGGCTTTGGGTAATGATTATGTTTTTTGTAGAATTATATTTGAAGTCGAACACATGTTTATTCAATTTATAAGGGTTTTATAAGAGTTCTATGATGATGATTTTACAATATACCAATATGTTTTATCTATTATTTCTATGGGTTTATAGTGTTTCATTTGATCAAGATTTATATTACATGGTCCATGATTATTATTTTTTATGAGTCTTTCTTTTGTTAAATCTTTATTCCTTGTTTCACGATTAATGATTCATGTGTTTATGAGTATGTTTTCTTTTATGATTCAATCATGTTCTATGATAATTCCTTCATACATTTATGCACTTTTTATATTAATTAATGATAATATCTTGTTAATTATTTTGTTTACCTTTATTTATCATTTGATCTCAACATTATTGTGGTTCATTTTCCCTAGGTAATCAAGAAATGATGTTTAATGAAATATGTCTAGAAGGAATTTCCTAGGGATGATGATGATGACTTAATGTGAAATGATAAAATCTTGGTTAAGTGGGATAAATGATCATTTAACACATAATGGGTATTTTTTATGTAGGAGTTTTTCGTAATTCTATAAAGAGCTGAACCGAAAATATCTTTTTGTATTTATGTGATACAATTTTTCCTTTTGATTTTGTAAGGATGTGATGGAATAAAATTTAGTCAAAATTATTGGTATCAAATCCAGTAATGAAAATATTATGATTTCAAAACTGGATCTAGGAGTGTTGGTTCTGGGATGTTATAGTTGTTGTCAATGGTTAGTTTAGACTAATTTAATGATTAGGATTTCTCATGTGAGGAAATATTAATAGTTATAGATATATTCATAGGTCTCTAATCTTGAGGATTATTATAAGTTCAAATTCTAATCACCCCTTTGAAATTTTATGTGATGTGGTATTAAAATGAGTAATAGAATTTTTGGAGATGTTCTATTAGGTTAAAGTATGTGTAATGTTTTGGTTTAATGTGAATTATACAATTAAATTGTTTTGGAAATAATATTTAATGTATTAGTAACCATTATTTTTCATATGATATACTAAAATAAGGTAATTATGGGAACATTAGTTTTTTCATAGAGAAAACTCCAAGATTTAAAAGTGATTTGGTCACTAAGTGATTAATGTTATTTAAAAAAAATCTGCATATTTTTTTCTTGAAATCTGAAAGGTACGAGATAACATTTGTGGTTAAAACACACAATACTGTTGATATTTTTTAGTAATAATTTAATTTGTACTTTGGGTATTACAATTGAATGTTTCAGTTTAATAAATTATTTCAACATTGGAATATAATCTTATTTTCGAAATTATCTTAGCATATAACAACCATTTTGGTTTTAATTAATATAAAATGAATAATGGAATAGTTTTTATACCTTTATGGTTATATGATCCTTTAAATGTTGATTTTTAGTTCTTCTGACATTAAAAATTCATCATTATTTCTAATCATTTGGAGGAAATGATAAGATTGTGGTGGAAATTGGTTAAAGGAAGAAATTATACTTGTCATTTTAGAATATTTCACTATGTTTTTTGTCTTGATGGTGAAAAAATTCCTCTAAATTAAGAAAAGGATCTTGAAATAAAAACTTTATACTATTATATTGATATCTGATAAATCATATGGTAATTTAAATCATCACATATTTATGGTTTTAAGGCCCTTAACATTACATATTTCATTCTATTTTTTGTGATCAATGACCTTATTAACTCTACATAATTATTTTATCCTTTCTTCCATGTCCAAATCCTCACATCCCAGCTCTGTTATTCTATTAGAAAACCTACTATGTGTAATTCCATATGATCCTCACACTTATTATTAAAATTTATCAAGAAGATGTTTTATTAACCCATTTTGGTTGTTGTTTACCAACAAAAGTATTTTCAAATATATATTCTTTGACTAATTTGATAAATTTCAAATTTCAAGGATTCATTTTATTAAATGGGAGAGGATGTAACACATTGGGGTTTCAAAAAGAAGAAAATTATGTTCAATAGTGTAAGCGGCATGCCACACTAAAATTAGATGACAATGTTAATCCCTGAGACATTATTATATACCTTTATATAAATAAATTTATCCTATTGAATATCTTTTGGTACACTCAACCCCATGATGTTTATGTTCTATAGCATATTACCCCAGAAAGATGGAGCTTAAACAACCCACAATATATATAACCACTATAACCTAGCCGTTAAATTAGAAAGCATTATTTTTGTTAACTAGTTTATGATATATATATATATATATATATATATATCCTATTAAATATAAATTCTTGATAATTTTTTTGTAAATAATCAATCAATTTTTAGTATAGTGATTCTATTAATCAAAAATATGTTTTCATCAAAAAATGATTTTTATTATTTTTAATGAAAAAATATTATAATTAATTTTAGAATCTTTCTGAAAATTTATATGATAATATTAAATTCATTTTTAATGTGGAATATAAAAATTTACCTTAGGTTAAATTTTGGTATTTTTCTTAAAATACTGATTTTTCAATGCACATTGAAAAATACAAATTTTTGGAAAAAAACTGTTCTATTCCGTAAATTAATTAATATAAAAGTCACATTATACATTGAATAGGATTTATATTAACATTTGTAAACTTTATGTCTATTTAATCACCATAATTACATTATAATAATCAATGTATTTTATTTTAGTATATGTATGTTTTTGGTTTTAAAAACATGATTTTTCTAAAAACTATTTTAATGTAATTAATGTTTCTCCAAATTAATTAATTAAAATAAATCAAAATGAGGAATGTTTTAAATAAAATTTAAATACTATATATCAATAAATCTTAATTTATATCCATAAAATTATTAGTATTATAGATATATTTAATATTAATTCATATTTTTCTTTAAAAAAAATACACTTCGCGGAAACCTCCATTTTCTTCATCTCTGCGAGTTTTGTTTTAAATATTGTTTTTTTAATTTTAGTATTTTTTTCGAAATAATAAACTTCATTTTTGAAATAATATTATCAAAATAATATTATTATTAATTTTTTAATTTTTTTAATATAATAATTTTTTGATAAATACTGTAAAATAATGAATTTTAATGAAAATCGGTCTTTTCATTTTAATTATTTATAATGTTAAATTATATTTTAATATTTTTAAAGAAATGTAATTTATATATATATATATAAATATATATATATATATATTAATCCCATTTTTTTATTATAATCAATTTATTTTCGAATTTGGGTATAGAAACTTTATAAGCATTTTAACATTTTCACTTTGAAAACAATGTTTCTCATCATGTCTATAGAATTAATTTTAAATTAAATTTTTAAAATTATTGAATTGAGTTTGGAAAAATGGAATCAATATTTTTAATCAGAATGATTAATATTATCTAATAATTTTAACATAATTTTTGTGAAAAATGAATAGTGAAAATATAAAAAATAATTACCACAGTTAAGGTAATGATGGATTTACCTAGGGGTAGACTAAAATGACAAGGGTTATATCGACCTAAAAACATATCTAAAATATATTTATTATCTATATTTTTACTATATATATTATATTATTGATAAATTTCTATTATTTTTTCCTTTTTATATGATACAACACGGTTGGAATTCACTCTTTTCAAAAAAATTAGGTATGTCAAACACCTCACTTATAAAAGTCCACCCCCTATGATACACTACTCACACAATAAAACCCCATTATTTCATCCATTTTATGACCAAATAATATCTCTATTTCTATAATATCAATCTATAAGACTTATTGAGGTTATAAATTCAACTAAGTAAGGCCTTTGGTAAAAACTAAAAAAAGTTACCTAAAGAAGAGGTAACGTTATGAAATGAGTATTTTTATTTTATTTCTTCCACCAACCTCTTAAATTATCTTTAAAAAATGTTTATAAAGGTAAAAAAGTATCTTTCATATACTTATATGATATTATTTTAATTTAATAACCTAAATCAGTCCCCTCTCTAATCAAATGTGTTATGAAACCATCATTCATGTGTACGTCAGACTATAGCCTCATGGACCAATGGCCTTCATTTTTCCACTACCACCTATCATAGTTGAGTATGATGATGGAAATAAATTATATATATATCATTTTTATAACATAATTATCCCACTAGATTCATGATACAATATATATGAATTTTTTAATTTCCATTCCATAGGGGATATGATAACGTCAGATGTTTGTGTGAGGCGGACTACCGCCTCATGAAGTGATACGATTAGTCATTCACTATCTCATTAAATAGAATTTAATATGGATAATTTTAATGAATATATGTGATATAAATGATATAATTATTATATTACAAAAAAAGTTATCATTATTAAAATTAATATATCATTTTAATTTTTACACTGTAAGATAATAACATCATCCTCGTTACTGTGCACTACCACCTTCACAAAGTGATGTGAATATCCATTCATAACCACACAAAAAGGATGATATATATAAATTCATTTAATGAAATAGTATGTTATATATTAAATTATAATAATTATATATAGTTAAAATATTACTTACCTCTATTCCATAATGATCATTGAAAAGTAAAAAATGTTACTCATGGGTACAAAAGGCATACCCTATCTATGATTGTAACACAATTAATTTTTCAAACACAGATTTCAAGATTGGTATTAAAATTATAATTTATGTATAAATATTATAATTATTTCTAGATTATAATTCTAGGGATGATGAATCTATATAAAAATCACAACAAATAGAAATTTATTTACAAAACCCTAATGAGAAAACAGTTCAATCAACATATGAAATAATGAAAATAATGACAGATTAATAATTAATGGGTTATGAGATATTAGAAAGGATTGTGAATGATATTATAAATATTAATATTACTCTATAATAAGTTAATAACATTTTTAAAACCACTATTCAGTAGTTTAGAAAATGTTAAACCAAAAAAAAGAGTGAGGTAAGGTATTTATTACTCAATTTCCATTCATTATGTCAAAACTTCTACTTCAATTATTATGTCATGGTAAGATTATGTGTATAAGGATATTTTATTATTTTATTTTTTATTTACACTTTTTTATGTGGTTTTACTTTTGATACATACAATCAATTCATTCATTAATCACTTCTTTAAAAATATGATCTTTTAATGTATTTTTATTATAAATCTCCATTCTTTGAGGCTTATGTCATGTTATGAAGCTATATTATTTTATAAGGTGTATATACAGACCCTTTGACATCTCATATCATGAAATTTTTTATTCTCATGAAATTTAAAGTTTAATTTAACGTCATCGTTTCATGGGGCTTATGATTCAATATTACCAATGTAGTAAGAGTTTTACATTATAATCTGATCGATTATCAGGATTGTTTATGATTATGTATACAATGTTTAAATATTATGGTTTACCTCTTAAGGATTCTCATTATTTTTCACTGCCTATTTTTTTCATGATATTTTAATGTTATATTAAAAAAATTTCATTCTTTTTTGCTTAAAATAATTCACAAGTCTTTGTTAAAAAATCATCTTTATTTATCTCTTTTTTCAAAAACTCTTTTTCTTCCAAAACCATGTTTTCTAAAAATATTTCAAAAAATGTTTCTAGAATTATTCAAATGATTTATAAAGATAATTTTTTCCCTTGTTTGAATTTTAATGATTTTTTTGAAGGAATCTTCATATTTTTATCCAAATAATGTTTGTTTTTGTTTTACCCAAAATGTGAAGAGAATATTTGTTTTAACATGTACTGCATGAATGGAATTTTCTACCATCAAGAAAATTATTTTCTTTTAGTCCTCATTTATATGCTCTGAAGGTTATTTTTAAGGAAAGTGTTTTTTAAAATGTTTTAAAACTAGTTTTTCAAAATTGAAAGGGTATTTTCCTCATGTAGTTTTTTAAATGATTTTATATCTTTTTTTAATATTTTTGTAGAGTTTTTTGAAAAGAAAAAGATTTTAGCTATTTTTTTTTAATTTTTAGTTTTTATAAAGTGATTTTTTAAAAGAAAATGTTGTTTTAATTAAAATTTCATTAATATTATTTTAATGTTATCCCCTTTCATTAATTTCAATAACCATTGTTGTTATTTATAATACAAAAGGTATATTATGTAATTACATCATCCATATTCATTATACGGATATATTAATATTATTTAAAAGATATTGCTATGAAATCTATTTATTTCCCATGGGTTAATAATTTTTTAAAGATATTGTTATTGGAATTGTTTATTTTCTACATATTAACCATTTTTCAAATAGATTAGTGTGGAACTTGATTAATCCCATAGGTTAACCATATTTTATAGAAATTTTTATGAAACCCATTTCTTTTCTATAGTTAAATCTTGTTTGGATGATATTGACATGAAACCCATTTCATATCCATGGTTTAATCATGTTTTAAAAAGAATAACTATTATTTATATAAGTATTATAATGAAAGATCTACGTACTTTATTCTTATTATCATTATTGAAAATTATATATGATTTTTTCCCTTATATAGCACCAGGTGGTCCCGTAATAGATTATATGATGGTTTCTCCCAAATAGAATTGGGTGAGCCCATTATAGATTATACAATGGGTGGGACCAGATTTCTCTATGTGAGCCCATTATATCATACACAATTGGTGAAACCAAATAGTTCTAGGTGAGACAAATATAGCCTAAATGATGTTCACACCCATATAGAACTCTAATTAATTGGTTAATTATTATGTTATCTGGGTAATTATATTGTAATTCGGACGTATGGTTATTCTATTTGTAAGATGTCTATAATGGTTCTATAATTGTTCTATAATGATGATTTTCCTAGATACCAATAAATTTTATCTATACTTTTATGGATTTATTTTGTTTCCATTTATCAATATTAACATCACATGATTCATGATTATTGATTCTGATGACCCTTTATTATATTAAATCTATTTTACATGTTTCATGATTGATGATTCAGGAATTGATGGGTATGTTTTCTATTATGATTATATCATGCACTATGATTATTTTTTCATACCCTTATGATTTTATTATGTTTATTTATGACATTCACTTATTAATGATTATGTTTACTATTATTTATCATTTGTCCTCATCCTTATTTTTTTTCTTTTTCTATGGGTTATGAAGAAATAATTTTGAATAAATTATACCTAAACAGGATTTTATATGTACAATGATGATGACTTAATGTGAGTAAATAAAAACTAGGTTTTTTGGGAGAAGTGGTCATTTAGTAACATCAGTGTTCATTATTTGGAAGTTTTTAATAATTTTCCCAAACACTAAACCTAAAATTTATTTGAGAATGTAAGTGATGTTATTTTTCATTTTGATGTTGTAAGGTTTGGATGGAAAAAATTGGGTTACAAATATCACTATCAAAGTTAGAAATGTAAATTTTATTATTTTATAATCTGATGTTGGACTACCAATTATGGGATATTATATTACATACCTTTTTAAAACACCTGATATATACCCAACACATTATGAGATGGCCTCTAAAACCAATTAATAGAAAGAACATGTTTATGATGACCAAATGACCTTGAAATAAAAGGAAAAATGGAATCAATATAGGTAGATCACTAATTCAATACTATGCCTAGCTCTTCTATATAATTAGGAAATTCTAAACAAAAGATAGTGAAAATAGGAAATAAAAGGATTGGTGGAAGTTATAACTAAGTTATAACTCATTAAAACAACCCTTATTAAGATCTAAAAAAATCCATTAATGGTAAAAATGGATTCCTAAAAAATGTAGACAATTTTACTATGTGAATTTTCAAAAACAAATTCTAACATAGATTGATTGTCGTAACAAAACCCATAGAGGCCTTGGTGGAACCTCTCTAAAGAACCTGACATACGAAGCACATTATTCCCAATCTCCAGATCTCATCATTTTTTCCTATCGTTAGCCTATAATATTCCTATGGTTAGGGCTACCAGCTATAGCACACAATGGAACCACACATATCCTTTTGATGGTCTATTCCCTTCCTTAGGAGAATTAGATCAACCCTTGGTACATAGGAGACATAGGGTTACACAACAACCACTATAATAGCTATGTTTCTTTTTATGTTGTACCAAAACCCCATGAAAATAATTTCTATGTCACCAAACCATTCAAAAACACCTTGAACCTATATTAAACCAAATAAAAGATCAAAACGGAATGTACCTTTGGATATAATGTTAAAATCTCCCTAATATCAAAATTTATTTTCCCATAAAGTCATAATGAAGAAGTCATGTTTGAGAAAATATGAGGCCACTACTCCCAAAATAATAATTTCCACTCCCATGTCTCATTGGAATCTGGTCCATGACCACAAAATACATTGGTCAATGAAATAGACATCCCATGTAGAACAATCATCTAAGAGGCAATAATCACAACATGTTTCCCCATAATAGAATCATATGGCTCAAAATAAATATTCTCCCAACCCAAGACCTAGGAAGGATCATGATGGTATATATTGAGCTGAGATGTGTGGAAAACATCAAGAATACACATCAATTTATCTTATAAGACCAACTAAAAATCATCTTGACCAAGACTCTTTAGTGATATCAAATGATCCTACATATCTTTGAGCTGTCCTCCCTAGATTACCATATATATATGGTGATGCAACCAAGAGGAATCATTCAAAAATACATGATCATGAGTGAAAAAATTGAAAAGATAGTGTCAATGATCCGCATAAGATTTATACCAACACTGAGATATAAAATATTGTCAAACTATATAATTAATCCTCAATGATGTCTTCTGAATGATCTTGGGTGACAAAAGATATGGTTCACCCACCTCTGACCAATAAACAAGTGACCAACATAGGTGTCCAAAAAAACATTGAAGAGAGGCATTTTGATCAATGAATAGAATCTATTATTATAAGTGAACTCCACCCGTCCCATATGTATACACCACGATAGAAAAAAATCCCAAATTTTTCTACAGATCATATCTAGTAGAAAAATAATAGCTCACTTAATCTAACAATATGTTTTTGTATCGTATTTGTACACAATCAGGAAACCCCATAACTTCTTGGTGACTCTTCCATAATATGAAATAAAACATATGTTACCTATTAGATATAATGTCATAGGGAACGCCATAAAACCCCATGATCTCTTTCATGTATAGACTACCCAGATCATCAAACATGGTGTTGTTCCTAATCCGAATAAAATGAACTGATTTTTTTTCATCTGATCAATCACCATGCAGATAAAATTATTTCCTCAAGAAATCTAGGGTAATCCAAAAGTGATGTCTATGGACACCGTATCTCATTTAAAAAAATAAAAAGTAGATATGGAAGACCAGAAGGATTTAGGTGATTTTCCTCCAACTTCAAGAAGGTTTAACTACAGAATACATAATCATCAATTTCATGATTTATACCCCACCACTAGAAATGATGCCCCATTTCATAACATTTATTTAAATTTTTTTGTTTAACAATCCCCAGTGATCTATGAAAATTATAAAATAATGAGTTTCTAATAGATAATGGGACAAAAAACCAATTCATGAATCAAATAATACCATTGGAATAGAGAGACCAATAAGGAATAGTATCCCCACCATATAAGGATTCTCTAATTACTCTAAATTTTCCATTCTGTAAATAGCTCTAAATATTAGACTCATTTAGAGATAATGGAAATTGAACACTAGTTAAAACCATACCTAATTCATTCTCCTTTGTATCCAGATGCAACTGAATGAAAATCCCTATAATGTCCCACTCCTCCATCAATTCTAATATATACTTTGATTGAACATTCTTACTAAGATAATCAGTAGTTATATTTCTCTTTGTAAGGGGTGTATGAAATGTAAATGTCAAACTTACGGATTTAATCAACCCATCATCACTACTACAGGTTTACATCCTTCATAAAAATTATATAAATATAGAACATAATATTAGAAAAGAACATGATCCTCTATCCAAAAAGATAATACCACCAACACTTAAGTGAATTCATAATAGTGATGAGCTCCAAATAATAATTTCTATAATTTTTCATAATGGAATAAATATAGAGAGACACATACGCCACAACATGATCTTCCTGTATAAATAGACAAACTAGAATAGCACTAGATGCATCAAAATATTTATCATATCACTTATAGGGTTTTGACGGGATCATAATAAGAGTTGATGACATAAGATTTTTCAATTCATCAAAAGAAGTTTCAAATTTATCATCCAAAATGAATTTCACCATTTCAAGGAATGACTAGTAAAATGTGATTCCACATTTTTAAAATTAATTAAGAAAATTTTGATAATATCCATCTAGACCAATAAATTTTTAAATATAAAATGTTGTGTGGTTCCTATAAGGATAAGTCAATATTCACCTTCTTGGGATCTGTTGAAAGGACATGTTATAAAATCAAGTTATCTAATAAATTTAATTCATTGATCTAGAAATTTCATTTTGACAGCCTCATATATATGTGATGAATCATCAAGATTTCCAAAACCAAATTCAGATGGTTCTCATGCTTATTCTCTGATCTCAAATAAATTATGATATCATAAATAAATATCATAGCAATGGTGTCAAAATAATGATGGAATATCAATTTCATTAAATATATAGAAACTAAAAGAGCATTACTTAGGCTAGAAGGAATTACTAGTTATTCATAATGGCCACACTTGATCTCAAAAGTAGTATTAATGATATATTACTCCAAAAATCAGAGCTGATTATATCCTTAATAAAGATATATTTTCATAAACCACATCTCCCCTTATAACTGATCAAACAAGTCATCCACATGGTGAAAAAGATATTTAGTCTTAGCATTTACATGGGTTGTCTTGAGATATTATACAAAATGAAAAAAAATATCCCTTGACCTTATTGAAAAAGATAAAAAGGTATACCCATAGTGAAAAATTAGAGTGAAATAATCCTTTATCTATCAATTCATCCTACTATGTATTGATGTCCTTCAGCTCAACTATTTCCATAGGCAAAGAGGGTATATATATTAGCTACATTCTCAGTATAAAATCATTCATAAAATATATATCCCATCCTAGAGGATGATGGGATAATTCATTGGAGAAAACATTTGGGATATCCCTAACAACCATGGTAAAATCACCAAGAGAGTAAACATAATCAAGCTTAGTTGTAATGTATACAATTAGACTTATGATCCATGGGAGAGAATGTAATGAACCAAATTTTTATAAATAAAATTACACTTTCAGATTAATTAAATGTATTATTATGAAATATGGATATATAAAAAACATTCACTTCTTTGGTTTTATTATATCTTATAATATTTAAATGATCATTAAGAATATTCACTCTAGATAATATAGTTATTGAATAGTGATCATATTATTAGTATAAATATTGGATTGTAACAAATCCAATCGACATAGATAAAGGAAGTGATGAACTCAACTAGTAGGATCATACCCTATGAATCCCATTTATTGGAATTTCTAATGGAGATAACATCACATGGATTTTACCTTGACCAATCCCAATCCATGACTCAACAACTTAATCATGACAGAAACCATTTATGGGAGAAGTTCAATCTCATTGAGATCATGGCACAGACTATAATAACCCTAGAATTTATTACACATTTAATCATTATTTATTACATAAACTTTCGCTCAATACAACCCAAAAGATCGAGAGTTATAGTGTCTTTGGGACTTACGAACATTACATGAAAACATAATACATAAAATACAACATCTTTATTGAAAAATTATTTTACATGACCACAACATTCCGTCGTAATTAGAACTGTATGTGATAACCTAAGGATATACATAAAAAAGTATGAGCTATAAAGAATATCAAGGGAGTGAACAAGGGATAAAATGAATAATACAATACATTTTATGTAATAGACATATCAATGGTGTATAATAGAAACATGAATATGAAGGCATGACATAGCATGATCATCATAACATGGAAATGTGGTAATAACTTAAAACACTACATCATAAACATAAAAGAATCAGGTAACCCCAATCCTAACATGTTAGAAAAATGTCCTAAAATTAATCAGGTAAAACCATATCCCATGATGTCATATCGTGATACTAAACATTACCCAATTCATTGGAGCACTATCAGGGTGCAGCATTTATAAACATTTTAATCTCATGCTTAACTGTGCAACATAGATCATATAAGATGGATTCTTTAAACATCATCATTTATTACATGATAATGGATTTTATAATAAATATATGAAAGTCTATAATCAGTAAGTATATATGCATAAAGGTGAAAACCCTTGATAGAGAAATGGATATGGTATTCACTACATGATTAATTTGGCATGGGAAATCGAGGTGCAATTTTGGCTGCATAATGACATCACATGGGGATTCATAAAATGGGTTAATGAGAGAAAAATGGGTATATCATCATTTAGACATGAAATGGTCAAAAATATTATAATTCAACATAATATCCCAACCTATGAAATGTAATTTGAGATGTATAATATAAGATAAATACTCGAAAGGAAAGGAGGAGATAGAAATCCCTTACAGAATTTTGGTATGGTAATGGGTGTATATGGGGGGATTAATTAGAGAGAATGGGGTATCTCATCATTCAAACATAATAAGGGTAGTATGGGGGTGGTTCAAAAACATACCACATCATTTTTAATTGAAAAATAAAAGGGTGTAACAATATAAGTAATCTTGGATGAAAATGAGAAAGGAAAGAAAGTGAGGATCCCTTAATAAATTTTGGCATAGTAATGGGTGTATTTGAAGAATCATAGGACCGATAAATGAAAGTGGAAGGGGATCTCATCATTTATGAATCAAATGGAAAGTAATGGAAACATTTAATAATATATCCCAGCATAGGAAAAAAGTAAATTATAAGATATAACATGAATGGAATTATTTATAAAGGAGGAGGGTGGAAGATCTTTTACATAGATGTCTGATCCCAAAGGCTTAGGGAGGATTTTTAAGAGTTTGGGGCACCTTGGGAGGACACTAGGGAGTAGGTTCCAGAGGGTGGTCAAGCTTCCAATATCATGAGTAAATAGGAATGGGTTCTTGAGTGGGTTTATATAAGAAAGGTGGGGAAACTCTTTGTTATTTTGGTTTTGGTGTGAGCTATGTTAAGGACGTTTTCAATAAAGATGATGTTTTTCCTGTTTGAAATTGTTATTTAATGTACCTATTTCCAAAATAAACTAGAATAATTGAACTTCGATGATTTATTAAGTGTAATATTTTGTAATAAATTATGTATTCATGTGAAATAAAGAGTAGTGTTGTTATATTTGGTATCAAAGGAAATGTTTAGATATTTTTAGGACTTGGATTAGAAAGCTCTAGAGAAATACTTAGGGATAATACTATGTATAATGAAACATCCATAAATTTTTGTAACTATAGATTAATTATTTTATCAATAAAATACATCTCTATATGGATACTATAAGTGAATGTGGTTCTAGAATATATATACCTAGGTGAAACAACTCTGATAAGGTGTGTCGGGCCTGACTCGATATAACCTGGTACACTACAACGAGTCTTATTGCACACCTATTTTGACACTCCAATGGGATATTATTTGGTAAATTTATAATCTCATTAAAATACATTGTTAAAGGGAATAAAAAAATACCCATTAAAGTATATTTTAGTAAATAGATCATGGATAACATAGATTGAAGCCTATAAATTCATAAGTTAAGGAAATACATGTAATTTATAAATTATTTCTTTAATTTCATTTAATTATCATCTATTTGTTTAATATTTTAAAACTAATCATCCCTAATTTTCCCTTTATTCTATATAATGGATTTAAATAGGAGGAATCAGGTAAAGAATCAATACAAAAGGAAATATGATGACTACCCCAATGCGATATCTGACCCCATGGTAGTAGGAATCATGAAAATTGTGATGATATTCTCTCAGCTGACTCAGGTTTTGAATAGAAACATGGATCAGGAAGAGCGGCCAAATACCAGTAATAAAGAAAAATTTGGCATTGAGTCCTTTATGTGAAAAATTCCTCCAACTTTGAATGAATCATATGATCCCTTAATAATGGAATAATGGATCAACTCCATTGATAATATATTCTCTATCCTTCAATGTTCCGAACAAGAGAATTTTCTTTAAGCTATTTATCATATAGAGGGTGAAGATGATCAATAGTAGAAATTGATCAATAATATGATGTCTGAGGAAGAGATCTATTTAATGAGGTGGATGGAATTTTGGAAGATAATTTTTGATAAATATTTTCCTCACACTCTCTTTATTAAAATGGAAAGGGATTTCCTTTACCTAAAAAATGAGATGGATCAATCAGGAGTGTGAGTAAAAATTCAAAAAACTTTCACTATATGCCTTCGGCTTTGTTGAACCCCTAAATTCATGGTTGACTGCATCTTTTGTGGGATAAAACATGGTCTATGAAAATACATAGTGACATGTGACTTTGATAGATATAAGGAAGTTGTATGATGTGAACTCAAGGTCAAAATGGAGATTAGAAAATCTAAAGGGTATCATAGGGATGATAAGTAGAAAGTGGAGTTAATTATGGAGGTCTAATATAGAAATCTAACAATGACAATATCCATTCTTTGACAAGAGAAACCCACTTTTGCAACAAAGGAAAGGAATGCCCCAGTCAACCATAATCACATTATCATTTGTTAAACTTCAAGGAATAAGTAAATTTTTCAAACCAATTCCCTAATCCAATGGTTTTTAGAGAAAACCCTCAACCTCTGATGCAGCAAGGGAGACCTTTTTATATCACAACTGTTGAGGAGGATCCTAATAATGAATTGGTGATTGGTATGCTAGTTATTAATTCTAGAATAATGAATGTACCTTTTTATTATAGATCTTCGCATTCCTACTTATCAAAAAAGTATAGAATAACTATTCAAACACCACCACAAATCATAGAAGTAGAGATGTTAGTGAAAATAGAAAATCGGTCAATTATTACATCCCAAGTATATACCTCCTCCACTATCTCAATTTTTGGGCTAAACATCCCAACAAACCCTGTCATACTACCTTCAGTTGAATTTGATTCAATTTTGGACATGTATTGTCTTTACCTATATAGATCCAACTTAAATTTCAATGAGAAGTAAATCACTTTACGTATTGTAAATTTAGTTCTGATTTTGTAAAAGTGTAAGAAGGTGGATGGATAATTTTTATAAACAACAGATCAAGAAGGGATGTTATTTACCTATGATCAGACTTATCAATCTCAAATGATTGAGTCTAATGAAATAACCACATTAAAAGAAAATCTTATTGTGAGGGAATACACTGATGTGTTTCTTGAGAAATTTCATAGTCATCCTCCTAGCTGAGAGGTTGAATATTCATTTGAGCCTATACCTGGGGTGTTTTCAATATCCAAGATTCCATATAGAATGGATATTTTGTAACTTCAGGAGATAAAGAAAAAACTACACGAGAATCTAGATAAAGGGTGCATACACCCAAGTGCTTCAACAAGGGGTGCACCATTCCTCTTCATTAAGAAGAAGGATGGGTCAATGCTTCTCTTTATTGTTTATTATGAGCTCAAAAAGATCATGATAAAGAACAAGTAACCTATACCATGGATTTATGATTTGTTCGATCAACCACATATAGAACTATACTTCCTCAAGGCAGATCTATGATTGAGATATTAACAAGTTAGGTTGAATAATGAGGATATCCCCAAGACTAATTTCCATACAAGGTATGGGAACTATGAGTTCATAGTAATCCCATTTGGACTCACTAATGCTCCAGTAATCTTGGTGGAATTGATGAATATAGTCTAAATAGATTACCTTGATAAATATTTGGTAGTATTTATATGTGATATTTTTATTTTCACTAAAACCCAGAAAGAGCATGAGGATCATCCAATCACTGTGCTAAAGAAATTCTGAATGGAGAATATTTATGTAAAGTACAGAAAATGTGATTTATGGTTGAAGGAAGCCACATTATTGGAGAATATAATAAAAATAAATTGTATATCTATATACCCTTAAAAATAAAAGAAATTTAAGTATGGTTGAGGACAACATCTGTGATAGATATCTGTAGTTTCCTAGGATTAGCTGGGTATTATCGTCAATTTGTGAGAAATTTCTCATGATTTTCAAACACTTTAACCAACATAACTTGGAAGTGGTCAAGTTTTCATGGAATGATGAATGTTTAGTGAGATTAAAGGAACTGAAAAGGAGGTTTACCACTACACTTGTGCTCACATTATGCAGAAGTGGATAGCTTTTCACTATATTCAGCAACTCTTCGAAGAAGTTATTGGGTTGTGTGTTAATGAAGAATGACAAAGTTATAGCTTTTTAATCAAGGTAGATGAAAGATCACAATTAGAACTGCCCAAGGCATGATTTGGAGTTGGATGTAGTGATCCTTACTTTGAAAATATGGAATCATTATCTCTATGGGGAGAAGTTTTAAATATATATTGATAACAAAAGCCTTAAGTTTATATTCACACAAAAAAACTATATAAGTGCCAAAAAAATATGGTTAGATCCTATCAAGGACTATGAAAAATAAATTCACTACCATCCTTGGAATGAAAAAAATGTTGTGAAACATCTAAGTGGAAAGAATACATAATTTCTAAAATTTATCATAATTAAGAGGGATACAATATTATTATATTTAGAAAGGATATATGTAACACCCTAATAATTTGTGACCTTTTTTTGAATTAATTTAATCTTTTTTATATTTTTATATTTCACACAACATTGAATATATCTTTTGTAATATTAAAGCACTATGTTTTGACCATGAAACACTAAATTAATCTTTTACTACTTGCAACAAAAAATTTATCATTATCTACATAGAACATTGAGGTTATCAAACATTTTATGCCAGAATTATTTTCCTCGATGTCTTGCATAGCATACAAGATTGAGTGTTACCAAACAATAATATATTATTAAAAAACATTATTTAATATAGTAATATATAAACTAGCCATTAAATTAGATTTTATGAATATTATTAACTAAATTATAAAAAAAAAATTTCAAAAAACATATAATTACTCAATTAATTTCAAATTATTTAGAAATGAATATAATAATTAATTGAATATATGGGTTGTATTTTTATAGAAAACTATTCTTATGCTCCCAATTTTTTTTAGTACTAATAAATTAAATTAATTAAAATTATCAAGTAATTTTAATTTAATACATATTTCATATATCCAAGGTAATATTTTTTATATTCATCCAATAGATTTTATAGACATAAGATAATAATAAACCCAATTTGACATATAAAACCCAATATTTTTATTAAGGTAATTTTACTATTTTTTCATAGGGAACCTATTTTAAATCTAAATTTTGGAACTTTTATAAATATTATATGTCAAAATAAACTTAATATTTTAAATATTATCATAAAAATTAATTTAGAGTGAATTTTTGATATTTTCCTGTGAATTTTTAGTTTTAAATGAATAGTTAAAAATTCTGAATTTTAATTTAAAATAGCTTTTTATATAATTTATTTATATTGTTAAATAATATTTTAAGTTGATTTCAATGTTTATTTAGATTAGTTTTTTTTAATTCAATCCAATTTAAGTCATTTGAATCAATTTCAATTTGAAATTGACTATAAAAACATAAAAAAAACATTTGCACATTATTAGTTAAAAACCCGAATTGTCGTCTAATCTGTAGGTAAATTTAAAATAATTTCTTACACTTATGTGATTTCAATTTGAAAAAAATGGATTCCATATTTGGAATCATAATAATTTATAATTTCTAATAAGATAAACATATTTTTTCACCAAAAACATTACAGAAAGTAATTAAAATTAATTACAACGACTATGATTAAATTAAGATTAACAAGGGACTAAAAGCTAAACTTAAGGCCTAATATGACCAATAAAATTTTCCAAAATAAATTCTATTGTCATATTAGGATCCTATACTACATTTTATCAACTTTATACCATTATTGGATCCACTATTATTAAAAAAATGTGGGTGGGGTTTCCCATTTTCAAAATATTACAATAATGCAACTCCTCCTCCACTATAAAAGGCCTCCTCTCCTCCCACTTCATAACACCTATAAAACCACATTGGATTGAAACAAAATATGAGATAATATCTCTCTATCATCCCTCCCTTACTCCTTGAATCATTCCTTTGGTCATAAATCAATCCAAGTAATTACTTTAGTGAAAACCAAAAGGAGTTACCCAAAGAATAGGTAACATCATCTATCAAACTCCTTTATCTTATTTTCATTCTCCATCCCATAAAACCTCATTATTATAGTATTATTAAAAAACACCTGTAAAATCAATATACTATGTGTCACGAACCAACCCGGGTCGACCCTGAACCGGTCACCCGAGCCGGTCCGCGGCAAGTCCCGAAGGGAGTTCCCGATCCCCACGGGCTGGCAACTAGTGCCGGGCATCAAAAGCAAACAGGTGGGAACGATTTGGCCCAAATGAAAAATGAACTAAACAGCGAAAGAAAAAAAAACAGAACAACAAAATGAATAAAGAAAGAGCAACCAACACCACTACTAACCTGACCACGATCCAAACTCCAGGTGACCCCATGGGTCACTCTCCAATACCACAACCAACATCGCTCAAGGCGAACAACTGAATCTGGAACCTGCAACAGAACTAAAAACAAGAAAACACTATAGGCGTGAGTATTAAAACTCAGTAGGTAGGCCCGACTAATTCTATCCCAATGCACATACCAATAAATAAAGAATTTATCAATTCCAGGTTTGAACTAAATTATATAAAATATGGTTTCCACACACATTCATTTCTAAAACAAGTAACAGTCCATTTCCCTTTTTGATTTAAAACAAGTTTAATGTTGAAAGAAACAGGTGCATTGCATTTTTAAAACATCTTGCGAACAAATTAGAAATCCAAACATTAGTTTTTAGTCAAGAGGAGAATCACACCCAACACACCCTAAGGGAAATGGTAAAAGTGGCACACATGGGCCAGCAACCGAACTCGACCTCTCAATCATCCGCCACACACAAATAAACACTAAAAGAAACATGGGTCGAACCTAGGAGATCATGAAAAATCCAGAACTTACTATACATGTGACTCATCCTGAAGGCATGCCATAACTCGATGACGTCATAACGCCCATAATACTACCCGGCATAGCCCTGCATGGCCTAACTGAGGGGCCCAATCCCCATAGCAGCAATAACTCAGTATTCCCCTGCTATGGGGCCACTAGCCAGTGCGTGGTCTAAACTAGTGCAGCAATCGTTCTCAGAAAATTCACTCAATATGCCAGGTTCCCATGTCATCACAAGCAATAAAAAGGGGGTGTGTCTACAATGTAAATAAATCAGTCACGATGCACAAACATCACGCACAGCTCACGCAAACAACGCACACCAAAGATCACCCCCGAGTGGGATTTCCAAATAATCCATTTCATTAAAGTGCCAAACGGGCCTTCACCAATTTTAAAGTAAAACCTCATTTCTCAAAAAACTCAAAACGCTTGTTCAGAATAAATTGTTTATCTTTAAAACTAGAAGCACATTTGAAGTTCCGTGAATTATGTTTAAAGGCCAAACTGGCATTCTTTCAAAACTGGGTGTCCGCTCGTCAAGAAAATGTCACAAGTGTTCGGTATAAAATAAACAGCTCTTTTCGCACTAAATAATAATTTAAAGTTTTATTATCTAATATTATTTCTAATTCATTAAAAATTAATAAAGCAACATGCAATTAATAAATTCTAAATCTAAAGGTAAGTGCAATGGGGAACCTACCTCGGCTCGCTGTCCAAACATAAGGGCGCGACATGTCTCGCGCAGGCATACAAGCAAGCGCCAACTGATGACAGCAAAAAAATGCGGGGCTACCTTGCGAATGAGCTGCGATAAACGCATAAGACCAAAATCACACAAAGGCCGACATAAAACAATCCAAACAAGAAAACAACGCGAAAGAACCACCCCGACGCGTTTTTGAAACACAACTCACACCATCAACATTATTTATTAAACCACTTTAAAATTTATATAACAAAACCCAAGAGAAACCCATCGAACAAAAAGACCACCCATGCTAAAACTCATTCGGCCTAAATTCCAATAATCAAGTGCATCTCATTATGAAAACATTTATTTGGATTTTTTTTATCAAACATAAGGAATGCATAAAACCCCATTTCAAAACCAAATTGCATTTATGCAAAGAAATCCACCCTTTTGAGAAAAAAAAAAGAAAACCCCATTTGAAATCATTTGATGTCGCACCTCAATTTAAAACCAAATCCCCATTTTCTTTTAAACTTCATTTTCACCTAATCAAAGCTAAACCGGCCAAGACTTATTTCCCCTCATTAAAACCATTAAAAGGACCCAAAATCATTTCATGAAAAACCTAACACAGTTAAGTATTCCAAATTTAATTCATAGAAATGAGGACTCAC
Organism: Viscum album; assembly: GCA_963277665.1. NCBI lineage: Eukaryota > Viridiplantae > Streptophyta > Magnoliopsida > Santalales > Viscaceae > Viscum > Viscum album. The sequence goes on along the minus strand of OY728150.1, from coordinate 1,570,268,895 downwards.
GAAACCAACCATTAACGCCAAAGCCGAGGAAAATTAAAAAAATGGGTTCAAAGAAACACAAGGCTATCAAATATACTCATACATGTATCAAGGAAAAAAAATCACAAGAATTTAGTACTTACATTGGAAACACAATGTGTAGGAACCTACCCCAAGGAGAAGAAGACCAAGCCAGATCACTTCGGCACCTGAAACCCCTGGCGGAGACTGCCCCGCACTTGCGCACACATGTGTTCTTAAATGTATATATATATGTATACCCTTAATCCCTTATACATTTTCCCCGCACCATGAGAAAAAGTGCAAGTAGGGAATATGTATATATATATACACATTCCTGTATATGCAAGCGCAACACCACAAGAAGACACTAACATTCTATAACAGTTCTAGGAACTCTAAAATGCTAAGGAACCCAATTAAAAGGTGTGAAACACAACAGCAGAATATAACACTTACCCCGAGCGGCGTCGACAAGTCGAAACGAGCCATTCTACTTTTTCGTAGGCGGAAGATGCTAGAATACACACGAAGATGACCCGAGGGGCATTCCGCATACCCTAACAATGAAAGAAACCAACAAAAAAAATCGAATTAGCCAATCCCTAGAATTTTGGCCGGACTCAAATTGACTGTTGGGAGGTGATAACTTTGTCGAAGTAAGGGAGGAGGGTATGTAGGGACCATACCTTGTTGAATCGGACATAAAACATGAAGGCATTCGGTAAAATCAACAAACGAAGGGAAAAAATTGAGAGATGAGGTTCGTGTTGCAGACCAAACCACTCCAAGGGGTGTGTGTTGGCCGCGGGAGCTGATCACGGCTGGTAGAGAGCCGGCCGGGAGTCGCTGTGGCTGGCGGAGGTGAAACAGGAGGCTGGATGGGCATCTTGGCTGCGGCGAGGGAGGGCCGGTGAGTGGCTGTGGGCTGCTAGGGGGGTTGCGATGGGGCGCCGCCTGACTGGGGAGGAGGCGCGGCTGGAGACACAGGGGGGCGAGAGAGGGGCGAGCGCGGCGAGGCCGGAGGTCGCACATGGAGGCTGCCGGAGAGGGGGTCGGACGCGGACGGGGGGAGCGGAGAGCGGCGAAGCATAGGGGAGAAAACGGGGAGCTGGCTTGCGCAGGAGGCCGAAACGGGGGGGGGGAGGAAACACGGCTGGGTTTGGGTAGAAATTAGGGATTTTGTTGTTTTTTTTCAATTTATTATATAAATAATAATAATATTAATAATTTCAATAGTAATAATAGTGACAGCAAAGAAAAATAGAATAATTATAATATAATTATCAATAATAAGGATAATATTAATGAAAGTTATTAACAATAAAAAAATTATTATAAAAACAATAATAAGAACAATAATTATATTACAAACTATAACAATAATAATAATAATAATAATAATAATAATTACAATAACAAAAATTTTAATAAAATAAAAGAGAGATTTCACGACACGGCCAACTGCGTGGCTACCGACAACCGTGCGGTGGCCGCGCACGGGTTCGAAACCAACTAAAAACATTAAACTTCAAAAAAAATTTAAATCGGGACTCAACCCAAACCTCGGCACGAGAACCCGGAACTAAGATATATTGAATTGAAAATTAATTCAAAAAGTTGGGGTGCGACAATTCTCCCCACCACAAAAACTTTCTGCCCCCAGAAAGTCACCAAGCCCAAAGATATTCAAAACTCGATTTCATGCCCGATCCAAAACCGAGAAGCTAAGAAATTCGAAATGAACTTTTACTCCACAGGTCACACCAGTCCGATCATGAAGAAACCGCGACATAAAACGAGGGGAGAACATGGGAGGGTTCTCCCCACCACAAGAGCTCGACCAACACGGAGGCTTTAGAACCCAAATACACCACCCCGAGGAGGGGGTCAACGTGGGAACTCCCAACATACCACCCCGGGAAGGGGGGGGCGACGCAGGAACTCTCAACTGTTCCAAACTATCTTTTATAGCATGAGAGGAAAACACTTCCGAGCAGAACATAACCCAAGCAGTAAACCCGAGCATAACTACGACATCAACTCCTCCACATGCACTCACATCTGCAAACAAACACCACTAAACTGAGATTAATCCAAACAAGTTCCAAACACACTTTTAAGAGAAGCGCACGATTCGGAGAACCACGTCCATACAAACGGAACTACTTGGATTATAATATGTCAAGTCCATCGTAACTTCACAACGAACCAATGAACTCATAACAACACCCAAACTTTAACCAGCAGAAAAAAAGACAAGAATGAAAAGACTTTAAATGTTTCACCGCCAACACGGAACCCAAAATCCGAATTGAAGCGTCACACTCCTGAAAACTCCTGACTGCACGCGAGCTTCACCCCAAGACCTGTGGTTGGGGCTCTGATGGTTGAAGCATCCCCTACCTCACAGTCAGGCACTGGAATCTTCTGGTCACCGTGTCTTCCTCATGTGACGCTTCCTGTAAAGCTTCTCTAGGTGACCTAGACACCTGCAATGATGGAAGGTCTTCGGAAGGGTGTGACATGACGGCTCGTATGCCCTAAATGTCCATACTGACGGTACACCATTAGATGATCCGACAAACCAGAAGTTAGAGTCACTGAAGAGAACTCTTTAGAAACAAATTTACCTGACACACTATGCTCGTCAGATGGGGGACCTTTACGAGCGACTGAATACAATTGATTGTCAACCGTTTGCGCTCCGGAGACTAACTCAACTAAGAACACATCATGCACCAACATCTCAAAAAGTGGTGCTCTCAAAAAGGGAGGACTCGCTCCTTTATCTCTGGACGAAGACCCCTGATGAAGGGAGAAGTCTTCATCCAGTCCTGCAACACTACCCCCAGAAAAGGAGACACAAGATCCTTGAAATGGTCAATATACACTTTCACCGTCTGTTGGCCATGTTGAACATGCATGAGCTCTTCTATTTCCTTAGTCCTCACCCCCATAAGTATAAACCATTGAATGAAGACGACATTATATAAATTTCACATCATCCCAAATTGCATAAATGACGGGCGTACAACTCCTACTCATCCAGAGATGGACCTTCAAACAGACCCAAAACAACACGCACTCAGATCGCTTCGGGAGTTCCCAATACCCTGAAGACACGCTCGACTTCTTCAAGCCACTACACTGTCTCTAACAGACTCCAATCACCACGAAGTACGGACAACGTCCAAGAAGGACCAAAAACTGGGCATGACTCATCAAAACTCTAGGGACCTTTTTGGGCGGCATTTTTGAAAAACATATATAACACCGAGACGAAACTGATATCAATCGAAGCAACGTCAATAAAGCACCCTCGTCCAAAAACAACAAGCTCAAAACCAAACAAAAAAAAACACAACCCCAAAACCGCTTTTTACTTTATATTTCAAAACCACCTTCTTTCAAGGCTACTTTCCAAATACCAACTCCACTTTTTAAACCAAAACCGCTCTCCAAAACCATTTTCCTCTTTAAAACCCAATTTACAAAACCAGGTCAAGCCTTAAATTTCAAACACACCTAGGTAATCTCATGAACCATTGCAAATGTATTCATCCACTTTCATTCATACGCACCAACGCGCACTTTCCACGCATCTTCTCACATGTGCAAACGTCCATAAGGAGTACCTGAGGTTTCACCTCAAACCGATCTCGACCAATTTCAAAGCAAACATCAGTTTTTTAAACCAAATGCTTTTAGTTTTTAAAACCCATTTCATAAATTTAAAGTCCTTTAAAAGAAATCAGTCTCATTTTCAAAACACCCTTTTTCATTTCCAACTACGCACTTACACCAACCAAAACGAAAGCAGCATCCAAAATTGCATTAACCACTGGAGTGAGGGACGAGTAGTCACGCTCAACCTAGAGACATGGTAGTGGGCCATGTCCCAAGTCATCGTCGACCACTAGGAGGAATTCAAACCGTGTACTCAGACTCCACATGGGTCACTACTCCATGTGAAATCATGACGTAACGCCGGCTTACCTCTGTTGTCATCCCTTAACCCAAAACAATCCAAAACGAAACAAAGACTCGATTCCCGGACTATCCCTGGCGACTCGAGGTGCAGAACGGGCGAGGGTTCATGACGTCCTTCCCGTACCTACCTCTCAAGTCCCGAAAATCCTAATCTCCATCTACCATACATCCCAAATAACAAGGGCCTCCTCTGATACCATTTTGTCACGAACCAACCCGGGTCGACCCTGAACCGGTCACCCGAGCCGGTCCGCGGCAAGTCCCGAAGGGCGTTCCCGATCCCCATGGGCTGGAAACTAGTGCCGAGCATCAAAAGTAAACAGGTGGGAACGATTTGGCCCAAATGAAAAATGAACTAAACAGCGAAAGAAAAAAAACAGAACAACAAAATGAATAAAGAAAGAGCAACCAACACCACTACTAACCTGACCACGATCCAAACTCCAGGTGACCCCATGGGTCACTCTCCAATACCACAACCAACATAGCTCAAGGCGAACAACTGAATCTGGAACCTGCAACAGAACTAAAAACAAGAAAACACTATAGGCGTGAGTATTAAAACTCAGTAGGTAGGCCCGACTAATTCTATCCCAATGCACATACCAATAAATAAAGAATTTATCAATTCCAGGTTTGAACTAAATTATATAAAATATGGTTTCCACACACATTCATTTCTAAAACAAGTAACAGTCCATTGCCCTTTTTGATTTAAAACAAGTTTAATGTTGAAAGAAACAGGTGCATTGCATTTTTAAAACATCTTGCGAACAATTTAGAAATCCAAACTTTAGTTTTTAGTCAAGAGGAGAATCACAACCAACACACCCTAAGGGAAATGGTAAAAGTGGCACACATGGGTCAGCAACCGAACTCGACCTCTCAATCATCCGCCACACACAAATAAACACTAAAAGAAACATGGGTCGAACCTAGGAGATCATGAACAATCCATAACGTACTATACATGTGACTCATCCTGAAGGCATGCCATAACTCGATGACGTCATAACGCCCATAATACTACCCGGCATAGCCCTGCATGGCCTAACCGAGGGGCCCAATCCCCATAGCAGCAATAACTCAGTATTCCACTGCTATGGGGACACTAGCCAGTGCGTGGTCTAAACTAGTGCAGCAATCGTTCTCAGAAAATTCACTCAATATGCCAGGTTCCCATGTCATCACAAGCAATAAAAAGGGGGTGCGTCTACAATGTAAATAAATCAGTCACGATGCACAAACATCACGTACAGATCACACAAACAACGCACACCAAAGATCACCCCCGAGTGGGATTTCCAAGATAATCCATTTCATTAAAGTGCCAAACGGGCCTTCACCAATTTTAAAGTAAAACCTCATTTCTCAAAAAACTCAAAACGCTTGTTCAGAAGAAATTTTTTATCTTTAAAACTAGAAGCACATTTGAAGTTCCGTGAATTATGTTTAAAGGCCAAACTGGCATTCTTTCAGAACTGGGTGTCCGCCCGTCAAGAAAATGTCACAAGTGTTCGGTATAAAATAAACAGCTCTTTTCGCACTAAATAATAATTTAAAGTTTTATTATCTAATATTATTTCTAATTCATTAAAAATTAATAAAGCAACAAGTAATTAATAAATTCTAAATCTAAAGGTAAGTGAAATGGGGAACCTACCTCGGCTCGCTGTCCAAACATAAGGGCGCGACATGTCTCACGCAGGCATACAAGCAAGCGCCAACTGATGACAGCAAAAAAATGTGGGGCTACCTTGCGAATGAGCTGCGATAAATGCATAAGACCAAAATCACACAAAGGCCGACATAAAACAATCCAAACAAGCAAACAATGTGAAAGAACCACCCCGACGCGTTTTTGAAACACAACTCACACCATCAACATTATTTATTAAACCACTTTAAAATTTATATAACAAAACCCAAGAGAAACCCATCGAACAAAAAGACCACCCATGCTAAAACTCATTCGGCCTAAATTCCAATAATCAAGTGCATCTCATTCTGAAAACATTTATTTGTATTTTTTTTATCAAACATAAGGAATGCATAAAACCCCATTTCAAAACCAAATTGCATTTATGCAAAGAAATCCACCCTTTTGAGAAAAAAAAAAGAAAACCCCATTTGCAATCATTTGATGTCGCACCTCAATTTAAAACCAAATCCCCCTTTTCTTTTAAACTTCATTTTCACCTAATCAAAGCTAAACCGGCCAAGACTTATTTCCCCTCATTAAAACCATTAAAAGGACCCAAAATCATTTCATGAAAAACCTAACACAGTTAAGTATTCCAAATTTAATTCATAGAAATGAGGACTCACGAAACCAACCATTAACGCCAAAGCCGAGGAAAATTAAAAAAATGGGTTCAAAGCAACACAAGGCTATCAAATATACTCATACATGTATCAAGGAAAAAAAATCACAAGAATTTTGTACTTACATTGAAAACACAATGTGTAGGATCCTACCCCAAGGAGAAGAAGACCAAGCCAGATCACTTCGGCACCTGAAACCCCTGGCGGAGACTGCCCCGCACTTGCGCACACATGTGTTCTTAAATGTATATATATATGTATACCCTTAATCCCTTATACATTTTCCCCGCACCATGAGAAAAAGTGCAAGTAGGGAATATATATATATATATATACACATGCCTGTATATGCAAGCGCAACACCACAAGAAGACACTAACATTCTACAACAGTTCTAGGAACTCTAAAATGCTAAGGAACCCAATTAAAAGGTGTGAAACCCAACAGAAGAATATAACACTTACCCCGAGCGGCATCGACGAGTCGAAACGAGCCATTCTACTTTTTCGTAGGCGGCAGATGCTAGAATACACACGAAGATGACCCGAGGGGCATTCCGCATACCCTAACAATGAAAGAAACCAACAAAAAATCGAATTAGCCAATCCCTAGAATTTTGGCCGGACTCAAATTGACTGTTGGGAGGTGATAACTTTGTCAAAGGAGGGGAGGAGGGTATGTAGGGACCATACCTTGTTGAATCGGACATAAAACATGAAGGCATTTGGTAAAATCAACAAACGAAGGGAAAAAATTGAGAGACGAGGTTCGTATTGCAGACCAAACCACTCCAAGGGGTGTGTGTTGGCCGCGGGAGCTGATCACGGCTGGTAGAGAGCCGGCCGGGAGTCGCTGTGGCTGGCAGAGGTGAAACAGGAGGCTGGATGGGCATCTTGGCTGTGGCGAGGGAGGGCCGGCGAGTGGCTGTGGGCTTCTAGGGGGGTTGCGATGGGGCGCCGCCGGACTGGGGAGGAGGCGCGACTGGAGACACAGGGGGGGGGGGGCGAGCGAGGGGCGAGCGCGGCGAGGCCGGAGGTCGCACATGGAGGCTGCCGGAGAGGGGGTCGGACGCGGACGGGGGGAGTGGAGAGCGGCGAAGCATAGGGGAGAAAACGGGGAGCTGGCTTGCGCAGGAGGCCGAAACGGGGGGGGAGGAAACACGGCTGGGTTTGGGTAGAAATTAGGGATTTTGTTGTTTTTTTTTCAATTTATTATATAAATAATAATAATATTAATAATTTCAATAGTAATGATAGTGATAACAAAGAAAAATAGAATAATTATAATATAATTATCAATAATAAGGATAATATTAATGAAAGTTATTAACAATAAAAAAATTATTATAAAAACAATAATAAGAACAATAATTATATTACAAACTATAACAATAATAATAATAATAATAATAATAATAACAACAATAACAAAAATTGTAATAAAATAAAAGAGAGATTTCACGACACGGCCAACTGCGTGGCTACCGACAACCGTGCGGTGGCCGCGCACGGGTCCGAAACCAACTAAAAACATTAAACTTCAAAAAAAATTTAAATCGGGACTCAACCCAAACCTCGGCACGAGAACCCGGAACTAAGATATATTGAATTGAAAATTAATTCAAAAAGTTGGGGTGCGACACTATGATTTTTTATGCTAATATTTTTACCCACACATACACACACTTCAATATAATGTGTAACGAACATACTGTTTATGTGTACAGAAAACTACTACCCCACAAAATAATGATTGTTCATTCTTCCTTTACTTCCTCTCATGGTGGAAATTAGGATGTAAAATATATTTTTATATAATATTTATGATATTTATAAAATATTTAAATATTATATAATTATTTTATAACACATATCTTTATAATTTCCATCTTTTGTAAATATGATAAATTTGTTTTGAAGAAGTGTGGACTACAACCCCCTCAAATTGATGTGATTTGTTCACACAAAACACGAAATCTATTAAGGATGTGTTAAGTGAAATTATATGATATATGTGATATAATAATATTACTATAATAATTTTATATATAAACACACACACATATATATATATACTTCATTTACTATCTTTCTTCCAATGCGACAATAAAATAGAAACAATGTTCATGCATACGTACAACCTACCGTCTCCATGAATGGTGTATTTTATTTCATACTTATATATTCTATTTATTATTATAAGACATATATAATGAATATACATGATATTTATATCATGGTTTACATTCTCAAAATCACGATATAAGTTTAAGGACCAAAGATATAACAAATTAAGACACATGATAAGAATAAAGAGGATATTGCCTGAAGTGAAACATTAACAAAGAATTGTTAACAAGAAAATAATATAATGTATTAATAAAACAATATATGGTATTATATATAATAATATTCTTCCTTAAAATATTTATAATAAAATTAAATTTATTATATATGAATCTTGTATGAGTACAAAGAGAGTTAAGACACAATGTAAGGGAATTTAATCTCACTCTTTATTTCCATGAGATACATGCTTTATTAAACACTCATTTATTTTATGTGGTGTATATAATTACCATGAACGTATTATATGCCTCTTATAATTAAATCTGTGTGTATTTATATAACCATTTTATGATCTTTCTATCATTGGGTTTAATTTTTAAAATTTACCAAATTGGTAAAGTAATTTTCTCTCAATTTTCTTTCTTTGAGACACATGCCTTGTTATACACCTTTATTTTTATATGTGGTGTATAAACTATATTTGACATTTTATAAAACGAATATTGTTATTTTAATGATATTTTAAATCCCTGTATAATTTCATTTTAGTACATGGGTAGTATGATTTTATAGTTATCATGTAGTAAGAGTTTATTAAAATAATCTCAGCGTTTATCAAGATTGTTTATGATCACATTTTCATTAATAAAATATTATGATCCATATTTTAAGAAAACTTGTGTATTTTCTTCTCCTCACATTAGTCTTGATGTATTCATGTATTATTACCATTTTTTCCACTCTTTAGTACTTAATATATTTAAGAAAATGTTTTTAAAATAATATCACCATACCTCTCTCTTTATCTTGAAATCTATGTTCCTTTAATACCATTTTTTCTAAGAAAATTCCAAGAATATTATACTATTATCCTATAATCGTAAAAGACATTTTTCCATTGATTTAACTTTTAAAAAAAGGCTTTTTAAAAAAGGAATCTTTATGTCATTTTATGATCGAGGAACTTTTATAAACTATTTATGGTAAAAAAGTAATATTTGGAAAGTATGAATTAACCTGTCATCATTTCTTTGAAGTGTCCTTTTCATGTTTAAAAGGAAAATTTTCAGATTTTTTTTAAAATTGATTTTTAAAAAATTCGTATTCAAAATACCTTTAGGAATCTTTAATAAGTTCTCAAGGAGAAATGGTTTTAAAAAGTTTTCAATCCCTTATATAAGCTTTCAAAGCAAAAAAGATATAAAAATGTTTTCAATGATTCCATTATAATAATTCAAGTCTATTTTAAAAGAAAATAGTTTTCAAAAGATTTTATGTTTTAAAAATAATTTTTCAAATAAGAAGTATATTTTCCTCAAGAAATGTTTTTAAAAGATCATTCAAAATTATTTTCCATACAAGATAACATCCATTGGTGTTACTCCTAACTTTATAGGGAATGATTCAGTGATTCCATTCATATTATTTATTTTAATGGTTTAGGTTTTTAGGGAATGATGTTTAAGAAACATGTTTCTATATCATGGTTTATTTTCTATTGAAACTAGATTTTATATGGGTTATGTTTATGATGAAATGATTATAAAACCTTTAATTTTTCTATAGGCTATGATTTTATTACAGGTTTATGATAACTATTTAATTTCATGGGATATGATATATTTGTTTATGATTTCATTGTACATGTATGTATGATTTAATTATGAGATGGTTGGTACCCATATCTTCATCCAATGCATTTGGAAAAGATTTATATCTCATGAGATAGACTAAGATGGTATTGGGAGTGAACCTTGACTACTAAGATGGTCTTGGGAGTGAAACATTACTACTAAGATGGCTATGGGTGTGAACCATGACTACCCAGATAGTATGAGAAGTGAAATCAAACTATTAAGATGTCCATTGGAGTGAACCATGACTACCAAGATGATATGAGGAGTAAATCCATACTACTGAGATGGTCTTGGTAGCAATCCTTGGCTTGTATATAAATCATATTATATGCTTATGTGTTGTACACAATTAATTCTTTTATTCCCTTGTTATGTTTTTAGGGAATATATTATTTATTTACTTATGATACATGTCTTATGAACTGTTAATATTAATTCCATGATACCTGCTTATGATCTTTTATATTTAGGGTATGGTCTTTAAATGCTTTGATCATGTTCTCATACTCTAATACTCATGTCCATGCTTACATTTTTCCCATGGTTTCTCTAACAGAGCATTTAAGCTCACCCTTTTTAGGTTTCCTTCCTATAGTTATAGAGATATGTTTTAATTATAATGAGTATAATAAGGGTTATAGTCAATAATAACCCATTAGGAGATAATATATCTCACTTATACACTATTGTTATTGTTTCCATATTTCCAAAGGCACTAGAATAATATGGTCTTTGGGTGTTTGTTTTTTTATTGTTCTTTGTATTCTAAAAAAGTGGTGTAATTTCTAGGTATATTAAGACTGGTTCATTATAATTGGTATCAGATAAAAGTTTTAATTAACCATTATAAACTAGGATGATAAAACCATAGTGAAAACTCTAAGGACATGTCTGAAGACAAGTCTAAGGGTAAGGAAAAGTATAGTGAGATGTCCTACAATTTTTTGAAAGGATAGAGTGAGTTGTTTCCTAGAAATACAGATCTATCTTGATATTATAAGTGGAACTAGTTATGGAATAGATTTAAAATGTTGTAAAAACTCTATAAAGGTGTCTCATGCCGGACTCGTGATAACTCAATACATGAAAATAGGCCTTACTGTACACCAGGTTTGACACTCTCAGGGGATATAATTTAGGAATTTAAAAACTATTCATGAACCATCATAAAGGATTTAAATATAATTTTTCTAAGAATAATCTACTATAAGCTTGATGAGTCATAGATTAAGGAAGGTATCATAACTTAGACATCTTATAACTGGATTTTCATGATTATGTGGTTCCTCACTATGATAATCATTTCTTATTCAATTCTTTTTGGTTTTATCAAATATAGGGAATCATAAAGAACAAGATTAAAATTTAATTTTTGTGAAAATTTTCTGATCAAAGGTCAAAAGGGGTGACCACTAGAGATAAGGATGTTGTTATCATGCATAATTAGTTTTCAAGGAACACAGTCAATAATGGGTACCTTAACCAACTCTTAGACTCACCAAATAAGAGAAGAATTTCTCTAAAATTTCAGGTAATAGAGACCATAGAGGAAATAAGATTGATTTTCCTTTATGTAAATAATGTGGAAAAAATAACCCAAGTGAACGTCTTAGGGGAACAATAAGGTATTTTGACTCTGAAAAAAAAAAGAACACAAAGTAAGTAACTGTAAAGGAAAATGAATGGGTTGGTTAACCAAATGGATGGGAATATTGGATCTCTATGTCATCATCAATGGTTGAATGATTTAAGTGTGTAATGAATGGTTATTATGAAAATCAATGGTCTAAGTGAAAAGATCTCAGATTGAATCTGCATGGTGGTACGAATAATGGTTATATTGCTGATGATGATGAGACTATAGAGGAAATGTGAGATGACAAAACTATTAAGTAATAGTACAAGGTATCCTTCTTATTAATTATGGATGAATTGGAGTACTGATTTTTTTTATGTATTTGGATTGAATAATTATGTATTATGAGTTGTGAAATATGAAATTATTGTTCAGTTAATGTTTTTAACAATGGATTTACAATATTACATTTAATGTTTCTGATGGAATGGAAAAGTAATTTAATGATAAGATTTTATTTTGACTAAGGTGTGATAACACTTAATATTTTCATTATATTAAGATTATTTTGTTTGGATAAAGTTATTTTGGATTGGAATAAGTAAATTGGATATCACTAATTACCTTGGAACTAATTTAGTACCTATTAAGAGGTGGTTTATGTTATCAGGTTTACAAATTTTTTAGTATTTACGAAATATATTCAATATATTTTTGAAATAAGGATAAATTAATGTTTATAATAACTATTTATGTTAATTTATGTTATTAACATGTTTTAAGAAAATATATTATGAAGGTATTCACATATTTAAAATGTGACAAACAAGAGGTACTTTGTGATATATGAGGGATCGATATTAAGCTGATTTCAGGACTTTATTTCTTATTTTTTAGATATTCGTATTTAAGAAGGGATATAATGTTAACCATTTAATGAAAGATTAAGTTAATATTTTGATGAATTATTTATGTATTGAAGTTGTGTTGAAATCCTTAGCTAAAAGGATATCTAATGATTTGATTTATTTCAAGGATGTCCATCATATTTATTTTGGAAATTATATTATTATTGTTTTATAAAAATAAACCATATATATTTGGAGACAAACCATCATGTCTGAAAAGGTCATCAGTCTTGAACCTTTTACCGAAGGACAATAAGGGTTTCACACCTACCACTACCCTATGTGATGTCCTGGTTAATGAATATTTTTTTAGTTAAAAATTTTATAAATAAATATCTTGTTTGTGATTGATGAACTCAATCACTCAAAAATATTTAAACTTTACCTCCAAGTCCATATTTTGAAAACCAAGCTATGTTCTATTATCTGGAAACCAAATTATATTTACATTGGGTAACTATCTTGTTTCAAACTACCTATTTTCTAAAGGAAGTTTAAGTATTAATTTTTAGAATGTGGGATTCTCTAAAAGGAACTTATAAGTATTAAACCTTTTGTAACCGAGATGAACTTTTAGGTAGAAATTTATTTTAAGGGGCTATAATGTACCTCCTTGAGATTTTGTGATTTTTTTTAGAATTAACTTAATCTCTTTGATATTTTTTCATTTCACACAGTACAAAATATATCTTTTGTTATATTAAAGCACTAAGTTTGGGTTGAAAAATACCAAGTTCATTATGAACTACACATAAAATAAATTTTATAATTATATTTTTGGAACACTAATTTTAGAGTACGTTTCATGAAATAATTTCTTTCCTCGATTTCTTGTATAATACGCTAGACCGAGTGTTACTGAATAATAATATATAATTAAAAATGTGATTATTTAATATAGAAATATATTACCTAGACATTAAATTATATTTTTGGAAGATTATAATCTAAATTATGTAATTTTTTTAAAAATATGAAATTAATTAATTAGTTACCAACTATTTATAAATGAATATAGAAACTAATAGAATATAAAGGGGGTATTTTTATAGAAAATAATTCTTATTCCCCCAAAGTTGTTTTAATCCTAATAAATTAAATTAATTATAAATGTAAATTAATTTTAATTTAATATATAATTTATATATCCAAGTAAATATTTTTTATATTTATCCAATAGTTTTTATAGGAATAAGTTAAGAATTTACCCAATTTAACACATAAAACCCAATATTTTTATTAATGAAATTTTACCACCTTTTATGGATATATCTATTTTAATTAAATTTTTTGAAAATTTAACAAGTCTTATATGTCAAAATAAACTTCATTTTTTAAATATAATAATAAAAATTAGGTTAGGGTGAATGTTTTGTATTTTTCTGTGAAGTTTTAATTTTTAATGAATAGTTAAAAATACTGAGTTTTAATTCAAAACTTCTTTTTCATCAAATTTGTTTATATAGATAAATTATATTATAAGTTTTTTTTCAAAGATTAATTAGATTAATATTTTATATATAAATCCAATTTAGTTCTTTGTAATTAATTTCAATTTTATAATGACTATAAAAACATAGAAATGGTCGAAAAGTTTTTACATAAAAACCCCGCATTGTTTTCCCATCTGTCGGTAAATTTAAATTAAATTATGTCACTTCAATGATTTGAATTTGTTATAATGGATTCCATATTTAGAATTAGAATAATTTCTAATTTCTAATAATTTCAAAATATTTTTTGAGGAAAAATATTAGTGAAGGTAATTAAAATTAATCACAATGATTAAGATTAAATTAAGCATAACAAGGGACTAAACCCCAAACTTAAGGCCTAATATAGCCAAGAAACTTGTCCAAAATCCATTTTATGGAAATATTTAAACACTATACTCACTTTTATGGAATTTTTACCATTATTGGATCCACTTTCAATAAAAAAACATGGGTGGTTTTTCCCTTTTCTAAAATACTACAAGAGTGATACTCCCCCTCCATTATAAAAGAACTCCTCTCCTCCAACTTTCTCCCACCTCTCAAGCCACTTTTTCTCGAACGAACTCTTCAAAAATATCTCCCCAACATCCCCATATTCCTCCTTGAAGCCTTCATTTAGGAATAAATCAATCCAAGTAATTTCTTTGATGAAAACCAACAAGATTTATCCAAAGAAGAGGTGGCATCCTTCATCAAGATCCATTATCTTATTTTCTTTCTCCATACCCTATACTATCCATATTATATTATTATTAAACAAAAAAATTAAACTAAATATACTGAGATTTTTTTATTGTAATATTTATACCTACATATACACACACTTACATCTAATGGGTAATGAACATATTGTTTATCTGTATGGCGAACTATCACCTCACAAAACGATGATTATTTGTTCTTCCTTTATCATCTCACATGGTGGAAATTATGATGGAAAATATATTTTTATATAATAATTATAATAATTATAATTTATTTAATATTTTTTTTAATTTTTTTATAATACATATCTTTATTCTTTCCGTCTTTTTTAAATACAATAATTTTGTTTGAGGAAGTGTGGACCACCGCCCCCTTAAAGCGATATGATTTATTCAGACACTACATGGAATGTTTTATGTGTTTTCTGAAATTATATGATATATATGATGTGATAATTATAATTTAATACTCATATATATACATATATAAATAATTATGTGACATTTACTCTTGTTCTTCCAATTTGACATTAAAATGGAAACAACATTCATGTGTAGGCATGACCTACCCTCTCTATGAACGTTTTATACCATTTTGTAATTAAATATCACATATATTATTATAATAAAAATATAATTAATATAAACGATATTTATATCATGGTTTACATTTTGTAAATCATGATATATGTATAAGGATATAAGATATAACAAATTAAGACACATTTAACGAACCAAAAGGATACTACCTGAAGTGAAACATTAACATAGACTTGTTAACCAGTGGGTAATATAAGGTCACAATAAAAACATATATGGTATTAGATATAAGAATATTATTTTTAAAAAATATTTAATAAAATTAAATTTATTATACAGAAGTCATGTATGAGTATGAGTATAGTCAAGACACAAGGTAAGGAAAATTTGTCTCACTCTTTATTTTCATGAGATACATGACTTATTCCCCAATAACATATTTTGTGTAGTTTATATAATTCCCATGAATGTATTGTATTCCTCATATAGTTAAATATATGGATATTTACATGAAAATGTTATGATATCTCTATCATGGGGTTTAATTTTCAAAAATTACCAATTTGGTGAAGTAATTTTTTCTAAATTTTACTTCTTTGAGACACATGCCATGTTATAAAACTGTTTTTTTATATGAGGTGTATAAGATATATATGAAATGTCATAAGATTAATCTTATTATCCTATGAAAATTTTAAATTTCTATATAATTTTATTTTCCTACATGGGAATTATGATTCATAGTTATCGTGTGGTAATATTTTATTGAAACAATCTCACCATTTATCGAGATTGTTTATGATCACATTTTCTTTAATGAAATACTATGATCCATATTTCAATAACACTCATTAATTTTATTCTTCTATAGTTATTCTTCAAGTATGAATATATTATTAACATTTTTTCCACTCTTTATTACTAATGATAATTAAACAAATGTTTTTTAAAAAACATGACCTTACCTCTCTCGTTGGTTGGAAACTTGTTTTATTTAAAAAACATGTTTTTTAAAAAGGTTTCCAAGAATATTATAATATTATATTATAATCCTTAAAAATAATTATACTCTTTATTTACATTTTAAACAAATAGGTTTTAAAAAAAAGGAATCTTCTTATCATTTTCCATTCCAAGAACTTTTTAAAACTTTTTATGATATAAAAGTATTTTTGGCATGTTGATATTTACCCATTTTTATTTATTTGAATTCTCTTTTTCCTGATTGAAAGGTAAATTTTTAAGATTATTTTTTAAAATTAAATTTAAAAAAGGGTTTTCAAAAGTTTTTCAAGCTTCCTTTTCATGTTCTCAAGTAAAAAATATTTTCAAAAGGTTTTCAA
Organism: Viscum album; assembly: GCA_963277665.1. Lineage (NCBI taxonomy): Eukaryota > Viridiplantae > Streptophyta > Magnoliopsida > Santalales > Viscaceae > Viscum > Viscum album. The sequence goes on along the minus strand of OY728150.1, from coordinate 1,570,252,085 downwards.
GCCAATCTATATATTTTTTAATGGAAAAAGAATTTAAAAATGTTTTCAATGCTTTTTTTATATGTTTTCAAGTGTATTTTCAAAGAAAATTGTTTTACTTTTTTTTTTGTGTTTAAAAAATATAAAAGAAGAAGGATATTTTCATTAATAAATGTTTTTAAAAGATAATTAAAAATTATTTCCCATATAAGATAACATTTTTTGGTGTTACTCATGCATTTATGTGGAAATGATTCATTATTTCCATTAATATTCTTTCTCTGAATGGTTTAGGTTTTGATGGCATGATGTTTATGAAACTTGTTTCTATTTCATGGGTTATATGCTTTTGAAACCCATTTATTTTCATGGTTTATGTTTAATACGAAATTATTATTAAACCTATAAATTTTTCCGAAGGTTATTATATGATTACATATTTATTACACAAATTTCATTTCATAGGTTATGATATGATTTTTTCTGAATTTTTTGGAACATGTATGTATGATTTAATTATGATATGGGAGGGACAAGTATTAATCTACAATTCATTGATTAATGATTTAAATCACATGAGATGTACTAAGATGGTATTGGGAGTGAACCTTGATTACTAAGATGGCGTTGGGAGTAAACTGCGATTATTAAGATTTCTGTGGGAGTAAACCATGATTACTAAGATGGCATTGGGAGTAAACTGTGATTATTAAGATGTATGTGGGAGTAAACCATGAAAACAAAGATTGTATGAGGAGTGAAATCATGCTAATAAGATGACCATGGGAGTGAGAAATGACTTCCAAGATGTTATGGGGAGTGAAATCATACTAAAAATATGGAATTGTTAGTGATTCATTAGTTACTATGTAAATCATGTTATATTCTTATTCCTTTTACATAATTCCATGTTTTATTACAATGTTATGATTTTATGGATTATATTATTATTTACTAGTGATTTATATCTTATAAACTATTGATATTATTGCATGATTTATTTTTATGATCTTTCATATACAGGGTACAATCTTAAAATGTTTTGATCATGTTATCATATTTCTATGCTCAGGTTTATGCTTATATTCCTCCCCTGTTTACCCATACTAAGCATCTGAGCTCACCCATTTTTATTTTTTCTTCCCTATGTTATGAATATATGTATTATTTATGATGTGTCTAAGAAGGGTGATAGAGAAAAGGGACCTAATTAGAGATAATGTAGCTCACTTATGTACCAGTTTTCATGTTTCCATGTTTCCATGTTTCCAAATGCACTACACTAATACAATCTCTAGGAGTCTATTTTTGTAATGTTTATGTATTTCAAAAAAGTGATGTAATGTCTATGTACGTCAATACTAGGTCATTATAACATAAATGTGAATCAAAAAGGAAGGAACATAATCAATCGTTCACAAGTTATTTTTCAACCATCCATTCTAGAAAGGTTAAAAGATTCTCAAAGGGATGGTGTGGGAATTCATAATAAAAGAGAAATTCTAATAAAAGGGAAATACTTGGAGTTCAATGTTAATAGAGAAGGAATTAAGATATTTTGGTCATAACTATGTGTATAATTAAATCTTTAGTTATAAATGAAATGTTAGATTATGCACAATGTTCAACTTTCTCCATTCAATCAGGAAGAATAAATACTTATCAAGATCTATGAGAGCACTATTAGTGTAAAAATATAATGAAATAGATCTATGAATATTAAAAAATGTATATGACAGAAAGTGAAGGCTTAAATGCATAAGTCTAATGGGGTGATGAAACTACTACCTATAGCAACATGGAAATGGAAAAACATTATCATGGAATTTTTCTATAGACTTCCAAAGGTATCTAGTGAAAAATTCTATATTGGTTGTTGTGGATCATCTTACAAAGATGACTTGCTTTATTTTAGTTCGAAGAGACTTCTAACTATATCAACTTACATATATATATATATATCAATGAAGTGGTAAGGTTGCATGGAGTACCACTGTCAATTTTATCCGATCAAGATCTATGATTCACCTTAATTTTATGGAAAAGTCTCCAATGTGCTCTAAACACTGAGCTGAACTTCAGTAAGGTATATCCTCCTCAAACAGATGTCCAGTATGAGAACACTATTCAGACAATATAACACATGTTTTGAGCATGTTATATGGACTTTATAGTAGGATGGGACCAACATCTACATATGGTTGAGTTCCCTTACAACATCATTTTCCAATCAAGTATCCAAATGGATCCTTATGAAGCACTTTATAGGAAGAGGTGTATAACACCTGAAAGATGGGATGAAGTTGGGGAATGAAAAATTCTATTTTCTGAGATTGTTGAGTAAATGGTTGAAAATGATAAGACCATTTAGGAACACATCAAACCTAATTAGAGTCTAAAAAAGATTTGTGATAACAATCGTCAATGAGACCTAGATTTTTATATTGGATACATGGTAATCCTCTACATATCTATATGTAATAAATTCATAAGTTTTGGATAGAAGGTAAAGATTACTCCAAGATACATCGTCCACTTTTAAATCCTTGGTCACATTAAAGTAATGTCCTACCAACTTTCACTACACCTAACCTATCTCAAGTACATGATGTATTCCATGTATCCCTCTTGAGAAAGTAAAAAATATACCCCTCACATGTACTCAGTCCCGAGGTGCTACCATTGGAGAATGTCCTTTCCTATGAGGAGAAACTGGTGAAGATCTTAGATTATAGAGACAACTTTATATGAAATAAGACAATGCCCTTGGTCAAAGTGTTTTGGAGAAACCACAAGTTTGAATAATAAATATATGAACTAAAGGAGGAGATGAAACAAATTTACCCCTATATATTTTAATGTAGGAAGAGAAATTTTCAAAGAAAAAAATTCTTAATAGGGGAACATTTTAAGTACCTCAACTTTTATAAATAAATTCTCCTTGCAATTTAATTAAATGTTTTATTCTGAAATATGGATATAGAAAACACATGCACTTATGTAGTTTTATTATATCCTATAAGATTTAAATGACCATTAAGAATCTTTAATATTTATAAGTTAGTCGTTGAAAAGTGATCACATGATTAGTATAAATGTAGGTTATTAACAAATCCAATAGACATAGACAAAGGAAGTGATGGATTCAACCAATAGGATTTTACCCTATGGAGTCCATTTATCGAGCTCATGAGGGATATATAGGCACTAGTATTTTCCCTTAACAAATAATAATAGTAGATATAACACCTTAAGAATGAGTCAAACCATTTAGGGGAGAATTTCAAGCTCATCGAGATCACATTCCAAACCACGTATGCTGAACAACCCCTAGAAAGTCACATTGTTGTACACCTCACTCTTAGTGATTTTGCAGGTGTATTGAAGGGATATGTAGCAAGACCCTAGTGATATGATTATTTACATTATTTTTTATATAAAAATATATATATTTTCACCCTATTATTATTACTTTTTAAATGATTTTTATTTTGATATAATAAAACGTAAATAATATTTTTGGGTAATATTAAAATTCAATAAATGAAATTATTGATATTAATTAATGGATTTTTGAAATAAATAATATTTTAGTAAAATATAAATATTAAATAAATTTTATTAAATATAAATGATCATATAATTTTATGAATTCAAATTTAATTTTTATAAGTTTTCAAAAACTCTAATTGTCAAAAATCTAACATTTCATAATAAATGAAAATTTTATTCTAAAAGTGAAAATTAAAATAATTATAAAATTATTTATATAAAATTTATATTATTTTTGGAAATTTAATTTCTAAATTATCCAACAATTATTTTTTCATAATTTTCAGAGACAGTCAAATTTTCAGGTTAAAATTAAATACCGTGTAAATATACTTTATGTATTATGACATCTTAATGACTCAAAAGTGATGTAATAAATACTATAAAATATATCTACTACCAAATATATGTTTTTTTATTTAAAATAATTATATTTTAATTATATTTGATTATTTTTATAAATCCATTATCAATCTTATGAAACTATCAGTATATTTTAAGGTTTTGAAATCATTTATTTAAGATTATGACTCACCTCCACATAAGAAAGGATATTATTTTATTAATTTAATCCCTTTTCTTGATAAAATAATGAAACAAAATCCCATTTTTAATAAACCATTGGTGAAAACTATGTAATGGTTTGTGTTTTTTGGTTATTTTATTATATAGAGTCTAAACCCAAAGTTTGAGCAATATTAAAGAAATCCCTCCTCATTTCCTATTTAAACTCACCCAATATCTCATTTATATTCACTCAATCTCCTTTTATATTGTCTATAATCCTCCCAACCCTATATATATTCCTCCCAATGTTTCTCCAATCTCTTATTAATCTCCTCCAAGTCATTTAGAGGCACACACTCAAGTATGGGATCCTCACCTTCTCTTCTTTATTCAAGTTTCTTAATTATATTATGCCTTCCATTTCTAATTCCTAATGTTGAGATATGTATTTAAATGTAACTATTACATCCAATTTAATATAAAAATTATTAGATACCTTTTCCCTCTAATAAAACCATTTTATTAATTTTTAAGTGACGTTGTTATTCTGCTAAATTTTCACTATGATTTTTGCATGCCAAAATAATTTTATACTGAATATCATACCAATTTAATATCAAGTGTGTTAAAATTTATAAACATATACCAATTTGATTTGGTTATTATAGGTATGTAATCCACACTTTATTTTTTGGAATAAAATGTGATGATAAATTATTCCATGTATTATGATCTATGTAGCACACATGAGTATGAGAATGAAATGAATGTGACCGGTGTGATCGAAATTATATAGCACTCTAATTCATTGGATAATATTTAGTATTATGAGATGTCATGTTGGGATAGGGAGTGAACTTGATTACTTGATGGTACATTTTCCATCATGATTTATTTTCAGTTATCCTTAACTTATGTTTATGATGTACTGTTTTATGTTGTTTCCACATTTCTCATGTTATGATTATCATGCTATAGATTTCCGTATTATTAATGTTCATTTTATGCTGCATTGATAAGACTATTTTATTAAATTTATTACTTTCTTCATTTTATCCCATTATTATTCCCTTACTGGGCTTTATATCTAACCCTTTTCTAGTGTATTTCCCCAGGTTACCCCATGCAGTTTTTAGTGTGAGAATCTTAAGAATGTTTTCAATAAAGAAGATGTTTTTTATATTTTAAATTGTTATGTAATGTACCTATTTCAAAATACACTATACTTATGGATATTTTAGGTTTTATTATGTGTAATCTTTTGGAATAAATAATTTATTAATGTAAAACAAAGAGAATTATTTTTATAGGGAATGCCCCATAGGAAGGGATCACAGGTCATACTCCCTCTAAAACACCAAAGAGAACTCATTACTAGTAAATAATATAGCACTATAATATTAAATATTAATCACATCATCATGAGAAACTAGATAATCCATAAAAATGATGACATTGAAAAAACATAGATCAAGAAACAATAAATCTGAGACCAACTCATATTAGCTATAAAATTATAACAATATAGGTAATGAAACTCTTGATCCTTCCCCTTTCATAGGGCCTTCACACTATCCCTAATAGTGGACATGAGCTCTTCTATAAGTTGTAACACTTAAAAATATATGTGATGATATAAAATAGTTTTAGGAACCTTCATCAAATAGATATTTTTCTATAGAATATTAAATAATTATGGTACCTTTCACTGTACCCAAGACAACATCATATCCCACCGGAAAAAAATCCACTAAATGAAGGGGAATCACTCTTGAGAATCATGGATGGACCCTAGGTGACATTGAAGCATATGAATGTGCCATAGTGGAATTTATAGCTAATGATACCTCATTATAACAAGTAATATATTGGGCCTAGAAGAAACACTATTGATAACTTGTGTTTCCACAAGAACTATAATTATTACAGGGTGATGAACAAGACCATTGGGTGTTCCCTAGCATTCCCTGATAATACCAAGTCTTCAGTACATTGTTGGATTCTACTAATAGTGTAGAAAAATACATCTATTTTAAACCACCACCACTACCCTTGAAATTATCATGCTAGTTTCTCTTCATTGCCACTCTACCACGAAAAATGCCACTATAAGTATGAGAAGATATAGAGAATCCAATCATTCCTACCATATACTGTTTTTCATCACATACCTATAAATTTTAACAGAATAGGTGGTGACCATCAGTATATATACCTTTTATCAAATTTTTGGTAAAAAATGTTGGTATTTCTAATCCCTCAATGGATCATTTATCACCACTAAAGAAAAAAACAAACCACCTCTGAATAACTATTGGTGCAATATAACATTGAATGTTCTCTAAACTCCATAGAGAGGAAATAGAAGGAAATTTCTATTATCAGATATTCTAGGAAAAGATACTAAATTAAATGGGTTTAGACTACTTTACACTCAAATACCTCAGTCTGGTTTTATGATTCCATGGAATCCCACTAACACTTTCTTAGACACTCGAACTTGATACTTTACTACTCTTTATCCTGGTTACACAAAAAAATATTAGTTCTAAACCGAAAATACATTCTAGTTCATGGAATGAACTCGTTGAATATTTTCATCTATGATATTCTGATCTAAAATAGGATTACCTTGAAAATGATATCCAATTGAATCCTCCTAAAGAACCCATGTATTATTTCTCATAAGAATGTATCTGCATAACAAAGTGGAATGAGATGATCAAAAAATGAATCAATATCAGTTTAAACTATAATATAATAATAAAATAAGATCATGTTAAAAATTGAACACATGAGATACACATCCCTACATCTTATGGTGACTTAAGTATCATCATGGTAAGATATGGCCAGATACTCACTATAACCTACCCTTCATGTCCTAAAAATACTATATCTTTACTATCGAATTCCCATGACTAAGAATAACCATGTTATGATACTATATTATAATGACCCATCCTAGATAACACATCCAACTAGACTCTAAAATGGACTTTATAAAGACTCGAAGGGCATTCCAGGTCCACTAGGGTGGGCTAGTTGTACTTGGGAATTGAATAATAAATAGAGGGAATGATTTTTACCAATATTAAACATGATAAATTGAATTTATCAATGTGTAAAGACAACTAAAAAAGATTTATTCCAAAATAAAAAGAGTGACAAGGGAAAAAAGATAAAAACAATGGTATATAACCACCAAACAAACAAAATAAATGACACCCAAAACCATCAACTTATACTCTATGAGATACGTAGGAAATATCCAACCATATCACCACTATCCACCCAAAATCAATTGTTCAAAAACCTAGAAACCTCACTTAAGATCCTTTCCCTTTCCTATATCTTATAAAATAAGGTCTATACACCCAAAAAAAAGTGTGTAAGGTCCAATCTTAACAGGATCAGAAGGATACCACCCTGGTGTTATATATTCAGTCTCTATTCTAATGTTCACAATTCAAGAGGAAAAATTACGTGATATGTAGTTACACATTTCTATATCAAATTCATGTTAATTATTTCCCCTTTTTTTAATATTTAATAAAACTAGGTAATATAATTTCATTGAAAATTTTCAATAAAACATTTACATTTATCAAAAACTGTATCATGATACATAAAATCTAAATAGTGAAATTCAAAATAATAATGGTAAAAATACCAAATATTTAAAAAGATTTTAAACCTAATTCAATCATACCCCAATGATAAATTGATAGATAGCTCACAATCATGTCCCTAAATTCAATGCAACTATATACATGGTACAATCGAACTCCACCTAAATTCAACCAAAAATAATTTCAATCCAATTATTAGAGAAAATGAAACTACAATGTTGTAATGGATGAACACACCAGAATGTGAACTCCCTTAAAAATTCAAAAAACATAGCCCAATATTAAAACACCTAATTTGGTATCCAAGTCTCTTATATGTGAAATATATCAAATCAATTTGACATGTGCTGATAAATTTTACAGTAATTCTAAATAACCACTTTTTTTATAAAAAAACTTTAAAACCCCATTTCACAATGATTTTAAAAACACATTTCTATTTCCTAATGTTGTTGAAAACCTTATTTTCACCAAAAAACTTTTACACACACATATAAATAATTTAAAAAATAAAACCAATTCATATTGAAATCAATTTATAAAATGAATAGAAATATCTATTCATAGAAAAAAGGTTAGAGACAAAACCACCTACCAAATCATTAGTCATACAGAAACCACAATCAGATACATCTAAGAAGGAAATTGAATTCTAAGGAAAATAATTGGAATATCTAAACAATGATTAAAATAATATAAAATCATGTTTCTATATACACAATTTTGGTGGATAAGAGAGGAAGCCACATAACTTATTAGAACAAATGATCCTCACACAAGCTACCAATATTTTTTATCTAGGTTCCAATTAAAAATAAAAACAAGTAAAAAATGACCAAAAAATCTACAAAAAAAATAAAAAATGAGATCAATAGATTTATATTTTCAATAAAAAACTATTCAAAATTAACCTTCAAAATTAACCAATTCGAATCCTTAGATTTAGAAAATGTAATTGAGGTCTTAATAGAGGTGACTACTGAGTCATAACACATTAACCCCCACCCCCAAACACACAATAATGATCACCAAGAACCAAGAATGAGAGAAATAGATTCATCAAAAACAAGTTTCTGATTCGTACATTCAGTTTTTCCCAAAAAACACTACTTTTTAGTTTCATTAGCCATGAACGTGGTGACCTTTGTATCAAATTTCTAAGGTCTTTGAAATACTCATCACACCACACCCTAGTATCAGATCCCTCTTTCTGTTTTCATGGCCATGGCCTCCACCATGCCTATAGTGATTCTTGATGACCATAGTACAGAGTTCAGACACTAGTAACCATACCCTAGACCACACCCTTCCATGGGCATAGTGTCTTCTCCCACTGTGGAAATAGAGACAAAAGGATATAGGATAGCTATGGTGATACCCATTTTCAACAAAATCCGAATAACCTTCTTCCTAAGACACTAAGACACTCCAAAACATCCAGAATCCAGAATGAAAAATCTCAAATCTTGAAAAGGAATATACCTTAATCTAATATGATATAGGGTGTCCCCTATTTTAGTAAAGGTAATGAAAATATGAATAGGGTCAAATGATCTATCCCCCTACAATGAATTATAGATTATTCAAAATGTGTAAAAATAATGTGATAGAAATAAAATAATATTTACAGTGACATTTAGAAAAATAATGTCTCAAAATATTATAATTAAATGAAATCATCATTTTGAATGTATATCTATTATTCTTAGTTCCATGGAAGAAATTGATAGTTCTGATATATATTCATTTATGAGTTTTGCATTCCATAGAGTAAAAAAAATAATTAATCTATAGGGACATAAAAAATGATATTTCAAATGATGTGTCAATAGAAAAGTTCTATTCAAATGTTTATCTAGGTAAATTATTTAATAAATAAAAAAAATATCAATAAGATAGTAATGAAGAACATCAAAAACCAAATACATCAGAAAAAACAAAATTGATAAGCCATAAGTGAAAACATATTAGGGGCATTATATGACTCCATAATGTTCTCCCTAATCTGAATACCAATATAATCATTCACACTAATTACTAATTTTTCCAAAAAAAGTTTGATGATGGATGAAATATTTGAGGGTTTTGAAATTGGGCATCATATAGAAGTCTGGCATATTGGGTACTGTTTCATGTAGTATGAATTGGTTTTGTATGAGGTGTTGTAGTAATTTTTGTCTCTAGTGTAGTGAGTGATATCTCAGGGGGTAATACTTGAATCATCTAACTATATAAAAGGATAATAGGGATTTAAATTATATGTTTTAAATTATATTTAGATTAATTAATGGTTTTTATAGTGATTACTTACTCTATGGACTATGGAATCTTACATTTTTAAATGGGTCACATTAGGAAATCCACATGGTCAACAAAGGGGATTATTTAGTGTTAATTAGGCATATTACTATTTCCTTTAGTTTAGAAATATTAATCCAACCAGTGGTATGCTTCAGTATCATCCTAATTGTTAAGATACTTCTATTATAGTTTCCATAATGGAGTCCTTTGATATGTGAACCCATTTAGTACTGGTGGTGGAATATAATGAGTAGAATATGATAATATTTGGGAAAGATGAAAACTAATTCTTAGTATAAGTGTAAAAAAGGTACCCTAGTGTGGGATGATGAAGAATGATCAAGGGATTATTTAAATGAAAAATTCAGTTTTTATGTACTATGAAGTATTTTTCACTATTTATAAAAAATTGAATGTTTTCAAAAAAATACAAAAAATTTACCCTAAAGATAATCTTGATATTAAAAATTCTATAATTATGTCTATTTTACCAAATTCAAAACATATAAGTTTCATTAATTAATTTAAAATTAATTGTCATTGTGAAAACTAGAAAGTGAGTTTTTGTGAAGTAAAAACTATCAAAATATTGATATGTGTTTTTGTCCAATTTAAATGTAAAATTACATACAATGACCAACATTGGATTAAATGATAAAAATATAATCTAATTATACTTTAATCCATTAAAAGTAATAATTTTACACTATAAATTATTTTGATTAATAAATTTATTTTCAATTAAAATTTAGTATTTTTTTATTACTCATAAAAATATGAAAGTTCTCAAAAAAACACCTAAAATTTATCCAAACTAAATTTTTATGTCCCTCATATAAAGAAGAATTTTATTCTGGAAAATTTAATATATAAAAGTGTCAAATCTTTGATTTAAAAAGGGTTCACCATTAAAAGGAGGTAAAATTTCATTTTTAAAAAAATACTTCTTTTATCTCAAAAATTGAATTTTTTATTATATTATGTCTAGGAAAAACATAATATGAAAGTTAAAATTATATGGAGTATATAAAATTCAAAATGAAGTTAATACTATTCATATCCTCTTTTTGAACGGCTAGTTTGTTAAGTTGTGGTGCGCTCGAACTCTGTGGTGCGTGTAACGCTAGTTATTGAATTACTTTAAAGATGTAACGTACTATGAAATCCCGGGGTGTTACATTATCCTCTCTATCACTAAATTTCATCCTCTCAATTTGAAATTGTTCTTAGAAAATAAAAGGTTTATAATAGAAAATAGCTTTTTGGAAAACCCACATCAGAAATAGGGTTAATAAAATTTAGTCTTAATAAGAGGGAAATGGAAATGAAAAAGTCACCACCAAATTAGGATTTTTAATAAGAGAACGTTGGTGGAAATTAGAGTCACATAATTGGAGGAAGCCATAAATATTTATAGGGAGTGATTGAGGTCATCAATCAAAAACAATTGAGCAATAAATGGAAAATTAAGGGCCTAAAATCCAAAAATATATGATTATTTAAAATATCATCGGTTCAATAAAACATTAGGTATTGGGATAACACGTTTTTGTTTTTAATATCCTTTCCCTAAAGTTTAATAATTAATTTCTACATAGAATAAGAAAAAAATAATACTTGAAAAGTATAGTTCCATCCTTTAACTAATTTCTACCACAAAAACATCTTTCACTCCAAAAGATAATAGAACTCAAAAATATTCTATTTATCCAAATATTATAGGGTTCCAAAAAATGAATTTATAATTCATCTGTCAATCCATTTAAAGAACTGCATTATACAAACCATGACATAATGTAGGCTTGTGGTTGGTGATTCACCCTTGTCGCCCTTTGGTTGTAGATTCAAGTCTCACAACCTTGCCAGACACGAAGGGTTGTCGCCCAACCTCTAGGATGTCATTTTTATGACAAACCAAAAATATTCTTAAGAAATGATTTAACCTTAAATAATAGTTTCCAATGTACAACTTAATCTATTCCAACCTTTAGTCTTATCCAAAATACTTGTGTCCAAACTCATAGTCCAAAAATTTATGAGGAAGGTCAATATAACTTAATGAAGATCAACATGTAAATACCTTCATCATGTATTTTATTAAAACATGGTAACAAATTGAATTTCAATAAAACCTTATTTTAATATGTATGTACTTTTTTATTCCTTTGGTAAAACACAAAATGCTGGATATACTCCTTATATCCATAAATGTTTTAACTTCTAACAATTTTGGAATAAACAAACAATTAATTAGTTTTAATATAGTCAAGAATATCCAATATAATTTATCCAAATCAATCATCTCTTATTCCAAAATAACTACCCTAGTATCAGGACCATATTATGGTTTATCTTTCCCTCAGCCATTTAGTTTCCAAAAATATTAACTTTCTATTGAGTCACTTTTCATAGTACCCTAAAATCTCAAATCCTCAATGAAATAATACTATAGTACAATCCTTATTTATTCCCATAATTCATATAACCAGTACATTATTGATACAACACTCAAATGACATAATTATTTAATAACAACATAATAACACTAGTCATTTTTCTTCATCTTTGGTAGTATCATAACTTGATTATTATCCAATAGCATCATTTGGGGGATACTTTGATGATTTAGACATTGATTTTTATAGTATCCCAAATCTTTGCAGATAAAGAATTGTATATTTGAAACCTTTTTCCTACCATTTCAATCATGAATGAGGTTTCCTTTTTCATCACACTTAAAATATTATCTCATCCCCTTAAAAAATTTCCCAAGGTGATTCTTTCCAAAGTTATAACATATGGTGAAATCCTTCTTTCCCTTCTTCCCTTTATCCAACTTTCTCTCTACCATCTTCTTCTTCTCTGGATTCTTTTCAAAGCCATATGACTCAAGGAATTATTTACTTATATTCATAATACATGATATTATTTCTTCATATGATTAAAATATGTTGTTGACTAATTCCCTTCTAAATGTTCACTTAAGATGATGAAAGATATGATCCTCCTTACTCTTTGGATCATTCATATTACTCGACTTCTCATTCCTTCTATTTCCTGCCATTTCTAAATGATGAAATACACTAGGTTAGATCATATCATAATGTATAATCCGAAAACTAGAAAAATTATCAACATTAATTGAATATTTTCACACTTCCAGTCTCATATTCATAAAATTTGTTTCTTTTCTGACATATTTACTCATAAATCTTTCATAATAGTTTAAAAATAAAATGTGAATTATCCAAAGCATATCCCCTGGACTGTCAAACCAGGTGTGTGTTAAGGCTCATTGTCATGTACTAGAATACCCCGGGTAAATCCCAAAACTCATTGTCGGAGTTTTCACACTTAGGTACATATGTGCCAAAACCACATCCACTTGTAGTATTCAGACAGGGATTTGTTGCATGAAAAAACCACATAATATCTACATTACCAAAATTTTTTGATGTTCTTATATACTAAACCTCAATGTCTATTATAGGGTAATTTTTCCTAATTAGAGTTTATCTATATATATTTCTAAGTTTATTGCTAAACTTCCTTTGATACCAACTGTAACACCCTAACCCCAGAAGTCTAGAGCCGGTGCATTATTTTAATACATAAGCATGATTACAAGGAATCAAGTCTCAAAGGACCAATCAGTTTAGCATTTTTGGAAAATAGATTACATACTTGAATGTAACTTTATACATTCAAACATAAAACACAACATAAATAATCCTTTGAGAATTCCATTATTCCCCTAGCTTAAACCTTTATATCATTCATAATACACTTCTTGGAATCCTGGGAAAACAAAACATAATAAATGGGTGAGATCAGATGCTTAGTAAGGGTAAATAATTTCGTGAAATCTATAAACTTTTAAGGAAAGATGTGTAATAAATAAAATATCCTTTTAATCATAAAATTGAACATAAAATGGAAAAAATAAATCGAACATTAACTTATAAACATGCACATGGATATTCTACTAGTATAATAATCACATGAAATAACTAATATCATAACGAGGGAATGCGTAATGTCAGACATCATAACCACATAGTTAAGGCCTCATTCCAAGACTGCCAATAAATTTTTTGTCAAGTACTTGTTCTAAGACACTAATTTTTCTCATGAGGCCTACCGATGCATCGAGGGGCTATAGAGGGCCCCTCTTGTCACTTAATAATTCCAATTCATTTATCATATGAAAATATTGAAACATAACAAAAACATTTGTATGAAAACTAGCATACGAAATGTTAATAGTTTAACCATAAACCATTAATGGTATATTAGTACATCAAAAGTCAAATATATCATAAATCATTCAATACAATATAGAATATTCTATTATAATAAATCAACCTCAATCAAAAATAATATCAAGTAAATGATGTTGACATAGTTAAAAATGATCAGTAATACTCTTTGAGAGAAATATACCTTTTTTGTGAAATCATTTAAAAGTCACACATTTACAAAGGAATCCATTTAAAATAGATTTGTGAATAAAAGTTTTCCATACTACTTTTAAACTTTTTAATGGAATTAATATTTTAAACAATCATCCCCATATAAATAAATCCGTAAAATCATTTTGAAAACATGGGCATTAATTAAAATGATTTAGAAAAATAAATCATTAGAACATTTAAAATGAAGATCTTTTTAAAGAGTCCCTTAAAAAAACCTTTAATATTCCTTTTGAAAAAAAATTATAAAACAAGGACCTGTTTGATAAATATGACCTAGTAAATACTTACACATAAACAATCTCAGATAATAAAGAGATTGAGGAATTAACCCTTACCTTGTACTTTCCTTCAGTCAAGAGTATGTTTATCCTCTTATATAAGGACCATAGTATGTTATTAAATTATACAAGAACCATATTAATATTTATGATATCATACTTGATTCATTTATTTTTTTATATTACCCATTTAATAATAATTTCTATGTTAAAATAACATTTCAGGTAATAATCACTTTCTTTATCATAAGTGTTTTAACTTTTTATTCTTGATCATATCACTTATATCATGATTTAATTAATTTTCGAATATAAAAAATTATTTATGTTTCATATATATTCAGAATATAAATATTTGTAATAGATAGATATATGAAATGGAAAACATCGTTTATGGAGACGGTAGGTCATATGTACGCATAAATGCCATTTCTATTTTCATATCATATTGAACAGAAGTATGTTAATGATTTATATATATATATATATATATATCCAGTAGCATTATTATTTAATATATTACATATTTATTAATAATATATATTTTTATAATCATCTTTTAATGGTGAACATGGAAATGAATCTCATCGCATCGTGGAGACGGTAAGTCGTACGTACACACGAGGGACAATATCATTTTATTGATGGTGAAATCATATATAATTGGATGGTATATTATATATAAAAAATCATTAACATGTTATATTTATTATTTACAGAAATTATACTCATTATTATACCCATAAAAATAATGAAGTGTTGAATAGAAAACTACACAACGACGTGGAGACGGTAAGCCTTACGTACGCCTGTATGGTGACTATTCATTCGTAGGATGGATAAAATAATGAATACATTTGTACCATATTTGTAATAACATCTCAGTATGTATAAGGTAATGAGGTTATTATTTTGGTACGGAAACAATAAAGAAAGAGGATGTGGAAGAAGAAAAGAACATAGAAAGAGGTGATGAAATAATTACCGCTTCTTCAGGTGTTTCCTTTTGATTTGAACAAAAGGGATCCATATGTTGGATTTCTGATCAAAGTAATGCCTCTAGTTTTAAGGGAGGGTTTTTTGGAGGATATTTCAGAAGGTTTTGGCTAAGACAAATGGCTTTGGATCTATGAATTTAGGAGAAGGTGAAGTACCCTTTTATAAGGGAGGTGAGGGGCACTTTAGGAAAAGCTTGAAATATTAATTTATTATAAAATCATTTTCAATTTATAATGCCTAAAAATGGATTTATTTAGAGTATAATTTAGTTATGGGTATAAATACTATCGAAAAATAGTTTTATTCAAGTTTAGGTCACCATATTAACCTTATCTTTTATATTTAACTCTTAGTTAAATAGTTTAACGTTTACCATGTCTTCTTGTATTTCTGCACTATATGGTTAGTAAACACACTATAAAATAAAAAGAGAACCTAAAGTGATTAATTAATGACATATATAACCTTATATAAGTCCTTTTTCTGAATCTTAGATTTTTAGGAATATTATATCATTTAATAATATAGTATTTTTTTTAAAAACTGATTTATGTCAATTTTAACACTATTTAGTATTTGGTTTTTGTGAAAGTCATAAAAACTTGATTACTTCTAAAAAATTCATTTAATTAACCCTAACATGTCATATTAACTTATAAAATTCTTGGATGTCATCAGAAGTTTCAATTTAAATTTATTTTAAAATTTTTAATATCAATTATTTTAATATTTCATTAAGATGATAATTACTGCATCATCATTTTGAAATAAATAAATTTAATTATTTGATGTATAAAAATTATAAATAAAATTAATCTATGTAGGAAATATTTTTATCTTTATAATTAGTATTTATATTCTATTTTAAATTATGAGTAACCCTATATTAAAAATGGTTTAGTTATTAAACATTAAATTTAACACTTTTAACTCTTCGTTAAATAAAATATAATAAATGTCATAATCTAACCCAAATGATTCAAAAGGATATTAATTTTTCCTGAGGTTTATTTTGGAATAAATACACTTATACAATAATATTTGGACATGTGTTGGGGTAATTTTAATATTATTTTTACCTTTAATTAACTTATATACTTTTAACTATGGTAAAAAAATTGAAAAGTTACTATTCACCAAAAAATATTTTCATCATATTGAACCACATTTTACTTGATTATTTCAATAATGTGTCTCAAATTTTTGAATTTCAATTCACAGAATCCATGAATTACATTTTATGCTAATTTTTAAATGCGCCCAGAAGGTGGGTAAAAGGACGTTAAAAAGTTTCAATAAAATTTTATATATCTAATCTTATTATAAAATGACTCTAATGACTTAAATTTTTCTAATATATGTATTATGTATCTATTTTTAATTTATGATAAATTTAAAAATAGTTTTTTAAATAAAAAAGTCATTTGTTATGTACTATGCAGTATTTTTCACTATTCATCCAAAATTGAATGTTTTCAAAAAAAAAAACCCAAACATTCACCCTAAAGATAATTTTGATATTTTAAATTCAAAAATGTTGTCTATTTTTTCAAATTCAAAACAAATAAGTTTCATTAATTAATTTATAATTAATCCCTGTTGTAAAAACCAGAAAGCGGGTTTTTGAGAAGTAAAAACTATCAAAATATTGATATGTGTTTTTTACAATTCAAATGTAAAATTACTTCCAATGGCCAACATTGGATTAAATTATAACAATATAATATAACTATACTTAAAAACCATTAAAATTTATAATTTAACACTATAAATTATTTTGATTAAAAAAGTTGTTTTCAATTTCAATTTAGTATTTTCTTATATTCAGCAAAATATGAAAATTATCAGAAAAACATCAAAAATTATCCAAACTAAACTTTTATGTCCCTCTTATAAATAATAATTTTATTTTGTAAAATTGAATATATAAATGTGTCAAATATTGGATTTAAAAATGGTTCAACAATAAAAGGCAGTATAATTTCATTTTTTGAAAAATACTTCTTTTATCCGAAAAATTGAATTTGTTCTTATATTATGTCTATGAAAAATAGAATATGGATGTTAAAATTATATGGATTATATAAAATTCAAAATTTAGTTAATACTATTCATAACCTCTTTTTGAATGGATAGTTTGGTAATTCGTGGTGCGCTCAAACTCGGTGTTGCATGTAACACAAGCTATTGAATTATTTTAAAGTGGTAATGTACTATAAAATCATGGGGTGTTACATGCGTGTTGAGCAGTTTAATCCAAAAATTGGGTTTAAACCCTCTTGAACCCCTAAAATCTCTCTTATTCATCCTAGACTCGGTCTTGGAAATTTCTGGGTAATCTTAGAGCCTTACGGAGGGATTCCAAAGCAATTATAACACCATTCTTTGACATTGGAAGCTGAGAATGAAGATCTTCTCTCTTCCTGGTAAGTGGATCTCATCCCAATGTTTCTTCTGACCTTTCTCTTATCATTCCTTGATCTTTTTGTGGATGATCATCCCAATTTTCATAGATAAAAACCTTTGAGTTGAGTTCAAGATCTAGGATTTTGGATCTAGATCTAGTTTTTCAATATCTTGATTACTTTGATCTTAAATTTTTTTTAGGGATTTATATTTAAAAATGATCGATGATGTTGTGTTGATTGGGTTTTGGGGATTTTTATTGTGCTAACATCCATCAATAAACTAAGGTAGGTGGTCTAAATTGAACTACTATTGTTTTGAATTTGATATGTGAATGTGAGTTTATGAATTTTCTAGATTCTCTTGATAATTGATTTCCTAAATTAGAGTAATTAGGAATGTGGAATTAACTTATGATTTCCTTTGTGATTAATTGATAATTTAATCAAAGAACAAACAAAGGGGGATTCCCAAATAGATATTTTGGAGAGTTATTATGGGTTTAGATTTTGTAATCCAGATATTGAATTGATTTCATTAAGATAATTAATTAGGGGAAATTAATTAAGAAATGATGTTTGGATATGCAAGATAATTAATTTTGAGAATTAATTATGTGACATGATGATGACCAAAGATAATTAATTTTGAGAATTAATTATGTGTCATGATTTTGATCAAAGATAATTAATTTTGAGAATTAATTGTGACAAGTTTATTTCTGATATGAATAATTAATTGTGAAGAACTAATTATAGAAAGAGAATTGTGTTGGTTGATTAATTAATTGATGAATTAATTAATCGGTTATCTGCATAGATAATTTTCAAATTAACTAATGGACATTTAAATGTTTCACTAATTGTTGAATTGGTGATTGAAATATGTGGTTAATTCTTATGAATTAAGAATTAATAAATGGATGAGATTTTTGTGTGTAATATTAATAGAATTCTAGATGGATTAGAAGTTGATACATGGACATGGTTTTCCTCCCTAATAGTTATCCAAGCTTGAGATTATGAGGGGTCAGGCATGAAGACCAACACCAAATGATATATAGAGTGATAGGAATGGTGACCTAAACTTAAAGATATTTGGGGTTCTAGGAATGACAAACTAAACTTAATGAGATTTGGGGTTCTAGGGATGATGACCTACCCCAAATGATTAATAATAATGAATGATGATTCAAATGGAAAACATGGATTGAAACTAGGCCTAATGTGATGATTAAATATTAAATTACAATGTGATAACTGTTTAATTATGAATTGTATTTTCTTGCTTTATATAACGACATTCTATATCTTTTCACTAGACTCGCTTTAGACATCATTGGTGGTGGCCTAATAAATTTTACTCACACCCTATTTGGACCACCTGATCGGCACCCGAGTAGACTTTGTTATTGCAGGACTTGATAAGGGTAAGGCCTTGGGATAGGTTTATGTTAGGGATTTGATCATGGGAGAGGGAACCAGACGTGATTTTGGACCCTCTTGAGAGTTGTTGTGTATTTACATTTAGTTGCAATGTAGATACTTGACACTCTCATTGTCATACAATTTTTTAACTTCTAGTTGAGGAATGTATTTTATGGTTTTGACTATAACATTCCATTTTTTTTACTGGTAATTTATATTCTTCCACACTTGGTTATTGTTTTTTCCTTCCATTGGTGTTCTATTCTGATAAAAGAGGGTATCATCTCCCCAAGAATCACATACCAGAACCTCACTTCTAGTCATCACCCTCTGGCATATGGGGTGGCGTGCTTGAGGGCATGTGGCCAATTGTCATAGTGTACCTTTTAGTGGCACCCAGGTCAGGGCATCACAAAGTGGTATCAAAGGGAGATTTTAATCCTCTAGCCTATGGGTTATGGGACCACCATGATTTGTTTAGGTCTTTATGCCTAGAAACCAAGTGCGCCTTCTAAGAGGAGGAAGCGCCATCATGAGAATCTTAGTCAGGATAGTGGAAAGAAAGGTGGATAGTCTGGAGGAACAGTTGCACCAGATATTACTCAAGTTCTTTTCCACTAGTGCGGTAGGAAATGACACTATCATATACATTGTCCTCGACCACCAGTGTAGTATTGGTTTTGTGGAAATATGGGGCACATACAGAAGTTCTTCAGGAAGCTGTGGTAGGCTGGTGTTGATGGAAGAGCTTCTTAGATTCAGAGTGTGGGAAGGGGGTCTTCTACACCATATAGTTATAGCAACTAGAATTATAATGGAAGAGGTGGTAGAGGTGGCGGACGTGGTGCTTTAGGGTATGAGAACCCATATTAGTAGAGTGGTGCTACTCAAGGGATTTAGATGATGTTGTAGGGAAAAGAGGCAGGACAATTACATGTAGTGAAACCTACACTTGTGGAGAGTAAGGTAGGTCCATCAATAGTGAGAGATATTATTCTAGTTGCTTTTACTTTAGCTACTTCCTTGTTTGATACTAGTTCCTGTCATTCCCTTATATCTGCAAATCTTGTTAATGGGTTGAGTTTGGATGTGGAGTGCATAAGTGGGTTTATTAATATTGATACATTGTTGGGAACAAGATCTAGGGATATTTGTTTATTCAAGGGATGTTTTCTATAGATATAAGAGTATCGTTTTCTCTGGGATATTTTTTTATTCAAGGGATGTTTTCTATAGATCTAAGAGTATCGTTTTCTTTGGACCTTATTATGGGTATAGACAGACTAGTCGCATTCTGAGCCAATATAGATTTTTACCATTGGAGATTAACCTTTTTATTTCCTAAGGGTGACCATTATGTCCTACCTGGAGAACGGTATATCCATATGGGATGAGATGGGTTAATTACCCAGCAACTAGGAGAGCTCAAAGCCCATGTTAGTTTTCTTTTGTTGGATGATGGGAGTGGTAGGCAAGATGTCCTTCCAAAAGTAGTAGAACTATTTTAGGTTCTCTTTCCTAGATATTTTTAGGGGTTCCACCTGAGATAGAAGTGGAATTCACAATAGATCTCATGCTAGGGGATGAACCGGTATCTATTCCACGTTACAGAATGAAACCAACCGAGCTTCAGGATTTCAAAACACAATTGGAGGAATTGGAGGATAAAGGGTTTATCTGTCTAATTACGTCCCCTTGGGGATCACATATTTTGTTTTTAAAGAAGTCCTACATGATTTTATGCTTGTGATTCTATTACCAGAAGTGAAATAAAATGACATTAAAGAATAGATATCCTCTTCTCCATATCGATGATCTATTTGACCAGCTAAATGGAGCTTATGTGTTCTCAAAGATTGATCTGAGATTAGGGTATCATCTAGTGAGACTTAGGACCCCTAATATACCAATAACTAAATTTATGATAAGGTATGGCCTTTATGAGTTTGTTGTAATTCCTTTTGGGTTGAAAAACGCTCCAGTAGTGTTTATTTCCCTAATGAACATGATATTTCATTCGTACATAGATTAGTTCATGGTGGTGTTTGTGGATGAAATCACGGTGTAATATAAGACTCATGAAAATCATGCCCAATATCTTGTCATCATCCTGGTTACACTAAGAGAGAATCAGATATAAACCAAGCTATCTAAATGTCAATTTTGGATTGATAGGTTACACTGCTTGGGGAACATCATCTTGGAATAAGGTGTGGCAGTGGACCGAGAAAAAGTGCATATAATCTTTTCCTGGAAGTAGCCCAAGAATGTTTTTGATATCCCTAGCATTTTGGGATTAGGTAGTTATTACAAGAGGTTCATCCAAGAAATTTCCCATTTGGCTGCACTGCTTATAAGTTCGAAAAAGAAAGGGCTATATTTTGATTGGACAGAAGCATTCGAGAATTCTTTCTATAATTTGAAGGATTTCTTGACATTGACGCCAATTTTGTTCTTACCTAAGTCGGCCGAGGATTAAACGGTGTATTGTGACACTTTTGGGATCAGACTTGGAGTTGTGTTGATGTAAGAGGATAGTGTCATTTCTTACAGGTCTCAAAAGATGAGGTCACATGAACGGAATTACTATGCAAATGACCTCGATTTGGCTACGGTGGATTATTATCTCAAGTGATAGTGACACTATGTTTTAGGAGAAAAGATTATAGTATTTACGGATTAGAAAATCTTGAATTATATCTTTTCACCATGCGACCTAAATCTTCAGCAGCGAAGCTGGGTAGAGTATATGTAGTCCATTGATTTTGAACTGGCATATACACCTGAAAAAGGGAATAGTGTGGCTGATGCCTTGGAAATGAAAAACTCAAACTCAGTTGGTATATGAGATGAGTGTAGAGTGGAAGATAATGAATTTTATGGATGAAATGCATATGGTTGTTCTGGAGATACATGGCAGGATGACTCTGGTTTCTGTAGTAGTGGATTCAACACTCTTGAGATAGATCAGGGATAAGAAGTTTAAGGATCCGGAGTGTTTAGCCTTCAGGGAAAGAATTGAAAGTAGGGATACACCTTCAGACTTGATAATAGATGAATATGATATCATTTATGTGAAATATCTTGTTTTTGTGCCTACAAATATGCAAGAGGAGATCATGCAAGAATTTCATGCCTCAAAGTGGGAGGTATATCCTGGGGTGAAAAAAATGTACCATGACCTATGACAACAGTTTTGGTGTCTAATCATAAAAAAGGAGATATAAGGGTTTGAAATGAGATGTTTCTCCTAACAGTAGGTGACGACAGAGCATCAACAACCTGGAGGCCTATTGCAGTCGTTACCTATTCGAGAATCGAAGTTGGATGACATGACTATAGATTTCATGGTAGGTCTTCCAAAGATGGTTATGAAGAATGATTCTATTTAGGTTGATATAGATCAAATAATAAGGGCTTCAAACTTATTTCCTATCATGTAAACCTATACAGTAGAATAGTTGTGAGAACTATATGTATGATAGATAGTTCATTTTCAAGGGGTGTCATAGACTATAGTTTCAAATCGCGATTCGCGCTTTACATCAAGATTCTGGCTGGGTTTACAGAAGGCACTTAGTACACATGTTTTGTTAAGTATGGCCTTCCACCCACATACATATGGGTAGTTAGAGTGTACCATATTGGTGTTAGAGGATATTCTATGATCTTGTAAAATTGACTTTGGTGGTTCTTAGGAAAAGCACTTTTCTTTAGTGGAGTTAGCCTATAACAATAGTTATCAAGAAGCTATTTATATGGAACCATATGAAGAAATTTATGGTAGACCTTGTATATCACTTATTTGTTGGTTAGATCTGGGTGGTTTATATTTGTTGGGACCAAGTCTCGTTTAAGAGAATTCGAAGCAGGTGCAGATGATTCGGAAATGTATGTCAACAACTCAGAGTAGAAAAAATACACATGTTGATAGACGGAGAAGACCCCTAGATTTTATATATGGTGATAGTGTATTCCAATGGGTGTTTCCTAGATTGGATCACCAAAGGCTATAGAGGTAGGGCAATTTGGCACCCAGGTTTGTAGGACTATTTGATGTGCTAGAGAGAATCGGGTCAGTGGCATACTGATTAGAACTTCCATAGAAATTTAGTGCTATGAATGATATTTTTCATGTGTCACAAATATGACAGTATCACCCTAACCCTTCTCATGTGATTTATGTGGAAGATGTTGACCTCAAGATAGTTGCGTCCTTTGACGAGCATCAGATACATGTGTTGGGTCGCAGTGAGAAAGTGTTATTGGGAAAGATCATGCCATTAGTTTATCTGTTATGGAAACATGGATGTTTTCAATAGAAAACTTGGGAACATGCAGCATAAATGAGGGATCAATGTCCCAACATTTTTGGCTCTGAATCTTAGAGACGTTCAAAAGTGTAACTCGAGGATGAGCTATTATAAGGTGGGGAGATTGTAAGATTTTGGCCCTTTCTGGAGTCATCTTGAGTGAGTTTTCATGTACTTTTTTAATATTTTAAGTACTTTTGATTTGTAGTTATGACTTGGGGTCTATTTGGGAGACATTTTTAAGAAACTTGAGAAGATAGGGGTTGTTCATGGTTTTTGTATGATTTTTCTAAAACTTGGGTAAGCTAACCATGTGAATAGTGGAGGCTAGCATGGTTGGATCATGGTTTTCCTAACCATGCACCATCGAGCTTTATGGGTTGTGGAAGATTGCACGGTTAGCACACCGTTTTTCCTAACCGTGCAGACACCTAGGTGAAACTGTGCGCAAAGAGAAGTTTAATCTAAAAATTGGTTTTAAAACAACATAAACCCCTGAAACCTCTCTAATTTGACCTAGACTCGGGCTTGAAAATTTCTAGGTGATCTTATATCCTTCCTAAGGTATTCTAAAGCAATTTGAGTAGCGTTCTTCAAGATCGGAAGCTCAGATTGAAGATCCACTCTCTTCCTCGTAAGTGGATTTCATCCTGATGTTTCTCCCAACCTTTCTCTTATGTTTCCTAGATATTTTCATGGAATATATCCCATGTATTCTTGGATCTAAACCTTTTATTACAGATCTAGATCTAGGATTGTGGATCCAAAACTAGTTTTCCATGATCTTGAGGCCTTTGATATTAAATTTGGTTTAGTAATTTAGATATAAATATTGATTGAAAACGTTGTAACACTCAGGTTTTGGGGATTTCCATTAGGCTAACATCCAGAATTAAAATATGGTAGGTGGTCTAAATCGAACTCCCATTGTCATAAATTTGATATGTGAATGTCAGCTTATGAATTTTCTATATTCTCTTGATGATTGATTTCCTAAATTAGAGTAATTAGGAATGAATAATTGACTTTTGATTACCTTGGTGATTAATTGATAATTTGATCATGGAACAAATGAAGGGTGTTTCCCAAATCGATATTTTCAATATTATTTATGGGTTGAGATTTTGTAATTGAGATATTGAATTGATTATTTTAAAATAATTAATTGGGGGGAATTAATTATGAAATGATGTTTGGATATGTAAGATAATTAATTGTGAGAATTAATTATGTTCCAAGATGATAACCAAAGTAAATTAATTGTGAATATTAATGATGTTCCATGATGTTGATCAAAGGTAATTAATTGTGAGAATTAATTATCACAAGTTGATATTTGATACAAATAATTAATTGTGAAGAAATAATTATAGAAAGAGAATTGTGTTGGTTGATTAATTAATTGATGAATTAATTAATGGGTTATGTTCTTAGTTAATTGTTGAATTAAATAATGGACTTTGAAATGTTTAACTAATAATTGGTTTAGAAATGGAAATATGTGGCCAATTATTTTGAATTAAGGAATGATTAAATGGGTGAGATTTTTGTGGTGCTAGACATGGCATTCTAGAATGATTAGAAGTTGGGACTTAGATATGGTGTTCCTCACCAATAGTTGTTAAATCTTGTGATTATGGGGTGAAAGTCATAATGACCTATGCCAAATGAGATATAGAGTGATAGCCATGTAGACCTACAATTAATGAGATTTGGGGTGCTGGGCATGACAACCTACACTTAATTAGATTTGGGGTGCTAGGCATGACGATCTACATTAAATGATTAATAACAATGAAAGATGATTCAAATGGAAAACATGGATTGAAACTGGGAATAATGTGATGATTAAATATTAAATGAAAATGTGATAACTGTTTAATTATGAATTGTATTTTATTTCTTCACAGAACTGCATGCACTATCTTTTGACAGGATTCATTTTAGACACTATTAGTGGTGGCCTACTAAGTCGTACTCACTCCCTATTCGGGCCACCTAATCGACGCTTGAGAATACTTAGTTGTTATAGGAAAAGATAAGGGTAAGTCCCTGGGATAGGTTGTTATTTGGGATTGAAGCATGGGAGAGGGAACTGGATGTGGTTTGGGACCCACTTTAGAGTCGTTGTGTCTTTAATTTTTGTTGCAATGTAGACACTTGACAGTAGAATTTACATAGCATATTTTACATTCCTGTTGTGTATTTTATTTTATGGTTTTGGCTATCACATTCCATGGTTTTTTTCTGGTTTTTTATATGCTTACACACTTAGTTATTTTTGTTTGCTTCCATTGGTGTTATTTTCTAATAAATGAGGGTATAGTCTCCCTAAAACGGACTTACTAGACGCTCACTGTTAGTCATAACCCTCTAGCGCATGGGGAGGTGCACTTGAGGGAATGTGGCCAACTGGCTCGGGGAACCATTCAATGGAACCTTGGTCGGCGCGTCACATTCATCTAATGAAATGTTTTTTTGGAGACTTTATGAGAACTTATATGACTATTTCTTCTATGTATTCCTTACCTCTTTCTCATCTTCATCCACCTGTTTGTTTGTAATATTTCCTCTGACACATCCTTTCTCTACACACACTCTGTGTAGAACAAGGATCACCAAACTCTGATTGGTCCAACTTCTTAGAGTCTTCCATATAATGAAACATAAATTATTGACATGGATTTTCAAAACTAGATCATGTTATATCACAGATAATTCTTCTATTCCATCCAATTCACTTCCTTACAATTGTTTAAGACTTGATTCTTTGTCTTAAGGACACAAACTAATAATTTTATTCAGTATCACACATCATGAATTTGTAACATCAAACCACATACATCTTGTAACATATCATTATCCCACTTGAACTTCATGAAAACTATCTATAAAAATGCTTTATCATGACCACAATCTACTAAACATGAGTCATTGGATATTGATTACATTATTATAACTTCTAAATAAATATTTCATAGAAGATTTATATGTCTAATAACATTGGATCAATATTTTATTTATCCCAAATTATTTTTGTAAAACACTATTCAAATATAGTGTTCCTCCCTTTTGTAACCATGACATGATATTTTCATAACATGTATAAAGATAATATGAAACCTTATGTGAGGGTAATATCCAATTTGAAATGACCATACAAGTATTTATGGTAAAATATTTATCTATTTGTATGAAATGATGATATCTATACCAATCTAACTTGCACAAGAGCCTCATCCCAGTTAGTGAGGACTCAGAAAGTGAATCCAATAGACCCGATATCAAATCTGGGTAAAGAAATATTTCTAGTTATTGTAGCAGTATTATAGCAGTTCTTTAGTTGCACTATAGCATGCACTATAGTAGGTACTATTCGGTACTATATAAACCTGAACTATTCATTTGTTTGGGCTTTTGGGTGACCTGTTTGGTCCTCAAGTCCTTTGAGGCCTTTAGGCGACCCAAGTCCTTTGGGCTAGTAAGTCTTACAGGACACCTCAAGGCCTTCAGACCACCATAAGCCATTCGGCCCACATAAAATTTAGCTTAAATTGACTAGGAACACTCTATAAGTAATAGGATCTATATGAGGATTCAGAGCATACAAATTCACCAGAGCAGAGCTAATAGATTTGAAATAATGATAGAGTATAGAAATTTCATCAGGACCAGCCTGTGCATGCACAGGAAGCCTAACCGAATATACATGTGCAGGTGGAGAGTAGACTTCATGATATAGACATTGGGGAGGGGCAGTTTAAAGTAGTTATAGTCTATCTGAATTCCTCTATGGCCTTCATGTAATTTGTTGACTCAAATCCTATGAGACATGTAATAGTTCTCCTTCAACCCTTAAAAGTTTTATTATAAAAAATGAATAAAAATAAGGACTTCGGTCCATTCAGGATTAAACACTTTGACTTATTCTATATAATCATCTAGTGATCTTTTTTTGGTAGACTTGATCAAATTGATTTGATCAATTGTTTCTGGTATCCATGTTCTCAAAATTTGGAAATTTAAGGACCCAGCTATAAATATTACATAATAATGTCTATTTTTATTACAATTCACTTTCATTCATTCCCAATGATATTTTATGCTAATATTTTTAAATAATTATCTCATAAATATTACATAAGAATATCATATATTACTAAGTGGAAAAATTTACTCAGTATCCATTTTTCCTATATTATAAAACATCTAAATTAAAACATGATTTATTTTTATGAAAATCTATCAGGAATTTAAACATTACATTTTCAGTTCTCTTAACTATGTGTAAACCTTGTGAAATATTTTTTAAAAACATGGGACAAGTCAAAAAACATTTTAAGGGATATAAAAAAAATAAATGTTTTATTATATTGAAAAACATGAAAACCCATGAAATTTTTACCATTATCTCAAAGTTATTTTACTATATTAAAATTTCCACATTAAAAACATAAATACATTTTACAAAATTAAAACATTTAAAATTATTATAATGAAAATGAAAACCATTCATTCAAAATAGAGAAACAATAGTTCTAACTCATGTTAGAAGTCACTAGAGCATAGTTACATCCATATGAGAACCCCCTTGTATCTTTCACCTTCTTAACTATTACAATATGGAAAATTACCCCAAACATTAGAGTGTTCTCTTGGAACACCCATCGTATAATATGTATCTATCTCACCGATCATGTAATATATATCAATATTAGTGATTTTTAATATATAATAATAAACTACCATATTATAAATAAGATATTTCATTGTTGAACTTTTTCAAAATAAAACCATTTAAAAACTCTTTTAAACCTTTGTGGAATAAAACTTTTGGATATAAAAATAATATTTTCGTTTAAAACACCATTTTAAATTAAAAAAAATACTTTGAAAAGGGAAAATAGGGATTATAATTGAATATAACAAAAAATATTATAATGGAATAAAAAAAATAATGGTTATGGTGGTGGGAAAATTCATTATCTTCTTATATATTAAAATAGAAAATTCTTTTTTTATTTTATAATGAAATTCAAACCATTTTGTAAAAGATTCCTTTTAAACCCCATTAAAATAAAATCAAAAGGGAAATAAAATTACCTTTAAAAATATTTTTATCCATATTAATATATTGATAGGATGTTTTAAAAATATGGACCAGGAAGAAAAATTGATTGAAGGGGAACTTTAAAAGATAATTTTTAAAAGAAAGTCTCTTATCTCAAGATAGACTCATCACATGTTATAACGATCTTCTTGAGTAATATAAATATGTGAATAATTTAATATCATAATATAATTTTTCATGATTATTTTTCCTTTTTCATGTTATAAACAATTACGTGATCAATTAGGTTCATGTTGGACGTTTTGATGATATTCAGATCATATGTCCAAAATGCCTTCAGTAGGTTGACCACAATACAAAAGGTCATTATTAAATTATCTAAAGAATAATTATAATGGAATAATTATAATTTTTATTTATCAATTATAATTCTATTAAAAACTTTGAAATATTTTTATGAAAAATTAACTATATTACAGTCATGTAGATTTTTTGTTGTGTGTATGCTTGTTTAACATTTATATTTTTGAAAGATTGTTGTAGAAAATAAGTAAATTATTTTTTTATTATTTCATGATTATTTTAATTTCATGAATGAAATATTAATTCTTAATAATATAATTATATATGTTATCCATGGGATGTGGTGATGATAAAACAAGTACATCGCTTCATGGATGTGATAGTCCATACATACGGATGAACGAAATTATCATTTTTTAGTGAATGAAAAGGTAAGAAGTTAAATGAAATATTATCATTTAATAATGAAAAATATTTCATTAATATCATGTATATTTTTTAAAACCATCATTATAACCAACTTTGATAGGTTGTGATGGAAAAATGACTACATCAGTCTGCAGGGCTGTAGTCTGTCATACACACAATCGAAGGATTCCTTTCCCATTTGAAAAAAGTTGGATTTGGATATAGGTTATGAAATTAACATAATAACATATTATTAAATGATATATACTTATTTAATTATATCATACTATTAAATGATTATTTTAAAGTGGTAGAAGAAGAAATAATATAGAAATTCGTATTTAGGAACTATACCTCTTCTTCAGAAAACCTCCTAAGGTTTAAACCAAAATAATTCCTCGGATGGTTTTATAATCACAAAAGTGATTCAAGGAAATTAGGGGGGATATAAAGAAGAGATTTTTTTGGGTATTAGTCCATAAAAAAGTTTATTTAATTGTAATTAAATGAGGGTAGGAGGTTTCATTTTATAAGATTGAGAAGGGGCACACTGTGAATTTCTGAAAGTATTAAATTAATATAAATTAATGTTCCTATTGAAATGAATAAAAATGGATTAAATTAAAATAAAATATAAATATTATTCAAGATAATCTCACAAAAAATATTTTTTGGCATATTTAGATTATCTTTTTATCCTTATATCATTTTTTAACCCACTTTAACCTTTTTTTGATAATTACCAAGATAACGATGTTTTTACTCTATAGGGGTAAATATAGTTAATATAAATATATTGTCCAATAAATAAACCATGGTTTATATTTTAAAACATACACTAATAATTTTTCCTAATCTATGATTTTTAGTAATTTTAAATCATTTAATAAAATGTTATTTATTGTGAAAAATCATTAACGTCAATTTTGGAATAATTCATTAAATTTGAAATTAATAACAGCAACACAAATACAGAATTAAAATATTATTCATAAAATAGATAATATATGTTATAATTATATAAATAAATCATTTTACATTATTAATAAGTCAAATAATTTTACTTTTAGAGTTTTAAAAAACATTTTCTTAATTGTTTTACTCCTTGCAAAAGCACTGTGTCAGAGTTTCATAAGCATTTAAGGAAGCTATTTCATTAGAAAAAATTATAAAAAAAACACCAGGATGAAGCTAAATATTTAAAAAAGTATTTACATATGAACATAACCTACGTTTATACCAATGTAAAAAATTTAGAGATAATAAAACAAATAGAGTGAACTTTTCTAAATATTCATTATAAAAAATAATATAATGGTGAAAAATATTTCCTAATGGAAAAATACCATATATAATGATTTTGGATGATTATTTATGATCTAAAATAATTCAATAAAATTAAAAAAGTTTGTTAAAGTCGTTTTTTAGTCTGATATTTTTTTTCTTTGATCATAATTAAACAAGTTAATCATTATGAATAATATAATAATTAATAAGGTTTCTATTCATATTATCCACAAATATAAGGGAACTATTTACCAAATAGGTACCCAATAATTCCAAATATGGATTCCATTTTTAAAAAAATAATTTATATATGTTTTATAATTTAATTTAAAAATTAACTAACAAAACATGATGAAAACAGTTTAAAAAATGACTTTTTCAGTATAAAATATTTTTATACTAAATTACCGTATAAAATTTATTTCAAAAACATAGTTAGATTATTTAAAATAATAATTATCTAATTAAATTCTAAAAGTGATCCAAAATATTATTTTCCATTTTTAATACTTGAAAATAAAATACAATTTTCAATAAAAATTTGTATTTTTACTATTCATTGAAAAAATACTTTTTTAGAACACTTTGAAAAATTCATTATAAGATAATTTTAACATGATAAATTTAAAAATAAAATTTATTTTTTCAAATTAAAATTATATAATTTTAAAATTAAAAATTTATATAAAAACCTATAAGAAATGAGTTTTACAAATCAATTTCCTTATTAATAAAAAAGTACATAATATTTTTATAATTAATAAAACTATGTAAATCATAGATAATAAAAAATATAGAATATATTAATTCTATCATTACCTAGGTAGTAACATTCTTCCCCCCTTTTGTAAATTTTTTCTTCTCAATTTTATTCACTTTCTAAACAATTGTGGGTATCTTTGCCTCATAGAATTCCAATATTCCCATATCTCTCCATCAACTATATGGTGTTTTTACAAAACCTTATCCTAGTGAAAAAACATATTCTATGAAAATTTCTCTCCATGATCATTAATTTGTACTTTATATTACTCATAATAATGGTATTCTTCTAAATGAATTACCTTAGGGCTTAAAAACATGATATTAATCCAAAACACATTTTTCTAATATAGAAACATGAAATATGTTATGTACTTGAGATTAACATGTAGGTAAGGCCCTCAATATGAATATGATATGAAAGTATATTTGATTTTATTTGGTCTAATATATTATGATTTTATTTTCACCTTTTTTTTAAAATACATAACACTTTTTGATGGACACACTTTAAGAAATACATGCTCACCTACCTCTAAAAAAAGAACTTCCCTCTGGTTATTCACATTGTATTTATGACTAATCAGATATTTCCTCATATTTTACAGAACCATTTTCATCTTCTCAAACATTTCCTCAACCATGTATTGCACCACCAACATCTATTATCTTATTTCATCTGAAAAATCTAGAGTCCCTCATCGCTTTCAATATAATTCCTCAAATTGTTTCATTTGAATACAGGAATGAAATTTTTTATTATAAGTAAGCATGACTGATGAAAGGTGTTTATACCAGCTTCCCCAGTAATCTATTTATCAATATCGAAGATTTTATTCAATGGTGTGAATATTTTTATCATATTATCAATTATATTGAGGATTAAAAGTTCTTCTAAAATACAATTTAGTACCCAACAACATCTGAATTCCATTCCAAAAATTATAAGTGAGTCTAGGATCATGATCAGATATAATGGAGTGAGGAATTCCATTTAAACTAACTATATCCTTGAGATATATTCAATAATTTTAATCTAAAGATGCAATTTCTTTTATGGGAAGTAAATTATTCGGTTTAGTTCATTGATCATCTATAACCCAAATAACATTATACCTCAATATGTTTTTTTCAATATAAATTTGAAATCTATGGAAATATTTTTTCACTTCCACTCTTATACAGGAAAAGGTTAAAACATCCAATTTAATAATTTTCATTCTTCTTTAACCTATTCATACTTAAAAAATATCAATGTAAGGATAGAAATATTTATTTTCATTTCATCCCACCAGTAATACTTCATATGTTCTCTGAATATCTTAGTACTAATAAGATGATTAAAAAAATGGGACAATAAACTAATCTCCATAATTATCTATTAAAATAGGAGTCATAAGACATAAATAATATCTTTAAAAATATCAAAACAAATCCTTTTCCCAATATTAAATTTGGGAAACATACCCATAATTACCAATTCTACCTTTTCCAACAACACATTGTCTTCTTTTGGAGATTTCTTAATTTTTTTCTGATAGTGATGATTGTACTAAAACATGAAATAAAACACATGATATTACTACATGAAAATTTTCTGGCCCAAAATCAATCAAATCATTAACCTAATGGTAATGTTATAAATATAACACAGTTATTGTAGAATTATTTTCTTGACTAAAAGATTCACCTAATTTGTTATATTTTTCTAGGATGATAATGAATTTTTCAATCAGGATCCTTGATTATTTCCAACCAACATCTCTAACTCAAGTTCAACTATTTTTATATAGATATTAAAAAAAATCAGTATATATTCCATACATTACTCTCTATCAATGATGCCACAAAATTTTTAATGAAAATGCTTAAACAACTAATTATATATCACGTTTTGTAAAATTTATTTCTTGTGGTTTTAGTTATTATAAAGAATAATAAATTACCTGATCTATAAAAATGAAAAAACCCAGGTCCCATCAATGTAGAATCACTATAAATGGAAAATTTTCTATTTATTGATGGAAAGGAAAAAATTGGAGTATTAACCAATCTTATTTTTATTTCCTAAAATAAATCATCATACTATTTTTTTAAGATGAATTTAACTCATTTATGAGTTAGTTTAGTTTGAATTCTATAAAGATGAGATTTTTTTTCAATAAACCTCTATTTTTACCCCACTAATCCAAGAGTAAATTGAATATTTGTTACATTTTTAGTTCAATAACACTCTTTGGAAACTTTAGTTTTAGCCGGGCTAATATTTAGTACATCAATAAGAAATAATATTTTCAAGGAATGTAATTTTTTGCAACCAAAATTCACAGTTACTAAATTTTACATACATTTTATTTTATATTATGATTCAAAAAAATCAATTACTGTTTCTTGATCCTTATGAATTTTATAATATACCAATATATCATCAATAAAAAACACAAACCTATCTAAATATTTATATAAAACTTTATTAATAATATCCATGAATACATTTAGTATATTAGAAAATGGAAATGGAATGACTAAAAAATTTTAATTCCCATATCTAGTCTAAAATAATGTATCTGGAATATCTTCCTTCGTCACTTTCAACTAATGGTAACCTGACCTAAGTTCAATTTCTAAAAAACTATTTTCCCTAAACATGATCAAACAAATCATCGATATAAGGAATATGTTATATTTTCATAACAGGGATATTATTCAATGGTCTATAATCAATGAAATTATCATTTAACCATAGTTATTTTTAATAAAAAAAACAAAATAACCCCATGGAGAAGATCTATGATAAATGAAACCTTTTTTCTAATAACCCTTATAATTTATTTTTAAATTATACATGATCTTCATTGGTCATTTGATAATGGGGTATTGAAATAGGTTTAGCATCAGACACTAAGTCAACAATATATTCAATGTCTAAATTAGGGATGAAACTAAGAAAATTATTTAAAAAAACACCCATATATATATTCACTACTAGCACAAAATGAATATTAATAGTTTCATTATATTCAATAAGATGATCTAGGTAAGACTCGCTACCATATAGAATCAATTTCTCAGTTTATTGGTAGGTTATCAAAGGAATGAAATCATTGAATATAACTTTGTTATCTTTAAAATATATCTTTAAATGATAAATTAAAATCCAATCCTTTCCCAAAATAATATCATAATCTAACATGGTATTTTCAACAACATATATAGGAAAGACCATCACACTAATAATAAATTGAAGATTCCATTAAATCTTGGTTCCTTTAATATCTCCACCCAGAGTTTTCAGTAAAATAACTATTTTATTTTCATCTTGTGATATTCCCATTTTACATGAAAATTTATCAAAAATTAAATAATTATAAGATAAAGAGTAAAATAGGTCATTATAATAATTCAAATAAATAACTATCATATATGTAAATAAATCATTTAATGTTCTAAAAACAACTGTAGTAGTAGAAAAATGATTTTTTCGTGCCATTCTATTTCTAATCATTATTATTTTTACCCTGTGTAACTAACTTCATAAACAAATTATCATAATTAACCAACTCATTAAAACTAATACTTCTCACCATTGGATGGATATCTATTTACCCAATGATTAATTGTTCATAAATTTTTTCTTTATAGTGAAAAGACATGTGGAAAATCTTACTTCACTATTAAAACATCCCAAATCCTTAAAAACATTCCTTGGAATGCCTATTACAACACGTGGAACATGTTGGGGGAATACTTCCATAATTCTTAGTTGGTTGCTTCCCCATCGAATTCTAAAATGACTATTTCTTATTCTTGTTATCTAGAGGTACAAAAATGTAAACACAACCAATATTAGCTTCCTTTTCATAATGAAAAACTTTTTAGAATATTTCATATTCTATAATGGCCAAATATATTTTTAAAAATTTATTTAAACCTAAGTATAATCTAATATTTTTACTCTCATTATGTGAAATAAAATATTATACATACCAGGACAATCATAGAAAATGTGTTTCATATTCAGATACAAAATATTGATCTTTTTCCATCAATTATATGAATTTTTTCTCCTTATAAATTCTAACAATATTGGGGAAATATTTCTGAAGTAAAATATTATTAATTTTTCCCCATTCCATGGAATCAAGCTCATTTTATTCTATAATTTTCTTAAACAAATACCAAAATCAATTAGCTTCACCTTTTAAATGATAAATGGTAAGAGTTACCTTTTATCATTTAAAACAGCCTATGACATCAAATATCATTTTCTGGTGTATTGATTTATCCTTCAGATATCACTATATCAGAGGTTCTATAAAAAGTTGGATAGTGTTTTTTAAGTAATGCTCAAAAATAGACGTGTTCTTTGTGGTAGATCTGGTCTCTCTCTAGAATGTATAACACCACCATTTATATCTTTTTTAAACTGATCCATCACAATAATAAACTGCTTATTTCCAATTAAAACCACTAAGGGATTCTATTTTGGATGGATATAGTTTACTTGGTGGATTCTTACTACAGCTTCCATATTTCATCCATAAAGAACTATTCTGAACATGCATATATTATATTATACAATATAGAAATCTTAAATTTCTATTTGATTTAATATAATCATAAGGAAAAAATATTCGAGGGTATTCTATTAATATTATCCAAATATTTAAAGTTATCTAAACATTTTTATTGATACTAGTTATAAGGACCCAACCATAAATATTAAAAAATATATTATATTTATACTAGAATTCAATTTCCTAAATTATCAAAGATGATTAAGGACTACTATTT
Source organism: Viscum album (assembly GCA_963277665.1). NCBI lineage: Eukaryota > Viridiplantae > Streptophyta > Magnoliopsida > Santalales > Viscaceae > Viscum > Viscum album. Next base: position 1,570,215,591 of record OY728150.1, on the reverse strand, counting down.
AATAGAATTAGGGAAAAAATCCACCAAGTAAATCTCATAAATTAAAAAGTTTACACGTATACATCATATCCATTTGTCTTAAAATATAGCACATTAAAAGTCAAATATGATTTATTTTCATGCCAAGTCTTCTCAATAATAAAATTGACTTCTTATTTTTCCCATAAAAATTCTTAATCCTTGTGAATATTTTATTAAAAATATTGGATAATTAGAAAATTATCATTATAGGTCATAAAAAGATAAAATGTGTTGTTCTAGATTATAACAGGAAAACCGAATAAATTTTTACCTTTATCTCAATGTTTATTGAAATGTATAAATAATTTCTACATGATCCACATACATACATTTTATTCAATGAAATCCATTAAAAATGATATCAAAAAAATGTAGGTATTTCTAGAAACATATAGAAATTATCAACATAACCCATGTTTGAAATAACAAGTACCATGTTTAATATATAGGAGAAACCCTTCTGACAATCCTTATTTCCTGCCAATACAGATAAGGAACACTACCCAATGCATTGGAGTGCTATTTGGGACCACCCATCATATAATCTATATCATTATCACTCATAGTTTAATCTATAAAAGTCTCACATTCTTCTCATATATAATTCTAGGATATAATATCATGAATAAATTTTTTTATTCTTTCACTTTTTCATCATGAATACTTTTAAAAACTCTTTTAAACTAATATCAAAAACACTTTGAGATATCAAAAAACAATTTTATTTAAAAAAACATTTTCAATGCCAAAATACCTATAAAATGGGACATATGGTATTTTGTTGAATAAAAAATGAATTATTTTAATGGAAACTATAAATAAAATAATGGTTATGATGGAAGGAAAAGTTTTTATCATAGTATAAATTAAAAAAGAACATTATTTTTTTCATTTTAAATTAATTTAAAATATTACATAATAGAATAATTATGAAAAAATTTAAAATAAAGTAAAAATAGAAATAAAATTAAATTTATAATTCATTTATTCCCATATAAATTTATTAAGATGGCATTTTAAAAAATATATACATTGATGAAAAATATTTTTAAGGGAAACATTAAAATAAAAAATTTAATATAATGACCCTTACCTTGAGTGCGACGTGTCACATATGTATTTTATCTTCCTAGATCAAAAAAATTATATTAATTATTTAATTCATTAAGAAATTTTTTAATTTTATTATTAATTTTAAAATGTTAAAATAAATTACCTAATCAATTAAGTTCACATTGGTTGTTATTATGATATTAGGTTCATACATCAAAAATCACTTCAATGGGTTGATTATGGTCAAAGAGGTAGTTTTTCAATCATCTCTAGAATAAAAATCATGAAATAATTGTCATTTTTATATATCAATTAATTTTTTAAAAATAAAAAACAAATTATAGTTATTAAAAAATGATCTATATTACAATCATTGAGACAATAAGTCTTACATACCCATGTCTAACATTACAATTTTCAACAATCATTATGGAATGAATATAAGTATTATATTATCATTAAAGAATAATATTAATAATATAAATAGTATATTATTTATTTAAATATAAATTTATATTTTATCCTTGTGATGTGAGGATTAAAAACTAGTCGCATCGCTTCATGAAGGTAATAGTCCACATGTAGGCACAAACAACATTATCATTATTCAATGAATAAAATAGTAAAAAATAAAATTATGTATCATAATTTTATATTGAAAAAAAAATCATGAATATAATATATATATATATATATATATAATCCATAATTATAACTATATAGGATACGTGGTGATGGAGAATTCATTACATCAGTCTCTGAGGTGGTTGCCTTTCATATACACAAACAATGGATTCATTTTCCATTTTATGGAGGATGTAGAAGGATCTAGGTTATAAAATTAACATGATCACATCTAAATATATGGTATGTATTGCTGTAATTATATCACCATATTGAAGAAATATTTAAAGAAGGTGGAAGAATGTAACACCTCGAGATTTTTTGGATTGTTTTTCAAATTAATTTAATCTCTTTAATATTTTTTCATTTCACATACACTACTGGAAAATAGTATTACACCCACGATTTTGCAAAAAACCGTGGGTATAGAGTACCCCTATGCCCACGGTTTTCCAAAACCGTGGGTATAGGGATAGTATGTGAACCTATACCCACGGTTTTCCAAAACCATGGGTATAGGTCACCTATACCTACGGTGGTGCCAAAAACCGTGGGTATTGTTTTCTTTTAAGACCTATACCCACGGTTTTGGAGAAAACTGTGGGTATAGGGTATTTTCTGAAGACGTATACCGACAGTTCTTCAAAATCGTAGGTATTGCGGTTTTTTTTTGAAGACCTATACCCACGGTTCTCTAGAACAGTGGGTATAGATTTTCCAATTTATGGTGGGAAAAAACATTAGGCGGGACATGAAAAAAATTCGGCGAGGAGAAATTTTTCATGTATCATATTAATATATATAAGCAGATGAATTTTTATATTATAAGTAACGATGTCAGCTCGGTTGGTGCTTTACTGAAATGCGGTGTTGAGTCCCATTCTGAGACGTCGGTTCGAGTCTCCATAGCAGCAGTTTTTGAATTTAATTAACTTTTATATTAATATATATATGCCGATATATGAATAAATAACAGATTAAATTAACAGCTAGTTTGGTCCGACGTGGGGAGCTGGCGGGACGGGATGCTGGAGGCGCGGGTTCGAATCCCCAAGGCTGCATTTTTTGAATACACGATGTGGAGCGGATTAATAGATATTAGTTTATATATGTATATTTAACATATAAAATTCCTAGCTCGGTTGGTTCATGGTCTCCCTCTCGGGTATCAGGTGCAGCATTCAAACCTTGCTGGACGCGTTTTTTTTAAAATGAATATATTCCCCACGGTTTTCAAACCGTGGGGAAAGTGCCTGCCACGGTGTACACCGTGGTGTTGCTGTGTGACACACCTATACCCACGGTTCTACCAAACCGTGGGTATAGGTCAATACCCCTATACCGACACAGTTCTAGACCATGGTTCACAAAACCGTGGGTATAGCCTATACCCACGGTTTTGGGGGCTATACCCACGGTTTTGAACCATGGGTATAGGCCCTTTTTCCAGTAGTGATAGCAGTAAATATATATTTGGTTATATTATATCACTAATTTTGGATCACATGATACCCTGTTAATCATTCACTACACACAACATAAATTTATTAATTATCTATAAGGAACACCAATGTTAGCTTACATTTCATGCAAGACTGACTTTCCTCGATGGCTTGCGTAACACGCAAAACTGAGTGTTACCAAACAATAATATATTATTAGAAATATTATTATTTAATATAATAATATAAAACCTAGTTGTTAAAATAGATTTTATGAATATAATTAAAAAAATTACAAAAAAAATACAAAATTACAAAATGAATCAATTAGTTACAAATTATTTAGAAATTAAGATAAGAACTAATTGAATATAAAGGGGTTATTTTTATAAAAAGGTATTCTTATTATCAAAAAGTTGTTTTAATCTGCATAAATTAAATTATTTAAAATGATTAAGTAATTTTAATGTAAGATATATGTTATATATCAATGTAAATATTTTTTATATTAATCCCATAGATTTTATAGGCATAATATAAGAATAAACCCAATTTAATAAATAAAACCAAATATTTTTATTAAGGAAATTTTATAGTATTTTAATTAAGAAAAAATTTTAAATAATTTTTTTTTTAATTTTATAAATATTATATTTAAATATAAGAATAATATTTGAAATAGAATCATAAAAATTAGTTTAGGGTGATTTTTTGGTATTTTTCTAGGATGTTTCGTTTTTTAATGAATAGTTAAAAATATAGAATTATAATTCAAAAATTCTTTTTCAGATAATCTATTTATATAGTAAAATTATATTTTAAGTTTGTTTTAATATTTAATTATATTAATTTTTTATCAATAAATAAAATTTAGGTCATTGGAATCAATTTCACTTTGAAATTGACTATAAAAACGTAGCATGCTTTTGAACCTTTTTACTTTAAAACCCCACATTATCATCCCATATGTGGAAAATTTTAAATTAATTTCTACCACTTATGTGATTTATATTTTTAAAAATGAATTCCATTTTGGTAATTAGAATAATTTATAATTTTTAATAAGTTCAACTTGGTTTTTTACAAGCCAACGAGCATGTACCCTAGTGGTACAAGCTCCTACTTGGCAACCAAAAGACCCAGGATCAAATTCAGGCATGGACTAATTTCTAGTACTGTAGAAGGCCACTATAGCAGTACTGTAGTAGAAACAAGACTGTAGCGGCGACGATACTGTAGCGGGAGATGAACTATAGTAGGGACTGTAGCGGTGGCGGTACTGTAGTAGGGACTGTAGTAGCACAAGTACTGTAGCAGTAATATTCACTGAGGGGCTCTTTGAGCCAAAAAAATGGGCTTTCAAGCCTAGTATTCAGGCCAATTGGCCTTGGGCCTTCGGGCTATGTAATGGGTCTCCCTCTACCCAGTCTTAAGCGGTACTTTATTTAAATAATAAAATGAGGCTTCAGCCCCAAACTTTAAAAAACATTGTTTTAAACAAAAAATATTAATGAAGGTAATTAAAATTAATTACAACGATTAATATTAAATTAAGCTTAACAAGGGACTAAACTCTAAACTTAAGACTTAATATGACCTAGAAAATTTTCCAGAATCCATTGGATGTAAATATTTAGACATTATCATACCTTTTATCAAATTTGAAACATTATTAGATCCACTTATAATAATAAAAACATGGGTGGGGTTTCCCTTTTCAAGAATATTACAAGAGTTTCAATACTTCTCCACTATAAAGGGAATCCTCTCCTTCCACTTCCTTATACCTTTATGAATCTCTGTTATTCACTCACTCAAAAATATTTATAACTAATTGTAGTACAGTGGTTAACCCAGGTTGATCTCTTGAGGAGTTGTCGCGGTAAATCACTCACTACTTCTAATCGACAATTTTTTATATTTTTTTATTAATTAAATAAAATAAAAAGAAATTAGGTTTGAGAATTGAAAAAGAAAAACTGAAATTAAACATGAAAATTCAATGAAAATATAATGAATTCAAACAAAATGATTTTAGTAAGAATAGATACATTCCTAAAAGAATCATCCAAAGTGAACCTTTATCATCTCTTAATTAGTTTCGAATTTACTTAATGAATAAACTCCATAATATGTGTAAACATCCACCAATATATATGGTTGTGAATATATGGTTCACTCAACAATCCCCAAGAGACCACACATTCCCCTCCTCTATCAAGGGAAATATTACCAAAGTGAAAGTTAAACCTCGAGTGGCCAGTGGAGACATAAAAGCACCTTTCTGACTAAGATTCCCCTCGGTCTAACTCTAATAAAATACGAAAGATTAAAAATTATAGCTCAAATTCCTGGATTCATCACTAAATTACTCCCTATATAACTTCCTCATGTTATTTACTCATGATCAAGAGCATAAGATTTTACTGTGAAGAAGAAAATGGGGGAAGAAAACAAAATAGTGAAAGAATAAGAGACAAAGAATAAGAGAGAAAAGAGAACACTTATATTAAAACATGAAATGAAATTAAAAAATGAAAATAAAATAAAATACAATAAAAAGTATAGAAAATGTTCAACTAAGGCTACACATAAGTTTCCAACCATTTGAAAAGGAGTACATGTTTATATGCAACAAAGATAAAATTTCATAATCAATTTTTTCGACCGAATGTATACATATCTAATACCCATTTAATTGAAAAATTATGAAATATTTTATGTTTTAAATTTTTTCAAATATCTCTCTTCTATTTACTCAGAAAAATTGAGCTTCATTGGACACTTTTGTAGAGAGATATACCCAGACTAACTGTCTGTATTCCAATACACAGAGTTACAATGCATTTATGATCTTTATAATTAAATAATGAGGAATGTACATCTTAATTAAAGTTATTCCTATGTATTTATTATTACTCCATGATAAATTTGAGTTCATTTGGTATTCCAGTTTTTGAGATATGGACCAAAAATAAAATTGTTCAGATCTGTTCACAAATTACGAAGTCGAACTTGTGAGCCATATTTGGTCCTTCAAATGGTGGATTTAGCTTTGCTTCTAGAAGAGTAAAATGAATAAGATTGAACATAGAAACCAATAAAAGAATTATTTTCAATTTTTATTTTTGAATTAAATTTTATGGATGAAACATTTAAATAAATTAAAACAATTAAATTTCAAGATGATCTATTTTTTCAATAAATCTCAGAAAATGATTAAAAACATAAAATGTGACAATTTAAATTGAAATAACACATTTTTGGGATTAAAAACATTTAAATTCAGAATATAATAACATAAAATATATTTTCTATCACTTCCCCCACACTTGAACATTTCACTTCTGGGAAATAATCTTATACTAAGGTCAAAACAAACTTATCAAAGTATAAATGACAACACAACTCAATTATCCTATCAAAGAAAATAACATGCCTCCATAATGGATAAAAATTAGCTAACTCATCAAAAATAATATTAATCCATTAAATATCTTGTTAATACTCACATTTATGCCATACCTACCTCCCTGAAAAAATATTTCTCTCTTAACTCAAAGATTTTTAATGTGGAGTTTTTCTCATTCTTAAGAACATGTGTGGTCTCCATAGGATTGCTATATTTCTAGTATCTCCACTTCACAGAGTCAAAAATGTGTCAATAATGAGGTATTTTTCATGATTTTTTCTGAGGATAAGGGTTTGAGGGTTTAAAATGTAAAAAAAATTAGATGTAAAATGAGGAGGGCTAAGCTCTCAAGTGAACTAAATGCGTGAAAACATTTTTTCTCAAAAATCGTGTGCTTCTAAACCATATAAAAATGAATAACCTCCAAAAACCTCTTTATTTTAGAAGTTCACACATTTAATTTTATCATCAATTATAATTGCATCCCTCTTTTCCCCATTTATATCATTTTTATATTGAATTCATATATTTTTTCTCTCTAGACTCATGTTCTTTAGGAAAAGAGAAGAAAATTTTTATCTTCAAAAATTGTTCAACACCCATCCTATATGTGTAATGATATTTTGGTCCACCTTACCATAATGAAATTTATTCCACCTATTTATTAATAAATATGGAAACACTTTCAATTCAACTCATACAGATTCTTCAAGAAACCAACATATAACTCATCTTCTCCCACCCCACACTTTATTTCTACATTAATCATGCTTTTATCTTCTAGATCATGTTGTAACGGGATATATAGCTAGTAATGTGGCTGAATAACAAGGTATCTCATGGGTACTAGGGTGTTATTAATGATCATGTGTAAAGGTAGTCCAATATAAGAGTTCAACGAAAAAGGGATTTCAAATTGATTCCTCAATCATACTTGACACATTCCATGAAATCTAACAGATTTGAAAAGGAGAAAAATAGAAAGTTTTGGATCACACAACAGGTCTCAATAATATCAAGAATAATATAAATGTAAATAATATGTCAAAAAGGTTTAGAAACCTCTCATTTTGATCATGATTTTCAATTTGGACAGTTTTAGTGCATATGAGTTTCACAATAAATAAAACTTCATCAAAGGAAAATATTGGAAATCAGGAAAAAATTAAATTTATAAATCATTTAAATCCTCCAATAATAAAATCAATAAATGTTACAAAAACACCAATATGGTTTTAATTTTCCAAATTATTTTATTCAGCTCAAGATTTCTAAAAACACACCAAAAGTGAAAAAATGAAAACATTAAAAATTCAGAAAAATAAAATTAAAGAACACAAAAAATTCCTAAAACAAGTTGAAATCTATCACATTCACTTATTATGTTTACTAACATATTTTTAACTCAAATAATATCAAGATACATTTTTTACTTAGAATTTAAATTGGGCTGCAAAGAAAATAAAGAAAATGAAAGACAACACCTAGTTTATTTTTCAGTGGAATCCTTGAGTTAAGCTCCTAGATGATACCACATTAAAACTACAAGAAATAAATGATATTAAGTAAGAAAAATAAATAAAATTAAATAGAAGGGGGATAAATATTAGTTTACACCCCCAATCAGGTGATATGTTTTTACTTCTCCTAGTCAGGTAGTTAGATTGAGTTATCCCCAATCAGAAGGTGGATGTGGTTTTTTTTAGATAGACCACCAAATGTGACTTTTTATAATATCTATGATTAAAAAATTAATATAGATTACCCCAAATAAGATAATAAAATTACAAACCTCTAAGAAAGAAAAAAGATACAATTTGAGTTCAAGAGTAGGAGGGAAAAGAAAATAGGGTTTCCTTATATTAACTTCTATAGTGTCATCCTCCATATGATATCAAAGTTATTGTAGAGTAGGAAATCACACCACCTGATTCTCTAGCTCTTATACATCGATCAACATCATTTGGATGGTATATTTCTTATCATCTAAGGTCTTACCCATTTATGTTGTATCAAAAATTTCAGAAAAGTCAAAGTCAGAAAACAATTTAGCTTTAATAATATTAAAACATGATGAATCAATAAAGAAATATTCCCTTTCAAGTATATCGGCTTCGAAATTTATCTATTAAGTAAAGATCATTGGAAACTCTATCTCATCAGGTGCATCCTCTTATATGTCTTCCTGATTAAGAGAGAGGTGTAATGGTGTTGATTTTTCAATATTAATAATGAGAAGATCAAGTTTCAAGTTGTCTTCAACAAAGCTATTCTAGGATTATTCCAAAAATTATTGATCTCTCATAAGTGCATCAGATGGAATGTGTATATCAAGGACCTCCTAGAGAAATGGTTGAGAATGGTATGATATTATTAACTAATTTTATTTCTCATTATCACCCATATTAGGTTCTTTAACATAAAAATGATTTGGGAAATCTCTTCCAAAATTTGTTTTCGTTCAAGATCTGGCACGAGTTTGGTTTGTTACACCATTGAAGGAAAATATCCTTCAAACCATTCAGCTTGGATCATAAGTTTTTCTATGTCTTCTTTAAGTTCTTTCATATGATCTTTTTTAATTTCATATTCTTTTTTCACCTGAGAGTAGACATTCAATGTATAATAATCACAATTTGAATATATCATGGACAAAAAAAAATTTTTTTTTTTGAAATATGTTATTTTGGGATTTTTTTTAAATGAAAGGAAAATTAAATATAAAATGTGAATAAAAATAATGAGTGAACACCAATTATATCCCTATAAATGACACCAATCTGATGAATCATTGTCGTCCATTCTCTCAAAAATATTTCTAACTAAGTGTAGAATAATGGCTAACCAAGGTCAACCTTTGGAGGAGTTGTCGTGGTCAATCACTCGCTACTTCTAATCCACAATTTTTTATATTTTTTTATTAATGAAATAAAATGAAATTATATGATATTTGATAATTGAAAATGAAAAACTAAAATTAAACATGAAAATACAATGAAAACAGAATGAAAGCAAACAAAATTATGTTAGGAAGAAAAGAGACATTCCCAATATAATCACCCTGATTGAAATTCATCATCTCTTAATTAGTTTAGAATTTAAATAATGAAAACACTCCATAATATGTGTGAACTTTCCCCTCTACAAATGCAAGAGAATATATGGTGCATTCAACAATTTCTGAGAGACCAAAAATTCAGCTCCTCGATTGAGATTTGGGTCCTTAAAGATAGAATGAATGACATCAAACATAGAAAACTATGAAACATTATTTTTCAATTTGGATTCATGAATTAAATTTTATTGGATAAACATTTAAATAAATTAAAATAGTTAAATTAACAAATAATCCATTTTTTAATAAGGCTAAAAAATTCTTCAAAAACATAAAATGTGACATTTACCATTGAAATTATATGTTTGGAGAGTAAAAAAGTTTAAATTCAGAATAAAATAATTGAATATATTTTGTATATCAAAGCTATAAATCCCCTTTTTAATGACAAAAATCTACCCAAATAGCTCCCAAACATCCCTCTCTTCCTCCTTTAAGCCTCTTTTGGGAAGAAAATAGTCCAAGTAAGTCCTTGGGTGAAAACGAAAAGGAGTTACCCAATGAGGAGCTAACATCCTCCCTTAAACTCCTTTATATTATTTTAATTCTTCATCCCCTCCACTCTCATTATTACATTATTATTCAACAAAAATATCATACTCTATATAATTAAATTTTTTTATGATAATATTTATAGTATATATACCACAAAAAAAGAAGTGAGTGGTGAATAAGTCATTTTTCTCATGAAAATAAAGAGTGAGTTGAAATTCTCTTACCTTATGTCTTAAATATCTTAATCCCCTCCTTATTTTCATGATATTTTAAAGTTCCATTTAATTTAATTTTCCTAAATGGGGAGTATGATTCATAGTTACCATGTGGTAAGAGTTTATTGATACAATATCACTGTTTAAAAACATTATTTTTCATCACATTTTAATTAATAAAATATTATGATCCATTTTCAAAAACACACATGAGTTTTATTACCCTATGGTTAGTATTAATTTATTTAAGTATTTGTACCATTTTTTCACTAATTGGTACTTAAGATAATTATTAAAATGTTTATAATAAAATATTTCATTACCACTCTCTTTGGTTGAAAATCTATGTTCCTTCAAAACCATGTTTTCTAAAAATTATTCCAATAATATTATATTATTATCCTAAAATATTTAAAATAAATTTCTACCAATGATTTAACTTTTAGAAAAAGGTTTAAAAAAATAATCTTCTTGTCGTTCCTAGGTTGATGCACTTTTCTAAACATTTTTTAGTGAAAAAGGAATGTTCTACATGTACTAATTTACCCACTGTTATTTCTTTGAAGCTTCCTTTTCATGTTTAAAATGTTAATTTTTTAGGAATTTTTTTTAAAATATATTATCAAAAAATGGTTATAAAAATGTTTTCCAGATTATTTTATATGTTCTCAAGGAAAAATGGTTTAAAAAAATCAAGTGCCAATACATGTTTCTATAACGAAAAAAGTCTTTAAAAATGTTTTTAATTCATCCTTTATAAGTTTTCAAGTCTATTTTTAAAGAAAATTATTGTGAAAAGGTTTTATGTTTTAAAAATAGTTTTTCCAAAGATCATTCAAAATTATTTCTCATTTAAGATAACATATGTTGGTGTTACTCATTCCTTTCTGAGGAAATAATCCAGTGCTTCCATTTATTTTATTTCTATTAATGTTATATGTTTTGATGTCATGATGTTTATTAAACTGGTTTCTCTTTAATGGGTTATAATATTTTGAAACCAACTAATTTTCATAGGAAATGTTTGTTATGAAATTATTATGAAACCTCTATCTTTTTCCACATGTTTTGATATGATTACATATTTACGACACCCATTTCATTTCATGGGTTGTTATGTTATTGTTTATGATTTTGTGTAAAATGTATGTATGATTTAATTATAATATGGGTGGGACCTATATCTCCCACCAATTCATTTGGTAAATATTTATATCTCATTAGATTGACTAAGATGGTCTTGGTAGTGAAACTTGACTATAGGATGGTCTTGGGAGTGAACCTTGACTACTAATATGTCAATGGGGGTGAAGAATGAAACCAAGATGGTGGGAGGAGTAAAATCATGCTACTAAGATAGACATGGGGGTGAACCAAGACTACTAAGATGGTTTGGGGAGTGTACCCAAACTACTAAGATGGTTTTGGCAGTGATGAGTTGGATACTATGGAAATAAAATTATATGCTTATGTGTTTTCCATAATTCCATTTTTTATTCATGTGTTATACATTCATGACTTATATTCTTTATTTCCTTAGAATAAATGTCTTATGAAATTTGAATCTTTATTCCCTGAATCATGTTTATTATCTTTGATATGAAGAGTATGATCATAAAATGTTTTGATCATGTTATCATACTCCTGTGCCCATTTTTATGCTTTCAAGAATCCATTTTCTACCATTATTGGGCATCTTATCTCACCCATTTTTTTTACATCATTTGGATATAAATATATGTATCAAATATGATGTGTCTAGAAAGGGTTCGAGTCAAGAAGAACCTACTGGGAGATAATGTACCTCACTTACGTAGTAATGTTCATGTTTCCATGTTTCCAAAGGCACTAGAATAATATTGTATTTGGGCATCTATTTTTGTAATGTTTTAGGTATTCCACAAAAGTAATGTAATGTCTATGTACATTAAAACTGGGTCTTTATAGTTGAAAATAGATTTAATATTTAGTTAACCTATCAAAACAATAATGATAAAACCTTATTGAGAACTCTGTGGACATGTATAAGGATAATTATAAAATAAAAAATGTATAGAAAAATGCCATGTAGTTTTGGTAAAGGATAGAGTGAGGGGTTTCCTAGTAATAAATCCCAATCTAGATACTAAAAGTGGATGCGGTTACACAACATATGTACCTAGGAGTAAAAACTCTGACAATGTGTCTCATGCCTGACTCAAGGTAACCTTGTAAACAACAACGGACCTTTCTACACACCTATTTCGACACTCTCAGGGGATATTATTTGGGAATTCACAAACTATTCACAAATCATAATGAATAATGTAAATATAAGTTAGATATTTATAAATTAGGATAAACATAAGGTGTCAAATATTATGGCAGGTTTCATAACTTAGACATCCTATAAGTGACTCTTCATGATTATGTGGTTCCTCACTACGATAATCATTTATTATTTAAAACATTGTGGTTCTAGAAAATGGATAGAATTAGAAGGAATGAGATTAATGTTGAATGTTATGTAAAATATACTAACGAGAAGTCAAATGGTATTACCACTAGAGTGAAGGATGTTGTGATCATGCCTAATCAGTTTTCAAAGAACTTGATCAACAACATGTACCTTAACTAACTCATGGACTCACCAAATAAGAAATGGATAGAGTTCATGGAATTTCATGTAATGGAGACCATATAGGAAAGAATATATGGTTTCGTTTGTGTTCATAATGTGTAAATAATCACCTAATTTAATGTCTTATAGAAACAAGGTGTTTTGACTATGGAAAATAAGAACACAAAGAAAGTAACTAAAAAGTAAAAAAGAATGGTTTGGATAACCAAATGGATGGGAATATTTTCCTCCCTAAGTCATCATAAAAGGTTAAATGCTTTAAGTGTGTAATTAATATTCATTATGAACTTCTATTCCTTAAGCGGAAAGATCTCCAAGAGAATCAATAAGGTGGTAAAAGTAATGGTTAAATTGTTGATAATAAGGAAACTACAGAGTAATTTTGAAAGGATAGAAGTATTAAGTAATAAAATGAGTTATCATTCTTATGACTTATGGATGAAGTGGCATAATAAAATTTTCTATGTATTTATATTCAATAATTATGTATTATGAATGTTGAGATATGCAAGTTTTGTTATATTTATGTATTTTTCTAAGGATTTACAATATTATGTTGAATATTACTGATGGATTGGAAAATTAATTTAATGATAAGTTGAAATATTAAATAAAGTAAGATAAAACTTAATATACTACTTATATTAAGATAATGTTGTTTGGATAAAGTTATTTTGGATAAAAATAAGTAAATTGGATAGTACTGATTACCTTGGAATTTATTAAGGACTTGTTAAAAAGTGGTTTATGCTATCAAGTTTACAATTTTTTTTTGGATTTTAGGAATATATCCAATATAATTTGAAATATAGAGACATACATGTTTATAATAATTATTTTCAGTAATTTAGGTAATTACCATGCTTCAACTAAATATAAGATGAAGGTATTTACGAGTTTGAAATGTGATAATCAAGATATACTTTGTGATATAAGAGGGATCAATGTTAATATGAGTTCATGAATTTATTTTTAATGTTTTGTATTTTCAACTTTAGGAAGGGATATATGGTTAACCATTTAAGGAAAGTTTAATTTAAACTTAGGTTAAATAATTTATTTACTGAGTCTGTGTTGAAAACCTTAATTAAAAGGATATCCTGTGATTAAACTTATTTCAATGATGTCCATCATAATTATTTCCAAAATTGAATTAATTTACTTTTATAAAAGTACATCTTGTATGTTAGAAGAAACCCCATAATATTTGGAAAGGCCATGGGTCTTGAACCCATGACTGAAGGATGATAAGGGTTTCCTGCCTACCACTGGCCTACATGATTTCCTGGTTAATGTATAATTTTCATTGGTTAAAAATTTTATGAATAAATATATTTTTTGTAATTAATGACCATAATCACTCCCTAATTTTTAATCTTTTCCTTCAAGTCCATATTTTCACTTCCCACCAATGTTCACCTATCTGGAAACCTAGTTATATGTAACTTTGGTTAGCCATAATGTTTCCAACATCATTTTTTCTAAATGAAGTTTAATTATTCATTATTACAATGTGGGTTTCTATGAAAATAACATTAAAGTATTAAACCTCTGATAACCCAGAAAACTTTTGAGGGTGATATTCATTTTAGGGAGGATAATGTAACACCCTGAGCTTTTTTGACTTTTTTTTTGAATTAATATAATCTATTATATATTTTTCACTTCCCATGAAACTAAATATATATTTTGTGATATAAAATAACTAAGATTAGATCACAAAATACCAAGTCCATCATGCACTATATGGAACATAAATTTTGGAATTGTAAACATAGAACAACAAGGATAGAATTTGTGTCATGTAAGATGGACTTTCCTATATGTCTTGCGTAACACACAAGATTGAGTGTTACCTAACAATAATATATTATTAAAAATAGTGTTATTTAATATAATAATATATAACATAGGTGTTAAATTTAGTTTTATAAATATTATTAACTAAATTATGAAAAAATTTGGTTTTCAAAAAATATAAAATTAATTAATTAGTTACACATTATTTATAAATTAATATAAGAACCAATTTAATATAAAGGGAGTATTTTTAAAGAAAACTATTCTTATGGAGACCAATTCTTTTAATCCTAATAAATTAAATTAATTAAAATTTACCAGTAATTTTAATGTAATATATGTTTCATATAGCCAAGGAAATATTTTTGATATTCATAAAATATATTTTATAGGCATAAGATAAGAATAAACGAAATTTACAACATAAAACCCAATATTTTTATTAAGGTAATTTTAAAGATTTTTAATGGAGAACCTATTTTAAATATAAATTTATGAAATTTTATTTATATTATAAGTTAAAATAAAATCTATATTTTAAATAGAATCATAAAAATTAGGTTATGATGAATTGTTTTATTTTTCTGTGAAATTTTATTTTTTTAATGAATAGCTAAAAATAAAGAATTTTAATTAAACCCTGATTTTTTATCTAATTTATTTTTAAAAATAAATTATATTTTAATTTGGTTTTAAGGCCTAATTAGATTAATTTTTATCAATAAATTCAATTGATTTCATTTGAATCAATTTTATTATTAAATTAACAATAAAAACATTACAAATGTTTGAGAATTTTTTATTCAAAACCCTACATTGTTGTCCCATATTCAGATAAATTTAAATTAATTTCTTTAACTTATGTAATTTGAATTTGGAAAAATTGATTCCCTATTTCAAATTATAATTATTTATAATTTCTTATAATATCAACTTAGTTGTTGACCAAAAATATTTTGTAAGGTAATTAAAATTAATTACAACAATTAAGATTAAATTAAGCTTAACAGGGGACTAAACCATAAACTTAAGGCCCAATATGAAGTATAATGTTTTAAAAAATCCATTTTTTAACTATTTAGACCCTATAATCCATTTTCTATAATTTTTATAATTATTTGACCAACTTTAAATAAAAAAAACATGGATAAGGTTTCCCTTTTCCAAAATATTACAAGTGTGTCACTCCTCCGCCAATATAAAAGCACTCCTCTCCTACCACTTCCCCACACCTCTCAATGAACTTTGGATCGACTAAACTCTTCCCAAATAGCACCCCAAAATCCATAAATTTTTTCCTGAAACCTATATTTTGGAAGAAATAAATCCAAATAAGTCTTTTGGTGAAAACCAAAATGAGTTACCCAAAGAGGAGGTAATATCCTCTCTCAAGGTCCTTCATATTATTTTCATTTTCCATCCCCTCTACATTCCTTATTATATTATTTCTAAAAAATAGTATCCTAAATATAATAAGAATTTTTTATTTTAATATTTTGATCCACACACACACACAGTTCTATCTAATGGGAAACTAACATAATGTTTTTGTGTACGGTGAACTACCGCCACAAAAAATGATGATTGTCCATTCTTCCTTTAACACCTATCATTGTGGAAATTATGATAGAAAATATGTTTTTATATAATATATATGATATTTATATTGTATTTAAGATCCTTTAATTATTTTATGACATATATCTTTAAACATTCCATCATGTGTAAATACGATAATTTTGTTTGAGAAAGTGTGGACTAACAACCCCTCAAAGAAATGTGATTCATTCACACACTACATGGAATGTATTAGGGATGTGTTTAACGAAATTATATAATATATATGATATAATCATGATACTGTAATATATATATATATATTCTTATATTTCATTTACTCTCTTTCTTCCAATACCACAATAAAATGGAAACATCGTTCAAGCGTACATATGGCCTACCGTCTCCATGAACGATGTATGTGATGACCTGGACCCTTGCAGTCTATCCCTTTGCCAAATTACGGATCCTAGGGGTGCCTTCTTAGTGGTAGTATGACATTCTGGCGGGTGACCGATCAACGCGATCGATTGGGGTGACCGATCAGTGTCACCCAGCCTTGTTGGGTTTCCTTTCCCGTAACGCCTCTTTTGGGCTTTTAAACTTTCATCAAGTGGTTAAAAGCCATTTAAAATCCCATAATTAATACGCAATAAATCCCGAGGGACCTCCTCAATAGAGAATTAAATAACAATTAATTCCTTCATGTGTAACCACCCAACCGCATGGGGAAAACACGATCCGAATTTAAAGCCATTCGAATCCCCATATCCCGCACAACGGGATCTTATCTATATATCGCATGGTAATTTCATCTTCCTTCTTCTTCTTCTTGGCTGGCTTCCTTTATTCTTAGTGCCTTTGGAGTTCCTGACGTCCCTCCCCTATGATTCATGATTTTCCCTGATTCTTGGTGCATGGAGAAGAACTTCGATCTTTGATCAATCAAGTAGGGTTTTCCTTCGCCTCTCCTTTCTATGTATCATGCAGGGTGGGTACGCTTTTGTCTCTGTGGGAATTGATGAAACCAAACTTAATGAAGATAATTAACTAACTCTTAAAGAATGAAGGGGGTGTGATCGATGTTTTTGTTATACTACTTTTATGTTGTATGTGTTGTGAATTGTGCGGGCCTACGCTCACTAAAAATCATGGTTGTTGGTGGTATTTACTTGCGCACTAATGAACCATTGTCTTCTATGATGATTAAATGGATTAAAATGGAAATTGGTTAATCATGTAAACTCAGTTGGTTTAAATGGATGTTCAGTAAAACAAGAATCTCTGTGTGACCATCCCAGTTAACGAACAGAAAGAAGGACCTAATAAATAATGGGCTTGACCCTGGAAGTTTTCTACTCTGTTTGGTGGTGGGGGTGTTGTTCTGCCTGGTTCTCATGGGAAGATTTGAAAGGGGATGGGATCCTCTGTTGTGGCACGGTTGTTGGTTGTGAATTTGAAGCTGTGTGGTTTCTCTACTGTGACACAAAATCGGGTGGAATCCTCTATCATTGAGAAATGGTGGGTTCCTAGTTTTGGGGACATGGGGATGTGTCTCGGGGTTTTCTTTGGTTCCTGTAGCTTGAGGGATATCAATTTACCCTTTGTCGTTGTGACCTTACAAGATAACTGGGTGTGAATACTTAAATTGTTATTTGGTTGTTTCTTTTTTTTCAAGATTGTGGTTATTCCTGTTAGTTTCCCGATAGCGCAAAATTCACCCTAATGGGATCACTTGAACATGAAAACAAGAATGGTTGAGTGGGTAATTAGTTTGGAAATGAGTTGTGACTTGGTCGCGAGTGTTGTGGCTTCTTTTGTGAATGAATATTAACAAGGGTGTTTGTGCTTAGGTTTTGGAACCCCTAGGTTGGGATGAGTGCTTGTTACCTATACATATATCTATAGATAATATGTTTCTTATTCGCGCCCCACCCAAGTTGAGCACTTAGTGCTGAACACCCCATTTCATGGGTAGGGTGTTTTTCCCAACACTCCTATGAGTGATGGTTATTAGCTCATTTTCTGCTCCTTTTCCCCAATATCCCAAGACTCTTTGGGCAGGTTGTGATGGCCTGAGGTCCATTATTATCCCAAGAATCTTCAGGAAGGGTAGTTGTGGTGGTTGGCCCAGGTGTCTGCAGGCAAGTTATTTCCCAAGTGTCTTAAGGATGAGGCCCAGGTGTCTTCGGGCATGGCAGTAGTTGTTCTAGCCCAGGTGTCTTCGGGTGTGGTAGTAGTTGATCTGGACCAGGTGTGTGCGGGAAGGGTTTGGCAGTGGGACTGCGTTGAGAATGGAAGTATTGGTTCGATGCGTAGTATGTATTCAATAACTTGTGGGAAAGTGGCGTGGGGTACCCAAATATAGATGTGCTATTACTATACTTTACTTGCCTTGCGTTATTTGGGGAGTCTACCTTGGTGAGACTTGGGTGGATAGTTTTCCTTGCTAAGTGATTTGGTTTTTCTTTTCTCACAGGGAATTAAAATTACTCTCCACTTGTGCATGAGAGTATTTGGTTTTCCCTACTGAGTGTACTTGTATGCTCACCCTACATATGTAAAACTTCTTTCAGGTTTCCAGGAGAACTTTAGGGATCGTGCGGGACCGTACTAGCTCAGACCTTGGGGTAGTTTCTGTTGTCGTTTTCCTTTTTCTTGGTACTTTACCTTTAGAGTTTTTTTGTGGGGTAATGCCTTCCATTTTGTGTGAGATTCTATACCCTTGGTGTTGGTCTCCACTCTCGGACCTATTGAAGGCGGGTTTTGGGGGTCATTATCTCTCCTTCAACTTAAAGAAGGAAGGGCCTAGCAATCTGTTGACCCTTCCCTCCTTTTGGTGAAGGTGGGTCGTGACAGAATGGATTAGAGGGAGGTTTTCGGTTGAAAGATAGGACGAAGTCTGGAGTTAGGCACAGTGATGATTGCATGGGATGGTAGGGAAACAGTGTTGGGTGACCTTGGTACGTGAATTAGGCCAGGAAGATCGGCTAGGACACAAGATTTTAGCCCCCCCCCCCCCGTGATCCGATGCAAGGACATTGGACCTACCAAAAGACCAAGTGAGGCTACAATGATTGCAAGGTAGAGACCCTAGTAAAGGTACATTCATCATAATGACTTGTGTTCTTATGTTTCATGGGTGTCTTGGGGATTAAAAATAAATAAAGGAGTCTAAGAAAATTTGAGAACAATGTTCTGCACTACTCAGGCTTGGGCATTCCTTGTTTACCTTGAAGCTATGACACCTGGGAGACAACCACGAGTAGTGCGGGCGATCGAGGCCCAGGAGGTTGACTTAGCTGGTCGACGGAGGGATGAACGAGAAGAGGAGGATGGCCAGTGGCAGAAGATGCTTCGTGCCTTTCAGTGACAGACCCTCGGGAAGTATGAGGGAAGCACCTCTGACATGGAGACATAGAGCTGGCTAGAGGAGCTAGTGGTCACTTTCGGCCTGATTCGGGCTCTAACGGAGTACTGGGTTATTCTGGCCATCAGCTAGATGCATGGAGCAGTGCGTCAGTGGTGGACACTTTATCTTGGAGAGAAGAGAGAAGCTGAGGTTGCGTTGGCTGACTTCGAGAAGGAGTTCCAGGTGTAATTCCTCTCTTCAACGATGAAGGCCGAGAAGAGGCAAGAGCTACTCTCCCTCCAGCAGGGGAGTTTGTTAGTGATAGAATTGGGGATAAAGTTCAAGGATCTCCTTCGCATTGTTCCGGACCTCTTTCTGGATGAGGAGTCTTGGGCGAGACGTTTAGAGGAGGCACTCTGAACATCTCTTCAGTACACTATTACCCCATTCACCCTACCAACATACATAGAGGTGTAGAAGAATGATGAAGTGGTGGAGAGGATTCACATGCTGGGAGGTGTGTCGTGAGAGGGGATATAGTTGGGCTCGTCAAAGGGGAAGGCTATCAGCAGCAGACCCCCAGCATCAGGGACCTCTAGGTTCTGACCAGCAGGGAGCAGGCCTTAGCAGTTCCAGTTCTAGTCTCCCAGTTCTCTCCCTTTCCCTTCGGGCCCAGGACCGCGGTGCTTCATCTGTGGCAGCCATGGGAACCTTCAAAACTAGTTCCCGGACAGAGTGCAGTAAGGTGGGGGTGGGTAGGTTTAGCACTAACCTCAGCAATAGAAGTTCCCGACTAGACCCTCTTAGAAGCAGCAACAGGGGCAGCGGGCTCCTGCTCCGATGAGGGTCGACGTTGCAGGAGGAGGCCGACCCCAGGGCGCTCCATAGGGACCTTGACCAGGGCATGGTCGGGGAGGTAGCCGACAATCGAGAGGTAGAAAATCTGGGCATGGGAAGTTTCACGCTACGGATCCAGCAGTTCCAGCAGGGCTAGAGGTCATTCAAGGTACAATCAACTTGTTTAGTACCCTTGCATATTCCTTGTTCGATACAGGAGTTTCTCACTCCTTTGTTACACCCAGTCTGGCCCATTCTATGGATTTAGACGCTGAGAGACTTCTAGTGCCCCTAGTGCTGAGCACACCAGTCATGGGACAGACTGGCTTGTTGTATGTTTATCAAGAATGCAGACTGATGACAGGGCCACATCAGTTAGTTAGGGATCTTCTTCTGTTGCAGATACAACCATACGATGTCATCCTAGGCATTGACTGGTTGTTCTCTGTATATTCCGTCATTGAATGCTTCCGAGGAAGGGTTTTGTTTTCAGATTTAGGTGGCCGACAGGTGACTTTAATCGGTGAACAGAGTTTCTAGGGAAGAAGAAAGCGAAGGGAACCCCTCCTCTCCTTGCTAGCTGAGCTGTCAGTGGAGTCAGTGGATATAGAAATGGTGGAAGTCCCAGGGATCATCAGTAAGTTCATGGATGTCTTCCCTGAAGAGGTGGAAACTCTGCCCCCTCAATGTGATGTTGAGTTCGGGATAGACTTGAAACCTGGTGGCCATCCTATTTCGATGGATCTCTATCAGATGGAACCTTCTGAGTTGCGGTAGTTGCGGATCCAAATTGACGATTTGATGAAGAAGGGTTTTGTTCGGCCAAGTGCGTCACCGTGGGGTGCTCTTGTTTTGTTTGCGAAGAAGTCAGATGGTGGTATAAGGTTGTTCATAGACAACAGGAGGCTGAATCAGGTGAGAGTCACGAATTGCTACCCTCTCCCTATGATAGATGATCTCTTTGACCAGCTGAGGGGAGCAGGTTGGTTCTCAAAGATCAATCTGCAGTCTGGATATCACCAAGTGAGGGTAAAAGAGGGCGACATCTCAAAGACTTCCTTCAGGTGCAGATATGGGCACTTTGAATTTGTAGTCATTCCATTCGGCGTTACGAATGTACTAGCTGTGTTCATGGGGATCAAGAACTCTATATTTCAGGAATATCTGGACCAGTTCATATTCGTGTTTATCGACGACATCTTGATCTACTCAAGATCAGAGGAGGATCATGTTGAGCACTTGAGAACAGTTTTAGAGGTCCTCGGACAGCACCAGCTCTATAGGAAGTTGTCCAAGTGCATGTTCTGGACGTGAGAAGTTCATTTCCTTGAGCACGTGGTGTCCGAGTGGGGGATAGCAGTGGACCCATCGAAGGTTGAGGTGATTTTTTCTTGGGAAACACCCAAGAACGTGGCAGAGGTTCGTAGTTTCCTCATGATGGCAGGTTACTACCAGAGGTTCGTGCCGAACTTCTCCCGAGTTGCGGCACCCTTGACAGCCTTGACCAAGAAGGACCAGGCTTTCGTGTGGGACGAGTAGTGTGAGGCAGCCTTCAGCTATCTGAAGGAAAAATTGGTTAGTGCCCCAGTGCTGAGGTTTCCAGAAGAAGGGGCATCATATGAGGTGTTCTGTGAGGCTTCAGGGCAAGGCCTCAGATATGTGTTGATGCAGCGGAAAGGGGTGATCTCCTATGGGTCTAGGAAGTTATGTCCCCATAAGCATAACTATTCCACCCATGATATAGATCTTTTGGTGGTCTTGTTTGCACTAAAGTTATGGTGGCACTACTTCATTGGGGAGTGCTTCGTGGTCTTCACCGACCACAAGAGCAGGAAGTATGTCTTCTCTCAACGGGACCTGAACTTACGGCAGCGAAGGTGGATGGAATTCCTTAAATACTAAGACTTCAATATTTCCTACACCTCGGGAAAGTGGAATGTGGTGGCTGATACCTTGAGAAGGAAGTCGCATAAGGATGCGGTTCAAGAGTCGGCAAATGCTTGGAAGGTGATGGAGGAGTTGGATGCCCTGCACCTGGATGCTAGGATGGAAGGCAGTAGAGGTTTCCTGTATCAGATGACGGTGCAACCTTCTCTGTTGCGAAAGGTGGAGGAGACCCAATGGGAAGAATCAGAAAGAAAAGTGATGCGTGACCGAGTTGACCAGGGAAATGCTCCGGAAGGGTGGATAGAGGATGGTCAGAATCAGATGATTTTTCTAGGAAAGGTGTTTGTTCCAGAGGCAATGTGCGGAAACGTTCTTTGTGAGTTCCACAACTCACCCCTAGTGGTGCACCCGAGGTTTTCCAATATATACCAGGGCCTGAGGAGACCGTTTTGGTGGCCCGGGGTGAAACGAGCAGTAGTAGAGTTTGTAGAAAAGTTCCTAGTGTGTCAGCAAGTGAAGGCTAAACACCATTCTCCATGCGGCTTGTTTCAACCTTTAGATATTCCCAAGTGGAAGTGGGATGACATATCGATGGATTAAGTCATGGGGCTACCCAAGGTTCGAGGAGGTTGTGACACTATTTGGGTAGTGGTGGATCGGTTAACGAAATTGGCCCACTTTATGGCGATCAGGGAGTCAGGTGCAGTTGATTCTCTAGCACGAAGGTACGTGGATGAGGTGTTGCGGTTACATGGAGTTCTGAGATCCATAGTCTCTGATAGGGATGCGTGGTTTACCTCACGAGTCTGGAGGGGATTGCATCATGCTTTTGGCACCTAGCTACATCTCACCACTGCTTTCCATCCCCAGACAGATGGATAGACAGAGCGCACTATTCGGACCTTGGAGGATATGCTACGGGCATGTGTTCTGGACTCAGAAGGATCGCGGGTGCAACACTTGCCTCTGGTAGAGTTTTTCTACAATAATAGCTATCACTCTACCATTGGAATGGATCCGTTCGAAGCATTGTACGGGAGGTCATGTCACTCACCCGTGTGCTGGACTAAGGTTGGGGAAGTGAGTGTTCTTGGCTCGGAAGAAGTGAAGATCACGATAGAGAAGGTTCCGCTTATATGAGAAAGGATGAAGGCGGCATAGGACCGACAGAAGTCATATGCCAATAATAGGAGGAGACCCTTGGAGTTCGGGGTCGGGGACCACATGTTCAAGAAGGTCTCCCCTATGTATGGACAATAGAGGTTTGGTAGGGGGAGCAAGCTCTCTCCTAGATTCATCGGACCCTTCGAAGTGATGCGGTGGGTCGGAGAAGTGGCTTATCAGCTAGCGTTACCACCGCCGCTACTGAGCATACATGACGTCTTCCATGTGTCCCAGCTCCGTCGGTATCTACACGATGATTCACACATCCTCGACTGGGGAAAGCTGGATATTGAGGACGACATGACCTTTGTGGAAAGACCAGTGATGGTCGAGGATTGTGAGGAGAAAGTGATTTGTGGATGAAACATTCCTTTGGTTCATGCCCAGGACCCAGAGTTGTTTTGAGTTTTGTGCTGTTCTATTTTGTATTTGTTGTGATGGAAAACTTTACCTTGTTAACTATGGAATGTGTGGTTTTACTTTTTCTGTGGATGTGTGGGAAGTATACTGAGATGTGGGGAGGGGAGTACCTAATCCCTAGTTAATATGCATTAGAGTGGATGCGCCTAAACTCGTGCGGGCGAGTAAGAGCTGCCCAAAGTGGATAGTATCTTTACATGGAGAAAGGGAAACCCCTCACCACATAACCCGAAGGTTTAATCCTTTGTTTTATACTAACTGTAATTGTACGGGTTCACTCTTGAGAGATATCTTCCTGGGCGGTTGTTCAGACCCCCCTTCTTCAGGTCTGGTTTTAAATTCTCGATGGCGAGAATGCTTTGAGAGGTATCTGATATGATAACCCAGACCCTCGCGGTCCATCCCTTTTCCAAATTCCGGATCCTAGGGGTGACGTCTCAGTGGTAGGACGACCGATCAGCACGACCGATCAGTGTCACCCAGCCTTGTCAGGTTTTCTTTCCCGTAATGCCTTGTTTGGGATTTTGAAATTTTTTCAAGTTGTTCAAAGCCATTTAAAATCCCATAATTAATACCCAATAAATCCTGAGGTACCCCGTCAATGGAGAATTAAATAACAATTAATTACATCGTGTGTAACCACCCAACCGCGTGGGGAAAACACGACCCTAATTTAAAGCCATTCGAATCCCTATATCCCGTAACAACAGGTTCTTATATGTATATTGCACGAGAATTTATTCTTCCTTATTCTTGTTCTTGGCTGGATTCCTTTCTTCTTAGTGTGTTTGGAGTTCCTGATGTCCCTCCCCTACGATTCACTCTTTTCCCTGATTCTTGGCGCGCGAAGAAGAACTTAGATCTTTGATCAATCAAGTACGGTTTTCCTTCACCTCTCTTTTTTGTGTATCATGCGAGGTGGGTACGCTTTTGACTTTGTGGGAATTGATGAAATCAAACTTAATGAAGATAATGAACCGACTCTTAATTAATGAAAGGGGGGGTGATCAATGTTTTTGTTGTACTACTTTTATGTTGTATGTGTTGGGAATTGTGCAGGCCTACGCTCACTGAAAATCATGGTCATTGGTGGTCTTTCCTTGCCCACTAATGAACCTTTCTCTTCTATGATGATTAAATGGCTTAACCAGGAAATTGGTTAATCGCGTAAACTCAGTTGGTTTAAATGGATGTTCAGTAAAACAAGAATCTATGTGTGACCACCCCGGTTAACAAAGAGAAAGAAGAACCTAATGAATTATGGGCTTGAACCTTGAATTTTTCCACTATATTGGGTGGTGGGTGTGTTGTTCTTCCTGGTGCTTATGGGAAGATGTGAATGGGGAAGGGATCCTCTGTTGTGGCATGGTTGTTGGTTGTGAATTTGAATCGGTGTGGTTGCTCTGCTATGACATGAACTCGGGTGGAATCCTCTATCATTGAGAAATGGTGGGTTCCTAGTTTTGGGGACATGAGGATGTGTCTCGGGGTTTTCTTTGGTTATAGTACCTTGAGGGATCTCAATTATCCCTTTGTTGTTGTGACCTTACAAGAGAACCAGGTGAGAATGCTTAAATTGATGTTTGGCTGTTTCTTTTTTTTCTGGCTTATGGTTATTCCTGTTAGTTTCCCGGTAGCACAGGATTCACCCTAATGAGACCACTTGAACATGAAAAAAAGAATAGTTGAGTGGGTAATTAGTTTGGGAATGAGTTGTGACTTGGCCATGAGTGTCGTGGCTTCTTTTGTGAATGAATATTAACAAAGGTGTTTACGCTTAGGTTTTGGAACCCCTAGGTTGGGATTAGTGTTTGTTACCTATACATATATCTGTAGCTTTTAGGTGTCTTATTCACCCCCCATAGTTGATAACTTAGTGCCGAACACCCCATTTCATGGGGAGGGTGTTTTTTCCAACACTCCTATGAGTGGATGGTTATTAGCTCTTTTTCTGCTCCCTTTCCCGAATATCCCAAGACTCTTCGGGCAGGATGTGATGGCCTAAAGTCCATTATTAGCCCAAGAATCTTCGGGCGGGGTAGTTTTGGTGGTTGGCCCAGGTGTCTGAGGGTAGGTTGATTCCCAAGTGTCTTCGAGATGAGGCCCATGTGTCTTCAGGCATGTCAGTAGTTGTTCTGGCCAAGGTGTGTGCGGGCACGACATGGCAGTGGGACTCTGGTGAGGTTATGGCCCAGGTGTGTGTGGGCGGGGTTTGGCAGTGGGACTACGGTGAGAATGGAGAGATTGGTTCGATGTGTAATATGTCTTGAATAAAGAGTGGGAAAGTGGCGTGGGGTACCCAAATATCGATGTACTATTACTATACTTTACTTTCCTTGCATTATTTAGGGAGTGTGCCTTGGTGAGACTTGGGTGGATAGTTTTCCTTGCTAGGTGCTTTGGTTTTTCTTTTCTCACAGGGCATTAGAATTACTCTCCACTTGTGCACGAGAGTCTTTGGTTTTCCATACTGAGTGTACT
This sequence comes from Viscum album, assembly GCA_963277665.1. Lineage (NCBI taxonomy): Eukaryota > Viridiplantae > Streptophyta > Magnoliopsida > Santalales > Viscaceae > Viscum > Viscum album. The sequence continues at coordinate 1,570,189,096 of OY728150.1, read as the reverse complement.
TGTATGCTCAGCCTACGTACGTAAAACTGCTTTCAGGTTTCCATGAGGACTTCAGGGATCGTGCGAGACCGTACTAGCTTGGACCTTGGGGCAGTTGCTGTTGTTGTTTTCCTTTTTCTTGGTACTTTACCTTCAGAGTTTTTTTTGTTGCTTGTATCATTTACTGTTGAACATGAATATGGGAATGGGTTATTTTTGGATTTCCCTTTACTTTCAACCTTTTGTATTGTTGAGGTTGCTATCTTATTTCTCGATCCTATAAAAAAAGGTTAATGACTTCCATTTTGTGTGAGATTCTATACCCTTGGTGTTGGTCGCCACTCCGAGACCTATTGAAGATGGGTTTCGGGGGTCATTATCTCTCCTTCAACATACAGAAGTAAGGTCCTGACAATCTGCTGACCCTTCCCTCCTTTTGGTGAAGGCGGGTTGTGACAGTGTATTACATTTTGTACTTATATATTATATAGATTATTATAATACACATATAATTCATATAAATGAAATTTATATCTTTTTTTACATTCTAGAAATTATTATATAAGTATATAAACCAAATATATAACAAATTAAGGTACATGTGAAGAACAAAGAAAATATTACCCGAAATGAAGCCTTAGCATAGAATTTTTAACAAAAGGGTTAAATAAGGTAATAATGAAACTATATATGGTATGATATATATGAATATGATTTTGTAAAAGATTTTAATATACATACATTTATTAAATAGGAAGATTTTATGAGTATGAAGAGAGTCAAGACACAAGGTAAGGGAATTTCATCCCGCTCTTTATTTCGGTGGGATACATGCCTTATTCACCACACACTTCTTTTGTGTGGTATATATACTATCCATTAATGTATTACATATGATATATAATTAAATATATTTGTATTTAAATTACCATTTTATGAACTTTCTATCAAGGGGATTAAGTTTCAAAAGATACCGAATCGGTAAATTAATTTTCATTCAATTTGTTTTTATTTGAGACACATGCCATGTTATACGCCTATATTATTATATGAGATGTATAAACAGATTATTACATGTTATAACATGAATATAATTATTTTAATTATATTTTAAATATCTATGTAATTTCATTTTCCTAAAAGGGTATAATGATTCATATTTACCATGTGGTAATTGTTTATTGAAACAATCTCACCGTTTATTGAGATTATTTTGGATCATGTTTTCATTAATGAAATATTAGGATCCATATTTCAATAACACTCATTAATTTTCTTCTCCTATGGTAATTATTGATTTATTCATGTATTAGAAAATATTTCCAACTATTTGGTTCTTAATATAATTAATAAAATGTTTTTAAGAAAATATGACTTTACCTCTCTCTTCGGGAAAAAATATGTGTTCCTTCAAAACCATGTTTTTGAAAAAGGTTTATAATAATATTATACTATTATCTTATTATAATTAAAATACATTATTTCCTTTTAGTTACATTTAAAAAAAGTATTTTTATGAAAAGGAATCTTCTTTTAATTTTTCAATTAAGGAACTTTTCTAAACGTTTTATGGTGCAAAAGGAATGTTTGTTATTTACATATTTACCTGCAGTCATTTCATTGAATCTTCCATTGTATATTTAAAAGGATAATGTTTTAAAAAAAATAAAAGAGATTTTCAGAAAATATTTTTCAATATTATTTTATAAGTTATCAAGGAAAAATGGTTTTCAAAAGGGTTTCAATCCCCACTATAATTTTTCAAATGAAAAATGGCTTTAAAAATGTTTTCAATGCTTCCTTTATAATTTTTAATGTTTAAAAGAAAATAATTTTCAAAAGTTTTTATGTTAAAAAAATAATTTTTCAAATAAGAAGGATATTTTCTTCCAGAAATGGTTTTAAAATATCACTCAAAATTATTTCCCATCTAAGATAACATATATTGGTGTTACTCATGTCAATCTAGGGAAATCATTCAATGATTCCTTATATATTTTTTATCTAAATGGTTTATGTTTTGATGGAATTATTTTTATTAAACACATTTATATTTAATAGGTTATATAATTTTGAAACATGATTCTTTTCATTGGTTCTGTTTATGATGAAATGATTATGAAATCTATATCTTTTTTCACAGGTTATGTTATGATTACATGTTTATGATACCAATTTCATTTCATGGGTTATGATATGATTGTTTTTTATTATGTGTCACATGTTTGTATGATTTTATTATGAGATGTGTGGGACATATATCTCCATAAATTTCATTGTGTAAATATTTATATCTCATGAGATATACTAAGATGGTCTTGGGAGTGAAATGTGACTACTAAGGTTGTCTTGTGAGAGAACCTTGACTACTAAGATGGTCATGGGATTGAACCATGACTACCAAGATGGTATAAGGATTCAAATAATGACACTAATATGGCTATGGGAATGAACCATGACTACCAAGATGGTATGGGGAGTGAACCAATACTACCAAGATGGTCTTGGTAGTGATTCCTTGGCTAATATGGAAGTCATATTATATACTTATGTGTTTGCAACAATCCCATGTTTTATTCCCATATTATGATTTCATGGATTATATTATTTAATTAATTATAATTCATGTCTAATGAACTATCAATATTTATTCCATGATTCATTTTTATGATCTTTGATATGAAGGGTATGATCTTTAAATGTTTTGATCACATTCTTATACTCATATGCTCATGTTTATGCTTACAAGTCTCCCTGGTTTAACTTTACTGTGCATCTGAGATCACCTCTTTTTATATTTCATTCTCTATGTTATGGTGATATGTATTAGGTATAATGTTTCTAAGAAGGGTTCTAGTAAATAAGAAACTATTGAGGGATAATATAGCTCAATTATGACGCAGTGTTCATGTTTCCATGTTTTCAGAGACACTAAACTAATACGGTCTTTGTGCATCTATTTTTTTAATGTTTTAAGTATTATGAAAAAGTTATGTAATATCTATGTACGTTAAGACTTGGTAATTGTAAATAATAAATAAATAAATATTGATTGAGAAATACACATCTTCTTTAGTAAACCTCTTAATTTTTACATCAAAATAATTCCTAGTATACTTTTTTGAACAAAACATGGATTCTAGGATTTGGGTATTGATGCAAGGTAAGTATTTTCAAAGTATTTTCTTTTCCAAGTTTCTTTTGATGTGTTAAGAAAGGTGTATAGTATTTTACCTTTTATAACAGTTGTGAGAAGCACTCTTTGAATTTCTTAAATTGTTAAATTAATATAAATTAAATTTTATATTTAAATAGATCCAAATTTATAATATTTGATGTCATGATTAGTATGAGTCAAAATAATGTTATAAAATTAATTTTTTACAAGTTAATATTAAAATTTTTACCCTTATCTCTTTGTTTTATCCCACATTGACCCATTATTGGCAATTTCCCTGACAATAAATTTCTTGGACTATAGGTGTCAATATAATTACTATAAAAATAAAATTGGGGTGTAAATGAAGCATGTTTCATATATTCAAATATATCTCAAAGACATTAATTAATATAAGATTTTATGAATTTAAAATCATTTAATAAAGTATTATTTATAATAAAATATCATTAATTTTAATTTTGGAACTATTCGTCAAAATTGAAATTAAAAATACCAAGACAAGTATATAATTAAAATATAAGCAATACACATATCTAAAATATATATTATTTATCTTAAAAGTTTTTAGGACATTATATATTGCTAAAATAATATTTTTTAGTGTTTTTAAAATCATTTTATGGATTTTTTTTACAACTTGCACAAGCACTCTTTCAGGGTTACATAAACATTTAATGAAATTATTTACTTAATTAAAATTATAAATAAATTACTGTGTTAAAAAATATTTTATCATTCAAAATAATATTGATAATTGAATATTTTTTCTATTTATCCCTATGTTAAAATTTTAGAGTTATTATAACAAATAGATTTTCATATTTTACTTTTCCTTATATAAAACAATATAAAGCTCCAAATCAATGAAAAATGGAAGTAGATGTCCATATATTCATATTTTTTACGATTTTTTAAGAGAAATGGACATAAAAAATTATGGTATGTGTTAGAGTCGTTTTTTTATTTTTTTATTAAACTTGATTTCATGATTTCCACTTTACTATAGTAACAAAAATTACTCAGGTTACTATTCATAATTTCCTTAGATAAAAAGGAAATATTTTTCATAAATTTAGACACAATAATTCCAAATATTAAATCCAATTTTTAAACTTATATTCAAATAAGTGGCATAATTTAATTAAGCATTAAACTAGGAAAATGTGATGAAAAAATTTGTTTTCATAAAAATGCCTTATTAAGTATACAATGATCTTATACTAAATTGAAGAATAAAATTCATTTAAAAATAAAAAATTGGATAATTTTAGATTAAAAGTATCTAGTTCCTCTATTAAACTAATTCAAATTATAATTTCACTTTGAAAGTACTTGAAAAGAAAATATAGTTTACAAAATGAATCAGTATTTTTCAGCATTCATTGAAGAATTAATCATTCATGAAAAATCTCAAAAAATAATAGTAAGATAATTTTTACTCTATGAATTCAAAAATTAATTTAATATTATGAAATTAAAATTATTTAATTTTAAAATTTAACTTTTATATAAAAATTTATAATAAAACCATTTAATAAAAATATTTCCATTTTGATTTTTAAATTACAAAATGTTTTTATCATGAATATAACTATTAAATTAATTAATAATAATAAATATGAAAAAGACTTATTCTATAATTATGTATGTTTTGAGACAAGTTTTCAATTTTTATGTAGAAACCTCTCTTGGATAAAGAAAATATTTATTATATCAAGAGCATACTAAATGACATTGAATAATCTGACTTCGTGAAGGTTTCATAACCTGATTAAGTGAAATATTTCTATCCTACAAAAGGAAAATATTCATAAACATTTTTTGAAACTCATTTTTCTGGGAAAAAAATAATCAAAAACTCTTTGTTAACAACAAATACAAATCATGTTATAAAAACTACTCTTGGGTCCCAAATTTCCCAACTATGGATTTTTTGGAAGCACACAAAAAAATCTTCACAAGTAAGCTTTTTCCAATCCTTATTTTAAAATAAAAATCACAAAATGAAATAAATTCTCATATAGAATATCATGAAACCAAACTTATAGCAACACAATCATTTTAAACATATTTTTCATGTTTTTTATCATTAATATACAAAAAATAAAAAATGAGGATCAAATTCCCTAGTGTCTTTTGAAGACAAAGAACATTAAACAACATCATGAATCTAAAATAAAAAAATATTTATTTTAATTTCCATAATGATCTCGTAAATCAATTTTTTATCCTAAAACTATATATCATAACTTTAGTATACATAAACAAAATGTGTGAGCTACAAATCCTAATAAAGGAATAAACATGATGAATAATCATAACATATCAATCAAAAGGCATACCATGATATCATAAAGAGAAAAAGATCATGAATAATCATATATAATCATAACATATATAAAATGGAATCATAAGAACAATATATTAGTGTTATTTGGTAGTAGTATAAAAAAAGATATAAGCATAAGTCAAGGCTAAGATCTAAGAAAACATCACATTGTGAACAAAGTCCCATTATGGATTTGGTTCACTCCATAATCCCATACCAATAATGTTATGAAACAAAAACATTACCCAACTCATTATAGTTCTATTTTCATGCAACTATCAAAACGTGAACATGATTAAGTGTGAGAAAAAACAAAATAAAATATAAGGAATTGACATATGAATTATCTATGGAATAAAAAGTTTTAAATAGTCTTTCAGAAAATCATAATAATAGGATTTTTAACAAAGATCCAAAATATAAGAAGAAATTAAATATCATATACATTCATACCCTTTTACATAAGAATATGTTTCAAAATGGTGTGCCTTATTTAAAATAAAGAATGGATATAAATTTTCCCCTTAATGAGGTTTTATTTTAAATAAGGGAGTTGAGAAAATATCATTAAGAAAGTATTACCCAATCAATGTAATAGATAATAATATATTTATAAATATAATATTCACATATAATTATTTTTTTGGAATTACATAACATTAAATAGTTATATAATCTGATTTATAGACAGAAAGGTCGTAAGACATGGAAAAGGGTGGTTCAGATATATCACTTATCTTTTGTTCTAGAATCGTTCTAAACTTGCATGTAATTTCACATATAATAAATATAGATTCATTTATAAAATAATTTAAAATTTTACCATATATATTTTATTTATTATACTTTTATTATATTCATTTATAAAAATTTCAATGAGATATAATGACTAATTTCTTTGTTTTTAGAAAATTTGTTACATGGTTCCAAGGTGAGATCACTCGTTAATAGTTATTGAAGTTCATTTAAAATGGGAATAAAATATAAAAAGTAAAATGAATTAGTATTCATGTACTTAAAATAACATAAATTTTCCTAAATACCAATTTATGTTTAGACATATGGATAATTCATTTAGTGGAATTATAAATGATAAAAGGTTGGTTAATTTATGTGATTTTAACAACCATCTCAAAATATATTCATTTTATCTAATATTATGGATATATATTCTATATAGAATGTGAAAACACATTTAATATACATATTATTGTCATTTTAAAGCATTATATTTCAATTAAAAACTATCATTATTAGGATAACTGAAAAAATAACACATCATCCATAGAGGCACTGAACTAAAATAATATGGACAATGGTTTCATTTTCAGAACAATTAGAGATAAAAAGGAGGTGGATGGTATAAAATTTGATTAATATGTAGTATTATAGTATATATATGATATTTTATATTTTATTGCATGTTTTATGTGTGGAAAAGGATAATTTATGAGAAGAAAATTATTTAAAATAAGTATTTTGAGAATGTTACCTCTTAAATGTCGTATCCTTGAAAAAATAATTGTAGAACATGGAATTGTCCTTTTCTTAATTAAAATTTCACTAGCTCATTGGGGATAATATTGGGAAGGGAATTGGGTAGAAATTTGGAATTCCCCAGGGCTTATAATTTCAGAGGAGATAGGTTTGGTGGTATTTATAAGGGGAGGAGAGGGGTGTTTTAAAATATTATATTCATTAGTTAATTATTTTCGATCAATACTACTGTTAGTATTGATTATTTTGACTAAATATTGTAAATAGTCCATTTTAGTTATATATAGTGGGTTATTACATCATCCATGACTCAAAAATTCATGTATTTGTCTTATAATGTTAAATACTATATTATACCATGTTTCACTATTCACTAAAAATTCATCTATTTTATAAAAATACCACTAATTAATCTAAACCATTTATTGATTTTTAGATTCTAAAAATTATATCCATTTTATTAAAAATAAATTAAACATGATAAACACAGTATTAAAATAAAATATAAAATTATTTTAGAAAAATCGATTTTAATATTATTCTCAATTTTCTAAACTTTTGAAAAATAAATTCTATTTTAATAAAATTTTCTTCTAATTTTAATAAAACTTAATATTGGTCCATAAATTCATTTTATGAAAATAAAATTTCTTTTAAATCATTATTTTTTATAAAAGTGCAGTTAAAAAAATTTCTTTATAAAAAACACAAAATTTGTCATTATTAAAACATTACTTCACATATACCATGATTTAAATATAACATATATTCATTTTTATAAAAGTTCAGTTAAAACATTTTTTCCTTTATAAAAAACACTAAATTTATCCCATTTTTATACTTTCTACTCTTATGGCCATATTTTTCTCTAAATGTAGTTTTTAAATTAATATAATGAAATTTACTTAGTTTTATCATGTGTTATATCTTCTTTATATTATATTAGTAAATATTATATAATTATAAGAAGAGAAATTCCATTTATAATATTTTTGGTCATTAAATTCTTCCCCCTTTATAAATTTCACCCATGAAATTTCATTTTACAGACTTAGTTAAAAATAGGTGATGGTACTTATGATTTATATATTTCTTTTTCACCCATGTCGTCATCTCGTACTTATCGTTTCACCATTATACCATGACTAGGTGAGTTTTCTTCTCGCATATAAATTTATATATATGGTCCATGATTTTCACTAGATGATCCCCATGAGAGAGGTAATTTTCATATAATACCATCTCTAAATTAAATACATCTGAGGTATTTGGTATTTACTTCCTCAATAGGGATATGTGATATATTTCATGTACTTTAGAAATGGTTGATGGGAGTGATAGATGATTGGACACAACTATGATGCAATTGAGAATATCAAAGGGGATGATGTACCTATGACACGGATTTCCCTTATTGAAAAACTGCATGACTCTCTTTCACATCGATATACATGGGAACAATTTATATCCAAACACAAATTCTAGGTCTCATCATGGATTATTCACATAGCTCTTCTTCTGAATCTAAGAATCTTTGATGTGATGTTTAATGGTGTTGAAAATTTCTACCATTTACTCAACCATTTTAGGACTTAGTAGCTTTTTTTCCATGTTCATCATAACACAAAGGATTTATACATATTTTACCAAAAATGTATTCAAAAACAACCATTTGTATTTATTAGAGGAATTAATTTTTGTATGAGAATTTTTATAGAGGAATACGATGATCTCATCTTCTGATGAATTTTTTCAATCTTTATATCAAAATTTATTCTAATATATTGAAATTATTCTTATATTAGATATCATTTTAGTGGTAATATGACGTGATGATGTTAAAATACCTTTTTTAGGGTTTCGGAGAAATTTCTAGAAAAAGGAGTTAAATATTTAATCTCAATCAAATAAAATTGATAGTGGTGTTCCATTCATCCTCACTACTTCTTTATTATATATCATTTCAAGTTTATCAATCTAGAAGTCCTATTGGATTGTAATTAAATTATTAGTCTATATATATATATTATATGCTTAGGGGTACAATTACATTCAAATACACACATACACACACACACATCCCTAAAAGGAAGTCCATAGCCCCCCTAAGGGATAACCCACCCAACTAGAATCTTTTATTATATCATATATTTTTGAACTGAAGGCCTAGTGAGAATAAATCCCATTACATATCTCATAGAACCCAAATTTTGGACTAAAGTCCCATTCTATGAATAGTACCGTGCTTCTATAGTACCATTTTCACTACAGTAGTTTTCATAGCTACAGTTTCCACTAGTGCTATAGTACTCCAAGTTACAGTACCCATTGGTTCTACAACACTACTAGAGTACCTACACCTAATGGGTTTTGAACCCCCAACCTCATGTAGTATTATAGGGTTTCTTTAACACTATGATAGTCCATGAAATCCCAAATAACATTATTTTCTCACGATGTATTCAGAAGTCTAATGACAATTTCTATGGTTATTTTTTCCAATTTCTATGTATGTGTAGGTAATTGTTGTTGGGAAAAAATCCCTCAAGGTATCATTGAAGCATTTTTGAGGTGATTGTGTTTGTTGAAAAAGTGGACATCTGTGTTGTGATCGTTGGAAAATCAAACAATGACGTAAACATTTGTTGACAAAGGGGATTTCATCGTTGCATATCATGTTCAAGGAATGTGGTTAATGATCCATTTTTGATTCGAAAACGTCGAAAAAGGAATGGATGATCTTGCGTGTCGAGGGGAGACTTGTGCGTCATCGCGCAGGGTGTCCAAATGCCTATAAATAGAGGTCAACCCCTTTTTATTCTGCAAGAGTTAAACACTAAGGGAAAATTAGAGCTCCCGTCGTGCAGGTGTGGTGGTCGCTAAAGTGGTGGTGTGGTCATAAAAGTAGAAGTTGTGCGCCAGTTGTTTTTTGCACTCCCAAAGAAGTTTGGGCGAGAAAGGAAGGAATTCTCCCAAGTTTTTAGTTGAAGAAGGGGATTTCACACAAGTGGTTTGGTGACACTTGGGCGCTAGGTTTTTTATAAGGGCGACAGTTGATGGTTGCGCACCAAAATTGGTTTGGGAATAAAAGGGTGTGATTCACGCAAGTTTGGAGATACAGAAGCTAGTGTCACGCAAGTGGTTGAGGTGAACTTGCACGGAAGTTTTAACTTGTGCGCCGAGACTTGCACGTCGGCTTGGAGAAGGGAGCCAGGTATGGTTGAAGCATGGTAGTGATTCAGGGCTGCGTGGAAGCTAGAAGATTTCTCGATACCTTCAGTGAAAAGTGAGATTCATCTATGGGTGAAATTTGGACTTCAACAGAGCATCCATATACAATAGAGGATGCATTCATTAGTGATAATGAAGAGACCTACATGTCTATAAACTGTGAGTGGATCATTTCCAGAGCAGTGAACAAAGGAAGAGGAAGAAGGTGATCCTCTCTACCGGCAGTGATCCAGAGAGAGAGAGAAACAGAGAGTGACCCTTTGGAAAAATAGTGAGCTGACCCTGAACATTATAAAGGCAGTGAGCCTGGGAATAGAAGTGATTTATCCCGAACCTTGAAAAAATTAGTGCACTTTTATTGGATTTGGTACATCGACACATCGCCGGTGTATACTCCTTAGACGTAGCCGAGTGAGGTTGAACCAAGTGAAAATCAATGTGTCATGTGCATGATTTAGTTTCTGTTTATACTTTGCTGCAGGAAAGAGAGAGAAGAGAGTCTTTCTTAACAGCGAGACAAAATCAATAGGGGCAGTTGTTTTAATCTATCATACCCTGATTCACCCCGCCTCTCAGGGTATCTAACCTAGTGGACCTAATAATTGTTCTATCATCCGAATATAAATTTTCCTCTCTACCTTCACTTTCTTGCATATCAATAATTTTGATGAATCTTCCACAATACCATTCTTTATATTATCTTAGTAATAGATCTATTGAAAATATCTATACATATATATGGCCACTGTATTGATGGATATGGTTGATCTATGTTCATTATTAAAAAAATATTGTTTTATCTTCAGATTTGATGGAATATATAATCATGCCACAAATCTTATAGCTTTTTTTTCATTAATTTTGTACTCCAAATTTTTTCTTTTACCTAAATATTCCACCTTAATACTTATTTCCATATTATTTTATTAATAATAATTTATCATCACTAGGAGTTATTGTAGCGAGATAATTTGAGAAAAAACGATAATATTCCCTTCTTTATGATCACCATTACTATATAATTAATGTCTAATAAGATTCGATCATTCTCAATTATTATCACTGGTAAGGATTTTAGAAAAATTCTTCTTAGATAATCTACAACATTATTTTCATTCATATGATGCTAATGGATTGAACAGTCATAATCAATGATCATCAACAACCATATATGTTTTTTCATATTAAGCTCCTTTTGTGAAAATACATACTAGATGATCTTATGATCTATATATATTTTAAAATTATACCAATTGAAGTAATTTCACAAAATCCACAATGTGATGATCACTATGGCCAACTCTATATCATGCATTGGATGATTATACTCATAATATTTAAAATACCTTTAGGTGTAGTCTATCACTTTATCATTTTTCATTATTACACAAAGACCTTGTTTAAGGAATCGATATATACCATGAAAGGTTTCCCACTTTTTGGTATTGTAAGTAATTGTGCAGTGATAATCTTATTTTTCAGTTCCATAATTCTCTCTTCATATTCATCGGTCTATAAAATATTTATTCCCTTTTGAGTCATCTTGGTTATAGGGTTTGAAAATTGTGATAATTTTCTCTCAAATCTTCTGTAAAACGCTACTAGTCTAGGGAAACTGTGTATTTCTATTTAATATGTTGTTTTGGGACACTCTAAAATCATAGTTTACTTAAAAGGTTCCACAAATATCCACTTTATGGAGATAACATTCTCTATGAATGATAAATAGTCCATCTAAAACTACCATTTACTTTAATTTCCTTATATAATATTCTTTCATAATGTATTTATCACATTGTTTAAATACACCTAATACTCCTATGGGGTCTTAGAATACATTAGAATGTATTTTTAAAGACTACCATAGATTTATTGAATTATTATATAATGAAATCATTCTTTTCTTCCATGAAAATTATAGAAGTGTTTGGTATTCCGAAGGTAATCACTATAAACTCATAGTATTTGTACCTTGTTTGAAAGGTAGTGTTGGGAGTATCATTGATAATTACTTTTATTTAGTGATATCCTGACTAAAGGTCATCCTTATTGAATTAATGGGATATATATAGTTTATTGGAAATTCATTTATCTATGGTAAGGGATACTTGTTCTTTATCATTATTTTCTAGAGTCTGTGATAATCAATTTATTGGTGTATTGACCCATTTATCTTTTTGATGAAGAGTAATAGTGAACCACACTATGAAACAATAAGGTGTATAAAATAGTTGTCTATATTTCCTTGTAACTTCTTATGTAGTCCTTCTAACCCAATGGTGTCCATTATACAATAATTATTGGATATATCATGATATCAATTTGTTTTTTCAATTGAGAATTCAACCACTTAGTTAGGAGGAAGACTATGAAAATATGTAGGGATACATAAGCATAATCCCTCATATTGGTCATTTCCTCAAGAATTATTCTATAATTTCCTCAATAATTTTCATTAGATATTCTTTATCATAAGGAAATAATATCCATGATTTAGAAGAAGATTACAAATGAGATTTACCCTCCTTCTTACACTTGTACATAATTAAATGACAACTCAAGAAGTGAATAGTTATCTTCCTGACCCGATGGTTGATATTTCCTTTATATATGGACAACCAATCCATAAAAAATATAGAATTTACCTCTACTATAGGAATATGAAAAATATTTTTCGGGTTCTTTAGTCAAAAATATATTGACAAGGGAGGGGGTATATACTTGGGATGTAATAATTGATTAATTTTATATTCTCAAATATAACTCAACCTTCATGTTTAGAGGTGGTTATTTAATAGTTCTACTCAACATTAATGATATGAAAGTATGAAGTCCCAAGTATTTTACAAATATTATTACATTCTTTTTATACATAAATATTCATTAATATAATACATGGATTGTAAATAACTAGTTTCTTTAGAAAAATTGGTTCATATTATATCAAAAGGAATAAAAAACATGGAATGCGTAATTTTTTCCCCATAGTGATATCCTAAAATCCATTTACGCTCCTAAAACATAATGTGATAACCAAGATAATACATAAATAATTACATAGGATAAAAAACCTTGTAAGGTAATAAATATATTAAATAAACATAACATGTAAGTAAAATGTGTATCATGATATCATAAAATAGAAAGCTCGTGAGTAATCACATGGATGAAGAACATAAATAAATCAGTTTCATAAGATCTTGGAATCATATGAAATGTGTTATAAAAACATAATATAAACATGAGTTAAGGCTTAATACCTAGAAAATATCACATATTGGGAAAAATTACCAAAATAAATTAGGATTACTCCTTAATCAAATACATGATGGGGAATGTTACAAACATAAATTGGCATCTTCATTAGGTAAATAAATTTTACAAAAATGAAGAGTAAAATAACCTTTCCACTTTGAATAACATCAAAGGTTGTCACATTATTTATAAAATGACTTTGAAAGATCACTTGGAACGTTTCCTAAGGAAAATATAATTTTCAATTTCAAAACACTTATTTAAAATATAAAAAATTCTAAAAAATTAATGATTTTTTTTAATATAACCTTTGAAACATAAATAGTATGATTTAAAACATTGAACGATCATGATAGTAGAAGAGTTCCATTCATGATAATATGTTTAAAAAAATAATTCATTCACATTTTTTAAGAGAGTCCAGAAAGAACATTATTTTTAAAATTATAAGAATATAATTTTCAATTTTTTTGTAAAAATATAATTATGTGTAAAAATGGATTTAAAAATTAACATTATAACATTATTGATTTTTTTTTGGAAAAAAAGGATTTTAAAGAATAAGGAATTTCGACTGAAGAGAGAGATGAATTTGGATTTTCTTAATTATTTTAAGTACCATAGAGATAAAAATGGTATTATTACTTGAAAACATCATGAATAAAAATAATATAAGAAAATAAAGTGGTTTTTTAGACAATGATCAAGTAACATTCTTCAAGGTAAATTTATGCATAGAAAACCCATGTTAAAAAGATATTGAAACATAAACCATACTTATTTAGAAACATTTGAATAATAACTTTCTGTGAATGAATTAGATAAATTTTTAAAAAATATATCATGATTTTGTAATGATTCATGATATAGTTTGTAGTGTGGAAGTATATACACAAGTCAAAATAAATTTTCTAAATAAAAAAAACATGTGTCTTTAATAAGGATGTTGAGAAGAAACGATTATAGATTCGCATCACTGTGGTGAGATTTAATAAATGGGGTGATTATATGAAAAAACTTTATATCCACATAAGGATAATTTTAAATAAAAAACAAATCAATCTCATGTCATTTCACACATATTTTTGGCATAATATAATCAATAAAGTAGTCGTATAACCAAACGAATGGAAATTGAGTTAAGAAACCCCTTACATCATGCTTACCTTTATTTGAGCATTATTTAAACACATGTATAGTGATTTTAAAAATTTTATTCACATGTATAAGAATAAAATTTTTATTTATAATATCATATAGTATCCTTTTATAACATATTATTACTCCTTTGTTAATAATATTTCCTTATAACTATTGTTACATGTGTTAATTTATTTGTTTTCTCCTATACATTTCATGGAGAATGTTCCAGATAGTGAACATAGGTTATAGTTCCATCACCTCCAGAATTAAATTGTTTTTATAAATATGATTTTTTTAATTAGTTACATATTTATAATACTTATTTATTTTCAAACATGGAGAGTGAATCACATCACTTTGTAGAGATGGTAGGCCATCTGTATGCACGGACGACATTATCATTTATTTAATAGATTATAAGGTAAGAAAGTATATGATATTTTTTTCAGAATATATAATATTTTACTAATATTTTATATAAACATAAAGTTATTCATTATTTCATTCCATGGTAATTTTAAGTAAAAACAAATCGCATCTCTCTCTAAGGTAGTAGTCGGTCGTACACATGAGTGACATTGTCATATTATCTATGAAAAAGAAAGTGAGAAGGTATAAATGAAATTATAATAAAATAACTATAATTATATCATAAATAATATATATATATATATATACATTATTTATATAATTATATGTATCTATGAGAAACAATTATGGAAAATAAATTACATTGGTTCGTAAGGTGGCAGTCTACCATAAACACAACCAATAGTTTTGTATTCCATTTAAGGGAGGAGGAAATGATTTTAGGTCACGAACTTATCATAAAATTATATTTGTATATAGAATATGATGATATTATTATACCATCATTGTTTAATAATATCTAAAGGATGTGGAATAATAAATGATATAAATCTCGCAATTAAGGATGTTACCTATTCTTTGGAAAATATCTTTTGGTTTAAACTAAAATTCTTCCTAAGATGTAATTATGAACAGACCAAATAATCAAGCACATGGGTGGGAAGTAGCTCTCTTATTTTATTATTTCTAGTATGATCCAATGGGTTTTGTACTTGTGTAATGAAGAGGATTAGGGGTTTCCTTTTATAAGTGGATGAGAGGACACACTTTGGAAATTTTTGCAAGAATGAATTATACCCATGTTTGTTTCATTCCACAAGGATATAAAATGAACTATTTTATAAAATTATAATAGAAAATGGAATAATATTTCTACAAAATAGGAATTAGACATGTTTTGGGTCATTTTAAACCCTTGTGTTTTTAATTTAACCCCCCAGTATACCTGTTTTTACCTTAAATATGATAAATAATTTTTACTATTTTAACTTTTAATTATGGTAAAAAATAACCAAAATATGAAAACATTTATTCAAACGAGCTATAAAAATCCCACGGAAACACAAAAAGGAACCAATGATAATCTTGGGGGTCTAATGAAATGGAAACCAAGAGAATCCCATCAAACAATATTCATACACTCATTAGGAAGGGAACATGATGTTGTAAATGAATAAAAGGAGTTGTCATGAGAAATTATATATGCAAGATAGTTAGTTTCATGACTGCATTCATGCACATATGAAGGGATTAAAATATTCCTTTTAAGGGAATCATGAATGAACTGTGAATTAGTTTTAATAGCCACCAATGCAATGTACCTCAAGCTATAAAACTACAAGACATTAAGCATAGTGCATTCCTCCTCCATGAGAGAGTCGCCTCTCCTAAAAGAAGTAGTGAAATATAAAACTACATAACTACTTTTTTCACAAAAAATGGACCCACCCTAAAATATATTTATACATGTCATCCATCAATATTTAGTTTAAATCCAATGGTTTTTGGATGAAAAAAAAACCCACTGGCCCTGAGGGAAGGTTTTAATGGTGTCAGATTCTAAGTTACTATTAGGTATAAGTGGATTGAGAGATAGAACAAGATCTCATCATCTGAGAAGGCCATCAAAATCCACCGCAATACAATAAGTAAACATATCCATATCCATCCTTGGGATCCTATATTTATCAGTGCGAGAGATATTCTAAAATTCCCAATACACAAACTCCCATCATTTAAATAGATAACCTCCACCTTCATTTCATGGTGACTATTATCAGTTCCTTGAAACAATTTAGGAATGATATCATCATTGTTGATAACTTTTTCCATAATACCCATGAAATCTCTAACATAACTCCAAATTGTCACCACTCACTTTACAATAAAAAATAAGTGAATGATTTAATAATATTTGGGGATATTACAATAATAAAATATTGAATCATGATGGATCCCATTGTCTTGGATGGAATATTATGAGTGAAAGGATTGATTGTGAACACACCAGATGAGAAAATTATACTTTTTCAGGATCAAATTCAACCAAAGACCGTCACCCTAGGTATCATGAGAACTATTGGTATAAAACACTTTGTGATATGATTTATCCATAAAATCAGAGAAGAAGAGATAGTGAAAATACATCTATCCTATTCAAAATTCATGGAAATAATATTGAAGAACTCCCATGGAGAATTACTGAGGGTGGACTGAATAAAATCCGGACATGCATATTTTTTTTGAAGGTTATGTTCATTATTGAGAGTCTCTACAAAAATAGTGCTAGTACCTACCCAATTATCATTAAACAAATTAATATCACCCCATATGATTATCCACAATTAATTTAATTATAGCATCGAAATATACACTCTAATTATGTGTTGAAGAAAAGAGGAATTATTGTTTTTGTTGATAGGATACCTCATGTACCTATCACTAGTGATGTAAGAAAGTAAGGATATGCCTTCAATGGCCGCCCATTCTAACCTTTCATGAAAGCTATTCACTGACCCATACAAGCTTCTATGGTTTATACCTCAATAAACAAAAGTTTGGACCAGTCTATTCAATAATTCCGAGGGCTTCCCCCATTCTAGTAAAAATCAAAAATAAAATATTACATGAGTGTTTCAATATCCTGGATTATTGTTCTTATAACCTTGAGTAATAGTATAATATGAATTTGAATCGAGAAATGAAAAAATTTAATCAAAGTGATTCAACCACAAAATAAGAGAAACCTATTCTTTTGTTTGTTAATTTGATTCAAAATTATGACCACCACTTTATAAAAATTATATATATGAAAATTACCTAAAGAGATGGGAGAACCAAAATAGTGAAATGTAAAATTCCTCCTATGGATTTCCATACTTGATTCAATAAATTTTTCCTACCTTTTCTAACAGATCTTTGAGATGTATACGCTACAATTATTATGATTGATGATTTTCCTACACCATTTGAAGTACTCATACAAAGTCTCATTAATTTATCTAATGTAATTACATTTCACACTATAAATGAGGATAATATAATCCATGAACATGAGGTGGTATATACCATGGAAGTGAGATGTTTGTCTATAAGGAAGGACATATCAATTATCTTGATTTTTTTATAACCCTTCTGAGAGAATTTTGATATAAAATAATGACATGCAGAGATAATGGATCACATTATCTATGACCCAAAAAATATTTAAAGAAGCTACACCTCTATCCTAATAACAATAATTATAGAAAAGCAGAGATGTATTATATAAAATATAAATCATAATTCCTTGTAGATAATCCCATATAAGACAATACCATCAAATTTTAGCTCTATTATAATATTTCATATTCATTGTCCATGTACACACTGATAATAATGATCAGGCTATAAATTTTCTTATTAATAAAATACATCATTTCCTTTACAAAAATACAATGGAAGCTTAAATGGACTTGTGTTTATTGAATCCATGTTGTTCTCCAGAAATACAGGACTAAAGGTGTAAGGAAATTTTTTGTTAAGCACACGCGTGAGAGCATTTTATGGAAAATTAAATATACAGATATGCCTATATTGACTTATTAAATATAGATATATCAATTACGGAATAATAATAAGGGATTTGGAACTAGTAAATCTTGGAAGGTGTACACCCTAAAGGAATTATTGAATTGTCTCAACAAGCTTAACCTTCAAAATATTCCAGGAAGCTGCATAGAAGGAACCTGGGAATCTATCTGGTCCAATGGAGATATCTTGATTGATAGAGTTAGAATCCTCCTTGATATCATCCTCCTACGGTATAATAATGAGTTAATCATTCTCAAGATAAGAGAACATGTAGGTAGAAACATCGAATAATTCAGCATCTCTTCTTGGATAACCTTACTTTATAATGGTGTTATGATCAGTAATAATAAATCTAAAGTGAGACTCTTTTATACCTCCCAAAAACCTAATATCATTATTAAAAGAGCCATTTTACATAATAATATTAAGTTGATAGATCATATTATTCTCCTTAATTAAATCATGGAAATAGGCCATTTTTTATCACCCCCTTTCAGTCATATTGCTTTAGTAAGCTCAATTCCATGTGTTCCTGTTCCATAAGTATCTCATCTAGAAGATTTATTATATGAAAAACAGAATTTTAGTGGTCATTATTCCATTAATTTTTTACGAAAACCTCCATTTGGTCATTCTATGATTTAATTAGGGATAAATTATTAAAGAGAGACTACTTTCTATTGGTCCCTTGTAATAGGAAACACTTGATCCATCTGGGTTTATTGTTAAGACCAAGAAAACCACAGATATGGACCGAATTATTTCTAGATTCACTCATGTACTAATAGTATCTAATAAAGGAGGTCCAGAATTTGGGTAAGAAGAATCAACCTTTATTATACCTACTTTCTACTAGGGAATCATAATCGTAGAGTTGTAACAGAACTCTCTAACAAGATTTGTTTCTATAATAGAAGGACAGGATGAGATGGAAAAATTATTTGATAGTAAATGATAAAGGAGGAACCAAGTTTTGTTGGTTCACTTTTTATTATTAAAAAATTATATTTATCCCCTTTGTATCATAAATATAAGAGACCCGATTTTTCCCTCAATGAATCGAACTCTTACTTCACATTCTGGGGGAGATTATACCACCTTTATTTTTAGAATTAACCAAAATAACAATGTATTATCCTCCAACTAACCAAGAGTTATCCCCTATATTGAAATATATGATTCTTTGATAGAGAGGATATCTCATAGATGAATCATATTTTGTGTAAACAAAAATAATGTAGCATTTGGTGGCTCACTTTCTAACTTTGGTGGTGATGAATTGATCTAATACTTTTATATTCTCTATAATGTTACCAGATTTCCAAAAAACAATATGTGTTTATTTTTTGGGATAAAAATTTATGAAATCATATTGGACCATCCTATGATCAAACTAGATGATCTGAGAGTTGTTTTTTTTCAATGCCAAGAGACAGATGTTGTTGTTGTGAAACTCATTGGAAATAAAATATTTCTTAACCTTGGAACCCAAGCCATGGGTATTCATAATGGTGAAAAAGATCATTTTAGGGGTGGAGGTAATGAATATATTTAGTATCATACAATGATGGATCATGATAATAGTTGAGTAGGAAAGCTAAACCATGTATCATTTGAGATTGGGTATGAACTCCTAAAGCTAAAGAAAGTATTGAATGAGAGAATAATTTCAATTCCATCAGACATAGGGATACTTTGGAAAGCACTGAAAAGGTATTAGAAAGAAGAAAGGGAGAGACACCTGAGGGATCAAGGATCATCAGAGGGCATGGGGAGATGTAGCAGAAACTAATTATGATTGTGCATGGGAGAACTGGATTATACACCATCGGTGGACTTAGAAATATCCATGTCCTATAAACCAACTTACCAAGAAAAGGAGTGTGGAAGGATGAGCTTGTGGGGGAGATTATTTTTGATGGAGGGGTGACTTAGGAAGAGAAAAAGAAAAAAAGAAGAATAATAATAATTTAGCTAAAAATTAAAATGTAGATCTGAGTAAAAAGACTAGGCATTGATAGAATCTTGTTGGGATGGAGTCAGGGTGTGAGTATTTGAGGAAACCTCTAGGTTAATTCCAACATAGTTCATCCTACAAGAATAATTTTTATTCCCCTAGAGTTAGAAAATAAAGGGAAAAAGTTCGGATGATGGTATGCTTACCTTTTCCACCAAGAAAAAGAATAACCATACCTATGAAAAACGTCATTTTCAAGAGAGTTGGAGAGGATAGTATCTAATAATATTTTACCCACTTAAGCATCCATTAACCAAATAGTAATGTCCTACATGAACAGGAACAAATAGTGAGTATCATAGATATTCTAGAGAATATAAGCATTGTGGAAGGGGAATAGAAGCTCTAGTAGGTTGATCCAAACCAAATATAATGGAGGATCTCATTCAGAGTGAATTGTCAATGATTATGTGAATAGGTTAATGTTTGATATAAAATGGGATTGTAAGATAGAGGACCCAAATTAAAAAAAAGTATTTTTATGAAATCAAAATTCAAAATTGATTCCTATTGAGATCTAAGACCATTTCTAGAGAAGAGAGACCCCTGGAGGCTATGAGGGTCTGTATTGTCTGAAGGGGCAGTTTTTCGATCCCAGATCTAGACATAAGGGTTCATTTAAGAATACCAAAATCCTCCATTAAGGCCTAAAAGGAAACTTAGAGCATAGAATAACCCTAAAATAAATAAAAATGGATCTCATCCAAAAAATATCATGGAATTCAGGGGATCATAAGGGAATGATGGAAGAGGATGGAGGAGATCATCATTAAGGGAGGGATCATAATGCATAGATATGATGGTAGAAGTTAGGATACTCTTAGGGGATAAAAAAAATTATCCATATAGAGTATGGAGGATATATGAGTAATAAGTAACCTAATGCATATAAATGGGGACCGTAGTTATCATAAAAGTCATAGTAAATTAAAACAGTGACTGTGCGTCGAGGGAAATATTTGAATTCAAAACTCAAGACATTTCTCAATACAGAGAGTGTGAAAAATAATGTTGACATTATTATATAATTTAAATTATGATGGTTCTAAATATGAAATTCATTTTTTCAAATTCAACTTTCTTAAATTGATGGATTTAATTAAAAACTAAACCCATAGGTGTGTTGAAGAAATATTTTTTCCAAATATAAACTATCAAAAGATTAAAAAAATTTGTAACATAATTCAATATGAAATTTTCTAAAAAAAATAAATTAGGTAAATTTAATATAATGGAACTAGTATTACTTTAAACCCAACATAATATATAATTTACCTTTGTAGTTAATTTAGACTAAGAGGCATATTTCAATGAACGTCAGTATTTTTCAACATCCATCAAAAAAATCATTTTATAAATTTTTTTACAATTCCCCCAAAGATAATTTTTACATATATATTTAAAAATGATGTTTATTTTGCCGAAATATTTTATAAATATGGTAAAAATTAATTTTATATTATATATCCAAAGCATTACAAATCCAACTTTCAAAAAAATACATATTTTTAGAAAACACTACATTCTCAGGAAAATGGTTATTATTTATTTCTAATCAATATATAAAAATTAAATTTATTTTATAAAATTTTAAAATATATGTTTCTTAATTTAGTTATTCATTTTCATATCATATAATTTAACATCTAGGTAATAATCATTATGTTTAAAAAATAGTATTTTAATAGAGTTTCGTGTGTCTTTTAAAGTTGGTATTGGGTGAATCGTAAGCTATCAAAGGGTTTGAATTTATTTAAAGAAAATATATATTAAAGTCTCAAGGAATTACCTTAACTTATATTCTTAGTGTTCAATGTTATATACTATATCAAACATGTTTTTTCACTTTTAAAATATCGTGGTGTTATATTCCACCACTTTTAATAAATTACATCCTCGTGATTTAAACATGTACTCAGTAATGAAGGGTTTAAAATTTTAATATTTATTTGTGGAAACAGAACATCATAAAATTGGTTAATACAATAATTAATCTTAAAAATTGGGATATGAAAATACTATATTCGCCTTTATTAACACGTAACTAGGGTTCCATGTTGGGGAATATTAGTGGGAAGTGAAAATAGGTTCATGGAAGAAAAGTGTAAATAATTATAGATATTTTTAGAGATCATTTATCTTTAGAATATTAATGATAATTATGAGTTAAACAACCAAAAAACCATAAATCTGTAATGAAATAAAGAACCATTTATTCATTAGATATGATGTTAACATGGTATCTTTTTTTCAGGATTCCTTTCCTAGAGTTGAGGGATTATTTTTCTGTCATGATATAGAACACTGGAATGTATACATAATTGATATCTTTTTATTTCATTAAAAAAATACTTTCATTATGATTTAATAAATTTATAATTTACCTCTTATTTTATGTAAATGAATATTTGACATGATTTTTTATGCGTAAAGAACTAAAAAAAACTTTTAACAGATCATATATCCATAAAAAGAGTGACAATATATTCCTCCAATCATTATTAAAACCATAATGGTTATCAAAAGGTAATATAATATCCAAAATAAAATAATGAAACCAAAGTTTTAACATAAATCATTCCACAAATAAATAACATTATATCACAAATTACCTCAATTACCTCAACATGAAATAAGCCTTTAAACATAGAGATCATCTCATACCATTTCAAAGTACATATCCAAAAAAAATTCCAAATAATGCTTCATGTTAAATAAAAAGGTTATATATATATACTCAAATCTAATAAAATGTCCCTCATAATATCATTAATAACACAAAAATAAAATAAAATGAACAAATAATATTTTTCCCCAAATAAAATTAATATTTAACCATCAAAATATATAAGTAAAAATTTGTTATACAAATTAGTACATCACGTAGTCCAGTGGTAGGAACTGCACCCAAATAACCCTCTATTTTTGGGTTCAAGCCCCACATTCCTGCTATATATAATGGGTTTTCACCCTAATTGTGGGTTTTACTTTTTATAAAACTATGTAAAATTTATTTTATGACCATATTCATAATTTTCCATTATCCTAGAGCATTCTCAAGAATATAATTATCATCTATAACATTAGTAATATAATTTGTTATTTTAACCACTGTGTTTTTCTATACAGATCATTCTTTTCAAGAAAATAAACTAGTGAACTCAACATAAATCAGACCTCCAATATTATATTTTACTCAATTGTGTGTTTTTCATATATTATCACATTTATATTAATTCACCTTTCTATTTCCTTAAACACAATCTTTTAAATACTTAATGTAAATATTCTATAGAAATATCCATATATATATCATGATTCAAATGGTTAAATATTTCTAGAATATAAAAAATTCAATCATTCAAATTCATTCATAAACTATTAACTATGGTTTATCATATAATTCATTAAAACATACTTACATTCATATTTAATTTTTAGTCTCTTTACCATTAACAGAAAAACCAATACGCATAAAAACTTTTGGATCATATACTTTATATTTCCTTCTAGGAAATTATTTTTTATAATATCAATTCCTTCAACATTTAAAACATTCAATTGTAAATTTTTTCAAAAGAGATGAGACCTTTCCCAGAAAAGAAATTCTCCTATATTAAACAAAAAATTCTAACTTACATAATCCTAAAAATAAGAGATTTATCATAATCCCTCTTAAGAAGGGGTAAAATATCAACATGAATTTGACCATATCAGATAAAACCAACACCTCTAACCCCTTTATTTTCAAGTCCATATGCCACTGAGTTTTCTTCTCTATAAGTATAAGTAATGATATAATTTATGGAAAAAAGATAATTTAATAAATAACCCATAAATTAGTAAGATTATAAGATGAGTGTCATGATCCCATTCTGATGGAAGAAACAATAATAGTAAAATCACTCTCGATCCATATATTTTCCAGCCATGACTCTTAGCTTGCTCCACTTCCACAATAATACCAAGCATCTCTACCTCAACTGAAGAGTCTATGCCACAGGAACCATAAAAACATCAAATAACTTCCCCTAGATGATCACTAAAAATATAACCTTATCTTAAAGGCCCCATATTTCCCTTAGAGGAACCATCAGAATTTGATTTAATCTATCCAATAATAGGATCCTTCCATAAAACATCAAAAGTTCCATACGGAGGCCTAAAAGTGCCTTCGACACCAATCCATGAAAGAATGAAAAAATTTGAATTGAATTAGAGAAAAAATTAAACTTTGGTAAGATAGATTCTCGAACTCTTAGCAATATTTATCCTTATCTTCTTTACTGAGTTCAATACATAGTTATGGTGAAATTTTTTAATTTTATATCATGATACTTGGTTAGGTATAATATCAATAACCTCCACTTCAGTCAACATTATTTTTTGTTTCTCATCAACAAATTTTCTATCACATTAAATGTTATCATTATTCTTACTGGTTCATACCATATACTTATACCATAATTTATAGTGTGAGTAATAATATTCATAGTGGAAAACAACAAAATTAGAAAAAAAATATTTATAATATTTTTAAATCATGAAACCTTAATATAAATATATGATAACTTGGGTTTATCATAGGTCATTCATGGTTGTCATCTATAGAAATAAATCATGATGGTTTCTAATTATTTGATAATTTCTAAAGCATATCCCCTAGAAGTGTCAAACCATGTTTGCATTAAGCCCCATTATTATGTACTAGGTAACTCTAGAGTGAAGCCCGGTGTGCCTTTTCTAGATTTATTAGCCCCTGTTACATCTATTCTATCACTAAATCCACTTCCAATATATATAAATGGATATAATTACTTCAAAAAAACACTCTATATACTTTACTAGGATTACAACATATTTTCAGACTTTTAGAATTATCCTTAGAGTTTTCCATATACTTATCCCTAGGGTTCTTAATAATGTTTTCTCATCACAGTTCCAGAGGATAACTATACCATTCCTTTGATACCAACTATGGATACCCATGTATTTTACAAGTATTATTACATAATTCTTAAATATAAATATCCAATAAAACTACATATGGATCATAAAGTCCCAGTCTCATTGGAAAACTAGATTCTTATTACATCAAAAAGAACTTAAAACCTGGAATCCTTATTTTTTCTAGAAAATGAGCTCCTAAAATCCATTTTAGATCCTAAAACTACAAGTTATATCTTGGTGAATACATAAATAAAGGGGTGATCTAAAAATCCTATTAAATGGAACAAAGATGATAATGAAACATAACATATAATTCAAAGGTATAACATGATATCATAAAAGATAAAGATCATGAGAAACCACATGGAAGAATAAAATAATGAATATGGTTTCATAATATCATAGAATCATAGGAAATGTGGCATAAAAAGAAAACATAACATAAAAATTAGTCAAGAATAGCTTCCTAGACAATATAACATGGTGGAAAAAGTACCATAACGGATTAGGATTACTCCATACTCTCACACATGACATCTCATGAGACTAAAACTTTACTCAATACATTAGAGTGTTATCTGAGAAAACCCATCATAACATGTTCATGATATAAGAGTGCCAGATAATGTAAATCAATCATAATTCATAACATAATAATTACTCATGGAATGAAAATTCGTTACCCAATCATGATTCATATCATTTTCAAAGGAAATTACATGATGAAGGAATTTCAGAAATGATCATAAGGCATATATTACCCCAACAAAGGAACGGAGAAAAAACTATGTATATATGTGAGAGAAATATATACCTAATTTATAAAAAATTCATAAAAATTTTGTTTTCAATGATGAAAATACTTTTTATGAAAACATTTTTGCTGAAAATATACTTTTTAAGTTGTGTAGCATCAAAGAGAGTCATATTAGATGGAAAAATATTTTCAAATATCACTTTGAAAATTTCTTGAGAAAATTATCCTTAAAATTTAAAAAAAATATTACAAATCAAAAATATTATAAAAAATTCATGAAAATAAAATTAAAATAATATTCTAAACGTAAAAATAAACCTTTAAAATACTTATTTTTCAGGGCCTTAAAAGAGTTTACCTCATGTTGAATACATTAATAAAAAAATATTGTATTCACATTATTATAAAAAAAGTAAAAAAATGTATTTTAATTAATTGATGTAAATTTTCATTTTAAAACATTTTTTAAAAAAATAATTAAGGATAAAAATTACTTTAAAATATCATAGTAAAATATTTTCAAAATCGTTTTTAGAAAATATAGATTTTTAAGAAAAAGGATTTTCGACTGAATAGATAAATAAAGTGAAATTTTATTTTAAATAATTTATCAATAATTTTAAGTACCAAAGAGAGTAAAATTATAAAATTACTTGAATACATCATTAATAAATAAATGAGAATAAAATTAATTGGTTTTATAATAAAATTATAAAAAATCCTTCAATGTAAATTTAGGCACAATCAATCCAAATTAAAATAATATTGACATGTAAACCCATACCGAATTGATAAGTTTCAAATTATAACATAGAGTTAATGATGTAGATAAATTTTCACATAAAATCTCAGGATTTTTGAAATATTAATGATATAGTTTGTAATGGGGGAGTATATACACCATTAAAAATAAATTAGGTGCATAAAATTACATGTGTCTCAAAGAAAGAAGTTTGAGGTAAAACCATTACAAATCTCATATCATTGAGGTGATAGTTAATAAATGGGTTCATTATGTGTAAAAAAATTATATACATACAAATAAAATTTTACATTCAAAAAAATCATTAAAAATAATTTAATATATAATATTGTCTTAATATAATCAATAAAGAATTTTTATAACCTAAGGAATGGAAATTGAGTTAAGAAAGACCTTATCTAGCTCCTCTCATTTGTTGAATGCTATTTAACATTATTTATATTGGTTTTAAAAAATTTATTAGCTTATAAAATATTTATATTATTATTTATAATCTGATATATGATCTTTTTATAACATCTTATTACCTATTCATTAATAATATTTTGTTATAACTATTGTTTCAAGTGCTAATTTCCTTGTTTTCTCTTACATGTTCATCATGTAAGATCTAGTTCATAGACATGGTTTATTGTTCCATAATCATCAATAATTATATAAATATTAAAAATATTATTTTTTATTTGATACATTTGTGTAATTTTTTACGAATTTTGAACATTGGGAATGAATCACATCACTTTATTAAGATGGTAATTTGTACGTATACAAGAGTGACGTTTTCATTTATTCAATAGATGATAAAGTAATGATTTATATGAAAAAATTCTTTTAAAAATAATTAATATTTAATTAATATCATATATAGATAGAAAATTATTTATTATTACCTTCCATGTAAAGCATAAGTGAAAATTGAATCACATCGTCTCATGAGGGGGAAGTATGTCATACAGACAAGTAATGTTATAATATTCTATACGGAAGGAAATGCATAAATTTATATATTATATTAAAATTAAAAAATTATAATTATATGATTAAATTCAAACATTATCATTAAATTCATAATTATATTCAGGCGTGAGATGAAATGATGAAAAATTAATTACGTAGGTTCGTGTGTCGGTAGTATATCATTCAAACGATCTTCAGTTTCATTTCCCATTTTAGAGATGAGAAGATTATTTTAGGTTATGAACCTAACATAATATAATCTAGGAATATAAAATATAATTTTGTAATTATATCATCAGTTTTTTAAAATATTTTAAGAATGTTGAAGAAGAAATAAAATAAAATGCTTGGCAAAGGACATTACCTCTTCTTAAGAAAACTTATTTATGATTAAACAAAAACACTTCATTAGTTGGATTTATAGAAAATAAATGGATTATATGATTTGGTGAGGGTTTTATTGATGTAATTTTAGTAGGTATTGGCTGATCCAATGGGTTCTATAATTATATAACGGAGAGGATAGTTGGTGGCCTTTTAGAAGTGGGGGAGTGGACACATTTGTAATTTTTGAAAAGATTGATTTACACCTAGGTTTTTTTAAGCCAAAAAAGATAAAAAATGAACTATTTGAGAAAATCTGAAGATATAATGTCTCGATATGATTATAAAGTTACAATTAGATGTATTGTGGGTTATTTTTAACCCTTAAATTTTTATTTTAATCCTTAGTAAACCAGTTTTTACCTTAACTATGGTAAATAATTTTTATTTTTTTCACTATTAATTTTAATAAAAAATTAATTTTACCATTATTATAAAATAAAAATATTTATTATTAAAAATATATAATCTATTTTTTTAATTCAACTCATAAAATTAGGATAATTTAATTTAAAATTTAACACGCACAGGTGTCGGAAAATTAGTTTTTCCAAAGAAAAATATACAAAAGTTTAAAAAGTTTTTTTTCCCAAATTCAATATGAAATTGTTTTAAATGAACTAAATTTTATAAATTGTAATATAATTGATATTATTTTACTTTTAATCTAATTTAAAAAATAATTTACCTTTTTAAAAAAATTATGAAAATGATATTTTTAATAAAAATAAATAATTTTCAATATTCATCAAAAAATATATCTATTTATAAAATTATCAAAAAAATCATATAAACATAATCATGAAATTTATATTTAAAAAATTATTTCATTTCATCAAATATATTTTATAAATGTGGTAAAAATTAACTTTAAATTATGTGTTCAATGTGCGATGAATCTTCTTTTAAAAGAAATAGTTTTTCAGAAAAAATTCCCTTCTCTTTAAAATATTTCTTAATTTATTTATAATAAATTTATTACCATTTAATTTATTTTATAAATGTTTAAAACCTAAGTTTATTAATTTATTCATTCCTATTCATACCCACCAATTTAACAGTTCTGTTAAAATGGGCATGTTTAAATAATAATATTTTAATAGAGTATTATGTTTCATTTAAGAGTGGGGTTGTGTGCATAAAAAGTTATCAAAGATATTAAATTTATTTAAAATTAAATATATAATAATTTCTATGGTTATTTCCTTATCTTTTAATATTACTGTTTCATACCATATACACTATCGAACATGATGTTCTTCTTTTAAAATTTATGCTTTTTAATAAAATATACCATTTAACTATAATAATATAGGAATTTTATATCTCATGAATGGATATTAATCACACCATTCATTATTTGATTATTTTTCTAGTCATTTAATATATGAAAATTAAATTTATGGATGGTGACACATGATCTAAAAAAAATATAAAAAGGTAAGTGATGAACATTGATTGAATAACTGATAAATAACATGTAAATCCATACTCATTAGTCTCAAGGATTAAATATAGGATATCAATGGTAATTTTTCATATTTGGTTTCCTAATCTAATGATAAATTCAATTCCTTGATAATGGTTTATAATTATTTTTTAACTTAATAAATCATATCCCTCTGGAACCTAAAACAAGGTGTGTATCATAGCCACTTTATCATGCAGCAGGTGATGATTCAGTTAATACCCATTACACCATTTTTAGGGTTAATACCCAATGCACAATTAAGTCAAATTGATACTCTCACACTTTTTATATCTTTCATTTATGGGAGCTATGATCACTAACAAATGTTTTGGTTATGGAATATCCTCGATGATTTTGATCCTAACAACCTTATGTGGTTTTTTGAGGGAATTTTTAATATTATTATTGATCCAGATTAGAATAAGGGGAGAGGTCATTTTCCCAGGTGGGATAGTAGTGATTTTACACAACTCATGGTAGGAATGGTTCTGGTGGATTTGGGATACTGTATAGACAATATTACGTGGTGTACCAATCAATGGGAGATCGTAGATTTTGGAGTTGGCTGGAAATATGTTTGAGAAACATTCATGACATCTCAATGAATGCTAATACTAAAGTAGAACACTTAGTATGAATCATTTCAGATCATTCTCCCTTGTCGATCACTTTATCTTTCAAGAATTATAATTATGATAGGTTTAGGTATTATCATCACTAGAATGATGATCAGACCATCTCTGATTTGATGAAGAAATACTGGGAATAACCCATTCATGGTAACACATAGAATGTTGTTCCTAATAAACTCAAACTCCTCAAGAAGAAAATACAGGTGTGGTCAAAGGATCTCCCTTCACCAAAAAGAGACCTACAATATACAATGAAAGATGTTGATCTACTTGAACAAAGCATGTAGGAGGATTGGGATGCTCAGATTTTTTAAAATCTTACTGGTAAAAAAGAGTACTTGGTAGATATGATACTTAAACAAGAATGTATTCCTACGGATAAAGTAATAATTTATTAGTTGAAATAAGGAGATAGAAATATAATGTATTTTAATGCATGTATTGAGGAAAGGAAAAGGTTAATTAAACCAAATATCTTAATCAGGGAAGGTTCTTTTACAGATAACAGGTATATTTTTTGGACCATGGATAATTCATACCTTAGAGATCTTATGGTTGGCCCCAATGTTAATCAAACTAATAGATATCTAAGAGATCCCACGAATCTTTTTGATGTATTCTCATGCTATGTTTCATCCTCTAATAATGATTGAGATGGGGTCCCTTCCTCAAGTGAAATAGATCTTTTATACTATGATGAAACTCAATTTTAACGTTGTTATTGGCCCGAACAGTTTTCCTACGTATTTTTATAGATCCTCATGGGAGGTTATTAATAGTGATCTCATTGAAGCGATAGATGATTTTTTCAATGGTGGGAATTTTCCCCATGCTTCTTATTCTACCACTGTGATTATCATTCCCAAGTCAAATAACCCCACATCTATTCTTCATTATCTCCCTTTATGTATGTTTAATGTGACTTATAATATCCTTGTAGGTATTATCAATTCTCATATGTCTTCTCATCTACCCTGGTGGATCTCTCTGGAACAACACCGTTTTATGAAGGGTCGTTTTATAGAGGGGGATATAGGCTTGGCCTAGGAAATGATTGGGTATATTAACCACAAAAACCAAGGTTCTAATGTGTCCATTAAACTCAACATGAATTAAAGTTATGATCATGTGAAATGAAGTTTCATCAACAATGTTTTGGCAGGTATGGGTCTTTCTTCCTAGAACATTGATTTAATTTTTTGCTACTTTTGTTCTTCCTGGTTGGCAGTGTCTCTTATGGGAAAATCCTATGGTATCTTTATATCAAACCAAGGTCTTCAGTAGGGGATCCAATATCTCCAAGTATTTTTTTTCATTGTCTAAGATATTCTCAGTCGAATTATTTATAGAAGCCTGGGTAATGGTGTTATTCTTCCTTATCGATATCGGATAATATCCCTTTCAGTGTCTCATCTTATGTTCTCCGATGACACCATTATTTTCTTGAATTCTTTGAGTATATCTCTAAGAGTTTTGAACAAGATTTTGGATAATTATAGGCATTATATTAGATAAGTGATTAACAAGAATAAATGTTGTTTCTAAATCTCTAGCAATTGTACATCAGAACAGATATCTACTACGGGTCATATCATAGACATGCAGAAAGGGACCTTCCCATGGATTATCTGGGGTGTCCCCTATCTTCCAGGAGTCTTCAAATTTAGGACTTTCACACATTTATCTGTAGGATAATGCCACAGGTTATTAACTGGAAAAACAACTACCTATCATTCAGAGGAAGTATAAATCTAGTTAATAGCATGCTCATAGCTAGCCACCCCTATCCATGCCCTCTCTTCAATCCAAGATCCCTAGGGGGTTATCAAAATCATTGATATAATTCGAGCTAAATTCATATGGGTTCCTATGGTTTAGGGAAAGAGAAAATGGGAGTCATGGGTTGGGATGTCTCATCTAGTGAATGAAGGTGGGATTAATATTCATAGCCTCTAAGATACTCTTATGTGCATAAATCCAATAATGGAATGGGAGGTTTTGGAATACCACGCATTATGGGTAATAACCATGCATAGTAACTGAGAGGGAGACATGAATTCATTAGATATACAGACCACTCCTTTCTGGATAGATATTGGTTCTACTGTTGATACCCTTAGGCCCTATTCTTGTTGGATTTTTGGGAAGGGTGATATCTTGTTCTGGCATCACAAATGGTGTGGAGAAATAATCAGGTATCCAGGATATCCTTATACAAACATATCCTTCATGTAAATCCACTAGTACCCTACTTTTACTAATACAGTCTTGGATATGGAACAACAAGCCCTTTTTAACATCATTGTGTTATCCTCATAACCAGATAAATATGTCTTTACCCCTTCTTCATCTGGATCCTACACAAGGAGAGAATACTAAAGGATCATTACCATGTAAGAGCCAATTAATGCATGGAATAATACACTCTAGGTCAAGGCTATTCCCAGGAAGTATAACTTCCTATCTTGGAGGATCCGAAATGGAGTTGTCCCTATAGATGAAAATGTGAAATGGTATGGGATTTTTTATTGTTTAAAATGTGTTTGTTATAATATAAATAAAGAAGAAAGATCAAACCACCACTTCTTTAAAAGAGAATGGCCTAATGGGGCATGGTATTATTTTGGTGAATTAACTATTGAATCTTCAGCCAAGGCTGACCAACCTTTTCTTGATCACTGGTACCATGGATTGGACATGGGAGGTAATGAAAGAGTGGAACGTATAGTGATATTACGTTATGTTTGTTGGTTCCTGTGGCAGGTGATAAATAAGGGGATTTATGATTGAATAGTCTCACACTGTTGGGTTATTATATAAAGGGTTAAAATTATTCTCATTGATATCATCAAATGCTAATTTAATTAGAGGGATTCACCTTCGATGAAGAGGTTTATTCCTAACTCTAATCCTTCCTATCCTGGGGATATCCATTATTTGGGTAAATGGGTCTATTGGAACCCCCACCAAAGGGTGTGAAACTTAATAGTTATGAATCTTGTATTTCTAGTTTGATCTAAAGAGGGGTTATCATCCATGACACTTGTGGGTCCACCATTATGACATTTTCTATTAGGCTGGGTATGGGTACTTCACTCTATGTTTAAGAAATGGCTATGCTCACAGGACTGGATATATTCATACAAAGAAATTTTAATATCACTAAAGAAAAAACATAATATCTTATGTTATATAATTCAATAAAATGGTGAGGTATAGTTCATTTGTCTATATCTTATATCATGAGAAGATGCAAGAGAATCATTGTAGTTGATATCAAAGTTTCTCATACCTGTATGGAAGGTAGAAAAGTTGAAGACTACCTATCTTTGATGGAAATTATTAGTATGGAGTGTATGTTTTTTCATAACTTGAATAGTTTTAAACTAGAAGGAGTCAATATAATTAGAGGAGATTCCCTCAGTCTCCAATATTTTAGGCCCCCTTGAGTCTCCTCCTTCTATTGGTCTATCCATGAGGATCCTATTTTTTGGTACTCTATTATTTTCATTAAATAAAACATTATATGATTGATTGATAACTAAGGAATTCTAGTCTTATTCCCCAAAAATAACTAGATCATCATCTGATACCAAATATAGAGACCCAATCCTTTTACCCATTTGGATACATGATTTTTAAAATAAATATCCAATAAGTAAACATTGAGGTTCATAATTCATTGTGTCATTAATATAGAAAGTACAAAAAACAACATCATAAAACTAAAAAACTATTTTATTTTAATATAAAAATGTGCTCCAAATTCTCATTGAGATCCTAAAACTATATCGGATAACCCGATGAATACATAAACCAAATGAGTGATCTACAAAGCCCGATAAGTGAATAAATAAGATAAAGAAGCATAAAATATCAATAGAGAGAAATAAAATGATATAATAAAGGTAAATGGTTCATGAATAA
The DNA here is from genome assembly GCA_963277665.1 of Viscum album. Lineage (NCBI taxonomy): Eukaryota > Viridiplantae > Streptophyta > Magnoliopsida > Santalales > Viscaceae > Viscum > Viscum album. Next base: position 1,570,154,681 of record OY728150.1, on the reverse strand, counting down.
TCATATGGAATATTAAATAATAAGATAATTGAATTATAAGAATGTTGCAGCAATATAAAACATGAAATATTAATAAGTCAAGTCTAAGTAACAAGACAATATCACATTGTGGAAATATTCCAATTATAGATTAAGTTTACCCTCTAATCCCATACATATCATCCCATGAGAAAAAAAATTACCCCATTCATTTCAGTTATATTTGGGTGCACCCATCATGAAATGTATATATTTATGTGTCTCACAAATGGAAATCAATCATTAAGTATAAACATAATAATTACCAATATAATGTAATGGGTAAAATAATCTTTCCTCATATCCTAATCAAAGGATATTTCATAAATAATCCAAAGAGAATAAGGAATCAAATGTTTTATATGTTCATACCTGAGTACATAAGAATAAGTCCCAAAATAGTTAGAACTATATAAAAGGATTAGGGGATTGAAAAGTTTCCCTTAATCAAGTTTAATTTTAAAGAAGGAATTTAAGAAAATAACATAACTCATGTATTAACCCATTAGAGGAATGAGTAATAAGATTGGTATATATTTAAGATATATAAATACATATTTTATAAGTACTCTATAATATCAAATATTGAGAGGAATGTAAACAGAGAGAGAAATTTCATAACCCAATGAAAAAGGGTTGTTTATAGAGATCACTTTCCATACATTACAAAATCATTCTACAAACATACATAACATATAGTATAATAAAATAAGATTCATTAATAATTTTATTTAGAACTATTTCAACTAAAATTTGATTAGATATAATTTTATTATGTTCATTTATAACCATTTCAATGAGATATTATACAAGACTCTTTTAAATTCCTCCTTGATTATATGTCCTTTTTAGTCTCCCTATAAACCTATCCAAGATCATAATCTCATATTCACTCATATTTATCCTAAAACCCTCAACTTCAAGAATTCATCCCAATAATATTCAAGTATTCAATTAGGATAGAGTGATATATCATAATAATGTTGTACATGATGGAGAGAGCGGGAGGAACTTTTGAATCTGGAAATGGTGAATCCTTGATTTTATGATTGTGATCCTGATTTCCTTGATGGATTCGTTTAATAATGAATGGGAACTAGCCTACAAGGATTATCATGGACCCCTATCAAATCCGATAAAAACCACGAATTCCCAAGGACCATCAGGTTTGAAGAAGACAGGTTTATCATTCACGAAATCCCTCTCAGAATCTAGAGAGCCTTCCAAGGAAGATTCGAATAAACCATCGAATGTCACATGACTTGAGAATTGTGGTTTTTTGTTGAGGTGGATCCGGAATCCCTTCAACAAAGGATCAACTTTTGTAAGTTCTCAATACTAAGTTGTGTGATCTACTCAAAGGTTGATAGACCCTAGTCGTATGCTGAGCTTAAGAATTGTATTTCTCATTGTTGAGGAAACAGGTATTAGAGGCTAATTCCTATTAGGAGAGGTTTTTCTCATATCATCCTACAATATAGGGAGGCTTTGAATTCAATATGGAATGTTGGAAGTTTTTAGTTGAAGCCTGGAATTCTTAGGCTATCTAAATGGGATGTCAATTTCAATCCCATCAATCTCAAGCAATCTAATGCCCATATCTAAATTAGGTTGCATGGTCTGAACTAGGTGTATTGGAATCCAATGATTTTGAAGGATATAGACTCCTATATTGGTACTCCAATCATATTGGATCAAAGGACTATGGATGGAGAACTCATCTTCTTTTCTCGTATGCTTATTGATGTCAATCTGGAATTGAATCACCCCAACATCATATCATTCCTTGCTAAGGGTAACAGAATAGAGGTGAAAAATGAATATGAGAATGTTCCACCTTTTTGTGAGGTTTTCAAGATAATGGGCCACTCGGTTACCAATTGTAGAGTTCTACAAAAGAATTTCATTACTCCTAAAACCTCAGAATGGAGTGATGCCTTCAAGAGTAAAAGATCAAAAAAAATTCTATCAAGAAGACATGAGACATCAAGGATCAAGATGATCCTTCACATGCCCCTGTGAGTATCCAATCAGTTATTTCTACTATCAATCATGAACATATCCAATCTGTTATCCCTAAAACAGATCAGCCTAGAACATCCACTAGAAAGCAGACCTAGGCATACACAGTTGAAGAGGAGGAGGCTCAAGATGTTGTACAACTTCTGAATTCTTAGATATCAAATGACATTTTCAATCTTGTATTGAAATGGAATCATGAAATAGAAGATGAATTCATTTCCCTGGAATAGTTTAATGACATATGCAACCTGGTATGCTCATTAATAGATCATCATAATCCAATTGATGAAGCACAAAAGGGCACACCTCACATGGATGTTTCAAATAGAGATGTTGGTGATATTACCCACTCTTGACAGAACCTCCTGGTAACATGTTTTCCAATTAATTCACCGGTATCATCCATGGTTTCTGATTTTGTAAATATTAATGACATTTCAAGGACATTCATCCATAGTGGCTTTAAAACTACTTTGAATTCACAGACAGAGTAACATATTTGAAATCAATTTAATAGATCTAAATCTATTGGTTTCAAGGATCCTGCTAGTATAGTCAGACTTCATTTGGGTAGAGCTAATAAAATTGGAGATGGTAACAATAGAATTGATGCTAATATCAATCCTAATCAGGTCACTCTGATAGATATGGGGAAAACGGAACTGAACGAAAAAAAAAGTTGTGTTGAACAGCATATTTGATGTCTCTGATCTACTGGAAGGCTTCACAGCTCCCGAAAAGAAGGGTGGCTGGCCACCCAAGAAACCGGGGGTTAAAAACATGAGGGTTTATAGCCTTGGAGTTTGTTCAAAATGAAGATTATGTTTTGGAATTGTCAAGTACATGCTAATCTGGAAACCACCAGATCCATTCACATGTTCATCCAAAAGCACAATCCTATTCTCATAGGCCTATCTAAGCCTAAAAAGATCATCCTGCCAAATATTTCCAACATACAGAAGTTCAGTTTCACTTTAATTAACACCAATAGGTGTTTAACTGATGTCAAAAGGATTTGGGTTTCGGCTCATTCTTCCTTGACCAGTACATCTATGGTTGTTTCTAGTGATCATCATGTCACATGCTCCTACAATTACCTTGGATCTAATATTTTTTGTACCTTTATATATGCCAATAATAGTTATCAGGATCGTAGGACCCTATGGATGGAAATGGGGTCCTTGGAATCTGGTATCTCTAGCCCCTGGATCATATTAGGGGATTTTAATTTCATCCTTAATCCGGGTGAAAAAATGGGAGCTGTTAGTAACTCCATTTCTTCTAGAAAATTCAGAGCCTGCATCGACCAAAATGACTTTCTTGAGGTCAACTTAGTTGGTTCCAAATATACTTGGAATAGGAGGCACCTTAATAGTTATGTTTCCAGCAAAATTTTCAGGGATTTCATCAATGGTTCTTCTCTGGATACATGGGGATCTATCTCATGTTCAACCGTTACTAGATTTAATTCTGATCATCACCCAATTCTCATGGACCTTGCTGATAAAGAACCCAAGCACACTCTCCCTTTTTGGTTTAATAAGGCTTGTGTCACTCAACCGGACTATAGGGTCATTGTACTAAATAGATTGGACTCTATGAATTGTAACAATGATGATTTTTCTTGTATCACTAAGCTCAAAATTATCAAAATGAGTCAGAAATTCTGGAGAAAGGATAGATTTAACTCCCTTGATTATGATATTTCTTCTCTTGAAACATCTCTTCATAATTCTCAAGAGATCAATTTGAATAGTGATTTCTCTATTGGGTTCTTGGCTGAAACTTAGTTAATCATCAAGCTCAACAATCTTCTCAAACTTAAGGATACCTGAAAAATTGATTCCTTCAAGGCAAATAGTTAATGGATGGTGATAGGAAATCGAATTTTTTTAATGATATTTAGAAAATATGAAAGATCTCTAAGCCCCTTTCCTTGATCAAAAAATGGGAATAGCCTAATTGATAATAGAAAGAATCTTGTGGAGCACATCATTCCTTACTTCAAGGAGATCTTCAATGGATCACATTCCACTATTAGTCCTTCAGATGGTGTGATTCCAAGGATTGTGATTCATGAGGATAACTCTAACCTTATTGCTATTCTTCTTGAGCTGGAAATCAAGGAGGCTGTTTTTAGCCACAATTTTGAGAGTTCTCTTGGTCTGGATGGATTTGGTAATTTCTTCTTTCAATATTTCTGGGATATAATTTCTGAAGATGTTTGGATGTTGGTTATTCATTTTTTTAAAGATTTGATCCTTCCCAGTGGATTGAATTCTCAGTTTCTTGACCTTATTTCGAATGTGGAGAATGAAATGAAATTCATTTATTCAGTCCAGTTTCCTTGGTCAACACTACTCACAAAATTATTTGAAAAATTCTTGCTAGCGGGTTATCACACATTTCTTGCAAGATTTTCTTTGCCAATCAGTTTGGCTTCATCAAGGGGAGATCGATCCAGGACTTCCTTATAACTACCTTAGAATGTGTGAATCTTCTCAAAAGTCCCATCATAGGTGGAAACATTTCCCTAAATCTAGACATCATGAAGGCTTTTGACATATTGGATTGGGGCTTCAAAAGCAAGATCCTTTCCATGTATGGATTTGATGATGTTTTCATTAATTGGATCAAGTCCATTTTTAGCTCGGCTCACATTTAAGTTCTTACCAATGGATCTCTTGATGGTTACTTTGAGTGTTCACGTGGTGTTATGCAGGGTGATCCTTTGTCAGCAATCATTTTCACTATTATCAAGGATTACCTCAGTAGGTTCCTATCTATTAAGGCTGGCAATGAAAAGTTGAAAACCATTCTTGCTGGAAGAGGGTTGGTTGCTCTATCGCATCTTCTATACACTAATAACATTATCCTCTTCACTCAAGGGGACAAAGGAAATATCAAGATCTTCAAGAAATCCCTTTTGCACTATGAGATAGTCTTGGGACATGAGGTTAGTTAGAGAAAGTCCTTTGTGTAATTTAGAAGGAATTTCTCTTCCACCAGGATGAATGACATCATAAGAGAGTCGGGTATTCATGGAGGAGCTCCTCCCTTTAACTACTTGGGGGTGCCTTTGTTTCGGGGGTGACCGAAGGCATGCTATTTTTCTAGCATTGTTGGTTTGATTTGAAGACAACTTTCCTCCTAGAAGAGTAAATCATTATACATGGTTGGTAGAGTGTGTCTTGTAAAGTCCATCATTATAACCAAATTTTTCTACTCATTCATGTTTTATAAGTGGATGATTGCTTTAATCAAGAACACCATTGTCTCTATCAGGGAATTCATTTGGAGTGGAAGGATCACTAAAGAGAGGCTTGAAACGATCCCATGGAATTTAGTGTGCAAGCCTTATGATGATGGGGGCTTGGGTATCTAGAATATAGGTTGTTTTAATGATTCTCTATAGGCAGGATTTATATTCAGACTTGTCAACATGCAATCTGATGATCTATATTTTCTTAGAGACAAATTTATTCACAGACTAAAATTAGGAAATCTAAATTACTTTAATTATTCTGTTTGGCCTTCTTTTATGAATATATTTTCCAAAATTGATACAGATTCTCATTGTATGGTTTCAAAGGAATCAACTCTTCCTTTTTGGAAGTGTAATTGGACTAGAATTTACTTGGAAGACTTGGCTCTTGGTGACAATTCTAATCTTGATTTTGATCTATCAAATAAATATCAACTTGGATGGATGAAAGGTTTTCCAAAACATGTTATCTATATTGTAAAGAAGTACTTATTCTCTTCTAGAGAGGACTTTTGGGCATGGTAGCTAGCATCTAATGGGATCCTCTCCTCCAAAGGATTTTATAATCACATTGTTGGAAATGTCTCTGGTTTTTAGTGGATCAGAAACTTGAATAAGGGATTCCTAAAACCATATCGGGCCATTTTTTCTTAGAGATTAGCACACAGGAGGATTCCAATTGATGATCATATTCAACAATGTAGGATATCCCTCTGTTCATGGTGTGTCTTGTGTCATCAACATAGGGAAGAAATAAACCATCTTTTTCTCAGTTGTGCGGCAGCTTCACCAATGTGGGCGGATGTCTCCAGTATTTTTGAAGTGGACCTACCATGGATGAATTCGATGGCTGAATTGATGATGAGTTGGCCTGATATTAATCTCTTCACAAAGCTCTTATCCCTATTTATCACTACAGTAGTGGAGTTGATCTCTCTTATTTAGTACTATAGGAATAAAATCATTCATGAGCAGTAGGATTTTTCTGTAAATGAGGTTATTTCTGGAATCCTTAATGTAATCCGTGAGGATTTCATCCCAAAAAGAAAATATTGTTGGAACTCCATTCATGATCTGTTCATTATAACTTGGTTGGGTGTCAAAGGCCAGTTCCCTCCAACTCTAGGAACAATTTAAGTGTTATAGAAGGCACCCTTTCATGGCCAGATCAAGGTGAATTCAGATGGTGCTTTGTGTGGTAATCCGGGCGATTGAGGCTCTGGTGTGGTTTTTAGGGATCACAAAGGGTGTGTTATTGGTTTAATTTATGGTTTGTTTGTATTTGCCTCTGATTTTGAAGTATAGATGTGTGGAGTTATTTAGGTGGTTGAATAGGCTGATAGAAGAGGTTTGAATTAGTTATGGATTCAATGTGATTCCACACACTTGGTGTTAGCTCTTAGGACAGGTTCTCTTCATCTCTCTTGGAAGCTGACTAATCATTGGACAAAATGTTTTGATCTTCTTTATTCAAAGTAACACATTATTTCTCATGATTATAAAGAAGAAAATGTGTTGGAAGATGGTCTTACTTACAAAGGTGTTAGTGGCTCTGATCTTTATTAGGGAGATCAAGTGCCAAGTGATCTTCCTCTTATCATGAGGAGGGATCAATGTAAATCATCTATTTTTAGATTGGTGTAAGATTTTATTTTTTATAATAAATGGATCTTTCTTTTCTGGTCAAGGTTTCAGTCTATCATTAAAAAAATGATATATTATGATTAATTGTTTTATTCTCAGGGTGTTTATTTCAGGGTTCCATGGTAGGGACACCTGTGAATAATTATTGATAGTCAAATGAGACTACAACTATAGAAGTTAAATTATTTTATATTATTTTACTTATAGAAATTTAAATGGTCTTAAATACCCATTTGTGTTCATAGATAGGGAAAATTCAGTTAGAAAAACATTAATGTTAAACAGTTTTTTATTTAGGATATTTTTTTGACCATCACAAACTCATTTTGTTTAATTTAATATTATGGTTATATATTCAATCTATAATTTAAAAAACTATATAATATAAATATTTTGGTCATTATAAAGAATTATAATTTAATTCATACATGACATGAAGGTGGTAATGGAAAACAAAATCCATCATCCATGGAGACAATGAACCGAAATAATATGGACAATGGTTTTTTTAGAACCTGAGAAAAAGAGATGAGGGTGGGAGTTAGATATTAAATTATTATTTTATAATTAAAGTATATATATGATAAAATAGTTATTATACAATTTTATAAGAGGTGTTGAGGAGAAGTTATAATAAGAAAAAAAAATTAAAGGAGGTTTTTTTAGAATGTTACCTCTTTAATGTCATTTCCATTATAAACTCTATAACGAACACGAAAACGGTATTTTAGTGAGACCAAGAGCACAAGGATATGATTAAGTTGTTTGGGAATTTAATTAGAATTATTTTTATAAAAATCCAAGGATTAGTTTTTTTAATAGAAGTGAGGTATTTATAAAGGGAATAGAGGGGTGATTTTAATATTATGTTCATTAGTTTTTTATTTTTGCTCAAGAATACCAACAGTATTGATTCAATGGAATATATTTTTAAAATGGTTCATGGGATTTCAAAAAAGTTTCTCCATAAATATTCCAAGACTCAAAAATTAATATATTTTTCTTATAATGTAAAACATCATCTTATACCACATTTCATTATTCCAACAGAAATTAAACTATTTTAGAAAAATAAAAAATCACCCTAATTTTTTTTGTGTACATTAAAAAATGAAATATAATTTATGAAAATAATTTTATAATTTTCTGAAATTTAATTTTTTAAAAATAATCATTGTTGGAATCCTCATATGTTAATCATGTTTTAATGATCACAAATCGTATATATTTTATAAAGCTTATTATTCCTGTTTAATCTATCTAAAATCATGTGTATGGATGATTAACCTCTTTATGACATAAATAATTATTGTCAACAATTTTTTTATAAAGAAATTATCTTAAGAATGATTAAGTTTAATTAATTCTATGAATAACAATATTTAAGTATATATATAGATATTTGGCTAAGTCTGAGAAATCGTGAGTCTACCCTCGGTTATGTTTTTCTGGAAAAGGACCTAGATACCATGACTAGAAATTGTCACCCAGATACCATGACCAGACACTATGTACCATACACCGTGACCCAGACACCGTGAACTAGACACCGTGACCCAAAGACAGTGACCCAAACACCATGACCAGACACCATGACCAGACACTGTGACCCGACACCATGACCCAAACACCGTGAGTAGACACCGTGAATAAGATACCGTGACTATACACCGTGATCCTAACTCTTAATTTGTGCTATCGGTTCCTGATCTCTAAAAAACAATTCCATCATGGTTGTCTCACCTCTCAAAGACAAACAAGGTGACACCGTTTCAAGGAGACACCATTTCAAGTAGACACCGTTTCAATGAGACACTGTTTCCAGACAGACTGTGACACCATTTCTTAATCGGTTTTGTCATTTTTCAATTTAATATATAATAGTCATATTTGAAGCTTTTAAACACACTAACATAATTAATGTTTCATTTTAGACATGTCATCTGATAGTACGAGGTAAGAGGTGCAGAATACATGCATCATTTCGGCTCCAACACATGCATTCTATGAATAAAAATAACAGCATCGCCAGAAGAAAAATTATGAAAATAGTGAAAAAAGAGAAAAAAGTGTGTGCACGATAACAAAGAAGCACGATCATTCTGGAAATAAGAACCAACACATGCAACCCGACACTACTAAAGATCTCATAAAGCATACTCGAATCCTAGAGTTGATAACATTTTCGCACTATCAACTCCACGAAGAACACGATCTAGATCTAGCAGACTTGTGATACTCTTTTTTCGGCAAGAGGACTATATTTGGGCATATGCTTCATCTTAGAAGTCCAGAGATGCTTAGACTAACACTCAGAGCACTTCAAACTTTATCTCATCATTTTTCCTCTATTGTGTTTTAGTTGTATCTTTCGAATAGCGTGTGTGTGTCTTTATAGAAACACATAATGTCTTCTTAATTATAGTGAATTATACAACATATCCTTTATCATACATATTTTTACACTAGTGTATTCCCACATATAAGTGTGGAAGAGGTCCTAGTGTGACCTGGTAGTTATTACCCACAAAGAACTGTGGAAGAGGTCATGTGACGTGGTCAGTCTTTTGTATTGTTTTAAACCCTGATCCAGTGTGTGGATCATGTTTATTTATATAAACAGCTTGGTGTCAAATGATCACCAAGTGGTGTGGATTAGTTATTGGCTTGAGACTGAACCACTTGTTTTATATCTATTGTGCTATTTAATTTAGTTTTCTCAGTTTTACTGTATAATTCAGAAATCACTAAATTTACTTTGATAGTTAATCTTGGAAAGAAGTTATAATTGTTTTTCCTTATTAGAATAGCTTCAAAAGTAATTTTAATAACTGATATTAATATTACTGAGAATTAATCAATCTTCAGAGAATTTATTGAAACAGTCAAACTTTCATAACTGTATTACTTTGATTAACAGGGTTGTATTTAAATTTATTGGGGTACCTTTTTAAGAATACATTTTAAACATAAATTTTTATAGATACTCAATTCACCCCTATTGAGTACTCTACTCTAACAAAAATTTGGTGTTGAGGATTGTTTTTTATTCCTATTAAGACTCTGTTTTTGACTATAATATATTGTGATTTTTGTTATACTTTAAAGATATATAAATTTATGTTAATTCTAAATTTATAGCTCTTTCAAAAGTATTTCTCTATCATGGATAATATATTAGATGGTGTTTCAATAAATAGACCACCATTCTTTAATGGAACCAATTATTCTCAATGGAAAATTAAAATGAAAATTCATTTAGAAAGTATGAGTTTTGAAATCTATTTCTCAATTATAGATGAATATAAGATTCCTGTTACTCATAGAATCACATTGGATGACCCTACCAAGACTTCCTATAATAACGATTACAAATATATGAATGATTTATATTTCTCTTTAGGAGATGAGGAATTTAATAGATTTTATGTATGTAAAACAGCCTATGAAATTTGGGATACTTTGTTTCACATGAAGGAACTTCTAGTGTGAAATAAATAAGAATTAATATTTATACTATTAAATATGACAACTTTAAAATGGAACCTGATGAGCCTATTTCTGACATGTTTCTCAGGTTCAGTGAAATTATCAACACAATGATTTCTCTTGGAAGAGAAGTCACTACTAAAGAATATATCATGAAGATTATCAGATTCCTGCCTGATTGATGGAGAGGAACCTCTATATATATTAGAGGATCATGCGACATCAGTAAGATACCTATAAAAGAACTCATTGGGAAACTAATGATGTATGAAATGGAGATGAAATTCAATAAGAAAGAAGAGAATAAACCCAAAAGAAAATATGTTTAATTTAATACCACCACCTCTAAACACAAGGAGAAAGGGAAACTTGAAGTCTCTATAGAAAGTTACAGCAGTGAACAATCATCACCTGAAAGTGGTGATGAGATGGATCAATTAGCTAGAAGGTTTAAGAGATTTTACAATAAGAATAAATTTTTCATAAAACCTAACTTGAAGGGAAGATAAGATAAAAAAGGAAGTTGTAAGAAAAATTGGAATAGAAGTGAAAAGTCTGATGAGATAGTCCGCTATGAATGTAAGCGAAAGGGACATATAAAGTCTAACTATCCCAATCTCATGTATAAAAAGAAATATGAGGATAATGATAGAAAGTATAAAAAGGAAATGAAATCAACATGGAGTGCTTCTAAGGATAGTTCAAGTAACTCAGAATCTTCACATGATGAACAGGATAACAAAGCCAATATGTGTTTTTTGATAAACACATATGAGGTAACACTGGAATCTCCTATACACAATTCCTATTATTTTGGAAATGAAAGTGACTCTGAAAATATGTCTAATAAAGAAATGTTTGAATATTGTAATATGATTGAAGAGACATATAATGAAATAAAAGATAAATATATATCTTTTAAGTAATAGAATGCTCTTACCTCAACTGTTAAAACTGAACTTAGTATAGAAAGGGAGAAAAATTATCAATTACTCCAAGAAAATAATGATCTAAAACTATCTAATAAGAAATTGAAAAAGGATCTTGAATGGTTTGATAATGGTAAATATACCTTGGTACAGATTCTAGGTAAACATATTTCTTCTAAATATACTAATGGCATTGGCTATCAACCTGGTAAGATAAATTTTGGAAGAACTAATTTTGTTTCTAATTCTAGGACATACAATTTTACTCCTAGTTCTAGAAAACATTCAGCTAGTTCAAATTATGATACATTCTCTACTGTTTGAATCTTTTCTAGACCAAATAGAGTTTATTTCTCATGTACTTTACATAATGCTTATAGAAAACCTATGAAGCAGATATGGGTTCCTAAAGCACTAGTCACTAATATTACTAGACCCAAACAAGTATGGGTACCAAAATCTATATTCATTTGACTATTTTGTAGGAAAGTTTCTTAAAGAGGTATTTTAAAAGAATATGGTACTTGGGTAGTGGGTGTTTGAGACACATGATATGATATTATTCATGCTTCAAGAATTTAACAAAATTTTATGGATGACCTATCACCTGTGGTGACAATGCCAAAGGATAGATTATTGACCTTGGACAAATCGGTAACTCTAACTCAATTTTGATTTTAAAAGTACTTTTTGATTATGGATTGAAATATAATCTTCTTAGTATTTCACAACTATGTGATGATAGATTTCATGCTAAATTTGAAAATTATTCTTGTAATGTTTTCAATTCTAAAAATGAATTAGTATTTTCTTCTTTAAGAAATTAATATGTATATTCTGTTAACTTAGATTCTTTAGTCTCTCAAAATGTTTCAGGTTTAAGTGTATTTCACAAAGAATCCTTGATTTGGAATAGAAGACAAGGAAACTGTAATACTCAATCCCTTATTAAGTTAACTTGAAAAATCTTAGTCAAAGTCCTACCCAAAATTGAGTTTCCAAATGATAAATTGTGTAATCCTTGTCAAAAGGGAAAGCAACACAAAATTTCCTTCAAACCAATGAAAGAAGTGTCAATTTCTCAACCTCTCAAATTGGATCACATGTATTTGTTTAGACCATCTAGATTTTCTAGTTTAAATGGGAAGCACTATGTTTATGTTCTTGTAGATTAATTTTTTATATATACTTTGAGTTTTTTTGGCTCACAAATGGGAAGCCTGCTCTCATTTTACCAAATATGCCAAAACTGTAGAAAATATTAGGGGACGTAGAATTAAATCCTTAATAAGTGATCATGTTTGTGAGTTTGAAAATCAAGAGTTTGAATCCTTTTTCACAAAAAATTTCTATATTCATAATTTCTCTTCCCATGGAACACCTCAATATAATGGAGTTGTGGAAAGAGGTAATAGAACCCTGCTAGATATTTCTAGAACCATGCTTAGTGAATATGACTTACCTATTTATTTCTGGGATGAAGCTATAAATACTGCATGCTATATTATCAATAGAGTGTTTATTAGACCTATTCATAAAATAACTCTATATGTGTTATGGAACAATAGAAAACCCAGAGTAATCTACTTAAAAGTTTTTGGTTTAAAAGTATATATCCTTAATACTAAGGACAATATTGACAAATTTTCATCCATGGGTGATAAAGGAATATTTTTAGGATATTCAATCTTTAATAAATCCTATAGAGTGTTTAATAAAAGAACTAAATGTGTGCAAGAATCTGTCCATGTCAAATTTGATGAAACAGATCCACATGAGCCTAAAACCACTCTAGAGAACCTGGAGGATCATGTATCAAATCTAGAAATTAATTCAAAATCCTCTAACCATCCTATGATTGAATATGTGAAAACATCCAGTTCTAGAAATTCTTTGGATCCAAGTCACAATGAACCTGAACTTGTTGAAGAACCTAAAATCACTAGTCCTTCTTTTTCTAGAGATGTTAGAACTCTTAAGAACCATCCTTAACATACAATTGTAGGATACTTAGATAAAGGAACTCAAACTAGAGCTTCTCTTAGAAATCAGGTTGAACATCAAGTCTTCTTGTCACAACTTGAACCTAAAAACATTAATGATGCTATTAATGATGAATTTTGGGAGATGGCTATGGAAGAATAACTTAATCAATTTGAAAGGAACAAAGTTTGGAAACTTGTTGACAGACCCAAAGACACATTCACCATAGTCACTAAATGGGTTTTTAGAAATAAGGTAGATGAAGCTAGTAATATAGTTAGAAATAAGGCTAGATTGGTTGCACATGGCTATAGTCAATAAGGAGGAATTAACTATGAAGAGACCTTTGCACCAATAGCTAGACTTGATGCCATCATAATTATGCTTGCTTATATTGCATATCTGAATTTCAAACTCTATCAAATGGATGTTAAAAGTGAATTTCTAAAAGTGTATATAACTGAGGATGTCTTTATTGAGAAACCCCCTACTTTAACAAATCCTCATTTTCCGAATTATATTTTTAAATGATCAAAATATTTATAGGGTTTAAAAATCTCTAAGATCCTGGTATGATAGATTAAGTATTTTATTATTTCCAAAGGTTTTATAAAAGTAATATCTAATCCTACCATTTTTATAAAACAAATTTCTAATGATTTTTTAATTGTTCAAATCTATGTAGATGACATTATCTTTGGATCTTCCAAAAATTCTTTATGTTTTGAATTTTCTAAAATGATGCAAAATGAATTTGAAATGAGTTTAATGAGTAAAATAAAATTCTTTCTTGGATTTCAAATATTTCAAAATAATGATGGTATTATTTTAAATCAAAGAAAATATAGTAGAGATCTTCTAAAATGTTTTGGTTTTGATAGTACTAAATGTAGTGACACTATAATGAGTACTACATGTAAGTTGGATCTTGATGAAGATGGAAAATATGTTGATCAAACCACTTACAGAGGGATGAATAAGAGCTTACTCTACTTAACTGCTAGTCAAACTGGCATTATGTTTAGTGTGTGTATGTGTGATAATTTTCAAGAAAACCCCAAGTAATGTCATTCAAATGTTGTTAAAAGAATCTTAAAATACCTCAAGAATACACCCAATATAGGAATGTTCTATCCTAGAGGATAATCATTTGAGTTTGTGAGTTATTATAATGCTAACTTTAGTGGTTTTATGTTTTATATAAAAAGAACATCTAGAAAATTTCACTTTTTAGGCAAGTCGCTAGTATCATGGTGTAGTAAGAAACCAAACTCTGTTGCACTATCTACTGCAGAAGCTGAATGCATAGTTGCTGGATGTTGTTGTGCACAAATTTTGTTGATGAAACACACATTACTAGATTGTGGATATCAATTAAGTAATGTACCTATAAATTGTGACAATACAGGTGCTATTAACATATCAAAAATCCCATTTCACACTCTAGGACAAAACATATTGATGTAAGACATCACTTTTTGAGAGATCATTATCAAAAAGGTGACATCACTTTGGAATTCATTGGAACTGAATATCATCTTGTAGATATATTCACTAAACCATTAAATTCTGAAAGAATATATTACATCATACATGAATTGGGAATGATAAATCTTATGTAGTAAGTATATTATTTCACAACTTACAGTTTCATAGTTACGGTCTCGCCGTGAAATCCAGTTACGGTCTCACCGTGAAAGCCAGTTACGATCTCATCGTGAAAGTTGATTACGATCTCACCATAAATACTGTTGGCGCCAAAATGGGAGAAGAAGATGAAGAAATGAAAAGCCTCAAAAGGTTGCCTCGTGAAGCCCGTTCGTGGAGTCCCAATCGTGCCATGCCTGCCGTAGAGCAAGGATGCGGTAACGCTCTGCGACTGCACTTGGCGTTCGTGAGCCACCGCGGAGCAAGGAGGCGGTAACGCTCTGCGATCGCACTTCATGTTCGTGAGCCTCCACAGAGCAAGGAGGTGGTAATGCTCTGTGACCGCACTTGACGTTCATGAGCCACTATGGAGCAAGGAGGTGGTAACTCTCCACAACCACACTTGATGCTCGTGAGCCGCCACGGAGCAAGGAGGCGGTAATGCTCTGTGAGCACCCTTGACGTTCGCGAGCCACCGTAGTGCAAGATCCGACTTTGCGTTGAGAAATTTATGCTTCACGGTGCCTCTCCCCTATAAATACTAGCCTCCCCCAAAGTCCCGAAGGTGGATCATCTGACCTTTCAACATCCTTTCCCACAAATCACAAAGCGCCTTCTGCTCTGCGAACCATGATTTGTGCGAGGTACTTCTTCTCTACGAAGTCTCTCCCCTTTTCTTTTCTTTAACCCCCTATTTCGAGAGGGATGCCTTTTGCGGAGCCTAAGGACCTCAGCATAGGAAGGGGATCCCCAAGGGGACCTGGGTCATCGCGGAGCATTTATGCTTCGCAAAACACCCTTCACATACACATGATCTGTATGATAAGGTGGGGTCACTGTACTTCGCGAAGCACATTGCTTCATGACACCTTACTTCACGAGGCACATTCCCTTTGCAAGGAAGTGCTCTGCGAATGCCTTTTCACTTTGAGAAGAACATCCCATATGCACCTCTTCCCTATTCTTAGGCATAGGTACCCAACATCATGAAGCACACCCCTTCGCAAGTACCCTCCACCACGTGGAGCAGTAGAGTTTCACAAGGATCCTGCCTATGAACCCCTCTTCTTTTCAATTCCTTTTCCCAGGAAACCCTCCAGGCTTGCACGATGTGATTTCTTAGTCCCTTGGAGGATATTGCCCATTATGTTGCTTCGCCTCATGCTTCTTCACATAGGCATGCTAATGTCTATTTCTTCTTCGCATAGCCATGCTAACGTAGACCCCCCGATGGTTCACTCCATGACACCCTCTAGCTATGGTGTTTCCAATGCCTTCCCTACCACAAGGATCAGATGGTACCGGTTATGTAAGTCCTAGGGGTGAAGAGAAAACCCACCTCATCCGAGCTGTAGTATTTTAAACTGCCAAGCACCATCGTCCTCAGCACATGGTGTAAACTATGACCTCACCCCATTCCTCGCACATGGGGTGCCCCCACCTTGGATATTCTGCACACCCACTGGTCTCCATGGGAGTGAGATATTCCCTATTAAAGGATAATATCCTCCTTATCAAGGTGGCGTTTGCTGCGGGGAAAGGTCAACCACCCTGTTCTAAGCCCCTAGATTTCTTGTAGGAGGTGACATCCTTGTCCCTCCTTTATTCTTCAGTCCCAAGGACAAGGGGGAGGGAGAAATGGACACTGGATCCCTTCTTTCGTCAGTACCAAGTCCCTCTCCCAATGGGATTTATCTTCGCTCAGGCCTCCCTCCTGGAGTAAGTCCCAAACCCTTCGGGTTTCTAACCACGCATAATCCCATGTCTCCTCTTTGGGCTACGATCACGTGTAAGCCCCACTCCACTTCTAATGAATTCCCCTTTCATGATGTGATCGTTGGGTCTCTACTGCCTCTTGTTTCCCACACAGAGCATTACTCACATGGTCTTAGAGTGAGCACCGACCATGACATCTACCTTGGGCCTCCTTAGATCATAAGCCCCAAATGCCAACCATCTAAACTATGGGTTCTTTGGTCCTTGCCAAGGCAAGGTTCATAGGAAGCCTCCACGAGGTTTAAGCCCAAAACCCAGTCATTCTGACCATCATCACATTGGTTCACCAACACCATGGGAAGCCTAGAGTGTAAGCCCCACACCCATCTCAACTGCGGGGTTTTTGATCCTTGCCATGTCTAGGTACGTAGGAAGCCTCCACGAGGTTCAAGCCCAACACTCGGTCGTTTAGACCATCTTCACGTCAGTTCACCAACCCCATGGGAATCCTAGAGTGTAATCCCCACACCCATCTGAACTACGGGGTCTTTGATCCTTTCCAAGTAATGGTATGTAGGAAGCCTCCACGGCATTCAAGCCCAACACCCAGTTGTTCCGACCATCTTCACATCAGTTCACCAACACCATGGGAAGCCTAGAGTTTAAGCCCCACACCCATCCTAGACTACGAGGACTTTGATCCTTATCAAGGCAAGGTACGTAGGAAGCCTCCATGAGGTTCAAGCCCCACTACCATTGGTCTCGACTACCCCATTTTGGTGCACTGAACCCCTTTCCAACCTAAAATACATGGTCTTTGATCCTTACTAAGGCATGGTACGTAGGAAGCCTCCACAAGGTTCAAGCCCACCACCCAAAGGGACCCCAAGTCCTCCTTCACGACAGTTCATCGACACCCACCTGAACTACGGGGTCTTTGTTCCTTGGCAAGGCAGGGTACGTAGGAAGCCTCCCTGAGGTTCAATCCCAACACCTAGTAGTTCTGACCCCCTTTCATTTCGGTTTTCCTTCTTCCTGCATGACGTTAAAATACGGTCCCCATCCAACAGTAAGCCGTTGTGACCTCATTCAGCGGTAAGTCGTTGTCACTCCATTCATTGGTAATCCGGTTTCACTCCATTCAATGGTAAGCCTTTGTCACTCCATCCAGTGGTAAGCTGTTGGGAACCTATGTAGTGGTAATCCATTCACACCTTATCCAGCAGAAAGCTATTGTGATATTATCTAGCGGTAAGACATTAAAAACCCCAATTGGCGGTAAGATATCCCCATATGAACTATGTGAACCTTGATTCCCTGCCACTGGGATACTTAGGAAGTCTCTTCGAGGCTCAATCCCAAAACCATAGTTATCCTCATGATGGTTCCATCCCATTCACCATCCATGTCACGAAAATTTTCATCATCCATCCTGATTCTTACCTGGGTCGCCACATCCCGATGGGATCATGCCATCTCATTCCTCATTCCATTAAATAGTAATATGGAATCCAACCACATGTTGACCTTAACATCGGTATTCCCTCCAAGGGGTTCCTCTGTCTGATCCACTCTAGTTAGTGTTCTGATTAGTCTGATACATCTTTGTTGGACATTAAACTTGAGGCATACCGTATGTTAAACATGGGAAGCTGAGGAAAACCTCAGATACATTCCCATGGAATATGATTCCCCACATTTGATGTGAGATGCCTCGGGCTTTCGCACCTTTGAGAAGCCCTATAATAAGAGACAGAATGCAGACACGCCAATCCCTGAGCATCCAGACACACCAGTGATGTCAAACGTGACTACTCCCCTGACCGAAGGTTGCTGCCCTGACTGGACCCCTTGGAATGTCCTGACAGAAGCAGTGTAATTAACTGGTTTCCATGAAGATATGGTGTCAGGAAGAGTTTCACGAACAACGTCTTAAGTCTATGAGGGAGACCCGGACTAGGTGATGAGTTCCGAGGAGAAATATATGGAACGAAGAACCGACATCCCATCATCCTGTTTCAATCAAGGAGCAGACGTCCCTGAATAAGGAGCAGATGTCTCCCACCTTTGGAAAGAGGGAATGCGGGGTAAGAAAGTCACACCTTTCGCCCTCAAAAGAGACGAGCGTGCGCACCATAGCGAATGAGTCAAAAACAGAAATGGTGAACCCGAAGTGAAGATATTCTCCTTAATATAGATATTAGTAGTGCTCGAGGCATAAATGGATTGATGTGTCACCAGATCCAGTTATCTGGCATCGGGTTCCACCAAGCAAATAGCGGGCCTAGCATGAAACTCCCCAGAAGATGGAGAAGTAGAACGTTGGACATTTCTATTCTGTGACATTGTCAGCGTGGATCCCTCTTACCGGACACGGAAGACGGGATGGTGTTGGGGCATTGGTCGTTGATTCCTTTTTCTTTCTGCACTGATGAGTTAATCTCCCTGCTTCTCAAGAATCAGGTTGCTGCTTCAGGGACGCAATCACCACCTTCCCATCGACGCAGGGGCAGGGGCTGCGCCCACACGGTCGTTTCATGTGGCTTCACCTTTTCCATGAAGGCATCTACATCTACAACCATGGGGTTCCCACGCCCCCTCTCCGCACCTGAGGTCAATCAAAGAAGGGTAATCAATGACCTCGTGTGCTGTTATGAGGAGGAGGAAATCATCCCTACCTGGGATATGAACTGCATAAACTTGGAGGCATATGTTCCTCACCATCAACGCCACCCCCGAGGGCCGTGAAGGGAGCCATTCCTCCCCACCATGCAATACAATTGTTTTGGGATCCTTCCCTAGAGTGCTTTGATGATTCCCTGCCTTACATAGATGAGGTAGGTGTTTTCCAGCCTAGCCCGGTCAGAGTCCCGTTCCAGGGGATCCCAGTGAGGACTCCCACCCAGCTGCGTCAGTGCCGCTGCCCGGTCTTACTGGAAGAGGAGAAGGTAAGATAAGTACCTACACCATCAGCCCTGGTTCGTCTGACCCGATGCGAGCGTCGGGCACAAGCTGAGGAGGACACCCGCCAAGGGGTGTCAATTTTGGCAACTACTGTGGCCCGAGCCACCGCCGACACATATCCTCAGTTCCCTCCATACACTGATTCAGGGAACTTATGGGCACGACTAGGATCGAGGCCCCAACCACCCGACAGACAGGCTGGGTCGACTCTCTTGGTCACAGGCACGATTAGTAGTCATCGCGAGCTAACCCACAACGATACCACCCAGTACAGAGGTCCTCCCCATACTACTACTATGAAAAGCGCAGGCCTTCCCCACTTTGAGGCTCATCATGGAGGTTTTCCCCGTGCCACCATAAATTTAAATGAATGTCTTCCTCACGGTAGTGACACTCAGTACAAAAGTCTCTCTTCTACCCATTACATTGGGTATGGAGTCGTTCCTCCTACCCCCGACCACCGGTGTAGGGAGGTTATGCATCTGGTCTCTCTTCAATGTGGGGACCCTCCCCATGTCCTCTTGGTAACTGGTAAAGATCCTCCTCACCCCAGCAACTAGAGGGGTGAAGGCCGGCCTCGCTCCACCCACACCCAGCATGGAGGTCCTACCCGTGTTCAGCTAGACTAGTACAAGGACCATCCTCATACTGAGGTTGTTCGGGAAAACAATCATGGAGGCCCTCCCCATGCTTCTTCCAATTCCATCAGAGGTCTTTCCTACTCCAGTTATACCCATGGAGGTCCTCCCCATTTCCCCTTTGACATTTGTCTTAGTTCTCCTCGCACCCCGGCTTTCTCAGGTGGAAACCCTCCCTGCCCCAGCACCTGTGTGGCCAAAGGACCCCATGTTAGAAATTTTCCCTGTCCCGAGGAGCCACCCGGGGGAAAGAAGGCAAGTCGTCACCACCATAAAAGGAATTTTGGGAAGTTCTAGACATAGATCAGACTAGTCCGCTTCTCAGACTCTGAAGCGGTGTACGACTCTGCACGGGAACCCTCATCTTGCTCATCTGAGCCAAGGGCTAAGGCATGGACGAGGCACATCATCCTAGTGCTCCCAGAATGCAAGGTTCATATGATTCCCGCCTCCCTCCACTGGTATATCCAAGAGGATGAAAATCTAGAGACCCTGCAATTTAAAGTCGTGCAATCACCACCATCGTCACCCGAAGTGCTCTCTACCTCCATAAGAGATCATGGAGAGCTATTCTAGGGACCAATGGAAGGTGAGAAACATCGCAGCCAATCACTAGTAGCCCTAGCCCCTAAGCCGAGAACTACGGCCATTAGCCCATCTTATCACGACATAGCGGCCAGGTCGCTACACTCCTTGGAAGAAAGCCTGAGATTGGGTAGCCAGTCAGCCCATTCAACATACTCTCCACCGGCCAGCCTGCCATCCCAGCAGTCTGCCTCAGTACCGCTGCCAGTTCCTCATATTCCTCCATTTGACGAGTGGGGAACTCAAGGGACAGAACTTGAATTTGAGACGAGGATCTTATAGAATATCCTCGCAGTAGTCCACTTCCCTGAGAAGTCCTGGCCCGTGGCAGCATAGAATTTTTGCGCACTATATTCCCTCACCCCATAAGAAGTTGAGTGTTTCTGACACACCCTTTAGTTGATGCAATTTAGTCATCATCATCGGTGAGTGGTATATCTCAGGAGCCAAGTGCATTTAGAAGACACCAGCGAACAATGGAATCTGGTCGATTTGGCCTCACTCCCTGTGGCCCAGCGCCACGATTCACCAGGTCACCGTGAGGCCCTCCAGCAGCAATGCGTTCAGAGTATCAAGGTAATCCCCAAAATTATCAAGGAGGCTACCCCCACAAGAAAATCTGTGGCTGGGGGAAGTATGCTTCCCTCCTCTTCAGTCCTATTCGGAGGCATCCTGACTTGCTAGGCGACATCAAAGACATGCCCCCAGGAAGGGTCACGGTCAACATGGTCGACATAGTGTATGAGGAGGACGAGATGGAACTTCTCGATGGAGACTTACCCCCTGAGGGTGTTCCACCACTATTTGACCTATTACAAAGGATTACTCATTAGTAGAGGAACCTACTTGGTCTCCCTACACCCACCGAGGCATTAGTACTCAGTCAGAATTTCAGTAAAGGAAAAGAGCACATCAGAGCTGCCAAACACTCTTACCCATCTGCCTCAGTGCAGATGATAGAGGAAGACCCTGAGAAGTCCACATTGCGACAAAAACTTTTTGAGCAGAAGAATTTGGTCGATGACCTCTTGGTTGAATGCACTGCAGAGAGATGGCCCGACTACGAAAATCCTAGGCTAGTAAAGTAGGGGCTGGAACAACTTCCCCTAGGTGAGTTTCCCTCAGGAAACCCTAATCATGTTGCTCCTTCTGATAGGGCTAAATCCAGAGCTCACAGGAAGAGGTCACGGTATTTCTCACCAAACCCCCCTGAACGACGTGGAAATCCAAGGAATATGGCTCAGGTTCCCCCAGCTACCCCGCAAGGGCTCCACCAGCCTCTCCGTGAGCCGCTGAGCCTATTTACCATGTTGAAGAACCCGCCAACGCACTCATAGTTAGGGATCCCCGTCAAGACAGGGACACCTGTCCAGATGATCCAATGGCAGTGCTCATAACCTGCCTTGAGGTGTTGGAAACGCGACAGGTAGCAATCCCACCTAATGGTAAGCCATACCCGGCATGGGTGGATGATATGTCAGTGCCTCTGGGTTTTGGGAATCCCACCTTCTCCCCATTTAATGGGACGGGGGTCCCACCAGAGCACCTGGCCCACTTCAACTCAAGGTGTGGGCCCATGTTAGGGACTTTGACATAGTAGGAGGGTGCCAAGCTTCGCTGATTTGTTTAGACATTGGAGGGGCCAACATTCGTCTGGTACAACCAGCTCTTCATCGGATCTGTAACCATCTGGGAGGACCTTCGTAAGAAATTCCTCTACCAGTTCAGCTCCACCATGAGAAAAAAAAGTATCGTAGATCTTTTCAAGTGCAAAAAATGCCTGATGAGTGTGTCACAGATTTTATCGCCTGATGGAAGGGGATCACATACTCCCTTGACATGCCACTAACTCAAGAGAAATTACTGACAATGTGCATAGAAAATGTCAAGACAGAACTGGATCCCTCTCTAATCACCTAGAACTACCTCAGATGATTGCGAGACTTCTCCGACAAGGCACAGTGCCTAGAGGAAGCCCTGCAACAGGACATCCATGCACTTCTGTTGCCCCCTGTGATTCCTGCATAGAGGGATGCCAGAGACGAGCCCGCCACGGTGGCCCAAATAGAAGACCCCATACAACAAGAATTACTGCCAGTGGCACCAGACCTGTAGCCTCGCAGAGGCCCTCCACTATAGGCGCGGTCTCCAGCTCAGTAGAATCTTCCTCAAAATCAGAAAGCTCCTCAGCGGAATGTGCTGCCACCGCCCAGGCGGGACAATCAGGGTTCGCCTCCTCAATAGGCTCCCCCAGCTCCTTGACATGGTCAGGCTCCAAGGACCCCCTTCTTGAACAAGAGAAACCAAACCTACTCATTCAATGATAATCGAGTCCCTGGTTACTTCTATAGAACCTTGGAGTAGGGGATTGTACGCTTGACAAAGTGCAGAAGGCCGGAAGTGGTGAATCTCATTGATCGCCCCAACTATTGCCCTTATCATCGGATTCTTGGGCACACCCACAAGAATTGCTATGTGTTTAAAGACTGGCTTCAAGACCATGTTGATAACAACATAGTCAGCCTAGACTCGGCCCCGACATAAGTGGCAGGTGTCTTTCTAAGGCTAGACCGCAGTAGCGACAGCGAAGGTGAGTAGCAGCAGGTTTCTAAACGTGGGTCCCAGAATTATGATGATTGGATATCTCGCAAAATAGTTTCCCATGACCATGGAATCATTCAGGCATGCCTGAATCAGTTTTAGCCTTCAGAAGCTACATTCTTTACATATGCATCGTCATCTCAACCGGCCTCTTCCCAAAAGAGAAAGCATCGGTGGCGCAAGAAAAAGCAACGCGCCCCACCAATGCCATCGTTGTCCTGCACTCTCGGTGACTTCATGACTCCAGAGATGGGGATCCCTCCTTGAATATAACTAGTGATGGATGAATCTTCAACTGATAGTCTAGGGTATTCTTCGGTTAATACCGTGGAGTCGGTAAAACCTTATATGACTCCCGATGACAGGGAGTTCCAGGAAAACCTCCCCAACGTCCCCAGATTAAGTCAACGTTGGTAGAATCGTGATTATATAGTTCATCGGGGCACATCATTTAGCACCTCCAGCCAGGTCGTACATTCCACTTAGACCAGACAGCAGGCCCAGTGCAGAGCTCAGCACGTGCAACCTTTTCATCTGGTGTCATTGGGCTCGCCTCCACCACCATTTGTGTTATTGGATCATGCAGAGATAACTCGACCATGTTGTGACCAGACTCGCCCTGTTATAGTCTGATCTTAGTCATATGGTCTCCATATAGTAGCTACTCTCTGGGCTTCGACTAGTGAGCAGTGGGATATGCCCAGCACTAGTCAGTCATCGGTCTAGCCGGCAGGGCCCTCCATGCCTCTTGTCACAGAGCGGCCTCCTACAAGCAGAAGTTCAGGCCTGGTGTGAATGTATGATGTTTTCAAGCACCTTTCCGACATCCTAGTGAGGCTTTCCATCCTTGAGGCCCTTCGTCTATCATTAGATATGTGTGAAGCCCTCACTAGGGCTTTAAGAAGCCCCCTCTAGTTTGAGACGGAGGTAGCAGCTGCAGAAGCTTTTCATGCTGAAGTGATCGAGAACACCGAATGGCAGGCCATCATTTCATTCTCTGGTGAAGATGAAGGCTCTCCCATACAAGGGCACATCTGCCCACTGTAAATCACCAGACAATTTAATGGCATGGAGGTTCTCCGCTGCCTCGTTGACACCGACTCTAGGATCAACCTTATCTCAATGCGGACGATGCAAAAGTTGGGGTTATCCGAAGATGACCTGAATCCCTCCGACTTATGTATCTAGGGATACGATAGGTCCGATCAAACCCCAGCCAGTAAGATCCATTTGAAGACCCAGTTTGGTTGCCTAGTTTCCAGAACCATGTTTATGGTTGTCTCCCTGGACACTGCATACAATGCATTGATGGGAAGACCATGGCTCCACCTGCATGCGGCAGTCCCCTCATCGTATCAATAGTGCCTCAAGTACTCCCTTACTGGTCGAGTAGGCGTACTCCAAGGTGACGTGTCTCATTTTGAATCTTGTGAATCTTGCTACCCAGATGTCGACTATTACAAGAGCAAGGACAAACAGATTCATGCCAGTGTGGTTGAACCCGTCGTGGTTACGGTTGACCCCTGGGCAGGTCTGGATGATGCCTACATCTTCCCGATACATCGATTAGAGGCCATGGCCCCTGACATAGGGAAATGATTTGTTTTATCTGGTATAAGGGGGAAGCATATTCCCAAGTCTAAGTGGCAGAAACATATCACCTCATACTCCTACATGAATCAGGCTTATGTGATCTCGGAGCCTCCTACCCCTGTACAATATCGGGATGTCTGCTCCATGGAAATGGTAGTACGTCATACTTTCCTGTTTTTCCAGTATGTAATCAACTGGATCAAGATGACTTGCCACTAATGCTTTGATATCATCAAGTGTGGCTCCTTGGGCTGAAGGACATATGGGATCGGATCGAATGCCTTCATTGCTATGGTTTCGGCAGCACGTGAACCTCCCAATATGTTGTCCACTGCCGCCCATGATGGTAATAGCCTCCGGTCGGGATCTTCCGACCCAAAGGACGCACCTCCCGCTGAAGATCCCCCCTCCATAAGTGAATAAGAGGATATAGAGGATGCTCCCCCCACCTTTGAAGAGGGAGTCTCTGCTACAGTTGATGAATAGGTATAGGTGAACCTCGGCATCGAGGTGGACCCAAGACCCACATTTATCAGTGTCGTCATGCCCCCTGAGGAGTAGTAACAGTACATAGATTTACTAAAGCAGCATTGTGATGTATTCTCCTGTAGTTATGACGAGATTCCAGTACTAGATCCTCATGTAGTTGTCCACCACCTCGGTCTTCCAGCAAATCATCGTGAGTTCAAGCAGCCTCCCAGAAAGATGCACCCTTCCCATGGTGCCATGGTTGAGGCCGAAGTTGACAAGATCATCATATCCAACTTCATCATTGAGGTCTAGTACCCCAAGTGGCTATCCATCATTGTGCCCATCAAGAAGAAGAATAGACATATTATGGTATGCATCAACTTCCGCAATCTCAACTGCCACTTCCTGAAGGATGAATTTCCCCTTTCGGTGACAGAATTGTTAATCGATGCTATGGATAGGTTCCAAGCCCTTTCCTTCATGGACGGTTACTCCAGATACAATATTATGTGGATGGCCCCTGAGGATGAAGATTCCACAACTTTCAGGGTGCCCCAAGGTACTTTATGTAAACAGGTTATGCCCTTTGGCCTTAAGAATGCAGATGCCACCTATTAGTAGGCCATGCACCACATATTCAATCCAATCCTTGGGACATTGGTGGAATGTTATTTGGATGACCTGGTGGTCAAATCCGACCAACTCTATGACCATCTCAAGGACCTTGAGAAAGTGTCCAGCTTCCTCCGTTCCCGCCACCTAAAGATGAACTCGTTGAAGTGTGCCCTCGAGGTCACCTCTAGGAAGTTCCTTGGCTTTGTTTTCAGGTACTGAGGCCTCGAGAATGACCCATAGAAGATCAAGGTCATCTGTCAGATCCCTCCCCCAGCAATATTTGGGATCATCGAGGTTTCCAAGTCCACTTTTCCCACATACACTGATACATTATGAATTTGGCCGGAAAATGTAATCCATTTTTCTCGGCTCATGAAGAAAGGCTCCACCTATGAATGGAATCAAGAGTGACAGACCACGTTTGAGTAAATCAAGTAGTATCTACTCTAGCCTCCAGTCCTGATGCCACCAGTCTCTAGAAATATGTTGGTCCTCTATGTGACCGCTCTAGAATGATCTCTGGGTGCCCTTCTTGCCCGGAAGAACAATGAGGGGATGGAAAACAGCCTCTACTACCTCAGCCGCATGCTCCTCGATACGGATACCAGATACTCCCCCATCGAAAAGAGTTACCTTACGCTGGTATTCATAGTATTGAATTTGCGATACTACTTGCAACACCATGAGGTACAGATGGTGTCTTGGGTAGACCCGTTGAAGTACATTTTGAACCACCCCATGTTGACCAGCTGTCTAGCGTGGTGGGCGGTAATCCTCTAGCAGTTAGACATCAGGTTTGTTCCCCAGAAATATATTGAGGGACAGGCGTTGGCAGACTTCCTTGATACCCATCCAACCCCCGCAGACCAGTCTCTGGACCTGGATTTTTCCGATGAGGCAATCCTCTCAGTAGATTAGGTTGTCCCGTGTTGGAAAATTCACTTTGATGGCGCCTCCTAGAGTCCCACTGGCAGGAAGCTCAATGATCCTAGACTAAACATAGTGGGTCTGGGTATTGTCTTCATTACCCTGGTGCTATCCATTTTTCAATATTCATTCCTGTTGTCAGAAGGTTGCACCAACAACGAGGCAGACTATCAGGCTCTTATCATTGGCCTCGAGATGGCCCTCGAGATCGATGTGCCCCATCTAAATGTGAAAGGGGATTCCAAACTAGTCATCAAGAAAATAAACGGTGAATATGTTGTCAGAAATCCAAATCTCATACCATTGTTGGAGTGCACCCTCCTGTTAATGGCCCAGTTCGCATCTCAGCTGGAAGTTACTCATATCCCTTGGTCCTAGAAAAGTCGTGTTGATGCCCTGGCCAGCCTGACTGCATCACTTGAAGAACCCAAGTAGGGTGATCTAATTATATGTGTGGCACATTAGAGATTCATTACCCTCATCACCCCATATGACGACGATGATGATGTGCGGGTGAGCCATCTTACCACCAGAGCCTCCACATAAGGACCCCCAGGTTCCCCAGATGTAATGGTTGAAGAGAATCCTGACTAGAGAGCCTCCTTTGTTGAGTATCTCTAAAATGGTTACCACCTGGCCGATCGCGCCGAGCGTGAGCGAACCCGACGTCGTGCGCTATAGTTTACCCTCTATAGTGGTTCCAATCTTGAGCAGAACCTCTACAAGCACGAGTTCGATGGTGTTTTCCTCCGTTGCATCCAAGGATTTGAGATTTCTCAAGTCATGTAGGATGTTTAGACCGGTTCCTGTAGGGCTCACCAGGCTGGGCCGAATCTTTCCCATCAGATCTGGAGATTGGGGTACTTTTATCCCTCCATGATCCATGACTATATCGAGTTCACTAAGATATTTCACATGTGAAAAATTCATTCTAACTTCATGCATAGCCCGCCAGATCCTCTCCACTCCACCAAGTAATCTTGCCCATTCGTGGTGTGGGGACTCGATGTCATGGGTCCATATCCACCGGCGACACCTCACCAGTGCAGGTTCATCCTGACTGCCACAGATTTCTTTTCCAAGTGGGTAGAAGAAGTTCCGCTCAAGGATGTCAAGGCTTGTTCCATCATTGACTTCATGAGCTCCAATATCATCTACCAGTTTGGAGTCCCTCACATCGTCCTCACTAATAAGGGCACCAACTTCCATGCTGTTGAGCTAAAGAAATTGTACACCAAGTACAATATCCGTTCGAACCATACATCCCTCTATCACGTGCAAGAAAATGTAAAGATCGAGGTGCTCAACAAAAACCTCTCTAACATCTTGCATAAAATGGTTGGTTAGAACAATAAGAGTTGGCTAAACAATCTCCCCAACACCCTCTGGTCTTATCGGACGACAACTCGTAATTCCACCCAGGTGACCCCATATTCCCTGGTGTATAGAGCTGAGGCTATCATGCCCATCGATATCTAGCTACCTTCGTTACACATAGCGGTCTATGACCAGCAGGCGCCAGATAAGGTATGTAAAATTCATCTGGCTGAATTGGAAGCACTTTATTAGAATAGGCTCTATGACCTGCACAATCTGGAAAGGCATCAGAATAATATAGCTAGAGCCTTCAACAAGAAGGTTCGCCTTCGCTCTTTCCTGAAAGGCAAATTGGTATTGGCCCTCCGGACACCAATGACCCCTGGCAGGAAACCACCCAAGTTGGAACCCAAATGGGAAGAACCTTACATAATTCATAGGGTTTACCCCAATGGAGCATACTCCCTTGTGACCATGGATAGTGAGCATATAACTCCTCCCACCAATGCTAAGTTACTCATGCAATACTTTTCATGAGCCTACTGGTCTTGCACGACCTTAAACAGGACAATCTCGCATTTCCCTAAACTGCATGATGGTCTCTCATGACCCTAAACTGCATGAAGGACCCTCATGTCCCTAAATTTCATGACGGTCCCGCATGATCCAAAACTGCATGACGGTCCCGCATAACCCTAAAATTTTTGGTCCTAAATGATTGTAAACTGTAAAATGTCCCACAAGACATTAAACTGTATTTAGTCTTACAAGATGTTAAACTACACCCTTAGAACTACATGTGGCTTGATTCCCATCTGCATGGGATACGTAGGAACGCTCAAGCATTTCGTCTTGAGCCCATCCCCAAGATCTTCTCTTTGACTATTCTCCCTAAGTATAGTTCTCTTGGAGGATACTTGCATGATATGGTGTAGACTTCTATAGCCCCAATCATGCCTAGATTATAATGGTCACACCATGTGCTTTCTCCCCATTCTTCTATCCTTTCACGTCCTCACCGCATGACGTTAAACTGCATTGCCTTCAATAACTACATACAAATTGATTCCCATCCTTATGGGATACATAGGAACACCCAGAAATTTCGTCTGTTGGCCCAGCCCAAACTTCAGAACCTCCCCTTGGATCAAGACATATGGTGAGGTGTAGTTTCTTGACCCAATACACGTCAATCTCATCTTGATTCCATTGTACATCCCACTCCCTAGTGGTGTCTGCCTCTTTCATCGCCCTGGTTGACTATAAAATGTATGGGTACATCTACGCTTCACCCACTCCTTTGATTGGGACTCCATCATCCTTCCCATCCAGAAGGTCCCCCGAACAGCAGGGATGCTAAGCCCAAGGGCTCTCGTACCACTTCGGGTCAACTCCCTCGAGGATGTTGAGAAAAAAGCCGATACAAATCCTGTGTTGTGAATATGGTCAGCGGTCGATTCTCATTTGTTGTTCCCATTTTAGGTCACTATAAGGATGCTTTGTTTCGAACATGGTCAATAGCTATCCTTTGTCGTCAGGACCACCCCAAGATGTCTGAAACAATGAGTGCTATGGTTCATTATTCCCCATTGTATATCCAAGCGACGAACTCCCCTCGAGTGATGTCAGCTGCTTGAACCCCATATGATGGGGAAAGCTGAGTCTGGATCCTTGTTTCCCAAACCGAGCACTGCTCACGTGGGATTAGAAGCTGTGGTGAGGTGGTAACTGTACAAGAGGTCATATGGCTACCATTAACCGGGATGCCCAGCCTCAGGCCCCTTGGCCATTTTGGGCCCTGGCCCAAGTTCCTATTTAGGGTTGTATGGTGTGGTATGGGATTATGTCCTCATTCACCTTGGGTTACTCACCACATCGAACACCTCCCTTGTTTGGGGTATCTTTCCCCTTTCTTCATCTTCAATTCAAGACGTTAAACTATGAATTAACCAGGCCTTCCCATCTGAGGCCCAGCCTCAGGCCCCTTGGCATTTTTGGGCCCTTTCCCAAGTTCTTATTTAGGGTTGTACGATGTGTTATGGGATTATTTCCTCATTCACATCGGGTTACTCATTGTGTCGTACACCCCCATAGTTCGGGTATCTTACCCCTGTGTGCGGTTCTAGAACTATGTTAGGCTTGATTCCCATTTTCATGGGACACGTAGGACCGCCCAAGCATCTCGTCTTCGGGTCCAGCCCCATCTTGGCCCCTTGGCCCGCATTCCCCTAGAGAGGAATATATGGTGTGGTATGGGATTATGTTCTCACTCACATCGGGTGTTGTAACAACCATGCCATTTTCCTCCTCCTCCTGAGATTTTTTCCATCCCCTTGTGCTATCCTCGTCTTTTTAAATCGGCCGTTCTCAAGATGAGCCCCTTTTCCCTCTTTAGAATTTCACCAATGAGCCTAAGGGTACTCTGGTTTAGTACCTAGAATGTCAAAATCTACTCAGACATGCTTTTAACCATTTTTCAGGCTTCATATTCTCCCTCATTAAGGCTTCCATCACCTTTAACACCCATAGGGACCCCCAAATGGAATTGATTCTAGGAGTAAGGGCTCCCTTAACCTTATGAGCCAATACCCTCGGGGATTTCAAACAACAAATCGATACAAGTCCCACGTTGCGAACATGGTCAGCAGTTGACGCTCATTTTTTTGTCCCCATTTTAGGCTAACGCGATATGGATGTTGTGTTTAGAACACTGTCAATAGTTGTACTTCATCATCATGCCAACCCCATTAAGCCCAAAATGTCAGTTGCATGATTCACATACTTCTCCACCTCATCACAACCAAGTATAACTTTGAAATTCTGGGTACTATTCCTCAGTGTGCATCAGCATGTTAAGAGGGAAATGTCGCGATGAGGCAATCATTCGGGGATTCACTGATTCCACTTTTTCATGTATTTCATGTATTGAATATACCTTATCCGCCCTTATTTCCTACACCAAGTTTGACTCAGTTAGGCTTAGGGATTGGTTTAAGGTCTTCCTTTACTTGGGATAGTACTGCTTCTCCATGGTCCGAGTTCTAAGACCATAAACTAAGAGCTTTTCATATTGACCCTTCATAGAACTACGTATAGCTTGATTACCATCCTCATGGGATATGTAGGACTAACCGAACGTCTAGACTTAGGGTCCAGCTCCATCTCTTAGAAATATCTCTTTCACCTTGGCCCCTTGGCCCACCCTTTTCCCAGGTAGGGGAGTATATTGTGTGGTATGGGATTATGTCCTCATTCACGTCGGGTTTGTAATGACCACACCACATACCTCTCCCTCCTAGGAGTTCTTTGTCCTTGTATTCTATACTCATCCCTTAAAATTGGTTACTCTCAAGTTGAGAACCCTCCTTGAACCTTGTCGTCGATGCACCAATATATTTAAGAGAACTCTATTTTAGTGTTTGGAATGTTGGATTTGACCTGGAAATGCTTTCGCCCATTTTTCAAGCTTTGTGTTCCCCTTCATTTGGGCTCCTATAATCTTCCACACTCAAAGGGGCCCCCAAATGGTATGGATTCTAGGACAAAGGGCCCTCCTATCATTATGGGCCAATGTCCTCTAGGGTTCAAACAACAAATCGATACAAGTCCCACGTTGCGAATATGGTCAGCGGCCAATGCTCATTTGTGTATCTTCATTACTGGCTAACACGATGTGGGTGCTGTGTTTTGAACACGGTCAATAGTCATCCTCCATCGTCACACCAACCCCATTAAACCTTGAATGTTGGTTACATGATTCACATCATTGTCTACCCTATCTTGTCCAAGTGGAATTTTAACACTCCTGACATTGTCTCTCAGTGCGCATTTTCATGTTAGGAGGACAAAGCCACGGTAAAGGAATCATTCAAGGCTCCGCACCGACTTCCCTTCTCCATGGTCTGAGCTCTAAGACCATAAACTAAGATCTATTTTATAACTACTTATGGCTTGATTCCCATCCTCATGGGATACGTTGGAAAAACCATACGTCTTTTTTTCGGGTCCAGCTCAATTGGGAGCTAGTTTCTCTTGCCCCATACCCTCTTACCTCTATTTTCACCCCTTGGCCCGAGGTTTCTTTCATGGAATCGCATACAGTGTGGTATGAGACTATGTCCTCATTCACGTCGGGTATGTTTTGTTGCATCATGAACATTCCCCTTTAGCCTCGTCTATACTACATCTGTGCCACATGACGTTAAAATGCATGCCTGGTCCCATCACATGACCCTAAACTATGACATTATCATCCTGTTTGCACGACGAAAAATGGCATTGCATTGTGATGTTCTAAATCAAGGGGACACCATGTTTGGTATCAGTCACACACCATAACATTTTTCAATGCCTTCATATGTCTTGATTCTTGTGGCGACACCGGGAATTGCTATCCTAGTCCTATCACTTCACAAAAAAACATTCACCTTAAAGTAAAAACAAGATACATTAAATACCTCTTCTTTTGGTGTGTGGGACACACCCGCATACCCCTTTTATCCCTAGCATTGGTACCTTACTTTGCCATCTCCATAACTACGTATGGCTTGATTCCCATCATCATGGGATATGTAGAGACACCCAATCATTTCACCTTGGGTCCAGCCCCAGGAATCATAAATCCTATTCCTCCTCATTTTTGGCCCCTTGGCCTGAACCCTTGTGGGGAACCATGTAACTGTAACCGTACCCCGAACAAGTTCATGATGCCCTACGATGGCATTGGGAAGCAACGACTCCCTCACCAGAGAGGTCCTGTCTAAAAAGAAGGAATGGTCCATGATAAAACTGATGTGCCCACCTGATGTGCTTCCCCCACGGTGGTGTAATTTCAAGAGTGTTGGATTCTGTTCGAAAAAACCATCACTCCAAATTCCATGCTTTGTGTGCCCATTAGTTGGACCCTTGTCCTCTTTCATGTCTAAGGAAACCCCCTAATAGTATTAATGCTCGGCCTATGGCCCACCTATTGTCCTGGGCCAATGTTCGGGAAGACTAATGGATGACATTTTTAGTCAGGAACCATGTTTTGAATGTGGTCATCAGTCGTCCCTCCTTTTCTATCCTCATTCCAAGCTAACAAAATAAAAATACTATGTTTCAAATGCAGTCAATAGTTATTCTCTATTATCATGCCACCCCCATAGTGTTTCGAATCCTGGTTATCGTGATTCACACCTTCCATTACCATCTGTTCGGATTGATTCTAGCACCCTTGGAGTTACCCAGTTCGTGCACAAGAGCACACTGGGAAAACGGTAATTCGGCTATTCTGAGAGCTCCATTCTTCAGTCAGGTATTTCCCAATTCCTCTCAAAAATCTAGTCCGGTTGTTCAAACCCTAGATGCCCAAATCTTGGTCTACACTCCTGCGTTTGGATGGGGGTGATAAGGTGGTCATCCCTTGTTTCTCACATCAGGCCCGACCCACATGAGCTTAGGGAATGATCACTGGACACTCCATGAGCATCATGAGAATGAAATAAACAAATGTAAATAATGAAACCCATCCATGCTATGGAATCAAAAAATCAAAGCATGAAAGTATGTTTGATGTTTAGTAATCATTACAGTACCCGAGGGTTGTTTCCCCCCATGGATGGGTTAACATCATCAAAAGAGCATAGCAGCTCCACCACCCTCTGGTTGGTGGCGTCCAGGAATTTTTGTCGCCTGTTCAACTCCCGCTCCTCCTCGGCAGCGATGGGGCTCAATTCATTAACCGCAATCTGGGACCGCTCTACATCGGTTTGAATGATGGTCATCTCCTCAGAGGCTCGCTTCATGCCCTCTTCGTCCTCCTCCAAGTGGGATTTTAGCCGAGATACGAGCTCTGATTGTGTGCCAAGGGAATTATAATGCTGATCTACCCAGGCCTGCAGCCGTTGAACCTCATCTTCAGCCTCTTGGAGCCTCTTGATGTTCACTGCTTTCCTCCACTTCTATCCCACACCGAGGCCACAGTCATACTCCCAGATCTTTTCCGCTATAAGATCTCGGACGATCATGTGAGGACGATGGGTATCCACTCCCTCAGCACACTGCTCGTATAGTCGCGAGTGAATTCTGTCCATCTCATCCAACTATAGTGCTTGGGGTGTCACCAATGTAGCGCTTGATCCGCTTCCACGATTGGCGACAAACTATTCTGTTTCCCTCTTCATCAGAGGTTGTCTCATCCCAGTCGGCGCGGTTGGCATGCTCATATGCAGGGGATGCCCCCAAGAACTCTTCAGCAAGGTCTGAATCTATTGTTTAACCAGGCATGGTGGGACCTAGACTTTCTAATTGATCCTCGTCCTCATACCCTACCTCAATGATCTCAGGTTCAGCCCCACTGAAAGTCCCATCAGTGATCGGAAGCGCTGCTGCTTGGTCACTTTGGTGCTTCGCCTCCATGATCATTGGCATTCCCCTAGGAAGGACGCCGTAAGAAGACCCGAACAACCTTTCCAAGGTGACCCACACCATTTGAAGAACTTTACGCGCCAAAAAATAGGGGCGGGGGACATGGATGTCAGTAAACATGGCTAGGGGATGACAGTCATAAAATTGTTAGAGGGGACTTACAGAGATCGAATCCCTGGTCGTGTTCTTGGGTATATGCCATCGGGACCCCGAAGTGTGGCCCCCCTTATATGGTCGAAAGGTATGAAAACTCTTGGGGGGTCGCCTCAGGTGTCCTAGCCTTGCTGGACCTAGAAATAGATGCGGCATTAGGGGTAGATCCCGAAGGTCCTGCATCTGCATCCACTGAGGGACAAGAACGAGTTCTGTATATAAGAATCTTTTGCATCGTTCAGATGTTAGCATGGAGTCCAGAAAGACCTCGAATCAAGTCTCAAAGAAGGGGGTTTCAGATTTTTACCTCAAGGGCCTCTGCAAACTCTTCAAGATACAAGTCTTGATCTCCAACATAGACCTCCTCCAACGGGCTCCCTCTCCCAGCCTCATCTCCCCAGGAGGACTCTTTTGATTCTTCTGGTACAGGGAAGCTCTCTCTTAAATCAGCGGCCGACAATTGAGGGGGAGTAGTGTGGTCCAGTAGCACCTTGACATAGTTTTTCATTGGACAAGGGGCACATCGAGAATGCACGAAGTCCTCCAGCTCTTCCACATACTGCTCTGCCACCGCTTGGGGCACCGCAAAGTCAGCCCAGATAGGGCATATCCCTGGTAAATCCATCCCGAGATGGTTCAGGTGCTGCCACAACTCAGCAAGGATGAGGAATTTACTATTGAATTCTAAGATTTCTCAGGCCTCCAGGAAGACAGAATTCTCCGGCATATCGATATGGCGCAACCACTTCCCCGGATCCTGGGTTTGTATCTTGTGGAATCCTCTCGGCATCCACCCCTCTGGATGTATCTGTTCTGCTTTAACTACTGGTTCCGCTACAACTACAGGATCTATGGCTACTTCCACCCTCAACTGGTGTGGGCCACGCTGCCATGGTAGCCCCACCACCGCGGGATTCCCTTGCTGCCTTCTGGACCCAACCCCGAGGCCAGGGAAGTTCACCATCACTGATCCGAATGGTTGGTGGCTTTATCATATCCCCTTGATAAGCCGCCTCCCATCTTATGTCATACTCCTTCACCAGCCCAAAGATGACGGTTGGTGGAGGCAATTTTTTCCGCATCCTCCTGTCTTCCCATGTGAACATGAGCCACATATGCCTCATTACACACATGTGTTCCTTATGGCGCACCTCCAAATAGACCCACGGGGTCAGTCGCTGCATGCACCAGAATTGCCTTGCAAACCGCTGTGGGGTGTAAGACTCATAGAGGGGATCATAGCCCACCCTTTACACCAATAACCCATCTCGAAAGGCCAGGAGATATGCCCAGTACTCTTCTGTTCTCTGGCCATCATCAGTGAATACCCCCGTCGGCAAAGGAAATAGCTGAAAATTGAACTCTTCCGCCTTCCACACCCAGTTCAATATAAACGGTGTGGTCAACTTGGCCAGAAAGATCCCTGTGGCATTCAAGATTGATGGGTGGAAGTTCAATCCTAGAGGAGAGATAGGGTTTAGGTATTCATAAAACCCCCTAATATGTGCCTCTATCCACCAATACAGAAGGTTTAATATCCCACATACCGTCTGCATCCTCTTCCCCTCACTGATATGCCACAGAATCTTATACAGTTTAGAAAGCATCGAGATTCATAGGTTGACCCGCCCTCCTGTTTCCAATGTGGACGCCATGATAAATGTGCTTGGGTGTACTCCCATGTTGGTATCCCTCAACAGCAGGATCCAACCATATATAAGATCCATGATAAATGCCTCCAACCTAACTATTGGCTTGTGCTCAGTGATGAGGCTAAACCCACAGGTCTTCCACTGGCTATCCTCCAAGAGCCACCAATACAAGTACTCCTTGCCCCATTGATCCCCCTTTGGGAAAGTCCAAGGCCTCGCCGAAAATTGTCAGTCTATCGGGAAGTTCACGAACTTTTTGAACCACCACTTAAAGTGGATGCCTCTCACTGATTCTTTGTCCTCTCCCAGCACCAGCTCCATCAATTCCATTTCCACCCGCGGCATCTACTCTAAATCTTCCCATGCACTCATGACAGGGAGGAACTCATCGTACATAGCCCCCAGCATCGGGACCCCCAAAATCTGGTCGGCATCCCACAAGCTAATACCAACCTCCTTGTGGTGTAAATGGAAGGTATTGGTCCTCGATGACCACCTTCTAAACAGCTCCGGTATTAAATGTTTTGATTGATAGATGTGTAATTAGGAGGCCCAAGCCACCTCGTACAAACCCACTCTCCTCAGCTCAACCCCGAACTCCTCATCGGAGGCACATACCAAGTAAGCCCAGGCCCAATCGTCTGTGAAGTTGCTGCCCTGGCGCAGGACCCATTCCTCATACCACCCCTTCCTCAGGTTCTTCAACGATGCCTTTAGTATTGTGTGGTATAGAGAAGGAGACATCTATAGCTGCAATTCCTTCCCATCGACATTATTTAGATGGTTGTATAGGCAGTCCTCAATGATGGGTGTGAATTCTTCCTGGGCATGGCTGTCATGCACCCTAAACCATTGGCGCTGGCACGGCGTACTCCTGAACAAGTAAGTTGGTTCATCCCTACTTACTTCAGGGATGAAGAAGTCATCCCTCATCCCGAATCCATACAATGGCAGCCTCTTACATAGTGGGTAGTTCTTCTGGATCTCTGACATTAGCGCCACCAATGAATCATGGTCATAGTGGCTCCGGACTAACTCACCAAGACCCAGAGTGTTTTCCATATCATACCTTTGGGCATCATCCGCAAGAACCCCCTCAGAAGCTTCCTGATGAGCCATTGAGTTTTATAACTTGGACGATTTTTGAGTTCATTCTCAAATCTCGTTCCTGGAGAGCCTTCGCGGAGAGCGTTCACGAAGCCTGATCGTGGAGTCCTGTATATGCCTCTAAGCGCAAGATCGCGAAGCACGAATGCGGAGTCAAAAAAACTCATTGTGCGCCGTGAAGCGAACACTCGATTTGTGGATAGAAATCGTGGAGTCCACGGAGCTTCCCGAATCAAGAGAAAAAAGATAAAATTTTGAGGAGAGGGGAAAGGAAAAAAGAGAGGTTAGCTCCCCTATATATAGGTGACACCTTTCGGAGCTTCGCGGAGCATCCATTTCGCGTCGTGCTTCGCAGCGCGCTTGTCCTGCACGGCTTCTATCCACCTCATGATCTTTCTTCGCGATACAGCTTCGTGAATGACCTAGGATTTTGGAAATTTACCCTCAGACTTCGACTCTCGATTTCTCTGTGGCTCCAAGTCTGAGGGGGGGCATTTGTTAGTGCAAAAATGGGAGAAGAAGATGATGAAAAAAAATCTTCAAAAGGCTACTTCATACAGCCCATTCGTGGAGCCCCAATCGCGCCTTGCCCGCCGCGAAGCAAAGAGGTGGTAATGCTCCGCAACCGCACGTGACATTCAAGAGCCATCACAGATCAGGGAGGCGGTTACGCTCCGCGACCGCACTTGACATTCATGAGCCCCCGTGGAGCAAGGAGGTGGTAACGCTCTGCGACTGCACTTGACGTCCACGAGACGTCGCGGAGCAAGGAGGCAGTAACGCTCCGAGAGTACCCTTGAAGTTTGTGAGCCACTGCAGAGCAAGCTACATCTTCGCACCGAGCAATTTCTACTTTGCGGAACCTCTCCCCTATTAATATTGGCCTCCCCCCAAGTCCCAAAGGTAGATAATACGATATTTCATCTTCCTAGCTCCTGAATTGCGAAGCGCCTTCTGCTCTGCGAACCATGAGCTATGCGAGGTACTTCTTCTCTACGAAGTGCCTCCACTTTTCATTTCTTTAACCCCATCTTTTGAGAGGGATGCCTTTCGTGGAGCCTAATAGTCTCCATGAAGGAAGGGGATCCCCAAGGGGACCTGGGTCTTCACGGAGCATTTACGCTCCGTGAAACACCCTTCAAGTAAACGTGATCTATATGCTAATGCGGGGTCACCGTACTTCGCGAAGCACATTAATTCATGAAACCTTGATTCGTGAGGCACCTTCGCTTCGCAAGGCAGTTCTCCAAGAATGTTTTTCCACTTCTAAAAGCACCTCCCATATACACTGTTTCCCTATTCTTAGGTTGAGGTGCACCACTTCATGAAGCACACCCCTTTGCAAGTACCCTCTACCAATGGGAGCAGCAGAGTTTTACAAGGCCCCTGCCTATGAACCCCTCTGTTTTTCAATTCCTTTTCCCATGCGACCCTCTAGGATTGTATGATGTGATTTAAAAGTCCCTTGGATGATACTTTCCATTGGGTTGCTTCGCCTCATGCTTCTTCACATAGGCACACTAATGGATTTTGCTTCTTCACATAGTCATGCTAACATGGACCCCCTAATGGTTTTCTCCATGGAACCCCCTAGAAACGGCATTGCTGATGCCTTCCCTACAATAAGGAGCAGAGGGTACTGGTTATGTAAGTCCTAGGGGTGTGGAGAAAACTCACCTCGTCCGAGCTGCAGGATGTTAAAATACCAAAAACCATCATCCTTAGCACATGACATTAAACTGTGACCTCGCACGTGCCTCTCACGCAGGGCTCCCCCACCTTTGACATTCTTCACACCCACTGGTCTCTATGGGAGTGAGATATTCCCTCACAGGGGATGATATCCTCCTTATTGGGGTGGTGTTTGTTTGCAGGGAAAGGGAAACCACCCTGGTGTAAGCCCCTATCTTTCTTGTAGGAGGCATCATCT
This sequence comes from Viscum album, assembly GCA_963277665.1. Lineage (NCBI taxonomy): Eukaryota > Viridiplantae > Streptophyta > Magnoliopsida > Santalales > Viscaceae > Viscum > Viscum album. Next base: position 1,570,115,007 of record OY728150.1, on the reverse strand, counting down.
CTGTCCCTCCTTTCTTATTCAGTCCCAAGGACTAGGGGGAGGGGGAAATGGACACTGGATCCCTCCTTTCTTAGGTACCAAGTCCCTCTCCCGCTGGGATTTGTCTCCACTCAGGCCTCCCTCCTAGAGTAAGTCCCACCCCCTTAGGGCTGCAAACCATGCATAAGCCCTTGTCTCCTCTTTGGGTTGTGATCACGTGTAAGCCCCACTCCACTTCCCACAAATGCACCTTTCACGATGTGATCGTTAAGTCTCTAATGCCTCTTGTTTCTTACACTGAGCATGACTCACGTGGTCTTAGAGTGAGCACTGAACATGAAATATACCTTGTGATGCCTCAAAGTGTAAGCCCCAAATGACAACCATCTGAACTATGGGGTCTCTGATCCTTGGCAAGGAAAGGTATGTAGGAAGCCTCCATGAGGTTCATTCCCAACACCCGGTTGTTCTTACCATCTTCACATCAATTCACCAACACCATGGGTAGCATAGAGTGTAATCCTTACACCCATCTGAACTACGGGGGTCTTTGATCCTTGCCAAGGCAAGGTACGTAGGAATCCTATAGGAGGTTCAAGCCCAACACCCAGTCGTTCCGACCATCTTCACGTCAGTTTACCAACACCATGGGCATCCTGGAGTGTAATCACCACACCCATCAAAACTATGTGGTCTTTTATCCTTTCCAAGAAAAGGTACGTAGGAAGCCTCCACAAGGTTCAAGCCCAACACCCGGTCATTCCGACCATCTTAACATCGGTTCACCAACACCATGGGCATCCTTGAGTGTAAGCCCCACACCCATCTTGAACTATGAGGACTTTGATCCTTGTCAAGGCAAGGTACATAGGAAGCCTCCATGAGGTTCATGCCCCTGAACCATTGGTCCCGACTACCCCATGTCGGTGCACTGAGCTCCTTTCTAACATGAACTACGTGGTCTTTGATCCCTGCTAAGGCAGGGTGCGTAGGAAGCCTCCATGAGGTTGAATCCCACCACCCAAAGGGACCCCAGGTCCTCCTTCACATCAGTTCACTAACACCCACCTGAACTATGGGGTCTTTGATCCTTGCCAAGATAGGGTACGTAGGAAGCCTCCCTAAGGTTCAAGCCCAACACCCTACAGTTCTGACCCCCTTTCACATCGGTTCACCCCCATCCTACATGATGTTAAACTATAGGCCCCATCCAGTTGTAATTCATTGTGACCCCACCCAGCGGTACATCGTTGCGACCTCATTCAGCAATAAGCCATTTTCACTCCATTCAGCGGTAAGCTGTTTTCACTCCATTCAACGGTAATTCGTTGTCACTCCATCCAGTCGTAAGCTGTTGTAACCCTGTGTAGCGGTAATCCATTGACACCTTATCCAGCGGTAAGCCGTTGTAATCTTATCCAGTGGTAAGCAGCTGAAAACCCCAATTGGTGGTAATCCATCACCATATGAACTACGTGGACCTTGATTCCCTCCCATGGGGATATGTAAGAAGTATCTTTGAGGCTCAAGCCCAAATCCATCATCATCCTCATGATGGTTCCATCCCATTCACCATCCACATCATAGAAATTTTCATAATCCACCCTGATTCTTTCCTGGGCCGCCCATCCTAATGGGATCACGCCATCTCATTCTTCATTCTATTCAATAGCAATCGGGAATCCAACCACACGTTTACCCCAACAACGGTGTTCCCTCTTGGGGGTTCCTCCGTCTAATCCACTCTAGTCAGTGTTCTGATTAGTCATATCTATCTCCGTTGGACGTTAAACTTATGGAATACCCTGTGTTAAACATGGGAAGCTGAGGAAAACCTCAGACACATGCCCATGGAATATGATTCCCCACATTTGATGTGGGATGCCTCGGGCTTCCGTGCCCTCGAGAAGCCCCATAATAAGGAACAAAAGATAGACACACCAATCCCCCAGTGTCCAGACATGCTAGTAATGCCTAACGTGACTACTCCCCTGACCGAAGGTTGCTGCCCTAACTGGACCCCTTGGAATGTCTTGATAGAAGCAGTGTAATTAACTGTTGTCTATGAAAATATGGCGCCATGAAGAGTTTCATGAACAACGTCTTAAGTCTTCGAGGGAGACCCGGAATAGGTGATGAGTTCTAAGGAGGAATCCTCAGAAGGAAGAACCAACATCCCATCATACTATTTCAATCATGTATCAGACATCCTTGAATAAGGAGCGGAGGTCACCCGCCTTTGGAAAGCGGGAATGCGGGGAAACAAAGTCACACCTTTCACCCTAAAAAAGGACGGACATGCGTGCACCAGTGAATATGTCAGAAAAAAAGATGTTTTATTATTTTATTTATACATTATAATCCATATCCTATTAATTAATTATTTTACCGTTTTACTTTCTTTCATTTTTGATCTAGTGATGCTTGATATCCCTAAATAATAAAATAAAATAATTTTCACTTCTTTCTTCACTCGATCTCTCTTCTCTCAAACCATAAACCCTCTCTCAACCCTTCAGTTTTTTTCTTTCTATCTCTCGAACCTTCATTGAAAGCCCAGGAAAAAACACCCATTGTCATCAACTCTTGAGAAGCACAATTCAACGAAGAATTTGAAAATAGCACTGATGTTAGCACTTGAAGGTCCTCTAAATCTGAATCTGGTAGACAGAATAGTGGTACCTGAAAAGGTGATATTCCCTAAGTGTCTTCTTTCAAGTAATTCTTTGGTATTGAAATTACTTAGAGATAAAGGATGGATGGATTGGTTCACAAAGTAGGATATGGCTATTTACCCGAAATTTGTTGTACAGTTTTATCAGTGTGTTCAATTCTCTTTTGATACAGAAGATGGCTATGTTGTGCGAAGTTGGATCAATTTCCAGAGTTGTACCTTTCTTCGTGGTTATCGGTTTCATGCCTTAGGATACTTCATTAGGGTATTTGTGAGGACTACCAGAGAGGTCCTCCACCTCCAAGTGAGTTATTTGTTTTTGGAAGAAGCATTGAGAAGCTTAACTGAGAATGAAACAAAGCGAAGAGACATAGCGGCTAAGCTAGATGGTGAAACCATACTTCTGTTCAAATTTGTTCAGAATTTTATTATCCCCAAAAGAGGTGATTTTTATACACTCAAGTATCAGGATGTATTTCTGATACATCTCATGAAAGATGGACATAAGATCAACCTATCAAAATATCTTATACTCTATATGTGTGATTTGATCAAAACAACCTCTAGGTCAACCTCCATGTTCTATTCAAGGCTTATCTTAGCTATGCTTCATGTAAAAGGGTTGGTTGGACCAGATGAAAAATCTATTAATGATTATGAGTTTTGTCTTTCAAAATTTACAGTAAAGAGAATGAAAATTAGTTAAAATCCATGGAGAAAATCATTGGTGGAAGATAATGATAGGGTTTATGAATAGTTTAATCTAGTTGAACACTCTTCAAGACCTAAGTATATTTCTGATTTTGTTTTGGAGATAGATGAGATTGTTGAGTATTCTAGTGAGGAAAAAGAGGAAGAGGTTGTTGTACCTACAAGAGAAATTGTTCTGGATGGGAAAGACAGTGAACCTGTTCTCCAAGATTTAACTGAGAAGGAAATACTTGTTCCTGAAGAAGTTTTTGATTTAGAAGAACAACCTTCTTCTTAAAAATAATTTGTTTCTAAGGTGAATGAAAAAGATTTTTTAGAAGATCAAATAGAAGAAGATATTTCTATTGTGCAAGAATCCACTCTTGAGGAACACCCAGAGGAACAAATTGTTCATGAAATTATTCGATTTGTTGAAGAGAGAATGGAGAAAGCCTTTCAATTGGCTAGAAAGTAAATGGGTGAGGATATGGATGAAATATTTGAAATAGATCAAGGATCTAAATCTCTCAGTCCTAAGAAATGTGTACCTATTGAGGGTAAGAAGCACCTGAATCTGGAACCTTTTGACGTCCCTAATCCCACTGATCCAAGATCAGTGGATACATGGTATAATTCCCTCGTTATTTTGATGTGACTGATTCCTAGGAAGTCTCAGTAAAAGGAATAGATTTGTCTACTATGTTTTAATTTAAACTGGCATATGATCCTGATGTTATCTATGCCAAAGATCTTGAGCCTGTCTCAGACCCTATTCTTAATCCTTCACAAAAAACTTCTACCTTGGTAAGTAAGGATGATCTGAAAGCATTTGGAGAAACCATATTAGTTGGAGTTGAAAAACTCAAGAATACCCAACTAGCTCCTGTAACTAATTTGAGTGAAATAGATACTACCCTATTGTTGGAAAAGATCATATAGCAGATTCGGCCCAAGATGCTTTATGAGATTCAAGAGGTCAGAGTTGAGAATGAACAACTCAGTGATGATTTAAGTACTATCAATGGAGTGGTTGAAGATATGCAAAGAGTGATGAAATCATGACTAGAACCAATTTCTTATCATGTTGAGGATGTTGTTAGTTAGATTACATAGGAAGTAGCCTCCCTGATTCAACCTAATCTCACTTATTTAGCTGACAAGGTAGATGAAAGAAACAAGTAGATTGTTCAAGAGATGTGTGAACTTGTTATTGGTCATAACAAGTTGATTTATAAGTATAAGGGTCATCTATAGAAAGTTCTAAATCAACTGAAGTCCCTTAAATTGGTTGTTGCTGCTTCTTGTACGTCTAGACAATCATCTCAAACCTATTTTGATAGTGATCTACTCAGAACAGTTGTAAAAGAAGAAATTCAGGTCGTGCTCGGTGGTTTTGCCAAATAATATTTATCTGAAGTTGTCAAGAACAGTGACTGAGTTCCTGACTTGGTGAGAATTAATTCTAAAATATAAAATGATGTTTAAGAAGATATTACTAAGAAGGTGGACTACTACATCAATAGGATATTCTCAAAGCATGACATGACCTGCTACATCAAGTTCCTTGTAGAGAATCTAATAATCCCTCATGTCGCTCAAGCTTTCAAAACACAAGCCCAAAGGATAAAATATTTCACTCCATTATTGCATAAGTTTATGGAGAACAAGGATGAATTTGAGAAATCCATGTAATATGGTGGTGAGATCATTATTGAATTCATCAGGATTTTGAGGCCTTATCTTCATATCCAGAGTACTTCCATTGTCGCTCCTGCAACTACACCCATGAGATCTAGTTTGCCTGCCTTCTCATCCTCTGCACTTGCCTCTACATCTATGTCTGTCTCTTAGTATATGAGTCAGATCAGACTAGTTATCCTTGATAAATATTTTCCTCTATCTTCCACTCCACCTACCTTGGCCATTTCTTTTTTTGAAGGACTCCCTTTACCTTCTATGTCAACTGGTTCACTCCCTTCTTCTACATCTACCTCTTCTCTTATGGCTTCCTCTTTTGATGTTGCTGCCAAGGGAAAATAGAATACAAGCCAATGTAGAAGAAAAGTGAATACTATCTTTTGATATGGATGATTTCTATATTATTTTTACTTACTTTTCTTAATGACACTTTTTATACATATAATGAATTGTGAACTTTTCTTGTCTATTTCTTATTTACACTTTTTGATAATCCCAAAAGGGAGAGAAATATGTATTCTATATGCACACTAGAGAGGAGACACACTACCTAAGGATATATCCCTCACTCACATGATTTTTGATCATCAAAAGGGATAGATTGTTGGACTACTCATGTGTTAATCATGTTTCAATGATCACAAATCCTATAAATTTTGTAAATATTGTTAATCCTGTTTAATCTATCTAAAATCATGGGTATATATGATTAGTCTATTTATGACTTAACTAATTATTGTAAACTATTTTGTTTCTAATGAAATTCTCTTATGAATTATTAAGCTTAATTCATTCTATGAATATCACTATTTAAGTCTCTGTACAGATATTTGGATAACTCTGAGAAATCATGAGTCTGCCACAGGTTATGTTTTTCTAGAAAAGCACCCAGATGCTGTGACCAGACATCATGACCCAGATACCGTGACTAGACACCATGAACCATACACCATGACCAAGACACCATAAACTAGACACTATGACCTAGACACTATGACCAGAAATCATAACCAGACATTGTGACCAGACATCATGATCCAGACAATGTGACCAGACACCGTGAATCAGATACCATGACCGGACACTGTGATCCTAACACTAAATTTGTGCTATCAATTCCTGATCTCTATACAACTGTGCCATCATAACTATCTCACCACTCAAAGACAAACAAGGAGACACTATTTCAAGGAGAAACCATTTCAAGGAGACACTGTTTCAAGGAGACACCATTTCTAGATAGGTTGTGACATCGTTTCTTAATATATTTTTTCATTTTTCAATTTAATCTCTAACTGTCATATTTGATGTTTTTTAAACACACAAAAATTATTAATGTTTCTTTATAGACATGTCACCTAATAGTACGAGGTACAAGGTGCAGAATACATGCATCATGTCATCTCCAACACATGCATTCTAAGAAGAAAAAGACCAGTGTGGCCAGTATCCAAAGTGTGACAATAGTGACAATAGAGAAACAAGGGTGTGCGTGATAAAAAAGAAGTGTGAGCATTCATGAAAGAAGAACTGATACATGAAACCTGCCACTGCTAAAGAACACATGAAGCATACTCGAATCCTAGAGTCAATAACATTTTCACACTATCAGCTCCATGAAGAACACGATCCAGATCTAGCTAACTTGTGATACTTTGTTTTTTGCAAGAGGACTCAATTTCTATATTTTCTTCATCATAGAAGTCCAGAGATGCAGAGACTAACACTCAGAGCACTTCTAACCATATCTCATAATTTTTTCTTTGTTGTGTATTATTTTTATCTTTCAACCTGTGTGTGTGTCTATATAAAAACATGCATTCTCTACTATACTAAACTGAAGGATACAAGATATCCTTTCTCATTTTTTTACCCTTGTGTATTTCCATAGATAAGTGTGGAAGAGGTCCCTGTGTGACCTGGTAGTTCTTACCCACGAAGAACTGTAGAAGAGGTTGTGTGACCTGGATAGTCTCGTGTACTATTGTTAACCCCGATCCAGGGTTTGGATTACATTTATTTATAAAAAATGATTTGTGGCAGGTGATCACCAAGTTGAGTGAATTAGGTCTTAGCTTGAGATTGAACCACTTGTTTTATATTCATTGTGTGGTTTAATTTATTTTTCTATTTTTTACTCTATAATTAATAAATCACTAAATTTACTTTGATAGTTAATCTTGGAAATAAGTTATTATTGTTTTTCCTTATTAGAATAGATTCAAAAGTTATGTTAAAAATTAATATTAAGATTAATGAAAATTAATCAATCTTCTGAGAAATTATTTAAACAGTCATACTTTAATAACCATATTACTTTGATTAACTGGGTTGTATTTAAATTTATTGGGGAACCTTTTTAAGAATACTTTTTAAACAAATTTTTTTATAGATACTCAATTCACCCCCTCTTGAGTACGCTACTCTGAAAAATAATCATTTATTCCAGAAATATCAATTTTAATATTATGATGAATTTTATGACCATTTAAAAAAATACTTATTTTTTTGTAAATTTATCTTATCATTATAATAAAATTTAATATTAATTTATCAATCCATTTAAATAATTTAAAAATTATTTTAAATAATTATATATATTGTATAAGTGAAATTAAAACATCTATGTTTTATAAAAATACAAACACTTATAGTTTACTATTTAAAACATTTATTTACTTGTATTATGGTGTGTGTGTATATATATATATCATATTTTCATTTAATGATATATCTAATTATTATTTTCACTTTCAATAGAGTGTATATAATTATAATGGTAAGGTCACTATTACTAATGGTAAAATTACTATTATAATGGTCAGATTACTTATTCCAATGGTTATATTTCTAACAGTCATATGGGTTACCTAATTTCTATAAATAACTCATATTTAATTTATTCTTCATTAACTTTAATTTTTTATCAAGGTTATATATTTTCATTTTCAAGATTATTATTGAATCACTAACATTCTACATCATTACTACAGTGTTGTCTGTGAGAGTGATTATTCTAGGGGATTAAGCATATCCAATTTTTCCTATTAATATTATCTTATTTTCTATTTTTTATCCCATTTTAAAACTTTCATTTATTATGGATATATTTATTCTATAATTGTAATTAAAATTTTAATATGATAATATGTAGTTGGATTTATTATGTGGTGCATGCACTTTATATTAAATTATTAAATATGACACAAATAATAAAAGGATAATTTAATTAATGCAATTTTAACTCATTATAATGGTATTTCGTAAAGAAATTTTTTTGAAGGAATTCTAACCCATATTGAAAATAAATTTTTTGGTCTTGATATGATTAATTCACCCTCATTTTTTCTTCACATCCCACTTCTATTATAACACCAGATTCATATTCAAAAAGTATTTTTTTAGTAGTTTTATATTCTCTCCCCTTTTGAAAAATGAATATAAAGGATCGTGGGTGGAATTTCATATAAACTTTTAAAAGTCTTTGGTGGAGGATGATCATGTAGTTATATCCCTAATTCCCAAAAATAATTCAATTGGAAAATATTTGGTAAAAACATAAACAATTTGACACTTTTAAGAAATTTACTCAAGAATAACATCTCAACTATATACTTTCTCTTTTATAAAGTGATAATTAATATTGATGAGCTTCAATATTCAATGTCGAATAAGAATTTTTGAAAGATCAATGTCATATTGATTATCAAAAATAATATTAAATGGTTTTCAAAAATTTAATCTCAAATCTTAATGCATAAAATTAATATTTATTATATTCATAAAATTATGGTGGTGGTAACATATTCTACTTTTGATACGATCAATGTAATAGAATATTGTTTCATACTAATCTATATCACACTACATTATCCCATAAAAATGTTCCTCCTAATTTTTACTTTCTATGATTTCAATATCCATTAAAATAAATATCATTGTATCGAATAAAGTCTATTTAGTAACTTATTTTATATAGCATTACATATTATGATGATACATTATCAAACCTGAGTATTCTATTATCTAATAGAATGTGTGGTTACTCAAGATCACTCTAATATATTTCACACAATGTAACATCATATACAATGTATGTCCTAGATATTGTATGATAGAGAAAACATCCTTTCAACTTTTGGAAGTATTTATGATTCACAATATTCCCCTCATCATAATTACTCATGTTAAACCCAAGTAGAATGAGAGTTGAAACATCTTTCAAATATCCCATGAAAACTATATATATTAATTATTTAGTATAAATTTCATATGAAAAAATATATATATTTCATTATTTTTAATTTTTAAAACCCAAAAAAAATTAACAGTCTGATCATTAATTGGTCAATGTTCCTCATAATTTTCTCAGAATACTCTTCAAATGGTTCATCCCGATAGCCTATAAAAATTATATCATCAATGTAATCATTGACAATTAGGGTTTATATGCTTAATTATTTCACATATATGTTACAATTAACATTCCCTTTTGAAATGTTATACTTTCTTAGGAAACTATTACCTTTGGAGAACCATATTCATGGATCCTATTTCAACCCATAAAAGGTTGTATTGATATTACACATCATGGTCCCGTTGTTATCAAGAATGAAACCACTAAGATACACAATATAAACTTCTACCTCAATATCTCTATTTAAGAAAAATAGAACAACATCCATCTAAAAACCTTCATAATATTTATGTGAAAAAACATCATTGAACATTATTATTGTTTCTAATCTTTCAACAAGGGAAATGTTTCTTTGAAATCAAAACCACCAACCTATGAGTATCCTTTATAAACAAGTTGATCTTTATTTCATGAAATGTTTCCATGTTAATTGATCTTATTTCTAAAAACCCATTTTTCAATAATATTATATCATACTGGTCATGGAATAGGATCCTAGGTCTTATTTTTCTTAATTTTATCAAACACATCATTCATCGCATTTATCTACTCTTTAGGTTTAGGTACCTCTAAAAGAGATCGTGGTTTCACCTATGAGATATATGTTTTACAAATCTCTTATCTCAAGTTCCCTATATTTAGAACTGGGTATTTTTTATTTTAAAAGTTTTTTTTTAGTTTCCACCACTTTATATATGGTATAAAATATAATATATTTTCCACCTATCTCATTTTTTCATTATAAGATTCTTCTGAATATTTTTGTTCATTTTTTCCTCATATTTATATAACCATTTATTATCTTCTTTGTAAAGCTTCGATATATGTTCTATAACATATTAACCAACTTATTATTAAGGATATAGTGTTTTCATGAAATTATACATTATATGAATCAATAATCTTTTTCAAATATTTATTCAAACACTTGTATCTTCTTCCATCAGCTAAATTCCCATTGAAAATACATTCCTCATTTTTTCCATTAAAACTTTCATGAAACATATTTTTTATCATAACAAAAAAGGGACTCCATAAATTAATATTATAATTAACCATTGGAATTTTCTTATACGACATATTATATTAATTAATTTTATATTCTTGTGATAAAAAAAATTTCTTTATACATGAAAAGTTATACATAATTTTTCTCTCTAGAAGAATTTAGAAATATTTTATTCAGCTAGGATACTTTTTCTCATTTATACTAATCATCAACTTTTTTCTTTATGTTAATCCATTTTTTTAGGATTGTATAGAGAACTATATTGGAGTTTTATTACATGTTTCATAAAATTATATTTTAATTGATTTTGTGTGTAATATTTATCTTTTTAAGTTCTCACCAAAAGTATACAAATGCTTATCTCTCTTTCAACATCCCTTATAAGATATATAAAAATAACTATAGACAATAATTTCTGATTCATAAACATTATGTTGGTCATAAAATTTTAGTCATAAATATAAGTGAAAGCATAAAAAATTAATTTTTTATTGATGTATCATTTGAAAAAAATGTATAAATGGGCTGAAGAGGTCAGGAGGATTGGATTTGAACCTTCTTATGTCTTCCAGTAACCATCTTCCCTTTCAAAAAAGTTCTACCAAATGCATCATATTTCATGCTATATTTTTTTAAGTTTTTTAAAGAATCATCTATATAATGTTTTTTCATAATTTTCGGGCTAATATAACCAATACATAGATTTAATAAATTATTTTCATCCTCATCACTAAAGTAACATTAGTTACAATGATATATAATCTGAAATAGATTTGTGTTGCTTCTTTCTACCTTCATAATGGCTTTCCAAATATTCAAATATATAATGCTAAAATAATAATTACTCAATATTCCCATCATAATAGTGTTGTTTCACACTAAATATGTGTTACATAATCAGATTAACATATTAAAATTACTTTTATTTAATTTTTGGTGCATCAAATTACATCTATTCCAATTCCTATAATTTTTATTGAACTATAATTTCTCAAACTAACTGATAGAAATATATATTCTTCAAAAAAATTATATATTTTTATATATCTAATTATGTGTAGTAAAAACACCACGATCAATAATCCAATTTTGGTTCATTTTATTTATTTTCTGAGTAGCTTTAATAATAAATTCCCTTTCCTAAATTTTCTCCTTTCTAACGTTTTCATATTCTCTCAGGTATGTAACATTTCCTAAAGGATGTATTCATAAATTATTCACTAAAGTTTCCTAGTTGGATATATATATTAATAAATTCTTATAAAAAATATTTTTTCATTGGAAACATTCATTCATATAATGGAATTTCATTGAATTTATCATGAAACATAGGAAAGTTACACTTTTTTCTTCCACAATTTCCCCTCTCATGTCAAGCCTACTTTCTAGGAGTATAATTATGTTCCAAAAAATATTATTTTTCCCCATATATACCATAGCCCTAATAATATCCACTAAAACTAAATATTATATGAAAAAATACAGTTTCACTATAAATAGTTTATTGATGATCAATATATCTTTTTATATGAAAAACTCCCTAGTGAGGGAAATCTTTCTTATAGGGGTTATTTTCAAATATTGATGATGTGTTGAATTTATCAAATCATTTCTCAACCCATATTTTCTTAGAGTTTTTTATTTCAACTTCGTTTTTTGAATAATCATATAAACATTTATATCTAGTGGGTGTAGATTTCACTTGATTCTTGGAGTGATTCTTCTCAACTACACAAGATGATTTATCTTTTACCAATAAGGTATTTCTACAAAATCTCAACTTATTAAAGGTAATTTTAACCTCCAAAAATATTCATTGGTTTTTAAAAATCTCATCTTCTATAGAATCAAGTTTCATAATATGATCTTCCATCATCATTCTATAATATATAATAAATAGTTTGATATTTTTAATTTCCTCAATATGGGTATATTTATATTTTATTAAATTTTTATTTCATTAATTATTAATTCCACTTTTTTCAACATTATGATATAATTCTTGAGTATCTTTACTATAAAATGATAAACTTTTTGATCTCCTGAAATGCCCCTTGTAGTTTTCTTTACCTTCATCTTACTCATTGTTAGAAAGAATATCATTCTTTTAAAAATTAAAAAATAATGTTATAAACTTATTTATATTTTCATCTAATAAATACATTTTATCGGTTGGGTCATATTTATCATTATTACTAAACATACTTCATATGTTCTTTTTAGTGAATATTTTCTAACATCCAATGGATTTCTAATTTTTCTAGGAACATTTTCTCCACTACATCAACGATGGTTTTTTTCACAATTATCTTTATATCATCCAAATTTATTATTTATAAAATTCATAGTAAACTGATCAATTACTTCACACTTAATCCATTTATATTGGATTTTTCCTATATATTTTCCTATCCCTCTTTAATAATTGTTAAATATGAGGAACATTATTTTTTTATTTTTTTCATGATCTTCTTATGAATCGCATAATATTTTCATTAATATCCTGTATTTTCATATTTCTCATAAGTTTATGATTCATTTCATTCTTGAACTTATTTTCAAATGTTGTATAATTACTCATCTCATTTGAGACAAGAATATTATTACATTTATTAGGGTAAAATCATCATTTTATGTTGAAGTATAGAATTTATAATCAAAACATTTAGGAAATTTTTCCAATGGTTTATTAACAGTGGTTGAATATTACAAGATATCTCTAACTCCTATACTGTTTTAAACATCTTAATTAACTCTAGTGAAGGAATCATCAATAGTTTCATCATGTTCAATTATGTTATCTTTGAACTAGATTTTCTATATTTGTAACTTTTCATCCTTAACTCCAAAATTTCCACAAAAAATATAATCAATTTTTTCCCAATATTATTTAAATTTATTATAACACATCACCTTTATAAAAAGATTTTCTAATAAATACATAAGAATAAAATTTCTCACTTTCGCATCAAAATCATTATTATTTTCTTAGAAAATTTCATAGGATTATTTTTCCTAATGGGTGGAAACCCAACTATGAAAACATCAATTACCTCCATGAAAATACATAGAATATAGGGTATCATTCTATTTTTTCAACTCTGATGTATTATACCTGAAATTTTTCAATACCGCTATTTTTCACTAAGTTGATATTTTCCATGAAAAAGATATGATAGGGGAGCCTGCCCTTTGATACTACATGAAATTAATTAGATTTTGAGAACCACATAGAGGGGTGGGTGTTAAATAATTATTGAGATTTTTACAATTTATTTTCACTTGAAATTATCACCGAAATAATTTTATAGTTTTTATATTTATCAACAATATGAAAAAATCTCACAAGAAGATAATGATATGAAATTAAGGAAAGGTACACAGTATTTTTAATGTTATGCCCAGGTTTTAATGATTATATTTGTACCATGGTTACTCCCTTTAGTCCATAAATATTAAATATTTTTAATAAGTGGATACAGCTTGATCCAACTCTCATTAGTCTCCTTATACAACCTAATTGAAATGATTATACTTACTCTAATCAGTTATAATTTTTTACTTATGAAATTGACCTAACACAAAAATGTTAATATGTTCAAAAAAACTCACAACAATTTCATTTTGAAATTTCCCATCCGATTTTATCCATCATGTAACAGTCTTTATAGTGCATCCATACTTTAAATTATTTACTCTATCTGGTTCTCTTAATAGTATCTTCATAAAAAATTACAGACAAATTTTATGTTCATTATACCTTAATCGATGAATATATTTCATTTCTCTGATCAAACCCTATATTTGGTAGCTTCTCATCACACCTCTATTTGGTTTTATTTTTCTTCAACCAAATATAAATTTATATATAATCTCATACTACTTGAAAAAACATTAGTGTGTCTGCTCTTTTATATGGGTGAACAATGTTAATACCTAATATATGAGCTCCCTATTATATAAGTATGTCTTATGAGAAAATATAGGGAAATAAAATATGTATTCCCACTCACTTTAAATTCAATTTTAAAAAATCCAACTTAATTGAAATTCATCAAACGTTTTTCAAGTATATTAGAGTCTTCTTTAATATTCTGAATGATTCATGAAAAATCTAAAATCTACAACATTTTTCAAACCACAATAACCTCAGTGTTAAAAAAATTATCTAATAATCCTTATCTCAGTTAGATAGAAATATTTTATTGATCATAATAGTAATAACATATGGAGGGATGTAAAATTTTATATAAATTTCATAACAACATAATATAATGAAATTTTTTCCCAGTGAATTTAAAAAAACTTCTCCACCAAATTATGTTTTGTCATCCTTCCTTTGGTTTGATCTACATCAACTGATGTGTTGGTGAGATTTCATCTAGTGCATCCTTCATCTATACAGACTACATATGTAACATGGATCTCAATAACCTTTATGGTAAAACTTAATATAATCACTCTAATTAATCTTCAACTATTCACATGGATTTGAAAAACTCATTTTGATGACTTTATTGATCATTTTCCTTTTCCTTCTGATGCTTATGATTATAATTGAAAATCTAATGATTCTTCATCCGTTTTACTCAAATTGATAACTTCCATTAGCAATTAAAATATTAACTTCACAACATCAAAAAATATACATTATGTAATATATATATATTTACCAATTTATCTTCATAAATACATTCTCTTCAGAAGCTTTAACTTGAAATATGTATGGTAAACTTAATTCATTGGATTTTAATAATTTTGTTGTGACTTCTAAAATAATTTTTTATATAAGATTTCCTTTATTACTAAAACTAGATTAAACATATATTTATCTCCTATTGTATTCATACAACATCATTGGAACATAGTGTTTCTCCCTTTCATAAACATAACATTAATTTTTTTATAAAATTTGTAAACGTAACATTCAACTATTATTAAGGGTATCCAGCAACTAGTAACCACCTCCTTGGTCCATCAGATAATATACATATCCCCTTTTATAAAAAGGTAAAAACTCATTAAATAAAATATTTTTATTATCTCCATCATGTGATTTGGGTCTAGTATCTTTGATCACATCAGTCCGATGAACTATGACTTATATCTGTGATATCCTTCTTTGAACATTTCTCACTTTGTATGAATTTTAAAAAACTCCCCTTTGACAATGAAAATATCTATGATGTTAAGGACATGAATAATGGAATAGCATCATCTGACTTCAAGAAGGCTTCCTAACATTCACAAGGGAAAAATTTATAAACTTCTTAAGGAAAACTTTAGTAACCTTTTTCAACAACTAATTTTTCTAGGAAACAAAATATTCAAAAAATAAATTTTTAAAACAAATACAAAAAACTGTTATAAAAACATCTCATAGGGTCTTCAAATATTTTGGGATTGAAGTAAATGAATAAGTTGAATGATTCTAGATATGTATATAATTATATATATATAAATATGAATATATTATTGTTTTTGGTTGTATAATCATTATATATATAGTTGTTAAATATAATTTCCTTGTATATATTGGTATCAAATAGGTATATTGATGGATTAATACTATTTTATAAATACTAAAAAAATATAATTCCAAATTAATAAATAATTCTGGAATGATATTAAAAGATAGAAAATAATGGAAATATTTTTCTCTTAAATATATATTATGATTGTTATAATTATTATTTTTAAATAATAATTATTGAAGTATTTTTAAAAAGTTAATATAAATATTATAATATCAACAAACTGGTGAGAATGAATTGTTAATAATTTTTTTTAAGAGGATGTGATTAAAATTAAATATTGTTTAAAATGTTATATTATTGAAATAAATGATTCTTAATTGTTTTTTTATAAAATTAAATTGATCACATTTAGAGGATAAATATAACAAATATATGAATGTATAAAAAACAATTAAAACTAATTAAAATACTGATTAAATTTAAATAGGATTAAGAACAATTTTTATAAGAATTTATTTATAAAAAATATTTTTCCTAAATATTATGTGATTTTTTTAATAATTTAATTTTACATATTTAGAAACTAAATAATATTACATGTATTACAATGTTTAAATAAATCTTTCATAATTAGGTAATATGGAAAATTTTATTTTTGGAAATAAAAAATGATTCCATGGTAAAAATTGAGTTACCATGGTAAAGGTAACATAATGTAAAAAGATATAAACTACGGATAAGAGGAAAAAAATATCTATAAAAATGAATTATTTTATTGGATGAGCATATTAATAATACATATCAATTATTTAACCACATTGGATCTTTATTCTGTGAAAATGAAAAATTACACCATATAAAATGATTGATTAATAAAATTACAAACTAAAATCATCAGTAAAAGGACCCCCTCCTCAACCCATCAAATTTTCTCAAAATATTTAGTAATCCCTTGAATATATTTCCATTATTCATATCATAATTATTTATTAGAGTTTGGTTATCTTCAACTTCTACGAAGGGTGATAAAATCCTTCGTTGTGAAGGAACCAATTTTGACAAGGAGGGAGTTCATCAATATTATTATCTATTTATTCACCCTCATTTTAAATTTTCTTTTATTCTCAACACACTCTAAATATAATATTCAATTATAATGATATTATATTAACGTAATTATGCTTATATGAATAATATATTACAATTAGAAGAAGTTTAAATCATAATCATTAAATATTGTATGTTGTTCCAATTCTAGGAGGTTTAACCACCAGCATGAACAATGATGTACCAATATCATCCTTTTCATCAAGAATAAGTATTAGGAAAATAATAAAAATAATATAAGATATTAAAGAATAATATATGTCATTAATATTAAAATGTATGTGTGATATAAAAAATTAATGTTCATAATAATATAAGTTGATGTAATCAGTAAATTTCTAAGAAAATACTCATCATTGATTCTGCTCCTATAAACCATACTCATAAATTCCATCAAATGAACATTAAAAAGGATAAATATTTGTATCAAAATTATTCCACTACCATAAATAATCATCTAATTATGAAATTTTTATCAATGAACATGGATTGACATTTATATTATGAAATATGTATGAAAAAATCTAGATTTTTTATAACAAACTAATTTATTTTAATATATATCTATTAAATATATTCAACGTGTTTGGTTAATTATAAAAAAATAAACATTGATCATAATTTAATAATTATTTATTAAAATGTAAATAAAATACAATATTTGATAACAAAATGAAATTGATAAAATAAAAAAAATTAAATGTTTAAATTTAATTAATTTAATACGACTTGTTTTCATAAATTGGTTTGAACTGTTTTTTTTAATTAATAATTCCATGAAATACTAATTATTTTTTGGAAATTACATCAAAAAAATTATAAATAAAATTAATTAATAATTAATAAAATTAAATAATTACATCTAAAAAATTATAATTTAATGATAAGGAAAACTAGTGTAATAATCTGGGTTAAACTGAAATGTTTTTTCTATAAACATTTTTTAATTATATACATTTTATTAACAAGTAAATTTTTTATATTTTGTATAATGAAATTATATGAAATTATTTTTCATTCATTTATTAATATTATTTTGATTCATACATTGATTATATCATTGTTATAAATGATGAATTTTTTTTGAAGGTAAAACAGAGAAATTTTCTATAAATTTTTTCATAATATTATTTGTTTTCATAAATTTATTAATAACCGTTGATAAATTATTTTAATGATGTTTATAGATAAAAATTCAATTAAATAGTTTAACATACATTAAATTTTTTCCACTAATGAACCCCATACATTACATACATAAATATTACCTCATTTTAAATGAATATTCAATACATCTCATAAAAACCCATTCCCTAGAACAGTAAAGGTATAGTTTAATTGAATACTTGATATTGAATCATTTTATTCCATAAATAATATTCATAATCACTCGTCAAGGGACTCTCATATAGTGCACTTCTTAGCCTTTCCATCCTTAAAACCATTTTTTTTAACCAAGAGAAAGGAAAAATAAGAAAGGTTAATATCATATTCTCTATAAGGTTAAATATTAGAGATATATTTTAATGATCATATGGATGAAAAACATGAGGATAATGGGATGAGAATATGATATTATAATTTGAAAATCATATCTAGTATCACATTGATTATAATCCCTTCATAAGGCTTTAGGGGTTCTTAAGACATGGATAATTGAAGAATTAATGATCATGAGATGTTAGATCATATCATAAGAATAAGAAAATGAAATAGAGATTATCATAACAAGTGTGTAATAATGATAATAATATAATTCATATGTCAAGGATACCCAAAAATTCATTTATCACATGTTAGAATCTAGATAACCGGTCATTTACTAACTTTAGTCTTGGGATAACCTCATGTATACTATCTTTTATTCTTTTGATAAGATCCCTTTTACCCTTTTACCTCATAAATATTAATCATTTCCCAATTAATTATGCTTAATTAACAAACACACCAGTCACATAATCACAATACATTTAAATGTACTTCATAATATCGTGAAAATATGTATAATTTCATAATGTACTAACTTCTGGAAAAGAAAATGAGTTCCATCAAGAATTAATCATTATATTATATAACCATACAGACAATAAATAAAGAAGATAAAATTTGTAACATATCCCCTATAAAGAATAATATGAATCAAATAATGTTGTGATAGATGAATATCCCTTTAATCGAACTCTGGAATATATCTTGAAGAAATAACCCTTTCTATTTTAAAATATCATAATTAAAAACAAAAAATATAAAAATTATTAAGGAAAAAATATTATTGGAAAAACCCACTGAAATTTATAGATGAATATTCAATGGAAAGATTATCCATGACTATGGTAAGAAAATTCAAATGGTAAATGTTAATATAATGATACCAATCACACCCATGTAAAAAAGTACCTCATTAAGAAAATTACAAGTATCTTCTTTTAATCAATTTTATAGAACTCCATTAATTAGTAAAAATAAATTCAATACTTTTTTAATAATAAAAACTATTATTTAAACCATTTTAATAAAAATATGGATTAAAAAGAATAATATTTTAAACAATAAAGGAAAATTTAGACTGTTAGTCTTTAAAAAATTATTTTGGTCTTATGATTACTTAGAGTGAGGTAAATAAAATGAAAACATATAATATGAATAAATAATCTAATGATAAGAAAATAAATAATATTTAAAAGATATAGATCATATAATTTTATCTTTAAAATTAACTATAAAAATCGTCAAAAAAGTTATATTGTGATATAAAATCATTATCTCTTTAGTAACTTTTAAATAATAACACCCCTGAAGGAAATAATATCAAACAAAACCATAAAACCATGAATAAATAGTGAATCATGATATAAAATATCAAAGGCTCGGTATTTAACCACATTATGTAAACATGTGTTCAATATGGAATATTTCTCATTAAAAAAAAATTAGAAACTATTTCCATAGGTTCTAAATGCTTCATAAGTACTTTTAACCTCCTCTTTATTGAGAGGCCTCCTTTGGATTACACCTTAAGATTTATTAGGATGGTCTTAGTGTAACTTCTTGGGATTTTAATAAATATATTTTTTAATTTTATTTAAATATTTTGTTATCTTTCATTATATTAAATTAATATTTTATCTCTAATTATACACAAAACTATGTTTATATTATCTTTCATGTAACATTTAGTTTCTTTGATGACTCGTGTTACACGCATTGATGAGTCTTACCAGACAACAATATACTATAAATATTTTTATAATAGTTATCACCTAGACATTGGAATGGTGGGAATGAATGATATTAACTATATTAAAAAAATATAGTTTACACATGTTCATAAAATGAATTTATTGGTTACTAATTAATTATAAATGAAAATATAAAAAAACCAATTTAATATAAAGGATGTGTTTTATAAAAAACGTTTTTATTCTCATAGAAGAATTTTATCTTAATAAATTAAATTAATCCCTTTTATGAATGATAATAATTAAATTTATAATTATATATTCAATATAATGTTTTTCAATTAATCAAATTAGTTTTATAGTCATAAAATATGAATAATTTCAATTTTAAGTATAAAAACTGTATTTTTTCTAAAATACAGTTTTTCTGCCTTTTAATAGCACACTTGTTTTAAGAATAAATTTTATTTAAAAAAATTAACTCCATTTTTGAAATATGAATATAAAATTTACTTTGGGTTAATTTTTTATATTTTTTCAGAACTTTTAAATTTTGATGAATAGTGAATGACACTGAATTTTGATTGAAAATTGTATTTTTGTATATTATATTTATATAGTTAAATTATATTTTAAATTTATTTAAAGGTATAATTAGTACAAATATATATAAATTAATCTAATTTAGATCATTGGAAATAATTTCACATTGAAACTGGATATAAAAATATTTTAAACATTTGAACTTTTTCACTTTAAAAACCTTCTTTCCCATCACATCAATGGGATTAATTTTAAATAAAATTATACCACTTCTATGATTGGAATTTGAAAAATATGGATTTAATATTTAGAATAAAAATAATTTATAATTTATATTAAGGTAAAATTATTTATTTACAAAAAATATTAGTGAATACAATTAAAATTAATTACAGTAATTAAGGTAAAAACGAGCTAACTAAATGTTTAAACATAGAATACATGGTGTAAAAATGACCCTAAAATTGTATAAAAATTATTTTATTGACATATTTTGACTATTAAACCTGTAAAATTCTATAATAGTCTACTTTGGAACCTTTGGATACAATTAAAACCTGTGGAGCACACAATTCTTTTCAAGAATACCAAATGTGTCTTATTCCCCACTTATAAAAGGTCACTGCATCTCCCCCTCTTTTCACACCTCTTAATCAATTTTGTCTCATAAAAACCCTTCCCAAATAAACACCCAACATCTATTATCCCATAATATAAGCCTCACTTTTGTATAAAATCAAACCAAATAAGTCCTTTGGTGAAAACTAAAAGGAGTTACCCGAAGAAGACGTAATATTCTTCAACGAGAACTTTTGTTTTACTTCTTTCTCCACACCTTAAATTATTTTTAAATCATTATTATATAACAACCTCAGTAGCCTCAATATAATTATATTTTTTATGTTAATGGTATGACCTAAACATACACACATATCCATCAATTTGGATACGCAATCATCATTCTTGTGTTCGGAAGACTACCTCCTCGCGAACCAATGCTTCTCGTTCTTCCATTATCACCTATAATGGCTGGTAATAATGATGTATATACTATTATTATAGGATATATATTATATTTATGATGTATTTATTCTTATCTAATTATAATATGACATATATATTCATGATTTCCATTTTTTGGGAATATGATAGCATTGTTTGGGGACGTGTGGAGTATCACCTTCTCAAAGTGATGTGATTCATTCATGATTTACATGGAATGTATTTAGGATATAATTAATAATAATATTTGACATAAATTAAATCTATATTATATTCATTACATACTTATATTTCTTAAAATATAATATATATCAATATTTCTTACCTTTTCACATACTGAAAAACTGATAACGTTGTTTGTGGACCTCTGGCCTATCACCTCTTCAAAGCGATGTGATTATTCCTTTTTAATCACCACATCACAAAAATGATATATATAAAAATAATAATTAAATAGTATTAAATTTATGATATAATTTTAATTTTTTAAAGAAAATATTTACATACCTTCTTTCCATAATGATTAGTGAAAAATGGGAACATTATTCATGTGTATGTATGACATACCTTCTCCATGATCATAACATCAGTTCATTTTTCATAACCAAATGTCATTTTTTTATAGTAAAATTTATATAAAAATTTTAAAATTGTTTCATGTTTATTATTCTATATATGTTTAAATAATGACCACATTGACCATGATCAACCTATCAAATTCAGTTCTGACACATAAGCCTAATATAGTCAAAAGACCTGATGTAAACATAATTGATTAAGTAATTCAAAATAACTAGTTTATAAGTGAAATAAAAGTTCTAATAAACATGGAAAAATTTATTAATAAATTAGATAATTAACATGTGTTTATTATTCAGAAATATAGAGTATAATCATAACAAATTGGACTCAAGTTAAGGGATTTTCATCTCGCTTTTTACATCTATGAGATAAATGTCAGATTCAGCACTTAATTATTTTTTCTAGTGTATCAACTTCAAATTTTACATATTATATCACTAATTATATTATATTTACTGTATTTAAATTTTTTATTCAATAATTATAACTTTTAGGGTTTTTTATTCAAATGTTACCACAATTGTAAGTGGTTTCATCTCAATTTACATTCCATTGAAACTTATTTGTTATTATGAACGTAGTTACTTATATATGGTGTATATACTACATATTTAAGTTATTTGTCATGAATACCATTATTTTAATGATATTATAAGTTTAATTTAATGATATTCATTCATGTAGATTTTTATTCAAACATATCAAAGTGGTATGGGGAACTTTGAATGTTCAATGATTATACTCCTCAAGAATGTTTTAAATGATCTTTTAGGTGAATTTCAATTCATCAAAATCAACAGACCTTATTATTATATATCATCCACTGGTGATATTTTGTATTAATACCGTCCTCATTATTTCTTTGTATTTTTTTATTATTATTTAAAATATATTGTAATGATCTTGTTCCTTTTCTATGAAATAGTCGTGTTTCAAAGGGATAATTACGAACCCATTTCTTTTCCATGGGTTAATCATGTTTCAAAAATATTTTTATGGAACCAATTTATTTTCTATAGGTTAATCATGTTTTAAAGATATTTTTATGGAACCAATTTATTTTCCATGGTTTAAACATGTTTCAAAAAGATTATTATGGAACCCATTTTTTTCAATGGGTTAATAATTTTTCAAAGAGGTTATTATAGAACCCATTTCTTTTCGATGGCTTAATTTTTTTTAAAATTTATTTTTATAGAACTACTTTATTTTTAATGGGTTAATAATATATAAAATTTTTTATTTGGTAACCCATTTTTTCCCATGGTTTAATCTTATTTTATATATATTTTTTGGAACCTGTTTATTTTCCACGGGATTACCATGATTCAAAGAGATTATTATGGAACTTGTTTTTTTCATGGGTTAATCATGTTTCAAAGAGATTTAAATGATGACCAGTAATTTTCTATAGGTTAATAATGTTTTAAAATTAATGATGATTGTTTTTATTAGTATTATTCATGTTTTGGTTCTTGGATGTCCTACACAATGGGGCTACCCAGATGGCACTTGGTGAGCCCATTATGGATTACATGATGGAGTAGCCCAAAAAGCATTGAGTGATACCATTATAGATTACATAATAGGGTATCCCAAATAACACCAGGAGATCTAGTTATATCTCCTTAATTAATTAGATAATGATAATTTTGGAAGTTTTCCATACAGTTATTCCAATTAAAAGGGTTTTTTGAAAGTGATTCTATAAGTTACCAAAAATTGTTTTAATTACTTTTTATGATTTTATAATGTTTATCATGATCGATATTGATATCGCAAGGCTCATGTTATTGATTCCGATTTATATTCCCATTTCTATGTGTTCATAATTTATAATCTAGGTATTAATGTGTTTTAGTTCCTTTATTATTAACTCAATCAATTTGATTATGTTATCATACCCTTATGTTATTCTTATAATCATTAATGACATTAATTTATTAATTATTATGTTTTTTTATTGGTCATTTGATCTTTCTATTCTTATTTTTCCTTTTAGGTAGGTTTTCAAGAATAGTGTTGAATGATTTATTTTTACAAAGGATTTAAAAAGGATTATATTGATAACCTACTCTAAAATAAGAAAAGTTGGGTTAATTGGGATAAATAATCATGTAATGTTATGTGAATTATTTATAAAAGAGTTTTTTCTAAATCTATAAAACTATAAACCTAAAAGGTCCTCTATAATGTAAGAGATCCATGTTTCCCTTGCTACTCCCTTGTATCAACCCATAAAAGTGTTATCCCTCCATTGATGACATTTTTTCAACGGAAGTGAGAAGTAAACTTACGAGGGTGGAATTAAAGAAGTAAAAAAACAAAATAATGATCACTCCACCGTTGTGTGAACAAAATCACAAGGTTTGGTGTGAAAAAGTTCACACCTTGAGGCAATATTATCAAGTTGATATTAATAAGAACAGAATAAGAGAGTAATAGGAACTTTTATTGAAAACTAAGGTGGTCCGAACAACTTACATGAGAAGGAAGAACGCTACAAAGACAAATTGGCATAATAACATTACAATGAAAACAAAGCTACAATATCCCTAAATACTACACCACTACTACATTATATAGGAATTTAGGAAGCCTTTGGACCGACCCCCATCTTCCCATGTGTATTTAATTAATTTTGGTGGGCCTAGGTGGGTGGACAATTAATGTAGATGAAACTTTTCCCCTCTTCCCCCAAAGTGGCAGCCAGCTTGCATCCACTGAACATACACGCCAAAGGGACCTTCTATAAGGACAAATTAGAGCGGTACATAGAAGTCTAAAATGTCTCCCATGATGTCTACTAAAATCCGGTAAAATTTCAGCCCAATATAATATGAGGTTCACGAGATATGATTACAATGGTGGGATGTTTTACTGGTCCTCAGAATCTGGCCCATAATTTCATCATCAAATTGGGCCGCCTGGAGCACCATTAAAACGTCAGAATTAGCTTGGACCATTTTATAATAAAATTTTCCCCATAATATCCTCTATCTTCATATAAATTTTCAGAATCATTGGGCTTGCATCATGTTTTATGTAGTACTTTTATTGGTTTGTTGTCCAGTTCACTTCGTCCAGAACCTTGTTGTTTCAGGTCCCACTTTGGTGGTCTTCAAATTTGAATCTCAAAGTGCTTCAAAAGAATTAATTGTTCCTTATATCATGGGAGATCTTAAAATAAACTATGAAAATAAAATTTATATCATTTCGTGTTTTATGAGATGTTCAAGAATGTACCTTGTAATAGTGAATTTTAAGAAGGAATTACAATCATAATGTGGAATAATGTTCAAAGTGTTAAATGCACTAATAATGGTGTCTATGATTAATAAATAACATGAATATTATATTATAAAAATGAATATTAGCCTCTTTTAGAGGATAATCACACCCCCAACTTGAGTTTTTCTAGTCCTGAGAAAAATATATCTCAAAAATATGAAATTTGAATTCCATTTTCTAAAAACATTTTAATACACATTTCTCACCCAAAGATCTCATACCAAAAAATTATGAAACCCCTAAAAATCATTTAAAAAAAGCTATTTACATAGGAATATCCCAATCCCATTCCCATTCCTTTATTCAAATTCATCGACATATTTCATCGAATTTCAATTAAGCATGATGAAGTGATGTGCGTCACAATAGACATGGGGGTTAATTTTCATTTGAGGGAGAAAATAAAGAATATATAGGAGGAATCAAAAGTAAATATTAATATGAGTATTCATTTTTTCAATATTTTTTTGTTTGTTTGTTTTTTTTTCAATTTTTCCATGGTAATTGAAATTGAACACAATCGAGTCAACCCATGTAGCGAGACTTTGCTGATGACTCCCAAGCTCAAAGACCTTAGGGCACCAAGTAAAGCTCACATACTCAGGAATCATCTAGAGTTAAATCAATCAAAAACAAATTCAAATTACTATAAATAGAGATAAAATACTCAACTCTGGACAAGACAATTATGGAGTCACAATCCCCAAGTGTCGAAAGCCATATATTAGGTCAATCCATTGCTCTATGTGAAATCGATTTTTTTTGAATACTCATATGAAAATTAAAATGATCACCAACCCTATGAAATTTATTATGGACCCCAAGAACTCAAAATAATACCCCACAATCTAGAGGACGTGCATTGTGATTTTTTTTAAATAAATGGATGAAAATATAAACAGAAAAAATCACATCAGAAAAATGCACTATCCAAAATCTATGCACATGAACTGAAACTTGCATTAAAATCAGAATCAAGGCATGAAAAATTATTTGATATCTAATTTCATAGTTTGCAAAGTGTGTTATCATGTTCAAGGTTTAAGAAAATTTTCCTTCCACACATTTTATGATTAAAACAAAATCAATTCTTTTATTTCATCTCCCCCAACATAGAATAACACCTCCCATAGTGTTTAAATAAATGAAAACTTAGATTGGGTAGGAGAGAAGCTCAACTAAGACATTGAAAATGAAAATTATGGAATGAATTCACCTGGTGGTTGATGTTGAAAATGTATTCCCCAGTCTCCCTTCAGTTCTGGTTTGATTCCCAGTGGCTTGGATGGTTTTGACATGCTTTTCCCAATGACCTACTACATGTCTTTAATTTTTTATATTATATATTTTTTTGTATATTTGTTTTACCTAAAAAAACAGAAAATAAAATAAACTAATGATGCATTATCTTCTCTTAAATTTATTGGAAAGGTATTACTCAGGGATCACACCAGATGATATAGATGAATATGGTGCTCCCCATTCATACCCATCCTTACTCATAAAATAAGAACAGGTCAACAATCTAAATTATTATTATTATTTAATTTTTCGTTTAACCTACAAAAACATAAAACTAAAATAAACTAATGATACATAGTCTTCTCTTAAATTTATGGGTAAGGTTTTACTCAAGGATCACACTATGTGGCACTGGTGAATATCGATCTCCCCTTTCATACCCATCCTTACACATAAAAGAAGAACAGGTCAACAGTCTAAGGAATGTTTTTTTTATTTTTCCTTTAACATAGAAACACATAGATATAAAACAAACTGATGATACATTGTCTTATATTAAATTCTTGGGTATGGTATTACTCAGGGATCACACCACATGACATAGGTGAATATGTAACTCCCCTTTAATACCCATACTTACTCATAAAATAAGAACAGGTCAATAGTTTGAGGTACTAATTAAATGAATGAAAACATGAAAATCACGGGTTGCCACCCATGCAGCGTTTTATTAAACATCTCTAGCTCGATTTAAACCCCATATTGTTTAAGTATTTTCCTCATCTAAGGTTAGTTCACACAAGTCTTCAATAAATTCTTGTTTTTTAAATGGTTTAATGAATGGTTTGAATCTATTTCCATTAACTTTAAAGGTTTGACCATTGATGGGATCTTGAATTTCTACAGCCCCATGGGGGTACACCTTATGCACTATGTATGGGCCTGACCATCTAGATCTCAACTTTCCCAGGTGTAAATGAAGTTTAGAACTATACAAAAGAATAGGATTACCCAGTACAATATGTTTTGCTTTAATATTTCGAGATTGGTAGTCTTGCAATTTAGCTTTATTGATCCTTGAATTCTCATAAGCCTCCATCCTAAGTTCCTCATGTTCATTGAGATCTAATTTCCTTTTTTGTTTCGGCTAATGAGAGGTCATAATTCATTTTCTTAATTGCCCAAAAGGCCTTTTGTTCAATCTCCACTGGAAAATGTCATGCTTTACCATAAACCAACCTATATGGGGACATTCCTAAAATGGTTTTAAATTCAGTTCGACAAGCCCAAAGAGCATATAAAAGTTTGTTTTACCAATCTTTCCTAGATGGATTAACTATTTTCTCAATAATTTGTTTGATCTCTCGATTGGATAATTCAGCTTGACTATTGGTTTCTGAGTGGTAAGAAATTGACACTTTGTGAGAAATTCCATACTTGTCCATGAGTGCTGAGAATGGACGATTTCAAAAATGAGTTCCACAATCACTAATGATTGCCCTAGGAATTCCAAATCTAGATAGGATGTTTTCCTTGAGAAATATAATCACAGTTTGATGATCATTAGATTTTTTAGGAATCGCCTCAACCCATTTTGAAAGATATTCGAAGGCTAAAATAATGTACAAATATCCCCTAGAGTTTGGTAAGGGACCCATGAAATCGATTCCCCAACAGTCAAAGAATTCAATCACTAAGATGGGAGTGGGTGGCATTTGATTCCTTTTTGTGATGGACCCAACATGTTGACACCTAGGACAGCTTTGAAAAAATGAGTAGGAGTCCCTTGAGAGGGTGGGCCAGAAGAGACCACTCTGAAGAACCTTAGAAGAAGTTTTCTTAGAGGAAAAGTGACCTCAACATGCCTCACTATGAAATAATTTAAGGATGGAATCTTGTTCAGATTCTGGGACACACCTCTTAATCACTTGGTCATGGCAGAACTTATAGAGGTATGGATCATCAAACACATAGTTCCTGACCTCATAAAGGAATTTCCTTTTAGCTTGAGTCCCTAATAATTTTTTAATGACTCCTATAACTTAGAATTTTTCTATATCGGCATACTAAGGGAAATCACTCACAGAGTATAGGTGTTCATCAGGGAATGAATCATACACATAAAGGTGAGATAATTTGTTATTAAATTCTATCCTAGAGAGATTATCTACTAATACATTTCAACACCCTTTTTTTACTTGATCGTGAGGTAAAATTATTGTAAGAGAAGGACCCGCCTAATTATTCTAGCCTTAGCATCTTGTTTCTGGAAAAGGTATTTCAGAGTAGAATGGTTAGTGAACACAGTGATGGGGGATCCTAAGAGGTAGGACATAAACTTTTATAAAGCAAACACAACAACAAGTAACTCTTTCTTAGTGGTTGTATAGTTGATTTTGGCATCATTTAAGGATTTTCTTGCATATGAAATGACATAAGGAGTTTTATCACAACGTTGTCCTAACATAGCTCTTAATGAAAAGTCACTCGCATCACACATTAGTTCAAAAAGAAGGTTCCAATTTAAGGATTTCATGATCGGAGGAGAGGTGAGAGATGATTTGAGGGTTGGGAATGAATCCTCACATCTTTATATCCAAACAAATGGAACATCCTTTACTAAAAGACCACAAAGGGGACAAGCGATTGAACTAAATTTCCTAATGAATCTTTTTTAAAAACTAGCATGTCTTAAGAAATATCTCACTTCCTTGATAGTTTTGGGTAATGGAAGGTGATGAATGATTTGAACCTTGTCTTTATCGACTTCAATTCCCCTACCTGAGACAAGATGGGAAAGGACCGGTCCCTCTTTAACCATGAAATGATATTTTTTTCAGTTTGGGACCAGATTATTTTCTTTTCATCTTGACAAAACTCTCTACACATTCCTAAAACATCCCTCAAATATATCCCCAAACATAGAGAAGTCATCCATGAATAACTCTAGAAAATCTCCCACCATGTCTGATAATATTTCCATCATGGACCTCTGGAATGTTCTAGGGTAAATACATAACCCGAAGGGCATGAGTTTGAAAGAAAATGTGTTGAATGGACATGTGAATGTAGTCTTCTCTTGATCCTCTAGGGATACCTCAATTTGATTATAACCTGAGTACCCATCTATGAAATAGTAGAAGGCATGAACTTCCACTCACTCAATGACTTGGTCAATGAATGGTAAGGGGAAATGGTCCTTCTTGGTAATTGAGTTTAGCTTCCTATGGTCGATGCAGACTCTCCAGCCACTACCCACACTTGTTGGAAGAAGATCTCTATCCTCATTGGTTATCACTGTGATTCCAGCCTTTTTTGGAACAACTTGGATTGGGATCACCCACTCACTCTCAGATATGGGATAGATGATACCAGCTTTTAAAAATTACAGAAGTTATTTTCTCACTACTTCCATGAGATTAGGATTGAGTCATCATTGAGGTTGACAACATGGCTTTGAATCAGATTCTAGAGAAATCCTATGTGTCCCGATAAGTGGGATAATCCGAGGAATATCAGATAGGGTCCAACCCATGGATTTATTATGTTTTCTAAGGACATATAGAATAATCTTCTCATGATTGGCTTCAAGAGAAGAATAAATGACAATAGGATGTTTTTGATTATCCCCTAGGAAGGAATACTTGAGTGCAGCGAGAAGTTCCTTCAATTCAGCCTTAGGTTGGTTTAGAATTTTAGCAGAATATTGGGACATTGGATCAAGATAATTTTTGTTTTCCTAGAGTTTTATATAGGATTCATTCCCCACATGTAGAAGTTTTAGCTACTAAATTGTCTTGATCAGACTTAGGGAAGGAAGTTTGATTGGTCTCCATGATAATGGTTACCTAAAAGGTTTCACTGATTATTGGACCTAAGACTTCATTATAAGAGAAATTTTAAAATGATTCAATCCAAGGAGATAAACTTCCTTCAGGTGAATAAAGGAAATCAATCTCATCCTGACTTAAGCATTCATCAAATATTCATTGATGTTCAATGTATTCATTATCAATGCTTCCTATCATGTTTACTTCGTAAATATCCTCATCATCCCCTATTTGTGAGCTTGCATTGTAGATGTTCAAGTCTAGACTCATGTTTCCAAAGGTGATGGTCATGTTCCCGTTTCGAACTCGGATAACAGAGTTTATTATTGCAAGGAAAGGATGACCAAGGATGATTGGGGTTTTTCCCTTATTTCCTAAGTTTGGATGGTTGTCAAGGACAATGAAGTCAGCAGGGTAGATGAAGTTTTCAACCTTTACCAGAACGTCCTTCAAAATCCCCTTTGGAACCCTAATTCAATGATCAGCAAGTTGAAGTGTGACAGATATGGGTTGGAGATCTTCTAGGCCTAACTGGCAGTACACAACATAGGGTATGAGATTGAAACTAGCACCTAGGTCATACAAGGCCTTGACAACTTTTCTCTCTCCTAGTTCAATATTGATGTAATGGAAACCCGGGTCTTTCAACATAAAAAGTATGGTCCCTTGAATTTTTGTGCTAACAATTACTGCTAAAAGGACTTTGTTCTTATGTCAAAATTTTCTTTTAAATGTGCATATATCCTTATGATATTTTGAGTATGAAGGAATGGTTTGAATAGCATCTATTAGTGGAATGTTCAACTTTACTTGTGAGAATATTTCCCTCAATGTTTCATTAAATTCAAGCTTGGTTTTCCCCTCATGTGTTGAGGGAATGGTGCAGGTTGTGGGGTTGTTTGTTGAAGAGTTGATTCTTTGACAATGTTATCGTGTTTTTCAGTTTGTTCATTTGGTTCATTTGAATTTTCACCAAAGTTTGAATCTTCAGATGGGTTTTGAATTATTTTTTCAGGTTTCTCAATTAATTTCCCACTTCTTAAAATAGTCACAAACTTTATTTTTTCATGTGTTTTTTGAGTGAAACTTGATTCTTCCCTTACTGTTTGTTATAGAATGGCTTGTATAGTTGTGGGTGCCTTTCCAGTTTTGATGGTTTGAAGTTCTTATTTTAGGGAAGATACTTCTAAGTCCATCCTTTCCATTTGTTTGCACAGTTGTTCTAGTAGGCTTTGTTGAACAGTTTCGGTTGGTGCTTGAGAAGATTGTTTTATCCTAGGGGGATATTTTAGAGGTGGGATGGTTTGCTGAAAATTTGCCGGTGCTTGTTGGTATTGGATAGGTTGGGTTTTGAACTAGTTTTGGGTTGGGTAGTTCTGATGGGGGTATGGATTTTGTCCCTGTGGTTGGCTAGGTTGTTGGTTATCTCTCCAGCGGAAACTTGGGAGGTCATTATACATTGGGTTGAATGTGTTTTGGTATTGGGGTTTTTGAAAGTTTATAGCATTGAATTTAGCATGTGTTCCTCCTAGAATAACATCCTTGATGGATGGAATGGTTGGGAATTTGTCTATTTTGTTGTCATGTTTATCACAAATTGTGCAAACTGGGTCTACAGTTTGGATTTCATGGATTTTTCTAAGGTCTATCTCTTTAGCCTTCCTAGTGAGTGCTGAGAGTTTAGCCCTGAGGATTTCCTCTTCTCTAAGTGTATGCATTTAAGTATTTCTCTGTGTATTTTCAGAATAAGGTGACGTTCCCCATGTTTGGTTTTGTTCAGAAAGGATTTCTAGATACTCATAAGCCTTATTTGGGGATTTGTTTTTAAAGGTCCCATTACAGATCATGTCAATGAATTTTTTGTTCCCCGGGCCCAACCCTTCGTAGAAAATCCGCACTTGTTCGGGAATAGAAAACCCATGGTGTGGAGCCATGTTTAGGGTGTCTTTGAACCTCTCCCATGTCTCATAGAATGACTCTCCCTCTTTTTCAAAAAAGTTTTGGATGCTCTTTTTAAGTGCTATTGTTTTATGGTGGGGAAAGTATTTTTTGTAGAATTCCCTTTGTAATTGGTCCCCAGAGTTGATGGATGATGGTCTCAAATTGTTTAGCCAATTTTTATCTCTATCATTTAATGAAAAGGGAAATATCCTCATTTTAGCTGATTCAAGTTTATGTGGGGGGCACATGGTGTCTACAATGTCATTGAACTCCTTAAAGTGAAGGGGGGGCATCTCAGACTCCATTCCATGGAATTTTGGAAGGTGCTTTAGGACATGGGGTTTAAAGATTTAGTTGGAATCTTCTAGGGAATGTTTTCTAATGCATGATGGGGAATTGGTCCACGCTGGAGTGAGGTAGTCGTTCATGGTTTGATTGACCACATTCCCTATGTTTGGAGATTATTGGTTTGGGTTTCCCATTTGATCACCGATAGGGTTTACCATTTCATTTCTTCAAAGACCCTCCATTGATCTTGTTTTAATTAGTGAATTTGGAGTTTCAATAATATTTGGATCAAATGTTAACAATCCCTTAGATGAACTTGACTCCCCTATCCTAGAATTTTCCACTCTAACTAATCTGTTTGAGTTATCACTGGTGTAGGCGGACATGCACCAAAAGAAAAAAAGTGAGAAATAGAACAGATAAGAGAATTTGGGTAAGAATATAAAAATATCGGTGAGAAAATAAGGTTTTTGGTATAATGGACATACTTGGTTCCCAGAAACGGCACCAAAATTTGGTTTCTCCCAAATTTACCCAAGTTCTAAGTAATAAGCGGTCTCTTGTAGTGTAGCTTGGGTTGTTGAATCCTCAAAGAACTAAGAAGATCCTTAAAAACACAATAAAAAGAGATGGATTTTTGGCTATGAAGTGGAAAGATTGGGTTGATTTTATATGGATTTAAAAGAGAACAAAGAGATCTATGTGAATTCAAATTATGAGAAAATTAGTTGATCCATGGTTATTGCTCGGGGTAGATTGGATGAATTATTTTTTTACAATTTCAATTTCATTAACTTGAGAAGGGTTCATGCAATGAATTAAAACTAAACTCATCACTTACTGATTAAACACCTTCAAAAACACATTCTAAACACATATAAACTTTTAGTATCATTTTCATGAGCACTCCATAGTAAAGGTTCTAATTAGCACAAAAAGTGGGGTGAATAAATTCAATAAGGAAGAGGAAGAGATAAAATCATTGAATGAAAGAAACTCAAATAAAAGAAATTAATAACATTTATATAGTGATAAATAACATACAATCCATCCTCTTTCTACTCCATTGTATCAAACCGTAACTGATTTATCCCTCCATTGATGACATTTTTTCAAAGGAAGCGGGAAGTAGACTTACGAGGGTGGAATTGAAGAAGTAAAAACAACAAAATAGTGATCACTCCACCATTGTGTGAACAAAATCACAAGGTTTGGAGTGAAAAAGTTCACACCTTGAGGAAATGGTATCAAGGTGATATTAAGAATAACAAAAAAAGAGAATAATAATAACTTTTATTGAAAACTAAGGTGATTAGAACAACTTACATGAGAATGAAGAACGTTACAAAGACAAATTGGCATAATAACATTACAATGAAAACAAAGCTCTGAGATCCCTAAATACTACACCCCTACTACCTTAAATAGTCATTTAGGAAGCCTTTGGCCTATCCCCTATCTTCCCAAGTGTCTTTAATTAATTATGGTGGGCCTAGGTGGGTGGACAATTAATGTAGATGATACTTTTCCACTCTTCCCCTGAAGTGGCAGCCAACTTGCATCCACCAAAAAGATGCGCCGAAAGGACCCTCTAGATGGACTAATTAGAGATATCAATATCAGGATAAAATGTAACCCCATATGTCTCCTAAAATCTTGTAAAATTTCATCCCAAAATAATTTGTGGTTAGCAAGATATGATTATAATGGTGGGCTATTTTTCTGGGCCTGAGAATCTATCCCAGAATTTTATAATCAAATTGGTCCGCCTATAACACCATTAAAACGTCATAATTAGCTTGGACCATTGTTTAATAAAATGTTCCCCGTAAGTTTCTCTATCTTAATATAAATTTTCAGAATCATTGGGCTTGCATCCTGTCCTCTACAGTACTTGTATTGGGCTGATGTCCAGTTCACTTTGTCCAGAACCTTGTTGGTTCAAGGCCCACTTTGGGGGTCATCCAATTTGAATCTCCGAGTGCTCTAAAATAATGAATTGTTCCCTATATCATGGGATATCTAAAAATAAAATACAAAAATAAAATTAAGACCATTTCTTGTTTTATGATATGTTCAATAATGTACCATGTAATAGTGCATTTTAAGAAAAATTACATTCATAATGTGGAATAATGTTCAAAGTGTTAAATGAATTAATAATGTTGTCTATTATTAATAAATAACATGAATATTATATTATAAAAAAT
Source organism: Viscum album (assembly GCA_963277665.1). Lineage (NCBI taxonomy): Eukaryota > Viridiplantae > Streptophyta > Magnoliopsida > Santalales > Viscaceae > Viscum > Viscum album. The sequence continues at coordinate 1,570,079,848 of OY728150.1, read as the reverse complement.
GAATATTATCCTCTTTTATAGGCTAATCATTTCCACTTACAAATCCATCTTTTAATTCCCCACCAATGTCCCCCCCCCCATGTGGAAACATAGTTATGTGTAACATTAGGTAAAATTTATATTTACCAATTTAAAATTATAATGGATTATTTATTTATTTAATTTGTATTATGTGGTTTTTAATAAATTAATTATAAAATTCTATTGATAACCAAAATGAATTTTGAGGGTGAAATTATTTTTAAAGGGGTATGATGTAACATAATGATATTTTAAGAAATATCTTACTTAAAATTTATTTAAATTATTTGGTATCTTTTATTAAATACAATTAAAATTATATATTTAATTATACACAATACCATTTTTTCATTTTAGGTAACATTGAGTTTCTTCAATAACGTGTGTTACCCACAAGGTTGGGTCTTGCCAAACAACGGTATACTATTAATATTATTATGATAGTTATCACCTAGCCATTGTAATGGTGGGAATGAATGATATTAACTAAATTATGAAAATATATTTTAGATATTTTGATAAAATTAATCCATTAGTTAACAATTAAATATAAATGAAAATAAAAAACAAATTGAATTTAATGGATGTGTTTTTATGTAAAACTATTTTCTTCCCACAAAGGTATTTTCTATTAAAAAATTAAATTAATCACTTTTTTTGAAATATAAAAATGAAAATTATATTTTATAAATTCAATAAAATATTTTTAAATTCATATAATAAGTTTTATAGTCATAAAATATAAATAAATACAATTTTAATCATAAATATCTATATTTTTACTAAAAGGTAGTTTTTCGCCTATTAAGGGAACACTTGTTTTACAACTGAATTATGAAACATTTATAAATTTTATTTAAAAAAATAACCTTATTTTTTAAAATAGGAATATCTAAATTTACATTGGTGGAATTTTTGGTATTTTTATGAGGATTTAAATTTTTGATGAATATTGAATGATACTGAATTTTAATTAAAAAATACATTTTTTTCTATTTTATTTATATAAGTAAATTATATTTTAAATTTATTTTAATGTATAATTATTTAAATTATACATAAATAAATCCAATTTAGTTCATTGTAATTAATTTCACATTGAAAATTTATATAAAAACATTTCAAATTTTTTCACTTTTTCACTTTAAAAACCTGCATTACCTTCACGCCTGCAGGATTAATTTTAAATCATATTCTACCACATATGTAATTGTAATTTAGAAAAAATGGATTTCATATTTGGAATATGAATAATTTATAATTTATTGTAAAGTTAAATTATTTTTTTACAAGAAAATATTAGTGAATGAAGATAAAATTAGTTATAATAATTAAGAAAAAAATGAATTTACTTAATGTTTAAACATAGAATATAAGGTGTAAAATGACCCTACACTTGTATAAGAATTATTTTATATAAATATTTAGACCATTTAACCTCTAATTTTCTATAATATTTTACTTTTTTTCTTGTTACACAAGTAAAACATGGGCATCACACAATTATTTCCAACAATTCCAAATGTGTCCTCTTCCGCCACTTATAAAAGGCCACCACATCTCCCCCACTCTTCAAACCTATCAAGAAATTTGGGATCATTAAAAACATGACCAAATAGACTTTAAAAATTCATTATCTCATACTATAATCATCACTTTTTTTATAAATCAATCCAAGAAATTCCTTTGGTGCAAACTAAAAGGAGTTACCTGAAGAAGAGGTAACATTCTTCAATGTGCACTTTGGTTTTATTTCTTTCTACACCCCTTAGATTATTTTTATTTCATGATTACATAATTACATCAGTATAATAAATATACTAAGATGTTTTTATTTTAATTTTATGACCTAAAACTATATAAACTTCTATCAAATGGGATATGTAATCATCGTTCATGTGTATGGGGAACTACTGCCTTGCGAACCGATGTCGTTCGTTCTTCTATTACCTCCTATCACAGTGTGGAATAATGATGTAAATACTATTTTTATATGATATATATGATATATATGATTTTTTTTATTCTTATTTAATTATTATTTAAAAAATACCTTCATGCTTTCCATTTTGTGGGAATATGATAACATTGTTTGGGGATGTGTGGACTACCGTCTCCTCAATGTGATGTGATTCATTCATACTTTACATAGAATTTATTAAAGATATGTCTAATAGAAATATTTTACATACATGGAATATATATTATATTAATTACATAATTATATTTATAAAAATATAATATATCACTTTCTTTATTACCTTTTCACACACCGAAAAAGTGATTACGTCGTTTGAAGACATGTGGACTATCGCATCCTCAAAGAGATGGGATTATTCCTTTTTCATTACCACATCACAATAATTATATATATATAACAGAATATAAATAAATAATATGGTTTTTTGACATAATTTTAAATCTTTAAATATAAAGGTTACTTACCTTCTTTCCATATTGATCATTAAAAAATGGGAGTGTCACTTGTGTGTATGTACGGCCTACCATCTCCATGATTGAAACATTGGTTCATTTTTCATAAATGTGTTTCCTGATTGATTTTAAAATTATAATTGATGTGAAAATGTGATAATTATTTCATGTTTATTATTCTATATATGTTTAAATAATGACTTCATTGACCTCATATGGCATGTCAAATTCATTTTTGAAATGTAAGCCGAATGTGGTCAAAACACCCAACATGAACTTAATTGATTAAGTAATTATATACAACTTGATTATAAGTGAAATAAAAGTAATAATAAACATGGAAAGTTTTATTAAGAAATTAATAAATTAACCTAGATTTATTATTTATAAATATATAGGATAAACATGACAAATCAGACTCAAGGTAAGGGATTTTCAACTCACTTTTTAGATCTATGAGATAAATGTTATATTCCCCACTAACCTAAATTGTAGGGTGTATATACTACCAATTTTTATATATTATATCATTAATTTTATTATCATCTTGGTATTTAAATGTTTTATTCAATGATTAGTATGTTTGGGATTTCTGATTCAAATGTTACCAGAATTTTAAGGGGTTTCATCTCAATTTACATTCCATTGAGACTTATTTGTTATTATGACCATAGTTACTTTTATATTGTGTTTATACTGCCAATTTATGTTTATATCAGTAATATCGTTATATTTTATATTATAAGTTCATTTTCATGATATTAATTCATGGAGATTGTGATTCAATAATTTCAAAGTGGCATGGGACACTTTGAATATTTAAATATTATTTTTCACAATAATGCTTTTAAACATCTTTTAAGGGAATTTACATTCATCAAATTCAACAACCCTTATTGTTACTTATCTTCCACTTGGGATATTTTTTATTGATACCATCCTCATTATTTTTCTAGATGGATTATAATTATTTCAAATATATTGTAATGAACCAATTCCATTTCACGGGTTAAGCATGTTTCAAAGAGACTTTTATGGAACCTGTTACTTTTCCATGGGTTAATAATGTATCAAATAGATTTTTATAGAACCCATTTATTTTACATTGGTTAATCATGTTTTAAAATTATTGTTATAGAACCCATTTCTTTTCCATGGGTTAACCATGTTTCAAATAGATGGTTATGGAACCCATTTATTTTCAATGGGTAAATCATTTTTCAAATAGATTATTATGAAACTCATGTCATTTCCATGGGTTAATTATTTTTAAAAGAGATTTTTATAGAACACATTTTTTTCATGAGTTATTCATGGTTAAAATAGATTTTTTGGACCCCATTTGTTTCCTACAAGTTAATCATGCATCTAAGATATTGTTTGGTAACTCGTTTCTTTTCCATGGGATAACCATGTTTCATAAAAATTATTATGGAACCTATTTCTTTAGAACTAGTTAATCATATTTCAAATAGATTAAAATTATGCCCATTTATTTTACATAGGTTAATCAAGTTTTAAAATGAATATTGATTTTTTCTATGTTTTTTATTCATGTCATGCTTCTTATACATATTACATTATGGGAAATCCCATATATTGCCTAATGATCTTATTACAGCTTACACAATGGGGTGACCTATATAGTGATGGGATAACCTGTTACATCTTATAAAGTGGGGTGGTCTAGATAGCACCCAGCAATCTGATTAAAGCTCTTCAATTCATTTGGTAATGATAATGTTGTAATTCATCTATATGGTTATTCCAATTAAAATGGTTTTGAAAGGGTTTTATGAAATTGATTCTCTAAGTTACCAAAAATAGTTTTAATTTTTTGTTAGGAGTTTATAATGTTTCACATGATTTATATTTCTATCACATGTCTAATAATGTTTTATTCTAATGTCTGTTTCCTTTTCCATTTGTTATTATTTGATGATCTAGGTATTGATGTGTATGAGTTTCTTTATGATTCTATCATTCAGTTTGATTATTTCATCAAACCCTTATGTTCTTATTATACTCATTGGTGACATTAATTTGTTAATGCTTATTTTTTCCCTCATTGAGAATTTGAGATCACCCTTCTTATTTTTACTTTTCCCAGGTTTTAAATAATGATATTGATCAATTTATTTCTATAAATGATTTCATAAGGCTGATGTTAATGACATATTGTGAAATAAGAAAATCTATTTTAAGTGGGATAAATTATCATTTAATTTCATGTTAATTTTTATTGTTGAATTTTTTCCATATTATATATAACTATAAACCTAAAAGTTCCTCTAAAATAAAATTGATCCAAGTTTTCCTTTTGAGGTTGTAAGGTTTTTATGGAAAAAAATATGCTCCCAACTATCACCATCATAGCCAAAAATTTAATGTTATGGACTTCATCACAGGATCTCGGAGTATGGGTTATGGGATGTTATACTTAGAATATGAATAGAATATAAGGATTTAAGGGAAGGAATATAATAAGGTGTTTGATTATAATTGGAAGAGATATAATACGCAATGATTGTGAATAATGGTGGAGAATTGGTTCCATTTTTTTGTGAGGGTATGGAAAAATATGAAATTATATAAAATATTTAAATAATATAATGTCACATTCATGTTCCAGTTACAAAAAAATGTTGACTAAATTGAATATAAAATAATATAAGGATTCATTAAATTTAAACAAAAAAATATTTATAATTGTTTATGTGGAACTTTTTACACTTATATCTTAGTTAAACACCCCCAACCCTCACCCCCCATCACGGTAAACCCTCTTTATTCCGAACAGTGGTAAAAATTATTATTTTTTATATTTTAGATTATAAAAAAAATTGACCACATTTACAAATTTTGAATGATTCCAAATAATAAAATCATTTTTTTACAATCACTTTTTTAAGTTGTAGAAATAAGTTTTAAATTAAACATGAAAAATGAAATGAAAAGAAAGGTTATAAAAATTCATTTTTAAAAATAAGAATGTGTTTAAATTCACTCTTACATACTAAAAAATTAGTTGAATGTTAAAATATTTTATTTAATATATATTCTATACATTTCACTTTCATCATTAATAAATTGTGATTATTTTATTTTATTAACATAAAAACACATTGTGATTGTTAAATAAGTTTTCTAAAAAATAACCCTTTTTTATGATGACGTGATTTTATCTTCTTTCCAAACCATTATGTAAATAATGTATTAATAATTATTCATACATTATAAATAAAATTCATTTAAATAATTATTTAATAGTGATCAATGTAGATAATACATGATATTTATCCAAATATAATTTTTCCTAAAATATGTTTTCAATCATGAAACAGTTTAATTTAAATGTTTTTTATTATTTATTAGGTGATAAAAAATACATTGAAAATAAGAAAACATTTATATATATATATATATATATTTCATAATTACATTAATCTTATTCATAACCATGAATCTAATGGCTATTTTATAAAGGATAAAATGTGTCATGGTTCATTTAAGCGTGTATCATGTAAATAAAACAATCAAATACATAAATTTTATTTCAAAGTAATATATATAAAATATTGGTGTGTTATAAACTATCCCCATTGAATTTAATTTTACATTATAAATTCCATTAATCTGATATAAATAAATAAATATATTTTTACTTCATCACAAAGTTTGATTCCTTTGTATCTCCATTGAATTTATTTTTCCTCCAATGATCATAAAATAGGTGATTATTCTTATTTTGTTGAACATTATCTCTAATATCCCATATTTATACTAGTTTTTATTTTTAATAAATATCATGCTCCAATGGAAAAACACTGAGTTTAGTACATATGAAGGATTATGTATGTACTTCCTCAAAAGATATATATAGAACACATTATGAACTTGAGAGAGGTTCAAGGTAGGTTCCATGTGATAATCTACTATCCCAACATAATAAAGAAACTAAAAGGGGAAAATATACCTCAGGATCATCATTCCATTCTTTCTAAATCTCATAACATTCTTTCATATAGAAATTCAGAGTAATAGATTCTCACCAATATTGATTTATGGATCTCGCCAATGATTGTTGGTATATCTCTTTTTAACATTGGTCTTCTTTGATATGGTTCTAAATGAGTTTATGAGTTGTTGTAATTTTATTATATAGCTAATGATCTAATAGATTTCGTTTTATTACTCAAACCTATATTTTAGATTTTTACACATCCTTCTATATATGTATTCATAATGATTCATCCTAATGCTGAACTGAAAGATGTTTTTATAAGAGAATGTGATAAAATGGTTTTTTGTATCCCAAAAACCATTGAAATCGTGAGAATAAGGTTAATGAATATACCTCATGGATTGAATGAGTCTCTTAGACTGACCATGTGTCTAATGATGATAGGAAATACTGAAACACAACATTTTATTCAAAAATTTAAAAATACTTCTCTTGAATATTATATTAATCCACTAATATCAATCATATATAATAGAATTTCTCACTTCGAGAAACCATGCAACTTCATCAATCTATATCCTATTAATAATATTATAAAAAATTATTCTTTAATAGGAATGAAATTTGATGATTTTATAACAAGAGTGACTAAAATTCATATGTATTTATTACATTTTTATGTATTGGAGAGTTTTACAAAAAAATACCTGGGGATGTTTTCCCATTTTCATACAGGTATGTGTAATAGTTGTAATATCCACATAGATGTTTTTCATTGTTTCTTAATATGTTGGCATATTAATAACTGACATATGTACTCTGAAAAATCTATGTTGATTTTATCGAAACATAAATTATATTTTATATCTCTATTCGTCTTTTTTAATTCAAGATAAATAGAGAATTTTGAACTAATATATTTTTCAAATAGATCCTTCTTCTAGTTTATTATTGACTAGACACATACTTGGTTTTTATACCTTATCATTTCACTATAATTACGATTGATCTCTAAAATATTTATCACTTTTTTAATCTCTAAAATTTTCATCTTAACTACTTTAATATTACATTAATAGATTGTTGAAATTTCATTTATGAATGATATGGTTTCTCCCCTTGCTACATGGTTTCTAGGTCTAAAAACTGTAACTTTAAAAATATTTGATATTTTTTAATATTTGACATAGAAAAATCTAATAGCATATTTTCCACTAGATATATAAACCACCTTGTTCACCTTCCTAGGGTGGTAATTTATTGACCAATCATAATATTTAATCAACTCAAACCATTATCTCTGAAACATATTTAACCATTTTTGGGTTAATATATACATTAAACATTTATTATCTGTATATATATCATATATTTCTATATAAATAAAATTACTCTATATAATTAATGTAAATATTTCCATTACTAAATCCAATTAATGGGTCAGTTAATTCATTTAATGCACCTTAAATTAGAGAGAGGAATATGTTTTTAACATATCATTCTGCATAACAACATAACCTAGTCCCTTCTTTCAAACATTACTATTAATCACAATCCCTTTTACATGGTAGGTTAGTGTGAGTACTAGTGCACTAATTAAATATATCTTTTTCTCCATGAAATTTATTTTACATTCCTCGGTCCAATTGATCTTGGCTACCTTCCATGTTAACATGGAGAGTGGATCAGAAAAGTGTGAAAACATATTCACAATATTTAAAAAATATTCATCCAATATCAAAAATAGGATCATAGTCACAGTGGTTGGTATGGGCCACCTTTTAATGACATCCCTCTTATAAGCATCTACTAATATATCATCCCTATTGATCATATGTCCTAATAACAATGATAAATTCTATAACCGTAATTCATACTTACTAAATTTGGAAAATAGTTTCTCCTTTCTTGGGGCCTTTAATTCAATTCTAAAGTGATTTCATTCTATTACTTTCTCATTTAATATATACTAATATTATTTATAAAGTCAATAACAAACTGATTGAGGTAATATCTATGGAATTTATTTAAAAAAATCCAAAAAGTTTGTAGAGGAATTTGTAATTCCAAATGGAATCACTATAAAATCATAATTTTCATACCCCATAAATATGGTTTTAATAGGTAGGTATTCACTTTTTTTCTAACAATTATTAGTATCCATAAATATTTTTAGGTTTGGAAAAAAATTAACTTCTTACAGTTGGTCAAATAAGTCATTAATATTGGGAAGAGCACACTTATTCTTGATCATGATCTTTTTATGTTCTTGATAATAAATACAAAATCACATTGATCACACATTATTTTTAATGAAATGAAAAAGTGAACACATTGGTGATACACTTGGCTAAATGAATCCCTTTTCATGATTCTCCTAGAGTTTCTCTTTTAATCCCCACAGCTCAAACAGTGTCTTTGAAATAGGTTTAGCACTATGTATGAGTTCTATTGAAAAATATACATCACAATTTGAGGGAAAACTATTAAATTAATATGTAAATACATTATAACATTCATGAAAAATATTAATATCATTGATGATGAATTTTTCCTAAACCATATAATATAAATACCTCTTATGAATAGGAATTAAGAAAAATAAAATTAAAGTAATTTCCATTGGAAGGTTATATTCATCGTTGCACAGATAAATTATCGTACCATCATTAAAAATATGAAATTTTACCACCAAATAATGAAAATTAATTTGATATCAATATATTTACAGTTAATCTATGATAAAAATCATATAAAATTAAACTAGAGGGGAATAACAAGATGTTCAAGATGAAAAATCCAATTAACATAAATCAGATAGGGATAATAGACTCTAGATGTGATCATTATACCTTTATAAGTTTTCAATAATTATTCAACCTATAATCATTGATTTGGTAACATACTACCCTTTCCAAATTCTTTAAATATAAATGAGTGGGTAGAACTAGAATCAAATAATACATTAGCTTTTCTAGATTGGGAAGTATGTGTATTATTCACTACTTTGATCTTGTAACCCACATTATAAATAGTTATAATGTGATATTACCATGGAAATTATTCCTAGTATGTTACATACATTGATCAATGTCATTAACTATAGTATTTGGAAACTGGTGAGAATAATTCCCGTACTCCTTTGATTTAAAAAACAGGAGTATCAGTAGTGCATTTTGTTGAGATTTATCTATAATTGAATAATTAGAAATATTCCTCCCATGACATTAGTATTAAAATTCTAGATAAAATGTTATTAAATACATAAATCATTTACTACTAAACTTACGAAAATTCCCTCCATGATTATTTCCATGCATCTGGTATAAAAGATGACTCGTCTTCATCCCTATATGGTTTTTATTATTATAATTTATTTTTAATTCCATATTTTATTTCATATAAACCCAATATATTTATGGGTGACTCTAATATATGTTTCAATCTTGATACCACATTTATCAATTTAATTATATTTACCAAATTTACTAATGGTTAACTCCCTTCATAGACAAGATTTTAATCCACCTAAGAATTGATCAATCTTACTTGTAGTTTAGATGATAATACTAGAATCATACCTCAAATGTCTTCTAAAAATTTAAATAATGGTAATAATTGATTATTAATCCTTTTAATTTAGATCAAGGAATTACTTATCCATTTTCAAATGAATAAAATGATTATTTTACTTATATAAAAATTTCCTCCTAAACTCATCCCACTTTATATAGTCAATTTCGTCTTATTGTCTCATGTTAATGATAAATGTTTTTAAAAAAATTACATTCTTTTTTCATGGATATTAGAAATAATTTCTATATCCTAATGAGATTTAATTGGAAAAAAATGGATTCCTTAGTAATAATTAACATTTAGAAATTTAGTTTTCATGTCTATTTCAATTTTTTCATAAAAAATCATGGAAAAGTTTAATTCATATGGTAAAGTTTAAAATGGGTAAGAAGTTTATATATTTAGTGATAGGAATTATAATATCACTTAAATCTTATATAAATTTTATTGGTTGATTATATTTAAACCTACCCTCACCTTATAGTCTAAATGAGGTTTTTTTGTTGCATACCCATTATAATGAATTCATAATATATTAAATATATGGGTATTCACAAGGGTGTCACTCTCTTAATTTAAGGGCCTAGATCATAGAATCCATTTCCATTTATTTTTTTGGTATTGGATGTTCTTATAGGACCTTCCATGAAATTTAGTGGGTGTTTGGATGAAAAAGGTGGAGCCACTACCAAAACATTCATGTCTTCAGTGTGGAGGTTGACATTATGTTGTAGTTCTAATGGATGTACCATAGTGTAAATTGAAAGTGGAATAGGGGTATTAGGAGGGAAAAAGGATACTACCTTTTTTGAGGTGTCTAGTATGGAGGATGTGACTTACTGGGGTTTTTTAGAATACTTCCAAATTAGTGGTAGTTATGATGTGGGTAGTGGGATATGGTGTAGTGAATTTCATGGTAGAAACGATATATGGATTAGAGATTAGAGATGCACCATATCCCCATAATACACTTAAATATGATTTGGATAAGGATATCATAGGGGTATTCACCGACGGTGGCTGCAGTATGGTCCCTAAATCTGTGCCATAGAATTATTCATGTTAGGAATGGATATGGTATGGTCAAAGCGGATTCACAATAGTCTTCATTTTTTTAGTTTGTCTAAAAATACCCTGAGACTTCCAAACCATGTATTTATCTATTTTTCCTCCATCAAACTCCAAACACCCAAGGGTGGTTTTTAGGATCATTGGATCCCCTTTAAAAAATAATCGATCACCACTTTCTAAGATCAATCCAAGGTGATGTAATGTGAGTTGTAACTCTTCCCTCTAGAAGTTTCTCTCTATTTGGTTATTTATTCCTCACTTTTAATCTTTCTATGCTATGGATTTTGATATTCTCTATTCAAATAGAACATTATTTGTTTCGGTGTGTTCACGGTATGAAATCATTGGGAGATCATAGTTCCTCACAGGAGAGGTGATCTAAGATCTTCAGCATTAGTACATTCTCATTCAAAGAATATTGATTCTTTAGAGGTAGATGATTTTTTGATTATCTTATTGTTTACATGAAATGGTAATGTTATAATGGTTTATCCCTTTAGATGGAAATTTAATTAAAGTAATATTTATTAAATATGATTAATAAATAATTGGATAGAAATCACACATCAATGATTGATATTGTTATAACAATTTAACTATTGATTTTCTAAATAGTGTGAATTATATTATTTTCTTGTATATAATGTTGATATGATCATTTTACCACATTTCTTTTATTAAAAATGTTATATAATGTAAATATTATAATTGTTAATTGGTTAGTTAAAGTAATTTAAAGAGTAATTTTTAATGAATTCTTTATTCCTTTTAATTTTAGGATAATCAACTTAATGTAAGTTGTATGTTAAATTGATTATGATCTTTCATGTGATAATAGAATTTATAATTATGTGGTGCATTTAAATGATTTTTTAAAATAAAGAAAAGGATTGTAAATGTGAATGGTACTTCTATGAGTTTCTTAAAACAAGAATTAATGTTAAGGGAATGTTAAACATTTGATATATCCATATATCTTGATGGATTAGGTTTCTATAGTTGGTAACTGTTAATAATTAATTAGTTAATTAAATATGGAATAAGAACCTATTTTTTATACGCTAAATCTGTTGGGCTGAGGGTGTCTGTTTTCTTATAAAGTCTGAATTCCTTGTGTTGGGATCCACGATAGATCATTTTTATGTGAAGGCGGAATGTCTTATTTTAGGTTCAAGTAGATCAGTTGATTATTCTTTTTTACTTGCTTCCTTATTTTGTGGTTTGGATGTGAGACATATTATGTGATGTCATGTGATCATGGGTCAGCTGATCATGGGATGGACAACATGAAATGGGGCTGGGAGGCCAAGTTGATGTGGCAATAGTTGACACATGTAATTGAAAGATGGGTCAAGATATGCATGTGGGTATTTGGGATGGAACTATAAATGATTTAAGTGGTTGGGATTACCCATTGATTTAATAAATCTATATGTGTTCTTGAAATGATTTTTTTTAATGTTTGATGGTTGGGTTTCTTATTTATCTATATTTCTTCCCAACTTACTAAGGAAATTGGATGTGGTTAGTTTCATTTATTAACAATAGACAAGGATTCTTTCCTAAAGTAACTAAAATTATAGAATGATGTTGATAATTTTTAATAAATTACTTAACCTAGGGTGTTGGTGTTGTTGTAATTCAAATTATATGTTACTCTTGATAAACTGTGGAATCTGTTTGGATTATTCCTAGAGGGAATGGTATTTTCTTTGATGGATGATAATTTTTAATTTGGAATAATGTTTATAGTCAATTAATGGATGATGAATTAATTACTGAAAGGATGTGATAAAATGAAAATAAGTAATTAATGTATCTATTTAAATTATTTTTTCCTTATAAGATACCAAGTCTTAGTAGTGGAAGTTGGGAGTATGAGTGATGTTATCTGCAGTTTCTTCTAAGACCAGGTTATGTCCATGGTGTGGTTTTGGGATATATTATATCCCATATATTATATGATTTCATACGCTACACCATTAATGTCAATTAGGGTGAACAACACCTAGTAGACTCAAGAATAATATTTACCCCAACATCCAGGTGGGAGGATAAATGGTTAACTATCCCCTCTAACCTTTATCACTTATATATGTAGTTTTATGTACTGGTATGCATTGTGGTTATTTTTTCCATTTATTTGTGTAGAGGTATTTAATGTATTGTGGTTATTTCACACACATGTATCTAAAGATGTAGTATCCAAATGGATTATTATAGGTATGAAATGTATAGTTATAGTAGATTTTGGTACCTTACTCAGTGTATAGGTTGTGATTGAATGAGGTTTAATACTTTCACAACCCGCCTTTTCAAGATGAGGGAAGAAAAAGAAAAGTTATGTGAAATTCCTTATTCAAGATGAATGATAGTTAATGACCCATGGGTCCCACCTTTATAGGCCCTAGAGTGGCGACTAGCACCAAAGGTATAGAATCTCATACAAAATGGAAGACATTACCCTTTTAATGAAAAAATCATTGGGAAATAAGATGGTACAAATCCCAAAACAACACCAGACATTTATATAAAGAAAATGAAAATCCAACCCATACATGATTAAAACATAAACAGTGATAAAATGTCAATCAAAGTACCAAACGAAAGATATTAAGCAGTACACATGAGCCTTAGCCCAGTTGGTGAAGTGTACTTAAGTGCATCCATGAGACCCAAGTTCGGAACTAGGAAGAGGCATATTTTACAGGCACTATAGCAGTGTTGTAGCAGGAAATGTAGCAGTACTATGTGGGTAATGTAGTAGTTATTGTAGTAGGTACTATTCAGTACTGTAGCAGCCTGAAATATTCACCTTGGGCCACCAATTTGGTATTAGAGTCTTTAAGGCCTTCAAACCACCCAGGACTTTGGGTCAGTAGGGATTTCAGGACACCTTTAAGGCCTTCGGGCCACCTCAGGGACTTTGGGCCACATGTAGTTGCCCCAAACAAACTCTACAAAATAAGGAGCAACCCTAAAGGAGGATTCAGAGCAGGTAAACTCACCAGAGCAGAACCAAATGGATTGGGAAATAATGAGAGGGCATGGCTATGCCATCGGGACCAGCCTGTGTTTTCACAAGATGATTAGCCAGACGGCCATGCGAAGTTGAAGAGAAACCATCATGATAGAGATACTAGAGAGGGGAATTTCCTTGTTGTTAAAGTCAGGTTGAATTTCCTATGACTTTCATGTCATGTAATGCCTCATAAGCCTACGGTCCATGTAATCACTATGCCAACAGGCCTTGTAAGGGTTCCCCCTCATCCCTTGAAAGGGGGGTTATCAAAAATAACTAAAAATGAGGCCTTCGGCCCATTAGGGAAAAGAGATTAAGCAGCACCACAACAACTATCTCGATGCCCGATCTTTTAAAGTCCATCATGGTCCTCAAAGTCCTCTTAGAAACATGAAAATAGTTTTTCAAACATAGATTAAGTATAAATTATACCTAGTAGGAAAACTAAAGCTACTCATGCATAGGGGGGGACATACTAATTCCCCTGTGGGAGAACAATAGAACCTCAAAGCACCTACCAAGGAGTACTAACCAGCCCGACCTCACCAAGGAACACTCACCAAATTACCCAAAACATGTAAAGTAGCAGTATAATCCCATCAACATTTGGGTACCCTGTACCACTTTCCCACTAGGCAATTTCTCAATCGTAATGGATAACATCTTGATGCTACCACTCTTCCAAAATATAGTCCCACAAACACAACCCTTCCGCACACACCTGATCCGCAAAACACACATAAACCATGCCCGTAGACACCTAGGTCACAACCACACCACACATCTCACCTATAGACACCTAGGCCACAACAATAATTCCTCTCACCCAAAGACACCTCTTCCTCATCCCGATAACACTTGGGAAAACAATCCTAGCCCCAAACACAAGGGCCCCTCATCTACAACAAAACCTTCCAAAAGGATCTTGGACTATATTAAACCTCAATCCATTACGGCCTTCCCGTATATGCTCAAGCGATAAGAACTTGGAAGAGGGTGAGAGGAAGAAATTCAGTAATCATCCATCCATCCTCCCATAGGGATTTTAAGAAAGACAAAATCCCCCATGAAATGGGGGTTTTTATCACATGGTTCTCAGTAAGGGTGGGGTGAGTATAGAAATCACAAGGAAGTACAATTTATAAATATAAGTAAACAAACACTCGACCCAAAATATGGGTCCCAAAACAAAAAAACATCCCATAAAAACCACTTTTGCTGCTACCCCAATATTCTAAACCCCACAAACAGCCACAAGCAGAGCATAAACCCAACCCCTTTTTTAATTAACCACTTTACATTCATTAATTAAGGGGTTCACTTTAATGTATTCCACCACTACTAAGAGAAAATACCAAGTACAACATATGCAATCGTTCTTAGTAAGTGAAGATCCTTATTAACTAAACACACAGCAACCAACTCACTTTGTTCTTCGGTACTATCAACATTTAATAAGGGAAAAGGTGTTAAGGTAAAGAATTTTTATTTTAACACCATTTCATAAAAACAATAGAGAAAAACCAACCTACAATCCAACTTCACACCCCATTTTTCCTATACACCCATTCAACCACTCCCAACTGTCATTCTTCAATGTTATCCCGTTCAAAAATCCTCTCATGATCAGAATTGACAGCCCCACTACACAACAATACCACACCCAACACAACTATAAGCATGAAGTCAAAACACAAACCAGTCCTTCAGCCCCACTTCCCAAACATTGTCCAGATGCAGTCTCAATGCCTAACAATTCCATCCATTCTACAATCAATTAACCTCTCAAATAGATATTCGGTCACACCTCATGTACCACCCCATACACAAAGCCCATATCAACCACCATTAAACCACAACCCCATTGCACACACATACTACACCCTTTACACAAGACCAACTCCCCTGTCCACCCTTGTACCCATAACTATGCTCCCAATAGCAGTACCACACCACCCACACAAAGTCACAAAACCAAAAAGTACATAGAACATAGCCACACATATCAAACTATATGTATTAAGATTTTTAAAACACTATTATTTAAATCCACTTTGATAAACAGGCGTGATCATACAAGGGTTTTCATCCTGGGGAATCCATTTTATTTAACTAGGTATACATGATTAATAAAATTGATATGTTCACTAATTATTCATAAGTAAAGAATGACAGTTATAAATCTCCACCCATATAGAGACAAATATTACCAATAACTATGATTTTCAAAAGCCATATAGCCACAACAGATCACATTATCAACAAAGATAACAAATAAAATAGGTGATCAACATCAAACCACTCCTAGCTTGTTGTTTTATTGGCCCTATTATATTTTGATCATGTTCCCTTCACCTCATTTATTACTTGTTAATAAAAGGTATTCAATAGTTCTTTATGAAGAAACATTACTACACCCACCCTACATGATACATAAACAAAGAGTGGTGGAATAATCCCTATATAAAACAACAGGTGACCAAAACTCTTCTTTGCACCAAAACAGAGGATCACACGAGAAGTACAAAAATCCAAGAAAACTAATAATGATGGATATATAGAAAAATCACATGGATCTTATAGAGATGAAGGAATCAAGCACACCAATAGGGAATGTAAAACACAATAGGAAGGGAAGATACTGACTTTAAAGAGCCAGATCCTTTATTAAAGGAAGAACGGTTTCAAAAGTCATTATTGTGGGATCGTTTATAGGATCACATAATTTGAATATATCAAATACCTAGAGGGTTTGTATATTAAATATATACTTAATATCCTTTGAGACTCCTTTAAAAATTCTCAAACAAGGCTTTAGACTTGGTTTACATCAAATAAAATGTAAGAGGGGTGAAACTGGAAAAACATAGGAAACTATAAATTTGGAAAAGGGTGAGAAACGATTTGGTGTGCCACCATTTTAGTGTTCCACCATTTCAATGCCACTGTTATGGTTCCACTATTTCGGTGTCTCCATCATGGTGCCACCATTTTGATTAAACCATTTGGTGAAATTGGGATTTTGGAGAACTCCCAAAACAAACCACTGTGGACCCCCAAGAACAACACAAGCACTAGATTTTTCACAAAGTAATTTCCCGGGAAAATATGGTTCATTACATCAGATACCTATAAAACTATTCTTTTACCCAAGAAATTAAAACCAAAATCATAAAAAGTGGGGTCTGAACAACCACCCTAGAAGATACTTCTCAGAAAAGAGGGGTCTGAACAACCACCTAGTAGGATACCTCTTAGAAAAAGAGGGGTCTAAAAAACCACCACGTAAGATACCTTTCAAAAAAATAGGGTCCGAACAACCATCCTGTAAGATACCTCTCAAAGACAAACCACCCTGTGTTATTTGAAAACTGGATAGAAAACCTCAAAATCCAATAACACCTCCAAAACATTTATCTATTGAAGAACTTTACAAAAACTAAGGTCACACTACCTAGAAATATGGATTAGGTAATCCCTTCCTTTATGTCAAGATAGTATCTGATTTGGGTGGCACTAAATCGATGGTATGGGTTGAATCACATATTCATTAATGCATCCTGATCAGGAATCAGGTCCTCCCCTCCCCACCATCAGGACTTTTCACACACATTCAAAGAACAGGGAAACATCTCATCTTAAAGAAAATGAGGTCAATCATTACATCATAAGTAAAGCATAAAGCAAAATACCTGTGAAAAACATCAAACAAATTTGGGTACTAGGCACGTATATGTGACTCCCGCTCCCAAGTACTCTCCTCAAGGCTACCTTACCTCCATAAAACATGAACCAAAATAATGGTCTATCCACAAAACACCTTCTTCTCATGATCCTCAATTCATACTAGTCGATCCACAAAAGTGGCATCATCCTCAATATCCAACTATCCTCAATCAATGGTGGGGGAGTCATCATGAAGATACTGATTGATCTAAAAGACATGGAAGACGTCATGGATCCTCTCCAACCATGTTGGCAACATCAGATGATATTCCTCCTCTCCAACTCATCCCAACACCTCAAAAGGTCGGATGAAACTAAGAGAAAGATTTACCCTCTACAAAACCGTTGTTTCCCAAGTTGAGTGGAAACCTTCAAGAATACATGGTCCCCAACCTTGAACTTCAAAGGCCTCCTCCTATGATTGGCATCCAACTTCTTTCGGTCTTATGTTGCCTTCATCCTCTCATGAACAAGATACACCTTCTCTATCTTACTTTGCACCATGTCTGGACCAAGAATAGCTGCCTCCAAAACATTCATCTAGTATAAGGATGAATGACACAACCACCTATATAGTTCTTCGAATAGATCCATACCAATGGAAGAGTGATAGTTATTATTGTAATAAAACACAATCAAGGGAAAATGTCTCCCCAAGACCCACTAAAATCCATAACACTTGTCCACAATATGTCCTTTAACGTCTGGATGGTCCTCTCTATCTGTCCATCCTTCTGAGGGTGGAATGTAGTGCTTGGGCATAAATGAGTTCCAAAGGAATACTGTAATCCCCTCCAGACCCATGATGTAAAATGTGTATCCCAATCTAAGAAAATGGATCTTGGAACTCCATGCAGTCGCACCACCTCATCCACATACCTATGTGCTAAGGCATATATTGTACTCGACTCCTTGATCACAAATAAGTTATTTGATTTCTTTAACCAATCTATTACTACCCAAAGATAATCACATCCTCCCTGAGTCTTGGGTAATCGTATGATGAAATCTACTGAGACATCATCCCACTTCCACTCGATAACTTAAAGGGATTCAACAAAATGTTGGGAACATGATGCTCAGCCTTAAACTACTAACACACCAGGCACCTTGTCACAAACTCTTCCACTTCCCGTTTCACCCCAAGCCACCAAAAATATTCCCTCAAACCTCAATACATTTTATAAACTCCTAGATGCACATATAGGGGTGAGATATGGAAGTCACAAATAACTCCCTCATGC
This sequence comes from Viscum album, assembly GCA_963277665.1. NCBI lineage: Eukaryota > Viridiplantae > Streptophyta > Magnoliopsida > Santalales > Viscaceae > Viscum > Viscum album. The sequence continues at coordinate 1,570,060,791 of OY728150.1, read as the reverse complement.
ATTTCCACTAGGAAAAACAGATTCCCACAAAGAAGCATATGATTTTGACTATCCTGTAACCATTCCTCTAAAGTATCACCCTAGACAATGAAATCATGCATCACTTTAGTCTCTAAGTCTCCCCACTGATACTCCTTCACCTGCTGCACCAAGGAAGACTGCACTGTCATCTAAAAAAGATAGCCTCTCCTTCCATCCAATCTCACATCTAAATGAAAATTAGTCAACTCCTCCATTGCCTTCCAAGCATATGTGGATTCCTAAACTACCTCCTTCTATGACTTACTACTTAAGGCATCAACCACCATGTTCCTCATTCCTGAGTTGTAATAGATCTCGAAGTCAAAGTCCTGGAGAAACTCTATCCACCTTCCTTATTTCATGTTCAGGTCTCGCTGGGAGAAGATATACCTTAAGCTATTGTGATACGTGAATACCACAAGGCACTACAAAATGAGGTAATTTTGACACAACTTTAGGGAAAACATGACCACTGCAAGATCCAAATCATGGGTGGAATAGGTACGTTCATTTGGAAGTAACTTCCTACACCCATAAGAGATCACTCCCTGCTGCTGCATCATCACACATCCAAATCCAGGACTAGAAGCATCAAAGAACACCTCAAACGTCACCCTTTCCTCTAGAAACCTAAGAACTGGAGCACTGACCAACTTCCACTTCAGGTAGCTGAAATATGCTTGAAACTGCTCACTCTTCATGAAGGACCAGTCTTTTCTGGTCAAAGATATCAATAGAGCCACAACTCGTGAGAGTTCGGGTACCAACCTTCAGTAATAGCCCACTAGGCCTTGGAAGCTCTGAACCTATACCACATTCTTGGGTTCTTCCTAAGAAACAACTACCAAGACCTTTGATTTTCCACTTATATCCCTTTCTGAGACATGACACGTCCAAGGAAGTGCACCTCTCGCATCCAGAACCTTCAGTTGGATAAATTCCCATAGAGTTGGTGGTGTTGGAGGACCTACAAGGTTTTCCGGAGTTGCTAAGAATTCTCCTCATCTGACTTTGAGTAAATCAAAATATCGTCTATGAAAAGGAAGATGAACCAGTCCAGGAACTTATGAAAGACAGAGTTCATGAGCCTCATGAACATAGTTGGTGCATTCGTAACACCGAAATGAATGACCACAAACATGAAGTGCTCATACCTGCACATGAAAGTTTTCTTCGAGATGTCACCCTCCTTCACCCTCAACTAGTGATATCCATATTATAGATCGATCGTGGAGAACCAACGTGCTCCCCTTAACTAGTCGAAATGATCATCTATTCTCAAAGGAGTGTAATGGTTCTTGACTATTACCTGATTCAGTCTCCGGTAGTCAATGCACAGCCTTAGGCCACCATCTGACTTCTTTGCAAAGAAGACTAGAGAACCCCATGGAAACTCACTTGGCTGGATAAATCCCTTCGTCGTCAGGTCATCAACCTTAATCCACAACTCCTACCACTCATAAGACACCATCTGATAGGGATTCATAGAAATCGAATGGGCACTGGTTTGGAAGTATATTATGAACTCAACGTCATATCGAGGGAGTAGAGTCATAACCTATTTAGGGAAAAATCCAAGAAATCCCTAACAACTCGTTGAACCTCCACCATCTCAGCACTCATCGACACTTCTGTTGGCTTCTCAAACACAGAAAGAAGAGGTTCCACATGTCGATCACCCTCTTGACGACTGTGCTTTCCAACAAAAGCTAAATGTTGGCCATCCATACATGAAAACACGACTCATATCTATAATTAGTCAATAAAAGTGTTCACAGAAAACAATAAGATGATTCCTAGGATGACATCGTACAGCTAAATCTATAGTAGAATAATATCCCCACTAGACTGATGTGGCCCCAACATCATTATCCATCCTCAGAAAACATCAAATAGACTAGTCTGACCTCCAATAGTTGTGATCAACACTAGGATCATGGAAATTCTCTCTATTTCAAGTCCCAAGGCACTGGCTAGACTAGTTGAAACAAAGTCATGTGAATATCCTGAATCAAACAAACCACATGCAAGAGTACTAAACATAATAGGCATATATCGAACAACCTACGACCCTACTAGAACAGTTGTGTTGACAATATAAATTTTCTGAATCCCATATCCTCTACCCCTCTAATGTTTAATGCATCCCTGACCACTCCTTGGTCGAACACCCTAAGGAGCACACTAAGGTTGGACTCCTTTACCGCCATCTACCCTCGGTGGGGCGAGAGCCCATTTCAATTGTTGCTGGAAATGATTGACCAGAAACTACTGCTTTTGATGTTGGTGTTAAACCTTCCCACCCCCACCGTACTGAGATAGAACCCGAAACTATCTCAAAATATTTCAACGGCCTCTGCAGACAAGGAACCTCGATCCCAAGCCCATGAGGAATGGGCGATGACCAAGAGATAAAAATTAGAACTACTGAGGCCCACATCCCATTGGACGAAACATGGTTGGCCCTAGCGTCTGAGACTTACTATGGACTGCCTTCCACTTTGATGAACTCAGCTGGTTCCCCTATCACGATACACTTCCCTTTGAGTTCATCCTATATACTACTTCATCCTTTTACTTAACTTCTAAGTATGTCGGTAGGGAAAAGTGAGTGACATCATACTGAAGAGAATGTCAAAGTGCCTTCTCTAAGCATCTCTCCCATGACTCCTCATCCTAAAAGAGATCTGGAGAAAAGCATAGAAGATTCTTAAACTTGATCCCTAGTTCCCTCACTGAAATACTCCCCTGCTAGAGGAAGAGCAACTCCGGCCTCTTCTCAACCTTCATTGCTAAGGAAAGAAACTCTTCTTGAAACTCCTCAAAGTTATCCCATGAGACATCGGTCTCTTTCCTCTCCCTAAGGTAAAGAATCCACCATTGAGGCTCTACTCCTCGCATCTGGCTTACTACTAGAGGAACCCAGTACTCCCTTGGATCATATATCAAGTTAAAGGTGATTTTTAGCTCCTCATACCAGCCCTCTGTATCTATATTTGAAACATTGCCTTCATACTTCCCCAGGAGATTCCGCTGGAAAGCATTAAGGGTGTTTTCCACAAGTCATATTCCTCCTCTCGATAGGCCTTCTTCTAATCCACCAATTCAGCCTATTGGGCCTCAACTTCTAGTACAACATATGGGTGATATCATAGTTCCATAGCTAAAAAGGTTAACAAGGAACTCCTAAGCCTGAGTAGCATAAAATTTTCTTTTAAGATTTATTTAAACTCTTTATTTAAATTAAATTCCCAAAACACCCAAGACACACAAGAAACCAAGTAATTATAATGCATGTAACTTTCCTAAGGTCTATAACTTGCAATCAATTTAGCCTCACTTGGTCATTCAATAGGTCCAGAGTCCTTGCATCGGATCATGGGGGGCCCAAAAATCCCATGTCCTAGCTGGTCTTCCCTGGACTATTTCATGCACCAAGATTGCCTAACACTGTTTACCTACCATTAAATGAAATCCTCACTATGCCTAACTCTAAACTATATCCTATCTCTCATCCATCGCCTCTAATACCATTCTATCATGACTCGCCTTCTTCAAGATGAGGGAAGGGGAAACAAAGTTCCACTCCCTTTCTTCTTCAAGATGAAGGAGAGATAATGACCCCTGAGTCTCGCCTTCATAGGCCCTAGAGTGGCGAATAGCACCAAGTATATAGAATCTCACACAAAATGGAAGGAATTAACCTTTTTAATGAAATTTGGATAAGAATATAAGATTGTAAAATCTCAAAATAGCAACAAACATTTCTATAAAGGAAACCAAAATCCAACCCATACATGATTTAAATATAAACTATGACAAAAGTACAACCAAAGTACCAAAAGAAAGAGACTAAGAATTAGCACAGTAACTATCTTTACTCCTAAGCTAGTAAAGTCCATTACAGTCCTCAAAGTCCTCCTAGAAACCTGAAAATAGTTTTACAAACATAGGGTGAGTATACAAGTATACCCAGTTGTAAAACTAATGCTACCCATGCACAAGTGGGGAGACATACTAATGCCCCTCTGAGAGAATAGTAGAACCTCAAAACACCTACCAAGGAGTAATAAACATATCATCCTCACCAAGGAACACTCACCAAATAACTCAAAACAAGTAAAGTATTAGTATAAGCACATTGATATTTGGGTACCCCGCGCCACTTTCCTACTAGTTAACTGCTTATTCCTAATAGCTAACGTCATGACGCTACCACTCTTCCAAAATGTAGTCCCACTACCAAAACCCACATGCACACACTAGGGACTCAAACCACACACAAACCCCACCTAAAGAAACATGGACCACAACCACACCACACATCGAGCTCATAGACACCTTGGCCATAACAACCATTCCTCTCGCTCGAAGACACCTCGACCTCATCTCGAAGACACTTGGGGAAAAAATAATGGCCTACAAACACCGGGTCCCCTTATCCAAAACAAAACCTACATGAAGGATCTTGGACTATGGAAAACCACAAGAAATTATAGCCTGTTCAGATACGATCTAGTGGTAAGAACCTGGGAGAGGGTGCAAGGAATAAAGTCAGTAACCAGCCATCGATCCTCCCAATAGGATGTCATGAAATACACCCTCCCTAGTGAAATAGGGGTGTTTGGAACATGGTTCTCAATAAGGATGGGGTTCATATAAAAATCACAAGGAGATATAATTTATATATATAATTAAAAAAACACCCATCCCAACCTACAGGTCCAAAAACAAACAACCATCCCAGCAAAACCGCCTTTTATACTACCCCTATATGCACAACCACAAAAATAGCTACAATCAGAGCATAAAACCAACCCATTTTTTATTTAAACACTTGTAATTAATTAATTAAGAGCTTCACTTTAAATAATTCTAGCACTACTTAGGGAAACTACAATGCACAACATCTACAACTGTTCTCAGAAGGTGAAGAGTCTGATTAACTAAACCCACAAAAACCATCCCAATTCATTATTTGATACAATCAAAATTGAACAATGGAAGAGGGACCAAGTTAATGAATTTCAATTTTAACACTCGTTAATAAAAACAATCGAGAAAAATCAACCTTCATTCCCACTACACACCCCCTTTTTCCTATACACCCATTCGACCACTGCCATTTGTCTTTATTTAAATTTATCCCCCACAAACATCCTCTCACAACCAGAACCACCAGAACAACTTCACAAAAACACCACACTCAGCACACCCATAATCATTAAGTCATAAAACAACCCATTCCTATAGACCTTCTACCCAAACATTTCCCAGATGTTTCCCCACTACATAACAAGTCCATCCATTCTACAATCAATCAATCTCTCAAACTGAGATGTTGTCACTCCTCTTGTACCACACCAAAAACAAATACCACAGAATCCACCATTAAACCACAACCCTATTGCACACACATACCACACCCATTTCATAGGACCAACTCCTCTTTCCACCCTTGTACCCATAATTGTTCTCCCAACTGCATCACTACACCACCCACACAAAGTCACAAAACCCAACAGGACACAGCACACAACCACACTTATCAAACAGGATCTAATCAAATTTTTGAAACACTATTATTTAAATCCACATTGATAATTAGGGGTGATAACATAAGGGTTTTCATCCTGGGGAATCCATTTTATTTAGCAATGTATACTTGATTAATCAAATTGATATTTACACTAATTATTGATAATAAAACAATGACAGTTATAAAACGTCACCCATGCATAGACAAAGACCACAAATGGCCATGATTTTCAGAATCCATATGTACACAACAAATCACATCATCAATAAATATAACAAATAAATCATGTGATCAACATCAACCCACTCCCAGCCCATTGTTTTATTGACCCCTATTATCTAGTTATCATTTTTCCTTATCCTTATTTATTACATGTTAAGAAAATGGATTTATTAATTATTCATGAATAAGCATTACTACACACACCCCTCATGATACACAAACAAAGAGAGGTTGAATAATACATACTTGAAATAATAGAAAACCAAATCACTTCTTTGCACCAAAACAGAGGATCACACAAGTAGTAGGAAACTCCAAGAAACTAGGCAGGATGGGGATCTAGCACCGGTGAATAGCTCATCTAGAGAGGAAGGATTCAGGCTCACCAAGAGGGAATATAAAATTCACTTGTAAGGGAAGATCCTGGATTTGAAGAGTCATATCCTATATTAAAGGAAGAATAGTTTCAAAAGTTCTTTTGTGGGATTGTGGTCAAGATTACACAACTTGAATATCTCAAAGTCTCTAAAGTGTTAGGATATTAAATATATAATTAATATCCTTTGAAATTCCCATAAAAATTCCCTAAAATGGCTTTATACTTGGTTTCCATCAAATAAAATGTAAGAGGGGCGAAACTAAAAAAGCTCAGGAAATTGGAAATTTGGAAAAGGGTGAGACACTGTTTGTTGTGCCACCATTTTGGTGCCACTATTACGATACCACTATTTTAGTGTGCCATAGTTGTGGTTCCACTATCATGGTTCCACCATCACGGTGCCACCATTTTGGTGAAAGTATTTGGTGAAACTATATTATTTTGGCAAACTCCCAAAACAAACCACTATGACCCCCAAGAACACCACAAGCACTAGATTTTTCACAAAGGAATGGCTTTGGGAAATCTAGTTCATTAAAAATACCAAATGTATGATGAAATTCAAGCATGATATTGTGTCTCTCAAAACCTAATAGTTTACTATATATGTGAATATGTGGATGGGAATTTTTGATGATATGATGAATGAGGTGCATGTTGTGATACTTTTCCTAGTTGTCTATGGATTGTATTATTCTAGAGAGAGTTAAAATAGGACATGTGATGTTAGGATAATGAGAAAAACCAGTAGATAAGCAATGGATGGTTACTTGTGATGTATGATTAATATATAATATGATATATTTTATGTGATACTTGGTGAGAGTTATCTATAAAGATTATAGGAACTTAGTATACCTGTTTAGGCGATGAGTTAGATTAACTATTATTTACTATTATTTTGAATTCTTTCGGTATCTTTTGTATGAGAGGATCTATGGAATAACCTAATAAGTATAATGTTATGATTACCCCACATATATATAAACTATTTTTAGTTCAATATTATCATATTGGAGATCAATCTGGATATTACTCGCTCAAGGTTTTATATGAGATATTTGGGCTTTGCGGTCTCGAATGAGTTTATCCTTCTAGTAGTTATAGTTTCCCTTTAATTTTTTTTAGTTCTGTATGAAATTACATGTATGCGCATGGGATTTCAATAATAATAATTTTCTAGCAATTGTTTATTAGTGTATATGTTCTATATCTCTCTTCTATATGTTCTCTTATATGGTAATTCCTCCAATATGTAAGTTATTATACCCTCGTTACTAGTCACCAACTCGGGGCCTAATGGAGGTGGAACCCAAGTAGTAAATATACTCCTTCTCTCATTATTATCCTAGGAGAGGTACTCTTCAAGGGTATGGGGTTGTGATAGAATGTAGTATGGATATAGAAACATGTGAGACAACATAGGTTAGTAGTGAAATGTTTTCATTAAATTTTATAAATTTGTGTAAAAATGGGAGACTAGGTTATAAATGGGTATTTAGATCCCCTTATTAATCAACATGTAGACCATTAATTTTACGATTCATACTAAACTAAGAGATACTGGTTATGGGGTAAAAACCTTGGGAAGAAGCATTCATTAATATTCTTTTCAACTATAATAGAAATTGATAGACCCTGGGATAGGTTAATCCTTAAACAAGATAACAAATGAGTTAATTAAATAATCTTAAGAATTCTATATTCCAGGAATATGAGTCTAACTATTTTTTTATTTCTCATGTATGGCTCTAGGACAACATCATCATTAGTATATTATAGAATATGTTCAATAATATGTGATATAATATCACCAAGAGTTATAGGATACTGAAGAATAAACTTGGAGGATGACACTCTTAGAGTTTCAACACTAGAGTATACAAAATTATGAGGTATTCATTTCAGATTCAGTCACAAAATATATGTAGGTGGATTTTATGATGTATTTAGTTTCATTTATTCTTATAAGGACAACTGGTTTTCCTTAGTTGTGATGATGTTGTGTGGGGTAGTGAGGTAGTGGTGTTTCATGTTCTATAGGGATCACAAGGAGTCAATAGTCTCAAGGGAGGTGTTCTAAGACTAGTTTCAAGAAGTGTGTCTTTATTCAACCATTAAGTTGCCCAATTACCAAAATATTCTCACCCATTAACATGGTATCTCAAGTATTTGGGATTTTGGGATTAGTTTTAGGACACTTATCTGATATGATTTAGACCTATTTACAGATGAGGAGGCTAATAAAAATAATTTCTAGAAGTATTTGTCTCTAGATATATAGTGTTGGGTTACCCCATTCATGTTAGAAACTTATATTGAGGTGCTAGAAAAATTAGAGGTTATTGAGAGTATGATAGATAGAACCAGATTATCTTGAGAGGGGATTCATCAATATTCCCCACAAAGTGGATCTATGTTTTTGGTTTTCTATTTTCTTGGTTAGAATAATTTTCAGTCATCTGACGGTAGGTCCCAGACCTCATAATCTCATTTCTCTATAGTTGGAGTATATCAGAATAATTCCAAAGTATCATATGATTTTTTCTTATGGATTCACAATTCATCATAGATAGAGTTCTCAAGATTTATTATTAGTTACATTATGCCAGGTATTTTACATCATGTTCCTTTATAGAGGAAGTTTCATCTGAGGAAAAAGAAGTAGTAGGTTGTTCCAGTTTGAGATCATCTGAGAGGAGAGGAGGCATGAAGAGGAAAACCTTGAGATGATTCTCTTCTTTAGAGAGTAGATCATGGCCATAGAGGTGGTCTTCAGTAGGGTTAGAGAGATCATGGAGCAGTTTATGGTTAGCTTTATGCTATAGGATTTCTAGGTCCAGGAGATCCAAACATTATAAGAGGTAACCTTTTATTATTTTCAACATTGGATCTTTATTTTTTAACTCAGTATTGATGCTCTCCTTCATATCACATTCCCTTGTCCATGATTTAGGACTTGAGGTTGAGAGACTTCCAGTTCCCTTAGAGTTGGCTATTCCAATTGGAGGTTAAGCTGACTTGTATGAAGTTTGTAAAGACTGTGATCTAGTGTTGGGGAATCATATCTTATGGAAAGACATATAATGTTTACAGATACATCCATAACACATCATGCATGGAATTGGTTAGTTATATTTTTTGAAGGAAATTATGGATTTTATCAAGATATAGGTTGTATTCTAAGATAATAATAGAGAGAAAATAGTCCTCATTAAATAGAGATTCCCTTTTATGGGTTAGATACATGTTCCATCCTTGTTATATTTGATGGAATATTTGATGATGAGTTTATTAGTGATTCACCTGATGGTATTTCCTTGGGTTGTGGAAGAGTACTCTAATGAATTTTCTGAGGGGAATGTAGCATTACCCCTCGATGATAGATAAATATTTGGGTTGAACTACAATTATGAGTCTTTAATATCTTGATTTATATGTATAATATATAATCTTCTATGTTTTATGAGTTGTGTTTACAGTTCAATGATCTGTTGTAGTAAGGTTTTTTTTCAACATAATGCATCAACTTAGGGTACACTAGTTTTTTTCATGAAGAAGGCTTATGGAATTTTGGTTCTTCTTATTCACTATTGTATATTAAATCAGGTGAAAATGAAGAATCACACACCTATTCTATGTATTTATGATTTATTTGATCAGATGAGGTGATAAAAATGGTTCCTGGAGAACTATTTGCGATTAGGATATCATTAAATGTAGGTGAAGGATAAATATATTTGGAAAAATGATTTCTGTTTCCATCATGAGAATTATGAGTTTTCTATACTTTTTGGGGATATGAACACTCCAACTATGTTCATGGGGTTAATGAAAAAAAGTGTTTTGATAGTTCCTGGATATGGTCATGGTGATTTTCATCAATGCCATCCTTGGGTACACCATGTCTAGGGAAGAGAATGCAGAACATATGTATGACATTTTTTTATTTTTTTCATCATGATAATATTTTCAGGATGTTTTTGAAGTGTTATTTTTGTTCTTGTGAGGTCCGTTTGATGAGGAATTTCATATTGCAGTATAGAGTAGTTGTGGATCCTTTGAAGATAGAGGAGGTTTTCTCCTTTGTATCCCAAAATACTATCGTGGATGTCTGTAGTTTACTTGGTCTTGTAGGCTATTATATAAGGTTCATAGTTGATTTACCTCAGATTATAACTCCCATGACATCCTTGACTAGAAAGGATCGTGTATTCTTGTGTACTGACTAGTGTAAGGCACTTTTGAGTACCTGAATAAGAAGATTCATAGTGCTCCATTATTTTTTATTCTAGTATATGGAGTTCAGTTTGAGGTTTTATGGGATTCTTCTCATCTTGGTTGGAAAATTTTTTATGAATAAAATATTAGTTGTTTCTTATGGGTCTTGACACTTACATATACATGAGAATAAAAAATCAACCTATGATCTCGAGTTTGTGTCCCTTGTGTTTTACCTAAATTTTTGGAAACATTTACTCATTGATGATCATTTTGTGGTTTTCACCAATCATATGAGTTTGATCTTTTTCTTCTCCAAGCATGACTAGAACTTACTTTAGTGATGGTGGATGAAATTATAATATGATAAGTACTTTGATATTTCATATACACTTTGAATGGGAAATGTTGTAGCTGATGTGCTAATAAATAAGTCATATAGTTGTGTTGTGCTTATAACCTAAGATTCCTAGAGATTAATGCAATACCTCCTAATGATGAATATAGATATGGGATACATTATAGGTAGAGGTTATCATTTCTAGATGATATTGAAATAATTTTGGTGTACTGGGTGGAGGAATCCATGTTGGGGTATTATGAGGTGGATTACTATAGATACTGGGATGTATTTGAAAATTCCTTTGATGGTTGGTCTAAAGATGATCAGCACCATGTATGGTTTTAGGGAATTATTATCATCTATTTTCTGATGTGTGATATAGTTCATTGTGACTTCCATATCTCATGCTTGGTGGTACATATCAATATTAAAATATTTTATCGAGCTTTCTGAGGTCAGTTTTTGTGTCATGGGTTAAAGTGTGTAGTTGTAGATTTTGTCTCTCATGGTTTGTTCTTCCAAAAGGTGAAGGCTAAGAACCATGCTCCTGGTAGATTTTTCTAGTAGCTATATGTTACCTAGTGGAAGTGGGAGGACAAAAAACATATGGATTAAAGTATCACATGATCATCATAAAACTTATTCTGATCAATGGAGGATACAACTGGATGTAACTTCTTAACTCGAATCACTCTAAAACCAAGAGCTGCAATAGTTCCACAAAGACTCATATGTGCCTCCATGTATACTAGAGGTTATCAACTAACAGTTAGGGTATAATGATTCAATGGTGGGGAGACTCTACCCTCATGATTAGATTACCACAATGGTATATACATACAAAAAAAAGTGAAAGTAGTATAAAAGTATAGCAGTGGAATAAAATAGTAATTGAAAAAATAGTCAATGCCAAATAGAAAACTATGCATGTCCAAGTGATGATACATTATACAATAATAAGATATATAATATTTAATACATAAACAATAAAAAATGAAAATAATATAATCCCCAAAGGTTATATCTATGAGAATCCTATGCTATGGCTTAGTCTTGTGTTCTTAAGCTCCCTTGTATAAGAGTAAAATCACAAGCATAATCCATAATTATGAACCTTAAACCATGAGATCTATTCATGTTCCAATGGATAACCAAAACAGGGTGTGAAATAAACCCAGTAGGGAACCAATAATTGTTTAATATTCAATCCAGTATTTGAGAGTAAAAAAATTATGTGGGTGTAATAATAAAGTAGTGTAAAAAAATAACATTTCATGTAAGATGCATGTTCCTCAGGAAACAGTCGATCAACGATGCCTACTTCTGCCTAATCTGAAGTACCTCTAGATTTGTGTCATCACATATACATATAATTATAGGTATATATATGTATATAAATATATACATATGTATATATAAGAATAATATACATATTAACATGCATAGTCAGACATATATATACATAGTACTAGCCAGGACCAGAGGTATAACTCAAGCACCCATGAATAATCATAATAATATTATAAGAGTAATATGGGGTGTTTTTCCTGATTATAATGAGTAATAAAGTACACTATTCGAAGTATCATAAATAATATAGGATAACATTTTCAGTTTCGTAATTATTATATTATTCCATTTTAATTGTCATGAATAAAAAAGTGAAGGTTCTTTCCCAACACCATAAATGGGGGGAATGGAATGTCTGGCCAAGCAACCCAAGTGATGGGAAATTCAATTTACAACATCCTCAAACAATGGTATTTGAAACTCAATGTCTATAAACAAAACCAATTCCCTATATAATGACCCATTATATGGTAATCTCACTTTCCCTATAATCCCTTAGCCTAGGTGTTCCATAAAGAGTAACTCGAACTCTCTCAAGGAGTTGTGTACCTTCATTATCCTAATTTATTTAATATCTTAAACATTCTACAAGAGATCATTCATGTTATTAAAACATGACTCATCATGTTCATTCAACACAAATAAAATATTAATAATAATTAATTCCATTTTTATAATCATTATGTTTACTATTTATATTATCTCTATTTGATTTTACTATTTTAAGAGATAAGACAGTGCACCCCAAAGGTGGTTTCATTATAAAATGGGGGAATGGATATCATAAAATTTTACACTAACTCAATTTAATTATACCTTGAAATAGTTATTATTTATCAAACCTAAATTAGTGAAGAAGAGTAAGTAAGTAATTATATAGATTTTCATTTAAAACAACACCCAAGGAGTGGGATTTAATTTCCTTGACGAACATATGTCATGGACAAAAAAGCAACATACACAATGGGTAGTTGAATTTATGGGTAAAACCCTCCAATGAATTAAATAAAATCACAATATCTATATAAAAATGTAATTATTATATTCAAATTACATTTTTTGTTTAAGTGGGGACATATGAAGAATTTGGTGCATGAAACAATGATGTTATTTATAAAATGAAGATTCATTAAGGGAATATCCTTTGACCACCTACCACATGCATAGGATGCTCCAATAATCCATTCTCAACCTTTGATTTGAGTCAGTTTGATAGAAATAAAAATATTTGTAAAATGACCTAAACATAGGGAATATGAGCTCACATTGAAATAACATTCAATACAACAAGATAAATAAGATAATTTGTAATGGAGATCGTAGACTCATCGAGGGGATTCCAATGAAATAGATAGTGGGTGATTTTGAGCTTGAATGGAGAATATATATCTATGCCTAAGAGAAGTGGAAGAGGGTATCCATATGTCCACTACTGTGTGGGAATCAAGAGAAAAAATATGGGGAAAATTAAATAAGGAGGAAGGAGAAAATCAAAATTTTACCCCTTTAATTGGGCACAAGGGTTGGTCATACGGTTTTTTAAAAATGTGTGCTAACCATGAGAACCCACTACCTAGTTTCATTACATGTGTGGGATAGGATCATGGTTTGTATAACTATACACATCCTAAGTGATTAGATATGAAATTTTATGCATATGTCTCACATGGTCATGTAGCCTTGGGTCCACAGTTTGAAAAACCATGTGACACCCTCTAGACACACTTTATGCCTTGCATGGTTGAGTTCATGGTTAGAACTAACTATGTTCTATCTGTGAACCCACTTTAGATTTCAAAACAACCTTTCATTTAAATACAAAGACTCTCAAAACACAATAGGGCACCCTAGAAAATTCTCAGGCCTTAATACCTAACTAAAAAACAATTTTAATTGTTCCAATTCTTATAATTACATTCTAAATATTGGAAAAGAATTCTTCCTATGTACTAAATAAAAATCTAAATCTATTTTATAAATTATATCTAGTACAAAATCATGGGACATTATAACCTCCCCACCATATAACTTCTCTTCCCCAAGAATCGTTGGGGAACAACAAACATCACCCAGCCTATTTGGGTCATAGAAAAAACTTATGGAATGGGGGTGTTGTGTTTTAAATTACAAAACCACCTATAAACATCACATCCCATCATAAAGTATATATACCATTAAAACTCGATCCAATACTCATATTCAAAACTGAAACATTGAGATGGATCTTCCCCAAGACCATATAACCTAAAAATAAATTATGTCATCATCTTATTCATCAAACATTTTATGGTGCTCCTTACAATAGGTTTAAACATTTAAAGGCCAAATTTGATTCATGGTATCCCCAATATCAGAATTTTCTATTTAAGCATGCATGTAGTGTTATAATGACTCTCCTCAATGATTTATCAACATGATAAATAGTTGATTTCCAATGGACTTTATTTATCATGGTTGATCCCTAAAAATCCTTGGCCAAAATTTCACTACACTCACTCCTACATGATTATGTGCCTGAAGTGGTTTCTACTAACAATATTTCAATTAATTAATAAAAATCAAGTTAGGATACTACCGGCTGAATATTTTTGAGAACTCTCAACTTTAGAAGATAGTGAATCTGATCCTAATTGCATTGAATTTATCCAAGTAACCTCAGTATTTTTTTGTGTATTCTCACAAAAACCTATAACTAGATTCTGGTGGTGTCCCTTACCAAATCATTCATTTATCAACATTCCAAAAAACAAGAATATGTTCAAATATGTTGAAATAGTGGGTTCCATGGACCAAACTATTCAGTGCTTTTGATTACCATATCATGTAAACAGTTCAAAATACATGATTTCATCTTACAATTATAGTGTAGACTTTTCTATATCCACTATTGAAATGTTAATGTCCAAAGATTAATTGTCATATCGAAAGATTATAACAGATCCTAGGCTATAATGAGAACCTCTAGATAATATGACATTAATCTTAAATATGTGTTCTATGGTCTAGATACATCCTACTGATTAGACACAGTAGATGTTTGACTATCAGTTGTTGGGGGATCATAAGCATTGAGACTTCTTCTCATGAAGTTTTCACTTGGTGATCTCTAGTAGTGAGTTCATGCGGACTAAACTACCAATAGGAACACCACATGTTTTGGGTGTCATTGGATGTTTCTATCTAAGATCATGTGTAATGGTCCCTTGACTTGAGATCACAACCAATGTATGTCATTTGATTGCATACTTTGATGAAAGATGAAAATCATGGAAATGAATTCGTGGCGGGGTAGTTTGTGTTGGGTGTGTCGTTGCTGTCTTGACATTGGTTGACTGGTCAAGAAAGGATTTATATCTTCCAGGTTATGGAAGTAATATATCTCATGTCGTGTTGATATGGATGGCAGTACCTTTATAAGACCATGGACATGGTAGTAAAAGGTAAATCTATTCAGTTAAATCAATGACTAATAATGTGAGATAAGGGTGATAACACGAGAGTGCATCCAGCATTATAAGATATTACCGACAAAGAGATTATATTACACAGTGCATGTTCATAGGTTGGATGTCATTGTTGTGACAATCCTTATCTCTTCAGGGGCCATGATGGGTTGCTAGATCCCGCTCTAGTTCTGTGAATACTATTCACTTCTTTCGAGATAAGAGCCTAGAGGGTCACACATAATAGCGTATTCAAGAATTTTCCCTATTCCGTTGAATAGGAGTTTTGGACATGGTGGGCCCCACCACAGGGGTTTGGGATTTGTCCAAAGTTAAACGATCGCTAATGAAATAAATAAATTCAATTTATTTAATTTTAGAATAATGAGTATTGAATTTATTTATTAAATGTATTTACAAGTTTTAAGTAAATACATGAAAAATATCAATTGACGACTATTAAATTATTAAAGGTTCGATTAATATTTATGGGAACAATGAGTTGAGTTAATGACTTAATTATTATCACGTAATATATTATAATATATTACAAGTGAGTGATAATAATATTTATGACTCAGATATGTAGTTATAAAATGTTGTTGATAGTGCGTTAAGTATTCAGGGGCCAGGTTGGCATTTTTAGGTAATTAATTAACCACTATAAATATAAGAGTAGAGTAGATTTATAATTAATACTCATGGTGATTCACTATATTCTCCTCTCTAACATGAAAAAAAGAGATATTCTCTAGATCCAAGGTGCTCGGATTAGGCTCTCTCTCTCAGGCATCGTTCGTGAAGCGATGCAGTGATCATTGGAACGTCGAAGGTTTCGTCAGAATTCTGTTCTAGCACCTGAACATCGGCGAACACCCTTCCCGTAGTTTATTGACGTGAGTGTGGGAGATCTAGAGGAGTTTAATGTCAAATTCTTCGAGTAGCGATCACCAATGATAAGAAGACGTTGTACGCAGCTTCAGAAATAAACCAGATTTTTTTATCGTTAATTGTTTTGTTTAAAATCCTTCACACGGGATCCTCAACATTCACCGGTCTGCCCTACATGTATGTTGACAAGTTTACATCAATTTTCGGTGGAATTGTTTTTTAAAACACACCTGTTTTAGGCTTCTACTACACACCCAGCTCCAACAAGTGGTATCAAAGGGGCGCATGTTAATTTCAATCCAAAATAATTAAATTTTAATTAAAAATGAATATGGCATCATTTTGGTCCCAACAACGTAGATCGTGTGTTAATCCGACATTGGATGACCATTATGCGGTCATCCGAAGTTTTAGTTCAGATTTCACACTAGTAAATATACAAGGTTTTAGATCCATGAGACTCATTTTAATTATCCAAATCCCTCATTTTTACCAGAATAGTATTTTCCGGAGAGTTTTGATAATAATTATTTTTATAATAATTTTATTATAATAATAGTTGTTCTTTTATAATAATAATTTCATTATTATAATATTTTTTATAATATTATAAAATCATAAAATTATTATTATTTTTTGTTCCAAGGACTATCTATTAGGTTTTGGAAATTTTTTAAAATAATGACTTGTAAAAGGGGTGGGGAGACCTCAAAGGAAGTTTTTATTTTTAAAAAAAAAATGGGAGAAGAGAAAGACCTGCAAAGATAGTTTAAGAAAAACAAAAAAAATAAATTGGGAATAGAAATGGGTGAACCTACTTTAGAAATTCACTGATTAAAAAAATACAAGGGGGGTGACCTGCATGATCATGTCACTTTTAAAAAAAGGATATAGGCTGGGGTTGGGGGCCGAGAGGCCCCCCATGTCTTCTGCTTCCCCGCAAGGTGCAGCACACCCAGGCGTTGGCCGCTCCTCCCAGTGGAGAACTAGAAGTGCCATGGCACTATACCAGGGTACCCCCCATGGCTGCCTTCCCCACTCGGCCTCCCTATCGGAGGCCGCCTCCTCCCATCCCGCTCTAAGCATTTCACCCCATGGGCCTCCCCAGTGAGCTACCTCATGACTTAAATCGGAACGCACCTTTTTCTTCTTCTTCTCGAAGTGTTGCACATCACCAGAAGTGGCTCCCTCCTACGCTACTACCTGCTCCATTAGACCACGCGCAAGACCTAGACACTCCAGTAGCCTGCTGCACTGACCCACTCTACAACATCTCCCTCTACCTATAGCATTGCAGCGTCCCATTCAGCCTCATTGCCTCATTCACCTCCCACCAGTGCTCAGACCTCCTAAAGTAGTGACCTGACTGACGAACCAGCACTGCCTCCCCATGTGTGACGCCTCCAGTTGTGCTACCCACTACGGCAACTCCCGGACCTGACCTCGTCAACTGGTGTCGCCTTCCGGTAGAGACCCCCTTACCGGAACCCTATGTCTTGTTGGGCACCTTACTGGTTGGCGCACTGCGCAATGCCTCCTCAATTGGAGCACCTTGCGGTTTCTCTTTTAATGAGTTGTTGTTAATGTGGGTCAAGACCATGTGAATTAATTCACGCAGAGATAGATTTTTGACATGGTGACACATCTTCACGCTGATTGTTTTGCTATAAAAGGAGGCAGTGACAAGGTTTTTATAGGACATCCACAATATCAAGAGCAGAACCAATTTTGTGATCTCCTTTCATCGAAGATCATTTTTCCTCTGCATCAGAGAGTATTACTTTTGAGATACCTTCCATTTTTTGGGAGTCTCTACCATGTAATTCTTCATTTTAGTGGATTCCTCTTTCTGTACTAGGTCCTGTGGTTTTTCCCTTTCGGGTTTTCCATGTAAAAATTTACGGTGTCAACTTTATTTTTTTCTGTACTTAATTTTTTCACTGGGCATCCACTTTTACTTAGGGGAATATTTTATTTCTTCTTCGCATTCACCTTTTCTATTGTTTGCGCATTCTTCGTTTTCCCATATTTCCCAACATCTGGTATCAGAGGGATTGTTTGAAGTCCTCAGTTGAAGAATGTGGTTTGTAGGCATTTGATGGAGCAGTTTTTTCAAGGACTCGAAGGACATTATCGGAAGACAGTGGGTGTACCAATGGTGTTTCTGGGATATTGAAGGTCTGATTGACTTGTTAGAGTCATGAGGCGTGTTCCATTGTTGATAACAGTCAGAGTTCGATTTTGGATTTCTTTTTGCAGGGAGACTGATTATAGGGTTGGCGGTGATCCCCACATGAGTCGGAGGGGGAGTTTGTTGGGCACCTTCTTGGTTGGCGCACTGCGCAATGCCTCCTCAATTAGAGCACCATGAAGTTTCTATTTTAATGAGGTGTTGTTAATGCGGGTCAAGACCGCGTGAATTAATTCACGCAGAGATGTGTTTTTTGACGTGGTGACACATCTTCACGCTGATTGTTTTGCTATAAAAGGAGGCAACGACAAGGATTTTATAGGACATCCACAATATCAAGATCAGAACAAATTTGGTGATCACCTTTCATTGATGATCATTTTTTCTCTGCATCGGAGAGTTTTACTTTTGATATCCCTTCCATTTTTTGGGAGTCTCTACCGTATACTTATTCATTTTAGTGAATTCCTCTTTCTGGACTAGGTCCCGTGGTTTTTCCCTTTAGGGTTTTCCATGTAAAAATTTATGGTGTCAACTTTATTTTTTTTCTGCACTTAATTTTGTCATTGGGAATCCGCTTTTACTTGCGGGGGATATTTTATTTCTGCTGCGTGTTCGCCTTTTCTATTGTTTTCATGTTCATCGCTTTTTCGTATTTCCCAACACAACTTCCTCCCTTGTTGCTAACACGGACCGCCTTGGTTGTCATAAGGGAAAGCCCGACCGCCTCCCTGTTACACTCGCTGCTCCTCCAGAACATGTAGTGTGGCGTACACCACTGTGAGGTAACCCATCTGCAAGGGGTTTGATCAAATCCAACCCAAAACATGAATATGTAGGTTTTCTTAGCCCATAATGGGCTTGGGAGGACCTGGCCAGACTAGAACACCAATGCACGAGGTTGGTTGTGCATGTTCGTCCCAACACGTACAGGCCCTGCCCAAAGTATTAAGGGCCCGGGTGTTTTAATTTAATCAAAATTAATTTAAATAATTAATTTAATTTTAGTTGAGAATTAAATTAATTAAATATTAATTTTAGTATTTAAAATTTTAATATGGAGTGATTAATTTAATTTAGTGATTAATTAAATTAATTAATTTGATTTATTTTTAAAATTGAATTAATTATTCAGGACCAAACGATGACATTTATTGAATTAAAATTCGAGTGAAAATTTAATTCAATAAATAATTCCCTCAAGTTTATTGTAATACATGTTTAATTTTTATTGTATATTTAGTTTATATACGTGAGTTAATGTGTACACTGATCATGAGCTAGAGATAGACCAATTCTTGTGTGGTGCATTTCATTTAATTATTTATTTAATTTATTTATTTAATTATTGCATGCCGGTTTGTAATAATTATTTTAATTAAATAAAAGAAAATATGTATATCGTCTCAAGGGTCATTATATATATAAGGGCCTGGGCACCCATTCTCATAGTTGTATTTTATACCTAGAGACCCCCTCGCCTGTGTACGAGTATTGTTGTATAATGGCAATACAAGGTATGACGCACTTCACACTAAGTGATGGTGACACACCAGACATGAGTTGGTTGCATTGGATGAGTAGATGTTGTTATTCAAGTTGCAAGCCATGAGACTAAAGGTACTTACCCCTAGGGTTGTGGTTTGTCCATTATTCACTCAACAAAT
Organism: Viscum album; assembly: GCA_963277665.1. NCBI lineage: Eukaryota > Viridiplantae > Streptophyta > Magnoliopsida > Santalales > Viscaceae > Viscum > Viscum album. The sequence goes on along the minus strand of OY728150.1, from coordinate 1,570,040,524 downwards.
CAGCAAATAGTACCGGCTCATGATCAGGTGTTCATTTTTTTTCTTGGTCTATTATTTTTGTACATGTGTATTTTATTTTGTGATCACATAGTATAATAATAAACAAGCATGTAAGATAAAATGAACATGTGAAGTGATGAAATTTATATTTCTTACATAGTCAGATGTGAGTGTGATCACATAGTACGTGATTATAAAAATAGAAAATGATTTCTTTCATTGCACTAAAAATAATAAAACCATCAATGATATATTAATTCATAACTGTCTTCCCTCATTCATATTTGGACAAAACCGGCAATTTGAGGTGTCGTTCATGCCATAGCTGAGGGTGCCTCTTACTACCGGAGAGTCTTTATAAGAATGACGGGTTGACTTACCTAAAATTTTAGTACATAAATATCCATAGCTATCTTGTTGTAATTTTAGAGGAAATCATTGAGTTAATCAAGTTCTAATTTTAGAAGCCAGGACTTCACTCAACAGTTCAAGGAACTGCAAATTTAAGCGGTCGGCTATCCAAAAGCCTACCTAGAACCCTACAAGTAGTGGTGTATCCTTGGATGGTATACTATGATGGTTGGATCCGGGATCTTTTCCACTAGAATACCTAAGAGACAGAGTATTCTGATTCTAGCACGGAGGGTTCCTAAAATCTGATAAAATAGTGGGAGACATTAAATTATTTAAGTAATTAATCAAAATGTTTAAACTTGTAATCTTAAAAAAAGGGACTCATCCGCTAAAATTCATTTTTGTAGAAAATGGGAAAATTATACCAAATGTTAAATCTACGATTAATGTTGGACAAAGTAAATGTCCATACTAACATGAGTATCCATGAAAAATACAAGCATGTGTGCATAGTACTATGATATAGGAAACTCAAGGTGTCAATGTCTCCAACACTGTTAAACTACCTCAAGAAGCGAAGCTGAAAATTTATTATAGGAGACTAATGTAAAAATCATATGATATTAATATCATTATGATTTCATCAATTTCTGGTTTTAGTTGTGGTCGCAACACCAATACATGGATGATATAAACATGAAGTCTCATCTCTGAGATGTCTTCAAGGAGAAAGCAAAGAAATGATATGAATAAGGTGATAGTTACACTGGCATGTGTAAATTAAAAGATTCATCATGATATTTAAATGGATTCCTTTCTCATATAATTTTCACCACATTACTCAAGTCTTGTTTTATGTTATAAAATGAGAAAGTATCAAGTAGATACATCACTACCATTACAGGTAAGGTTTTCCAAGTGAATAAGAATTTAAAGACAGTTTTATATTTAATTATTTTGGAGAATAAATTGAAATAAAATGTGGAAAGATAGAATGCATTTAATGGTGATGACACATTCACGACATCCTTCAATTAATGAGGTATTAATAAAGGTTATTGCATTTCATTTTATAAAATAATACAATAGAAGTTTAAAAGTAGTAAAATGGTTTAAAGGAGCAAGTTGTCACTTCAACATCAGGCATATTCATCAATGTAACGTTTCCTTTTACTACTTGGGTATTTAATAATATATGTGTTTTACATATGTGTATTAAAATTTCCTAACCAGGTATGTATAGAAACATTACAAGAATTCAGGTGTATTAACCAAGTGGATGCGAAAGGGTGATACCTAGGACAGTGGTGAGAAGTACACGACTTCTTAATTTCTAGGTGAAAGATTAATGTTGTACAATTATTGAGTATAACCCCAAACATTAATCTCATGTGTCCTTGGAAGCAAGGAGATATTATTTCTGGTTCTGGAATGAATGTTGTTTTGGTAAACTCAATCACTAGTTCATAAATACATGAATCATAGACAATTATTGATGAATATAAATGTAAGACTTATACCCAATTGTGACAAGATAATTATTTGTCAAGTAATAATAAAATTGGACGTCATGATGATACCAAGTATGGTATTTAGGCTCGGCACTGCTAAATATTTTTCGTATTATCAACGTCTTTAGTTTGGACAAAGGATATTTTAGATATAAAGGTATGTCACAAAGATTTTGGAAATAGTTCAACAAGTAAACACGAACTATTCCAAGTATAAGATAGACGTATATATACTTCATAAGATTTTTGTAAGTAATTAAGGAATAATAAATTTAAGTATATTCATGGGTAGGAGATATGAGTTGCTTCAGGTTGGGATACTGAAGAATATCTTGACCAAGTATTCATCAATCATGATAATGTATCATATATTAATTCTTAAATGCACATTACCTTAACGACATCATGAAATTGATGTTAATAAGGAGGATTGATGATGAAGTATTATATTTAAACATTTATCAACAAGCATGTTTCATGGATCAATTTATAAATGTATATGTTATACAACAAATTTTTTTATGTAAGTTATATCAATGTTACAACTAGTATAAACTTCCATTATATTTCATGAAATGATTAGAAAATAATGGTTTAATCCCATAATCATGTGCCAACTAAAATGAAAAATGGATATCATACGAGTCATATTATTATGTAAATCCATTATGTCATAAGGACATGTGTTTGGATGTAAATATTTTGTTCGGATACAAACAAACATTCATCAAGATAAACACATTGTGCATCTAAGGTACTTATCCTAATAATTTCTTAGGATATTAAACAAATCCATAAGATAGAAAAGTTGTATTTAAGTAATAGACTACATATCTATATAAGGGATCACATCTCTATTATAGATAGTGGGAGCTATATTGACTTTTGTTTAGTCAAAGCTCAAGATACACAAATATTTGGCATGGGAACTAGTTCCAAAAGTGCATGAGGAATAGAGGATGTTCCCGAGAAACATACTACATAGGAAGGATAAAACCATGGTGATGGATTTTATATTCACCATGGTCAGTGATCTATTATTCAATGTGAATAATATTTCCTACAAGTAAGCAGTATATGGAAATTAGCCAAAATTTATAAGACCAACTAAAGTTCAATTAATGGATTCCATGTAACAAAGTGAAAAGGGGATTATTATTTTGAATATTGTGGTGGGTATTCAAGTGATTTGATACATGGATGGCACAAGCTTGGTACCAATAAGGCTCAATTCTTTTATCCAAGTTGATATGCCTAAATCCATTAAAATTTTACTTATCATAACTAACATTTATGACCAAATTTTTAGCATTGGATGTCATGACTGCCAATCATGGATGGTGTCTATACAATGCAACCAGAAAGGGATGGTCACATCACCGAATGCTAATATAAGACCGCAAGTTACTGAAATCCAGTTTAGGATTGAAGTAAGAAAAAATATCATAGAATATACATTTGAAAAAAATGATTTCAATGTTTCTACCAGAGGTTAGTGTGAGCTCCAATACTTTCCAAGAAACATATATGTTCGAGAACATATGGAAAACAAATTGGTATTCAAGTTACTTAAGACCAAAATGAAATATATTCTCCAGTGATTGACTTAAATCATCAACCTAAGTTATAGAGAATAGGATCTACAGAGGTATATCTATAGGTTGATTGGTACTTTTCAATCATACATATAGTGACATTTTATTGAAAAATAAAAGTTGGAAAAATTCAAGAGATGAATTGTTACCTATGTCATGGGGAATAATCTCTTCAGGTTGATATGTCTGAGACATGGAAGAGATAAACCTAATGAGTTAAATCCATACATCGAAGATATAGATCAATCATGTATGCCATGATATGTACAAGAACCGATATTTCAAAGGTATATTTTACAATAGGAAAATATCAGTTATATCTAGGAACACTGTAAGGGATGCAATCAAAACTATCTAATTGTACTTCAAAAAGTACAAAAGATAAGTACCTGGTAAGTGGATAAGAAAGGATACTAGTTTTAGGGGATACAAACTAGTATCACATAGATCAAAGTGATATACTATCGTAGTTAGGATAAAGACAATGATAGAGTCATGCACATATCATCCAGTGGTAGGAAACCTACAAAGACTGAATATATTTTAGCTTCTAAGGAAACTAAGAAGAAATTAAATGCAATGATTCGTTCTAGTTCTTGGAATTGAACCGGGTGAGGAAAGAATTATCATAATGTAAATTATGATATTATTACTAGACAAGATGTCATGATATGACAGTTGAAAAATGGATATACTCGGGAAATCATTTCTTGAGTAGTTTTACTCAAGGAGACAAGGTCGGAATAGAATAATTGCCACATAGTGGAACCGTGGAAGGCCCAGTAGCTAAATCCATTACTCAGCATAAACATGATGTTAATCATGTGAGTATCTAACATGTTTGGTTATAAAGTTGGCTCCAGTGATAGTGGGAGTGTTGAAATAGTGGGTTCCCTAGACCCAACTATTCATTGCTTTTGATTACCATATCATGTATACAGTTATCTATACGTGATGTCTTCTTACCATTATAGTGTAGACTTTTTTGCATCCACTATTGAAATGGTAATGTCCAAATATTAAGTGTCCTATTGAAAGGTTATAGTAGATCTCAGGTTATAATGAAAACCACTAGATATTGTGAAATTAATCTTAAATATATGTTCTATGTTTTAGAAACATCTTACTGATTGGACATAGTATATGTTTGACTATCAGGTGTTGGGGCTCATAATCATTGAGACTTCTTCTCATGAATTTCAAACTTTGTGATCTCTAGTAGTGAGTTCATGAGAAATGACCCTCCAGTAGGAACACCACATGTTTCGGGTGTCATTAGATGTTCCTATCTATGATCATGTGTAATGGTCTACTGACATGAGATCATTACTAATGTATGTACTTTGATTTCATACTTTGATATAAGATGAAAACCATGGAAATGAATTCCTAACGAGGTTGTTTGTGTTCGGTGCGCCATTGGTGTCATGACATTGGTTGAATTGTCAAGAAATTAATTGTCATTTCTGGGTTATGGAAGTAATATATCTTAGGCCATGTTGATATAGATGGTAGTACCTTTATAAGACCATGGCCATGACAGTCGAAGGTAAATATGTTCAGTTAAATCAACAAATAATAAATTGAGATAAGGGCGATGACACGATAGTGTGTCCTACTTTATGAGATATTACTGACAAAGAGATTATATTACATATTGTGTGTTCGTAGGTTGGTTGTTGCTGTTGTAAAAATCCTTATCTCTTCAGGGGCTATGATGGGTTTCTAGATCCCGCTCTTCGTATATGAATACTATTCACTACTATCTAGATAAGAGCCTAAATGGTCACACACAATAGGGTATTCATCTGACCTATTCAGTTGAATAGGGGTTTTGGACATAGTGGGCCCCACTAAAGGGGTTCAGTATTTTTTCAAATTCAAATGATCACCAATGAAATAAATAAATTCATATTATTCGAGTTTAGAATAATGGGTATTGAATTTATTTATTAAATGAATTTACAAGTTTTAAGTAAATACATGAAAAATATAAATTGATGAATATTAAATTATTCAAGGTTCAATTAATATTTATGGGAACAATGAGTCAAGTTAATGACTTAATTATTATCACATAATATATTTTAATATATTAAAAGTAAGTGATAATAATATTTATGACTCAGATAAGTAGTCATAAAATTTTGTTGATAGTGCGTTAAGTATTCGGGGTTCAGGTTGGCATTTCCAGGTAATTAATTAACTACTATAAATATAAGAGGAGAAGAGATTTCTAGTTACTATTCATGGTGCTCCTCTATCCTCTACTTTCTCCCATGACTTAGAGAGAGATGCTCTGGATCCAAGGAGCTCAGATCAAGCTCTCTCTCAGGCATCGTTAGTGAAGCGATGTAGTGATCATTGGAATATCGATGGTTTTGTCAAAATTCCATGCTAGCACCCGGGCATCAACGAACGACATTCCCATATGTTTGTGAAGCATGTGTGGACGATCTAGAGGAGTTCGATATCAGATTAGTTGAGTAGTTAACACAAACAATGAGCAGAAGTTATGCATAGTTTTAAAATTAAACCATGTATTTTTATGGTTTATTTTTGTGCTTAAAATCCATCACGCGAAATCCTCATCTTGGACCAGGTTTCCCTTCCTTGGAGTGGACAAGTTTACGCTGATCGTTGGTGGAATATTTTTTTAAAACCGACCTGTTTGGAGGTTCCGCTGCACGCCTGGTTCCAAAAATATCTAATCATGTTACATTGGATCATCACACTCATAACATATCAACTAAGACTAAACAAAACTCTGGGGTAGCCTCGAAATCAACTACCACAGTGCAATGATCTTATCTAAGGTAGCTCATTCATAGAAGTTCACATGTGAAATGTCAGTGCATATCTGCGATGTCCATATAATAATAATATTGAATTATCTACCTGTATATTATTCCATCCAAGGTCTTATTACAAGGGAATCCAAGTATCACTTAGGAAATTCCATGCCTCTAAAATTACCCACTCTCTCAAAGCACATCTCTAAAAGAGTTTATTTCTCAATTTAATGAGGTGTTTAATTTCATTCTTTATCATGATATATAACCTAATATCTCTTAGTGCGCCTTGGATGATGTCAATACAAGTGATATGATTGTCACAAGATTATGAGTACACTACAACGTTATCAAAAAATTTAAAAAATACCTAATACACTCTTGTTATACCCAAGATGAATAATATTTCATTCCACCATTAATCGACCATGTTTCCCTCACTAATGAGGCATTATTAGAATTTTGGAAATATTATAATCATAGTTCAACCCGGTTAATGGTGTCTTAAAAGGTTTCATACCCATCCAACCATTTCATTATCATGATACCTTGAAAGCAATGACATGCCTCACAAGTATTATATTCACTTGGTTATTCACACACCCCGAGCCTGAATCTTGCATCTAGACTACTTTCAAACCCATAATCAAAATTTATATCAAGAATGATCCCATGGAATATGAATATTTTTTATAGGACTCATAGTCTTTCAAAATTATTTATAACCATTTCAAAATTGACATTATAGTTTCACTTCATCTACATGTAAGTACATTATTTTCTATGACCAAATCAATTCTCCCCACCTTGGGAATGTCCTCATCATTCTAAACTATGAATAGGAACTCATCTCAGAGAACACACTCCATCAACCACTAAACATGAAATACAAATGTGGCCAGTATGATTTTACCAAGTTCCAATTCAAAAATAAATAATGTATAGAAACTTAAAAGCATTCTATATCAAATTTACTTTATATATAAATGTGAATATCTCCCAATCTCTGATCATGCACATCATTGGAATCAGGCGTATAATCGAAATTAAATTGAATGGTAGTTTCACAACACCTTATTCATTTTCAACATAATCTTAAGTACTTAGACTAATAAAAAATTGTTTATCCATCCAATACATTATACTCCCAATATTACATGATAATGTAGAATAACCACTCAAGCCATAAACATTTTCCACTGAAATCATACAATTAAGTGTACCATTTTATCAATTTGATGAGTACCACATGTATCAATAAGTAATACAAAGAAATTTTCTCAATGACATAATGCATCATTTGATAATATCCATAGGCTTATTGTCCCTATTCACCCCAGTGTCTAATGATCCATACAAAATATTTATCCTAGAGTCATATTACCCTATATGACAATTAACATGGATGAAATCTCACTAGGTCGTCAATCATTTGAGAAAAAGGGTAACATGACCAGCTAAGTGGTTGACCATGCCCTAGACTTTTCTAACTCATTGAATCCAAGAATGAATTGAAGACCCTTCCCTTGACAAGGGTCATTTCACCACATGACCTCCCATCAAACTCAGATGTCATTTTTTTAATTAATATGCCTACTCTGTATAACCAACACCCAAATGGAACCACACATCTAAAACCCTCATAATCATTTACTTATTCTAATTTACCTCTAAGGGTGTTACCACAAAGGGATACCACATATTTTGGAAAGGGTTTCAACTTTTAAACTCTATCAATTCTAAAAAGTTCTCTAGGTCTTACCGCCTATCATTTAGATTCAACACAACCTATGAATAAGTCACAAAAGCCTATGAGAGATAATCATGTTCCCATTATAAGACAAAACTCAGGGAAACATTTTAGTTACCCCTACATGAGGATTAAAGTCAGGAACCCCACTTTAAGGTTACATTCATTCCATTTTCATTTATTCATATTTTCTTTTAATCATTTAAATTGTATTAATTAAATAAACACCAAGTACTTGTTATGATTTACCACTATAATTGGCACATTATTTAGCTAACGCCATATGGAGACATAGAAAAATTATATAAAACTCTCATTTAAGTATTATTTATTTAGCTAACACCATATCAAAATTTATGAAATTTATCTTATAAATTCCTTTTATCAATTTTAATCAACCATATCATTCTCATGGTTGATCTTAGTTAAAGAATTTTTCAATTCTAGGATATAGAGGAAAGAAATATTTTGGTTGTAAAAGGAATTATAATTAATCAAAAAAATCATAATTGTAATTTTAAAAATAAAATAAGATTTATTTATCCAGTAAGGGAATTGTTTCAGTAAAATTTCACCATACACTTATATGTAACCCATATAAGTGGTTGTAGACACTTTAAATGACCATCTAACCTAGCATATTAATACCCCCATGGGATTATGTATGGAGTAATAAAAATAAAAAGGTGATCTATGAGGGTTACCTTATTTTATTTAAGATTAATTGAACCTTTAGTGGGTTTATATCATAATGAACATTCCCCAAAATACCTAATTGGGACCAGTTTTGCATTTAGGAATTTAGTCATACAGGTCATCATGCCCAAGTAAAAATGGTACAAGACATTATAATAGAAATAATTTCCAATAAGGATTTTAATTTATCATATACCATAGTTTAATTAGTGCATTAAAAACCCAAATTTATAAAGTTACATGCCATTATATGTTACAATTGGAAAGAATATAACTACAACTTGGTTTTTTATCTTTGAATTCCGAAAATAACAAGTCTATATATAGTTGTTTGATTACCTAGGTTACCTATACCAAATTATAGTGTCCCATACACTTTATAAATTGTTACTAGAATCCTATTTAATCAAAACCATGATTGTTTCATCCAATGTAACCAATGATATTGGGATCAAACATGTCATTATTGGTTAGTTAAGATACCACCATCAAGATATACTAGAAAATACCATTTGGGTTTATACAGAAACTTTAGTAACCAATCCTATATTATATATATACAAGGTATAAAATCACATTAGAAGTAAATAATAAATACATATAACCAGTCAAACACAACAAAATGGAATATAGTAAAGAATGATAAATAATCACCTAAACACAGTATACAGATAATTCTTCTTAAAATACTCATAATTCACATCCAACATGTATCATATAGATAATAAATGAAATATACATGGAATGATATATGCATTTCATGTGAATCTATATATTACTAAAATTATTCATATAAAAATTATTCATTTCCAAACTAGGTTAAGGGTAAAATACCATAAAAATCATGAATCAGTAATCAAAAAAAGTACATCAGTCACACAATGTGAAATAATGATTATTTTTAATAAAAACAGCATGAACAACACTCCCATCCCTAGACACTTGGTCTTTTCCTCATGTGTGCATTGATCACTCCTAGACATGACTATTTACCAATCACTAACACATTATTAGTCTCATATCTACCAGTCCAAAATAGTAATTCAAAGGAAAATAATTTTATTATACTACTTTAAACATCCCAGCCCAACTCACTCTAAAACCAAGAGCCATATCGGTCACTATATTACCTCAAACACTACTCCCCTATTCTAAATGTTTTATACTGGTATCAAGGGTCCAATCATGGTATTATTGGGATATCATACCCTCATTATCCATGTATCACAGTGATATATAAAAATAAAACAATAGTATAAGGAGTATAAAAGGAAATATGTATGAGATAATAAAAAATGATAAAATGGAAAAATCCAAATAAAAAACAATGAATGTCCATGTGATCATATAATATTAAAAAAGGATACATGCAAAGAAAATACACAACATAAAAAATCCCCAAAATTAATCTCTATGAGAATCCAAATCTCTGGCTTAGTCCTGTACTCCTAAGACCCTTTGGTTACACTATACAGTACCCCATTCCAAGGAGGGTTACAACATGATCGAAGGGGTGATTCCATGGTATTCCATTTTTTATTGGGTTAATAAATACATTGATATCATCAATCCCATCCTTTATCTAATTTTTATCTCTTGGACTTTGTGAACCCCATGACATTTTTTGAAGCTCTTTGAATCCACTTTCAACAGATATTGATACCCTCTAACCAAGATCGATCCAATGTGATTTGAGATGAGTTATACATTTTCCCACTAGAGGTTTACCTATATTTGGTTCCATTTTATTAAAATTTATACTTTCCATGCATTATATTTTAATGAAATTGGTTCTAATAGAACATTAATGGTACTTTTTTGGTGTGTTAATGGCACAAAATCCTTGGGATATCATAGATCTTCAAATGATATCTATTCAAATTTCCGAAACATTATTATGTTATCATATAATTAACGTTGACTATATCAACATAGAAGATTTTTTTATTCATTAATTGGTTTAAATACAATAATAATGATAGCATGGTTTAGCCCTTTGGATGGTAATGTAATTCACCTAATAATTTTTAAACTAAATTAATAATTAATTAAATAGATATCACACATCTATATTTGATACCATGATATTGGTTTGGGTCTTGATTTTATAGATATTATTTTCCTATTATATGCTTGTATATAATATGTTCAAGCTTGGTTTATCATGTTTCATTCATTGTAAAGTAATTAATAATGTAAATCTAGTAATTACTAATTGTTTTTAATACAGAATTTTTTGAGGTGTGTTTAGATGAATCTGGTGTTACTTGAAATTTTATGATAATAAAATTGATGTAATATGAATGTTTAATTAAATGAGATATTTAATTTGATAATGGAAATGATAAGAATGTGTAGCATGTAATTTTTTTTGGATAGTAATTAAAAGTAATGTAAATGATAATGGTACTTCTATGAGTTTCTTGAAACTATAATTAATGTTAGTAACATTTTAAACTTTTAAAATCTTATTATATATTGATGCCTTAGGATTCCATAAGTTGGAACCAGTGAATAAAGGACACCCTACCCTGATATCATGAGTAATAAATGATTCCATTCTGACTATCATAAATAATATAAGACACCATTTTAGGGGAAATAATTATTATAGGATTCCATGTTGAGTGTCATGAATAAAAAAGAGATGGGTCTTGCCCGACATCCTATATGAGGGGACATGGAATGTCTTTCCCAACATCCCAGGTGATTTGGAATGCCTTATCCAACATCCTCAACCATGTTTATTTTAAACTCCATGTCCAAAACCCTAACCACATTCCCTCTGTAATGACCCAGTATAATGTAATCCCACACCCCTTATGAACCCTTAGCTTAAGCATCCTATAAATTGTAACCCAACCTCAATTAAGGTGTAGTTTACTTTCATTATCATAATTTATTTAATATCTTAAATATACCATGAGAGATCATTTATACCATTTAATCATGATTCATCAGGATAATTTAATATAAAATAATAATATTAATAAGGAATTATATTTTTATAAGCATTCAAATTACTATTTTATATATTTATATTTGATTCCCACATTTTATGAGATAATACAACACACCTCAAAGATGGTTTTATTATAAAATGGGGGCATGAATATCATAAAAACTTCCTATAAATCAATTTAATTAACCTATTAATAGATTTATAATTTATCACACCTCAAAAGGTGAATAAGTATATAAAATGTATTATACAAATAAGAATTTAAGAAAACTCAAGTAGGGTGATCTAATTACCTAGAAAAACATAGTCCTAGAACAAAAAAAATTCACCCAATGGGGTGTTTAAAGTTGAAGGGAAAAACTTCAAATGATTTAAAAAATACCAATGGATATGTAATTTTAGTAATTATCATGTGCATATTTTTTTGGGTTTAAGAGGTGACGCCTAGAGAATCCATCATGCAGTGAAATGAAAAATTTTGAAAATAATGAGACATTAATAGAAAAACCAAAGACCACCTAATTCATGCTTAATGTACTTAACTTTTCCAATATCAATATATTTTTATATCTAGTTTTAGAGTAAACAAAAAAATATATATAAAATAATATTATATCACATTGAAATAAAATGCATAATTGAAAGAGAAAATGAGAAAAGAGGGAAAGGGAATCATAAACTCGCCAAGGGTTTTCCAATGCAACAGACAAAGAGTGATTCTAAAATTGAATGTAGGAGATCTCTCCATGGCTAGGATGAGGAGAGGAGGATCACCATGCATGCACTATTGTAAATGAATGGAGAGGATGAAATAGTGAAAGAAAAGAATTAAGCAAGCATCCAAAAATTAGAATTTTACCCCTTAAATGAGGTGAATGGTTTAGACACATGGTATGGCCAAACCCTATGATAACAATTCACAACTACTTACTATGTGACACTAAGTGTGTGGGATAGGTTCATGATTTCTCTAAACATGCAAAACCTATGGGATTGGCTCCATCATTTTGTATAGATTTTTCACATGTCCATGTGGCCTTGGGTTCATGGTTTGACTGACTGTCTGACACCCTACAAGCACCCACTAGGCCACACATAGTTGGGATGGATGGTTAGAAATAATCATTTTCTAACCATGTGTTGTCCTTTGGATTTCCAAAAACTAGGATTTCAAAGCCTGAAAATCCCAAAACTCAAAGGGACAACGAAGAAGCTTCTTGGGACTTAAATATCATCTAAAACCAAAACTTTTAAGTCTTCTAATGCTCAGATTTGAATTATAAATCATGGTTTAGAATTCATCCTATCTACCAAATGAAAATCTCAAACTTAAATTGAAATTCCATCCAATCTAAAAACACGGTATGTTATAGTGTAGTTAGACATTGTATATCATGTTTTCTTTAAGGTGACTCATTATTATGGTCAGTGATGGATTGATCATGGGAGTAATATTTCTACCCATTTTGTTGGGACTTTCAATATTTTGGTATGAGTTGTAGAAATATATTATTGGATAACACATCCACTATATATGAACCAAATGCACAATGTTTTTCACATGTCACAGTTTCATCATTGTCCTCATTATGATTCTCATGTCATAAATTGGGGTATGATCAATGTTGATGAGGATCCGACATTATATTGTAATCATGTGGAGATATAGGTCTTCAAGGAGAATGTGTTGTGTGAGTGTTCTATTCTCATGGTTCTTGTATTGGTGTGATATAGTGGCATAGAGGAGGGTACCTGGAAATTTGATTCATAGATACGTACTCAGTACCCCGATATGTTTTTTATCTCTTCCCTTATTATAATACTAGATATGGTTATTGATCAATTTCTTATTTATGATATGGAATTATCATCTTTCTTGTTGAGGACTTTCTATAATTTTATGGGTCTCTTCTCATGAGAGATTTTTAGGATATGGTTTTTTCTATTGTATGGTTTTGTTCTTGTTCCACTAATTATGAGGTTCAAATGCTATAATGGTGACATCCTTAAGATGTATCTCACATGGTGGCTATTTAAAGGAACTCATTTTCTTTCATTCTCTCTAGGTTAGTTTTGAATTGTAGAGGATGTTAATGCTTTGAGTGGTATCTAATGTAAGGTATTGAATCCCAAATTTAATTCCTTGTTGATTTGTGGTTGTTATAGGTTCCCATAGGATGTTATAGGATGTTTGGTAGATTTTTGGATGAAAAATGAGGGATCCACTTCCAAAAATCGCATGGCTATGGTGTAGAGGTAATCGATGTGTTCTAGTGCTAGTGGTTGTTGAATAGTGATCCTTGAGTATAGTGTAGGGTAGATCGAGATGAAAACATGGATAGATCCTTTTTAAGTCGATAAACCATATAATTGAGGTTGTGTCTTAATGGGGTTTTGCGGCTACTTCCAAATTAGAGGTGGCAACGCCATGGGAAATAGGTTGTGGCATTGTACCTTTCTTATTATAAGGTGATCTATGGCATGGACATTAGAACTAATTCATATCCCCCATATCAAGATAATTAGGATCTATACAATGATTTTAGATGATCGTTTAACACTAGGGGATATGGCATGGTCCCTTTGGATACACTATATAATACCTCATGTCAGGGAGGGTTATGGAATGGTCCAAGGGGATATGTCATGGTTTTCCTCCTTTTAATGGATCTATATATACCTTGAGATCATATATCCCAGCATTTTATCTAATTTTTTTTCTCTTGAAATTTAGGAATCCGATGGTGGTTTTTTAGGCTCTTTAGATCCCCTTTCAATTGGGATTGATCCCCTCTTACTGAGATCGATCCAATGTGGTCTATGGTTAGTTCTACATATTCCCTATATACGTTTTCCTATTTTTGGTTCCATTTTCCTCCCATTTCTACTTTCCATGCATTGACTTTTTATGTTTTTAGTTCCAATATAACATTATTGGTACTTTTTAGGTGTGTTCAAGGCACGACATCTTTGGGAAACCATAGTTCCTCACAGGAGAGGTTTTCAAATCTCAACAACATTGGTTTGTTCTCATACAATGAGCATTGACTCTTTTGATGTAGGATATTTCACTCTTCTCCTATTGTTTTGTGTGAAATAATAATGTTACCATGGTTTACCCCTTTTATGAAAATGGAATTAACCTAATACTTAATAAACCAAATTAATAATGAATTAGATAGCGGTCATATATCGATGTTTTATATCGTGATAATGGTTTTCTTATTGATTTTATAGATATTTTTGTATATATTATATGCTGGTATAGAATATTTTTATTCTTGTTTTAACATGTTCTATTCATTTTAAAATGGCGAAGAATGTAAATAGTGTAATTTATAATCGGTTAGCATAATGAATTTGATGAGGCATGTTTAGATGAATTTGGTGTTCCTTGAAATTTGATGATAATAAAATTGATTCAATGAGAATTTTTAATTGATTGTGATATTAAATGTGATAATGGAACTAATAAGAATATGAATTATGTAAATCCTTGTTGATAATACTTATTTTATTTCATCCTTATGATGTGATCTATATGTGAGACTTTCTATGTGATGTGATATGAGCATGGGTTTTCTGAAACTCGGATCGATTATAATGACCTATGATTCTCATATATGGATATTATAGTTTTTAAATGAATATCCATTACATTAAACAAAAACAAATTTTGGGATTGTTATAGGTTAGTTACAACTGAAACATGGAACACAAACTTCTTATCTAGTAAAAGATCTTCAATGTTTCCCACAATGATCTTCCCATTTAGTATTCTTCATAGACATACCCTAAAAAACCTTTCTTCGTAACCTTGGGAAATGAAACAAAATAATTGGTGATCTTAGATGCTCAATAAGTGTAAACATAATAGATATAATTCTATGATCATATGAAACCATAAGATAAGAATAAGGATATGTGATAATGAAAAAAAATGTATAAAGTTCATACCCAACTTGTGAAACATCATAAACATGAGTCGTGGAATAAAGATTGGTATTTTATAAGACAAAATAATCTAATAGAATCAAAGAACATGATCCATGAGAGCATAAAATTGGAATAAAACATAGATTTGTGTCATACACATCTATTTATAGCTTTGTGAATATATATAAATAGAAACAAGTTAACTCATTAAGTTAAGGAAATGAAATAGGTCCAATATATAAAAATTTGGACTTTAAATTAGGTCTACACATAATTTCATGACCCCCTCCCTCTATAGATACCCTTTTTGGGATGGCAATGAAGAAAGGGAGGTAATGACCCCCGATTCCTTCCTTCAGTAGGCCCTAGGTTGGTGACTAGCACCAACGGTGTACAAATATCATGATATGGGAGGCATTACCTTTATAAGAAACAATATTGGGAGATAGAATGAATCATACACAAAAACTCTAAGGCATAATATAAAAGAGAAATCAAAAAACCATACCACATGCATGCAAAAATTTGAACTAATAAAAATAAAAAAGTCTCCAATTAAATACCCAAAAGTAAAGCTAAGAAGATACACATAAACTATCAATATTTGAGCTAGTAAATTCCAGAATGGCCCACATAATCCTCCTAGAAAACTTGATGTAGTTTTACATATGAACGGTGATAATACTAGTACACTAAATAGTAAAACCAAAGTATCTCATGTACATGTGAAAGAATCATAAAAATTCTCCTGTGAGAAAATAGTATAACCAAATAGCACCTAACAGGTATAATAACCAAACTCAACCTCACCAAGGAATATTCACTAAGTAATGAAATCCAAGTAATATAATATAGAGTGAAACATGATGATGATAGGGCACCCCACACCACTTTCCCACTGGTATTATCTTCTCACCCAACATCGTATGTCCTCATGCTCCCATACCTTCTGTATACCACACCGCATCCTGCCCATACACACCTGGTCCTCACAACACATCTTGCCCGCACGCACCTAAGACACACAACACATCCTTCCTGAACACACTTAGGTCTCACAACACATCACATCACATCTCATCCCAAAGACACATGGGAAAGCACATCATAACTCATCCCAAAGACACCTGGGAAGCAAAACACCTCACCTGAAAACACATGGGATATAACATCTTTCCCAAAGACTCCTAGAACACAAACCACCATGCCCAAAACAGTAGGGTTATCACAACTACTATCTAAATCAATAAAAGGACTTCTACCATCACAGATTACGCCATACCTATCTCTCCTGGAAGATAGAGCATAAATGAGCAGATACCCATCCATCTATACTCCTCACCAGATGTTGGAAAAAACACCCCCTTCATGACGATGTGGGTGTTTGGAACAAAGTTCTCAACCTGAATGGGTTCATATAAAAATAAAAGGAATTTATAAATATATGTATAGTATCAAACACTCTTCCCCAACCTATGGTTTCTCAGACAAACAACCAACTCACAACACCATCACCTTTATTGGTACCTCTAAATACATTTATTAATAATTACAATAGTCATTTCCTAAGGTGAATATCCCTAATAAGTTAAAGTGGATTCACATTCCCTCTATGTTTAACACCCATTCATTTCGTCATTTGGAATCAACCACATTTAATCACACAACTATCATTTAATATTTCATTAACAACTTTAATATCTTTAACCAAACCAAGACAAGTCACCCCAAACTTTATAAAACAATTATTTATTTATTGAATCACCACCCTAGAAAATATTAGGCATGAAACATAACAAAAAACATAGTAACAGTAATTCACAATCATCCAAGGGATTAAAATTCATAGTAAATTAATGCACTTCACATTAATGACACATCATGCCATGACATCTAGATATGGGGTGAATCATTATGAATTTTATTAATATATAAACTATGGGAGAATTACCCATACCAAACACTAATATCCTTATTCAAAATCATCCACCCAGTTCATCATATTAATAGAACCAACCCCCAAATCTTAACCACATCCCACAATAAATTATAGTGCAACCAGTTTTGCAGCCCTACTTTATAATCACACTACACCCATCATAGCCCCACTGTACAAAAACATGTCTTCCACTTACCCCATACACACAAACCACAATAATCCCACACATCACATATCCTCACATACT
Source organism: Viscum album (assembly GCA_963277665.1). NCBI lineage: Eukaryota > Viridiplantae > Streptophyta > Magnoliopsida > Santalales > Viscaceae > Viscum > Viscum album. The sequence goes on along the minus strand of OY728150.1, from coordinate 1,570,022,742 downwards.
AAGTCAAAACACATTTTTAAATTTAATAAGTAATACCTTATTTAATTTCATTTGTTAATTTTGGGATTATCATAGAAACTGTATGATCCTGGGAAATCCATTTATTGTTGAATATACATAGTTAACCAAATTTTATATATAATCATTAAAAAACAAAAAACATGAATTCCAAAAACCATCCATTTCACAAAAAAGGACCCCCAATGGCCATGATTTTTAGTGGATAGCTATCCCATACAAAGCACAATATCAACAAAAACAATAACACTACAAGATCATGCGGCACTTTCCCAGCCCCATGTGTATTTATTTTTTAACCAATTAAATTGTCTTTATTAACCAAGAATAAATTATTTTAATATGATAAACATCTATATTCCTATCCCATAAGATTTAAAATTAAGAAATATTAATTAAAACCAACTTGGAAAAAGAATGATCGACACTTCCTAGTTGTGCCAAAAATAGGGGCACACATACAGCAGGTAACCCTATAGGGAAACACGAACCAATTTCCTCAGCCTCAATAAATGAATCTGATAAGAAGAGGTATTTAGGGAATCTTGTATTAAGATAAAATAAGAACTAATTAACAAGGGGAAAGATATATCATCATTATGATGAATCTAAATAGAGTCACGTGTTTAGATGCAGTTCTGATTTTCCATTAAAGGCGGATATGGCCAAGACCACATGTTTTTTACCATTTAAATGCATCTAGAACCTTATGGAAGTAAATATATAATTGAAAAAATTGAAAAGACTCTAAAATACATCAATTTAGACATTATGACCAATTTCCATCATAAACGTCGTAAAAATGGGAAAACTCGACACGTGTAGGAGAAATGAAAAACTTTTGGAAAAGAGGCACCATTGGTAGTGAGGAATTGTTGGGATGAAAATACTTCCATAGTTATTGAGTCACCACAAATCTCGGAAACTCCATATTATCCACCATCAGATGATACACCTCTAGAAATGATGCATCACTAGACAATACACCACTAGGAATGAGGCACTACTAGATGAGTGACCGCTAGGGGGAGACACCACAGCCAATGAGAGACCTCTAGGGTGAGGCACCACCAACGAGGCACTACAAGGGTGAGGCATTGTTGGAATGTGGCGTCGTTGGGATGGGGCACTTTTGGAAAACTGGGAATTTTGAAAAGTGTTGAAAAGAGTCACCTTGACTTCCCAAGATATCTCAAACACCAGACTTCCCATGAAGTAATGGGACAAAAGGTATGTTCCATTACATCAGATACCTATTAAACTGTTATCACCCTTGATAATTCAAAGTTATCCTATAAGGAAAGAGAGTAATGGTTTGAACAACTATCCCTCGAGATACCTCTCAAGGATCTCATTACACTTGAAACAATACTATCAACTTAATGCATCTAAACACATCAATGATAAACCACCTTGTGTTGTTAGAAGGCTAGAGTGAAAACCTCTACACCTAAGAACACCTCCTTTGATATCTACAAACCAGGACTTATCATTATGGTTGTTAAAAAATCAATCCAAACATCCACAAAACACATTTTCACAACCACAAAAAACTAAACCCTTTAAACACACAAATCAGGGAATTCTGTTCTCCATGTTAAGATATTGTCTACTCTGGGCAGTACTGACTCACCTGCATAAGTTTAATTGCATCACAGTTAACGTGTCTTTATTAGTAGTTAGGTCCTCCCATTTTCATAATCTAGGACTTTTTAACACATCACAAACCAAGTAAAAACAGCTCATCTCATAATCAGAAAAGTTCAAACACCACATCATAAGGAAAAATAGAATAAGGAAAAACACAAAAAACTCTGGGTACTGGGTATGCATCTGCGTCTCTCACTACCAAATACTCTCCTCCTGGACACCATCCCTCCACAATACATGAACCAAAGGAATGGCCCATCCACACATCACCTTCTATCAGTGATCTTGGATCTCTACTAGTCATTCCACAAATGTCATGTCATCCTTGATATCTAATTATCCCCAGTCAATGACATCGGAGTCATCGTGAAGATACTGATGAAGTTTTGAGAAGTGAAAAATGTTATGGATCCTCTCTAGATGTGCTGTAAACACCAACTGATACGCCACCATGAAAACTATCCCCAAAACCTTAAAGGGCCCAAAAAACCTGAGAGAAATCTTACTCCCACTTCCAAACCTCTACTTCCCGTGTCGAGGAGAAACCTTCAAAAACACATGGACCCCAACCTCGAACTTCAAGGACTTACTTCTGTGAATTTATTCTAAAAGCATCGTCCATGAAATTCAATTTTCTATAGGTGTAGGAGATTTTAAAACCATACTCATAAATAAACACCATCAACCTCCACTATTGTAGATTTAGGTCACACTGGGAAAATATATACCTCAAACTCTTGTGATATGTGAAGACTAAAAAGTGATTCCCAATGATTTAATGCCGTTAAAATTTTAGTGAAAAAAAACCACTCCTCGATCCAGATCAGGGTTGGAATATTTACACTCGTGAGGAATTAACTGCCTAGACCCATAAGAGATCAATGCTTACTGCTACATCATCACACATCCCAAGACCAAATGGGAAGCATCGCAAAATAACTCAAATATTACCCCTTCCTCATGAAACCTGATCACTGGGGCACTGATCAAATTCCCCAAAAGGTAACCAAATTTTTATTATCATTGATCAATCCACACAAAATCATGATCCTTCCTTTTTAAAGTTGTCAATGGGGATTCATCTTGAGATATATTGGGCACAAACCTTTGATAATATCCTCTAAGACTAAGAAAACTATGAACCGTTACCACATTCTTGGGCGCTGCCCAAGAAACAACTACTTTAGCCATCATTGGGCTACTTCACACCCTGTTGAGACACCACATGCCCGATGAAATCATCTTATATATCCAAAACATATAATTAGAAAACATTCCATAAATATGGTGTTGTCAAAGAACCTAAAAGATGGTTCTGAGAAGCTCAACATGCTCCTCCTTTGACTTCGAGTAGATCAAGATGTCATCGATGAATATGATGATGTATCTATCTAGGAACTTATAGAAGATGGATTTCATAAGCCCCGTGAATATGGATGGTGTGTTCACAACACCAAATGTCATGACTACAAACTCAAAGTTCCCATAACTACATCTAAAGGAAGTCTTTAGTATATAGGCCTCCTTCACCATAAACGGGTGATATCCAAACCATAGATCGATCATAGAAAACAAAATCTACCCTCTTATATGGTTGAAAAGATAAACTATTATGGGAAGTTGGTAGATATTTTTTACCATCAACTGATTCAACCATCGGTAGTCTTTGCACAACCCCATACCACCATCTTCCTTCTTAGCAAACAACACTTGAGCACCCCATGGTGACACACTAGGCCATATAATACCCTTCTATATAAAATCATCAATATGAATCCCCAAATCCCACAACTCAAAAGGTTTCATCCGATAAGGAGCCATCAAAATTGAAGAAGCATTGGGCTACAAGTGTATCCCAAAATGAACATCACATCTAGGGGGTAGTGTCACAACCAGATTGACAAAAACTTACAGGAACTATCCAATGAACCGGGGAACCTCTTCCACCTCAACATCCACTAATTTCACTAATAAATCATCAAAAAAGGAAATAAGGGGCCCCACATTCCATCTTCCCACCTAGAAACTCCTCTCACCAATGAAAACCACATGCAGACCGTCCGCATACAAAAACACAACTCTCCTATGGAAGTATTCAATAATAACATGTATGGAAAACAACCAGTAATATATGATAATGACATCATATGAATAAATTTGTAGGAAGAATAGATCCCCATGGGATTTTTGTGGTCCCATCATCAATATACACCTCTAATACACATCAAACAATCTTGTTCTAGACTCCAACTAGTATACTCAATACCAGGGGAACAGTAATCCTATTTATTTTTAGTCCCAAATCATGGGATACAGTTGGTGAAACAAAGGGGTGAGAGCCTCCTAAATCCAAAAAGGAACACACAAGGGTAATAAACAAACTGATCATGCACCTGATGATCTTTGTCCCCCCTCGAATTTCTACCTCTAGTGTGTGAAACTGGCCATGCCCAGTTCCTCTACCTCTCAGCTGACAACCACCCCCACGGCCATGCCCGGGTCATTGTCCCTAAACATGAGGAAAATTCTTAGGTTGGACCCTACCTTCTCCACTCCCCTCATCAGAGAAAAACCCTACTTCCCCAGCTACTGAAATGGTCTCACTGGAAACTAATGATGAGGCTGGCACTGAACCTATCCACCCCCAACAAATTGAGATCGGAGAAATATTGGTCACTGGATATGGAAATGACAACAAACCCTATAACCAAAACACACTGGTGTAATGTTCCTAGAAAATTAATAGAAACCACTGGCACCAAAAGACTAGAAAGGAATCTATTAAGGTCAACACCCTGCCGATCAAAACATCGAATGTACTAGTGCCTTTGATCTTCCACTAAAAACTATGCCTCTCTAAGAACTTAGTTTTCTCCCCTCTCACAGTATACCTCCTCATGAGTGCATCCTCTAGATCACCTCTACCTTCTTATAAACCTTTAAATGTGTGGGAAACATAAAAGGAGTAACAAAATACTATATAGAAGGATGAAGTGCGTCTTTAAGACATCTCTCACGAGACTCCTCATCTAGAAAAATGTTTGGGTAAAACACAAAAGTCCCTTGAACATGATTCTCAGGTCCCTCACTAAAAAAATCCCCTACTAAAGGGGAAGTATCTCCTTCCTCTTCTCAGCCTTCATTTTCGAAGAAATGAACTTTTCACATAACTCCTTATAGAAGTCATCCCAAAAAACAACCTCCCCTTCCATACTCTCAGATACAGCGTCCACCACTCACACATAACTCCTCGCATCTAAGTGACTGCTAAAGGGACCCATTACTATATCAAGGCTCGAAAAAAATTGAAATAAATCTCAAAGTCCTCCATCCATCCCTATGTCTCCACATCTAAAACACTTCCCTCAGACTTCTCTAAAGCCTACCACTGGAAATTATTCAATATCCTCTTCCACTAATCATCCTCTTTAGTTGGATCAACCTAACAGAAATCAACCATATCATCCTACTAAACATCCACTACCCAAGCCACACATGGACAATAACCAAGAGCCATAGCTAAAAGGTAAACAAGGATTTCTTAATCCTGATTAGTATGGAATTTTCATTAAGATTTATTTAAATTTATCTTATTTATTTTATCCATTTTAACCTTACAAAAACAACCCAATTCAAATAGAACACAACTCATTATGATTCATGTACCTTTCCTAGGTCTCTACCCTATACGCAGGTCCATCTCACTTCGTCATTCAATAAGCTCAAATTATGTGCACTAGATCATGTGGGGCCCAAAAATAACATGTCCTAGTGGGTCTCCCTAGCCTATGTTAAGAACAAAGGTCAACCAGAACTATTTCCATAACACCCCATGAAATCCTCACTATTCTTAACTCTAAACTTCATTTTATCACTCAACCATCAACTTTGATACAACTTTGTCATGAACCCCTACCTCCATAAATACCACTCCTGTGTTGGAAATGAAGACAAGGAGATAATGACCCATGATTCCTGCCTCCAGTAGGCCCCAGGTTGGAGACTAGCACCAAGGGTGTACAAATCTCATGATATGGGGGGATTAACCTTTATAAGAAAATAATATTGGGAGATAGAATAGATCATCCACAACAAATAAATAGAATAATATAAAAAATAAATACAAAAACCATCCCACATGAATGAAAAAAGTAGAACTGATACAAATATAAAAGTATCCAAGTAAATATCTAAAAGTAAAGATAAGTTACGGCACATAAACTGTCAAGATCTGAGATAGTAAAGTCCAGCATGGTCCACATAATCCTCCTAGAAACCTAAAAACTATTTTACATATTTAGGGTGAGAATACAAGTATACTCATTAGGAAAACCAAAGTATCTCATCCACATGTGAAAAAATCATACTAATTCTCCTAAGAGAAAATAGTAGAAACAAACAGTACCTAATAGGTATATTAACCAAACCCAACCTCACCAAGGCATGTTCACCATATAACATAATCCATGAAATATAATATAAAGTAAAACATGTGAATGATAGGGTTCCTCTCACCAATTTCCCACTAGTATGTCGCTCTCTCCCAACATCATATATCTTGGTGCTCTTATCCCTTTTGTATACCACATCACATCATGCATGCACACACTTGTTCCTTAAAACACATTACACTCGCACACACCTAGTCTACACAACACATCCCTCCCACACACACTTGGGCCTCACAACACATCACATATTATCCCAAAGGCACCTGGGAAAGCACATCACAACTCATCCCAAAGACACCTGGGAATAAAACCACCTTGCCCGTAAACACCTATTCTATCACATCTCACCCGAAGACACATGTGCCACAAAACACTTCTCCCTAAAATAGATAGGCTATCACAACCACCATCTAAATCACTAATAGACCTCAAGCCATCACAATCTGTGCCATACCTACCTCTCTTGGAAGAGAGATAGGAAAATATTGGGTACCCATCCATTTGTATTCCTCACCAGATGTTGGGAAAAGCAAACCCCAAGTGATGATGCGGGTGTTTAGAACATAGTGCTTAACATGGGTGGGGTTCATATAGAAATAATTAGAATATACAAATATATTTATATTATAAAACACTCTATCCCAACCTATGGTTTTTCAAATAAACAACCGACTCACAACACTGTCATCTTTGTTGCTACCTCTAAATGAAATTATTAATAACTGCAACAGTCATTTTAGAAAGTGATGAGCCATGATAAGTTAAAGTGGCTTCACATTCCCTATAAGTTTAATACCCATTCATTTAATCATTTATAATCAACCACATTTAATCATACAATTATCATTTAATATTTCATTAACCACTTTCATCTTGTTAACCAAACCAAGACAAGTCACTCCAAACTTTATCAAACAATTTTTTATTTATTCCATCACTACTTGAGAAACTATCAGGCATGACACATAAAAAACACAATAAAATTCATTCACAGTCATCCAAGGGATAAAGATCCATGGTAAATTAACTCTTTTCACATTAATGACACATCATACCATAACCTCTAGATATAGGGTGAAGCTTTATGAATATTATTAATAGAGAAACTCCAAGAAAATTTCCCATACCAAACACTATTATCCTTCTTCAAACTCATCCACCTAGTTCATCATATTAGTAGAATAAACCCCCAACTCACAACCACATATAGAAATACATTACATCACAACAATTTTCGTAGCCCTACTCTATAATAACATCAAACCCATCACAACCCCACTGTACAACCACATGTCATCCACTTCCCCCATAGACATAACCCACAGTAATCCCACACATCACATCTTCGTACATACCAAGGCGAAATACATTTTCATATTTAATAAGGAATCTCTTATTTAATTCCTTTTGTTAATTTTGGGATTATCATAGAAGTTGTTTGATCCTAGGGAATCCATTTATTTGATGAATATACACGGTTAACCAACTTTTATATATAATAATTCAAGAAAAACTAAACAATATGAATTCTATAATACATCTAGTGTGCAAATAAGGACCCCCAAAATCCATGATTTTTAGTGGGTAGTTATCCCATACAAATCACAATATCAACAAAAACAATAACATAGAAAGATCATGTGTCACTTTCACATCCCCCTGTATATTGATTTTTTAAAACCAATTAAATTATCTTTATTAACCTAGAACTTTATATTTTCACAATGAAAATCATCTATATACCCATATTTCATGATGAAAAAATTAGAAAGACAAAGGAAAACCTACTTAGAAGAAGAATGATGAACACTTCCTATTTGCACCAAAAATAGAGGTGCTTGTACAATAGGTAACCCTCCAATGAAACATGGACCAATTGCCTCATCGTGGCCATATGACTCTTATGGAAAGAGGGATTTGGGGCATCATTTATCAAGAGAAAAGAAGAAGGAATGAATAAGGGGAAAGATATCTCATCTTTAAGAATAATTTCAATAGAGTCATGGGTTTAGATAGGGTTTTGATTTACCATTAAAGACGGATCTAGTGAAGACCACATGTTTTTGACCATTTAAAAGCCTACAAAACCTTAGGGAAATAAATATATAATTAAAAAAATTTAAATGACTCTAAAATCCATAAATTTAGTCATTAAAATTTATTCCTATCATAAAATTCATAAAACTAGGAAAACCCGACACTGGTAGAATAAATGAAAACTTTTGTAAAAGAGGCAATAATGGCAATGAGGAACCATTGGAAGTGAAGAATGGTCAGGATGAACAACCTTCCATAAGCATTGAGTCACCACTAGGTGAGACACCACTAGATAAGGAACTGCCAGATGAGACACTACTAGGAACGAGGCACTGCCAGATGAGGCACTGAAAAATGAGATATTGCTAGCCATGAGGCACCGCTAGGTAAGGCACCTCCAGAAGAGTAACTACCAGGGTGAGACACTGCTAGTGAATGACTAACAATGTGAGACACTACTGGTCAGAGGCCTCCAGGATGAGACACCACCAGGGTGAGGCACCACCAGTGAGGTGCTGCTTGTGAGGCACCGCTTGGGTGAGACACCGCTAGTGAGGCACCTTTAGGGTGAGACACCATCAATGAGGCCCCACCAAGGTGATACACCGTTAGGATAAGGCACAGTTGGATAACTTAGAAAATTTTGAATTTTGAAAAGTTTTAAAAAGAGTCTCCTTGACTCCCCAGGACATCTCAAACACCATAATTCCCACAAAGTAATGGGATGGAAAGGTCCTAGCCATTAAACATAAAATTTTGGACATGAAAGAAAGGTATACACATAATATATTGAATGTGTAATTAGGTTCCCACATAACATTGTTAACATGTAATAAGGTTCCAGAAAAACATTTTAAACCTATAATCAAGTTCATGCATAATATAATAGTAGTCAAAGTTCACTCCCAAGACCATCATAGTGGAAAAAATCAATTAATAAATTGAGTTCACTCCCTGTTCTAGCCTAGTCTTACTTAATTGGGTTCACTGCCCCATTTTACCCATGTTTTACTAAACCAATTTTACTTCCAGTTCTATCCCACTGTTACTAAACTGATTTCACTCCCCTTTACAGTCATTTCTATCTCATGAGATATAAATATTTAACTAATGCATTGTTGGGAGATGTAGGTCCCACCCATCTTTGGTTATAACGAAACCATATTCCTTGGTTATTACATAAAAACCATCACATAATTGAAATTAAAACATATGTGTGCTATAATGTCATAAATCAGTCACCATATCACAATCCATGAAATGAAATGGGTTTCATAAAAATTTTAACATATCATAACCTATGTAAAAGTGAAATGTTTCATAATCATTTCAACATTTCATCAGAGTATACCCCATGAAAAGAAGTGGGTTTTACAAGATTTCTATCATGATATAACTAGTGGAAGAGAAACAAGTTTCATAAATATATTTTTATCATAAACATAACCCATTTAAAGAAATAATAAGAACATAATAGGTGGATCATATCCCCAATAAAGAATAAGTAACCTCAAAAATTCCATCTTAGATAGAAAATAATTTAGAATGACTATTGAGGCTATTTCCTGAGAAAAATGTCTTTTACTTAAAAATAAATTTTCTAAAAAATCATTATAAAAATAATTTTTAATGAAAATAACCTTGAAAATTTATAAATTTGGATTTAAAAAATAATTGAAAAATGTTTTTGACTAAATTATCCTTTCCACTTTGAAAAAACATTTTTTAAAACATTTCAAAAAACATTTTCTTTGAAAATATCCTTGATAGGTTATAAAGGAATATTTTAAAAATAATTTAAAACATTTATTGAGTAAAATAAACATTTTTCTTTGAAAATAAATTTTTATAACATTTTTAATGTATTTTTATAAAACATTATTTTGGAAGAAAATGTTTTTTCAACCGAAAAAGATGAATGCTCATAAAAACATTATTTTTTGAACTATTGGTTGAATAAACAGAAGAAAATTAAGGGAAAAACATTTATTCTCATGGAATAACTAGAGGATAAGAATATTCATAATAATTATAGAATGATATATCATGAGATATCAACATTGGAGACTTAATCATAAAAAATCATGATAAACAATGAGATTGTAACATAAAATTTGAACCACTTTAGTAACCTCGAATCATAAGACACATGAAATAAATAACAAAAAATAAAACGTAAAATATCCTGAGGATAATTAATTTCATGATATTACATGTAAAAGTGGATTTATATACACCTCACGAAAGAATATAGGTTCACAACATAACATGCATCTCAAAGAAGAAAAACTGAGACAAAAAATAACTTTTCAACTACAGACTCCATGATAGAGAGATCCTAAAATGGATATATAAACAAAAAATGTTCTTAGTATAATCATCATAATATAAATTCATGGTTAGTACATACACAACATAAGATAAATAGGTTTTGAATATAACATGTGTCTATTGAAGTAAAAAGTGTGAAGGAAATCCCTTATCTTAAGTCTTGAATTTCGTAGTAATCATTTAAACCACATGTATAATAAATATAAGTTAATTATATGCATAATACAGAACCATTATCATATATATATTACTATATATTATTTTATTATGACCTTTTATTACTATATTATTAATAATTTTATGTTAAAGTCTTGTTTTAGGAAATAACTGCTTTGTTTTTCATATATGTATTGATTTGTTATTTTTAGTCCTCTTACATTGATCATGGTTCCATAATCTCTAGAATGATAACCGTGATATAAATATAATATTTATTCCTTATATATGTATTTATATTAATCCATAATCTTTAGTAATAGAAAATGAAATACACCATTCATGGAGATGGTTGGTCGTACGTACGCACGAACACTATTTACATTTTCTTATTAGATTGAAAGAAAAGAAGTTAAATGATATATTATCATTATATAATAAATATTATGTATTTTAAAACACATATATTTAGAAAATCAAACTTTATTGTCTTCTATGTAATGTTTGAATGAATCACATCGCTTTGTGAGGCGGTAATTTACCATACACACGAATTACGTTATCATATTCCCACAAAATGGAAAGCATGTAGGTGTGTGTGAAATAAAAACTAAAGAATAATATTAATATCATAAATATAATATATTTCATATATAAGTAATAAATCCATCATTAATCCCAACTATGAGAGGTGTTAATGGAAAAAATGAATGACATCAGTTCGCGAGGTGGTAGTCTGCCGTACAAACAAATGATGATTTCAAAACCCATTTGATTGAAGGGGAGATGGTTTTAGATAATTAGATTAACCAAAAAAAATATAATTATATTTAATATACTTTTTTATTATATAATAGTTGTATAATAAGAATTTAATAAGGTGGATAAGGAAATAATATAAAGATTCTTATTGAAGAACATTACCTCTTCTTCGGGTATTCTCCTAAGCATTGCACTCAAGACTTCCTACGATGGATTTAAGCCAAAAATAAGGCTTCTAGGATGATTTTAGGTAAGTTTGGAGGTGTATTTGGCATTTTTTTGTTTAGATAAATGTATTTATAAGTGTGAAAAAGTGACAGTATTGAGTTCTCTTTTATAATTGAAGAGTGGCATTTTTGTAAATACCCAAAAGTATTCACAATTGGGAGGTCTCCCTTTCCTAATATTCCTAAAAAATTCAATAATAATTGTGGTTATGGTTTATTTGGTATATAAAAACCACCACTAAAAAATAAAGACATTTTTATCATGTTATTCCTTAGCCTTTATGTTTACTCGATTTTACCCATTTAATTTTTACCATGGTAAATTGTATCTTTTTATTTACCTAAAAAATTATCCTTTAAAAATATAATTAAAGTGAGTTTTATTAGATAATTTATACCCAATTATTATAAATATTAAATATAATTCATTAAATAAAAATCATCTTTTTGTGTAAAATTAATTTTAATACAAACGGATGTAATGCGCAAAACCTCATTTTAACCTTAATCCCATTAATTAATTTAAAATATTTTCACTAATCATTATGGTAAAAAACTAATTCAACCATATTATATAATATAAATTATTATTTTTTCTAAATATATAATCAATTTTCCAAATTATATTCATATATGTGGGAGAATTTGATTTTAAATTAATCTCTTCGACGTAACGAGAAATTGTGTTTTTTTAAGAGAAAATGATCAAAAGTTTAAAATGTTTTTATATAAAATTTAAATATGAAATTTGTTTCAATGAACTAAATTGTATTAATATATTTATAATTTAATTAATAATAGTTTTAAAATTATTTTATAATATTATTTAAATTTATAAATAATTTAAGTGAAAAAATGTTTTCAATTAAAATTCAGTATTATTCAAAATTCAACAAAAAATGAAAATTTTCATAAAAAACCCAAAAAAAATCATCATAAAATTATTTTTTGTAATTATGAATTAAAAAATTAAGTTTATTTTATGAAATTAAATTCTAAAAGTTTCAAAAATGATTTTTATTGAAAAAATTATTTTTTTAGAAAATAACATTTTTGAAGAATATAAAGACTTTAATAAAAATTAAGTTAATTTTTTATCAGTATATTTCCATTATATAAAACAATTATAATTAATGTTTAAAAATTATATATTACTATTCATATCTCTATGTTTAACGGGTATTCTATAATGGTCACTTTTTAAAAACTATATTAATAAAATACCATCACTTTATTAAAACTCAGTATCACGCAAGCTAATCCAGTGTTGCAACTAGACCAAGATTTACTTGGTGTTTCATATAATGAAAGATTAACTTTTTTTAATGTAACAAAATTAATCAATGAAATTTAATTTATTCAAAAAATAATAATAATTCCAAAAATCCGGGTGTAACATTCTACCCTCCCTAAAATTAATTTCGCATTTAGAAATCATCATTATAATAAAAAAATGAGGATGCTTTTACCTCATAATAACCTCAAGTACCCATTTATCTTCCTCAAACCATTGGTTTTTTCAGAAAACTTTGACAAGGTGAGTGGTCTTATTTTGTAAAACTTTTTCTGTATAATCTGGAATCCCCACTGGTTGTACCTCATAAGAAATTTCTTTCTTCATCGGTATTTTTTATGAGTTTATTACATGCAAAGGATTTGGTATTCACATCCTCAAGATTGATACATGGAACACGTCGTGAACCTGACAGAGGTCTGATGGGAGTGAAAAATGATAAGATACTTTCCCAATACTATCAAGTATTTTAATGGGAGAAATATACCAAGGTCATAGATTTACATTCTTTCTTCCATATAAAAATATGTATAAAGACCTTACCACAAAATTCAAATTCTAGATCATGATGAAAATTATTAGCATTACATTTCGAAAACAATTTGTTGTCCTTATGTGTTTTTGAATGGATCTAACCTTCTATGCCATCTCATTAGATTTATTAGGACCGAATATATTTATTTCTAAAAATTCCTTCTAGTATGTTGGTGTTTTACACTTCATTCCATAAAATTGATTTATAATGATCAATATGAATGCTCAAGTGAAAAAATATATTGTTATATTAAAACTCAACTCAGTTAAGGTGTTGATCCAAAACACCTTTTAAATTTGTAGGAAAATATATTAGAGCATCCTTTAATCATATTTCCAGCAGTTGTAAATGCATACCTCCTCAAATAACTTTTTCACTACATATAATATTGAGGGTTTAATTTCCATAAATGTCTCTTAAAATATATTTAATCTTCATAAACTCCCATAACATAATACCCCAAAAGGGAGTGTCAAAAACTCTAATCTTATGATCAACCTTAAACTCATAATCCCATGATAGTATTCATAATTCATAAGTTAATCATACCAGGAAACATATATACTTCTAAAATGTAATCCACCTTTTATTCCTCAAATATTCACTTATCATATACAAAAAATCATAAGAAGTTTAGGTTAATCCTTGTACTGGTAGAATATTAAATGTGATTTTATTATTCTAGAATCCATAGTGGGAGGATATGACATGAAATTTCACTAAAGGGTGAAAAATAATATTTTCATTGGTCTCATTCATACAAAATAAAACATAAAAATACCAAATAAGGAGGTGAGGATAAATGTTCCCTAATTATCATTATTCACATCATTAATTTTGATTGAATAATCTTTATAATTGTCTTTTTTTCAGAGGTTTTTGTGTAATATAATCCATATTATCTCTTGTATTGGGGCATTTATTCACATAATTTCCAAACTCCTTTCACTTGAAACACTGAAGTGTGGGTGGTGTATTCTTTTGATATCTTTCTCCAGACATTTCATTGGCTTTCCTCTTCACATCACTTCTACTTTCTTTTCCATGATGGCCAAGATTCCCACACTTTAAACACCCACTTGATCCTTTAATGCATCCTTGTGAAATATCATTGGATTTTCCATGGAACCCCATTTTCCTTAGAATATGACCAGAACCAAGGGGTTTTCTAGCTTCCATTTCCACTTTTGGAGATCATTGAATGATTTCTTGGGGTCATACAAAGTACCTTATGGGTAAATCCATTAATAGATTTGGTTTTAATCCACTAAAGAATCATCCAAAATTACTTTCAATTTTAATAATAATACTTGTAGAGTACCTCTCAATCCTTGTAAAATTTTCTTTATAGCCACCTAAAGTTTCATCATCCTTCTTCTTAATATCTTGAAATTACTTCTCTATTTCTATATGAATAATTTGAGGAAATTTATTATTGAAAAATATGATTTTAAACACTTCCCACTCCATGGAGTCAATTTAATCTCATTGCATCATATTCTTAATAAGATTCCACCATTAATATGAATCTACTTCTAGATGGTAGAGAAGTAGAGTGAATTTTTCATGCTTTGAACATTAAGGAATGGAAAAAATATTTCTAGTGTTATATATCCATTACTCTACAACTAACTGAATAGTAGAACCACTGAAATAAGGTCAGTTTACCTTATGAAGGACTCAATAGAATATTGTTTCTTGTATTTCTAGTTTATATCCTCGCCAACATTCATAGACTGAGAAATTTTTTAGAGCATAGTAATGTGGTTTTATATTCCATCTCCCATAACATCTGGTTTCTCATGAGGACAATCATTGCATTTTCCATTGCATTCATTATTAACCCAGTTACTTTGGGTTCTATCCATTGACTAAGATAAGAAAAAAATAGTATAATCAATTCTAATCATAATCAAAAATCACATAGTCTAAAAAATAATTTAGGAGGTCTAAATTAAGACACCATCTTTTCAATATATGAAACCTTAGGTTTATCATATGTCCTTCATAGTCATCATCTATTTAATTTCTTCATGAAGGTTCATAAATAGATTTTTAACATCCAAAGTATATCCCATGGGAGTGTCAAACCAGGTGTACAACAAGACATGTTTTTATGAACTATTTCCAAATAGAGTGTAGATCAATATGGTGTTTTGGGTGTTTTTACCCCTAGGTGCATTTGTTTTAGAGTCGCCTCCACTTGTTGTATCCAGACAATAATGTGATTTCCTATAAACCACTCTCTCAATACTTTACCAAAATACTATGACATTTTCATATACTTTGACTCATCTTTATACTTATCCTTATATACATCCCTAGAAATATCCTTAGAAATATCCCTAGGGATCTCAATATATTTTTATTATAATAATTTACTAATTTTAACTAAACCTTTCCTCTGATACCAAGTATAGTAACCCAGTCTTGTCAAATATGGATTTAAAATCATTTTAAATGAATATTCATTAAATTTCACAAACACATGCCTAAGGAACATAATAGTTTAGTTCCATTAGAAACTTAAAAGATAAAATTATAATCTAGTTAAATATCTTCAGTGTTTCCCGCAAAGATCATCCCATTTAGTAATCTTTATATACATACCCTACAGAAAACCATTCTTCATAACCTGGGAAAGGAAACATAAGAAAGGGTTAACTAATATGCTCAATAAGGTTAAACATAATAAATATAAAATTTATGATCATATGAAAGAATAGGATAATAATAATGGTATTTGATAAGGAAAAAACCTATGAAGTTCATAACCAACCTATCATAGATCATAAACATGAGTCATGGAATAGATATTGGTTGTTCATTAGGAATGAATCATAAGGGAATAAAATAACATGATCCATGAGAGAATATCATTGGAATAAAACATAGATTTGTGGCATACACACCATCTTATAACATTGTGAATATGTATCAATAGAAACAAGTTGAATCATTAAGTTAACGACATGAAATCAATCCCTCACATAAACTTATGGACATGTAACCAGGTCCACAAATATCATTATGGAAATGGAAACAGGTCCATGCATAACATTGTGAACATGTAATCTAGTTCACATATAAAATTTTTGAATATATAATTAGGTTCACACATAACATTGTGAATTTTCAATCAGGTTCACACATAAAATTGTGAACATGTAATCTAGTTCACGCATAAAATCATAGTAGTCAAGGATATCTCCCAAGACCATCCTAGTGGAAAAATTCCCTTACTAAGTCGGGTTCACTCCCTATTCTAGCCCTGTCTTACTAAACCTGGTTCACTTTCCTACTTCAGACCTGTCTTACTGAACCGAGTTGACTTACTATTCTAGCACTATATTACTAAAAGTATTTTATTCCCCATTCTAGTCTTTTCTATCTCATGAGATATAAATCTTTACCCAAATAATTATAGGGATATATAAGTCTCATCTATCATTGGTTATAACATAACCAGCATCTTGGGTTACAATGTAACAACCATCAAATAATGAAAATCATACATGTGTGTCCCAAAATATCATAAATCATTCACCATATAATAACCCATGAAATTAAATGGGTTTTATAAACATTTCATCATGTTATAACCTATGTAAGAGATAAAGGTTTCATAATCATTTCATCATTTCATTAAATCTTAACCTGTGAGAAGAATTGGGTTCCACAATAGTTCTATCAAGGTATAACCCATGGAACAGAAACAAGATTCATGAACATATTTTCATCATAAACATAAACCACTAAAATAAATAATAATAATGGTATCCTTGGATCATATCCCCCGTAAAAAATAAGTATCCTCAAAGAATTTCATCTTAGATTGAAAATAGTTTTGAAAGAAAACATAGGAAATTTCTTAAGAGAAATAGATTTTATTTGAAATTCAATTTTTAAAACATAAATCATTATTAAAATCTTCTTATTTTAAAATAACCTTGATAAATTATAAATTATTCTTTTTAAATCATTTAAAACATTTCTTGACGAAAATATCTTTTCCTCTTATAAAAAAGTTTTTTAAAACATTTTAAAAATACTTTTCATTGAAAATAATCTTGAAATATTATAAAGGAATATTTTAAAATAATTTGAGAGATTTATGAAAAAAATATCCTTTCATATTTGAAAAAAAATTAAAACATTTTTTGAAAACATGGTTTTGGAAGAAAAATAGTTTTCAACCAAACAGATTATTTTTCATAAAAACATTATTTTTTGAAATATTGTATACATAAAGAGAGTAAAATGAAGTGAAAAATGTATTCACATGGAATATATATAGAATAATAAAATTCAAGATAATTATATATAGAGATATCATGACATATCAACATTGGAGACTTAATCATAAACAATCCCGGTAAATGTCGAGATTGTAACATAAATCCCTTACCACCCTGATAGCCTTGAATCATAAGCCCCGTGAATAAAATAAAATAAAATGGAACTTTAAATATCATGAGTATAGATAATTTCATTATATTACATTCCAAATGGGATATATATAAACCTCAGAAAATAATTTAGGTGCATAACATAACGTGTGTCTCCAAGAGGATGAATTGAGACAAAAATACCATACTGATTTGTTAACTTTTGAATTGTAAACCCCTTGAAAGATAGATCCTCAAATGAATATGTAAATTCAAATAGTTTTAATTATAATAACCATAATATAAATTCATAGTAAGTATATACACCAAATAAAATAAATAGGTGGTTAATATGACATGTCTGTCACAGAAATAAAATGTGAGACAAAAATATCTTACATTAAGTATTAACATCCATAATACTCATTAAAACCTACTGTATAATAAATATAAGTTTATTATTCATATATTTCATAACTATATTCAGATATATCATACCATATATGATTTTCTTATGACCTTTTATTACACTTTTATTAAAAATGTCATGATAAAGTCATGTTTCGGGCAATAATTGCTTTGTTTTTTGTATAT
The DNA here is from genome assembly GCA_963277665.1 of Viscum album. NCBI lineage: Eukaryota > Viridiplantae > Streptophyta > Magnoliopsida > Santalales > Viscaceae > Viscum > Viscum album. The sequence goes on along the minus strand of OY728150.1, from coordinate 1,570,004,299 downwards.
GTATTGATTTATTATTTTTGGTTCTCTTACATTGATAATGGTTCAATAATATAAATAAATAAAACTATTATATAAATATAATATATATTCAGTATATATTTATTTATAGTAATCCAAATGGTTTAGTGATAGAAAATTAAATACGCCGTCCATGGAGATAGTAGGTCGTATGTATGCATGAACATTGTTTCTATTTTCTTATAAGATCAAAATAAAATAAGTTTAAATGATATATTATCATCATAGAATCACTTTTAATTCATATATATCACGTGTTTGTATTAAACCCATCCTTAATTTATTCCATGTAAAGTGTTCATGAATCACATCACTTCATGAAGCGGTAGTCGCCATATACACAAATGACGTTATTGTATTCCCACTAAATAGATAGCATGTAGGTGTGTGTGATATAATAATTAAAAAACTATAATAATATCCTGAATATCATATATATAAAATATATCATATATAAAAAAAATCCATCATTAATTCCAACCATGATATGTGGTAATGGAAAAATGAATGGCATCAGTTCGTGGAGCGGTAGTCCGTTGTTCACACGAACGCTGATTTTATAACACATTTGATGGAAGTGGAGATTTTTTTAGGCCATTACATTATCATAAAAATGTATAAGTATATTTAATATACTAATTTTATTAGATAATCATGTTAAAATAAAAATTGAAGAAGGTGGAGAAGGAAATAAAATAAAGACAACCGTTGAAGAACATTACCTCTTCTTCAGGTATTCTCCTTAGGTGTACAATAAAGTATTACTATGATAGATATTTTTCAAAAATAATGCTTCTAGGATAAGGGAATGGAACTTGGTAAGTGAATTTTTTATGTTTTTATCAATGAAAATATCTTGAGTGGTGTGAATATGTAAAAGTAGTGGGTTCCCTTATATAATTGAGGAAGAGTGTCATTTTTTTAAATACCCAAAAGTATTCACTATAAGGAGGTCTCCATTACCACATGTGACTCAAAAAATTAATAATAATATATATTAGGGTGTTTTCAATAAATACCTACAAAACAAAAAAATAAACACATTTTTGTCATGCAATTCCTTAGTCTTTAAATTTACTCAATTTTACCCTTTTAGTTTTTACCATGGTAACTTGTATCTTTTTATTTATATAATTAATTTATCATTTAATGATGTAATTAAAATGGGTTTTATTTGATAATTTAGACCCAATTATTCAAAACATAAAATCCAAATAATTAAATAAAAATCATTTGTGTTTGTGTGAAATTAATTTCTTAAAAAAACATGTAATGTGCAAAACCCATTTTTAACCGTAATCACGTCAATTAATTTTAACTGTTTTCACTAATAATTATGGTAAAAAAATAATTTAACTATATTGGATAATATAAATTATGATTCTTCCAAATATGGAATTCATTTTTTCAAATTCCTTTCTTAGATGAGTCATAAATTAATTTAAAATTACTCACACTGATGCAAAGAGAAAGCAGGCTTTTTAATGAGAAAATGATCAAAAGTTTACAATGTTTTTATATCCACTTTTAATTTGAAATTGATTATAATGAAAAAAAAATTATTAGTATATGTATAATTGAACTAATTATACTTTAAAAAAATTAAAATATAAATTAACTTTATAAAAAATTTAGGCAAAAATACTAGTTTCAATTAAAATTTAGTATTATTCACTATTCATCAAAAAATGAAACTTTTCATTAAAAACCAAAAGTTAATTTTTTCATTATGAATTAAATAAATAATTTTATTTTATAAAATTAAATTTCCAAAAAGTTTCAAAAATTAATTTTATTATAAAAATATTTTTTTGCGAAAATAGAAATTTTGAAGCATATAAAAACTTAACCAAAAATTAAGTTCATTTCTTATCAATATGTTAGATTTATATAAAACCATTATAATTAATATTTAAAAATTATTAATTACTATTCATATCTCTATGTTTATTAGCTAGCTTACAATGGTCACATTTAAATAACTTTATTAATAAAACAACAAGGATTTGTTAGAACATAGTGTCATGCAATCTAAGAATGTGTTCTGGTAGTGAAAAACTAAATTGGTGTAGCATATAACACAACATTAACTATTTCTATCATGTAATTAAATCCAAAAAATAAATTTAATTTATTTGATAAATAATAATAATTCATAAAAACTCGGGGGGTTACATCGATGATGTGATATATGGCGGAAAGACCATGATGATATATTAGTAGTTGATACATATGATATTGAGATGCATTGAGATATGAATGTGGGTGTTAGGGATGAAACCAGAGATTATTGAGTGTGTTTAATATAGTATTACATGTTGATGCGATAAATCTGTATTTTTTCTTGAAATAAATGTGTTTAATGACTGGTGTATAGGTTTCGTATTTATCTTCATTCCTTTTTCTACTACCTAAGGTATATTGATGTGTTTGGTTGAATTTCTTAATGGTATAATATGATGTTTTTCTTAAGTACATATAATTATGGAATGATGTTAATAATGATTAATAAATGAATTAACCCATGGGGTTTGTGTTGCTAGAATGAAAATGAGATGTTACACTTGACAAACCATAAACTCGTTTTGGATTATACCTAGAAGGAATGGGTATGGAATTTATGGATGAAAATGTTTAATGTAAAATAATTTTTATGTTTAATTTATGGATAATTATTTACTTAATGAAAGTAAATGATAAAAATTAACTAATTAATTAATGTGTCACATTAAATTCTTGTGTGCTTATTGGATATCTATTCTTTGTAGTGGTATCTAGGAGTCTGAGTTACTTTAGCTATAGTTGATTCTAAATCATGGTTTTTAAAATCATGTGGTTGGGAGATATATTATATCATTTATATACTATAATTTCATACAATTCCCTATACATGTGGGTTAGGGTGACTGACGCCGAGGGGACTCTAGGAGGGTGTTTTCTCAGACATCCCAATGGGAGGATGGATGGATGACTACACCCTCTATCTCATATCTCTTCTCTTTAAATTTATATGTGATGGAATGCACGATGGTTAGTTTTCTTGTATATTTTTATAGGGGTATGTAATGGCTTGTAGTTATTTCACACACATTATTCTATGGATGTTGTATCTAAATTGATTATTATATGTATGACATGTATAGGTTGTAATGGTTTGGTGTACCTTAATCAATGTGTGGTCTATGATGGATTTATGTATAATACTTGATATATGACACACACTATATGGGTTTTTTAGGCCCCCAAAAACTAATCAGTCACTATATATGTGGATATATGGATGAGATGATGTGATAATGTGATCCATGGGGTTTATTTTTTGATACTTAGCCTATCTATATGTGTAATGGATTCTTTTGGAGCTATATGGAACATGATGTGTGATGTTGGGGAAGAGAATCATAGTAGAGGGGAATCCATAATAGGTAACCCATAATATTTCATTACTATATTTTCTCATGTTATTTATGCAATAATTGGTGAGAGTTATCCATTATGAGGATGAGAACTTTGTGTACCTATTTAGGTGGTGATTTAGTTTCACTATTTTTCATTATTATTTAACATTCTTTATTTATCTTTTTCATTAGAGGTTTCTAGTAGTATCCTACTAAGTATATTATTATGCTCACCCCACATATTTGTAAACTATTTTTAGGGAAATATGGGTAGGTTGGAGATCTGGATGGATATTAAAACTCGTGTTTTTATAGGATTAGTTCTATATTTGTGGCCTCTATCAAGTTTACCTTTTTGGTACTTGTAGTTTCCCTTTAAATTGATTTATTACTATATGAAATTACATGTATGAACTCAGTATTTATTTTATATTTATTTTTTACTAGGTTTTGATTATTTTATCTATATTACTTCTCTATTTTATATGTTCTCTTAGAGGGTAATTCCTCATGTATGTATTCATATTATACCCCTAGTTCTAGTCACCAACCTAGGACCTACTGGAGGTGCAACTCGAGCAGTTTCTATCCTCCATCTCTTATTTCTATCCCAAGAGGCGTACCCTTTGTGGGGAAGGGGTCGTGACACCTCATATATAAAAGGGAACCTCTTATCTTAACTTCTCCGCACACTATGAGCACCATTACTCGACCAAGATCTTCCAAAATCTCATATGAACTCTCTTATTAATTTATGAGTTCTTATATTCTTAATAAAATTCTAACCTAATAATATGTAAGGTGTTAGTTAATGGAGGCCAAATGAGGAAGAGTTAATTACCTTAGCTGAGTATTGTCATGTTTATTTAATCCTCCACCACCTCTAAATATATTATATTCATTATAATATGGTTGAATCTCTATCATTAAGATACTTATTTTTTATTATGTTTACTAAATAACAACTATTTACTTATTAATAATCTAATAGAAAATAAAAGCATCACACATGAGTATATGTGGAGTATTGCCTCCCTAATGTGATGTAATTCATTTTTCATCAATAAATTTTTTTTGGGTAATATATATAGATCTAATGAATATATAAGTTATTTTTGAAATAATGAGGATTATAAAATGATATGTTATTGTACACCTTCCATTAATTCTATAAATCAAAAAATGAAAATGTCACCCATGGATAAGTGTAAACTACCACCTATAAGAAGTGATGTAAATAATATTTATCACAACATTGCATGGATTTATCTAAAATTTTATATGTTGAATAAATATTAAATTTATAAAATTATTAAGAAACTAGAGATGATGAATCTATGACTAAGTTGAAAATGAAATAATTGTGCTACTAAAAATTATGTGGAATATAGAATAGTTTATACTCGAATATTGATTTTAATGATAAACTATTAATAAATATATAATTGAAAATAATAATTGAATCATATATAGTAATATAAGTTTGAATATGGATCATTTATAAATTTATAATAAACTTAAATTTATTATACATATAGTTATAGTTTATCTGAAAAACATTTTATATTAGGTAGGAGTTTATATTACTGTATACATATTTATTGATATAGTTCAGGTTTTAACATAAAATTATAAATCATTTCTCTCCTAAAACCCATCTATTATTCTATCACGTATTAATTTCTGATGATTTCAAATTTTTTATTTTCTCCAATTTCAATACTCAACGATTCTAAAATAATATTTTTAATAAAATATGACTTTACTCCATTTCATTTCAAGATCCTATTTATTTCATATTAATGCCCTTAAAAAATTTTGTTTTAATGTTACTATCTACTTATAAATTATTTTTAATTGTATTATTCTATTATCATTTACATTATCTACACAAAATTTAAAGGGATATTATTTTTATTTTCTAAAAAGGAAAATTTTTTACTTTCATTACAATAGTGTGAAAAAATGGGTTTTAATTCTTTATGAAGTGATCATATTTTCTAAAAGTCATGTACATTTATCATTATCAATATTCCTTTACATGTTTCGAGGGTTTTAAAAATAAAATCATATTTTAATTTTTCTAAGAATATTTTTATTTTTTAATGTTACAAAACAAAAATGTATGTCTTCTTATTTTTCAAAAAATCCTTCTATTTATTTTATAAAAGTATTTTTCATCAATTTCAACATCACTTAATGATGGTTGGGTTTTACTAGGGATATTATCTTATGATACCATCCACTTAATTTTATTTTATTTCTTCAAATGGTGGTGTTTTAAGGTTATCTTTGTAAAACTTGTTTCTTTTCCAAAGGATTATTAAGAAATCATGATTTAATGAATGTTTATGTGATCATATGGAATATATATTTATAGTTTATAATTAGTAACAATATTATATTTCAACAACAAATTTATAAAAATTGCAATGGGAATGTCTATGTGATAATATTATCTAAAGTGGGTCATGAGAACGAAGTGGTCTAACGAATACTTATCATTAATTTTATAACTTCAAAGGTATTATTTTAATTATGTTCTACCACATTTTTTATAATTATATTAATTTTTAATAGTATCACTTCACCGTGCCAATGGTTATATAGATAATTATAGGTGAAAACATTTAATGCTAATATGATTGAAACCCAAGTCTATATCCTCTCTTTGATACAAGTATAGTGGAATAATCTTCATGCACATATTTTTATTCTACCTCTAGCTTAATTTTATGTGGTTTTGGTAGAGGATTGGAACACTCTATATATATCTCATATCAATTTATTAGGGAGGGAAGTCTCATTTTATATTATGAATCAACCTATTATAGTCTATCAATTTGAGGATAAACATAAACATGAAATAGAAATTACTTATATTATATGGATCTTACTACATAATAATAAGTGATATTTATATCTAATTGTTTTGGAGAAACTAAAAAATAATGATATTATAATTGTTTTGGAATATGTTGATTTATTTATGGAAGGTATTCTTAGTGTACAATTGAATTGTGAGTTTTTATTTTCACTAAAAATTAAACATAATCTAATCCTATTTCACATAATCCTTATAAAATGGATCCAATTTAGTTGTAGAAATTTGATAAACAAATCTCAATTAATTTAGAAAAGGGATTGATACACCATAGTACATCAATATAGGGTGAAAGAATTTATTTTCTTTAGAATAATTATTCAAACATGTGTCTTTATATTTATTATTGGTAATTTAATAGGATTAATATCAAGATAAAGTATCATCTACCCTATATTGATGACGTGTTTGATCAAATTCATATCACTCAATAATTTTCAAAGATTGATTTTTGATCTAGATATCATCATTTAAGGGTAAAAAGGGAGAATATACACATAATTACCATCACTATGAGGTATAGAATATATTAATTAATAGTTATTCGATTTAAAAATACAAATAACAATATTATCTAGACTCATCTAGTGAATAGAGGTCTTTATTCCTTAACATGATTGGTTCTTGGTGGTATTTATAGTTAACATTAGCATATATTAAAAGATAAATTAAGAACATGAATATCATTTTAGGATTGTGTTATAGACCTTGAGTAAGTATAATTTTATGGAAATTTTATCAAGAGTGAATTCTAGATACAAAAAAGGTATCATTCTTTGGTCACATAATTACAAGTGAGTGTATGTTAGAGGATCCTTCGTTGTTTGATGTTTTTAAGCAATGGAGCAGACAAAACGTGGTGATTGAGGTCCATATTTTTCATATATTGGATTTATATTATTGATTATTTGTGAAAAAATTCTCATAGATATAAAATCCACTCACCAAGTTTATGGGAAAGGGATCCAAGTTCATTTGGAAAAATGAATGTGATGAAAATATCAATGAGCTAAATATATGTTCGGGAAGTGAACATGTTCTTATACGAATATTTTGTAGAGAAGGGTTTTTTATTTATAGTGATCCATTAAATAATATATTGGGATGTCTTCTCATGCATAATGAAAAGGCATTAGAGTATGACTTGGGAAAATTTATGGTTCATGTGAAAAAATAATTGACTTGTTATTTTGATCTAGTGGTGGTAATATTTTTTGAATATATGAAATCATTACCTATAAAGAGAATGTTGTGATATATATACCAATTATAAAATCAAGAAGTATTTATTCATATAGAAATATTTTATATTTATTAAAATTTATGGATGGAGTTGATTAAATATTATAACTTCTCAATACATTACTATCCTAAGAGAAAAATATGGTTGATTCTCTAAGATAGAAGGATAATGTAATATTATCTATGAGGAGGATGGAATGAAATCAATAATTTATGGATTTTTAGAGTATTTTCCATGAAAACATAAGTAATATGGATAAATTATACACTTCATGGGTGATTATTCATCAATCTATCCATATTAAATTTAAAAAGTTTCATAAGGAAGATGTTGAGCTGTAAAAGATAGTAAGGATTGTTCTAGATTTCAAAATTTTATATAATGAAATGATAATATTCCAGAACCAAATATATGTACCATGAAAATAAAAAATAAAGGAGTTATATGATGAGGCAAATATCTTATCATTATCTATCAATCATGTATGTACAATGAGGTATATATATGTCAAAAATTATTTTTGGTGGGATAACCTGAAATTTTACAATGTAGAATATGTATCTCGATGTATAGTATGACAAATATTTTAGGCATGACATCATACGTATAAGGTTATGATGAAATCATTACCCATATCTATTTTTAAATGTAAAATATTCACGATGGATTTTGTCATATGAGTCCCCAAGATATCTAAATTCAATAATACTAATTGTTTTATAGACAATAACTTTAATAAGATATTGTATTTAATTTCTATCAGGGATAATTTCTATTTTAATCAATATTCTAGGTACACATCATGAAAGTGGTATGGTTTTATGGAGTTCCACTCTGAAAAAATCTGACCAAAATTCATGGTTTTCCATGATTTTATATAGAATTGTCTAGTAATGATTGGATACAAAGTTGAAATATTTAACTATATATCATCCTCATATAGTTTTAATTTTTTCAAGGAACATTCAAAAACAAGAAGATATGTTGATATATTGGTCTATGGACTTCAAAAGTGGTTGGGATTTTCAACTTCTTTAAGTCAATTTTTCTAAAATAATAATAACATGAGAATTCATATGTATCTTTGTAATTATATCTATTAAAGGAAATTAATAAATCTTTTTTGTTAGAATAGATATGGATAAAAAATCAATTGGAACCTAAGATAATTGAGTAAGTGGTAGAGAATTTTATATCCATTTAGTAACACACTAGACCAGCTCAAAGCTGATAGAAAAATTATGTTGATAGTTTATGGAGAGATATAGATTTTGAATTTTGTAACAAGGCATTCATATGAATATATCTATAAAATAATTTTATGAGATATAGAAATAATGGGAAGATCAGTCCTAGATTTATTAGTCCCAAGAAGATTCAAGATCAAAACTTAATGATATCATATTATTTAGTGGTTCCGTTGATCCTCTCTTAAGTTCATTCTATGTTTGATGTACCTCATTTAATAAATTCAATACATGTTCCTTCACATGTAATGAACATTGAGGTTGTAAAACTAAAAAATATATCATTCATTTGAGAAAAAACATTTAACGATCCGAACCACCAAGGCCCACCTAGTTTGGGGAAGTTCAGGATGCCAAAACCCCAAGACCTCCTCAAATAGGCTGGGGGATGGAAATAAGATCTGGGAAAGCATAATGTAAATAGGATTTATTTTCCTTATGTACTTGTATGAATTCACCCAAATATATCCATGTAATAGTCTAGAGGTATAACAATAAATGATAGTAACATAGAGGATAACCATGTATGCAAAAACTCAAGGGAATATATCAGAGTATGATAGAATAAAACCAAAGTATAAAGGAGTAAAATACATGCCCAACCATATGATAAGTTTTAACCTCACAATACATAAATTAATGAATGTTGAGAGTGCCCAGCTCCTAATCTCCAAGATCATCCTCCATACACAGTCAATACACCAGAGTATACCTAAGATTCTGTAAACCCACCATTGATCTATCTTTTATCTGAAAAAGACACAACATGTGTGGTCAAATACCATGCATGGGTGAGAATATACATACCCAGTAGAATTCCCCAAAAACCAAAGGGGGAAATAGAGAGATATGATAGAAGAAAATATATCATAAAAAATAAGGATGGAAACAAAAATTTTCAATATATATATATATATACTCATAATGAATTATAGATGATAGAGAAAGGGGGTTAATATGTTACAACCCATCCTAGGATGATGATTCAACCTATCGCTCAAAATGTTCATCATCGATGCCCAACATCTAATGTGTCTACATGAGAATTTTATCTTGAGGAACCGCACCTCAACACTGCTCCACAATATAAGGGGTAACAATATCAAGTAGAGTACCTATATCCTAGTATGACAGGGGGTTTCCACTTAGTAGATGGATAGAAGACCTTTACCCTATTTCATCAGGGTGGTTACACTCAAAGCATGGATGAACTATATCCTATCCTAATAGGGGTTTCACTTAGTGAATAGAGGACCCCAACCCTAGTGAATCAAGGGGATTACACTCAGTAGGTATCAATAGAGGACCCATTTCCCAATATAATAAGGGTACCAATAAGTGGGTATAGGATCGGTGACCTTTTATTTCATGAGGGTACCACCTATAGGGTACAGGACATACCCACTAGTGTGTTTGGGAGGTTCCAATAAACTAGTGTAATGAGTGTGGGGAACCCATACCCAGATACCATATGGGGTTTGAGACCTTGGCCTCTCTCTAATGATACTACTTGATCACCACCATCAACAAGAATTCCCTAATAAGAATCATGCTTGGAACATTTCACATTATATCTTGAAATACAATAATAAGGATACCATAACATTTCATATAGAAAACTACTGAGTATAGGATACTTGTAGGTTGAAATATGAGTCTATAAGATGGAGATACTCAAGGTAGTTGTTAATGAGAAAAAATACATTGTGTGTACTAGTTGTCACATGGCATGTGACCTCATTTGGAATCCTAGATATATCTACATTAGTGAATAGATTTCCTATCCATGTAGCACTAAAATGTGTGTAATGGTACTAAAAGATTTGTCTCGTCCACATGGGGCCTACCTATGTGCTCCAAGTTATTCTAGTGTGCATGTTCATGTGAATAATCACGCCAGTTTACTGGCTTAGTCCCGTGTACTCCCATAGTACACTATATTTTCTCCCATGTGGGTTCCTGGTTGTGTGTTATCTAGTGCATGACATGTCCACCAGTCGAGGATCACATAGTGTGTGGTTCTGGAAACCATCATATCATCCTTATATTCCCTAAAATCCAAGCACTGCATCTAGTGGGGCTATACTACATGTGTTCCTAGACAACATGGTGTGTAACGCAGAGCCTCAAATTCCTTCATGAGTGATTATTATGATTTAATTTCCATTGATTCCACTATTAATCATGCTAGGGGTCTTGGATCTAGGGCTTTCCATGCTTGATTCATCACTGGTGGCTAGATTCCATCCATCTGAATAATGCACAGCCTTACCATTCACTTTGTTCCATGGTCGCTGCCAATCTAGATATCAAATCCATGGAGGTATAACCCATGCCCCAAAAAATCTATATTTATCAACAAATAATCATCTTGGTCATCATTTTTCAATCCTCCATGAATCCTGATGTTCTATCATGCTCGAAATCAGCTCAGAAATGTTGAACCATAACCCCTTGGGTCGATGGTGAAAGAAATGAATAATAGTGGAGTTAAATGCATCAATGTGAATTAAAATCTTACATTTTACAAGCATTATAGGAAAAATATTATTCAATGGTATATACATGGTCGAAACAATGCATAACAAATAAAATAAAATCAATAATTAAATTCATCAGAATTGGGCTCATATGAGCGGAAGATAATTCACAAATCAAAAGAAGATTAATTATCCATTTTCAATTTTTTAATAAATGGGATTAAAATCAAAAATTAATAGTCTTAACTCAATTATGGGTCTATCATTGGTGAATAAATAAATCTCCACTAATGAGGAATACCAACTATCTTAGCAGCCTCTCAATTCACCTCGATCAAATTGTTTTTCGTCATTCGATCTCAATCTTTCAAATAAGAATATTATAGGCTCCCCTCAAATCTTCTAGGGTTATGTAGATAACCCTATATAATTTTCATAAAAGTAAATTTAAATAGAAAAATAGTTTTTTTGGTATTAAATTAACTAATTAAATAATTAAATTTTTTAACCCACTTAACATACTCACCAACGGTTTCCTCAGTCGAACATTCGGCATCAAAAAACATTATTCCATGCCCTAGGTAAAACTAATATTTTGGATTAAAATGTGTTATCATATTTCCCATATGAGTTCCTTCACAAAGGGAAAAAAATGAAATAAGATAATATAAAATATTTATTATTTTTATAATATCAATTTTTATCTTAGTTGGCCTTTGGAACTCATGTCATTTCAGTTCTTAGAACTGAAAATATTCTTTAATATATTTCAAAGTATTATACAGAAAAAAATGAGTCACTAAATTCAACCCTCCCTCAAATATTTTCCCCCAAAAAGCACAAGATAAAAAATGATAGGGGTACTAAGCCCGCATCTATCTCTCTCACTCTCATGATCTCTCCTACAATCTCTCATGCTATCATAATATAAAAAGAAATCAAATTTTTCATCTTCATAGGATCCTCACATACTGATCCTTGATCACCATCGGGTACTCCATATTGGTGGCTCCATCCTCTAATTCTAGATCACCCCAATCAATAATGTGTGTCGGATCCTAAAAGTATATCATATTCTATGACCCATGTAAGACATTATGCACTTGTTCTAACTATGGGGTTAAGTCTAGGCTATAAGAAACCTTTCCAACCCTCCATAAGATCTTAAACGACTTGATGAACTACCAAGATAGATTACCTCCCTATCTAAATATCTAGAATCCTTGTCTTGGGGAGACTCTCAAGAAAACATGGTCTCCATGATCAAACTCCAAGGGATTATGAAGTTGATCTAGATAAGATTTCTATCATATTTAGGATGTACTCATGTGCAAAAAGATCACCTGAACATTTTCCATCATTGATTGCACCATCTATGGCCCAACACGATATGCCTCTCCAATCTTAGTCCAACATAAGGGTGACCTGAAGAGTCTCTCATAAAGGGCGTAGAATGGTTCCACATTGATTTTAGAGTGATATCTATTATTATAAGTGAACCCTACCCATGGAAAGTTATATTTTTAGCTCTGGATGAAGTCCAAAACCCAAGCCCTCAGTATACCCTTTAACTAATGGATAGTATTCTCAGTCTTCCCATATATCTAGGGGTGGTGCACAATAATCATCCCCAACTAAGTCTCCAATTCATCCTTCAAGACTATCCATAAACATGATATAAACCACACATCACAATCAAATACAATCATTGAGGGTATCCTCTAAAGTTTGATGATCTTTTTCATGCTCAAATACCCCAAAATATCCACTGAACTCTGCACCTTAATGGAATAGAATTGTTCTAACATTTTAATTCATTCAACTATCAACCAAATAGAATTTTTGAATCACATTATCTATGGAATCCCTTTCACATAGTCTATGGATATGTCATCCCATTTCCACTTTGGGATCTCCAGAGGCAATATCAAACCTATCAAAACCTACTGCTCAGACATCACCTGCTGATATGTGATATAACAAACTAACCAGAGTTATCCTCAAACTGGGCACTCAACCCCTTCCTTCATGTACCCGAAGGGCATTATCAGTTCCCATGGGAAAGTGGAAAGCACCCAGGAATCGAACAACGAATAAAAAGGAATGATTTCTCCCAACTTGAACAAACACATGTCATATATATACACAGTATAGGAAGGAATTGAAGAAGACTAATAAATATATTCCATAATTATAATAGGACATCAGAAAAAAAAACTACGAAATTATCCAAAATATCAAAGATAAAAGTTCAAATACAAAGGAAAAAAACTATAAAGCTATTTCATGTGATATCGTTGATGAACTTTCAACATTTCTCTACCATCTACCCAAATCAGTTAACATGAAACCTAACCACCTCACTGCAGCTCCATGTATTTCTCTACATTGGAAGCCATACATAGGTCTTCACACCACCGAATAGGTGCAAAGGGTGTGAAATTAAAGTCTCAATAGGATCCCACCTAGTTGTTCCATAACAAGTCTCTCTATAACAATTCATGTATGCTCATTTCAAATAAAACATAGCATGATATGCAGTAAAGAAGTTTTGTAGAAAACATTGTAAACATATACCTTTTTTCACAGTTCTAAAAAAAGTAGGTATATAAATTTCAATGTAAATTTTCCATATCATCTTTCAAAATAATAAAAATGCATATCAAGGGTAAAACAACAAATCCATGAAACACGAAACAGAAGCACATGTATCAGCACAAAGGATCACTATAGGTCAGACTAACAGACTACTCGTACTACAATCAATCAAGTGAACAATATGGTTCCTAGAACATAGTCCTAATAAGAATAGGAATACCTCATGAGTAAGCCCCCCTAACAATGTCAATATCAGTTACCTAGAACAGTGGGTGTAGGAAACATAGGAAATCTCCAGGATAAAACCTCCTGATAATCACAAAAATATGGATGATTGTCTCAAGATAAACCTTCCAACTAAGTACACAAGGTAACTTGTGTTCTCATTTTCACAAATCATTCCAATGTTTTGAAAACCATTTCATAAATCCATTTCAATGCTTTGAAAATAACCCTATTCATTCCATTTATCAACGACCAGGGAAAAACTATTTTTCTTTAAAAAATATTTTTTACACACACTAATCAATAATTCCAATTTATTTTCTAAATCAGTTTATAAAATAGAAACAATTAGGTTCATCAACATAGGCTAGAGATAGAACCACCTACCTCGAAGATCAGGTCGTACATGCCCGCAATGAGATCCACCAACAATGAAAACTCAATGACATCAATGAAGGCCCTAAAACCTAATCTAAAAATCTCAGAATTGATCCAATTGAGAAAGAGGATTAGGGGAGAAGATGAAACAAAACATACCTTAAGAAATAACACTTGTTTCACCACAAAAAAAATAAAGGAACGACCTCTAGATTGATATCACACTATGGATCTAGAATAATACAAGAAGAAATACCATTTCATACCAATGAATCTGATAATGCAATGAAAAGGAACTATTATGATCAATGGAAATGATGATGTAGAAAGACCACCCACTGGAAGAGATACACCTTAAATGAAATGAAGATCAAATGAAGAAAGGATTGATTGGGAAGGAACAATGTCTATAAAAAACACTAGAGAGGGACCCTCGGTCGATTGAAAGGGAGAACCGGAAACCAAATGGGAACTCAAAACCCATATGGTTCCCTAAAAATACCTTATAAGGATGTGTAATGACTTTACACATCATAAACTCCATGATGTAAAAATATTATGAAAAACATGTCACCTAAAATTAAAATCTAATCTTTAATTTTCTCACAATGTGTAAAATCCCATCACATCATATAACCTTTCACATCACGAACCCTTCTCATGGAATGCACACAACAACCATTACACATTGTGTAAACTAGTTAAATGGAATGTAAATCTTCTACATCCTACTGAAAATCTAGAAACCAAAATATAAAACTCCACACCAAAAAGGAGACTTCGAGAGAGGGAAAACCTCACCCAATCAAGATAAAGGGATATTACAAACTCCCCACCATAAATAATTTCTATCCATAGGAAGTCGTGTAGAAGATGTAACCCCTGGAAAAAAAAGATGAGGCCACTACCCCCTCATCAATGACTCATATTCCCAAGTCTCGTGAGAATATGATCCATGCTTCCATAAAACTCTGACCAACAGAATTGAATTCCAATGAAATAATTTCACTTGAGTTTCATTGATTTCAACTGGTTTCTCCCAAACAAAAACATCTGGCTCTAACTCAATTTATTCTCAACTCAGTACATGATCCGGATTAGGATGATACTTCCTAAGCTAAGATAAGTGGAAAACATCACGAATACCTTTCAACTAAACTAGTAATTCTAACCGACATGCAACCTTCATGATCTACTCATTGACCTAAAATAGTCCAATATATATCGGATCCAAATTTCCCTATTTTATGAACCGAAGGTGACCCAATCAAGGAGAGACTTTCAAGAAAACCCATTCACCAATGGAAAATTCCAAAGGATGATTCCATCGATCTACATAGGATTTTTATAGACTCTAGGATGTAACCAGACATTGATGTACATAAACAATATTTGCTGATGTCTTATAGACCAAACTTGTTCTAACCAAAGATAATTCACCCACCTCATCCCAAAAAAGAGGTGATCTACATTGGTGGACATACAATGCATCATAGGGAGCCATTTTGAAGATCTACTGATAAATATTGTTATAAAAAAACTCAACCAGTCCCAGATGGCTATCCCATGATCCAATAAAATCCAAGACACAGGAACAAATCATATCCTCCAGGATCTGAATCACTCGCTCTGTCTAATCTTCTATATGTGTATGGTAAGTTGTGCTCAACTTTACCTGAGTTCCTATCACCTCTTAGAGACTCCTTCAAAACCTCGAGTTAAACCTAGGATCCCTATCAGAAACAATTTAAGAAGTATTCCCACGTAACTACACAATATATTACACAAACATATTACCCATATATTCAACCCTAGTGTAATACTTGATTGGAATGAAATAAAAAAACTTCATCAACCGATCAATTACTACCCATATATCATTTCTTCCTTGGGGAGTCTATGGTAATCCAACAAAAAAAAATCCATAGATAACTCATCCCATTTCCAAACCATCACCAGAAGTGGATGAAGAAAAACAAAGGGTTTCAAGTGATTTTCCTTTATCTGTTGGTAGGTCAAACAGTGGGACACACAATCCACAATATCATGCTTCATACTCAACCACCAGAATCATCAATTCATGTCATAATCCATCTTTATATGGCCTAGATGAATGGAACACAAATATTAGTGAAAATTAAACAACAATAAACTCATAATATATGTTTTAATGACAAACCACTTCCCAAAGTGTAGCATACCATCTGAAGAGAGAGACCAATCAAAAATAGTCTCCCCACCATAAATGATTCCTTTAATTTCATTGAACTCATCATCCTGCTACTGACTCTGCAAAATAGACTTAGGAGAGATTATTGTTGTACCTCTCGTTCCCCTCGTTGTTTGATTTTCATGATCACAATCACCTTATTATTTATCTAATCCTCTTTCAAGTGTTTTTGGATGATAGGAATCATTTCAGGTGGCTCATCCACCGGTCAGCCGGTGCTGCCTGGGCAGAAGGCCTTCTCAACATCCAAGGCACCGGCCAGCCGGTGGCCCTGCACCGGCCAGCCGGTAGCCCAGTCAAACTAGCCGTTGGCTTTGACCAGTCAACCTTCTTTTGGCCTCCAACGGCTCCGAGGCCTTCTCCAACGGCTCCGAAGGCCCCCAATGGGTTCCATGCCTATAAATAAAGGCCAAGGAAGCCCCGGACACTAACCGGAACTAAAATCAAGCCCAAGGACACTTTGTTGATCATTCGGCAATCCTCCGGCGAGACACCTCAAGGAACCCCAAGTGCTCCATCCAATTCCACATCCAAGAGAACCACCAAATAAGCTTGTAAGCAGCCTTCAAACATCATCAATCAATCAAAGGCGCCCAAGGCTTCTCCAATTACGGGTTTTATTGTATTTATCTTTTTGAGCTTTAAATTTGGGTTTGTGCCTACAAACCCCAACCTTTTCTCTATCCTCCCTTTCTTTTGGGTTTCACATCACCACTAAGGTGTGAAGAGGTTTCTTCAAGCCTTTCCTTTTAAAAGGCTTGTGACATAGGTGAGCTATCCTTCACCTGTAAGAAGGATAGTGGGTTCTTGCTAAACCATTAAAAGCAAGTGGGTTCTTGCTTAACCACCAAAAGCAAGCTGTAATAGGTCCTAGTTCTACCTCAAAGCCTAGTGGGTTTCTTGCTAAAACCATTGAAAAGCAAGCGGTAGGAATCTCTCAACGGTTGAGTTGGGAGCGGAGACGTAGGCCGGGTTTTTGGCCGAACTCCGTTAACAATTTCTTGTGTGATTGCCTCTTTTATTTCCGCTGCATTTCACTTTGATTTTAATTTGTTATTCTTTTTTTTTAAAGGCAATTCACCCCCCCTCTTGCCATCATTCCCCATTTTGTTCCGACCCAACAATTGGTATCAGAGGGACCTTTGAGTAATACCCTAACCCGGTTTCAAATTTAAGATCTTTTTTTTTGATGGAATCTACCTCTTTCGCCCCCGAGGGCTACTCATTGGGTCGGGCTCCATTTTTTGATGGGACCGACTATAATTATTGGAAAACCCGCATGACCACCTTTCTTAGAAGTATAGGCTATCCAATTTATAAAATAGTCATGCAAGGTTACACTCTCTCTTCCCCCGATGAATCCAAATGGACCCAAGCCGACATTAAAAATTTCGAGCTTGATAGCAAATCCATGAATGTTCTACATTGCGGCCTTGACCGAAATGATTTCAATCGTGTTTCCACATGCACCTCCTCACATGAAATCTGGAAACTTTTGGAGGTTACCCATGAGGGGACCAACAAAGTAAAAGACACCCGATTGGATATGTTTCGTCAGGATTTTGAGTCATTTTCCATGCACCCAAATGAATCTATTTCTGAAATGTTTACTAGATTTACTGACGTGTGCAATGGTAGAAAATCCCTAGGAGATAATATTTCTGCAGAAACCATGGTCAAGAAGATCTTATGGGTCCTTCCGAGCTCATGGGCACCAAAGGTGACGGCGATCCAAGAAGCTAAGGATGTCAAAAATATTCCAGTAGAAGAGCTCATCGGATCCCTTATGACGTATGAGATCATGATGAGGAGGCAAGCTCAAAAGGAGGGCACACCAATCAAGACACCAAAGAACATTGCCCTCAAGGTACAAAAAGAAGTAAGCTCCTCCTCCTCATCATCATCTTCATCTTCTTCATCATCAAGCGGCGACTCGGAAATGGAGAATCTCGCCCGCCAAATGCACAAGTTTATGAAGAAGCACAAGAAGAAGAAGAAATCTCGCAAGGCGCGAAAGCAAGAACCCACCACAAGATCCGAGCACAAGGTGAAATGCTACGGGTGCGGCGAGAAGGGCCATTACAAGCCCGATTTCCCACTCAACAAGAAACGGGCCAAGGAAAAAAGGAAAGAAAAAGGTCCTCAAGGCGACATGGAGTGACACCTCCTCATCATCCTCCTCCTCCTCCTCCTCGAGCGACCAAGGTACAAAATGCCTAATGGCATGTAATGAGGTAACATCTTCCGACTCCTCCTCCTCTTGCTCTTCAAATTCAAATTCTTTAAATCATCTTTCTTATGAGGATCTCCAATATGCTAGAGATCAATTAGAAAATGGTTTTCATGAGCTTTCTTCAAAATTTGTTTCTTTAAAAAAGAATTTCAAAAAACTCTCTTCCGAAAAAGAACAACTTCTCAAAGAGAAGGAAGAGTTGACCCTTAAAATCCAAAATTTTCCAAATGTTGATTCCATGGAATCAACCATCAAAGACCTAAGGGAGACCCTAGCTAAGTTCACCCAAGGGGAACAAAATTTGAACAATCTCCTAGGTTCCCAACGAATATCTAGAACCACCCAAGGGCTTGGCTATACCAACCAAGCCTCCTCCTCCTATGCACCCACTGTTTTTGTAAGGGGGAGCTCTAGTTTCAAATTTTGCAACTATTGTAAAAAACCCGGGCACCTCATTTATGAGTGTGATTGCAAAAATGCCTGGTATGGCCAACCCAAGTCTATTTTCTATTCCGATGAGTTCTATAGGATAAGACCCGCTATGAGACAAGTTTGGATTGAAAAATCCCTTCTTGCGAGTCTCTCCGGGCCAAAAATAGTTTCGTTTCCCCGATGATCTTTTGTTTTATTTAGGGGGAGAATTTTTCTTAAATTCAAAAATCTCTTTCGATTCATTTTTCAATTTAAATTTTCAATTCATTTTTGATTCAAAACTCTCAATTTCAAAATTTTCATTTAGTTTCAAATTTCAAATCTCGATTGGTTTTTGATTCAAAATTTCAATTGGTTTTTGATTCAAAACTTTCAATTCAATTTTTGGTTCAAAATTTTCATTTCAATTTTGATTCAAAACTTTCAATTCAAACTGTTATTTAATCTTTCAATCTCCAAAATTTCAATTGATTTTCAAATCTCACTTGTTTTTCAAATCTCTTTTCCCTCAATCAAATTTTTATGCCCCACGCTATTTTGATAATCACAAAGGGGGAGAAATTTCTTGATTGATTGGGGGAGAATCCTTTTCATCATGCTTAGCATTTCCTTTCAATTTCAGTTTTTTAAATTAATTGTTTTGGTGATTGTGATCATCAAAATAGGGGGAGATTGTTGTACCTCTCGTTCCCCTCGTTGTTTGATTTTCATGATCACAATCACCTTATTATTTATCTAATCCTCTTTCAAGTGTTTTTGGATGATAGGAATCATTTCAGGTGGCTCCTCCACCGGTCAGCCGGTGCTGCCTGGGCAGAAGGCCTTCTCAACATCCAAGGCACCGGCCAGCCGGTAGCCCAGTCAAACTAGCTGTTGGCTTTGACCAGTCAACCTTCTTTTGGCATCCAACGGCTCTGAGGCCTTCTCCAACGGCTCCGAAGGCCCCCAATGGGTTCCATGCCTATAAATAAAGGCCAAGGAAGCCCCGGACACTAACCGGAACTAAAATAAAGCCCAAGGACACTTTGTTGATCATTCGGCAATCCTCCGGCGAGACACCTCAAGGAACCCCAAGTGCTCCATCCAATTCCACATCCAAGAGCACCACCAAAGAAGCTTGGAAGCGGCCTTCAAACATCATCAATCAATCAAAGGCGCCCAAGGCTTCTCCAATTACGGGTTTTATTGTATTTATCTTTTTGAGCTTTAAATTTGGGTTTGTGCCTACAAACCCCAACCTTTTCTCTATCCTCCCTTTCTTTTGGGTTTCACATCACCACTAAGGTGTGAAGAGGTTTCTTCAAGCCTTTACTTTTAAAAGGCTTGTGACATAGGTGAGCTATCCTTCACCTGTAAGAAGGATAGTGGGTTCTTGCTAAACCATTAAAAGCAAGTGGGTTCTTGCTTAACCACCAAAAGCAAGCTGTAATAGGTCCTAGTGCTACCTCAAAGCCTAGTGGGTTTCTTGCTAAAACCATTGAAAAGCAAGCGGTAGGAATCTCTCAACGGTTGAGTTGGGAGCGGAGACGTAGGCCGGGTTTTTGGCCGAACTCTGTTAACAATTTCTTGTGTGATTTCCTCTTTTATTTCCGCTGCATTTCACTTTGATTTTAATTTGTTATTCTTTTTTTTTAAAAGGCAATTCACCCCCCCCCCCCTCTTGCCATCATTCCCCGTTTTGTTCCGAACCAACAATTATGATAACTGAACACTGGTTAGAACCATACCTAAAACATCCCTCTTAGTATCCAGGTGCAACTAAGAAAAAAATCCCATAAGGTTCCACTCTTCCTTTGATTCTAGAGCATTCTTCAATGGTAATTTCCTACTAAGAGGGTCTTCAACGACATTCTACTTCCTCGGGGTATATGCGATATTGAATTCAAATGTCTAAAGGTATTCTACCCATCATCTTTATCTGAGATTCAAATATTTCTAAGAAAGTATATAACTTAAACTTTTATAATCAGAAAAGACTGTAAAATTTTCCCCAAAACTGTAATACCACCAATATTTAAGTGCATTCATAACTACAAAAAGCTCTAAATTGTGATTAGGGTAATTATTATCATGTGGATAAATCCAAAAAGAGTCGTAAGATACCACAAGGTCATCCTTTATAAGCACTCATCCCCAACCAGCACCAAAATAATCACAAAACACCATGTACCCCGTACTGGGCTTAGGTAAGATCATAATAAGAGCCAATGTTAGAACTCATTTTAGTTAGTTGAAAGAAGACTGGAACTATACATCCCATGTAAATTTCACCACTTTATTAGTAAGATAATTCAAGGGTGACACCATCTTAGAGTAATCTTTAATAAACCATTGGTAGTATCTAATAAGACCAAGGAAGCTCTATATCTCAAAGAAATTTTCTTATTCTCTACATGATAAGATAGACTTCTCCTTCTCGTGATCAACTGATAAGCCATGTTCATATATCTCATGCCCTAAGAACTTCGCTTATTGAATCAATAAACTGATTTTTGAAAGCTTTCCATACAAGTGGAGACTTATCATAATGTTACTAACAAAACTCATATGGTGCTCATGCTCATGCTCAAATTTCAAATAATCCAGAATATAATTCATGAACACTACCACAAAAGTTTCAAGATATTGATGGAATATATTATTCATAGAATCCTTAAAAACTGAAAGATAATTATTTAGACTAAAATAAATCACAATATATTCATAATGGTGATACCTAATCCTAAAATTTGTCTTTGGAATATCAGACTATTGAAATCTAAGCTGATGATAACCCAACTGAAGATCAATCATTGAAAACCACTTTTCCCCCTTTAACTGATCAGAAAAATAATCCACCTGGGGAAAAGGAAACTTTTTCTTAACTATTACCCAGTTCAACTTCCAATAGTCCACACAAAACTAAAGTTAACCATCTGTCTTCTTGGAAAAGATAACAGGGGATTCCCAAGGTGAAACACTAGGGTGAATAAAACATTTTTCTAATAGGTCATCCAACTAAATCTTAATCTCTTTCAGCTTCACCGGTTCCATACGATAAGAGGGTATCAATATCGGCTACGTACCTGGTACAAGGATAATCATAAACTCCATATCTCTCTCTGGAGGAAGACCAGATAATTCATATGATAAAACGTTAGAAAATTTCTAAACAACAACAGGAAGATCAATAATAGAAGAAACATTATTGAGCTCAATCGTAGCAGTAGACAAAAAACTCCTGAGATTTGGTTGAGAAGGTCCTACAAAACAAGACCTTGGTTCCCACTCCCCTTGAAACACACGATATCTCCCATCAATAGAAATAAATGAAACACTTCGATTATAACAATAAATCTCAACTCGATGAGTGACAAGACAATCCATACTGATGATGATGTCAAAATGATCCAGATCAATGAGACAATACCATAACAACTCCATATAATATATTATTAATGAACAAGAAGTAAAATAAAACCCCTACCCTTTTCTCTTACAAAGAGGCATATCTAACTCCATTACAGTGGAAATAAGTTCCATTATAAGTTTAATAATATCAATAAAACAAATAGATATAAACAAGTGGGAGGCACTAGTATCGAACAAAACAATTTCTACAGAAGATGAAATTAAGATAGTACCTCTCACTATTGCAAAAATTTCATCAACCTCCATTGGAAAATAATCTACTACGTGAAATTTCTTCACTCCTAATGCATGTGTCTAGATCCCTTTAATCCTTGAATCATCTGACTACCCCATAGTAGCCTTTGTATTTGACAAACCCTGATTATAATGAAGCATATTAGAATCTCGACAGAAGTATTTTAAGTGAACAATGTGTCCATGGTTGTTTTATGCCTTTATGGGAATAGGGAAATAATGTCTTGTGTGTATGACCTTTCCACACCAATATAAACTCATAGGCACATTGATATCTATTGAAAACAGTGAAGAAGAGGCTCGTTATTGATACCCACCTCCACCATTCCTGTGATGATCCTACCACTTCCTCTTCTTCACTTGTGCACCAATAAAGCCGCCACTAGATGGAGTAGAAGAGGTGTAAAATCCAACCTTACCTACCATATTCATCTCTTCCATCATATATTTTTCTACCGTCTCCACCTAGGTATAAATCTATAAGAAAAATACATGTGATCTCATATCCATTCACAAACATTGTAGGTACTTTTGAGCCTTTTAGTCATTCCTTACCACATTTGGAGAAAAAAGGACAAGATAAACAAATTTATTGGTGTATTTTGACACCAAATTATCTCCTTTATATAAAGACTGCAACTCTAGAGAATTTTCTAGCATCAGTGACTCTGGAAAAAACTACTAGAAGAATAGGGTTTTGAATCCCTTCCAATCCAAGTTCACATGTCTATCTACCTAGAATATGGAATCCCACCATCCCATATCTAAACCCTTGAGTCTAAATGCTACACATTTTCCCTTGATATTATTAAGTGTATATAGAAATTTGAATATTTTATTGATCCAATCCATTCATTAATATACCTCTTTAGGTTTATTCATTCCCTTAAAGGAAGGTGGATTCTCACACAATAATTCATGAGATCAATATTTTTCTTCTCCAACTCTTGGAGTACCTCAACAAAAAAGTTTTAAACTCATGGTATATTTTGATAAACAAAACAAAATTCACGTACAATATTCTCAATGATATTCTTATATATAGGAATATTTCCTTGAGGATCATCAATTTCACCCTCCTAAAAATCTCATGGAAGACGTCTCAGAGGCATTTTGTTGAACACCAAAACATAATAATAATCAGACAATAGAATAAATATAAGATCAAACCAAAAAACCCATAAGAAAAAACTGAGATTTAAAACAAAATCCAACATTAGATACACATATCCCAAATTACCATGGATACTTAGGTATTGTCATGAGAATATATCTGGCTAGGGACTCATCGCAACATTTCTATCAATTCCCAATAATCTTATCTCTAGTCTAACAAACATCTAAAGACAAGGACAATTGAGGAAAAACAAACCAACCTCCCTCTGATACCATTTTGTAACGAACCAACCTTACCCTAAAACCTATAACCCAGCCCCTTCCCTCACATACCCAAATGGAATTCCCGATCCCCACGGGATGGTGAAAAGCACCCTGGAATCATACAATGAAGAAAAGGGAAATATTTCTCCCAACCTAAACAAACAAATTGAATATATATACACCAAGTAAGAAGGAGCAGTAGAAGACTAAATAATATATACCATAACTATAAGATGACATTGGAAACAAAACAACTATAAAAGTAGCGAAAATATCTAAGAGAAAAGTATAACTACAAAGGAACAAAACCAAAAAACTACTCCATGTGATAGCATAGATTAACGCCCAATATCTCTCCACTAATTAACCAACTTAGCTAACACGAAACCACACCACCTCACTGTGGTGGATTTCCTTTCCATACATTAGAATAGATACATAGGTCAGCACACCATGAAAGATATGTGAAGCATGTGAGATAATAGGCTCAATATGATCCCACCCAGGATTTCCATAACAAGACTATGTATAACAATTATTATATTCTCATTTAAAAATAAACATGGCATGATAATAATTAAAGCAGTTTTATAGAAAACGTGGTAAACATTTTCCTTTTTCATAGTTCTAAAACAAAATTAAGTATATAAATTTCAAAGAATAGTTTCCATATCATCTTTCCCAAGTATAAACATTCAAATCAAGGTTAAAATAAAAAAACCAATAAACAAAAAATAGAATCATGGGCATCATCACCAGGGATCATTATAGGTCATACTATCATACTAAACATACCACAATCAGTCAAGTGCATAGTTTGGTTCCTAGAACATGGGCCTAGGAATTTGAGGAATACCCCATGATTAAACCCCCCTAAAAATGTTAATATTAGTTTCCTAGAACAATAGGTCGTGGAAACATAGGAAATACCCATGAAAAAACCACCTGATAATCACAAAAATATGGATTATGGACTTGAGCTAAACCTTTCACCTAAGTACCCAATGTAACATGTGTGCTCATTTTCACAATTCAATCCAATTCTTTGAAAACCATTTCAAAAATCAATTTCAATGCATTTAAAATACCCCTTTTATTTACATTTATCAATGATTAGGGAAACCCCATTATTCTTTAAAAACTCTTTACAACACACATAAAACAATTATGCAAGTTACTTTTATAAATTAGTTTATAAAACATGAACAATAAGGTTCATCAATATAGGCTAGATATGTAAACGCCTACCTAGAAGATCAGGTCACACATGCCTGCAATGGGATCCACCATCAATGAAAACTCATTGACATCAACGAAGGTCACATGAGCCTCATCCTAGTTGTTGAAGACTCTTCAAGTGAATCCATGAGACTTGAGATTAAATTTGGGTAGAGGAATATTTTCAGGTACTGTAACAGTATTGTAGAAGTATTATAGCAGCACTATAGTAGGTATTGTAGCAGGTACTGTAACAGTCGGAACTATTCATCTATTTCACCGATTGGGTACTTGGGTCCTTCAAGGTCTTCAAGCCACCCAAGGCCTTTGGTCTAGTAAGGCCTTAGAGCCACCTTAAGGCTTTTGGTCCACCTCAAGGCCTTCAGTGTACATGAAATGTAGATGTAACCAGACAGATTTTAAATGAATAAGGCTCTAGATGAGGATTCAGAGCATGCACATTCACCAGAGTAGAGTTAACCAAAATTGGAAGAATAATAGGGTATGACATTGCCATCACTACCAGTCCTATTCATCTTTACACAGAATAGCTAGTCGACCATCCTTGTGAAGGTGGAGAGCTGACATCATGATATATACAGGGGAGGGTCAGTTTCATGTAGTTTATTTGTGATTATTTCTTCTATACCTTTCATGTCATGTAATGTGTCACTAAGCCTATGGGCTATGTAAGGGTTCCCCTTAAAACCTTAAAAATGGGATTATCAAAAATAAATAAAAGATGAAGGCCTTCAGGGTATTCAGGAAATGACATCAACAAAGTCCCTAGAACCCAGTCCACACATCTCATAATTGATCCAATTGAGAAAGAGGGTCATAAGAAAAGAGGAAACACCACATACCTCAAAAATGAACACTTTTTGCACCACAACCAATAACGTAACGGCCTTTGGAATGATATCACACAACATATCTGGAATAAAACAATAAGAAACACCATTTTAGACCAGTAAATCAGATAATGCAATGCAAAGGTGCTACTATGATCAAAAGCAATGAAGAATTATAGAGGTCACTCACCTAAATAGACAAACCACAACCTTAATAAAGATTTAATTCTTAATGAATTTATCAGGAAGGAATGGTGTCTCAAAAAAACATCGAAGAGGGACCCTTGGTTGAGAACAAAAGTGAACAAGTATCCAAATGGGCACTCATCTCCCATAAGGCACCCTAAAAATACCTACTTGGGAAATTACATGATGTGTAATACCATACATGTTGTGAACTCCATGATGTACAAATATGCTGAGAACCCCATTGCCTTGTATTAAAATATGATCTTTAATTTTCTCATGACCTGTAAAATCTTTTCATGTCATGTAACCTTTTACAGTGTGAACCCTTCTCATGGTATGCGCCCATCAATAATTACACGTCGTGTAACCTAGTTGAATGGAATTTAAATATTCTACATCCTGAAAAAAATATAGAGACCAACATCTAAAACTCTACGCTGAAAAGGGAACTTAGAGATAGGAAAAAACTTACCTGATCAAGGTAACATGATATTACATGTGAGACACAGAGAGAAGAACTTGGTTATGCTCCACCTAATTCTACTATACCAAAACAACCCCTAAAGGTACTTTTACATCATTACCACTTTGGGATATATATCCAAAGGATAATTTTGAAACTCCCTCACCACCTCCTCTTACATCATGACTAAAACCAATCTCTATCCCCCCCTTAAAAATAGATGATGTGCTCGGCTTCATCAGAGAACCCATATGTTGAATACCATAAGGATATAAATTCATGAAGAACCTCACAATTGATGTCTCCCAACTAGGAATCTATCAATATATTAATAAGTATCATATTTTCCACCATTAACTAGAGAAAATTCACAACCCTATCCTCCACCAGGGTCATTTTTAAAGAAGGAAACTTCTCAGATTCCTCCTCATCCAAGTGAGAATGAGACTTCTGACTAAGGGTGTATGCCACCACATTAACCTTACTAGGATTATAGACTATCTAATATTCATCGTCCAATAGGAAATCCAACCAGCATCTAGGTGTCTAGTTATGATCTCTCTGAGTGAAGATTTACCTAAGGCACTATTGATCTGAGTATAAAAAAAATGATCTCCTAAAAGATAGTACCTCCACATCTTCATAGGGAAGAATAGTGCTACCAACTATAGGTTTTAATTCCCATAGTTCTACTTATTTGGTGTCAAATGGCTCCCCCAATATTTCATAATTTCCTTTGTCTACATTAACTCACAACCTAGTCTATCACTAGAAGCATTGAAAAACATTACATACTCCACACTATCTTCCAGTAGTCTCAATATAGGATCATTGTTCAACTTCATCAACAAAGGATCCAAGTATCCCTGATGCTACTTGATTCATATAAACTGATACCCTTTACACATTAGTTAATTCAAAGGGTAAGCTATACTATAAAATTTGGGCTCAAACCTCTTATAACGCCAATAAAAACTAAGAAAAAATTTCACATCAATCATTCTCTTGGGGGGATCCCAATAAATAACAACATAAATATTCAATAGGAACACTACTAATCAGTGGTAATATATTAAATTATCAAGATTTAGAACCTTGTGGATCCAAAACTATCACTTTGAAAGCTTATAATAACATTATCAATCCCTGAGTAAGTCTACAACCATCCACAGATGCTCTGCATGATCTTACTCGATGCATACTAAATGTGTATGTAATCAATGAAGAAAACCATAAATAATTCCATGAATGGATATAATATTTTCTTCATAAAATCAATAAAACTATAAGGAAATTCATCACACCAAAAGGAATCAATGTGTACTCATAGTTTTTTTGGTGACATTTGAATTTCACCTTCAAAATATCATCCTCATGAACCCTCAACTGATGCTAGCCTGACCTGAGATCAATGTTCAATAACCAATTAATGCCTTGAAACTAGTTAAATTGGTCTTCAATCCTCTTCATAGTGTAGTTTATATTTATCATTACCGAGATTTTGTGATTATTATCAAAATAATTTCACAATATCTCTTACTCATTTTTTATGAAAAAAACTAGAGCTATACAGTGGGAACCACTGGGTCAGAAAAAATCCTTTTATAAAAGGTCCACAAGATACACCCTCAGTTCCTAGATCTTGGTAGGATCTATCTGGAATGACTTAAAAGATATCATTATCATCCTAGGGTGCAAGTTAATGTATAAGTCCTTATATTTCCTATGAGTTATTAATGGAAAATCCTTATAGAAGACATCCATAAATTCCCCCACTACAGAAGGATTCCATATGTTTGAAAAGACTACTACGCTAAGGGATAAACTCAAAAACTGAGGGGTAATGGGTTACATCCTCCAACCCTCACACTCTCTCATCCATGATATATCTCTCACACATAAAAGACAATCACATACCATATACAATTCGAGTCAATATAGGCATGAATCGTGGACAAATATTTCATACCAAATATGATGAAAAAATGATTCATTATGATAACCAAGACATCCCTTGAGAAAATGTTTCCACCAAACACTAGCTCTCACTTTCAGAAGATAAGTGATATCAAAAAATCACACTCAGTCACTACCTTTAGAAAAAGTTGATGGCCTAAGTTCTCAAAAGAGAGATCTAGATCTTTAACATGGGATATGGAAAAGAAGTAGTGACTTAACCTTATGTCTACATGTATTGGATAAAACATATAAAAGGCACAGATAACACCTTGTATCATCTCATGAGCTACTAGGTTAAAATCCTGCATAGCCTGTAGCTACCTACGACCCTTACCTCAAGCTCCTAGAGCCTAGCATAGGATTTCTAGTGGTGGTTGAAGTAGATGTTATCATCTCCCTTTACGAGTGTATACTCCTATTATAGATAATACATCTCCTATCTTAGCATCACCTCCATGGGGGCCACCCTGGTTATGCCTAAGAGAACACTGATCCTGACACTACCTCTACTATGGTGGTCCATATACTTCATGATAGCCCTCCTCAAAAATTTAGTTTAAGAAATACTATGATATGTGACCTCTTATGTCACATGTATAACATTATACCTATATATTTTTGTCGATTCCTCTATGCAGAGCCTGCACTACATGTCCATGTGGCTGAGATCTACCATGATGAGGTTTCCTATGTTGAGATCCTATGGAATAGAGACTACTATCTAGAGAAGATGAACCTACACCAAGATTCCCATTTCTAACTCAAGCTACCTGGTCTCCCTATGAAATAAAGTTCTCCATCACTAATTCCCATTATATCTCTCTAACACATGTGGGTATGCACACGGCGATGACACTAGCATGGATGTCTCTACAGAGACCCTGATAAAACTTCTATTCCCAAAATTAACCATCCTAAACCATGTCAAGGGAGTACTAAATAAGGTCAGTAAACCTTGAGTCACACATAGAAATTTTAATACTACCATATCACATCTCAAGAAGCTCTTATATCCAAACTGAGCACATGAACAAAGGGTAATACTCAATAAGAAAAAACTATTTAATGTTTGACTTCGAAAGCATCGTCTCGTCATGTCTTCTTGACTAGAATCTATAATAACATAGTTGCTCCCTAGAAGAGGATGGATACCAGTGAAACCATATAATTATTTCGTATTCACATGAGACTGAAAACTCATATCACCAACTCAAGATAATCATTTTCTACTTGGGTATCTAGCTCACCGTGGAACCTCGGTGACCTCTCGCATTATAAATTACATTTTTCACTACGTCTACATGAATCCTCATCCTTCCATGCTTTTAATAACTATTTTTCAACATGTGGGGGTGATTAAATCTATATTCTTAGATAAATCTCTTTGTAATAATTCCCCTAAAGTGTGGCATCATCACTCATTGGATCATCATCATGATCCTGAATCGGTAACCAAGATGGTTGTCTTCATGAAGGAATTTTGGAAGTGTTAAATACATATCATGGTTATATCAGAATATATATATATATATATATATATATATATATGGGGAGATGACACAAGAATGACAATAAAAGTAATCAATATTATATGATTCATGTACCATTTATCCCTAAAACCAATTTCTCGATATACTAAGTGGAAAATTGGGTATTCATGTTCCTAGGGTATAGATACATTAGTCTTTGCACCAAAACTAGGTTCCATGGCCTGAAATCCACACTCGAGACACTTTGAAACCATTAACCTACCTCCATTCCAATTCTTCATAACGGAAGAACTCCAAAAACCATCCTATGGAATGAATTTCTCAGATACCACTATGTAATTACCTGAAACATTATGTCCTACATGTAGACTTGAAGGTCAAGAAACCACAACCCCATGACCACCTCTAATAGTATAATAGATGGAATAAAGTACCAATAATAAGTAATGTAAATGGGAATACTTTTCTTACTATGCATGCACTCACACACCCAACCATCTCCCTGAAAGAGTACTAAGTTATAATAATAAAGTACATAAAAAACTTTATTAAACCATAAATAAAATACCTATAGGGAGTAAATCAAAGTAAAAAATAATTCAACTAAATTTTAAAGGGGAAAAATACATTTTTAACTAGAAAAGTAGTCTCAACCTAAAAAAACTGAAATAAAGAATGTTGAGAGAGCTCGGCTCCTGATCTCCATGCTTGACCACCATACATGGTCAATATACTCGAGTATCCCTATGATCTAGAAATGTCACCATGGATATGTCCATATTATATATAATGTTACATGTGCCAAAAAATCTAATGCAGGGGTGATTATATACATACCCAATTGGACGCCCTAGAAATTGATGGGGAGAAATAGAGAGATACGGTGGAAGTAGTCAACTTAACCTAAATAAAGTGGGAAGTGAAACAACAATATATATATATATATAAACTCAGAAAAAACCTGATGAGGGATAAAGTGAATCTCTCTTTCATAGCCCATCCCAGGATGATGTGTCTACCTATGGATCTAAAGTTCCATCATTGATTCCTAGCATATCTCATTTTTGTCTGATAAAGTTATGTGGAGGACTCACACCACAACACAACTCATAGCCTAAGGATGAAAAATCTCTAGTAGAGGACCCATGACCTAGTATGATAGGAGTATTCCACTCAATAGATAAATAAATGACTTATTCCCTTTTATGTCAAGGGGTTCCCCTCGTGGAGAGGAGGGGCCATTCCTTATAACAATAGTGTGGTGTATCTTAGTGAATGGAGGACCCAAACCCTAGTGATTTAGGAGGTTCCACTTGTTAGGTATCAATAGATGAAACATGACCAAGTTTTATAGGGAGGTTCCAATTAGAGGGTAGAGGAATCACTTCATAATGCATCATGGCAGTTCCACTCAAAGGTAGAGGACCCACGCTATAGTGCATTAGGGGGGTCCACTAAACCAATGTAAGGAGTATAGGGGGCCTCCACCCAAATACGATAGGATGGTTACTAGACTCGGACACTCCCTAATGATCCTACCTGATCGCCACTATCATCAATCATTGCCTGAATTTGAGGAATGCTTGGAAAATTCCATTTCAAATCTTGAAATCCACTATGAAGGATACTATCGCGTTCTATGTAGAAAAAATCTCAGGATAGGATACTATCAGGTAGAAATATAAGTCCATATGAAGGATGTACGCAAGGTGAAAGTTATTAAAAAAAACTATATAGTGTGTACTCAGGGCCCCATGGTATGTGACATCACCTATCCTCTAGGACATGTCTGCATCATCGCATATATTTTTTACCGTGTTATACTATGTGGATTGTAATGTTACTTTACGGTGTGTATCAGCCACCCAAAGCCTATCTATATGTTCTTTTCCATGCCTGTCTACCGGTATATATACCTAGAAAATCTCAGTTACTGACCCTTACCAATGTAATCTTAGATCACATGGTGTGTCCCTCTATATGGGGTCTTAGTCATGTTATAGTTGGCACACATCTTGGCCACTCATGGAGGGTCCCATGGTGTGTGTTCCTAACTACATGGATTGTAATCCTTATCATCCCTGAAACCGTATCATTGCATCTAAGAGGGATATAAGGTATGTGTTCCTATACTACACACCACCTAACATAGAAACACAAGTTCTTTTACACAGTATCACCACATGGACTTCACCATCTTATCCACCAAAAAATCATGTCGGAGTCTCTGATCCAATGTCATTCTCACTCCATCCATTATTAGTGGATAGATTTCAGCCACCCAAACCCCATATGGCCTTTCCCATTACTCCATGCCATGGTCGTTGGGGCTCCAAATGTTAAATACATGGAGGTATCACCCATATCCCACCAAATAACCTAATTCTTAGAAAAATAAACATCCTAGTCATTATTCTACAATCCACCATGAATTTGGAGTTTTGATTGTGCATGAACCCACCACGACAATGTGGAATCATGACCTCATTGGCCAACAGTGAAGAACAAGAAGAATGGTGGGGATACATACATAAGAACAAAGTAAAATACACTAGGTTTCTAGAGTTCTCATACAACAATTGTAAAAGGGGATGTTCGTTGTTTAAAAATGGTATAATAGATAAAATTAAATGAAAATTTTAATTTATTAAAATTTGGATCATTTGAAGGGAAGATAAATCACAGGTTAAAAGAATATTATTTATCCAGGCTTGATATTTTTATCAAAGGGGGGAAACCAAAATTTATTAGTCCTACCTCAGTTATGGATTAATCATTTGTGAAGAATACATTCTCCAGTGATGAGGAAGACCTGCTAAAATCACTACCTCATGATTCACTTTGTTCCAATAATTATTTGTCATCTAATCTCAATATACCAATGAAGAACATTAGAGGATACTCTTAGATAACCTAGGGTTATGTGGATACACTTTTATAATTTCAATAAAATTATATTTAAAGTTGAAATTATATTTTTTTGGTATTAAATGAATTAAATTAATCATTTAATTAATTAATTAATCTACTCTACGTACCTTCCAATGGTTTCCTCAACCAAACTTTCGGTACTTACCAACCTTAAGTCTCTCCCAGTGTATACCTCATGTTTCATATTCAACTTTGATCTTGGATTTCCCATCCAAGGTCTCAAAAAATTCATAAAAATGATGTATATGCATGAAATAAATATTTAATATTTTTATAATATAAATTCTAGGATCATTAGTCCTTATAATCCCACACCATCTCAGTTTATGGCTCTGAAAATATTCTTTAAAATATTTAAAACACATACATGGAGAAAATTGAGTTAGTATACAACCAGTATATATTCATGAGAGAAAAAAATAATGTGATATGAAACACGCCCACTCAACATGTCAATTATTTATGGTGAAACCATAAATTTGAGAAACCTATGTGGAAACCTAAGGAAAAAATGAGGAAATCTATCCTCAACCATTCCCATTATAATTAGAGAACATAGAGGGATAGATTCTATTAGTGGTGTAGAATGTAACACCCTATGATTTTAGAATATAATTATATTCAATAAATTATGTGTATAAGATATCTTCTGATGTAGGAAACACAAGAATTATGTGAATAATTATTTATTAATATTTAATATTAATAAAAATATTCGATATTTAAATGAAATTTATTAAATAAATTTCTTTTTAAAAGGGAAAAATTCACCTAACGGGGTATCATTAATTATTGAGAAACTGTATTATATTATTTTATTAAATTATACATTTTTTAAATTTAATAATTTATGGAAATGTTATCATTAAAATATATTGATAAAAATATAGTAATAATAAATAAAATATATTAATAATATAAATTAAATTTTTAAGTAATGATAATGTATACTAGTCTGATCATTCCTAGTTAAACAGAAATTTTTTTTTATTAAATATGTTTTATTTAAAATAAAATTTATTTTATTTAGAGTATTGTAATTGTGTAAGATTATTTCCTATACTTGTATAAAATTGAATGGCCATTCATATAATTATTTTTTACTGGTAATAATTTCTAATAAAATCATTTTAAGGTAAAAACACTTATTTTCCATAAAAATATTTTCTATGTGTTTAATGTATGTTATATTAATAATATAAATTAATCATTGTTTTTAAATGATATTAATGAAATTTTTTGATTTTAATGAAATATGTGGTATTTTATTTAGCATTCATAAAATTGTTTTTATAAGGAATGGAATGAGATTAAAATTAATTTGATGCTTAAACATGCATTTTTTCTACAAACGGATTTAACATATTTTGCGCATAGATATTAAAATTATTTTCATGCACATATAGATATTAAATCCAATAAAATGGATCCCACTATTTTAATCATCATGTAAATATTTCTTTATAGGTGAAGCAAAAAAATTTATCAGAAAAATAATTTCTCATTGTAAAAGTTAAGTCATTATGGAAATGGTTAAAATGGGATAAAAGGGGTTAAATTATGGTAAAAGGATTATAATATAAAAAAAATATTGATTTTTTTCATGGATTTAGACCTACCACAACCATATAATTTATATTGGGAATATGTGATTCCCCAACCCCATTATAATGATTTTAAATTATTTTAAAATTAAAGGTATTTACAAGGGTGACACTCTCATAACTTATATTAGGGAACATCCTATCCTCACTTATCCACACACATTTAATATAACAGATCGACAAAGAACTACCCAAATCACTTCTCAACTATCCTAACCACTTCTTAGAGGTAATGTTCTAACCAGAATACCAATCAATGAAGGGTTATGGTATAAGCTAAAGGAGGATACACAGTCAATGGGTAATTGTCTTAACTATAATCTATTTCTTCCTTCGCCTCCTTGTAATCTATTTTATCCATCCTAATATGATGAAATTAGTATAATAAATATATGGAAATTTTATTCTTTGGTGTAATAAATGTAAAAAACTTCTCATGCATTCAATGGAAAATGAAAGCACTACTCATGCGTATATACAAATTAACACCTCCATGAAGCGATGTAATTAATTATTTATTACAGACTCTCTTGGTTGGTTATATAGTGGTATTTAATGAATATATATGGTATTTAATATATTTTTATGATTAAGTAATGTTAAATTATTTTCTAAATATTTTACTTTTCAATAATTAAAAAATAATTAAAAACATCACCTATGTGTATGTGCAAACAATCGCCCCCATGATGTGATGTAATTAGTATTTCATAACTACCATACATAAAAAATTCTAAAAGTGAATGTAATAAATAAATAATATATTTATGAAATGATTGAAATTGTAAATAATATTAATGAATGACCAAGGTGCACGGACTGAACCTATTGAACTGAAAATCAATGGAAAATAGAACAGTAGAGACCGGAATACGGATTTTAATTACGATTGTTTAATAAATGGGTAATTTTAAATTATACATAAATGATATATAGTTAGATATTTATTAATATAGTTCATTAATAAATTTATAATATTTATAAATTGGTTACACTTGAGGTTAAAGTGCATGTGAAGTATGTCGAGACTTGACGTAAGGGTTTATGTTATAATATCACTTTCTATCTATATTTTTTATAATTTAACATATATTAAAAGAAATTGTATGTTATTTTTTCTCAATAATCCAAATTATTTTCTAATTTTATGGTAATTTCTGAGATTTATTCCCCTTTTTGGTACTCAAAAATGTAGAAATTGTATTTTTATGAAAAGTTAACATTATTTCTCCTTTTAGGTTGAAAATATTTTTCCTTTGTATCAATGTACTTTAATTTTTTTATGGAATTTATTATTTTTATTTAAATAATTTTTTAAGTTTTTTATAATATCTTTGAAATTCTATACTAATGTTTTAAAGGAATCATCATTTTATTTTCTAAATGTGAAATTTTTTTTCTTTCATTACTGCATGAATGGATTTTCTAATAATTATTTTATATATTCTTCAATAATATAAAATTTTATATATTTTTACAAAGAATATCATATTCCCATTTTTCTTAGAATTTTAAGTTTTTAGATCTTAAAAAATAAAACAATATTTCTTATTTTTTTTTCAATTTTCCCTTCAAATGATTTTATAAAAGTATGGTTTATAAATGTAAATAAATATTGAAGATCATTATGATTCACTATGGATATGAATTTATGATACCATCCACATACTATAAAAATCCAAACTCTTGAAATATAGATCTTATAGTTATATTACATTATTGGTAAAGAAAACAATAGTTCCAAAAGTATCTAACATCTTAGTATTCCTGGATGACTATATATATACATAAATTACATGTGAGAACAGATGATACAACAAGCACATATAAAGATAAAAATATTATCCCTTCCATAATATCCATGAAATTTATAAGTAATCCTACTTTAGGATTCATGGGGAAAGGAAAACAAGTAAGGGTGATCCCACATGCTCAAAAAGGAGTAATGTACAGTAAATTATTTAAAAAACATGGCACATGTGATATGGAAATATAAATAAAAAAACATATATCCATAATCTACTTAAAATGATTGGATATTATATTTGTGAAAATAAATGAAAACATGGATAAAAATAATCATTGATCTCATAATAATGGAATACATAATGACAAAAAAAACTTAATATTAAGGCCTTATTCCAATAATCAATTCTGATATTGGGATTTGTTTACACTAAAACCCAAGATATTTTGTCTCTTGAGACTCAAAAATACATCAAGGGGATATATAATTCTAGGGATCACCTGTCACCTAATTAAGAACAATAAATTCACTTTGAGATTCAATAAGATATTTCATACCATTTCCTATATAACCTATATATGAATAAAAGTATGGTTATTTTTATATTAAATAATATGGAAACAATATAATTACGCATTGAATGTAAACACATGGATGACTAATAGAACATTAATTAGTCAACTTAGAAGCTGTAGCGCATCATCAAAGTAATATTAAGTACCCTAATTAAATAAATATAATGGAGAGGGTACTTTCAATGTGTTTGGTTATCAATCAAAGATATTAAATTCAGTTCAATAGTTTTTAGTAGTAGGAGACCAAGGAAATTGAATAAAAAACCTTCATCGTAGTTCATAAAGAGTGTGTGAATATTTCAAAGCATATCCCCCAAGAGTGTCTAGCCAGTTTTACAGTCTTAGTCCCACTCACTATGAATCAATGTGATGACTGATTTAGTGATCAAATGAAACTTTTGTGAGGTTTATTCCTAGGTACAATTATACCATATCCAAGTACAATTTCCAAAACCTAGACAATGATTCATTTTCTGGGAATGTACATACACTTTTATAATACCAAAATATATGATTTCTTTTCTACCATGGAAAATATTCATTTTTATAATGGTTTTGGTAACTCTTAAATAAAAGTATAAAGATATAAAATTATAGACATGAAAATAACATAAAATTTATAAGTAATGTAGTAAAATTTATTCTATTGAAATGTATGCACCACACAAAATGATATAACTGGTTAATATAGATTATTTTCCAAATGAGGAAAAATGAGATGGAAAAATACTTATGGATTTGGTTGTAATTTAATAAAAACATATTTAAATTAAGGTCATAAAAATAATTTTAAAATTCCAGGATTAAAAATAGTTTAATGATATAACATCCTTGATATGTAGTATATAGATTATATAAAGTGAATTAGATGTATAAGAGACAAAATTTCTCAAGGAGGTGGATTTGATATGGAAACCCCTTTCATATTGTCCTAACATCCACAAAACAACTTCAACCTCACGTATCATAAACATAAATATATTAATCACTTCTTTAAGAACCTTACTCAAGAAAATTTTCACTTATACTCTTTATATATGGTTAGTATAAATATGAAATCTAGTTATTTTTTAAACATTTCCCCCTTCATTGGGTGTTTATAGTTTGATGGCTTGTATTTGTTTTATAAAAGTATTGTGTGTATTCATTATTAATATAAAAATCATCATTAAAAAATCATTAAGGTTTCTATAATATATGATTTATAATAATTTACGATGTTTGAAATTAATTTCAAGAGTGTTTTAATCTTTATCCATGAATATCAAATTGATAACAATAACGTTTTAGTGATTCTTGGCAGTCAAAGGTATTTTCATAACTAATGAATTAAATATAGATTTAATCACTCTAGAAACAAAAAAAAACATTATTTAAAAGTTTATACCATATTATATTATTAATATTTACCCATAGTCCTTCATGATATAAATTCATAGTTTCTTTCAAGGAAAAGGATAAATTGACCCAAACATGAACATACTCTAATTTAATGAATGATTATGATGTTCTTTAGTTGTAATATCATTATAAAAAAGAATATTTAATGTATTTAATGTTTATTATTGTAATATATTAAATTTTTAAATATGAATATTAATAATTAATTTATATGAAAATATTACATGTTTTTAATAAAAATAATTTCTTATTGGTATGCTTGATTAATAATGTTAATTTGACAATGATTATTTTTTGTTCATATCATAAATTGGTTATTTAATTTTCCTTAATATAACATTAATAGTGAAATAAAAACCATATTTATCATATAAAATAATTCTTAATTTCATTCAGTAATGTTGTTGATGTAATAAAAAAAATACACCATTCCATAGAGGTGTTAGTCGGCACATATGCATGGATGATGATTTCATTTTCCTTATAATTAAAGAAAGGAGTAACAGGGATTTTTTATTAGAAACATAAATATGTTATATATATTTTATTTAATTACCATGTTCCCAATTTTGACATTCCATGTTAGGAGGTAAAGGAAAATGAAACATGTTTCTTTATAGAGGTGGTAGTTTGTTCATACGTATGAATCATGTTTTCATTTTTCTTAAGTAAACGAGTCAAGGTGATTAATTATTATTCCCATAGCATAAAAAAATTAAGTAAATATCTAATAAATATTTTTTTATATAGGGATAATAAAATTATAATTATAAATTTATGATATAATTAAATTATATTATGTGAAAATGATAACTCTCATTGATCACATTGATATTTTCGTAGACGATCTCTTAGAAATAGAGGCCTTTGGAAAAAATCATGTGACTAGAATATAATGTAAGAAATATTGGATTATAGGCGAAAATTTGTTTAGGTTTTTGGAGGGAACAATATTTTAGGGTTAGTATTGAAAGGGTGGTGAGAGGCCCCTTTTATAAGTGATATGGGATGGAATTTTTTTAAATACTCAAAAAATATTTATTAATGTAAACTCACACTCAAGAAATGTTGCGTTAAAAAATTGAGAAATAATGTATTGGGGAAGAGACAAGGTTCAAAAGGCCTCTACTATTAAATTTTACACATCTTTTAAACATGATTTCAACATTTCACCATTAAATTTTCCTAATTCCCATTCAAAAATTTACTATAGTAACTAAGTTTTACCATAGTAATTTATCATTTATGCCAAAAATTTAAATTTTACTTTTAAATAATTTATACGCAATGATTATATATTTTAAATCCATTTATTATGATTAAATTTATAAATTTTATATGTGTTAACTTTTAAATCTTAAATATCCAATGCATTAAATAGTTTTAGTAAAAAATGTGATTGAGTTTTAAAATATCAATTATTGGTTTATATATTAATCATAATATTTTAAAATATGTTTTATTACTTGTAAAACAAATTATGTTCATAATAAGAATTATTTTATTTTTATTTTTTTCAAACATCCTATATATGTCAAAAAAGTTGTTATTATATAAAAATTTTATTTATTATATTCATCTATAAAATTAAACTTTTCAAAATTATTCCTTATGAGAAATTCAAAAATGAATTTTATTTTTTCAAAATAATATTATAACATCAGAAAAGTATAAATTTAAATATTCTCATTAATAAACTATCTTTTGAGTGTGTATTGTGTGATTTTTCATGATATAGTGTTTACCACCTACTATAGGGTCTCAAATATTGCATCCCCCAACCATAAATTATTTCATCCTCGAAACTGGAATTTATATCTACTATTGAAAAAAAAATTAGATATTTCTTCCTTATAGATTCTTTCATATCTAATTTTTCATCTTCTAATTTGTGAATTGTCTAGTGGATATTCACCAATAAAGTTTTATGATTCCATATAATTTTCTCTCTAGTGTCGATAATCAAGAAATTATATTCATTATTTGACATGTTATGGTCCAAATATATCCCCCCATATGTGAGAACATGTGTTGGATATATATTTTGTTTCCTAGGATTTGAATCATATAATACACCATGGATTTCAAAAGGTTATGAAGAATAAACAATTGATAATCTAAAACTCTAATTAATTATATTATTTCAAATGGCCTAATGTACCTAGTTCTCAACTATTAATTTTTACCAATTCCTACAACTCCCTTATATGGGGAAAGCTTTAAAAATACATGATCCCCAACATTAAATTTATAGTTTTCCTTTGATTATTAGTATAGATCCTTTTTCTAATCTTGGATTTTTTTTAATAATATCCTAAATATTATATACTTTAATATTCATCTTCTCTAAAATCTATATTCTAACTAGAATTCAATATTCAACTTATTCTAAAAAAATTGAGTATGAAACATTTTCCCATAAAATTATTCATATGGTGACATCATGAATATAGAATGGAATGTATTATTATATAAAAATTTCACTAAATGTAGATACTAATCCCACATACCTTATATTTCATGACAACTTGATCTCAGTATATCATCTAATGTATGGATAGTACTTTTAGAATACCCATCAATTTGGGGATGATAGGTGGTGCTTAAATGTATCTCAGTGTTGAGATCCTTTTGAAGGCTCTTTTATAATTTCAATGTGAATATAGAATAATGATCATGTAAAATTAATAAGGATTCCCCATTGAGACTTATTATTTCATTGATATAGATCCAAGAAATTTACTCAAGGGGAGATATTATATTATTACTATGAAATGGGAATACATAGTATGGTGATTAAAAATTTCCCATATAGCACTGTTCGTCATTTCTATCATTTCCTTTCCTATAAAAAAATTCATTATAATATTGTCCCACTTATATTCAGTTATATTAAATAGTTTTTTTAATTATATAGGATGATTTCTTCATTTCTTTATATACTAGCATACTTATCATCTAGATACATAGTCCAAAATTTACCAATTCAAAACATCCCACAAAAAAATTTCTCTTAAATATTTATCCATTATTGTTCTAAAAGGGTGTGTAGATAAATTTGGTCTATGTGATTCATCTAGTAGTTCCCCATTCAACTCTGGTTTGAATGGAAAAAATAACAATTTTCCAAATATCAAGACTATATCTCAATAGATGATGTATTTCAATTTACTATTACTTGCTAATTTAATATTT
The DNA here is from genome assembly GCA_963277665.1 of Viscum album. Taxonomy (NCBI): domain Eukaryota; kingdom Viridiplantae; phylum Streptophyta; class Magnoliopsida; order Santalales; family Viscaceae; genus Viscum; species Viscum album. The sequence continues at coordinate 1,569,962,285 of OY728150.1, read as the reverse complement.
CATTATAGGCTCTATTTATCATGTGGTGACTTCATTATCCTTTCTAGTAGGGGTGGTATAAAAACATAAAAAAATTATGGATCCCCTTGTATTAAAATAACTATATTTGGATTTACTAGATATGTATATATACTATCCTTATTAATCATCATCATGGTATTAAATTCATGTTACCTCCTACATAGTGGATTACACACCATGTTTTCCTTCCTTGGGTGTAGTTTATTGAGAAATCATAATCCTTAAATATTTAGAAACATCATCATTATAACACATTTTTCTTCATTATATACTTTTACGGTCTATATAAATATCGAAACTATCACCATAGTGGTAGTGTCTCTATAATTTAAATGTTAGGATTATGGCTTCTAAATCATGGTCAAGAGTCGGATATTTTTTTTCATGGATTTCCAATCTTCATAATATATAGGAAACAACCCTATCAATCTACATGAGGACACATAAATTCCAATTTATTGATATAAAACAATATATTATAAATCCTTCCTTACATGATGGTAAATTTAGTACTTGTGTATTAATTAATATTTTATTTTAGTCCTCAAAAATTACTCTTATTCTCTTTACAATGTGAATTTAACCCCTCTACATGTTGACATGGTTAACAGGTTCTCCATCATTGTGAAATATTGAACAAACCACGGATAGTAACCTATTAGACTAAGGAAAGTTTGAATTTCATTTATGTTCATCAATGTAGTCTATTATGAGTGATTTTATTTAGGGATCAAAGGATATTCCATTCTTGGAGAAAATGTTTCTAATAAATGAAATATCATTGATCCAAATTCACACTTACTATATTTACAATATATTTATTTTTTCGAAGGATCTCTCGAATTATTTTCATATAAATCCCATTCTCTTCATAACTCTTAGAGTATATCACGATATCATCATTGAATACTAAAACAATGTTATAATGATAATACTCAAATAATCTATTCATATGATCCATAAATATTGAAGGTTCATTAGTCAATCCAAATGGGATTACTTTAATCTCATAATGTTTGTACCATATAAGAAATGTTTTATTTGGTATATAAAACTCCTTCAAACTTAGATGATGATAACAAAATCAGTTATTGACCATTGAAAAGTTTCATTCTCCTTGATGATTATGAAATAATTCATAAATGTTTGGTAAATGATAAATATTAATTATATTAATGGAATTGATCTCAATATAATTTAGGCTCAATATAAAAAACAAGTCTTCTTTCTTGTGAATAAAACAGGTGTTCTCCATAGTGAAACACTATATTATATAAATACTTTATCATAAAAAAAAATTGGTTGATTATTCATCGCTATAAAATCTATTGATGTTATTCTATATGGTTTTTTAAATATATTCCTTGAATTATAAATGATTTCACTTGATAACTCGTCATCATAGTAAGGTGGATAACCAAGTAATTCTTCTGAATAAGAATCAATGAATTTTTATGCCATGGTTACATCCTCTTCTCATAGGATATATTCCTTATCCATAGATATTAATTGGTATTTATATCATCCTAGACTTTCATTATATATATATTTTGGGGGAGTATCAGGACATTAAATTTATAATTAAGTCTCCCCTCTAAAGACATCATATTCCATATCATATTCACAAACAATAATTTCCTTCTCTTGGAAATATATTTTTTCATTATACATTGAAAGATAATCCATACCATGGATTATATCCAATTAGACCATATGTGTAAAAAATATGATTGAAAATAAGTTATTCATATTATAATAATGATAACAAAATTAAATATTGTAGTAAGAATAAGATTTCCACTGGGTGACTTAAGATATAACTCTCTTACTAGTACATAAGGATTTATTTTGTGCGTTTTGAAAAAATAGAAGATATAAAATTTAGAAAATATTAAGAATAAAATAAAACATTAGATAAATTTTAGGTTTCAATTAATGTACCAACCACTAAATCATTGAGAACTTCAACTTAGTTGTGGTAATTTCATATTCATGGAATTTCTCTCTTAGAATTTTGTTAAGTATTTTACCTTAATGTTTAGGGAGATGGTTCATAAAATTTCAATTCTCATTCTAGTTAAAGAATTAAACATAAACATATTATACCTTACATTTCCATTTGTGATCATGATAGACTTATTCTCTTTACTTGTAAAAAAACTCATGTTCACCTCCTATAAGCCCAAGGGTGTTTTGTCCAACAATTATCACTACTAAGAAATCTCTTCCTTCATTTCATACCCATTTTCAATAGTTTTATTTCCATGATCCTCATCCATATTATTCTTATACTAATTTAACTTCAATACATATGTCATAGAAAAATAATATTTTTTCATAGTGTCACTTAAGTTTATATTCTTATATGATGAAAACATCTAAAAGACTAGTTCCCTTTGAACTCTTAGCTTTAAAACATCAATAAAACGATCAATTTTATTTTGATTTTTGATTTAATTATTCCTAAAATGTATATATAACCTTATAATTTTCTCATTATACTCATAAAAAGTTTCCTTATCCTTTTCTATAAAATTGTGGTACTACTTTTCAATTATTTATCTTTTCTCAGGAGGAAAGTTTTTTTCATATAGAATATCCTAAAAGGTTCTCAATTCCATGTGAATTATCTCATCTTAATTTTTATTTTATTTTTAATTAGTGAACACAAATGATCTATATCTCCATTTAAACAACATATCTTCTTGATGAATTTTCCTTTTCACTACATCCCAAATTGAGAAGGATCTCCTCTAGGGACTTGAGCCATTGTTCAAATACAAATGGATTAATAGTTCCAATAAATGTTAATGGTTATCATGTGAGGTAGGTCAACATAGTTACACTATGTTGTGTATCATCATGTCACTTTATGTGGGAATGGTTATTTTTCAAAACCTGGGTCAACTCCCCTAATATGGTTATGATGTAGTTATCTAAACTCAAGCATCATTGGATTCCTCAGGGGTAATATCCCTACATAAAATATAGGTGTATATATGGTTTCAATTACTCATTTTATCCAATATATATATATATACAATTGAATATAAATAAATATCTCATGATATTCAACTGTAAAATAAAATTATTCTTCTGTTTTCTATAGTAGCCCCTAGAAATCGTGATGGATTTTTATTGTACATATGCTATCAAACTATATTCCTTTAATTATTTTTCTAGAGGATACCTCTAAACATCCTTCTATACCATTTATAACAACCCACACTATATAAATCTGAAGTAGGTAGTTATATTTCAATATTCATATATAATAAAAGAGTTCCTAAAGGATCCAATGGCTTTGTAGTCTTGGAATAATATATATACAGACATTTCATGTGATGATATACCATGTACGATGACCAAATTTAAAGAATAATATTATACCTTCCATCGTATCTATAGAAATTAGACATATTTAAACTCTAGGATTCTTAGTGAAATGAATAAAAATAAGGGTGATCTTAGATGGATAGTAATGAGTAACATACTGTGGAAGCTATCAAAAACATGTCACAAGTGATATGGAATGAATAAATAATGTGTATACTAAAAATTATAAAAGAACAAAATTTTATTTGATAGTGTATTTTTCATGAAAAAAATGATCATAAACACACTATAAAATATATTTCTTTAAATTTAATCTTTTCTACAGCTAGCAGAACATGCACCCCCTAAGTCTAAAAGAACTGTAAAATTGTATACAATTATATCCTAGAAATTAAATTGGAAGGTATTAAAATTATTAACTAAATTATTCAAATTATATGGTTTATAAATGTATAAAATAAATTAAATGGATATCTATTTATTAAAAATAAAATAAAAATCATTTGATATAAATGGTAATGTTTTATGAAAAAAAATGTTTTTAAAAAAAACTATTTCATCACTTCATGCTCACTTAGGATAAAATTAATTTTAAAAACATTTAGAAAATTTATTCGATAAAATTAAAATAATTTTCTAAATCAGAATATCAAAATTTTAAAATGTTTAATTTTTTGGATTTTTCTGAAAAGTTTCATTTTTCAATGAGTAGTTAAAAGTATTTATTGTTTTTGAAAACTTTATTTTTGTTTAGATAATATAAAAGGTTAAATTATATTTTCAATTGGTTAAAAAGTAAAATTATTTAAATAATATTAAAATTTAACTAATTTCGGTAATTGGAATCAATTTTATAATTAATTTTGATATTTAAACCTTCTATACTTATGATAATTTTCTTCTTGAAAATCCACTTTTTATCATGTCTGTGGGTTTTTTTAAAATTTAATTTTTCTAATTCTGTGAATTAAATTTGGTAAAATTGATTAAATATTTATCAATTTAATAATATATATTCTATAATAATTTCAACATAATTTTTCATTATAATTAATATTGAAAATAGTAGGAATTAATTACCATGATTAAGGTAAAATTGGATTTATCGGGTTTAAACTAAACAATTAGAGATAAAATGACCAAAACATGTCTCTAAATTATATTTTATGAAACTATTTTGACATTTTAATATCTAATTATCGTCAATAATCCATTTTTCACCCTTTTTTTATGTGAAAAACATCGGTACGCCTTTTCCTTTTCAAAAATTACTAGTTCGCCACTCACCTCTCCAATAAAAGGCCACCCCCTCTCCACTCTACTTCAAACCATCATTCCCACTTAGTTCATCTAGTACCTACTAAACTAACTTAAAAAATTTCATCCCCTCATTCTATAATCAATTTTTTCATAAATTCATTCTATTAATATATTAGGTATAGTATTAAAAAGGTGATCCGAGAAGAGGTAAAATTCCTAACAATGCATTTTTGTTTTATTTCTTCTTCCCCCTAATTGAAATATTATTAATTAATTATTATAATAAAAAACATTATATAAAATATAATTATATGTTATTTTGTTAATTTAATGTCATATATCCATCTCCTTTTCCCTCAAATGGTAAATGATAATATCTCTCTTGTTTAAGGCGGATTACCGCCTCGCGAACTGATATGACATGTTTTCCATCAACACCTCTCAAAGTTATGTATGATGACAGATACAAAGTATATATATGAAATTTATAAACTAATTATAACTCTTAATTCATTATATCAAATACTCATTTTCACATTCCATTCCATAGGTGATACAATAACATCACTCGTGTATATGGTGGATAACTGCCCCACGAAGCTATGTGATTTGTTTCTCACTAACACTTTACATAGCAGTTAATAAGGATAAATATAATGAATATATGTGATAAAAATATCATAATTATGATATTAATTAAATATTTATCATTATTAAAAGATAATATATCATTTTATTTCTTCAATTTTCACTCACTGAAATATTATATTGTTGTTTGATTACGTGTGGACTACAGCCTTCGTGAAGTGAAGTGACTCTCTTTTCATAACCACGCCACATGGAAGATATATAAAAGTATAATTAAAGAAAAAATATGTAAATTATGATATTATTATAATTCTTTAATGATAAAATATTACTTATCTCCTTTCTATAATGAACGTTGAAAAATATAAATATTACTCATTGTGTATGTACAACTTGCCGTCTCCATGATCATGACATACTTCATATACCAAAAACAACTTTCAATAACCCTCTTAAAAGTATAATTTATGTAAACATATGATGATAATTTCATTATTATTATTACATATATTTGAAAATATTGACCTCTTAGACAAATATCCAGCCTACCGAAGTCATTTTTGACACATAAATCAAATATCATCAAAACGCCTGACATAATCATATCTAATTAAGTAATTGTATATAATAGAGTAATAAGTTAAATTAAATGAATAATAAACCTGAAAATTTTATTAATAAATTAAATAATTAACATAGGTATATTATTCTGGAAGATAATGAATTTATGTGACGAGTCAGACTCAAGGTAAGCGACTTCATCTCAGTTTCTCTTCATTGAGACATATTGTAATTTTATGCATGTAGTTTCTTTTATATGGATTATATAATGTCCCATTGAAATTTAATATCATTATTCCTTAATAGTTCAAGGTATTTTAAGTTTCAATTTGAATTATTTCATCCAACGGTATTTGACATGAATATTACCAATTTTTAAATAATTTCATAACTTAATTTATTCATTTTTTGGTTGTAGTACTTCTTCATTTTCCTTTGATATTATATTATTACATGTATAATGAATTTTGATTATGTTAAATTTTATTTAAATTTGTTATATGGGGATTTTAATCTATATTCACATAATATATTCCTTGATTAATTCTCACTTCATCTTTATTATCATTGTAATTTGTTTCATCTCAATTTCCATTTCATTGGGACATTTTTGTTAATACGCACTAATTCACTTTAATATGGTTTATATAATTCCCCTTTTATGTATTTTATATGAATAAATATATATTCATGATGTTAAATTTTTCAATTCAAGATTTTAAATATTCTTTTAATCATTGATATATATATATATATATCATAAATTGTATACCATTCAGACTTATGGAGTTTTACATTGAAATTTATTTGATTGACTGAGGAAATATTGATAAGTCTATATCATTTACTTGATATGGATATATGGTGATAACACACATTGTTCATGAATTATATTGATTATTTGATATATGAGGAAGGCTTTGTACATGTAGTGAAAGGTGGGGAATGAAATTATATATCCCCTAAATGCATCGGTAGTCTCATGAGAATAATCAGTAATCTAGTATTAAACAAGTTTTTACCAGTTGTTTTAAACTATATTGAGGAAGGACTTGAGAGTATAGGTTTCATGTGCTTGAAATCATGAAATCTAACAATTAACAATTTCCTTCATTGAGAAATCGGTTATTATTGTAATCAATGATATTTTCATAATGATATTATCTTTATATGTAATTCATTATAAGTTATTATTTAAATAGAATATCAATCCAGTTAGTTACCTTTACATATTGATTATTCCATATATAATCATTATAGTAAAGTTATATTAATGGTAAGTATGTTAATTTATTTACCTTTCAATATTAATTATGCATTATCATATTATGATAGTCATGTTATTTATAAGGAATGTGTGTTTATTTATTTACCTTGAAATACTGATTATGCCTTATTTTATCACTATAGTTATGTTATATAAATGGAATGTATGTTCAGTTATTTATATTTCCATACTGATTATGATTATTAATTCATGATAGCTTCCATTTTACTTAACCCTTAATGAGAATTTGATCTCACACTTATTTTTTTCCTTCACTAGGAATCCACGATGTTCACTATGATTAATATTAAAGGATATTCTAGAGGAAATAATGTTATTATTAAAAAAATATTATTTTTATTCTGTTTATTTAAATGTAATATAAGAATCATGTATGAATTTTTTTAGCAAGATTAATGCATTATTAAGTCTTTTAAGATGCGATTCCATGTATATTTTTCTAATACAAATAAGTAGACACCGGCTCTGAGTTACTAGAGTCAAGGTCACTATAGTTTGTATCAGTGGATGTTTAATAGATACCTTGGGAATTATATTAAGGGAAAAATTTTAGGGAACATAACCCAATGATAAACTTTGAGTATTAGGGTAGAATAACATCCTAATGTTTCCATAAGGAAGAAATTATGTGGGTTTTTTATAGAAATACATCAATTTCTAGATACTACAAGTGTACATGGTTCAAGTACAAAGGTAACTAAGGATAATAACTCCCAAAAGGAAACATTGGGATTGATCTGTTCATTACCTGGTGCACAAAAAAGGGCCTTACTTCACACCTATTTTTACACTCCAATGGGATATGCTTAGGATAATTCACATTTTCCTTAAAAACCATTATAATGTATTTAAATAGATGATGATGATGAACGACCAATGTTAATCCTAAAGTTTCTTATATTGAAAGCAATGTTTCATGATTTATACATCTTATAAATGATTATGTGGTTTCTAAAAATAATTACTATTTCTCACACTATGCTTTTTAGATTTAGAAAATGGAATAAGAGAAGGATTGATTTCACTAAGAGATTGATTAATGGAGACCATGAAGAAAATAAGGGTTGATTACCATCATGTGAGAAATTTATAAAGGAAAACCCAAGAAAGTGTCTCAATGGAATGGGAAACTATTTTATGTATGGAAAATTTGGGAATAAAGAAATGAATTGCTATGGATAAATTAAGAGTATTACGGAAGGAAATAAATCCCATCCTAGAGATCAATTTATTATTCATTCCCTTAGATCTGGAGAACCTAGGAATTATACGACTCGATAAACACTTCTAATGGTTAACCCCTAGACCATGGAAAGACATATGTTAGAATAAAATGGTCAAAATAATTATATATTTGGAATCAAGAATTAATTTTTTGAATAATTTTTACCAATGGTATTTTTGTTATAATAATCATGAAAAATATGAGGATTGGGTTAAATTTTAGAATCATATATGTCTTAATTAACTTAAGAGTTATGGATACTATCTTAGGTTATGAGTTTAAGGTTGATCATAAGTTCAATTTCTTTAACACCCTCTTTTATATTTTATGAGATGGAATTTTACAAAGAATAAGGATATTTTTTCAGAAAACATTTATGGTAATATATCACATTGGTATAGTCTTTGAAAATTTTATTTAAGGAATAATTCCTTTATATTTTTCTATCACAAGATTAAATGGATTGGAAACATTTATGTTTTATCTTATATTTCATGTTGTATTAATTCTGGTTTATCACAATTTGGAAACATTATTGTAATTTTATTAATATTGTTTTGGAAAAATCACCACCCACATGACAGGTGACAACTCATTGAATCTGGTGAATGCCATGGGCATTAAACTCACAACTGGAGGACAATAAGGGTTTAGTGCCTACCACTATCTAATAAGATGTCTTGGTTAATATGTCATAATTTTTAATGAAATGATTTGAAAATTAAATAGTAATGATGAACCAGTGGTGTTACTATTTAAGTTTAGAGATTAATGTATTATATTAGATAACTTGTGCTAAGAAAATTGGTTTTGGGGAATAGTTAGAGACATAAGGAAAGACTTTTAACTCCTACAGATCATAAGATCTATTAAAATAGAATTTTAGTGCTTCAAGAATAAAAAAACATTATTTTTGGATATTCATTTTGAGGATTAAGTGATTAATTATAAATTGATCGAAGCATAACCAAATTATGTAATTGTTCTTATGAAATAGAAACTTATCATGTAAGTATATTTCATTATATTTTTAGATAGTAAAAGAATTCATTATCTTTTGGAAAATTATCTTGAAAAAAATGTTATCTTATTACCTTTATATCTAATAAATCAAATGGTATTTTAGATCATCACAGATTTATGGTTTTTGGATCCTTAAATTTTCATTGATCATTCACTTTCTTGTGATCAATGAATAATATCACTCAGAATAATTATATATTTTTTTCATCCATGTTAATATGTTCACATTCCAAAAAAATTGTCCTATATAAAATCCTAGATATATGTTATTACTTATGAACATTTTACTTTAATTTATCTCTTATTAATAAGCTGTTGTATTATACCTTCTTATGATTTGGGTTTTCAATAAAGAAATTTTCAAATAGAAAACCATTGATTTCTAAGCTCAAGATCAAATTATGATGATGTGATTTATATAATTTGGGGAGAATTAAACACCCTAAAATTATAAAAGAATAAATTTTAATTCAATATTTTATTTAACATGAATCACAAAGATTAAACAAACAAAAAAATATATTTCATTAAATTTAATCTTTTTGATAGCTTGCGGAACACGCAACCTCATGTATAAATGAACCATAAAATAGTATACCTTTATAAAGTAATTGTTAAATGGGAGGGTATTAATATTGCTAACTAAATTACGAAAAATATATCTTTTATAAATTTATTTACTAAATTAAATTTATATCTATTTATTATTAATAAAATAAAAAATGTTTTATAGAAAAAATGTTTTCTAAAAAAATTACGAAAATGGTTTCATCGCTTCATGCACACTTATGAAAAAAATAATTTTTGAAATTTTTAGAACATTTTTTTGATAAAATGAACATAAATTATTAAATTATATTATCAAAATCATATTATGTTAAATTTTTTGGATTATTCTGAGAAGGTTCATTTTTCGATGAATAGTGAAAATACTTATTTTTATTGAAACTGCCTTTTAATTTAAATAATTTACAGGGTTTAATTATATTTTAAATTTATTTAAGAGTAAAATTAGTTCAATTATATTACAATTTAAATAATTTATGTCATTTTAATTAATTTCAATTTTATTTTTATATTAAAACCTTCAATACTTATGAGAATTATCTTCTTGAAACTCCGCTATTTTATCGTGTTTGTGGGTTTTGTTTTATATTTAATTTTTCAAATTAAACAAATTTAATTTGGTAAAATGGATTAAATATTTGAAATTATAATATTTCATTTTTTTCAAATAAAGTAAAAAAAAATTCCTTATTGAATAGTAAAAACAGTATGAATTAATTACCACGGTTAAGGTAAAAATGGGTTTATTGGGGGGTTAAACTAAAAATATAAGGGTTTAATGAACGAAAATATATATATAATATATTTTATGTCATTATTTAAACCTTATAATGTCTATGTATCAATAATAATATGGTTTGGAACCTTTTTTAATGGGTGAAATGTGGGTACACCTTTTTCTTTTCAAAAATTACAAGTATGCCACTCACCTTAATTATAAATGACCACACCCTCTCATCTATTCTTCAAAATCTCAAACCCTTTTTGGTGGTACAAGACCTACCCAAATAATTTAAAAACATCCATAAAAACATCATATAATACATTTATATCTCATAAAACCATTCTAGAAATATGTTAGGTATAATCCTATATAGGTGGTCAAATAAGAGGTAAAATTCCAAACAATTGGTTTTTGTTTTATTTCTTCTTTCACCAACTTAAAATATTATTAATTTATTCATATATAAAAACACCATTATATATCATATTATAATATTTTATTATGTTATTTTCATAACCTATATCCCTCTCCTCGTCCATCAAATGGGAAATGATAGTGTCGCTCATGTGTATGGTGGACTACCGCCTTGCAAACCAATGTGACGCGTTTTTCATCAAAACCTCTAATGGTGGGGTATTATTATTGATATAAAATATATATATATATATATATGATATTTCTATCATAATTATTCCTATATATTAATTCTATCATATATACTTTTTTTACCTTCCATTATGTAGGGGATACGATAACGTCACTCGTGTGTATGGTGGACTACCGCCTCATGAAGCGACGTGATTTGTTTTTCATTAAATCTTAAATGAAAGGTAATAAATATATATTTAATTAATATATGTGATATAAATTATATAATTATGATATTAATTTCATATTTATTCTTATTAAATCTAATATATCATTTTATTTTTCCCTTTCCAGTCACTTAAAGATGACAATATCATTCGTGTACGTGTGGACTACCACCTTCAAGAAGAGATGTGACTCGCTTTTCATCACCACACCACATGGATGATATATATAAGTATATTTATATAAATAATATGGAATTTAATTTAATAACCCAATATTTTACAGTATTACTTTTCTTAAATAAATTCAATCTCTTCAATGGTTTATGTTTCACAGAACACCAAGCTTAAACAAACTCTAAAATATTATTATATTAACACAACCATTATAACATATTTGTTAAATTTTTGGGATATAAAAGTTTTAATTAAATTATAAAATATATTATTTTAAAACTCATTTTTTATGTATTAATTAATTCTTTTCGAATATGCTCATCATTTTTAGTAAAGTCATTTTGTTCCTTAAATATATGTTTTCTTCAAAAAAGTGATTTTTATTTCTTTCTATGATAAAATAAATATAATTTATTTTTGAAACTTTTAGAAAATTTATTTGAATAAATTAACATAATTTTTTTATTCCTCATTTCAAAATTATATTAGGAATAATTTTTTAGAATCTTTTGAAAAGATAAATTTTTCCTTAAATTTTAAAAAATAATGATTTTTGAAAAAATGTCATTTCTTTTTAATAAATTAAGATACTTAATATTCAAATTATGTATTTAATATGGTTTCAAGTAATATAATTATTATTATTTTATATTTAATCCTCTTAAATACTTTTCAATCAACTTTATATTGTATTGTAGAATAAGTGTATTTTGGATTTCAAAATAGGATTTTTCTGAAAAAAGGTTTTAAAGTACATAATATTTCTATTTATTAATTAATTAAAATAATCACTAATGGGGAATGTTTTAAATTAAATTTATATGTTATATATCAGTAAATATTTATTTTATTCATAAAATGATAATTATTAGTCATATATTTAATATAAATTCATATTTTTCTTGAAAAATACACTTCTTAAAAGTCATCTTTTTCATCACGTCTATGGGTTTTGTTTTAAATAAAAAATTTCCAATTATATAAAATTAATTGGTTAAAATAGATTAAATATTTGGAATCATAATGTCCAAATTGTTTTTTAAGGTTATTTTTATTTTTAGGAAAAATAAAAGGTACCACGCTAAAAAAATATATTTACCACATTATAAGCCCGAATGGCCTGAAGGTAAAAGCACCCCTCCTCATGTATAAAGCTTAAAATACCTAAAAAATAAAACTTTAAATGGGTGGTTAATGTGTTTCTTAACCATAACCATACTTTAAAACACTAAATTTCAATACAATTATTTGGGATTAATTCCACCCAAATTTGGTTGGATTTAAATATAAAGTAATCATTATTTAATCACTTTAAACCACCCCTCCTCATGTATAAATACCACTCCTCACAACCCTTATTCTCCTCAAGAGACTTAAAGCTCCACAAATATCTACCAAACCTTATTCTCCCATATCTCCTACATCCAATTGCTTTTGTTCTCACTAAAATATCAATTCCAAGGTCTTTAAGGGATACTTCAAGTATTTGATATTCAAGAGGAGGTTTAAGTATGCAAAACTAATGGGAACTATGAGGTATGGGTTTATAGTCTTACTTTTTCTTCTATGAGATATATTCCTTATTCACCACTTATTTCTTATGTGTGTTCTATATACTTCCCTTTGATATGTAATATCATTAATCTCATTGTCTTAATATTATTCAATGTTTCATTTTATAATTATTAACTTTATGGGGCATACGATTCAACTGGTTACAAAGTGGTAGGGGAATTCTTAACCCAATTTTCATTCTTTGAGTTAACCTTCTACTTGATTGATTATGTCATGCTATGATTATGTTTGGGTATAATTTTGATTATGTTAGGTTTTATTTCCACTTTTATTATGTGTATTTATAGAAAATACACATAATCGATTAATTTTATTAATGAGCACTTCAATGACCTGATATTTATAAGGAATTTTCTTTTAAAAATTTTCTTTTAAAAGTTTCCCTTAAAATAATTTTTTCTTCCATACCCATGTTTTTCTAAAATTGTTTAAATTTTTTTTACTATTCACTTATAATTTTTTAAATTCATGTTTACTCATGTTTGACTTTTTTTAAAATGGTTTGAGGGGATTCTTTTTTTTTATTTTCTAATTGAGGTTCTATATGAATTTTTTGAAAAAATATGGAAGGAATTTTTTTTTAACTTATACGACATGAGAATATTTTCCCTCCATCAAGACTCCTTAATTCCTTGAATCTACCTTTATAAGCTTACAAGGTTATTTTCATAGAAAATTTTTTCTTTTATAATTGTGAAACTCCTTAAAAAGAAATGGTTTTAAAATAAAAATGTTTTTTCAAGAATTATTTCAAGTGATATTTCAAAATTAATTTACATCTAAGATGACATTAGTTGATGTTACTTATACTTTTCTGGGGATATAATTCAAGGATAATATCCTTACTCTTTTATGGTTCATTTATGTTTATCATGTAATGGTGTTTATGAAACCAGTTTATTTTCTATGATTTATATTTTGATGAAATTTTTATGAAAATTGTTTCTTTTCATGGTTTTAGATATGATTAATGACTTATATTATTGTGGAACACATATTTATGGTTTTTATTATGTGGAAAGCACGATTTATATCTCCCTCCAATGCATTAGGTAAATATCAATAACTCATAAGGTAAATATGTTATGTGTTAACCTGATTTCATGTTCATATCTCTATGTGTGGACCTGGTTTTCATGTCCATATGTTTATGCATAGACTTAGATTTCATGCCCATAATATTATTCATGAACCAGGTTTTATGTCTATAAGTTTATGAAAGGGTCTAGTTTCATGTACTTAACATAATGAGTGAACATGTTTCTATTTATCATCTCATAATGTTATAAGTTTATATGTATTCCACAATTTCATGTTTCATGTCAATGTTGACTCTCTTATGGATTATTTTCATTGATTCTTTTATGATTCATGTCTTATAAACTTATATGATTTATTCTATGACTCGAGATTATGATCCTTACTATGTAGGTTATAATTTTCAAATGTTATGTTCATGTTCTTATGCCTTTTTTCTTATTTTGTGATTGATATATACCTTGTTTACCCTTACTGAGAATCTGAGCTCACCCTTTTCTTATGTTTATTTTCCCCAGGATATGAAAGAAGGTATTAATTATGACATGTCAAAAAGGGTTCTAGTTATGAAGGAATAAGTGGGAGATGATTTAAAAGTTTTATAAACCATTTTTTTGTCTCCAAGTTTCCAAAGACACTAAACTCATATGGTCCAAGTGTCATTTTGTTATGTTATGTAATGAATATTCATCTATTTATATTTATTATCTATGAATTAAAGTATGGGTCATTATAGTTGGTATCATATGAAAGGTTTATTTAAAATTTGGAAACTAGGATAATAAAACCTTAGTAAGAACCTAAGTGTATGTCTAGGTCACAATCCTAGAGTTTGGTAATGATCATGATTAACCTAGTTAAACCTATGGTGTTATAGATTGAAATTTTATAAGTAATTACCCCTAATTATATAGTTTTCCCATTATGATTAGTGTTTCTCACACCATTATTTTTGGATTTAGTCAATGGTTAGAACCCAAAGGAACTATGTTAATGTGGAATTTGATGATGGTCCTCCTGAGCTACCAAATGTTATGGGATCTGGAATTAAAAATCTTATTATTTTGATCACACAAGTTATGAATCATACTAAAATTCAAAATGGTAAAAAGAGGTGAAAACATTATTTTTTTTCCTTCATGAGGAAATTTCCACCTTCTTTCAGAGGGTCTTCTGATCTACTAGTGGCTGAATAAAAAATCAGTACCACTGAAAATATAATTTTTATTCTCAAAGGTTTAGAGCATGAGAACTTAATTTTGGTTGTTTTTCATCTATAATGTGAAGCATATTAATGGTGTAATATTATCAATAATATTAGGTAATAGGATGAAATTTACTCTATGAATTAGGATGAGTTCAAGCACTTATTTATCAATAAGTAATTTACTCATATTCTTTGTATGAAAATTGAAAATGAATTACTTGAGTTAAAGAAAAATGACGGTGAATCAATTGGAACCAATGAAGAAAATTTTAAAATACTTTCAAGTCATGATTTTTTCATTATCATCCAACTTGAAAGTAAGGTTGATCAATTATTTAGTAGCTTCAAACCAAGTATTCAAAAGGCATTATCCATAAGGTGCTTTCAAATCTATGAAGAAATTGTTTGATGTGCACTTAAAGTGGAAATAGAATTTGGAAACCATAAAGGTTCTAGTGATAAGAACAGTAATATGGTGCTTCATGGAAACTAAAATGGTTTTCCATATGGAGAGAATATAAATTTTCATCCTCCTACATTTAAAAAAATGTGGGAAGGTGCACTCATGTGAATTTTTTAATGGAACAAGAAAATATTTCAAGTGTATGAAGTATGCCCATCAAGAAAAATAATGTAGGAGTAATTAAAATAGTCCATTAAATTAAATGAATGGAGATAAAGCTCAAAAAAATACACTACTCATACTTCAGTACTATAAATACAGAAAGTTTGGATACTATGCGAATAAATTACCTAATCTAATGGCTAATATGGATGATAATCTACAACAACCTGTAAAGTATAAATATAAAAGGATATATTATTTGATAACAAAGAATGATGTAAACCATGTTAATTAGGGAATACTTATCCTCCCCTCCTTAGTTGGGAATTTCATGTCTAATTTTGTATGAGTGAGACCTATGAATATAATGACCCTTATTTTCTTAAATTACTATTAAATAATTTTAATGATAAACAACATAAAAACATTACACAATAAGGATCCAACGGTTTAGTGTCTTAGAAGAACTAGGATCGTACATAACCTTTTCAACATAAAACATAAACATTTATATAATTCCTTCTTCTGTAGCTTCTTATTGTCACTTGTGTTCTCCTTAGTACATGTAGTCACCTGAGGATATTCATCAAAAAGGGGTGAGATAAAAATCCCAGTAATATAATTGATAATATCATAAAACAATATGATATGGGGTGAGAATAATCATTATCAACATAACATAGGAATAGAATCATAATAAAGAGAGGAATCATTAAGAAAATACTTGAATGTGGCAATGCATAAAAATGAAACATCATGTCTTAGTCGTCAACTACCACACATAGTTTCGAACAAATATAGCATCATTTTCACAAATATTTCACATTAAATCATGATATTAATCACATTACCCAATTCATTGGAGAGATATATAATTCTGGGAAAACCTGTCACATCAAAACATTTTCATTGCACTATATAATTCCAGGATCACTCGTCACATCATAATATTTACATTATCATGAATTATACATAGAACAAATATCAATATTAAACATAAAAAACCCATATAATGGAATTTATTTCACTTCATAAATAACATATTAATATCATTTGGGTTCCCAAATGAAATAGGGAATGAAATTTTTGATATAATAATCATCAACCTTGAGTGATAAGTAAAAGGTGTTTTTGTAAAGAAGAGTTCTTTGAGAAAACATTTTGTTTGTCATAAACTTTAGTAGAAAGAATTTATATCCTAAAAAATTTATTTTAATGATGAATAAAGAACTTTTTTAAGGGATAA
Organism: Viscum album; assembly: GCA_963277665.1. Taxonomy (NCBI): domain Eukaryota; kingdom Viridiplantae; phylum Streptophyta; class Magnoliopsida; order Santalales; family Viscaceae; genus Viscum; species Viscum album. The sequence continues at coordinate 1,569,945,072 of OY728150.1, read as the reverse complement.
CCATATTTAAAATGTAGTTAAAGAGGGAAAACCCAAAGAAAGAAAGTTGGGTTCGAGAATTCCCCTTACATTGTGTCTGAATTCTTTACTCACTTTAATTTCCTATATAATCACATTATATTCATTAATTAACAATTCAAGATCTTTTTGTACATTAATATGATTCATTATGGTTTTATTATGTTCTTTTATAGTTCTTTGGATGAGTTATAGAGTTTAATATCATCATTTGGGAGTATTCATTTTCATGGTTTTCATGATCGGTTTGTTTGTATACATGAATGGAAGTTCATTTAAAATGGGGATGAACATACAAAATTGTTATTATATTCTATTAATGATACTCAAAAATCTTAAATTATCTTAAAAATGATTTTTTTATATACCATGAGGATGATTCATTATATAAAAGCTAATGATAATCGTTTTAGGTTAATCTTGGAAGTTTTTTGAACACGACGAACTCATTTGGTTTTATCATTTAGAATTGTGAGTATAAGTTATTTAAAGAACATAAAAAGGGTTATAAAATAAAATTAAAAATCTATTTTAAACCATTTAATGGTATTATTAACATCCTTGAATATTTTTAAGGAAAATTAAAGTTCATCACCCACGATATCGGTAAATTAACACATCACAAGCGATGATTCCATTTTTAAGATAAAAGAGAGAGAGATAGAGAGATGATTTTAATGTTGGATATTAGATTCACATGATAAAATTATATTATATGTAAGTTTCAGGAGTAATCATTCCATTTGGATGAAGGTTGTTGAAGAAATAATAATAAAATAAATTGAAATTGAAAAGAAATTAAAATAAAAAGATTGAGGATTTGCCTCTTGAATTCTCCTCTTGAGATCCTCCCCAAGGCACCTAGGCTTGGTATTTTGATCATAAAAAAGAGATATTGGGTTTGGAGGAGGGGATAATAAAGAGTATTTTTCAGAATTGAGGCAGTAATCAAAGATTGAGAGGTGTGAGGAGAAGAGGGTGTGATGGGTGGTATTTATAGTAGAGGAGAGGGGCGTTTTCTTATTATTTTAATCATTACTTTATTATTTTTCTCAAGAAAATAAATAGTGAGGATTATTGTGACTAAATAAATTAATTATTCCATGTTACTTTTAACCAATGGTTCTTACATCAGGGATGACTCAATTAATAGTGTATTTACCTTATAATGTATATATACAGTAAATTACTGTATTTCACTATTCACTAAAAATTCATGTAATTTAGAGAAATCCAAAAAAATTAACCCTAACCATTTTTTACTTGTATAATTTAAAAATGAAATCCATTTTATGAAAATATTTTTCTAAATATGATTAATTTAATTTTTAATTAAAATCATAATTCCCTTGAAAATACAAATTTTAAAATTAAAACTACTTTTCTAACACTTTGAAAAATTAATTGGGCTATCATAAAATTATATTTTAATCATAATACTTCAAAATACTATTTTATTAATACATTTTATGAAAATAAGTTTTCTTTTAATTTATTAAATTAATTATGAAATTGTAATTAAATATACATGACTTACAAAAATACCAACACTTAATTAATAATTTTTAAAATATTTATTTACTTATAGTATCATATAATTATATCATATTTACACTTATAAAATGGATAAATTTTATATATAGTTTCATTAGTTATGTTACTATTACATTGGCCGGTTTACTATTCATAAGGGTCAAATTACTATTCCAAAGGCTAAGTTACTATTTAATTGGTATTTGTTGCATAACTTATAGAGATACCTTTTATTTAACTCGTTATTTATTTATAAAGTTTTTATTGTGTTCTAAATGAAATCTTATGTGATTATACTATAAGATAAAATTATAAGAATTGAATTCCATTGATAAAACATTGGGTAATTACATTCTTCCCCCTTATGAAATTTCACCCTTGAAATTCTGTTTTATATTCTAGGAGGAAAATAGGTGTTGCTAATTCTCCTTCATCGCTTCATCTAGTTCCCATATTGCCTCTATGTACTTATGGTTCCGCCATAGTACATTGACCAAGTGAGTAGTCTTTTTATGTAGAAATTTATCTCTATGATTCAAGATCTTCATTGGCTGCTCCTTGTAAGAAAGGCCATTCTCTAACTATACCTTCTATGAAGACAGTACATGTGAAGGACTCGGTATGTACTTCCTTAAGAAGGATACGTGGAATACATCGTGCACTTTAGACATTGTAATTGGAAGTGCTAGTCAATAGGCCATAGCTCTGACTCGATCAAGATTCTCTAAAGGGCCGATGTACCTGGGACTTAGCTTTCCTTTCTTCCCAAATATCATGATCTTATTACATAGAGATATGTGAAGGAATACTATGTCTCCAAATTTTAACTCAAGGTTATGTTGATGATTTTATTCATAGCTCTTTTGTCAACTTTGGGTTTCCTTGATGTGCTACTGAATGGTTTTTACCTTTTCCACCATTTCTTAAACCATTTCAGGTCCTAATAGATTGTGTTCACCGACTTCATCTCAGCAAGCTGGTGTTCTGCACCATTTCCCATAAAGGACTTCACATTGATCCATTTGAATGTTGGAGTGGAAATTATTATTGTAAGAGAACTCTACCAGAGATAGATGTTGGTCCCATCCTCCTTTGAAGTCCATAGAACATGATCTCAACATGTCTTCCATTGTTTGAATATTTCACTCAAATTGGCCATCAATTTGAGGATGATAGGTTGTACTAAAGTTCATATAAATGCCTAGAGCATGTTGGAGACTTTTCTAGAAAATTAACATGAATCTCAGACCTTGATAAGATACAATCGATAAAGGTACTCCATGCAGCCTTACCAACTCCTTGATATATATTCATGCAAGTTGATCTAATTATAAGTCCCTTTATAATTTTTATAAAGTGGGATTTCTTTGTAAGATGATACACAATGGCCCATATAGCATTGTTTCCTCTAGATGTCCTTCGAATTCCAGTGACAAAGTCTATGGTAATGTTATCCCACTTCCATGTGTGAGATGGTATATGAGTATGATATACTCTATAATACCAAATGTAAGATCAAATATGTAAACATGAGATGCTTCAATACAAGAGGGGGTGAATTGTACACTTTAAAAAATTCTTTAGGAACTTTTAAATATGATTATGTTTAAAAAGGTTAAACCAGATAATTCACAAAACCTCTAAGTTCTAATAACATTCTTGATTCTGGAAAAGTGATTATGGAAATGAAACTTAACAAAAGTTTACAATAAATGAGATTCTACCTTAAAGCGTATAGAATATAACTAAATCAGAGTACAAGTATAAGGAAGTATAAGATAGTTATACTTTCCTCAACAATACAAATGCAGCGGAAAACTTGTAACAAAACAAGTAACAAGTAGTAAATCTTTTAACCCAAAGAGAAGGGTAACCAACAACCTTGGATAAAGGTCCCTTGATTTATAATTTCAAGAAAGTCTTTCTTACCCACACTAGGTTAAGCCCTCGATACGAAGATCGGAGTCTGTCTTGCTATCCTCGCAAGCCCTCAACTATCAGGTAGTCGGAACCTCTGTCTTCCTCAGCAAGGAAGCCCTCAACTTTAAGGTAGTCGGAACCTCTATCTTCCTATCCCTAGAATCCCTTGATTGTACACAGCAACAATCGGAGTCACACAAAGAAAAACTGAACAAGTAGTTCAGTATGCACAAAGCAATGAAATTATCTCTCTAGAAATCACTTCAACAGTATGTGGTCTCTAGATTCATACAACCATCATGAGCTATTTCAAATGAGCTCCTATTTATAGGCACAGCTTCAACAGTCGGCTCCCTCCTCCAATGGTTATATTTTTCCTTGAATTTCATAGGGACCTGTACATGTGTCACTCAAAAAACTGTTTGTGATTAACTAAAATCACACCATTGTTTTATAACTAAACAATTGTAAGCATAACCAAAATATGATATTCTGAATGTAAGTAAATGAAAGTTAGGATTCTAACCAAAATTGAATTCAGAGTCTATAATACAAGGATATTCAGATTCTATTTTCTAGGAATTCAGAACCTGAATTCTATAGAATTCCAGAGTCTGAATTTCAAAGAAAATCAGAATCTAGATTCACAAAAATTCGGAACCTGAACTTACAAATTTAAGAGTTGGAGTTCATGAGAATTTTGAGTCAGAACTCATAGGAGTTTAGAGTCTGAATTCAGAGAACTTGGAGTCATAACTCAGTAGTGTTAGTATCTAGAATTTGTATTCAGAATTCAGAGTTATAACACAGAGAATTTTGTATCTAGAATTTGTATTCAGAATTTGGAGTCAGAACTTAGGGAAGTTCGTAACCAGAATTCGTATTCAGAATTCGGAGTTAGAACTCAGAGAAGTTTGTAACCAGAATTCTTATTCAGATTTCGGAGTCATAACTCAGAGGAGTTTGTAACCAGAATTATGAGAATTCGGATTCTAATACATAATGCTTCACATCTAGGTAATTATTGGATTCTGAGGTTTTGGTTACAATCCAAATTTTACACTTAGGAAAAAATATGATATGAGCAATGAAAACATGGTACGGATAAATTCCCTTGGGGAAGGAAATTTTTCCTTATAGAAGTAAAACACTGGGAAAAACGAGATTTGTCTTAAGATAAGGTGTTTGTGATTTTCAAAAAAAAAGAAGGAATGGTCCATTCATAAGAAAACCTTATTGTCTTAACAATCTCCCCCAAGTTTTAAGGAATGGAAAAATCATAAGGAAAACCTTATTAACTCAATAATATCCCCCTTTTTGGAAAGCACAAACAACTTTACGAAAAAGAATAAAAGGACTTAGAAAATATTTTTCTGGAATTTTCAAATAAAACTTATCTCCCTTTTTATATTGGAAAAGATTAATATGACTAACTCCCCCTTAGGATTTGGAACACTATGGATCATATTCTAGATTTCTGGAATGAGATTTATCTTGAGTACAGAAATATCTGTAATGAAAAACTCCCCCTTAGATAAACTCCCCCTTACTTAGGGATATTTCATAGTTAGGGATATTTCATCTATACTTATAAATATTTTTCCTTCTCCCCTTTAGAATTCTTTTTCCTTATCCCCCTTTTTTATTTTCAAAAAGAGTTTGAGGGAATGGAAAAAAATATGGTACCTAAAATATTAGTACAAACAACCAAACAAAAACGAGCAGCCACAATTTCATTAAGATCGAAAGAATTTGTACTATGGAAAAAAATACAACAAAAGATCAGATTTAAATCTATTTTTCTTCTTTTTACTTGGTCATCATATTCTTGACTATATTCTTCAGCTTTTTGAATTCCTTGTGATCTTCCTCAGCTTTCTTCTCTAGAACTTTTATTCTCTCTTCCTAAGACTTAAGAAAATCTACTTGAGTCTTCAGCAACTCATCTTGCTTCACAAGATTCTCTTCAAACTCAATATGGAGATCTCTTTCCCTCTTCTAGCTTTTAGCTACAGAGTTAAACTTCCCATTCAAGTCATTTACCTCTTGAATCCAAGTATTTTGTTCAAGATTTAGATTTTTCCTTAAAGATGTTTGTAAGATCCTTGATTTTGTTGTCTTCGGTATCAAAAGCCTCCTTGACATCTTGTTGAAATTGATCAATCTCACTCATTTCATGAATTGACCTCTTTGACCAGCTGGTTATCTTCTTACATGACTTTCTGTGAGCTTTGTAACCTATGAGGAAGGTTTTGATGATTCCATCTTGACACACTTGTCTATCACCATGGACACCGAATCCGATTTCTTATTAAGGGAATGTTGGAGCATCTGGAATATAGAATCTATGCTTGAAAAGGTCGAAATGGAGTAAACAAGATTCTTCAAGGATTGTTCAAAAAATTCATGACCAAGCGAAGATGATTCAGAATCCGAGACTTTACTTGGTGAGGCTTGTTTTTTTGGCTCAACAAGATTCCTCTTTGAAGTTCCACCAACTTTATTCTTCTTGACTATTGATTTTCTAGAAGTATCAACAAACACATGTTTCTCCTTATCAATTCTCAGAACATCTTCCTCACCATGAGATTCATGCTCATTGTCAGACAGCATCACAACTCTATCCTCATGTACTTCTTCTTTCTGAGTTATAGCCTCATCATTCTCAAGATGAATGAAATAACGATTTAGACTTTCTTCTTTAGAAAATTTATCAACTTCTTCTTCACCTTTCTCTTCACCCATATTTCCATACTTCTCTTCATCTTTCTCTGGAGTGACAAGCTTGGAGGACTCGGATTCAGAAGTTCGAAGTGACAATTTTTTGGATGGGGTTCCCTTGTATTGATAATCTTCAACTTGTTTTATAATATCATTTGTGCTACCACTCCCTTATTCTTCTTCTTCTTCTACCTCTTCCACTTCTTCCACTTCTTCCACTACTTCAACAAGTTTTTCTTTAGCTTTTTTCAGAGTGAATAATTTCTTCCCTGGAGTCTCAGGTAATGGCTCTATCAATAAATATTATGGCACCGGAATATTCTTGGATGCTACTTCAGTATTCTTCAAGAGATATTGGAAAATCTTAGCCTCAGAAATTTTCTTCTTAAGTTTCTTCTCTTTGGCTTGCTTCTCAAGCTCTTCAGTAGTTGATTCTTTCAAGGTCTTAGCCTCATTAGGATCCAAACCAAACTGTGGCTCCCCTGCTTTTCTATTCTTATTATCCTCCCTCCATTTTTCTACAACCTCATCTAGGTAGGCTTTCTTCTTCTTTGGTTTAGGATATGCGGATTGCACTTCCTTAGACATAGGGGTTTTGTATTCTACTTCCACTTCCTTCAACTTTCTTTTCTTTCCATCCTTTATTGATGGTTCAACTTTTTCAATATTTTTCAGAATGACCTCTGCCTCTTTATCTGGTAGATTATAAAACTCTCAGTACTCCTTAAAAAATCCCACATTCATTCTTTTCAAAGTGTCGTCACTTACAAGCATAACTTTACAATTCCTTGGCTTAGAACTGCAAGGGATCTTGAATGATTCAAGACACCGAACTATCATCTTGGAAAGTAAGGAAGGATACAAAATAATCTGAGCTCTCAAATTCCCATTTTTGATATTCTCTATTGTAATGATAATGTGCCTCATTAAATTGATTTTCTTTATATTTACCAAGAATCCAAGATATAAATGTCACTTTTCTTTAAGGTGTCCTTATCACCTTTTCTCGGTACGAAAAATCCTTGAACCCAGAACTGCAGGATCCGATTGATGATAGATAAATGAGAAATCTTTGCGATCTTAACATCTGATAGTCCAAGACATTCCAAAGATTTCACCTTAATAAAAATTCCTTGAATAGCTGGTAGTTTGTGAGAGAAAAACTCGACTTCCCCTTCATAAGATAACTCCACCAAGCTAGCTACCTTGGTGTATGAGAGTTTATAAGTTTTTTAATAGCTCTTAAAGAAAAAAAATTCTCTCACATATTCCTGAAAGAAAGAAACTGACTCATAAAATTCTATAAGAAAATCCGGATAAACCAAGTCTTTCTTTCCTGTCTTTGATATGCACACGCTCTCTCATCCATTAAGATTGATATTCTTAGAAATGATAGAATCGTAATTGAAAAAGTTCGGATGGACCAACCTTTCCCTGTACACTTGCCAACTTGAGATTGGCTTCATAGTAGAAATATCTTGAGAAGAAGCTTCTACAGACATTCGGATTGGAGGAACTCTGGGAAATTCGGAATGGGGTTAAGAAAGGGGGCAGAACCTCAACATGCGAGAGCTTGAAAACCGATGATGGACAACCCTTCAGGGTTCCTTTATATAAGATATAGAAGTGACATTTCATATTCCATATCCAATCTAACGGTTGAGAAACCTTCTGATCAGATCTAATGGTTGATATGATATCCGCAAGGAAAAAGTGGGTAGGATCTGATCTTTTGAAGTTTTTTAAGAAAAACTAGAATATGAGAATTTAAAATACAAAAGAAAATACCAGCAATGAAATAATGACTACGAAGATTTAAGAAGGAAATCATACCTTTCGGATTGGTAGGAATATTATTCGTAATATGTGATATTATTCTTGAATAACTATTAGATTAAAACAAATTTGACTACAAAAAACTTATTACAAAAAAAAATCTATGGTCGAAAATTTTATTGCAAAAATTTTGAGTACCAAAATTCCACAACAAAAATTTTGAGTACCAAAATTTTCATTATGAAAATTTCGAGTATGAAAAATTCTCATTATGAAAATTTCAGGTACAGAAATCTTTATTACAAAAATTTCAAAGACTGACTATGAAAATTTTTATTACAAAAAATTTTGAAAAACTAACTACGAAAATTTTCATTATGAAAATTTTGAAAAACTAGCTATGAAAATTTTCATTATGAAAACAAACAAATGTACTCCCCCTATGAAAAGGATTTTATTACTGTAAGGAGATTGGCTCAACAGGAAGTTAATAATGGAATATTACCTTACAGTTATCATTCCTAACTTCTGTTTAATGTATTTAAATCTATCGAAGGGTAAAGATTTTGTGAAAATATCAGTAATTTGATCTTGCGTTCCGATAAATGGAAGAATGATATCTCCATTTTGTGTTTGATCCCTAAGGAAATGATGCCTAATATCTATGTGCTTTGCACGAGAATGATGTGAAGGGTTTTTACTAAGGTAAATGGCACTTGTATTATCACATAAAATTTATGTTTTGGTAAAACTCATACCATAGTCTATGAGTGTGTGTTGCACCCACAACACTTGGGCACAGCAACTTCCAGCTGCTACATATTCAGCTTCAGTAGTGGAAAGTTCTAATGAGTGTTGCTTCTTTCAATACCAAGAAACTAATGAATATCCTAACAAATGACAATTTTCAGATGTACTCTTTCTATCTATTCTATATCCACCAAATTCAGCATCCAAAAAATGTTTTAAAACAAAATCATTTCCCGAAGTATAAAAGAGACCTAAATACATGGTTCCCTTTAAGTAGAAAAAAATTCTCTTCATTTCATTTAAATTATATGCCTTACGATTGGATTGATATATTTCACATAATCATACTGAAAACATTAAGTCTAGATGACTAACTGTCAAGTAGAGTAAACTTCCTATCATACCTCTAAAAGATGTTTGATCTACTGGTTTCCCGGCTTCATCAAGATCAAGTGAGTTTGAGGTACCAATGGGAGTACTGATACTTTTAGTGTTGTCATATCCATACTTTTTAAGAAGATATTTAATATACTTATGTTGTGATATATAGATTCCTTCTAGTTTTTGAGAAATTTGAAAACCAAGGAAAAATGTTAACTCACCCATCATACTCATTTCAAACTCAGATTTCATTAGATCTGCAAAGGAATCAGTTAAAGATTTCTGAGTTGAACCAAATATAATGTCATAAACATAAATTTGAACAATCAAAACATTTTTCTTTTCTTTATTTATAAAAAGGGTTGGATCAGCATTTCCCTTAACTTAATTATTTTAAAGCAAAAATCGTGTAATTCTATCATACCAAGCTCTAGGGGATTATTTAAGTCCATACAGAGCTTTGGTAAGTCTAAAAACATGATCAGGAGATTTTGTATCATCAAAGTCATGAGGTTGTTCAACAAAAACTTCCTCTTGAACATAACCATTAAGAAAAGCACATTTTACATCCATTTGAAAAAGTTTGAAATTGAATAATACTGAAAAGGCAAGTAAAATATGAATAGATTCTAGTCTAGCTATTGTAGCATAGGTTTCTTCATATTCTATTCCTTTTTGTTGATTATAGCCTTTAGCAACTAGTCTAGCTTTATTTCTAACAATGATTCCATTTTCATTACACTTATTTCTGAAGACCCATTTTACTCTAATAACAGAAGTTTTCTTAGGTCTTTCAACCAAGATCCAGACTTTATTCCTTTAGAATTCATTTAGTTCATCTTGCATAGCTTTAATCCAATCATCATCACGTAAAGATTCATCAGTGCTTTTTGGTTCTAATTGGGAAAGGAATACTGGATTTTCTACTTCATTTCTTAATGAACTTCTAGTCCTTACAGGTTTATTGAAATCACCAATGATGCTATCACTCGGATGATTCTTGAGAAACAACTGATTTGGTTTTTTTAAAACCTGTTCATCAACATAGGGTAGGAAATATTCTGGGGGTAAATGTTTCAGTAGTATATTCTTGAACATTTTCTTTATCAGGAGGATCTTCAATCAAAGGTTGATAATCAATTTTTGAAAACACATCTGAAGATGAAGGTTGGGGTTGTTTAAAAACAAAAGGATCAGTTTCATCAAATTTGACATGTACTGCCTCTTCAACAGTAAAAGCGTGTTTATTGAAAACTCTATATGCCTTAGAAGTTGTGGCATAGCCTAAGAAAATTCCTTCATCAGATTTTGGTGCGAATTTATATAGATTATATTTAGTATTCAGAATTAATACCTTGCAACCAAAAACCTTAAAGTAGGAAAGTCTAGGTTTTCTACCATTCCAAAACTCATAAGGAGTTTTATTAAGAAAAGGTCTAATCAAAACATGATTTATAGTATAACAGGCAGTACTTACAACTTCAGCCAAAAAATGTTTGGCTACAAAGTACTCACTCAACATGGTTCTTGTTATCTCTTGAAGAATTCTATTTCTTCTTTCAACAACACCATTTTGTTGGGGTGTTCTGGGTGCTGAAAAGTTGTGAGTAATACCTTTTCTACTACAAAAAGTTTCAAAATCAGAATTTTGAAATTCTCCACCATGATCACTATGAATAGTTTTCAATGGAATAGTTTTCTCATTTTTCACTTGGGCTCTAAAACTTTTTAAATAAGAAAAAGTTTCAGATTTCTTTGCCAGAAAATAGACCCATGTAAATCTATTGTAGTCATAAACCAATAAAAATATATAATACTTTCCCCCAATGCCTCCAGTTTGTGTTGGACCAAAAAGATCCATATGCACTAGCTGTAATTTATTAGTAGTTGAGACTTCACCGACTGATTTAAAACTTGATTTATGTTGTTTTCCATATTGAAAAGGGTCACAGACTTTTGAAGAATCAAATCTAAGCTCCGGTAGATCCTTAAATAATATTTTCATAGAATGTTTACATAAGTTCTTAAGGTTACAGAGACCTAACATTCTATTCAATAACTAATAATGATCTTCCATTCCACTAAGGAAAGGTAAATCTTAGCTCCTAAGGTCTTCTAAGTTGAGTGTGTAAATATTCTTTTTCCTATGGGCAGAAAGAATAAACTCTTCCTTGGAATTTGTGTATTAAACACTTTTCATTCCTAAAATTCACAAGGTAACATTCATCACATAATTGACTTATGCTAATGAGGTTGTGATTAAGACCCTTAACAAGTAAAACATTTTAAATCATTGTTTTTTCAAGAATAAAGATGTTACCTATACTAATAATTTCTCCCTGAGCATTATCTCCGAAAGTTACTTTTCCTCCTTTTGTCTTGATAATCTTTTCAAAATAGTTTTTGTTACCAGTCATATGTCGGAAACATCCACTATCCATGTACTATGTATTCCTGTTGTTACTTTCCCTATTTTTTCTGAAAATAAGAAAAAATTAGACTTTCGAAATCCATATTTTCTTGGATCCAGAAATTTCAGAAAGAAAAATTTTGGGTACCCACATATTCTTCGAAAAATAGGCTTTCTGAAATCCTAAAGACTGGGTTTTGTTTAGAGAATAATTCTTTTCCCAATGTCCACCACACTTACATTTCGTACAGAATGGAGCACTTTGAGGAACAAAATAATTGTTGCTAAAAATCAGTTTAGAACTAGTATAACCAAAACCAGAACTATTCCTTAGTGGTCGGATTTGAGAATACATTTTATCAAAATTTTCTTTACCTAAGGTAAAGTTTGAAAAACACTTCCTCAAGGAAAAGATTTTGGATTTCAGTTTGATAACCAAGTTCTTGTCTTCAAAAACATTTGAATTTGAACTAGAGCTAGGCTCGAAAACATTTTTCTTAGAAACTACGCATTCAAGATATTTAGAAAGTTTATTCTTCTCAAAATTTACTTCCTCAAGAATTTTTGAAATACTATCAAAATCAGCATTTTTTTATCAAGATCTTTAGAAAGATCTGATATTTCCTTAATAAGAATAGTATTCCTAGAATTTTCCTTATTAAGTTTTTTCATGAGTTTTGAATTCTTAATCTCAAGAAGTTTGGAAAATCTAGAAACTTCTTCATAGGAAGGTAAAGTATTATCTTCATCAGAAGAATATTCTTCATTAGAAGAGTTATAATATTTACTATCATTAGAAATCAAAGAAACATTGGTCATTGATTCAGAATTATGTACCTCATCCATTAAACAATGATTTTCAATAGGTAGTCTGGCTATTAGACCAATATTATTTTGTCCAGAAAATGCATAATCCGAAGATTCATCTGAAAAGTCTCCACCACTAGCACTCTAGGTGTCATTAGATTTCAAGACTTTGTTATCATTAGCCTTGTAATAATTCTTTCTATTTTTCTCAGAATGTCTTTCCTTTCTTTCTTTTCTTTTAAGCATAGGACAATCAGGTCTTATGTGTCCAGTTCTCTTTCATTCATAACATGTGACTTCTGAATCTTTCTTATCATTCGTTTCCTTTTTCTTATATTTGGATTGAAATTTATTTTGTCCAGCTATCGTTTTCATCCTTCGAGCAAGATTTACTAATTCATTTTCTGAGGATTCACTTCCACTAGATTCACATTGGGTAACAACTTTATTAGATTTGGATCTAGTAACTCTCTCAGGAGTCTTGGCGTTCATATGATTGGAAGTTGTAGTAAAAGAAACACTTCCATTTCCATTCTTCTTCTTTACATTATCAGTATCTCTCTTCATTCTAGTTTCATGCTGAAGAAGAGTTCCAAATAGATCATCTAAGGAAATATGAGTAACCTTCCTGTTCTCATCAATATCAGTCCTTTTGGATTCCCAGTCATTGGGCATGATGTCTATGATCTTATCAACAAGTGATTCATCATCTAATCCTTTCTCACCCATTGATTGTAAACTATTCACAATATTCATGAACCTTCGTTGCACCTTACATATGGGTTCTCTATAAGGAAAGTAGAAACCATGATATTTAGCTTTAAGCATGGCTCTTCTAGTTTCAATTACTTTGGAAGTTCCAAAGTGAGTAACTTCAAGTTTCTTCCATATAGAATTTGCTGCTTCACAAGATGAAATTTGGCTATAGATGTTTCTAGTCATAGAACAAAGAAAAGTATTGCGTACCTTATAATTCAATTGATATTCATGCTTTTCTTGATTGGTAAAGGTACTAATTTATTTTTCAGGAATTTTATATCCTCCAGTAAGCATAACAAAATTACCAACACCCGTATTGATAATGAAATTCTTCATTCGATCTCTCCAATATTCATAATCATTTCCATCAAAGATAGGTGGTCTAGTTGGATTGAGATTGTCTATAGAACCAACATTGATTCCTGCCATCTTTAAGAAAAGTCTTTCCATAAAAAATTGTTAATAAAAAAAAGTTTTTATGCAAAGAAAAAAATCATAAGTAAGAAAAATATTGGACAAGAGTATCTTTAAGCAAAAATCAATCCGAACTTTATGATTTCGAAAAATTGATTTTGAAAAAAAATGAATCTAGAAGTTCAATTCTGAGAATTCTCTTAGGAACCTAATTGTGAGATTAATTCAGAGGTAACCAATCCTCTGATACCAATTGTGAGATTGGTATATAGTACAAGTTAGTCTACCATAGCAAGGAAAAATCAGAACAATGAAAAACTTGATCAAGGAAAACATATATGTGAATATAAGTATTTCAGAGACCCACTCTGATACCAATTGTGAGATGGTATGTGATTATGATATACTCTATAATACCAAATGTAGGATCGAATATGTAAACATGAGAGGCTCAAATACAAGAGGGGGGTGAATTGCACACTTTAAAAAATTCTTTAGGAACTTTTAAAGATAATATATTTTAACAAGGTTAAACAAGATAATTCACAAAACCTCTAAGTTATAATAACTTGCTAGATTCCGGAAAAGTGATTCTGGAAATGAAACTTAACAAAAGTTTACAGTAATTGAGATTCTACCTTAAAGCCTATAGAATCTAACTAAATCAAAGTACAAGTATAAGGAAGTATAAGATAGTTATACTTTCCTCAACAATACAAATGCAGTGGAAAACTTGTAACAAAACAAGTAAAAAGTAGTAAATCTTTTAACCCAAATAGAAGGGTATACAACAACCTTGGATAAAGGTCCCTTGATTTATACTTTCAAAAAAATTTGTCTTACCCACACCAGGGTAATCCCTCGATACGAAGATTGAAGTCTGTCTTTCTATCCCCATAAGCCCTCAACTATCAGTTAGTCGGCACCTCTGTCTTCCTCAGCAAGGAATCCCTCAACTTCAAGGTAGTTGGAACCTTGGTCTTCCTATCCCCGGAATACCTCGATTATACACAGCAATAATCGGAGTCGCAAGAAGAAAAACTAAACAAGTAGTTCAGTATGCACAAAGCAATGAAATTCTCTCTCTAGAAATCACTTCAACATCATGTGGTCTCTAGAGTCATACAACCTTCATGAGCTCTTTTAAATGAGCTCTTATTTATAGGCATGGCTTCAATGGTCAGCTCCCTCCTCCAATGGTCATATTTTTCCATGAATTTCAGAGGGACCTATACATGTTTCTCTCAAACAACAGTTAGTGAGTAACTGAAAGCACGATATCATTTTATAAATAAACAAGTGTAAGGATAACCAAAATCTGATATTCAGAATGTAAGTAAATGAAAGTTCAGAGTCTAACCAAAATTGAATTCTAAGTATATAATACAAGGATATTCGGATTAGGTTTTATAGGAATTCAGAACCTGAATTCTATAGAATTCCAGAGTCTGAATTTCAAAGAAATTCGGAATCTTGATTCACAAGAATTTGGAACCTGAACTTACAAAGTTCGGAGTCGGAGTTCATGAGAATTCAGAGTCAGAACTCATAAGAGTTCAGAGTCTAAATTCAGAGAACTCGTATTTAGAACTTAGAAGAGTTCGTATCCAAAATTTTTATTCAGAATTCGGATTTAGAACTTAGAGAAGTTCGTATCCAAAATTCGAATTCAGAATTCGGAGTTATAACTCAGGGAAGTTCATAACCAGAATTCATATTCAGAATTCGATGTCATAACTCAGAGAAGTTTGTAACCAGAATTCTGATTCAGAATTCGGAGTCAGAACTTAGAGGAGTTCATAACCATAATTCTGAGAATTCGGATCCTAAAATAGAATGCTTCACATCTAGGTAATTATAGGATTCTGAGGTTTTGGTTACAATATGAATTTTACACTTAGGAAAAAATATTATATGGGCAATGAAAACATGGTAAGGATAAATTTCATTGGGGAAGGAAATTTTCCTTATAGAAGTAATACAAAGGTAAAAATGAGATTTTCCTTAAGATAAAGTGATTTTTATTTTCAAAACAAGAAGGAATGGTCAATTCATAAGAAAACATTATTGTCTTAACAATCTCTCCCAAGTATGAAGGAATGGAAAATTCATAAGGAAAACCTTATTGGCTCAACACCATGTTGGTATGGGTAGGGTTTGAATCATCCCCTTAGACTTTTGTATTTTAGCCTTAACTTTTTAACATATAAGTCACTTTTTTGTATATTCAGTGATATCCTTCTTCATATTGTCCCACTAATAGTTCTCTTGGAGATCTTGATACATATTTGTGCTCTATTTGTGAATAGAGAAGTTTGAGCTATATGCATTATTCATAATATCCTTCTTTATCTCTAGATCATATAGTACACATAATCATGACCCAAATCTTACAACTCTTTCCTCATAAATCTTGAACTCATAGGATTTCCCATTTCTAATAGATTTTACCCTTTTCATAATTTCCACATCATTTATTTATGTATCCTTTATTTTCTTCATGAGGGATGGTTTTTCTATCATTTGATAAAGGATTGATGATGTTCCTCCCTTAATGATTCTCATGTTCATCCTCTGAAAATCTACAAATATTGGATCCTTATCAATTATCATCATTGATAAAGATGCAAGATCCTTTATACTTAGAGCATCTACTACTTTATTTTCCTTACTAGGATGGTAGTGGATTGAGTAGTCATAATCCTTGATGATATCCAACCATCTTTATTGGTTCATATTAAGCTCCTTTTGTGTGAATATATATTTGATACTCTTGTGATCAATATATATCTCACACTTCTCCCCATAGAGATAATTCCTTCAGATTTTCAACTCAAATATCACAGCTGCCAACTCTAGATCATGTGTCGGGTAGTTCTACTCATGGATCTTCAACTATTGTGAGGTGTAGACTATCACATTATCATTTTTCATGATTACTCAACCCAAGACATTGTTTTAAGAATCACTATATATCATAAAAGTTTCTATTCTCTTTGGTAGTGTGATTATAGGTGCAGTGATTAGCCTTCTCTTTAGGTCCTTAAATCTTTCCTCACATTCTTCCATATAGACATACTTTACCCCTTTCAGTGTTAACTTAGTTAGTGGGCTTGACAATCATGATACATTTCTCACAAAATGTCGATAATACCCATCTGATCCAAGAAAAATGTGGTTTTATATGACACTAGATGGTCTGGTCCATTTCTAAATTGCCTTTGTTTTTAAAGGGTCCATAGAAATTTTCTCACTTGTGATCACATGTCCCAAGAATGTGACTTACTGCATCCAAAAGTCACACTTACTGAACATGGTGTAAAACTTATCCTTCCTCAATTTCGCCAACAAAAACCTTAGATAATCTTCATATTCCTCCTTTCTCTTAGAGTAGATGAAAATTTTATCAATAAAAACTACCAAAAAAATTTTGAGGTAATTTCTAAAGAATCTATTCATAAAATCAATGAATATTTACGGGGAATTAGTAAATCTGAAGGGAATCACCAAAAACTCATAGTTTCCATACCTTGTACAGAAATAATTCTTATGAATATCTTCCTTCTTAAACTTTAGATGATGATATCTAGAATGGAGATCCATCTTTGAGAAGTACCATGATCCTATCAACTGATCGAACAATTCATCAATCCTATAAATATGATACTTTTTATTTATGGTGATCATGTTGATTTCATGATAATCAATACACAGCCGCATCGATCCATCTTTATTCTTGACAGAGAGCATTGGAAAACCCCAAGGTGATACACATGGGTGTATGAATCCTTTATCCAAATTCTCTTGTAGTTTCTTCTTTAAATCCTCTAGTTCGATAGGATTCATACTATAGGGGCACTTTGAGATAGGAGTAGCTCCATGTATGAGTTCTATTGAGAATTATACCTCATGATCTAGGGGTATTCAGGGTAACCCTTCAAAAAACACATCATTTTATTCCCTTACAATGGTAATTTCTCCTAGGTTGATACCTTCCTTTAACCTAACCATTTGAGCAAGGTATGCTTCTTCAAAGGGAATCAATACCCACACCATTGAAGGATTTTCCAAATGGAATTCATGATCCTCTTTGAATTTGTAATGGATCATAGGATGGTTCGGAATATGAAAATATATTTATTTTTTCCAAAATTTTATATGTGCTCTATATAAAGAGATCCAATCCATCCCTAGTACAGCGTTGAATTCCACCAAAGGAAGTATCACGAGATTCAATTGAAGAATCTTCCCACATACACTAATATAAGAATATTCCAACACTTGGGTTATAATGATTTCACTACTCGTTATTTTAATAGATATCTATACTTCAAGGTTATGAGGATTCTATTAAATAGTTCTAGAAAACTTGCACGATATAAAGGAATGTGTATAACCAAAATCAAATAATACTTTTTCCACTCTTGAGTGAATAGAAAGTGTACCTTCTACGACTTAATTATCTTGCTACACTTCTATAGTAGTGATGGAATAATCCTTCTGTTTCTCCTTTTTTTCATGGTTGATGACACATATTACCCTCGAGGACTCTAGGTTTAGTGAATTGGCTTTCATAGTTCTCTTTCTCACTATAGTTTTAGCATTGGAACATGGGTGGTTCTCTCCTTTCCTCCACCACATTGTCCTTCCATTTCATGTCTTTTCTGTATTCATGAGCTTGGTGGCCTTCTCTCCCATAATGAAGCATTTCCACATCCCTTTGAGATAGTTCTCATGATTCTTCTTCCCACATTTTTGACATGTGTGTGGTTTATTTTTCTTTCCACCTTTATCATTAAATCCACCAGCATGAAACTCAATCTTTTGTTTCTTATCACCATAGACATGGGACCATTATACAAACTTCATCTCCAATTTGAGATCACATCAAAAAACTTCTTCCTAACACCCAAAGTCTCGAAATACAAGATCCTTTAAAAGATGTGGTTTTAAACCACAAAATAATCTATCAATTTTACTATCATTATTGATAACAAAACCAGAAGAGTACCTTGAAATCCTTGTGAAATTTTCTTCATAGGTTGTGAGAGATTCTCCTTCCTTTTTCTTTAGGTCTATGAATTCTCTCTCCATATTTTTATGAATATTTTTATATATATACTTATTAGGAAACAATATCTTATATTCTTCCCACTCCACCTCTTTAACTTCATCCCTTATCTTGGTGTTCTTGATCAATGACCACTATTGATCAGCCTCTCCATATAGAAGATAAACATCTAGAGTCACCTTCTTTATCTCAGAATAGTGAATCATAGAAAATATCTTCTTCATTAGTTTGATAGAATATTCCAAAACTAGTGGATTATAAGATCCACTAAACTTTGGTGGTCGTTGTCGCATAAAACACTCGATAGGTAGTTTCTCCCCCTTTAGTGAAGGAGGACGTTCCCCATTATTCAGGTTATTGATCATAACCTAAGATTGATGGGTAATAATTTCCATGAAATTTTGAAATCCACCTCCTAAAGCATTGGGGATATCTTTTGGTAAATCGTTGCACTGTCCCTCACATGGGTTATTAGTTGGTTTTCTACAGGTTCCCACTATTTTCTAAAATATAAAAGTTTAAAACAAAACATAATTCAACAATTCATGAATAAATAATTTATTCCTTGGTGAAAATAATTCATATCTTTTATGATCCCAATGTTTATCATTTTATAAAACAATGTTTCTTGGGTGATTACTTATACTTAGTCATATAATAAGGGCTTTTCACTAAGTTTCTCTAATCTAAATTTTTAAATTAACAAACATGGCCTCTAATACCAACTATATTGAACCTTCTTTACTTACATTATTATTAAATCATTTTAATTATAAACAACATAAAAACATTACACAATGAGGATCCAAAGGTTTATTTTCTGGGAAAACTAGGACCATACATAGATTTTACAATATAAAACATAAACATTTATTTAATTCCTTCTTCTCTAGATCCTTATTGTCCCTAGTGTTATCCTTAGTATTAGTAGTAACCTAAGGATATAAATAAAAAAGGGGTATGTTAAAAATCCCAATAACATGATTGATAAGATTGTGAAATAATATTACATGGGGTGATAATAATCATTACCATCATAACATAGGCATAAGATCATAATCATGATAGGAAATATTAAGAAAAGACTTGTAATGTGGAAATGAATAAAAATGAAACATCATATATTAGTGGTCAACTAACACACATAGTTGTGAAAAAAGATAGCATCATGTTCACACATATTTTACTTTAACTAATGATATTCATCACATTAACCAATGCATTGTAGTGCTATATAATTTTGGGCAAACCCACCACATCATAAAATGTTTATTACTCAATATAATTCTAGGCGCACCAGTCACATCATAACATTTACATTATCATGCATGCCACATGGAACATATATAAATCTTGAAAATAAAACAACCCATGAAAAGGAATGTTTTTTACTTCATAATTCATAAATTAATAAACTTTAGGTTCCAAAATGAAAGAGGTAATGAAATTCTTAACAAAATAACCATCAACCTTGAGTGAGAAGTAAAAGGTGTGTTTTTTTTTTGAAAGAAGAGTTCTTTTGGAAAACATTGTGTTTGTCATAAAATCTATTAGAAAGCATATATATCCTATAAAAGTTAATATAATGATTAATAAATAAATTTTAAGGGATAAACAAACTGAAAATTGGGTGAATGAGGGAAAACCCAAATAAATAAAGCTGGGTTTGAGAATTCCCCTTACCTTATGTCTGAACGATCTCCTCTCTTTAATGTCCTGTATAATCACATTAGATTCATTAATTAAAAATTAAAGAACATTTTATAAATTAATATGATTCATTATGGTTTTATTATGTTTTTTATGGTCCTTTGGATGAGTTATAGGGATTAATATCATCATTCGGGGACATTCATTTTCATGGTTTTCATGATCAGTTCGTTTATATACACGAATGGAAGTTTGTTTAAAATGAGGATGAACATCCAGAATTTTTATTATATGTTATTAATGATCCTCCATAATATTAAATGATATTAAAACGCATTTTTTTATATACCGCGAGGATGATTCATTAGATAAAAGTTAATGATGATCATCTTAGGTTAATCTTGGCAGTTTTTCGGACACGACGAACTAATTTCATTTTATCATTTAAATTTATGAGTATAAGTTATTTCCAGAACATAAAAAGGGTAATAAAATACACTTTAAAATATTTTTTAACCCATTTAATGGTATTATTAATATCCTTTAATATTTTTAAGTAAAATGAAATTTCATCATCCACGATGTCGGTAAATTGACACATCACGGGCGATGATCTCATTTTTAAGATGAAAGAGAGAGAGGGAGGAGTTTAAGGTTGGATATTCCATTAACATAATTTAATTAAATTATATATAAGGAAATGGAGTAATAATTCCATTTGTATTAAGGTAGGTTAGGTAATAATTATAAAATAAATTTATATTGAATGGAAATTGATAGAAAAAGATAGAGGATTTTCCTCTTGAATTATTCACTTGAGATCCTCCTCAAGGAACCTAGTTTAGTTTTTTATGAGACCAAGAGATGTTGGATATAGGGGAGGGGATAGGGAAGATTATTGGGGATAATTTAGGTAGGGATTAAATCTTGAGAGGTGTGAGGAGAAGAGGGTGTGAGGGGTGGTATTTATAGTGGAGGAGAGGGGTGTTTTCTTATTATTTTAATCATTAGTTTATTATTTTTCTCCAGAAAAGAAATAGTGCAGATTCTTTTGAATAAATAAAATAATTAGATCATGTGATCTCAAAATAATGGTGCTTAAATTAGAGATGACTCAATTAATATTCTATTTATTTTATAATGCATATATACCATAAATTATTGTATTTCACTATCCACCAAAAATTCAAGTAATTCAAAAAAAAACCAAGAATTCACCTAACTATTTATAGATGTGTAGAATTTAAAAATGGACTCCGTTTTATGAAAATATTTTTATATGTGTGAATAATTTAATTTTTAATTAAAATTATAATTTACTTAAAAATATAAATTTTAAAATTAAAACAAATTTTCTATCATTTTGAAAATTTAATTAAGGGCTCATAAAATTATCTTATAATCATAAGACATAAAAATATTATTTTATGATTAAATTTTATGAAAATAATTTTTCTTTTAATTTATTAAATTAATCATAAAATTTTAATTAAATATACATGAGTTACAAAAATACCAATACTTAATTAACAATTTTTAAAATATTTATTTACTTATACTATGATATAATTATATCATATTGACACTTATATGATAGATAAACTTTATTTATAATTTCATTTTTGAGTTTACAATTACCTTGGATTATTTAATATTCATAAGGGTCACATTACTATTCCAAAGGTCAAGATATTATTTCATCGTTATGTGTTCCATAACTTCTAGATATACATTTTATTTTACTCATTATTCATTTTTAAAGTTTTTATTATGTTCTATATGTAATATTATGTGATTATACTATAATACATAATTATAAGAAGGGAATTCCATTGATAAAACATTAAGTCATTACAGTGAAAATCTTATAGTTCTTTCATTATATAAATTTCAAGTGATTTTCTCCCTCTATACGAATTATGGAATAATGAATCATCTAAGGATTATTCCACTGCAGTGTTTTCTTATGTATTTGAAAATATTTTTTGAATGGTACTGGTAACCATGAAAGGTTATTCAGGTGATATTTTTTGAGAAAAAAATGATTAAGGGAAAGATAACCCTTGATATGTGCATGATGTTGGTATAATAGTGTGATAAAGAGATGTTTTATTATGAAAAAATAAATAGGATAGTATTGGGGACATTGGTACAGATTAGTAATATGATGATAAAGTTTTTTATAGATTGATTTTATAGATTTTTTGGATTTATGATATGAGGAAAGAGTTAGTTTTTGAAATAATTCATGTTTTCTCTCATGTTTTATGGTAATTCGGGTCATTACCTTGTTTCAATAGAATTTATGATATTGATCTTCACATGTTTTGTGCATGAAAATTAAGAGAAATATCAAGTTATTAGGGTAATTAATGATAAGTTGATTTTCAAAATTTAGTGACCTTCATTCCAAAGTTTTAGATTTTGATTATTTTTATGAAGGTTCACAAGGGTAACCATTTATGAAATTGTTTATGTTGAACTTTGGATGAGGTTTTAGATATTAATTTATTACTTAACTATATGAATATTTATGTGTATTGGATAATTTGTGCTAACCATTTTTTTATGATAACTAGAGATGAAAGGAATGACCTGTCATCCCATTATGAATCATATAATCTATTAGTTCTATAGGAATTATAATTTAAACATCATTTATTATATTAATAAATGAATTGGATATTGATCAAGGTTCAACCAAAGAGTGGTATTATACTTATGAGATGAAATCAAGTAAGTATGTCTTCTCAAATTATTTTGAAATGAAATGATATCCTAGTATCATCATTTTTTATGATATAAATGATCATTTTCAGAACTATTTAGTCTATGGTTTTGTGGTCATTAATATTATAATAACCATATTCTATATAATTATCCATCATAACATGATAGTTAGAATTATATTAAATGTCCATGTTTTTAATTTCATCAAACATTATCCTAATCGAAATCCTAGATTTGTGGTCATATTTTCCTTTTACTTTCCTACTTTTTAAGTTGAAGTATTATTAAACCTTTTTACAATGTCGGATTACTATAGAGGAATTTTCAAATATCCACCGTATATTTTCAAAGTGAAATTTAAAATTTTGAGGATTTTGCTTTTAAAATTAATGATTATATCTCGATGGTATATTATCGATGGGTTCTTCCACCGAATCTCTCTCAATTTCATGATGTGTTCCACGTATCTCTCCAAAGAAAGTAAATAATGAATGCTTAACATATACTAAACTCAGTGTTCATACCACTAGAGCAAGATCATTCTTATAAAGAAAAACCGATTGAGATTTTGGATCATAGAGATAAAGTTATATGAAATAATAACACTCACCTGGTTAAAGTTTTGGGTGAAACCCCCAATTTAAGGAAGCTACATAACCTAAGGATGTGATGAGGAAGATTTATCATCATCTATTTGAATCCGGGTGATTAATTTTGGGAGATAAATTTATTTTTAAGTGGGGTATAATGTAACACCTAATGATTTTATGCTATGTATTTTGGAAAATAAATTTAATCTCTTCAATAGCTTATGTTTCATAAAACACTGAGCTTAAATGAACTCTAAAATATTTATATTTTAACAAGACCATTATAACTAAGACATTAAATTGGTGGGACTAAATAGTTTTAATGAATTTATAAAATATATAATTGTATAATACATTTTTAATATATAAATTAATGATTTGTTAACATGACCATAATTTTTAGTAAAGTAATTTTGTTCCTCAAATATATATTTTCTTCAAAAAAAGTGATTTTTATTACTTTATATGAAAAAATAAATAAAATTATTTTTTTACAGTTTTATAAAATTTATTTTAAAAAATAAAATAATTTTTTTATATATAATTTCAAAAAATATTTTATGATTAATTTTTTATAATCTTTTGAAAATATTGATTTTTCAGCCAATGGTAAAAAAATACCGATTTTTGAAAAAAAATCACTTCTTTTCAATAAATTAATAAATTTAAAAGTACCATTATATTTTGAATATGGTTTAAAGTAACATAAATATTATTTATTTATATATAATATACATAAATTATTTTTAATCAAATTTATATTTTATATTAGAATAAGTTTAATTTTTGGTTGAAAAACATGATTTTTCAAAAAAACTGTTTTAAAGTACATAATATTTCTCCTTTTTAATTAATTAAAAAAACTAATGGTGAATGTTTTAAATGAAATTTATATATTATATATAATTAAATTTTAATTTGGTTTTATACAATTATAATTATTAGTCATATAGTTAATATAAAATCATTTTTTTCTTAAAAATATACTCCTTGAAAACCTATTTTTTGTCATGTTTGTGGGTTTTGTTTTAAAAATAATTTTTCCAGTTATTTGAATTGAATTGGGTAAAATGGATTTCATATTCGGAATAATAATTTATAAAATATGTATCAATTCCATTTTATTTTTATAAAAAAATTTATCATGGTAATAACAATATTTACCCAGGTATAGGTAAAATAATGGATGGGGTTAGAGTTAAAAGGTAAAATATTAAAATACCTAAAAACTACAACATTATATGGGTGTTTCATGTGTTTATATACCATAACCATCCTTTAAAATTCTAATTTGCAATAAAATTCATTGTAATTAATTCCAACCAAATCTGGTTGGCTTTAAATATAAAATAATTATTATTTAATCACTTAAAACCACCCCTCCCCAAGTATAAATGTCACTCCTCACCACCCCCTTTCTCATCACTAGCCTTGAATCTCATTAAATATCTACTAAACCCTCTCTTAGCCACTCTACCAATGTCCAAGTTCTCTTAGTCTCATCAAAATACCAATTCCAAGGTTATTAAGGTATTCTTTAAGGAGGTGATATTCAAGAGGAGGTTAAAGTATGAAAAACTAAAGGGAACCATGAGGTAAGTGTTTCTTAACTCACTTTTTATTCTATGGGATATATGAATTATTCACCACCTATTTCTTATTTTTGGTGTATATACTTCCCTTTGATATATAATATCATTAATCTCATTATCTTAATGTTATTCAATGCTTAATTTGATAATTATTACTTCTATGGGGCATATGATTCGACTGGTTACAAAGTTGTAAGAAAATTCTAAACCCAATTTCCATTCTTTGGGTTAACCTTCTACTTCATTGATTATTTTTTGATATGATTATGTGTGGGATGGATTTTTATTATCTTAGGTTATATTTCCACCTTTTTATATGGATTTACAGTGAATACGCATAATCTATTAATTTTATTAATGTTCACTTTAATGATATGATATTTTTAAGGAATTTTCTTTTAAAAATTACATTTTTAATGTTTCCAGTAAAACTGCTTTTCTCTTCCATGACCATGTATTTCTAAAAAAATCCAAATTTTTTTAATATTCTCTTATGGATGTTTAAATTCATTTTTACTCATGTTTGAATTTTTATAAAATGAATTGAAAGGGATGTTTGTCTCATTTTATAATTGATGTTCTTTATGAATTTTACGAGAAAAATACGGAAGGAATTTTTTTTAACTTATATAGAATGAGTAGATTTTACCAAAATCATGATGCCTTAATGCCTAGAATCTTACTTTATAATATTACAAGAAAATTTTTATAGAAAATTTTTTCTTTTATAATTTTGAATCCCTTTAAAAAGAAATTCTTTTAAAATGGAAATGGTAGGTTTGTTTCAAAAATTATTTCAAGTGATCTTTCAAAATTGATTTCCATCTAAGATAAAATTATTTGATGTTACTAATGATTTTTTAGGGATATTATTCAGGGATGCAGTCCTTATTCTTTTTATGGTTGGTTTATGTTTATGATATAATGGTGTTTTTGAAACCCTTTTCTTTTCCATGATTTATGTTATAATGAAATTTTTATGAAACTCGATTCTTTACATGAGTTCTGATATGATGAATGACTTTTTTTATTATGAAACATATATGTATGGTTTTCATTATGTTATGGTTCGTACATATATATCAATCTAATGAATTGGTTAAATATGGATAACTTATGAGGTCAATATGTTATTCATGAACCGGATTTCATGTTCACAAATCTATGTTTGGACTAAGTTTTCATGTCCATAAGTTTATGCATGGACTTGAATTTCATGTCCATAAGATTATAAAGGGACATGGTTTTATGTTTATATGTTTATGCAAGGTCCTAGTTTCATGTCCTTAACTTAATTACTAGACTTATTTCTGTTTATACATGTTCATAATGTGTCATTAACCAACCTGGGTACCTTGGTAACCCAATAACCGAGTTGGGCCTAACATAGCCCGAAAGGAGTTCCTAATCCCCATAGGTTGGTGACTAGCACCTAGCATCATACAACATGCAAGTGGGAATGAATTTTCCACAAAACAAAATAGTATAATCAAGACATGAAAGTCAATATTCATAAAAAATTAAGTCTATTGGGAGTAATTTACCAGAAGTCAACAAGGTAATAAATCCCAAAGTACTACAACCCAAGTACCAAAACTGGGAAAAAACCCAAGTCCCTAAGGATAAAACTCACCGCATTCAAGGTTAAACAATTGGATCTAGTAGATTCCCACGAAGGATTCTAAATCATATTCCAACAATAGACTAACCAAAGGAATGATTTAAATTTTAGAATAAATAGGTTTGGTATTTTAAAGAATATATAAATAAATCATACAATAAAATTAAAATGATGGAAAATAAATTAAACAATAGATTTAAAAGTGATGGAATATTTTTAAAACAATGGATTAAATAAAACATTTATAAAATAGTTTATATAAATCCATAAGCTTTATAGATCAGTTTAAGAAAATTGGCATATATTTATATCTAAAATATAAAACAAGTGAGAAACAAGGACATCTTCCAAATAGGTATAAAAGTTCTAGGATATAGGACTTAGAACTTGTTAAATGATCATAAAAATATGTTTATACACACGTCCCTCTGAAACTGGCCAAAGGCGACTCTTCGCCATCTAATTGGGGATGTGACTTGCTGCTTTTATGTTTGAGAACATTGTATAAGTTTAGAGTGTGTCCAAATAACTCACAAACTTCCAAATGATTTCATGTTATCTTACACAATAAATAATGGGAAATTTATTTTAATAATTATTAAAATACAATTAAATATTGTTCCCCCATTTCAAATGGAAATTTTCCATTTGAAACCAAAACATGTTTTAATAAAAAACTTGCCTCTTTAACAAGATAAAACCACTAGGTTTATATCAAAACTTTTTAAACCATTCTCACAAGTTTTAAATAAATTCAAAGACAATTATATAAATTTAACAATCCATTTCCATAATTAAATTCAATAATTTTATATAAATAACTTCCATAAAATTTATAATTTAAATTAAACAATTTAAATCAACCAATTTCCACAAATACTTCCCAATTAAATAGAATTGGGGGTTTTCTCAAATTTCATGCCCAAACCATTTCAAATCACCTAATTCACTACAATTGGGTTTTATCAAATCAATTGAAATAAATATTGAGAAATTTAATTTAAATAAATCAATAAATACAAGGATAATCAATTTGGCCTAATGGAATTAAATCGCCTACCTTTTTCCCAAAAAACAACACTCGCAACAAAACTCATCAATGAGAACGAAGGTGTAGAAGACCTCTAAACTCAACCTAAAAATGAGATCCAATAGTATATATCATTGATCCATAAATTTAAATATGATCCATATTATTTTTTTCTTACACATAATATAAAAAAAATTCAATTTTTTAGATAAAAGAAGTATTTTTTAAAAAAAATGCAGTTTTAAAGCCTTTTAACGGAGAACCCTTTTTAAATCCAAAATTTAAAACTTTTATAAGTTATGTTTGTAAAAATAATATTCATCTTCAGAATAGGGATGTAAAAATTTACTTTTGTTAAATTTTTGGTATTTTTTTAACAAACTTAATTTTCTATTGAATTGTGAAAAA
Organism: Viscum album; assembly: GCA_963277665.1. NCBI lineage: Eukaryota > Viridiplantae > Streptophyta > Magnoliopsida > Santalales > Viscaceae > Viscum > Viscum album. The sequence continues at coordinate 1,569,916,891 of OY728150.1, read as the reverse complement.
TACTGCATTTAAATTCAAAACTGCCTTTTCATTGAATTTATTTATATTATTATATTGTATTTTTAATTAGTTTTAATGTTTAATTGGATTAATATTTTATAACTTAATATAATTATGTTCATTGGAGGTAATTTCACATTTAAATTGTACATAAACACATGTCAATATTTTGATAGTTTTTAATTATTAAAAACCCACTTTCTGGTTTTGATAATGGGAATTAATTTTAAATTAATTACTAAATTTCTTTTTTGAATTTGGAAAAAAAAAATTCATATTTTGAATCAGAAGGTCCAATTTTTTTAAATAGGTACCTTTATTTTTAGGACATTATGAGTAGTAACTTCAATGATTATTTTTATTTACCATGGTTAATGGGTAAATCAGGTAAATAAGGGTAAAAATAATATTATAATAATATAAAATTACCCAAACATGTGTTTGAATACTATTAAATGATATATATCTAACCATGCGTATCCATGGGTCGATTTGTGGACACCATGGATCCACTTGGGTGTGATAATGACATGTTATAAGAATTAATTTGAAGTAAAGAGCAATATAACATAAACATGTATCTTTTACAAGAAAATTTTTAATATAGGGTTATATAACTGATATCTTTGACTATAAATATTCATTATAAAGATAAAAATATTTAATACATTATGGTATTTTATTTATAATTTTTATAAATTAAATAAATAAAATTATTTATGAGACAATAATGATGAAGTGATTACCTTATTAATGAAAGATTCAAATAAATGATATTATAAATATTAAAATAAATTTAATTTAACATTTTTATGCCATCCATGAATTTTATGTATTATTATGACATATTTTATTTTATTTAGTGATATTTTTTATAAGTAATAAAGTTTTTATGAGTTTAAAAAAATCAATTACTAAATAGTGTCAAAATTGACCTAAATGAGTTTTTAAAATAAATACTATTTTATTAAATCATATAAAAATCCTAAAAATATAAGACTCAGACCAATGACTTAGATAATATTAAAATTTTAATTAAATATCCACTTTAGGTTCTATTGTAATTTAATAGTAAATAAAATAACCCTATAGTATAAAAATACAAGAAGACATGGTAAGAGTTAAACTGTTTAACTAAGGGTTAATCACAAAATACAAGGTTAATTTCATAAACTAAACTTTTATAAAAATCATTGTATGAGATTATTTATACCCATACTAATTTTATCCTAAAAATAAATAAATTTTGATCTATTATAAACAGAAAATAATTTTATAATAAATTAATATTTCAATATTTTTCCTAAAGTGCCCCTCACCTCTCTTATAAAAGGGCACCTCTCTTTCTCTTTAACTCGCACCTATAAAGCCTTTTTGTTCATCCAAAACCTTTAAAATTCTCCTAAAAACCTCCCTAAATTTATTCTAGAGGCCTAACTTTTGTAATAGATCCATTCTATGTATCCCTTTTGTTCAAATCAAAAGGAAACACTCGAAGAAGAGGTAATCATTTTATCCCTTTTTTCAATATTCCCTTCTTCTTCTAATTACTCTTATTAAGTTGTTGCCGTAATAAAATAATATCTCTAGTGTATAATATATGTTGAGATATTTTTATGATTATGGTATAACCATATTTCTTCTTTTACCCATCCTATGAAAAACAAAACCACCATGTGTGCATATGTACGGCTTACCGTCTCCACGTCATGGTGTAAAATGTTTTTCATTTATACTTTATTTAGATGGGTATAATGATGAATATTAATGAATTAAATAATAAATATAATATATTATTATTTATGTACAATTCATATTCCATCAAAATATATACTGTTAAACCATTAAGGAAATGATACCTTCGCTCGTGCGTATGTACGACTTACCGTCTCCACGACGTGATGAGACTTGTCTTCCACTTTCTCTATCCAAGAATGATTATAATAATAAATATTATTAATAAGTATGAAATATATGATATAATAATTCTAATGGGATTATATATATATACACACATATATTTTATTCACTCACTTCCATTCAATACAATAAGAAAACGAAAATAGCGTTCATGCATACGTACGGCCTACCGTATCCATGAACAGTGTGTTCCATATTATTTATCTATATATTATATATATTTATACATATAATATATATGATATATAAATCATGTTTTACATTCTTTAATTAAGTAATTTATAATCTAATTAATACGATCAATAATAACAAGTTAAAACATATATGATAAACAAAGCAATTATTACCTGAAATGTTGCATTAACTTGAAATTATTAATAAATGGGTAATATAAAGTCATAAAAGAATCATATATGATATCATTATGATTATGATATAAGTTAAATATATGTTTAAAAATATTATACAGGAGTTTCAAATATGTACAGAGAGTATCAGACCTAAGGTAAGGGTTAATTTCAAAATCTTATTATTATCTGAGATTGTTTATGTGTAAGTGTTTACTAGGATATATTTATCATTAATGTCCAGGTTTCTTATAAATTTTTCAGAAGTAATATTTTTAAGGATTTATGTAAGGTAATCATTAACTAAAACATTGTTATAAATGTTTTAAATATTTATTCTTCAAAAACATTCTCATTAATGTCCATGTTTTCAAAATGGTTTTAACGATTTATTTATACGGACATAAATGTTTTAAATTTTTAATTACTTTCAAAAGTTTCAAAGTGGTATGGAAAAATTTTATTCAAAAATATATTTTAAATGTATTCTTTTATAAATTGTGAAACTTTTAATGTTTTCCAAATAAAAATGGATATTTCTCATAAAGAGTTTCAATGATTTTATTATATTATTTTCATCTATGTCAACATATTTTGTCAGATTTTATGCTTAATTGAGATTGATTTATTCTGATAAAATATTCCATATTGTATTTAAGGGTTTATGATATTTTTGACTATGGATGTGATATTTTAATACCATTCATGGTTTATGGTTAAAGTATTAACATTTCATATGATAGTTTTAATACAAGTGTTTATGTTATGTTTCACCCTTTTCATATGAGTAATACATTGGATTTAGTAAGTGACAGGAGGGGCCCACTACAGCCCGTCGATGTATCGTTATGTCTCATGAGACAAACTTGTGTCTTGGAATAATGCCTTGACAGAATATTTGTGTAAATTCTTGCAACGAGGCCTTAATTTATTGGTTATGATGTCTGGCATTATGTACTCCCTCATTATGAGATTAGTTATTGATTTTACATGTGATTATTTGACTAGAAGAATATCCATGTGATTTTTTAAATGAAATTATTTGATTTATTCTTGCTATATTATGTTGAATACAATATTTTAAAAGGATTTTGTTTTAGTTTTGTACCTTGCCTTAAAATTTTATGCTAATTTGTGATAGCTTTCACTATATTGATTATCCTTACTAAGTATCTAAGCTCACCCCTTTCTTATGTTTTATTTTCCCAAGATGCTAAGAAGTGTTTTATGATTGATATGCATGGTTATTCTAGGGGAACAATGGAATTCTCAAAGGATTATCTATGCTGTATTTTATCTTAGAAATTGTAATGTAAATTTCATTATATATTCTATTTTACAAGACTACTAAACTGATCAGTCATTCAGAACTTGATTCCTTGTAATCATGCCAACGTATTAAAATAATGCACCGGCTCTAGGAAACTAGGGTTGGGGAGTTACGGTTGGTCTCATAGGAAGTTTATGAACAACCTTGGAAAGTATATTTAGAAAAACCTTGATCTGGGAACATTACCCTACGACAGAATTTGAGGATAAGTATAAAAGAACAACATAGAACTTTGGTAATGTAGAGATTATGTGGGTATTCCTAGAATATAAATCTATTTCTGGATAATACAAGTGGACATGGTTCTGGCACAGATGTATATAGAAGTAACAACTCTAAAAATTTGTCCCAAGATTGACTTGGGGAAACATGGTACACAACAGTGGGCCTTAATACACACCTAGTTTGACACTCCTGGGGGATATGCTTAGGAACATTCACATTTTATTTACAAACTGTTATGAAGGATTTATGAGTAAATATATCCCCAAAGAAACCATTTTTATGATTATGAGACTAGATGCATGTAAATATTCAATTAATGAGGGGAATTTTTTAATTTTTTGGATTATAAATTAAGATATGATCTAACCTAGTGTATGTCATTATTTAGAAATGGATCCCAGTAGAAGGAATGAGAACTCCAGTAATATTTATGATCCAAAGAGTAAGAAGGGTCATATCTGTAACGACCTAAACTTTTTGATTAGTTTATTAACTTACTCTTAACGATTTAATAGATATGTTAATGGTTAATGAAGAAAGAGGAGTCGATGGCTTCATCTGGTAGACTCTAACCTTATGAAGCCCACTTATCAGAGCTTAGGAAGGAGGTGGCATCTTTGGGCTTCGCTTTGGACCAAGACCAAGCCGAACTCCAGCGTGTCAAGATTGAACAGAAACGCCTGTGGGAGAAGTTCAAGTTAGTAGAGATTACTACTAGGGCAATGTTATCTGAGCCTCCCTCACATTCTCTCACCATAGCACACCTTACACTTAGGTCTTATGATGGTGTTATAAGGGGCTATGTGATGAGACCGTAGCTTCTTTTTGTAATCCTTTGGAATGAATAAATTGAGATTTCCTCCTTTAGTGAAGTTTGTGAAATTTCAAATGTCCGGATAATTTTAGGATGTATTTAATTGATGAATTTTGAAAAAAAAGGATATTTTAAAATATTTATGTAAACCTTATATAATTAATGATGTGTAATGATTTTCAAAAAATGGTCTTCTATAATTATGTTCAGTACGAAATTTAGAGTCTAATAAGATCAACTTAAGTTATGATGAATAATAAATTATGAATAGTGATTTTATGCTTAGGATTAGTAATGTGACCAAATGTATTAGTAATCTCACTTAAAGAAAGTTTTAATATAATTTATACACCTTTATTATGTAATGTGATTCAATAAAATGGGTAAATAACGGTTTCATAAATTATTAATCAAGTATTAGTTTTTTCGGGTGAATAATGTTTTTTTATTAAAAATTAAAATAAAAATATTTAGAAAATTATTTTATAAAATGGACTTTATTTTTGAACTCAGAGCATCGATATTATGTTATGGTAATTTTTTGGGATTTTTCTGAGAAAGAGGAATTTTCAGTGAATAGTAAAAATGCAGTTTTAGGGTTTTGGTATGTTAAATGACATCATAACTGTGTCATTATGATTTCATGAGATATTTTAAGGGATGGTAGACTAAATAGGATGAATTATTTTATGAGGTGTACCAAGTGGACAATACCATGGGCAAATACCATGGGCAAGCCCGTGGTTTGCCAATACCACCAATGAGGTGTCCCTTGGCCATTAATGCCTTGTCCCATCACTTTCCCTATAAATACCAAGCTATACTCTCATCCTTTAGACTCAAAAATCATCCTCAACGAATTTCTGGTCTCCTTACCTCCCAAGGAATCCTCCCAAGGTTCCCCCAATCCCTCAAGGTCCCAAACTTTGAGTTTTAAGAGTTACGTTTAAGGTAAGGGATCTGACCTCTCTCTTTCCTTTCAAGTAATCACTTTTATGTCATTTCTTTTTATGCTCCATGTTCTTATGTTGGAGGATGTTATTTTATATTCCTCTTAATTACCTTTTCATGTTCATATGATGATATTCCCCCTCTTTCTCTCATCAATCCGTTTTAATAAAGTTTAAGTGACGTCGTTAGGCTGCCGAATTTTTAAGGGATTCTTTCACCCTTCTCTTTTTCAAAGTTCTACTTTCATGTCAAGTATTTCAAGATCATTTTTATTATTTTGGGGTATGATCTCTATATATATCATACTGAACTCTTATTTTCATATTATTAGAGACCCTATTTTATCTTGTCAATTCATTTTTGTTGAAGTTTAAGTGACGCCATTAGGCTGCCGAATTTTCATAAGAGAAATCTAATTTTTGTCTTCCCTCCATGTTTTTCATTTCAAATGGTATGTCCTTAAAATTTCATTACCATGTTCATTTATTCTTTATATTTTGTCCCTATATTGTTTTATGGGTCATTTTTGATTGTTTGACCCATGTCCCCTCTCTTTTCAATGTTTTTTAAAAACCCCGAAACATAGCCATTATGCTGCAGAATTTCCGTCTCAAAATGTCTCTCTCTTTTTCTAAAGTTATTTTATTTTATTAAGTGAATACTCAAAGCTCTATCTTCTATATGGGTATTCACATATATACCAAAATTTTCTATTTTAAATTCTTGTATTTACATAAATGAGACCCACCTTCCTTTTTTGTGGGTTTTAAAGTGACACAAATATCATGTCTTTAAAGCAGTTTTTAAAACGTTATGATTATGAAATGAAACCCATTCCTTTTATTCTATATGGGTTGTTTATGAAATTATTGATGATGATATATGTGGCTCACATGATAATAAAGTCATGTAAAGGGTGTGCCCTGATAGCGCTCTAATTCATTGGGTAAAGACTTAATCTCTAAAGATGACTATTTTTGACGACGCCTTGGTGAATAACCTTGGTAATTTTTAATGACACCTTGAGGATGGACCTTGGTGAAACGAAATGATTGTCAATATTAAATGTTGTATCCACATATTCAAGTTATGAAATACGTTATTTTTATTATGATATGCCTTATGATTTCATTCTCATGCCTTAAAGTTCTTTTCATGACATTATTGAAGTATCTCAAGTTCACATGTAAAATGTTTCTCTTATTTCCCTTACTGGGCCTTCTGCTCACCCTTTCTTTTGATGTATGTCCCCAGGTTATGAGATGCAGTAATGAACCTAGGATAAAATTAAGGATAATCCTTTCAAGTGTTTAAGAAGAATTTTTTGTGTTGTTTTCATGTATTATGTTCCTGGTTTCCAAGACACTAAACCTTAAAGATCCTCAGTTTTGTGTAATGTCATGAAAGTTTATGTTATAAAAAGGCGGGATTCCATAGTTGGTATCAAAGGATGGTTCAGTTATTTGTGGAAATTAGGATATAAAAACATTAGGAATAACCCTATAGAAAAGTTTAAATATAGGAAAACTTCCTGGTATTTTGGTAAGTATTGAGTAAGTGGTTTATCAAACAAATACATCCCTATCTGGATACGAGCAGGTAGAGGCGGCTCTGGCACAGATGTACATTGGGGTAAAACCCGAAAACACCGCTTTGAGCTAGACTCGAATGGGAACTGGTGTACGATAATAGGTCTTGCGGCACTCTTTGTTACGACACTCCCGGGGGATAAGTTTGGTTAATCACAAGCTTTTTATGAATCATTATGAAGTAATTATAGAGAAATGTAATTGTCTAAGCATGAATTCTTAGTAAAATATTCATAAATAAAATAAGTTTCTCACTAAGGTTTTATCCTTTTAGAAAATGGCGGGCAATAGGAGGAATTGTGCAGATGGTGATCTCAATGCACCATGTGCTGACGGCCCTCCGATGGAAGCCGAAATGGAAACATTCATGCGAATGATAAACCAACTGACTCAAGTTATGAGTAATAACTTGAATCAAGCTGAGAGTCCGACCTCACCACGAAGGGAACAACACTCTGTTGAGTCCTTCATGCGTCAACAGCCACCAACATTCAGTGGATCTACTAACCCATTGGTTGCGGAACAATGGATAAGCTTTATTGAAAAGATATTTTCTGTACTTCTTTGTTCGGAACAAGAAAAAGTCACCCTTGCTGTTTACCACCTAGAGGGAGAAGCTGATCAGTGGTGGTAACTAGTCAAAAACATGAATCCTAGAGGAGAGATGGAATCTATGTAGTGGGAAAAGTTCTGGGGAATATTCTTTAACAAGTATTTCCCTCGTTCCATGAGAACGAGAATGGAGAAAGAGTTTCTCGAGCTGAAACAGAAGGAGAACGAATTTGTCGGAAGCTATGAGATGAACTTCATCCGACTTTCACGATATACCTCTAGATTTGTCATGGATCCAAGTGGGAAGGTTAATAGATTTTTCGGTGGACTGAGACCTCATCTGCGGAAGAATCTAGCCAACCGGGACTACGATAGCTACGAGGAGATCGTGCAGAGTGAAATGAAGGTCGAGCTAGAGTTTGGTGAGACACAGTGGTCTCATAAATCAAATGACAAGAAGAGGTCGTTGGAGCCCAGTTTAGGGAATAATTTTGATCAGGGAAGAGGTGGAAAGAAAATGAAACTTACCACATGCAATAAATATGGGAAGAAGCATCCAGGGAATTGCTTGATCGGAAGTGGAAAGTGATATAGGTGGGGAAGAGGAGGCCTTGTTTCTCGGAATTTTCATAGTGAGGTGAAGCCTCAACTCCCCAACACTGAAGACAGAGGAAAGATGGTTCTGGCCCTACCCAAAGTCCATTTCTTCAAGTGTGGACAGCTTGGTCACTTTTCTAATCACTATCCAAATCCATGGGTAGTGGAGGGGAATCACCATCAACCTCAGCAAAGGCCGGGGGAGCAAGGTCGTGATTTTTCTATCACAAAAACTGAAGTTGAAGCTCCAAATGACGTGGTACCAGGTACTCTTGTGGTCCTCTCAAAACTAGCAACTACTTTGTTTGATTCTGGTTCAACGCATTCCTTTATTTCCTCCAAGTTTGCAAAGAATATAGAATCAATCCCTGAACTGCTTGAGGTAGAGTTGTCAGTCAAGAATCCAAGTGGTATTATCCATGCATCAACAGTGTTTAGAGATTCTAGTGTTTACTTTAGGGAGCACAATCTTATCGCAAATATAGTAGTTATTCCTATGTTGGAATTTGACGTTATACTAGGGATGGACTGGCTCTCAAAGTATAATGTGAAGATCAAATGCAGAAGTAAGGAAATCTTAGTAGTCTTGAATGAACGACCTACAATTATCTTTCAAGGAGAGATATCCCGAACTGATCCCTATCTAGAAGCACCTCATATAGCTTTCTTTATGGAGTTAATCGGTGGTGATGAAGAAGTAAAAGGGATTGTACAAGTAGAAGATGTTCCTATTTTTCAAGAATACATGGATATATTTACTGAGGAGTTACCTGGACCTCCCCCAGAAAGAGAGGTAGAGTTCTCTATTGAACTCATACCTGGGTCTCAACCAATATCAAAGACCCCATATAGAATGTAAAATGTAGAGCTAGAAGAGTTAAAGAAACAACTCCAAGACTTGTTGGAGAGGGGGTTTATCCGACCAAGTGTGTCTCCTTGGGGAGAACCAGTTCTCTTTGTGAAGAAGAATGATAGATCAATGAGGCAATGCATTGATTATAGAGAACTGAACGGGATCATAGTAATAACAGATACCCTCTTTCAAGAATTGATGATTTATTTGACCAACTTCGTGGGGCTCAATTCTTCTCCAAGATTGACCTTCGATCTGGTTATCATCAATTGAGGGTGAAGAAGGAAGATATTCCAAAGACTGACTTCCGATCAAGATATGGGCATTATGAGTTTACTGTTATGCCCTTCGGCTTGACTAATTCTCCTGTTATTTTCATGGATTTGATGAATATAGTCTTTAAGGACTACCTTGATAACTTTGTGGTAGTTTTTATTGATGATATTTTGATATATTCAAAAAGACGTGAGGAGCATGAAGATCATATGAGGGTTATTTTGAAAACTCTGTGGAAGGAGAGGCTCTTTGGAAAGTTCAGCAAGTGTGAGTTTTGGTTGCAACAAGTGGCTTTCTTGGGGTACATCGTAACCAATAAAGGAATCTCGGTTGACCCTGCAAAGACAATGGTTGTGGAGGAGTGGCCTCAACCCACAACAGTAACCGAGATTCGTAGTTTCCTTGGTTTAGCGGGATATTATCGGAGGTTTATAAAAAACTTTTCACGGCTTTCTAATCCACTAACCAAGTTGACTCGAAAAGGGGTTAAGTTCGTCTAGACAAAGGAATGCGAGGAAAGTTTCCAAGAGATGAAGAAGAGATTGGTTACTGCACCTATGTTAACACTAACCTCTATCGGAGAAGGATTCGTTATTTTTAGCGATGCATCTCTGAAAGGGCTTGGGTGCGTCCTCATGTAATATGACAAGGTAATTGCTTATGCATCTCGACAGTTGAATATTCATGAGAAGAATTATCCTACGCATGATCTAGATCTAGCAGCGGTTGTTTTCTCTCTAAAGATATGTAGGCACTATCTTTATGGGTAGAAATGTGATATATACACCGACCACCAAAGTTTAAAGTATATTTTCATGAAGAAAGAATTAAACATGAGACAAAGGAGATGGTTAGAGCTTATTAAAGACTATGATTGTTCAATTCATTATCACCCTGGAAGAGAAAACAAAGTCGCAGATATGTTAAGCAGGAAATATCATGTTGTTTTGGAAACAATGAGGATCCTAGGAGATCCCTTGATTAAAGATCTAGTAAAAGTGGACATGGGAATTGTCAGGGAAGGGACATCATCAACCTTATCCCAAATGATTTCTCAAACTTAATTACTAGAGAAGATCAAGAAGGCTCAAAAAGAAGATCCTTTGCTACAGGAGAAGTTTGAGGCTTTAAAGGATGGGAAGTTCCCTGATTTCAATATTGATCAAGAAGGTGTATTGAAATTTCATACAAGACTATGTGTTCCATATATTCCGGAGATAAAGAAAGAACTGATGGATGAAGCTCATAGCTCTACTTTCTCTATACATCCAGGAATCACTAAAATGTATAGAGACCTTCGTGAACATTATTGGTGGAATAACATGAAGAGGGATATTGTTGATTACACTACAAGGTGCCTTGTGTGTCAACAAGTAAAGGCAGAATGAAAACTTCCTAAGGGGGTATTACAACCGCTACCCATACCAGTATGGAAGTGGGATAATATCACTATGTACTTTGTAACTAGTCTCCCGAAAACATCCAAAGGAAACAATACGATATGGGTTATTGTGGACCGTCTCACCAAGACCACCCATTGTATCTCTATTCGGGAATATTTCTCCCTGGATCAACTTGCCAAGATATACGTAAAGGAACTGGTAAGGCTGCATGGGGTACCAATATCCATCTTGTCTAATCCTGATCCAAGATTCACATCAAAATTCTGGAGAAGTCTTCAACATGCTCTAAATACTGAATTGAATTTTAGTACGGCCTATCATCCTCAAACTGATGGCCAATCTGAAAGGACTATTCATACACTTGAAGACATGCTGAGATTATGCTCAATGGAATTTAAAGGTGGATGGGATCAACACCTCCCATTAGTTGAGTTCTCCTATAACAACAGCTTTCATTCGAGTATTCCGATGGCACCCTATGAAGCTCTGTATGGAAAGCGATGTAGAACTCCTACTTGTTGGGATCAAACTGGTGATAGAAAGCTTCTTGGGCCTGATCTTGTGCAAGAGATGACAGAACAGGTTCATACCATCCAACAACACATAAAGGATGCTCAGAGTTGGCAGAAGAGCTATGCTGACAACTGTTGAAGGGACTTGGAGTTTGGTGTTGGCGATAAATTCTTCCTTTTAATTTCTCCCTGGAAGAGAGTCATGCGGTTTGGGAAGAAAGGAAAGCTCAGCCCTAGGTACATTGTCCCTTATGAAATCCTTGATCGCATAGGAGCAGTGGCCTATCGTCTAGCACTTCCACCAAACCTAGCTCAAGTTCACGATGTCTTCCATGTATCTCTCTTGAGGAAGTACATACCCGACCCTTCGCATGTACTGAACCCAGAGGTGGTATAACTAGAACATGACCTCTCTTATGAGGAGCAGCCAATGGAGATCTTAGACCGTAGAGACAAGGTTCTATGAAACAATACTACCCACCTTGTGAAAGTGTTTTGGAGGAATCAAAAATATAAAGAAGCGAATTGGGAGCCTGAGGAAACAATGAAGCAAAAGTACCCTCGCCTTTTCAACTAGGCCTTAAGTATAAAATTTCAGGGACGAAATTTCTTAAGGGGGGAAGAATCTAACGACCCAAACTTTTTGACTAGTTTATTAACTTACTCTTAACGATTTAATGGAGACGTTAATGGTTAATGCAGAAAGAGGAGTCGATGGCTTCATCTGGTAGACTCGAACCTTATGAAGCTCACTTATCAGAGCTTGGGAAGGAGGTGGCATCTTTGGGCTTTTCTTTGGACCAAGCCCAAGCCGAAATCCAGTGTGTCAAGCATGAACGTAAACGCCTGCAGGAGAAGCTCAACTTAGTAGAGATTACTACTAGGGCAATGTTATCTGAGCCTCCCTCAGATTCTCTCACCATAGCACACCTTACACTTAGGTCTTATGCTGGTGTTATAAGGGGCTATGTGACGAGACCTTAGCTTCTTTGTGCAATCCTTTGGAATGAATAAATTGATATTTCCTCCTTTAGTGAAGTTTGTGAAATTTCAGATGTCCGGATAATTTTAGGATTTATTTTATTGGTGAATTTTGAAAAAAAAGGATATTTTAAAATATTTATGTAAACCTTAAATAATTAATGATGTGTAATGATTTTCAAAAAATGGCCTTCTACAATTATGTTCAGTACGAAATTTAGATTCTAATAAGATCAACTTAATTTTTGATGAATAGTAAATTATGAATAGTGATTTTATGCTTAGGATTAGTAATGTGACCAAATGGATTAGTAATCTCACTTAAAGAAAGTTTTAATATAATTTAGACACATTGATTAAGTAATGTGATTTAATAAAATGGGTAAATAACGGTTTCATAAATTATTAATCAAGTATCAGTTTTTTCGGGTGAATAGTGTTTTTTAATTAAAAATTAAATTAAAAATATTTCGAAAATTATTTTATAAAATGGACTTTATTTTTGAACTCAGAGCATCGATATTATTTTATGGTAATTTTTTGGGATTTTTCTGAGAAAGATGAATTTTCAATGAATTGTAAAAATGCAGTTTTAGGGTTTTGGTATGTTAAATGACATCATAACTGTGTCATGATGATTTAATGAGATATTTTAAGGGATGTTCGACTAAAGGGGATGAATTATTGTATGAGGTTTCCCAAGTGGCCAATACCATGGGCAAGCCCATGGTCTTGCCAATACCACCAATGAGGTGTCCCTTGGCCATTAATGCCTTGTCCCCTCACTTTCCCTATAAATACCAAGCCATACTCTCATCCTTTCTACTCCAAAATCATCCTCAACCAAGTTCTGGTCTCCTTACCTCTCAAGGAGTCCTCCCAAGGTTCCCCCAAGCCCTCAAGGTCCCAACCTTTGAGTTTTAAGAGTTACGTTTAAGGTAAGGGATCGGACCTCTCTCTTTCCTTTCAAGTAATCTCTTTTATGTCATTTCTTTTATGCTCCATGTTCTTATGTTAGAGGATGTTATTTTATATTCCTCTTACTGACCTTTTCATTTTCATATTATGAGATACCCCCTATTTCTCTCATCAATCCATTTTAAGAAAGTTTAAGTGACGCCGTTAGGATGTCGAATTTTTAAGGGATTCTTTCACCCTTCTCTTTTTCAAAGTTCTACTTTCATGTCAAGTCTTTCAAGTTCCTTTTTATTATGTTTTGGTATTATCTCTATATCTATAATAATTAACTCTTATGTTAATATGATTAGAGACCCTATTTGATCTTGTCAATTCATTTTTGTTGAAGTTTAAGTGAAGCCGTTAGGCTGCCAAATTTTCATAAGAGAAATCTAATTTTTGTCTTCCCTCCATGTTTTTCATTTCAAATTTTATGTCCATAAAATTTCATTACCATGTTCATTTATTCTTCATATTTTGTCCCTCTACTTTTTATGGGTCATTTGAGATTTTTTGATCCATGTCCCCTCTCTTTTCAATGTTTTCTAAAACCCCGAAACATAGCCGTTATGCTGCAGAATTTCCGTCTCAAAATGTCTCTCTCTTTTTCTAAAGTTATTTTATTTTATTAAGTGAATATTGAAAGCTCTATATTCTATATGGGTATTCACATATATTCCAAAATGTTCTATTTTAAGTTCTGGTATTTACATACATGAGACCCACCTTCCTTTTCTGTGGGTTTTAAAGTGACACAAAGATCATGTCTTTAAAGCAATTTTTAAAACGTTATGATTATGAAATGAAACCCATTCTGTTTATGCTATATGGGTTGTTTATGAAATGATTTATGATGATATATGTGTCTCATATGATAATAAAGACATGTCAAGGGTGCACCCTGATAGCGCTCCAATGAATTGGGTAAAGACTTAATCTCTAGAGATGACTATTTTTGACGACGCCTTGGTGAATAAGCTTGGTAATTATTAATGATACCTTGGGGATAGACCTTGGTGAAACGAAATGATTGTCAATATTAAATTTTGTAGCCACATATTCATGTTATTAAATATGTTATTTTTATTATGATATGCCTCATGATTTCATTCTCATGCCTTAAAGTTCTTTTCATGACATTATTGAAGTATCTCAAGTTCACATGTAAAATGTTTCTCTTGTTTCCCTTACTGGGCCTTCTGCTCACCCTTTCTTTTGATGTATATCCCCAGGTTATGAGATGCAGTAATGAACCTAGGATAAACTTAAGTAGAAGCCTTTCAAGTGTTTAGGAAGAATTTTTTATGTTGTTTTCATGTATTATGTTCCTGGTTTCCAAGACACTAAACCTTAAAGATCCTCAGTTTTGTGTAATGTAATGAAAGTTTATGTTATAAAAAGGTGGGATGCCATAATATCGTTCATGGTCTTAAGACAAAATTTCAAAAGTAAATAGTCTCCCATGTATTCTCATCATGTGAAGAAATATTATAATGTTTTAATAAGATAATTAAATAATTCTCTGAGTAATTTTTATTTGAAAGGAATAAAGATAAGAAGAGGATGGTAGAGAAAAAGATAGATAAATGGAAGAAGGGAAATAATGATTTTCCCACATGTGATAACTATGGAAAGAATCACTTTGGTAAATTCTTGAATGGAATGGGAGTTTTTTATAAGTGTGGAGAAAAATGACACCAAGTTTGTGATTTAAAGGGTAAGAAAAAGGATTTAAATATACAATGATTCATCTACAAGGAGTTGGGACACTACACGAATCAATGTCCAAATCATCTGAGTATACCCCAAATGATGTTATTGGATAATAATAATGTTATTACACTAAAGTAGATGACTAGGAATGATTAGGGTTCTTATGTTGTTATTAAATAATTGTGTCATTTGATTATTGTATTAATGATATAAAAGTTATAATAATTATAGAGTATATAAGGATTGTACTGTATTAATATTTCATTAAGGATTTTAGGTTGTATGGTACCAAGTAATGTGACACAGTTTCAAGTTAAACATTTTGTAAAATATATGGTTAGGGGAAACATAACCCTTAATATTTTTCTGATACTAAGATAATGACTTCAGAATAAGAGATAATTGATTTGGATAAAGTAGATTGGACATTATTTACATTCTTGTTAATGATTAATGGTTTGTTTAAAAAATAGTTTATACCATCATTATTGGGAGTTTTCAAGATTTTTTGATTTAAGGTGTATATCCATTATTCTATGTTTTATATAAGTAATAATAAATAATGAACGTATTCAATAAGGTTTTCTGGTAATTTAGGTTATTACCAATTTTTAAGAGAATGCATAATGAAGGTATTCACATGTATGTTATGTGACTTTCCTTATAAATGTTTGGACTATGAGTTGGGATAGAAGTATTTTCGATAAGACTAACGGTTGGAATGGATTAAGTTGTAAATTGGATACTGTTGTTTAAGGTTAAAACATTTCTTAAGATTATTATTATTATTTTAATGTCATGCTTTTAAGAAAAGGACAACTCATAGGTCGAGCAACAACCCATCGCATCCAGCAAGGCCATGATACTTGAACCAGAAACCGAATGGAAAAAAGGTTGCATCACATAACACTATCCTATGTGATTTATTGGTTAGTATGACATAATATTTCGTTATTTAAATGTATAATTTTATATTTTTAATCTTATATGATTAATATAAATAGAATATTTTTTAGTTTTATTATCTTTTGAAGAGAAAGATGAGATTGTGGTAGGAATTAGTTAAAGGATGAAACTCTATATGTCAATTAAGAATGGTTCCTTGTGTTCTTAGTCTATGAATTAAATTAATTCTAAAACACTAGGGAAAGTATCATAAAAACAAAAATGTTTTCCTATTACTTTCTTTAGTGATGAATCAGATAGTCCCTTAGATCGTCACATATTTATAACTTTCTAGTTATTAACTTTCTCTTAATAATGTTCTCTATTACTCTATATCATAACTTGATGGTTAAATTTTCTTTCATGTCCATGTTTTCCTACATGGAACCCTAGTATGTGTTATTTCTAGTAATCTTCTAACTTCCCTTTCTTTATTTTAAAGTGGAAGTTTTATCGATCATTTTTCTAATGTGGGATCGCAATAAAGGAATTTTCAATAATAAAACCATAGTTACCAAACCCAAATTCAAAAATTTCATAGATGAAATTTATTTAAAGCGGGTATAATGTAACACCCCAAGCTTCCATGGTATGCTTTTTTTTAATAATTCAATAGCTTGCGCTACATGCAACACCGAGTTCTAGCGCACCATGACTTACCAAACTAGACATTTAAAAAAAGTTATGAATAGTATTAAACACATTTTTAATTTTATATATTACATATAATTTTAACATCCATTTTATGTGTTTCTTATATATAATATAAAAAAACAATTTTCTAGATAAAAGAAGTATTTTTCAAAAAAAATACAGTTTTACCACCTTTTAGTGGAAAACCCTTTTTAAATCAAAACTTTAACAATTTTATAAGTTCTATTTGAAAAAATAATCTTCTTATTTATAAGTGAGGCATAAAAATTTTAATTTTGCTAAAAATTTTGTGTTTTTCTAATCAAGTTAATTTTTTAATGAATCGTGAAAAATACTTCATTTTAATTCAAAACTTCTTTTTCATCTAATTTATATATATAGTTATATTTTCTTTTTAATTAGTTTTAGGGTAATTAGATTAATATTTTATCATTTAATTTAATGATTATAATTGGAAGTAATTTTACATTTACATTATACATAAACACATGTCAATCTTTTGATAGTAATTACTTCTTAAAAACATGCTTTTTGGTTTTGATAATGGGAATTAATTTTAAATTAATTACTAAAACTTATATGTTTGGAATTTATAAAAATGGATTCCATATTTGGAATCATAAGGTCCAAATTGTGTAAATAGTTACCTTTTATTTTTTGACATTATGAATAGTAACTCCGGTGTTTATTTTATTTACCATGGTTAAAGGGTAAATCAAGTAAATAAGGGTAAAAAATAATATTATAATAATATAAAACTACCCAAACACATGTCCTAATAATATTTTATGATATATTTCAGACCATTTTAATCCTTGGGTAGATTTTTGGACCCCATGTAGCCACTTGGGTGTGATAATGACGTGTTATAAGAATTAATTTAAAGTTAAGAGAAATATAACATAAACATGTATCTTTTACTAGAATAGATTTAATATAGGGTTATATAATTGATCACTTTGACTATAAATAGTCATTATAAAGATAAAAATATTTTCAACATCATAGTATTTTATTTATAATTTTTATACATTAAATAAATAAATTTATTTATGAAACCATGATGATGTAGTGATTGCCTTATTAATAAAAGATTCAAATAAATGATATTATAAATATTAGAATAAATGTAATTTGAACATTTTTATTCCATAAAAAAATTTTATGGATGAATATAACAAGTTATATTTTATTTAATTCATTTTTTTGGAATTAATAAAGTTTTTATAACTTTAAAAAAATCAATTACTAAATAGTGTCAAAATTGACATAAATGGGTTTTTAAAAACAAATATTATTTTATTAAATGTTATTAAAATAATAAAAATTAAATATTCATCCAACTAACTTATATAATTTTAAAATTTTCATTAATGATCCAATTGAGGCCTCTTTTTATTTTATTGTAAATAAATTAACCCTATAGTATAAAAATACAAGAAGACATGGTAAGAGCTAAACTGTTTAACTAAGGGTTAATCCCAAAAGATAAGGTTAATTTCATGAACTAAACTTGTATAGAAATCATTAGATGAAGGAATTTAGAGACATACTAATTTTATCTTAGAAATAAATAAATTTTGAGCTATTATAAACTAAAAATAATTTTGTAATAAATTAATATTTCAATTTTTTTCCTAAAGTTCCCCTCACCTCTCTTATAAAAAGGCACCTACCTTTCTCTTTAAATCACACCTTTAAAGCCTTTTTTCTTCCAAAAACTTCCCATTTCTCCTCCAAAACTCCCTCAATTAATCCTATATGATTAAAATCAGGAAGAGAGCCATCCAAATAACCTTTTTGTTCAAATCAAAAGGAAACACCCTTAGAAGAGGTAATCATTTAATCCCTTCTTTAAAAGTTATTTTATTCTTCTACTTCCTATTCTTAAGTTATTATCATACTAAAATATTAACTCTGTAATTTAATATATTTTGAGATGTTGATATGATTATTGGATAACCATATTCATCCTTTTACCCATCCTATAATAAACAACACCATCATGTGTTCATACGTACGACTTACCGTCTCCACATCATGGTGTAAACTGTTTTTCATTTATACTTTACTTAGATGGATATAATGATAAATATAAATGAATTAAATAATAAATATAACATACTATTATTTCTTTAAAATTATTATTCCATCCAAATCCATACAATTAAACTATTAAGGAAATGATATTGTTGCTCGTGTGTACGTACGGCTTAAAGTATCCACGACGCGATGAGACTCGTCTTCCACATTCACCATCCATGAATGGTTATAAGAATAAATATTATTAATAATTATAAAATATATGATATAATAATGATACTGGGATGATATATATATATATATATATATATATTTCATTCACTTACTTCCATTCAATATGATAAGAAAATAGAAACAGTGTTCATGCGTACATACGACCTACCGTCTCCATGAATGGTGTGTTCCATTTTATTTATATATTGATTATAAATTTTTATATATAGAATAAATATGATATATAAATCATGTTTTACATTATTTAAGAAAGTAAATTATGATCTATGTAATATTATCAATAATAACAAGTCAAAACACGTACGATAAACAAAGCGATTATTACCCAAAATGTTGCATTAACTTGGAATTGTTAATAAATGGGTAATATAAATTCATAAAATAATAATATAAGATATCATTATTATTCTGGTATAATTTAATAATATGTTTAAAAAAATTATACAGGATTTTTGGACACGTACGGAGAGTATCAGACCTAAGGTAAGGGTTAATTTCAAAATCTCATTATTATCTGATATTTTTTTTGCGTAACTGTTTGATGGGACATATTTATCATTCATGTCCATGTTTCTTAAAAAAAATCAAAAAGGAATATTTTTAAGGATTTATTTAACGGGTCTATTTAACTAAAACATTTTTATAAATTTTTTAAATATTTATACTTCTAAACCTTTCTCATTAATGTTCATGTTTTCAAAATAGTTTTAATGATTTCTGTATATGGACAAAAATGTTTTAAAATGTTAATTACTTTCAAAAGTTTCAAAGTTTTAGGGGGAACTTTGATTCAAAAATATCTTTTAATTGTATTCTTTTAGAAATTTTATGACTTTTAATGTTTTCAAAATAAAAATGTATATTTCTCTGAAATAGTATCAATGATTTTATTATATTTTTTTCATCTATGTCAACATATTTTGTTGGATTTTATTCTTAATTAAGATTGATTTATTATGATATAATCTTCTATATTTTATTTAAGTGTCTGTGATATGTTTGAATATGGATATTATATTTTAATACCATTCATATTTTATGGTTAAATTATTAACATTTCGTTTTCTAGTCTTAATACAAGTGTTTATGTTATATTTCACTCTTTTCATATGAGGAATGCATTTGACTTAGTAAGTGACGATTGGGGCCCTCTATATTCCCTCAATGCATCGGTAGGTCTCTTGAGACAAAGTAGTGTCTCTGCAAAAGGCCTTGATAGAATATTTCTGTATGGTCTTGGCATGAGGCCTTGACGTAGTGGTTATGATGTTAGTCATTATTCATTCCCTGATTATGAGATTAGCTATTGATTTTACATGTGATTATTTGACTAGTAGAATATCCATGTGAATGTTTTATGAAATTATTTGATTTATTATTCCATATTATGCTAAATATAATGTTTTAAAAGGAATGTTTTTTAGTTGTGTACTTTTCCTTAAAAGTTTATGCTAATTTGTAATAGCTTCTTCTATATTGTTTATCCCTACTGAGCATCTGAGCTCACCCCTTTCTTATTTTTATTTTCCCAGGATGCTAAGAAGTGTTTTATGATTGATATGTAGGGTTATTATAGTGGAATAATGGAATCCTCAAAGTATTATCCTTTCTGTATTTTATGTTAGAAATTATAATGTAAATTTTATATATGTAATCTATTTTACAATATTATCAAATTGATCAGTCCCTTGGGACTTTTTTCCTTGTAATCATGCTAATTTATTAAAATAATGCACTGGATCTGGGAAATTTGATTTGGGGAGTTATAGTTGGTATTAGATAAAGTTTATCAATAACCTTGGAAAGTAGATTTAGAAAAACCATGATCAGGGAACTTTACCCTAAGATAGAATTTGAGGATAAGTATAAAAGAACATCCCAGAATTTTGGTAATATAGATATTATGTGGGTATTCTTAGAAAATAAATCCTTTTCTAGATACTACAAGTGTATGTGGTTCTGGAAAAAATGTACCTAGAAGTAACAAATTTGAAAAGGTGTTCCAGGCTTAACTTGGGGTAACCAGGTACATGACAACAGTCCTTAATGCGCACCTGATTTAACACTCCTGGGGGATATGATTAGGAAAATTTACATTTTATTTACAAACTATTATGAAAGAATTATGAGTAAATATCTCCCCAAAGAAACTATTTTTATGATTATGAGACTAGATACGTGTAAATATTCAATTAATTCTGATCATTTTTCAAGTTTTTGGATTATACATTATGATATGATCTGACCTAGTTTATATCATCATTTAGAAATGGTGCCCAATAGAAGGGATGAGAACTCCAACAATACGCATGATCCAAAAAGTAATAAGGATCATATCTTTCATGGTCTTAAGACAAAAATTTTAAGGGAAATATTATCCCATGTATTATCTTCATATGAATAAATAGTATCATGTGTTAATAAGATAAGTAAATAATTCTCTGAGTCCTTTGGCTTTGAAGGGAAGAAATAGAAGAAGATGATGGTAAAGAAAAAGATGGATAAAGGGAATAAGGGAAATAAGGATTTTCCCACATGTGATAATTGTGAAAAGAATCAACTTAGTAAATGATTTAAGGGAATGGGAGTTTGTTATAAGTGTAGAGAAAAAGTACACCAAGTTCTTGATTTCAAGGGTAAGAAAAAGTTTTCAAATAAACAGTGCTTTATCTATAAGGATTTTGGACACTACCCTAATCAATGTCCCAATCAACAAAGTTTAACCCAAATGATTATATTGGATAATAATCAAGTTATGATACTACCGTAGATTAAGAGGATTGATTAGTTTTATTATGTTTTTATTAAATAATTGTGTCATTTTTGTATTGTATTAATGATTTACTAGTTATAAATATTTATAGAGTATATAAGGATTATACTACAGTACTATTTCAATAAGGATTTGAGATTGTATGGTACCAAGTAAAGTGACACATTTTCAAGTTAAACATTTTGGAAAATATATGGTTGGGGGGAATATAACCCTTAATATGTCTCTAATACTGAGATAATGAATTCATAATAAGAGATAATTGATTTGGATAAAGTAGATTGGATATTATTTACATCTTTGGAACTGATTAATGGTTTGTTTAAAAGGTAGTTTATACCATCATTATTGGGAGTTTTAAACATTTTATAATTTAAGGTGTATATCCATTATTCTTTGTTTTACATAAGTAATAAGGAATATTGAATGTATTTGATAAGGTTTTCTGGTAATTATGGTTATTACTTGTAGGTTCTAGGCATAGAAAAAGTCTGTTGGTGGGTGTACCCAACTTTAATTTTTATCATTAACTATGATCAATCCAAGATATGTCACGATAATAAAACATTGGATATTTAGAATATAATAAAGAACAAAAGAAAAGAGGAGTCCTGAAACCATAGAGAGGATCATCATATGTTGGTTATAATTAATTTAATTAAAATACAAGAATTATCTTGATGTAATTCTCTCTCTGTTGATGTTTCCGATCACAATATGATGTGATCTTTCATTGCATCATAGAATCCAAGTGTAGGATTACTCTAGAGGTTATCCACAGGTGCACCACGTATCTCTAGATGTTGCTGAAGGGATCTCCAAGTGCTAGTGTGGAATAGCCTTCACTTGCAAAGTCCACCTTAGATCGCCTTGAGAGCCGCTTGCAAAGCGCTCTCCTTGATCTGATAGAGGAGGAAATCTCTCGTAGCTTGAGAGCGTTCTTGGAAGAAAAGAATTCTCTCTTATCTTGAGATATTTCTCTAGATCTGTTGTTCACAAAAAAAATGAATGTTTAGGCTAATCAGAATAATATAATTGTGATTTTAATTACATAGAATAGTAAAATAAATTAATTACCAGAAAGCATTTATTCGTTTTACTTAATTCTTAGTAAGACCCCATGTCTAATAATAACAGTTGACTATTATTATTAATTGAAATTTACCCAACAAATTACACCTAATATTATTTAATTAAATAAATAATATTATTTCTCACAAATTCCTAGAAAAACTACACAGTGTCTATATTAATATACACGGCATGTTCTTTTGTTTTTCCATTCTCTTTTTTTCTCCACCTTATTTATTAGACCTTGAATAATGACTATTTATTTATTAAATAAATATTAATAAATTACACGCTAATAAATATATTATTTTGCTCATAATATATTTCTTGAATAACTAGTGTCAAAATAAATGCGATCAGACATCTTTGAATAAATATTAAACTACAATCGGGAATAATATTTATTCAACTTGCTAAATAAATATTAAACTGAGATAATTGGACACACTTAGTGTGTAATCATCTAGGCCTCTTTCTCAGTGGAATTAGGTGGATCCTACCTAAAGTCCAAGGTTAACATCTATCAACACTCCAAGGCACCCATAGAGAAACAAGTTAACACCGCAATGACGTGTCACCTCCTACGAATGATTACCATGTATTGTAATCTCTTTGTCTTGATATCTCGAATCAAGCGGGGTGTATGATAGTGCCATAAACCCATGTTCTTGATAATTCTTTCTTTGAAATTCCAAAATTGAACTCTCCCATTCCTTATCATGGCCATGGATTTATTTAGGCTATATCAATTCCATAAAAAGTCCTGATACATCTACTTTCATTATGGAACAGAAGGGAAAATTCCTTTCTATTATTATCTATTAATGCAGTATTACTCGTGATGCAACCAACTTATCCTACCTCACTGCGAATAGTGTTTCATCACATTTTTCATCAACACATCTAAGTGAGTGAGTTTTAATACCCATTAATATTAATCTTAATGTCTAAGGATCAATACACATGTCTGTAGATTAGAAGATCCAATGACACTATGAAATGTGGATTTCCTACTGGCGGGTCTCATTCTCATAATATCCTCCTAGATATTACCAAGGGCGCACACCATGAGAAGGTTCCTCAAAGTTTTATGAGTCCTCACCCTTAATGGAATGTATTATTTTTGTCCCTCAAATAACATCATCCGAACATAGAACATATATTCAAGAACAGTGTTATGGAACTTCTGGGTTCTCATCATAGTAGGGATCCACTATGATCATTTAGTGAAATAGTTTTCCTTATGAAATTATCACATGAATTTTCATGAAAAAGAACAATCAATATGTGATACAATATTTATTAATGAATAAATTACAAAGTAGTTGGTTCTAGGCCACCAACTCCAATAGACTCCCACTTGGACTAGAGCCAACTACTAACAACTTTTAACCCGCTAGCTCTCGCCTGATATTCATGATTCTGCTATGATAGGTCTTTATTCATGGGGTCTGCCATGTTCTCTTCCGTGAAAAAATGATCACTAGAACTTCATCCCTTTGATATAAATCTCTCAAGACGTGATACTTCTAGAGTATGTGTTTTTCCGTTGATGTGAAATTGGTTCTTTTTCAAGATCCACCACTACAGTATTATCACAATATAATGTGATAGGATATTTACTACTAGGCACCACATCAATCTGCTAGACATAGTTTTGAATCCAGACAGCTTCCTTGGCTACATCAGAAGCTACTATATATTCGGACTCTATTGTAGAATCAGCGAAAAGTGGTAGCTTTAAACTCTTCCATCTCACATATCCTTTATTGAGACAGAAAAAATATCTAGATTGTGACTTCATATCATTCTGATCTATTTAGACACCATCATTAGCATACCCTTTGATGAAAAGCTCCTCATCTCCTCTACACACCAGGAACATATCCTTAGTTCTTCTCAGATACTTAAGGATGGTATTAGCAGCAGTCCAGCGTTGTTCTTCTGGATCTTCTTGATATCTTCCTACCATGATCAGTGCATAGTCAACATCAATCCTGGTACATAACATGGCATACATGATGTATCCTATAGCTGAAGCATATAGGATCTTACTCATCCAATCTTTCCCCTGTTATGTCTGAGGACACATTCTCTTAGAAAGATATAGGCCATTTGACACTAGAACCAATCCCCTATTGGATTGTTCCATACTAAATCTCTTAAGTATATGGTCGATATATGTACACTAACTTAGTCCAAGTAGTCTCTTGGATCTATCATGAATGATCTTGATCCCCATAATGTAGGTTGCTTCACCCAATTCCTTCATGGAGAAACAATTGTTCAACTAGTCCTTAACTAACTATAAGACTGGTACATCATTTCCAATAAGAAATATGTTGTCAAAATATACTACTAGGATAACGACCGCATTCCCATTAAACTTCTTATAAGCACATGGATCACATTTATTATTAATGAAACCAAATTCCTTTATGGCTTCATCAAATCGAATGTTCCATGACCAGGATGCTTGTTTTAATCTATAAATGGATTTTTGCAACTTGAAAACCCATTTGGATTCACCTGGTGTCACAAACCCTTCTGGTTGTGTCATATAGACATCTTTTTGAAGGTTCCCATTAAGGAATGCTATTTTAAAATCCATCTTCCAAATCTTGTAGTCATGGTAAGCTCTTATGGCATATATGATTCTTATGGATTTAAACACTGAAATTGGAGAGAAGGTTTCGTCATAGTCAATTCCTTGATGTTGTTTGAATCCTTTAGCAACTAACATTGATTTATAGGTGATAAATTGACCTTCCATGTCCATTTTTCTCTAGAATACCCATTTGTATTCAACAGGATTTACATCAACTGGCTCATCAACCAAAACCCAGAGTTTGTTCTGATACATGGAATTTATCTCAGAATTCATTGATTCTAACCAGCTTGTAGCTTCGGATATTTCTACTTATTCCTTGTATGATATATGTTCATCATTGTCCAAAAATAATGATTCACCATCCTCGGTGACTAGGAAACCAAATCTCTCCGGTTCCCTTACCTCTCTTGATCTTCTATGCAGTATTTTTGTTTCTAGAACCTCTTCCACAGGGACCTGTGGAACTCGTTCTTGTACCAAATCCTATGTATATTGAGCATCAACTTCATCGAAGTCAATCTTGCTCCCACTATCCTTTTTTAGGATGTGTTACCTCTCAATAAAAATGGATTTTATGGTGACAATCACTTTTTTATGAAGGGTTATATAGGTAATATTCTTTCATTTCCTTGGGATATCCTATAAAGATACACTTTATGCCCTAGGGTGCTAGTTTGTTGCCTAAGAAGGCCTTAAAAAATGCCTCGCATCCTCGAACACATGTGTATTACAAAATGGGTTTCTTTTCATTCCACAACTCAGAGGGGATTTAATTTTCTGCCTTAGTTGGTACTCGGTTTAATGTGTATGATGCAGTTTGTAATGCATATCCCCAAAAGGACAATGGAAGATATGTATGACTCATCATCGACCTCACCATGTCCAACAAGGTGTGGTTTCTCCTTTCACTAACACCATTCCATTGTGGTGTATAAGGAGGAGTGAGATGAGATATAATCCCAAACTCCCATAGAAGATCGATAAACTCTTGGTTCAGATATTCTCCACCTTGATCCGATCGAAGCTTCTTTATCTTCTTACTAAGCTGATTCTCTACTTCATTCTTGAATTCCTTAAGATTCTCTAAGGACACTGACTTATACCTCATTATGTAGACATATCCATATTTACTTAAATCATCCATAAAAGTAATGAAGTAAAAATATCCACCTCTATATTCTATTGTAAATAGCCCACACTCATCCTTGTACACCAATCATAAAAGCTCTGTAGCCCTTTAACCATGTCCACCGAAAGTCACCTTGGTCATTTTACCTTGTAAACAAGTGTGACATCTATCAAGTGGTTTTTGATCATTAGAGTCTAAATAACCATCTTGGTAGAGCTTTGTCAAGTTCTTCTTGTTTACATGATCGAGACGGTGATGCCACAACTGGGTGATGTATGAGTCATGTGGGTTTACTTCATTATAGATTTCCAACACTTGGTTTTCATAATTTAATACATAAAAACCATTATTTAAATGTGACATACCATAACATATGTTGTTCTTATAAAAGAAAAAACACTTATTTCAAAACATGAAAATAAATCCATCCATATCCAAACATGATACAGAAATTATGTTCTTGGTAACACTAGGAACATAATAATAGTTATGTAAAACAAAAAGCATCCCAGTTGGCAATGAGAGATGGTAATCTCCAATATCCAATGCAGCCAGCCTCACACCATTGGCAGCTCGAAGATCCACCTCTCCTCTATAAATCTTTCTAAATATACGTGGTTCCTGCATTTGAATATAGATGTGATCCCTACAAGCTGTATCTCATACCCAATGTGTATAAATGGAAAGATTACACTCGATAACGAACTCACCTTTAGCATCCTCACTCTTCTAGGTATAGTTCCTATTTCAGTGGCCTAGCTTGCCACATGAAAAACATACGGCCTCCCATTTCTTTCCCTTCCTATAGATCTTCCCCTTCTTGGAGGGACAGTGCTTAGGGGATTCATACTGTTTATGAATCCTTGGCCCCTTTTCCTTGTCCTTTCTTTTCTTATTCACCATAAGGAATATAGGTTTTTCATGACCCATGTCCTTATCTACCTAGATAATTAAGTTTAGAAGTTCTAATAGACCCATCTCATTATTTCTCATGTTGTAGTTGACAATAAAGCTATAGAAGGACTTGGGAAGTGATGATAGGATGAGATCTGTATGCAACTCATTTGGTAACTTAATCCCTAAGACGTTCAGGCATTCAATGTAGCTAGTAATCTTGACTACGTGAGGCCCTTCTATCATAGACTTTCCAAGATTAGTTTTAATAAAACGTTGGAGATCTCATATCTCTCTTGTCTCACCTTCTCTAGATGGAGATCCTTAATGTGAGACATCATGATATACGCATCAATGTTTTCATGTTTCTTTAAGATCTCATTATACATTTCCAATAGCATGAAACATTGGACATATGTGGCATCATCCATATGTTTCATATAGAGAAATAGTTCCTCATCACTGGCCTCTTTTCTAGGCTCAACTGGAATAGGCTCCTCCAGCTCGTACAATTTTCTCTCATGGTGAAGGATGATGTGTAAATGCCTCTGCCATTCTTGGAAATTGGTACTGGTGAGAAGGTTTTCCTTATCGAGTATAGTTCACAATGACATGTTTGAAGTCATTTTTCTTGTCATTTCTACAAATTAATATAAGAAAATATTTTAGTACGTCATCATGATAAAACTGAGAAAAATAAATAAATTAATATATATTAGTCTCCCACTATTTTATCGAAATCCAATATCCATCACCATTAACTTCGGAATATTATGTTGCCTGAACATTCTAGTGGCAAGGATCCATATTTCCCTTCGCATTACCCCAACTAGGGTTGTTCAAGAAACTTGAAGGGTTTTAGGTAGGCATTCTAAATGCCAACTTCATTAATCTCACAGTTCCTTGATCCACTGAGTGGACTCCCCAATCCTACAACCCTTTAATTTTGGATTTCATCAACCTTTTCCTCTTGGTCACACCAAGTACTACTGTGGAAGTGAACCCTTGATGTGAACCAAGTCAATTCAACCCAAAACCTTGAATTATAATTCCCTGATAATTGAAAGCATCCCAACTAGGGTTGGTCAAGTACTTTGAACAATGGTTCGATTCTAACCAAGATTATGTAAGGTTATACCAACTTAATATTTCTTTGAGAGATTTTATCCTTATACATAAATTTCCTATTTTATTATATTTGATTACATTCTTGTTAATATTAAGTGGGATATACTTAAGTGATTAACCATGTCTAAGATAATATTTATGCATAAGTCAGTCTTATTTTAGTTCCATCTTGCATGTTTGTTTAATTCATTGATTGTGTGATCGTGACAACACACCCACAATAAATAAACCATGAAAATGATATAAGAAAAATAAATGGTACGATCATGAACTTTTTCTATTAGTTAGTTTATCTAGTAGTTGATAAACTAACCCAAGACCTAGGGGAGAAACACCTTGAACCTTTTGGGTTCGTGTTTATATCTTTCCACCTATCCACCTTTGTATCTCCTTAGATTGGTTTCACCTTGGATCCTAAATTGAGTCACCTCCACTATCTTGGGATCTCCATCCATTATATATGCTTTTATATCACATGCTAGTGAAGGGTAAAAGGGGGTTTTACATAAAATAAACCTTGGGAATGCAGGCCCTACATGTTTATGAGGAGAAGGCTCATAGGCCAACAAATTTAATTTAAATAAATTAATTAAAACAAATCATTCACATACAAAGGTCTTGGTCTAACTCATGATCATCCATACATGCAATGATATTTATGCAGAAATAAAACTAGCATTCAATTCTTTAATATTCTTGTTTAAGATAAATCATGCTAGAAATAATTAATTATCTTTAATTAATCAATCCATTTATCTAAAACCCTTTTTCAAAATTTCCTTGAAATTATCATCCATTATAATTTTAAACAAATAAATTTATTTAAAATTATATCTGTACGTAACTTGTACCTTGAAGGAAACCTGGTGAATTCCCCTTAATAACTACTCAATGAGTATAAATGAACATTACGCAGATCTTAAATTAAACATATATATATAAAACACCTATCACGTGTTTTTCCTCAGATTTACGCCCACACTATGGTACATGTATCAAGGGTTTGCATAATATAATAATAAATTTTAATAAATATTCATAATTTGGATGAGTACACGACATGTAGTTCCAACTACATGGCGTGTACTTTTTTTCATCTTCCATCCGAAGTACATGCCCGGAGACATGGCGTGTATATGTACATTAGTAATCTTTATAGAACATAGTGTGTTCAGTGGGATTCACGTTGTGTAGTATCTGCATTACATAGTTTCCATCCTCTAAAATTCATGTATGGGGTACACGGTCCAACCCTAAACTAAATGGACTACACGTCATGTTCAATGGGCCACACGGCGTGTAATTTGGAAACCATGTTCCACTTGTTCTTGTTCAACACACAAAGTCTTAAAGACTTAGATAGAATCCAATGACACGACCTGTTTTGGTGGACCATCCTAGTGCATGGAACCTATAATACATGGCATGTACTTCCAAATACATGTTTTGTGTTCTAGTTTTGTATGGACAGGAAGCTTTGGTACCTCTGGATGAGATCCTCTATTTTATTTTAATTAAAATTAAAAGAAAAAATCATTTTTGTAAGGTGAACGAGAAAAGAAAGAGGAGGAATAGATCTTGAGATTCAGATTTATAGAATGATTAACTTGAATTGAAATAACTAAATTATTAAATGTGTAAATCACCAATGAAAAACTAAATAATTATAATCAATGATATGACCCCTCTGATACCACTTGTAGGTTCTGGGTGCAGTGGAAGCACGTTGGTGGGTGTATCAAACTTTAATTTTTTCTGTTAATGACAATCAATCTGAGATCCCTCACAATAATAAAAAACTGGATATTTAGAATAAAACCAAGAAAATAAGGGAGTCTCAGAACCATAGAAAGTATCATCATATGTTGGTTGTAATTAATTTGATTAAAAGACAAGAATTGCCTTAATGGAATTCTCTCTTTGATGATGTTCTCGGACACGATCCAATGTGATCCATTGTTGTGTTATAGAATCCAAGTGTAGAATTCCTCTAGCACTGATCCACACGTGCTCCATGTATCTATGAATACAGTTGAAGGGATCTTTGGGTGTTAGCGTGGAAGAGCCTTCACTTGAAATGTCATCTTTAGATCACCATGAGAGCCGCTCGCAAAGCGCTCTCCTTGATCTGGTGTAGGAGGACCTCTCTCGTAGCTTGAGAGCATTCATGGAAGAAAAGAGTTCTCTCTTGGCTTGAGATCTTTCTCTATATCTATTGGCCACAAAAACAATGAATGGATAGGGTAATAAGAATAATATAATTGTGATTTTAATTACATAGAATAACAAAATGAATTAATTACCTGAAATCATTTATTTATTTCATTTAATTATTAGTAAGACACCACATCTAATAATAATAGTTGACTATTATTATTACTTGACATGTGCCTAGAGAATTACACATAATAAAATTTAAGTAAATAAATAATATTATTTCTCAAAAATCCCCAGAAAAACTACACAGTGTGTATATTAATATACATGGTGTGTACTTTTGTTTTTCCATTCTATTTATTTCCTTCACCTTATTTATTAGACCTTGAATAATTACTATTTATTTCTTAAATAAATATTACTGCATTATTTTATAATGGATATATTATTTCACCCACAACATATTCTCTCGAATAACTAGTGTTGAAATAAATTCAATTAGGAATCCTTGAATAATTATTAAACCAAAATCGGTAATAACCTTTATTCAACTTGTAAAATTAATATTTAACAGAGATACTTGGACACACTTAGTGTGTGACCCTCTAGGCCTTTTTCTCAGTGGCATTTGGTGGAGCCTACCTAAATTCCAAGGTTAGCATCTAGAAACATGTCAAGGCACCCATAGAGAAATGAGTTAATGTCGCAATGACGTGCCACCTCCAACAAATGCTTACTATGTAATGTAATCCCTTTATCTCAATATCTCAAATCAAGTGGGTTTTGTGCTGGTGTCATTAACCCATGTGCTATATCATTCTTTATTTGACTTCTCGGAATAGAACTTTCTCATTCCTTTCCATGCCCATGGACTTATTTAGGCTATATAAATTTCATCAAAGGGCATGAGACATCTACTTTCATTATGGAACAGAACGTACAAATCCTTTCTCGCATTATCTATTAATTCATTATTACTCGTGATGCACCCAAAATATCCCACCTCACTGCGAAAAGTGTGTTGTCACAGTTTTCATCAATTCATCTAAGGGCACGATTTGTAATTCCTATTAATAATAATCTTAAAGTTTAAGGATCAATACACATGTAAAGACCCGTAAATTTCAAGGAAATTTTTTTCTTAATTTTCTTTGGAATTTTACAAGAGCGCAGCTTCAGACGGCACCTGATTCCGAGGCCCGGTGTGCCCGGAATCAATTTCCGAAGTTTGGCTCGGGTACGTTCAGTGAACGGACGAGCGGGTTTTTCTATCTTTTAAACCGGTGCCCGGAATCGAATTCTGAGGGCACCGATGAAATCGCAGCGCCGGTATTTGCTTAGAAACGCCTCTTCCGGAGTTGCGTTTGCTCAGACGTGGTTTTTAAATTTTACGGCTTTAAGTCAGAAATAAAATAAAGTTTGTGCGACAACTTTATTTTATTTCACTTAAACTGCTTGGAAGCCACTTAAAGTCACTTAAAGGCGGCTTGAACTGAGTTGAACTGGATAGGATACTATCCAGAAATATCCTACCCCCTTGGTAGGATATTTGTGCGGTGGGACCCGCACGAGCCCCGCCGTTTCTTTCGCTAAGTAACGCACCCGCGAAAACCCGTCAAAGTAACTGAAAAGTCAACCGACGCGTTTTCTTTAATTCTTAACAGACCATTTAATTGGGCGGTTTATTTCGTGAATTAAATGGACTGTTTCTTCGTGAATTAAATGGGTCGTTTCTTTCGTTGAATTAATTCAACGAATTGATGGATCGTTTCTTAACCGGTTTCGTGTGTTGGCATGTTTATAAAATAAGACCAACCCAAAAATCCTTGGAAAGGATTTGAAAGAATCTTCGTTCCTCCACCCTCTCCGCGAAGAACGCGAAGAACGCGAAGAACGCGAAGAACGCGAAGAACGCGAAGAACGCCGGCGACCGGAATTCGACGACGCACACCAAGATCTGCGACGTCGACGAGATCTACCCGCGACGTTCTTCGGTGACGCCTCTTCTTCCGCGGCCGATCCTCGTTCGGCAACAAAGGTGAGAATCGGATCTTTTCTTCTCCCTTTTTAATTTCAATATCAACGGATTTAAACTAATTAAATCCGTTTGATCTTGATCCGGAGATTGGCGACGCGACGCCGGATACCGCGACGACGCGACGATCTCCTTCCTCCGCGACGAGCGATTCCGCGACGACCTCTCGTCCGACGACGACGACAAGGTAAGGGTTGATTGGATTATTATATTTCTTTTCCCGTGTTTATTCTTTTCAAATAAAGAACCCGATCGGAACAATTTTAATCTATTTAAAATTGTTGATCTGATTGATCCTTTTCCCTCCCGGTGACGTTTATGGCTAACGCGGAGGGTGCGGGTCTAACGAACAAGACCCGGCAACCCTCCGCCGATCTATTTGTGTTGTGCGGATATGGCGGACGACGACGAACCGCGCGGCAGGGGCGATCCGTTGATCCCGCAGTGAAGGTCGGCATCCGGGAGGGGCAACGGCGTAGACGGGAGGCAAATCGGGCCACCGGAGCATCTCCGGCGGCCCGCGGAAGGCGGCGGCGGCGCGGGTCGCCGGCGCGGCGGTGCCGGCGACCGGAGGCGGCGGCGCCCGGCGCGCCGCCGTGGAGGAAGCCCGCCGCGGCTGAAGCCGCGGCGGCAACGGCGGCCGGTTCCGCGGCCGCGCGGAACCGGGACGGACGCGGCGGCCCGGCCGCGTCCGCGTGACAGGCGGCCCCCCGCGGGGCCGCGGTTCCCTCAAGCCGCGGGTCAACCCCGCGGCGGCGGCTCTTCGGCCGCTCGGCCGAAGACCGAGCCGGCCGGTCCGGTCGGCCGGGCCGCGCCCAGGCCGGACCGGACCCGGCCGAGCCGGTTCGGGCCGGTTCGGCCGACCCCAGGGGGGGGTTCGGGCCGGGTCGCCCCGGGCCGAGTACCCCCGTTTCGGGCCCTCTTCGGTCTTTCGCCCATATCTTGGGCCTGGGACCTCCGATTGACGAACCGTCAGCGGCTACGCGATCCTTGGATCGAGACGGTCGTTTCGGTATATTATTCTCAAGGTTTCGGAAGACTTTGGGTTCGGCCGGGTTGGTTCGTACACGAAACCAACCGGGCCCTCGGAGCGGAAACGCTCATAACTTGAGCTACGAACGTCCGAACGACGTTCCGTCAGCTGTGGTAGTTTCCTCTAAGTGAGACGGAACTTTTGGCATACTCCGCCCGAGGATCGGATACAGGCGGAGTACGGTCGGGTTGGTTTTGCCCTAAAAACCAACCGGGCCCCTGGGACGAAAATGCCAATAACTCTCAGACCGGGCGTCCGATTGACGCGCCGTCTGTCGCGTTGAGATCCTGTTGTCAATACGGAACTTTTGGATACATCAACTTCGGACTACGTGTCAGTTGATGTATCAGCCCCTCGACTCGTGGAGCGGACCCTCCTAAACGAGCTCGCTACGTGCGGGAACCCTAGCGCTGGCTGTGACCTCGACGACAGAGCAGAGATCCTCCGTGGACTGCGACGACGGCAGAGCAGAGATCCTCCGTGGACTGCGACGACGGCAGAGCAGAGATCCTCCGTGGACTGCGACGACGGCAGAGCAGAGATCCTCCGTGGACTGCGACGACGGCAGAGCAGAGATCCTCCGTGGACTGCGACGACGGCAGAGCAGAGATCCTTCGTGGACTGCGGCGACGACTGTGCAGAGATCCTCAGTGGACTGCGTCGACTACTGCACTCAGCGATCCTACGCGGATCAGTGCCCGATCCTGTGTGGGTCCTACTACCGGTTCTGTGTGAGCCACTGCCTACCGGTTCTGTGTGAGCCACTGCCTACAGGTTCTGTGTGAGCCCGATCCTGTGTGGGTCTTCTGCGGGGGTTAGTACCTATCGATCCTTCGTGGGTCCGACGACTTAGATGGATCAGTGATCATCTTTGACGTCATCTGAAAAAGTATACCTGGTTGAGCTGAACCTTATGTCACTCTCCTTTGTGGATTGTGTTGAACTATCCTATGTGGATTTACTGTTTACTCTCCTTTGTGGATTGTGTTGAACTATCCTTTGTGGATTTACTGTTTACTCTCCTTGTGGATTTGAGTCTTGCTTTCCTTTGTGGATTGAGTGGTTCTTGAGCTCGTGAGTGGAGCTCGAAGTGGGGACTTAGGTATATGTATGGGCATATACCTAAGTCAAGTCAGATGTTACTTCGTGATTGCACCTTTCTTTTGTGCTATATCCTTTGTGGATTTCGGGAGACCTTCGGGGGTCTCGGGGTCCTTACTGAGTAGTTGTACTCACCCCTGCACGGGCTATGCCCGCACCTTGTTGTGTTGGTTGCAGACGACGGACAGCGCTGATCACGGTTGGGCGTGGAGCAGGACGGTACCTGGAGGTGGACCACTGGGCGGGACGTGCTCGGAGCGGACGTGGGACCCGAGGAGCCTGGAGGCTATCTGTACCCACCCTTCAGGTGGGATTGCCAGTGGACGACACGAGGCCGCCGTCTTTTCTTCAGTTGCTGCTTTACTTTTCAGTTGTACTTTACAGTTGGGCTTGTATTCCGGCCCCCTTTACTTTTCTGCACTTTACTTTCCGCTTGCTGACTCTGTGTGGTTGTTACTTATAAAGGCAATGCCTTCCCTGTTACTGGGATCTTACGCCTTGGTGCTAGTCGCCAGCCCCTGGCCTATGGAAGGCGGGCTTGGGGTAGTCACGGCACGGGCCCCGAGGACGGGTCGTGACAAATTGGTATCAGAGGCGGTCGGTTCTACCGCAGACTCTGATCGTCCTTTCTTTCTATGTGAAGCAATAGTGTTTAGTGTATTGAGTGTGGTTATCAGTTCAGGGAGCCCAGTGTTGGTGCGGCGGCCGACGTATCCGTACACCAAGACCCTGACTCCTGATTTCCGACTTAATGCATGAAAACATTGATTGCGTGTATGTTTCAAGTTTTCTTTGTGATTGCTTGTGTCAGCTCACCGGGTATACTGATCTGCTTTATGAAAGTCTCAAGTTTTCCTTGTGATTACTTGTGCCAGCTCACCAGGTATACTGTTCTGACTGTGGTGCTCTTGTTCTCCTTTTCAGGATGGCCTCGCGACGACTGCCAGCTAGGGTTCCGAGTGTAGGGCGCGACGGCAGCCCACCGAGCGACGAGGCCTCGGTGCAGGGCCCTTTGCCAGCAGTGGCACCGGCGGTAGCTTTACCCGCCGAGCCACCGATGCTGCCAGTACCAGACGCTGACGATGCACGTCGCCTCAGGGCACTGCATGAGTTTCAGAGCCAGCGACCGCCCAGGTTTCGCGGTGAGGCGGACCCCCAGGCCGCCGAGGACTGGCTAGAGGCGGTGGTACGGATCTTTAGGCTAGTGAGGACACCAGCGGATCTCATGGTGATTCTCGCAGCGAGCCTCCTGCAGGCGGCGGCAGGACGATGGTGGAGCCTGATGCTCCAGGTTCACGATGAGGCATCCTTGCTCTGGGCGGACTTCGAGAGCCTCTTCCGCTCTGAGTTCGTCCCGGCCACCCTCCGAGCGGTGCGCATCCAGGAGCTTCTCCAGCTGCGCCAGGGCAGCATGACGGTCGCTCAGTACGCGGCGAGGTTCACGGACCTATCTCGCTACTCGACCGACATGGTACGGGACCCCTTCTTCCGGGCCCGGACCTTCGAGCAGGGCTTGCGACAGGAGATTCGGGCGTCGCTGATCTCCCTCAGCATTCCGACCCAGGCGGGAGTGCTGGAGCGAGCCCTCCTGATCGAGAGCTTCCTAGCAGAGCCTTCTTCAGCGGCGAGACCTAGCGCAGGGCGGCAGGTAGCTGAGTCATCGGCAGCTGGTAGCCGACGGATGACTCACGGGTCCAGGCAGACCAGACCCCCTCGCAGACGGCCTCAGGACACCGGCTCAGCAGTACGAGGCACACAGCGGAGTGCCAGCCTTTCGAGAGGCAGGCTGTGCTACTCTTGCGGCGGGCAGGGTCACATGGCTCGTGACTGCCCGACTCGCCGACCAGAGGAGCAGCAGACGGTGGAGGGGCCACCCAGGCAGAGGCAGAGGGTCGACCGTGGCGGTCCGCAGGGAGGAGGCGGACGAGGCAGAGGAGCTGGCCGAGCAGCGGGTGGTGGGCGACGCTTCCAGGCTCTACCCCCACCGCCACCAGGAGGGCCACCTCGACCACAGGGAGCTGGCGGGTAGAGACAGGCCCAGCTCCAGGCAGTGGAGGCCTACGACCCTGACATGCCAGAGATGATTCGAGGTACGATCTGTGTCTATTCCACCCTTGCTGCAGTACTTATAGACACAGGAGCGAGTCACTCTTTCATAGCCTCTGCCCTTGTTCGGAGCTCGGAGATTCCGACTGAGCCGTTGGCTCGATCCTTACGGCTAGAGACTCCTACGGGAGCAGACTCGACGATTACGCACTGGTGCCGGCAGTGTGAGCTTACTCTAGGAGGCGAGAGCTTCGGCTGGGATCTCCTTGTAGCGGCGTCGAGGCCTTACGACGTCATCTTGGGCATGGATTGGCTATCCACGGTTCATGCCCAGATCGACTGTTTTAGGCGCAAGGTGCGATGTGTTCGTACCGACGGGAGCAGGTTTACCTTCACCGGCGAGAAGGGAACCTTTGCAGAACAGGATGGACTTCCGCGGAGGAGAGTGCAGCCCATCTCTCATCAGTTGGCTAGCCTCATCCTAGGAGCAGTGGACGTGCGGAGTCCGGCTTTTCCTGCAGTGGTGGACCAGTACGTGGACGTCTTTCCCGACGACGTTCCAGGGCTACCTCCTCGTAGAGAGGTAGACTTTTACATCGACTTGTACCCCGGGACAGCCCCGATATCTACTCCAGCATATCGGATGGCCCCCGCCGAGCTTCGAGAGCTGCGGGTACAGTTGGAGGACTTGCAGAGCAAGGGGTTTATCCGACCCAGTGTTTCACCCTGGGCTTCCCCGATTTTGTTCGCCAAGAAGGCGGACGGGAGCTTGCGACTATGTGTCGACTATCGTCGCCTGAACCAGGTGACAGTGAGGAACAAGTATCCGCTGCCACGGATTGATGACCTCTTCGATCAGCTCAAGGGAGCGCGGTGGTTCTCGAAGATAGACCTCCGGTCAGGCTATCATCAGCTCAGAGTTCGAGACGAGGACGTACAGAAGACGGCCTTCAGGTGTCGGTATGGCCATTATGAGTTCTTGGTTATGCCGTTCGGCGTAACCAATGCTCCAGCAGTGTTCATGAGCCTCATGAACAGGATCTTCCAGCCATACCTCGACCGATTTGTCGTTGTCTTCATTGACGACATTTTGGTATACTCGACGACTGAGGAGGAGCATGCCTACCACCTGCGAGTTGTGCTAGACATACTCCGAGAGCACCAGCTTTATGGAAAGCTCTCAAAATGCCAGTTCTGGTTACGTGAGGTCCATTTCTTGGGGCACGTCATTTCTGAGGCGGGAGTTGCAGTGGATCCCGCGAAGATCGAGGCAGTGCTAGCTTGGGAGCCACCCAGGAGCGTGGCAGAGGTGCGGAGCTTCTTGGGCCTAGCGGGATACTATCGGAGATTCGTGCCAGACTTCTCCAGAGTTGCGGCACCACTATCAGCTTTGACAAAGAAGGGGAAACCCTTCGTGTGGTCAGACAGATGTCAGCAGAGCTTCCAGGAGCTGAGACAGAGATTGACCAGCGCACCTATCTTGAGGTTGCCTGAGGAGGGAGTTGGGTACGTAGTTTACTGCGATGCATCAGGGACTGGACTCGGGTGCGTCCAGATGCAGGAGCGGGCCGTGATCGCCTACGGATCACGTCAGTTGAGGCCGCATGAGCAGAACTACGCCACTCATGACCTGGAGTTAGCAGCAGTGGTCTTCGCTCTGAAGACTTGGCGGCACTATCTGATGGGCGAGCGCTTCACAGTCTTTTCTGGCCACCAGAGTCTCAGGTATATCTTCTCTCAGAAGGACCTGAACCTGAGACAGCGGAGATGGCTTGAGTTCCTCCAGGACTATGACTTTGAGATAGTCTATACTCCTGGAAAGGGGAACGTGGTGGCCGATGCCCTCAGCAGGAGGACGGGCATTCGGCTACTTGAGGAGGCGACGGAGCAGCTAGCCTCCTTGCAGATATCCTTCGTGGATAGAGACGGAGCAGCCTTTCTTCAGTCTCTCACAGTCTCTCCTCCACTTCTACAGCGGGTCAGAGAGGCTCAGCGTGAGGACGCCGACTGTGAGACCCGGCGTGCACTGATATCCTCAGGTCAGGCGCCTGATGGTTTCTCCCTTGGAGCAGAGCATGACATCCTTTTCAGAGGACGTACCTTCGTACCAGTCGCTCTACGAGAGGAGGTGCTGAGAGAGTTTCACACTTCTCCCTTGGCGGTACATCCCGGAGTGGCGAAGATGTACCAGGATCTCAGACGACAGCACTGGTGGCCGGGCTTGAAGAAAGCTGTGGCAGAGTTCGTTTCACGATGCCTCACCTGCCAGCAGGTGAAGGCAGAGCATCAGGTACCAGCAGGCTTGGTACAGCCCTTGGAGGTCCCGGAGTGGAAGTGGGACGGCATATCTATGGACTTCGTGACTGGACTTCCACGTACTTCCAGAGGTCACGACTCCATTTGGGTGATTGTCGACCGACTTACCAAGTCGGCACACTTCTTACCCATCAGAGAGCAGGGCTCAGTGGAGAGCTTGGGACGTCTTTACGTCTAGGAGATCGTACGGCTTCACGGTGTGCCATCATCTATCGTCTCCGATCGAGATGCTCGTTTCACTTCCCGGCTTTGGAAGGGGTTGCAGGAGGCGTTCGGGATGCGGCTCCATCTGAGCACAGCCTTCCACCCTCAGACGGATGGTCAGACGGAGAGGACCATACAGACACTCGAGGACATGCTCCGTGCATGTGTTCTCGACTTTGGTCGCAGCTGGGAGGACCACCTACCCTTGGTGGAGTTCGCGTACAACAACAGCTACCACTCCACCATCGGGATGGCACCATACGAGGCGTTGTACGGCAGACCCTGCAGATCACCGTTGTGCTGGACAGACCCTGGGGAGTCAGCACTCGTGGGACCAGAGATGGTCCGAGCCACGACAGAGAAGGTCCAGATCATCCAGGAGAGGATGAGGACAGCTCAGAGCCGGCAGAAGTCATATGCTGACAGGAGGCGGAGGCCACTAGAGTTCGAGGATGGCGACCACGTCTTTTTGCGTGTCTCACCTCGACGTGGTTTACGGAGATTTGGCCGAGGCGGCAAGTTGTCTCCACGCTTCATCGGGCCTTTCCAGGTCCTCAGAAGGATAGGAGAGGTGGCTTATCGCCTGGCTCTACCACCTCAGTTGCACCGGGTGCACGACGTCTTCCACGTGTCTCAGCTGAGGAGATACGTGCACGACCCGACGCACATCATCGACTTTGGGGAGCTGGACGTGGACGATGGGGCGACCTTTGCGGAGGTTCCAGTGGAGATCGAGGATCGACAGGAGCGGGTCCTACGTGGGCGGTCGATTCCTCTTGTGCGCATCAGGTGGCAGCACGGGAACCTCCAGGAGAGCACTTGGGAGCGGGAGGCTCAGATGCGTGCTCAGTACCCCCATTTGTTCCCCTAGTTTTTGATGTATCTTTACGGGGACGTAAAGCCCTGAGGTGGGAGTAATGTAAAGACCCGTAAATTTCAAGGAAATTTTTTTCTTAATTTTCTTTGGAATTTTACAAGAGCGCAGCTTCAGACGGCACCTGATTCCGAGGCCCGGTGTGCCCGGAATCAATTTCCGAAGTTTGGCTCGGGTACGTTCAGTGAACGGACGAGCGGGTTTTTCTATCTTTTAAACCGGTGCCCGGAATCGAATTCTGAGGGCACCGATGAAATCGCAGCGCCGGTATTTGCTTAGAAACGCCTCTTCCGGAGTTGCGTTTGCTCAGACGTGGTTTTTAAATTTTACGGCTTTAAGTCAGAAATAAAATAAAGTTTGTGCGACAACTTTATTTTATTTCACTTAAACTGCTTGGAAGCCACTTAAAGTCACTTAAAGGCGGCTTGAACTGAGTTGAACTGGATAGGATACTATCCAGAAATATCCTACCCCCTTGGTAGGATATTTGTGCGGTGGGACCCGCACGAGCCCCGCCGTTTCTTTCGCTAAGTAACGCACCCGCGAAAACCCGTCAAAGTAACTGAAAAGTCAACCGACGCGTTTTCTTTAATTCTTAACAGACCATTTAATTGGGCGGTTTATTTCGTGAATTAAATGGACTGTTTCTTCGTGAATTAAATGGGTCGTTTCTTTCGTTGAATTAATT
This sequence comes from Viscum album, assembly GCA_963277665.1. Classification (NCBI taxonomy): domain Eukaryota; kingdom Viridiplantae; phylum Streptophyta; class Magnoliopsida; order Santalales; family Viscaceae; genus Viscum; species Viscum album. Next base: position 1,569,875,935 of record OY728150.1, on the reverse strand, counting down.
CAACGAATTGATGGATCGTTTCTTAACCGGTTTCGTGTGTTGGCATGTTTATAAAATAAGACCAACCCAAAAATCCTTGGAAAGGATTTGAAAGAATCTTCGTTCCTCCACCCTCTCCGCGAAGAACGCGAAGAACGCGAAGAACGCGAAGAACGCGAAGAACGCGAAGAACGCCGGCGACCGGAATTCGACGACGCACACCAAGATCTGCGACGTCGACGAGATCTACCCGCGACGTTCTTCGGCGACGCCTCTTCTTCCGCGGCCGATCCTCGTTCGGCAACAAAGGTGAGAATCGGATCTTTTCTTCTCCCTTTTTAATTTCAATATCAACGGATTTAAACTAATTAAATCCGTTTGATCTTGATCCGGAGATTGGCGACGCGACGCCGGATACCGCGACGACGCGACGATCTCCTTCCTCCGCGACGAGCGATTCCGCGACGACCTCTCGTCCGACGACGACGACAAGGTAAGGGTTGATTGGATTATTATATTTCTTTTCCCGTGTTTATTCTTTTCAAATAAAGAACCCGATCGGAACAATTTTAATCTATTTAAAATTGTGGATCTGATTGATCCTTTTCCCTCCCGGTGACGTTTATGGCTAACGCGGAGGGTGCGGGTCTAACGAACAAGACCCGGCAACCCTCCGCCGATCTATTTGTGTTGTGCGGATATGGCGGACGACGACGAACCGCGCGGCAGGGGCGATCCGTTGATCCCGCAGTGAAGGTCGGCATCCGGGAGGGGCAACGGCGCAGACGGGAGGCAAATCGGGCCACCGGAGCATCTCCGGCGGCCCGCGGAAGGCGGCGGCGGCGCGGGTCGCCGGCGCGGCGGTGCCGGCGACCGGAGGCGGCGGCGCCCGGCGCGCCGCCGTGGAGGAAGCCCGCCGCGGCTGAAGCCGCGGCGGCAACGGCGGCCGGTTCCGCGGCCGCGCGGAACCGGGACGGACGCGGCGGCCCGGCCGCGTCCGCGTGACAGGCGGCCCCCCGCGGGGCCGCGGTTCCCTCAAGCCGCGGGTCAACCCCGCGGCGGCGGCTCTTCGGCCGCTCGGCCGAAGACCGAGCCGGCCGGTCCGGTCGGCCGGGCCGCGCCCAGGCCGGACCGGACCCGGCCGAGCCGGTTCGGGCCGGTTCGGGTCGGCCCGGTTCGGGCCGACCCGGTTCGGCCGACCCCAGGGGGGGTTCGGGCCGGGTCGCCCCGGGCCCAGTACCCCCGTTTCGGGCCCTCTTCGGTCTTTCGCCCATATCTTGGGCCTGGGACCACCGATTGACGAACCGTCAGCGGCTACGCGATCCTTGGATCGAGACGGTCGTTTCGGTATATTATTCTCAAGGTTTCGGAAGACTTTGGGTTCGGCCGGGTTGGTTCGTACACGAAACCAACCGGGCCCTCGGAGCGGAAACGCTCATAACTTGAGCTACGAACGTCCGAACGACGTTCCGTCAGCTGTGGTAGTTTCCTCTAAGTGAGACGGAACTTTTGGCATACTCCGCCCGAGGATCGGATACAGGCGGAGTACGGTCGGGTTGGTTTTGCCCTAAAAACCAACCGGGCCCCTGGGACGAAAATGCCAATAACTCTCAGACCGGGCGTCCGATTGACGCGCCGTCTGTCGCGTTGAGATCCTGTTGTCAATACGGAACTTTTGGATACATCAACTTCGGACTACGTGTCAGTTGATGTATCAGCCCCTCGGCTCGTGGAGCGGACCCTCCTAAACGAGCTCGCTACGTGCGGGAACCCTAGCGCTGGCTGTGACCTCGACGGCAGAGCAGAGATCCTCCGTGGACTGCGACGACGGCAGAGCAGAGATCCTCCGTGGACTGCGACGACGGCAGAGCAGAGATCCTCCGTGGACTGCGACGACGGCAGAGCAGAGATCCTTCGTGGACTGCGGCGACGACTGTGCAGAGATCCTCAGTGGACTGCGTCGACTACTGCACTCAGCGATCCTACGCGGATCAGTGCCCGATCCTGTGTGGGTCCTACTACCGGTTCTGTGTGAGCCACTGCCTACCGGTTCTGTGTGAGCCACTGCCTACAGGTTCTGTGTGAGCCCGATCCTGTGTGGGTCTTCTGCGGGGGTTAGTACCTATCGATCCTTCGTGGGTCCGACGACTTAGATGGATCAGTGATCATCTTTGACGTCATCTGAAAAAGTATACCTGGTTGAGCTGAACCTTATGTCACTCTCCTTTGTGGATTGTGTTGAACTATCCTATGTGGATTTACTGTTTACTCTCCTTTGTGGATTGTGTTGAACTATCCTTTGTGTATTTACTGTTTACTCTCCTTGTGGATTTGAGTCTTGCTTTCCTTTGTGGATTGAGTGGTTCTTGAGCTCGTGAGCGGAGCTCGAAGTGGGGACTTAGGTATATGTATGGGCATATACCTAAGTCAAGTCAGATGTTACTTCGTGATTGCACCTTTCTTTTGTGCTATATCCTTTGTGGATTTCGGGAGACCTTCGGGGGTCTCGGGGTCCTTACTGAGTAGTTGTACTCACCCCTGCACGGGCTATGCCCGCACCTTGTTGTGTTGGTTGCAGACGACGGACAGCGCTGATCACGGTTGGGCGTGGAGCAGGACGGTACCTGGAGGTGGACCACTGGGCGGGACGTGCTCGGAGCGGACGTGGGACCCGAGGAGCCTGGAGGCTATCTGTACCCACCCTTCAGGTGGGATTGCCAGTGGACGACACGAGGCCGCCGTCTTTTCTTCAGTTGCTGCTTTACTTTTCAGTTGTACTTTACAGTTGGGCTTGTATTCCGGCCCCCTTTACTTTTCTGCACTTTACTTTCCGCTTGCTGACTCTGTGTGGTTGTTACTTATAAAGGCAATGCCTTCCCTGTTACTGGGATCTTACGCCTTGGTGCTAGTCGCCAGCCCCTGGCCTATGGAAGGCGGGCTTGGGGTAGTCACGGCACGGGCCCCGAGGACGGGTCGTGACAACACACGTCTACAGATAGGAACATCCAATGACACTATGAAATGTGTATTTCCTACTGGTGGGTCTCGTTCTCATAATATCCTCCCAGATATTTGACACAACCTGTCCTAGTGGGGCCTGCTCCGTGACTCCCCAAGCCTACCCCCAAGAGGCCAGGGGCTGATGACTAGCACCGAGTAGGCATATCACTAACATGGGAGGCATTTCCTATTAACCTGTACACATGCACACATATCCAAGCCCACAAATGCGGAAATGTAAAAACAACCACTAAGGAACAAAATTCATGCATGCAACTAATCCCAAACAATAGAGTACTACGTAAAGTAAAGTGCTTAAAGTAAACTAGGCTAGAATACAAGCCCACCAAAACAAGACTTTGAAAACTACAAATTCCAACCTGTAACACAAAGAGGTACTGGGACTGCTACTGATAACCGTAGGAACACCTCGGCCAGTGAGGAACTTAGAAAGCTCGGTCATGTCCTGGTCCGCCCTCGACTCGATCAAAAGGCTGCTCATCTTCACAAGACATGACACATGCGGGAAAAGCCTGTGTAGGGGTGAGTATAACAATACTCAGTAGAGGACCCTAAAAACCACAAAGTAATACAAAAAAGAAACGCACAGTCAGCTCTACAAAGTATATGTCTACTGAACATATAATTTGAGATCACAATACAGATATACTGAAAACCTAGACCAATAGTCTAAAGACAAGTCACACAACCGCATACCCCTATCTAGGGATTCAGTTTGAGGATTCTACGAAGGACTCGTTCTGGGATAACACACTCCACAACTCTGGTAGCTCTGATGGAATCCGTCTGAGAAGTAATGTTCATCAGGAAATGTCATCAGAGGTAGTAACTATAAGGACCCAGCCTTAAAACATATATAATCTTGAACTAAGTTAATAATTCACATTGAGGATCATTTCATGTATAGAGTTTTAGAGAATTAGGACATAACTATTACATCTCAAAATATTACAAAGTAGACACTTCTACTTAGTTTCTATTTTTTTCATAAAACAAAAACTCTTAAAAAAAGAGTCATTTCTAGTTCCATATTTAAGATAACATGACTTTTCCATGATCCCATCCTTGACCATAGTCTTCTTTAAATCCTATGAAAAACATTTCAAAAACTTGGGATGAGCATAAAAATCTCGATAAGGGATACACAGAGAAGGAAAACTGTTAGTTTTTCAAAACAACAAGTAAACCATGAATACTTTAACATAAGTAATACTTTTCCCCTTTATGAAGTAGTAAATACTTTTCACTGAATAAAAGATCACTACTTACCATTTTGTAACCAAAATATTACCATAAAACCCATATAAAGAACACATAACATATAAAGGTAACTTGGGACATAAACATACTTAAATGGAATAACCATACAGTCGACTTCCACACATATCACTAAATGAAATAGCCATACGGCGGACTTCCATACCCAATACATTGGAGGTTATAATGTAACCTCCCATCCTGGTTTATCACGGCACCACCCGTCATTTGGTTTATCAAGTAACCACCCGTCAAATGTTCAATTACAATTATAAAATCATAACACATAAAATATTTTAAATATAAACATTTCACTAATAACATTTAATTTGCAATCACAAGAAATAATTTCAAGATTTTGAAATAATAAATCCATTTCAAAAACCATTTTCAATACAAAAACACAAAAAAAATATAATAAGGGATTTCCTTTTCATTTTAGAAAACATTAAGGCTTATAGAGGAATCCAAATAACAATTACGGTAGCAAATAGGTCATTATCGCCGTAAACGTTAAAAACATTCTGTTTGTCGTTTAGTAAAACGCTTTGTTAAAAAAGATTCCCTTTGAATGAAAGTAAAAGTCAAAGGGTTTTACTATACACTGTGTAAAAGAAGAAGGTATATATATTATCGAAATATTCCTCAATTAAAAGAGATTGAGATGAAGTCCCTTACCTCGTGTCCGACTTGACTCGATCGTTCTTTGATCTCCTTTAATTTGGGTAACTTCCTTTGGTTTGAACCAAAATGACTTCTTGGAGTGCCTTCTGCCTAAGGTAAGGTTTCTAGGAGGAGGATAGGGATGTAGGGAGCTTAATTAGGTAGAGGTTGTATGAGCCAAAAGGCTAGATAGGTGTGAGTAATTGGTAATAAATGGTCTCCTTTTATAAGGGAGAGGAGGGTCTCTTTAGGAAAGTGTGAAAATGTTATTTTATTATATAATGATATTCAGTTTCTAAAGGTCCAAAAATCATTAGAGTCGAAGATAATATGACTCATGGTCTAAATAAAATATTCCAATAGAAATTGGACAGTTTTTGGATAATATTTTAATCATTATAATCTTATTTATTTAAATCATTTATTAATGAGGTAAATACTGCATCATTAATGTGTCATAAATATTTTAATTAATTTGATATCTAAAAATTATAAAAAAAAAATACCATGATGTAGGAAATATTTTATTCTTTCCAATTAAAATTTATAGTCAAAAATATTACTTATATAACACCATATAATAATTAATTTACTAAAAGAATTTTGTTTTTGTCATTTTTCCCTTTATATTAAATTAATTAATCTAAAGTGTCATTATCATTCATAAGTGGCTCCACGGGGTCCCAAAATCGACACAAGGATGCCCATGGTTGGATATTACTCATCCAATAAGGTTAGGACAAGTGATAAGGTAATTTTGAATTATTATAATATTCTTTTTACCTTGAATTACCCTATTTAACTTTAACCGTGGTAAAAAAAGTCAAAAGTTACTATTCACCAAAATTATTTTCATCTTATTGAACCACATTTCACTTACTAATAACAACCATGTTTGTAAAATTTTCAAAATTCAATTCACAGAAGTGGTAAAATTTCATTTAAATGAAAAATTTAGTTTTTTTTAACTACTACTAAGTGGTTTCAGTATTCATCAAAATTTGAAGTTTTTCTGAAAAATATCAAAAATTCAGCCTAAGATATATTTGATATTCCGAATTAAAAAATGATGTTTATTTTTCCAAATTCAAAACATAAAAGTGGAATTAATTAAATTTAAAATTAATTCCCGTTGTTAAAACAAATAGCGTGTTTTTAAGAAACAATAACTATCAAAACATTGACACTTGTTTATGTCTAATTTCAAATTGAAATTAATTCCAATGACCAACATTGGAAAAAATGGTAAAAATATATTCTAATTACACTTTAAAACCAATTAAAAATATAATCTAACCATATAAATAAATTAGATTAAAACACAGTTTTGAATTAAAATACAATATTTTTCACTATTCATTAAAAAATGAACTTTATCAGAAAAATTCCAAAAATTTACACAAAGTAAATTTTGATGTCCCCATTATAAAGAAGAATTTTATTTGGTCAAATAGAATGTATTAAAGTGACCAAAACTATATTTAAAGAGGGTTCACCATTAAAAGGCGGTAAATCGACCTTTTAATGTAAATTGTGCTTAAAATTAGATTCATTCACATTTTAAGCCTCTAACTTTTATTGGATAAATGTAAATACATTTAACAAATATTTATTATCATATTTTAGTTAGGTTTTTTCATTCTCACCAATAACACGACTAGGAGTTAACTACCATTTAAAATAATAATATTATATTATTAGTGCGCAACGTAAGATTTCAAAGAAACATGTTGTTACGTATCGGGTACGCTATCGAACATAGCAACCTTTTTCAAGTAAAATTAATATTTAATTCACAAATATTAATAAATATGAAAATCTCTTATTCTTCATTTACCTGGTATGTTACATCCTTCCCCCTTTTGTAAATTACATCCTCGTAATTTTTATTCACATGTCAAAATAAGTGGGGGTATTTATCCATCGTAGAATTTTCAGATTACCATGTTGCCTCTTAAATCATATGGTTTTTTCAAAAAAAGCTTTACCTGATGAATTACCTTATTCCGCAACACTTTCTCTCTTCAGTCAAGAATCTAGACTGGTTGTTCTTCATAAGAGATATTCTCTTTCAACTGAAATACCTCTGGACTCAAAACATGAGATGGATCTAGAATATACTTTCTCAACATCAAAACATGAAAAACATTGTGTACCTAGGATAAAATTGGAGGTAAAGCCACTTTGTACGCAACTGATCCAACTTTCTCCTAGATTTCATATGGTCCAATGAACCTCGAACTCAACTTTCCCTTCATACCAAAACAAATCACACTTTTCCATGGAGAAACTTTGAGAAAGACATGATCACCTACCTCAAAAGAAATATCTTTCCTCCAGTTATTCGCATAAATTTTCTGTCTACTCTGAGTTGTTCTCATGTGATTCTGAATCAACTGAACTTTTTATGCCATCTCTTCTACCAATTTTGGTCCCATAAGCTTCCTTTCACCTTCCTCATCCCAAAAAGCTAGAGTTCGAAAATGTTTTCCATATAATTAATCAAATGGAGCCATCTGTATACTAGAATGAAAATTGTTATTATAAGAAAATTCAACCAAAAAAGATGTTGGTCCCAACTTCCCTAGTAATTCAGTGAACAAGCATGTAGCATATCCTCCAAGGTCTGAATTGTTTGTTATGACTGCCCATTTGATTGAGGATGAAAAGCTGTACTAAAATTTAATTCAGTACCAAACGACTTCTGAAGTCCTTTCCAAAAGTTAGAAGTAAACCTGGGATCATGATCAGAAACAATGGAGAGGGGAATATCATGAAACCTGACTATCTCTTTAACATACAACCAAGCAAGTTGATCTAGAGACAAAGTATCTCGAATAGGAAGGAAATGAGAAGATTTAGTCAATCGATCAACTATAACCCAGATTTCATTATTACCTTGAGATGTCTTCGATAATCCCACAACAGAGTCCATGGATATATTTTCCCATTTCCACTCTGGCACTGGTAAAGACTGAAGAATCCATTTCGATAACTACCACTCTGCTTTAACCTGCAGACAAGTCAAATGCTTCATAGTAAAATCAACAATATCTCTTTTCATTCCATCACACCCTTAGTACTCTCGAAGATCTCTGTACATCTTAGTACTACCAGGATGAACTGAAAACGTAGAACTATGAGCTTCACATAACAACTCATTCTTAAAATGTGAATCACAAGGCACGCATAATCTTTTTCCAAACCTCAAAACACAATCATTATCAATGTTAAAATCAGGAAACTTACCCTTCGGAACCAACTCTACCTTTTTTTACAACTCACTGTCTTCTTTTTGTGCTTGCTTTATTCTTTCTGATAGAGATGATTTCACTAACACCTGAAACAAAATAGAAGAATTTCCTGCACCAACAACTTCTATGCCAAAGTTCATCAAATCAAAAACCAAAGGATCTCATTCAAAATGTAGCATGGTTAATGAGACATTACTTTTTCGACTCAAAGCATCAGCCACTTTATTTGATTTTCCCGGATGGTAATAGATCGTGCAATCATAATCCTTGATTAATTCGAGTCATCTCATCTATCTCATGTTCAATTCTTTCTGAGTGAATATATACTTTAAACTTTTGTGGTCAGTATATATTTCACATTTTACTCCATACAAATGATGCCTCCAAATTTTTTAAAGCAAAAACAACAGCAGCTAATTCCAAATCATGTGTAGGGTAATTTAACTCATGAGGTTTCAACTGATGTGAAGAATAAGCAATTACCTGATCATTCTGCATAAGGATTCATCCAAGTCCTTTAAATTAATCATCACTATAAATAAAAAACTCTCCATTTCTGGAAGGTAGTTCCAAAACTGAAGCATTCACCAATCTTCTTTTCAATTCCTGAAAACAATCATCACATTATTTTGTCCAAGTGAACTTAACACCTTTCCAATTTAACTTAGTAATTGGACTAGATAACAGTGAAAAATTCTCCACATACCTCCGGTAATAACCTGCCAAACCAAGAAAACACCAGATCTTAGTTATATTTGTGGGTATTGTCCATTCTTCAATAACTTTTGTTTTAGAAGGATCAATAGTAATGCCATTTTTTGAAACAATGTGACCAAGGAAAGAAATTTGTTGTAACCAAAACTCACACTTTATGAATTTCCCAAAAAAATTATTTTCTTTTAAGGTTTGCAATACAACCCTTAAATTAATTCCATAATCCTCTTTACATTTAGAATAAACCAAAATATCATCAATGAACATAACCACAAACTTATCCAAGAACTCACTGAAAATTCTATTCATAAGATCCATGAATACAGCAGGTTCATTGGTTAACCCAAAAGGCATAACTAAAAATTCATAATGGTCATATATAATACAAAACGCGGTCTTTAGAATGTCTTCTTCCTTTACTTTCAATTTATGGTACCCTGATCTCAAGTCAATCTTCAAAAAATACTGAGCTCCATGGATCTGATCAAACAAATCATCTATATGAGGTAAAGGATACTTGTTCTTAATAGTGATGTTATTCAATAATCTATCATCAATACAAAGTCTTATTGAACCATCTTTCTTTTTAAAAAACAAGATAGGATCACCCCATGGTGATGTGCTTGGTCAAATTAAACCTTTATCTAATAACTCTTTCAATTGCTTATTTAACTCTAAAAGTTCAATTTGAGCCATTCGATAAGGGGGTTTTGAAATTGGATTAGCATCAGGAACTAAGTCAGCAGTACATTCAACTTCCCGATCAGGTATAATACCAAGAAACTCATCAGGAAAAACATCAAGGTAGTCATTTACCACTGGCACATCATTAATATCAACACTTTCTTTATTTTCAACAATATGAGCAAGGTAACATTCATTTCCATCTTTTACTAGTTTCTCAGCTTCCTGATATGTTATCAAAAGCAAGGGTTCATTCTTGTACACAAACTGTAAATCTTTTGGAAATGAAACCTCTTTAGCTCTGCAGTCAATCTTAGCATGATAAACAAAAAGACAATCCATACCCAAAATTACATCAAACTCTACTAGAGGAAAAACAATAAGGTTTGTAGGTAAATTCTTCCCGCACACAAGGACAGGAAGTCTCTTATGTTTTCTTTTTGTCTCAAAATTTCCTCCAGGTGTTTTTACCATAAGTTTTGTATTCATATATTGATATGGAATTCCAAATTTATTAGAAAACTTCTCAGAAATGAAAGAGTGTGTAGACCATGAATCAAACAACACAATGACATAATCTGAATAAACAAACAGTGTACCTGATACTAATTTGTTTGATGGCCCAACATCTGCTAAAGTAGTTGCAAAGGATTTAACCACCACTTTTTTATTATAGTCTGGCTGATTTACCTCAGTTGAGTTCTTTATTGGACACTCATTTTCATAATGACACATTTCATTACACTTAAAACATCTTACCGATGGATTTTCATTGCCTGCTTGATCATATTCTTTACAGTTACGAGCAATATGACCAGACTTACCACACCGGAAAAACTTTCCAGACTTTGATAAACATTATCCAAGATGCTTTCTACCACACTTCTCACAAGTTGTATATTTAATTTTCTTACCTCTAGGATTATTTGATGAATTCTTTCCCTTTTCCTGCCAACTAGACCTCTTATTCTGCTATTTTTCAACGAACACCTGATCATCAACAAATTCGATTTCCACATTCTCCGTACATTGAACAAGTTTTTCATAACTTTTGAACTCATGAGAGGATAATGATCTTCGATATCATGTCTTCATTCCTGAGTAAAATTGATTTATCTTACTATCAAGATCTCAGATGAAATTTGGAGCATACCTTGCCAGTCGAGTGAATTTTACTTCATAATTAGCCACTGAGTCATCCTCCTGCCTCAATTCTAGAAATTGTTTTTCCATTCTAAGACGAACCACCATAGGAAAATATTTCTCAAGAAACATACCTTTGAATTCATCCCAATCGAGAGCATCAATCTCCTCACTATCCCTGATATTTTTCACCATCAACCACCACTGATCTGCTTCACCTTCAAAACGGTAAACAGCGAGACTAACCTTTTGATGTTTTAAACAACCCATGACATTGAAAATCTTTTCCAATGCTTTAATCCACCCTTCTGCTAGCATTGGGTCAGATGATCCTCTGAATGATGGGGGATTTTGCCTCATGAAATTCTCCACTACTGGCATGTTCCTCTGCGTTTGATCTGGCTGATCTTGAGCATGGATACCACCACCATTTATAGCTAGAGTCAATTGTGTCATCACTACAACAAACTATTCAGTTCTAATTCTGACTATCTCAGGTTGCTGATTTGAAAGGTTGTCGTCCTTCTGATGTCGTCTCAACATAGATGCCCCATTTCCTCTGTGGAAAACCATTCTGAACACAGAAATATCTTAGGTGAATCAACATGGTAATCTATAAATGCTATATCATTTCAATATTACCATAAATTAATTTAGGTACATTAAATTAACAATACCCTAACTCCTAAAGTTTTCTAAACTGACCTTTGATACCAACTATAAGGACCCAGCCTTAAAACATAAATAATCTTGAATTAAGTTAATAATTCACATTGAGGGTATTTTCAGGTTTAGAGTTTTAGAGAATTATGACATAACTATTACATCTCAAAAGATTACAAAGTAGACACTTCTACTTAGTTTCCATTTTTTCATAAAACAAACACTCTTAAAAAAAGAGTCATGTCTAGTTCCATGTTTAAGATAGCATGACTTTTCCTTGATCCCATCCTTGACCCTAATCTTCTTTAAGTCCTACGAAAAACATTTCAAAAACTTGGGATGGGCATAAAAAGCTTAGTAATGGATACACAGAGAAGGAAAACTATTAGTTTTTTCAAAACAACAAGTAAACCATGAATACTTTAACCTAAGTAATACTTTTCCCCTTTATGAAGTAGTAAATACTCTTCACTAAATAAAAGATCACTACTTACCCTTTTGTAACCAAAAGATTGCCATAAAACCCATATGAAGAACACATAACATATAAAGGTAACTTGAGACATAAACATACTTAAATGGAATAACCATACGGTCGACTTCCACACATATCACTAAAAGGAATAGCCATATGGCCGACTTCTATACCCAATACATTGGAGGTTATAACGTAACCACCCATCCTGGTTTATTATAGAACCACCCGTCATTTGGTTTATCACGAAGCCAACTGTCAAATGTCCAAGTACCATTATAAAATCATAAAACATAAAATATTTCAAATATAAACATTTCAATAATAACATTTAATTTGAAATCACAAGAAATAATTTCAAGATTTTGAAATAATAAATCCATTTCAAAACCCATTTTCAATACCAAAACACACAAAAACATTATAAGGGATTTCCTTTTCATTTTATAAAACATTAAGGATTATAGAGGAATCCAAATAACGATTACGGCAGCGAAGAGGTCATTGTCTCCGCAAACGTTAAAAACATTTTGTTTGTCATTTAGTAAAACGCTTTGTAGAAAAAGATTCCCTTTGAATGAAAGTAAAAGTCAAAGGGTTTTACTATACACCATGTAAAATAAGAAGTTATATATTCTATCGAAATATGCCTCAATGAAAGGATATTGAGATGAAGTCCCTTACCTCGTGTCTGACTTAACTCGATCATTCTTTAATCTCCTTTAATTTGGGTAACTTCCTTTGGTTTGAACCAAAAGGACTTATTCAGGTGCCTTATGCCTAAGGTAAGGCTTCTAGGAGGAGTATAGGGATTTAGGGATCTTAATTGGGTAGAGGTTAGACAATCCAAAATTCTTGATAGGTGTGAGGAATTGGTTAGAAGTGGTCTCCTTTTATAACGGAGAGGAGGGCCTCTTTAGGAAAGTGTGAAAATATTATTTTATTATATAATGATATTCGGTTTCTAAAGGTCCAAAAATAATTAGAGTGGAAGATAATATGACTCATGGTCGAAATAAAAATCATCCATTAGGAATTGGACAGGTTTTGGATAATATTTTAATCATTATAATCTTATTTATTTAAATTATTTATTAATGAGGTAAATACTGCATAATTATTGTGTCATAAATAATTTAATTTATTAGATGTCTAAAAATTAATAAATAAATACCATGATGTAGGAAATATTTTTAGATTTACAATGAATATTTATAGTCAAAAATATTACTTATATAACACCATATAAAAATTAATTTACTAAAAGATTTTTTCTTTTTTTCTTTTTTGCCTTTACTTTAAATTAATTAATCTAAAGTGTCATTATCATTCATAAGTGGCTCCATGGGGTCCTAAAATAGACCCAAGGATGTCAATGGTCGTCCATTACTCATACAATAAGGTTAGGACAAGTGTTAAGGTAATTTTGAATTATTATAATATTCTTTTTACCTTGAATTACCCTATTTACCTTTAACTACGGTAAAAAAAGTCAAAAGTTACTATTCACCAAAAATTATTTTCATCTTATTGAACCACATTTCACTTACTAATAACAAGAATTTATTTCATATTTTCAAAATTCAATTCATAGAAGTGGTAATATTTCATTTAAATGAAAAAGTCATTTTTTAACTACTACTAAGTGGTTTCACTATTCATCAAAAATTGAAGTTTTTCAGAAAAATACCAAAAAATCATCCTAAGCTATATTTTATATTCCAAATTCAAAAATGATGTTTATTTTTACAAATTAAGAACATAAAAGTGGCATTAATTAATTTTAAAATTAATTCTCATTGTTAGAACAAATAACGTGTTTTTAAGAAACAATAACTATCAAAATATTGACACTTGTTTATGTCCAATTTCAAAGTGAAATTAATTTCAATGATCAACATTGGATTAAATGGTAAAAATATATTCTAATTAAACTTTAAAACCAATTAAAAATATAATATAACCATATAAATAAATTAGATTAAAACACAGTTTTGAATTTAAATACAATATTTTTCACTATTCATTAAAAAATGAACTTTATCGGAAAAATTCCAAAAATTTACACAAAGTAAATTTTGATGTCCCCATTATAAATAAGGATTTTATTTGGTAAAATAGAATGTATTAAAGTGACCAAAACTATATTTAAATAGGGTTCTCCATTAAAAGGTGGTAAATCAACCTTTTAATGTAAATTATGCTTAGAATTAGATTCATTCACTTCTTAAGCCTCTAACTTTTATTGGATAAATTTAAATACATTTAACAAACATGTATAATCATATTTTAGTTAGTTGTGTTCATTCCCACCAATAAAACAGCTAGGAGTTAACTACTATTTAAAATAATAATATTATATAATTAGTGTGCAACGTAAGATTTCAAAGAAACATGTTGTTGTGTATCGGGTACGCTATCGAACATAGAAACCCTTTTAAAGTAAAATTAATATTTAATTCAAAAATATTAATAAATATGAAAATCTCTTATTCTTCATTTACTTGGGATGTTAAGGTTACACTCATTACGGGAGACACACTCCTGAGTGGGAAGATCATGATAGATAGATACACTCATTACGGGAGACACACTCTTGAGTGGGAAAGATCATGATACACAGATGAGGATCACTTCCAGGGCTATGGTGGATACAGCGACTCATCCGGATTCACCAGCTCGGTAGATTATCAATGCCCAGTAGAGTTGGTCACGTCGATTCTTGACTCTACCTAGGGTCAGGAACGGATAGAGGATCTCGCTCCGGGCCTCTCAGAGGGATGCCTGACTCTATCACATAAAATCATGTTGAAGGGATCAAACTCTTATAAAAGTAAACGATTCATGACCTTCAGGGGAATGAGAATAAGGGCCACTAACCCAAACGAAACATGTCCAATACATGGTGGACAAGAAGATCAAGCCATATACAGAAAAGTACACAGCGTGTAGAAAGGTCACACGTCGTGTCCTCTATCCCCGGGTAATACCTGTGTACAACGGCCCATGTCATAAGGTTGGTCGTGTAGAAAAAGTCACTACAAGGCGTGTGGTATGGATTACATGTCGTGTCCGAGTATCTGGGATCGGTTCTGTGTACACTGGCCATGTTCCCGTACACGGCCTCAACCCGTGTATTCCAACCCATGTAATCAGTACACGGGGTGACCTGCACTACTGGCCTCACCTGGCTATGTGGTGTAGTACATAGTCATGTACTACACCCCATGTCTGTGTACTTTCAAAAATACACGTCGAGCTTCGGGGAAAGTCCAACACGCCGTGTGACCAGGGTCACACGCCGTGTGATTCCTCTCTGACCTCTGAAATCCTAGTCGCCACCGCTGGTACTACACGACATGTTCTTAGAAAGTACACACCGTGTATCCCGAACTTTTCCAGAAATGACACTCTTCACTAGTGCGCCTCCCATGTTGCCCCGTTCATTGATATAGCCATCTGATTGCCACGAAACTCCAAAATCTAGGTCGCCTCGATGTCCCAAAGTCGTTTCTGTTGTTTTTAGGCCTCCAATCAGCCCCGAAAATGCATTTTGATCCACCTGCACGAAGTACAGTCGAAGAACGGTAATTCCCAAACTGTGTCGATTCGTCTGCCGCCATCACCGTCTCACCTCCGCTAGGTCGTCGCGATGTCGGATTCCCTATTTGGGATCGTTGCATCACAAAACGGATGCGCAATGATCTGTTGTTCATCGCCCCATAAAGAACGTGAAGAATGCATGAAAAGAAAGGGGGAGGAAATCCAAAAAATGAAATTGAGGAACGAACCTCCACCGCCCTTCATCACAGTGTTGATTTTCTCCCGTTAGTAGGATCAAACAGAGAAAGATCAAAACAATAAACAATAATCACGGATTAATCCCCAAAAACATCCCAAATAAAAACCCTCCTGTGAGAACGCACGATCCGTAGATCAACCTGTTCGTGGGTTAGTCCAAATTCGATGTTTAATCCAAGAATGGGGAAAAGTAATTGAAATAACAACCCCTACCTCAAAAGGGATTGATCACTGATGAAGAGTTCATGTTGTCCTCATCGTCTTGATCCTTCAACTCATTGGTGCATTGATTCTTAGCGTTGATTCATCGTTGTTTGTCACCGAGAATTTTCTCCAAGGCTCCACGGATTCTCCATAGTTTTCTCTGAATTTTCCATCAATAACCATTGTTCGATTAATCCATTAAAAAGGGGAAGCGTGTTTTGTAATTCCATCACGTTACAGCATTAATAAGTCAAGTTTTTGTTTTTGAGTCATTATGACATGGAATTAATTATTAAAAAGGTTCCCCATCATTGCACTACAGTGAATGTTTCCAAATAAAAATAAAATAAACTTTTCCATTTATTTTATTTTATTTACTAAAAACGTCTGAAAATTAAATTTTTCCCTCGACCCTCACCGGTCGAGGTTATACTCGTTCTTAGGTAAATTCCTCATCCCAGAAGCAAAGGTGCCCTCATATTTTTAATCCGGGCATCCGTTTGGAAACTTCCACAACCATGCACAAGTGCCGACTCACTTAACTTAAAAAAAGTTCAAACCACCATTCCAGGATCACTGGGCCTTGGAATGATGTATCTTCTCTGCTCCTGGTATCATAATAATTCCATATAACATAAAAAAATAATACACAGAAAATATGAGACATTACATTCTCCCCACCATGGGATTTTGCACCCCCAAAAATCCAAAACAAGACTACTCAAAAAGATGTGGGTACTGGGCACGGATCCGAGCCTCTCACTCCCATGTGCTCTTTTGAAGATTCTTGTGCTTCCACTGAACATGCACCAAGGTAATCGATCTCCGACGAAGGATCCTCTCCTACCGATCCTTGATCTCCACTGGTTACTCAGAAAAGGTCACTTCATCCTCAATTTCCAGCTCGCCCCAGTCGATGATGTGCGATGGGTCATGCACATACCTCCTCAGCTGAGACATGTGAAAGACATCATGTACCCGATGCAATTGTGGTGGTAGATCTAGGCATTATGCCACCTCACCAACTCTACACAGTATCTGGAAAGGTCTGATGAACCTCGGAGATATCTTACCACCTCAGACAAATCTTTGTAACCCTCATCGAGGTGAGACCCAAAGAAAGACGTGGTCTCCCTCCTCAAATTACAGGCGTCTTTGTCGCCTGTCAGCATAAGACTTATGCTGACTCTGTGAAATCTTCATCCGCTCCCAGATGATCTACAACTTTTTGGTGGTAGCTCACAAAAACTCTAGACCCATGAGTGCTGACTCTACAGGGTCGGTCCAGCAAAGCGATGACCCAGGTCTCCCATATAAAGCCTAAAAAGGTTCCATACCAATAGTGGAGTGGTAGCTGTTATTGTACGCAAACTCCACCAGTGGTAGGTGCTCCTCCCAACTATGACTAAAGTCCAAGATACAGGCCCACAACATATCCTCCATAACGTGAATGATCCTCTCCGTCTGACCATTGGTCTGGGGATGAAACGTCGTGCTCAAGCGTAGGTGAGTCCCAAAGGCCTCCTGCAATCCCTTCCACAACCGGGGTGTAAAGAAGGCATCTCGGTCCAATACTATCATCAAAGGGATTCCATGAATACAAACTATCTTCTGCACATAGAGGAATCCCAAGCTCTCTACGGAACTATTCTCCCTAATAGCTAGGAAGAGGGCCGACTTGGTGAGTCGTTCAACGATCACCCAGATAGAATCATGCCCCTTGGACATCTGTGGTAATCCTATCACAAAGTCCATCGATATTCCATCCCACTTCCACTCTAGAACTTCCAGGAGTGAGGTAATCCCACTAGAACCTAGTGCTCAGCCTTCACCTACTAGCATGTAAGGCATCAAAAAACGAACTCTACTACTGCATTCTTCATGCCTGGCCACCAGAACTATCGTCAGAAATCCTGGTACATTTTTCCACTCCAGGATGTACTGCCAAGGGGGATATAGGGAACTCCCTCAGGACCTCTTCCTGCAATGCTACTAGTACAATAGTGCACCCTTCGAAAATAATTATGTGCTCCCCACCTTGCGAATATCCATCAGGAGAATGTCATGTGGATAACTGAGCACGTAAAGCCTCAAAATCAACATCCCCAAGCTATGATTCTCTAACTCTTTGTAATAATGTAGGGGTGACAGCCATCGACTGTAGGTAAGATGCATCCTCTTTATCCACGAAGGATAACTGCAATGTGGCTAACAGCTATGTCACCTCACTCAACAACTACAAGATCAAACTTCTGCTAAGAGTATCTGCCACCTTGTTCCACTTCCTAGGATTATAGATGATCTCCAAATCATAATACTGGAGGAACTATAACCAATGCCTCTACCTCATATTCAAATCCTTCTATGAGAAGATGTACTTGAGGCTCTTGTGGTCAGAGTAGACAATGAACCGCTCGCCTATAAGGTAGTGTCTCCACATCTTCAATGCGAAGACTATCGCAGCCAACTCGAGATCATGTGTCACATAGTTATTCTCATGTGGCATAATATGGCGCAAACCATAAGCAATAACTTCCTACCTATGCATCAGGACACAGCCAAGCCTGGCCCCTGATGCATAGTAGAAAACTATGTACTCGACACCCCCCTCCGGAAATCTCAATATTGGGATGCTCATCAAAATCTTTCTCAACTGCTCGAAAGCCTGCTGGAACTTCTCAATCCATATAAAGGGTTGCCCCTTCCTGGTCAAGGCTATCATCAATGCTGATATTCAAGAGAAATCAAGAATGAATCTCCAGTAATATTCTACCAACCCAAGGAAGCTCCGCACCTCTGTCACGCTCTGAGGTGGATCCCATGCTAACACTGCCTCCACCTTGGCTAGGTCCATAGCCACTCCATCTGCTGAGATGACATGCCCCAAAAAGTGGACCTTATGAATCCAAAACTAGAACTTCGAGAGATTCCCATAAATCTGGTTCTCTCATAGTACATCTAGAACTATCCTCAGGTGTCTCGTGTTCTCCTCCTCTAACGCCGAGTACACAAGGATGTCATCAATGAAGACCATTATGAACCAGTCCAAGTACGGCTGAAAGATCCAGTTCATCAGTCTCATCAAAACTGTGGGGGAGTTTTTCAGGCCAAAAGGCATCACCAAGTACTCATAGTGACTGTAGCGGCATTTGAAAGTCATCTTTGGTATATCTTCATCCCGTACTCGTAACTGGTGATAACCTGAATGAAGGTCAACCTTCGAGAACAAATGTGCCCCTCTCAGCTGATAGAAGAGGTCGTTGATTCTCAACAGTGGATACTTGTTCTTCACTGTCACCTAGTTCAGGAACCGGTAATCCAGGCACAACCTCAAACTCTAGTCTTCCTTCTTGGAAAACAACACTGGGGCCGCCCAGGGTAAAATGATGGGTCTCACGAAATCCTTTCTCTACAAATCCACCAAATTAACCCTGAGCTTGCGAAGCTCTGTAGGAGCCATCCAATATGCTAATGAATAAATTGGTGTCATCCTAGGGTGTAAGTTGATGCAGAAGTCGATTTCCCGGCATGGAGGTAGTCCTGGAAAATCTTCGGGAAAGACGTCCTCATACTCTACCTCTACTGCTGGGAACTAGGAGCTCATCACATCTACTGCTCTGAGGGTAAGGCTAGCCAACTCATGAGTGAACAGATACACCCTCCTATGAATGAGCCCATTCTGTGCTGTCTGTGTATCCTTTTATCCGACAAAGGGTAACCTCAACCCATCACTGCGGACACACCGCACTCTTCACCTAAAACAGTCAATCTGGGCATGGACTGAAGATAACCAATCCATACCTAGAATGATTTCTTAAGGCCTTGATGCTAACACCAAGAGGTTTCAACCGAACTCTCACCTCTAAGGGTAAGATCACACTGCCTACAAAGGTGTGTGATCATCAAGTCTCCTCCTGTAGGTGTCTCCAAGCATAAGGATCGAGTCAACAGTTCTACCGGAATCTCAAGGTTTTGCAAAATACATGTGGCTATGAAGGAATGACTAGAACCTGTGTCTATAAGTATGGAAGCTAAGGTATAGAATACACAGATCATACCTCAAATCATCCCTGGAGCCCCTGGGTCATACGCCTCGACCACATGCAGTTGTCCCCGCACCTATCCCCCAGCACCATGAGCATGGTGCAGACCTCCTGGGGGTGCTGGTGGAAGTAAGTTGAAGCATCTGCCACCACCAACAGCTCTCCATGCTCCTCTACCACATCCACCGCCTGGCGGGTCTATCTGATCCACTCTCTGCCTCTGCATCGGTGGTCCAACCACCACTTCCCTATCAGCAGCTCGACAAGTCGGACAATCTCTATCAAGATGTCCCCTACCGTCGCATGCGTAGCACCACTTCTCCCTAGGTTGATTGGATCTAGTCTGAGAGCCCCGGACTACCGATCACCTCTTGTGGGTCCTCCTCTAACTTCTCCCATGTCCTGATCCCTACGTCCGATGTCGGCTCCCTGCTGTCGAGGTCTCCGGACCTATCTGCCTTCTTATGACTATCGTCATCTGTCTCTGCTCCGCTAAGAAGCTCTCGATCACCAAGGCCCACTCGAGCACTCTAGCATTACTGAAAATGCATAGAGTCATGACACTAGATCAGATGTCTCTTTGTATACTTCACTCAAAGTTCCGATCTCTAAAGTACTGATCTCTGATCATATCCATCGAGTACCTGGAGAGGTTGGTGAACCTTAATGAATAGTTATCTACCATTATACTTCCCTGCTGGAGCTAAAGAATCTCCTGGATGTGTACCTCTCTCAGCATTACCAAATAGAAATTCTCCCTAAAGAGTCTCTTGAACTCCGTCTATGAAAGAGTCTCCAAGTCATGAGTCTATGTGGTCAAACTCCACCATCGTCCTGCCGAACCCTGAAGAAGGCTCACTCCTAGGATCACCGTCTGGTCTACCGGTGTCCTCACTAGGTGGAAATATCTAGTCACTGCCTCAAGCTAGTCCTCAGTCACCTGAGGGTTGGGATCACCTCCCAACCTGAGGGGTATATGCCTCTGGAACTCATGGAGCGCTCTAAGAATGCGCTCCTCATCGGTCGGTACTATAGGTACCATGGGCTGCTCCACTGGTGGTGGCATAGCAGGTGCACCACCTGGTGGAAATTCCTGGAGAACTAGTCCCTGTATCGAAGCCTCATCATTGAGGGGGTCATCCTCCTGATTGTGTTGTTGAATCCTAGCGAGTATGTATCACAGAGGAATCCTGAAAAAAAAACAAGATGTGTCATCATTATATCTGGATAGCTGACTCAAAGGATATGGAAAACACAACCCATTACTATATGATGCATATACCTTTATTTTATTTCCCTGCAACCAGTGTTTTTGTGTACCGAGTCTAAAAACAGGTTATCAGAGTCCTGGTGTATGGATACGTCGGTCTCCCCCACTAACACTGGAGTCTCTGGGCTGAAATCCAAGCTCAAAACACTTAACATTATTGCCCAAACCCCAATCTCACAGACTCTTGGTCCTAAGATAGAACCAACCACCTCTGATACCACTCTGACACAACCCATCCTAGTGGGGCCCACGCCGTGACTCCCCAAGCACTCCCCCAATAGGCCAGGGGCTGGTGACTAGCACCAAGTAGGCATACCACTAACATGGGAGGCATTACCTAAGAACCTGTACACACGCACACATCTCCAAGCCCAAAAATGCTGAAATGTAAAAATAAACACTAAGGAAAAAAATGCATGCATACAACTAAGCCCAACCAATAGAGTACTATAGGAAGTAAAGTGCTGAAAGTAAACTGGGCCAGAATACAAGCCCACTAAAACAAGAGTCTGAAAACTACAAAGTCCAACCTGTAACACAAATAAGTACTAGGATTGTTGCTCGTAGCCATAGGAATGCCTCGACCTGTGAAGAATTCAGAAAGTTCAGTCCTATCATGGTCTGCCCTGGACTCTGTCAAAAGGTTGCTCATCTGCACAAGACACGACACGTGTGGGAAAAGCCCGTGCAGGGGTGAGTATAAAAATACTCAGTAGAGGAACCCAAAAACCACAAAGTAATACACAAAATAAAGGCACAGTAAACTCTACATAGTATATGTCTACTGAACATATAATAGAAGAACACAATCCAGATATACTCAAAACCCAGACTCGTAGTCTAGTGACAAGTCACACAACCACATACCCCTGTCTAGGGATTCAGTTCGAAGATTCCATGAAGGACTTGTTTTGGGAGAACACACTCCACGAGTCTGGTAGCTCTGATGATGTCTGTCTGAGAAGTACTGTTCGTCGGGAAACATCACGAGAGGTAGTTACACTCATTACGAGAGACACACTTCTGAGTGGGAAGATCACGATAGATAGATACACTCATTACGGGAGACACACTCCTGAGTGGGAGAGATCATGATACAGAGATGGAGATCACTGTCAGGGCCATGGCGGATACCGCGATTTATCCAAATTCACCAGCTAGGTAGAGGATCAACGCCTAGTAGAGTTGGTCACGTTGATGCCTGACTCTACCTAGGGTCAGGAATGGATAGAGGATCTTGCTCCAGGCCTCTCGAAGGGATGCCTGACTCTATCACAGAAAGTCATGCTGAAGGGATCATACTCCTATAAAAGGAAACGATGAATGGCCTTCAGGGGAATGAGAAGAAGGGGCACTAACCCGAACCAAACATGTCCAAGACATGGTGGAAAAGAAGATCAAGCCATGTACATAAAAGTACACGACATGTAGAAAGGTCACATGTTGTGTCCTCTAACCCCGGGTACTACTCATGTACAACGGCCCGTGTCATAAGGATGGTCGTGTAGAAAAATTCAGTACACGGCGTGTGGTACGGATTATATGTTGTGTCCGAGTATCTGGGATCGGTTTCATGTATGCTGGTCATGTTCCCGTACACAGCCTCAACCCGTGTATTCCAACCCATGTAATCAGTTCACGGGGTGACCCATGCTACTGGCCCCACCTGGTCATGTGGTGTAGTACACGGTCGTGTACTACACCCCATGTTTGTGTACTTACCAAAATACACATTCAGCTTTGAGGAAAGTCCAACACGCCGTGTGGCCAGGGTCACATGCTGTGCGATTCCTCTCTAACCCCCTAAACCTTAGCCCCTGCCATTGGTACTACATGGCGTGTTCTTCGGAAGTACAGGTTGTGTATCCTGGAATTTTCCTGAAATGACACTCTTCACCGGCACACCTCTTGTGCTGCCCCGTTCATCGATTCGGCCATCTGATTGCCATGAAACTCCAGAATCTAGGTCTACCCGACGTACTGAAGTCGTTTCCATTGTTTTTGGGCCTCCGATCAGACCCAAAAAAATGTTTTGATCCACCCGCATGAAGAATGGTCAAAGAACGTTAATTCCCGGTCCGTGTCGATTTGACTGTCGCCATCACCGTCGCACCTCCACTAGGTCTTTGTGATGTCATATTCTCAATTTGGGATTGTTGCATCGCAAAATGGATGTAAAATGATACATTGTTCATCGCCCCACAAGGAAAGTGAAGAACGCATGAAAAGAAAGGGGGAGGAAATACAAAAAAAAGAAATTGAGGAACAAACCTCCTCCGTCATTCGTCACAATGTTGATCCGCTCCCGTTAGTAGGATCAAACAATTCTGGATCAAAACAATAAATAATAATCATGGATTAATCCCCAAAAACATCCCAAATAAAAACCCTCCCGTTAGAACACACGATCCGCAGATCAACCTATTTGTGGGTTGGTCTGCGTTCGACGTTTAATACAAGAATGGGGAAAAGGAATTGAAATAGCAACCCCTACCTCAAATGGGATCGATCACTGACGAAGAGGTCGTGTTTTTGTTGTCATCATGATCCTTCAACTCATTGGCATAGTGATTCTCAGCTTTGACTCATCATCGTTCATCGCCAAGAGTTTTCTCCAAGAATCCACAGATTCTCCAGAGTTTTCTCTCAATTTTCCATCAATGACCAATGTTCGATTAATCCATTAAAGAGGGGAAGCACATTTTGGAATTCCATCACGTTGCGGCATTAATGAGTCAATTTTTCATTTCTGAGTCATTATGACATGGCATTAATTATTAAAAAGTTTCCCCTTCGTTGCGCTGCAGCTAATGTTTCCAAATAAAAATAAAATAAACTTTTCCATTTATTTTATTTTATTTTACTTAAAATGTCCAAAAATTAACTTTTTCCCTTAACCCACTCTGATCAAGGTTAGACTCGTTCTTAGGTAAAGTCGTCATCCCAGACGCAACGGTGCCCTCATATTTTTAATCCAGGAATCTGTTTGGAAACTGCCACAGCCGTTCACAAGTGTTGACTCACTTAACTTAAAAAAAGTTTAAACTACCATTCTGGGATCATCGGGCCTCAGAATGATGTGTCATCTCTGCACCTGGTCTCATAATAATTCCATATAATATAAAAAAATAATACATAGAAAATCCGAGACATCACAATATTACCATGTTCAAAAACCATGAGAATTTTCCTCGAAGTTGTATGAGTCCTCTCCCTTAATGGTCTGTAATTTTTGTGTCCCTCAAATAACATCATCCTATCATAGAACATATATTCAAGAATAGTGTTTTGGCACTTCTGGGTTCTCATCTTAGTAGAGATCCGCTATGACCTTTTAGTGAAATAGCTATCCTTAGGAAATTATCACATGAATTGTCACGCATAAGAACAATCAAGATGTGATAAGATATTTATTAATGAATAAAGTACAAAGTAGTTGGTTCTAGTCCATCAACTCCAACATTACCATGTTTTAAGAGAATACATGATGAATGTATTCACATATATGTTATGCGACCTTCCTTATAAATTTTTAGACTATGAGTTGGGACAGAAGTATTTTGGATAAGCATAATGGTTGGAATGGATTAATTTGGAAATTGGATACTATTGTTTAAGGTTAAAACATTTCTTAAGATATTTGTTTTCTAGAATGTTATAGTTTTAAGAAAAGGAAAACACACATGTCGGGTGACAACCTGTCACGTCCAGAAAGGTCGTTAGACTTGAACTCACAACCGAAGGGTGACAAAGGTGAATATCCTACCACTAGCCTATGTGATGTCTTGGTTAGTATAACCTAATATTTCTTTGTTTAAATTTATAAATTTATATTTTGAACCTTATACGATTAATATAAATAGAATATTTTTAAATTTTACTATATTTTGAAGAGAAAGATGAGTTTGTGGTAGGAATTAGTTAAAGGATGAAACTCTACATGTCAATTAAGTATATTTCCTTGTATTATTAGTCTATGAATTAAATTAATTCTACAACACTAGGTAAAGGATCATAAAACCAAAAATGTTTTCCTAGTACTTTCTTTTGCAATGAATCAAATGGTCCCTTAGCTCATCATAGATTTATAGCTTCCTAGTTAACTTTATTTTAATAATGTTATCTATCACTCTACATCATAACTTGATGGTTACATTTTCTTTCATGTCCATGTTTTCCTACATGGAACCCTATTATGTGCTATTTCTGGTAACCTTCTTACTTCCCTTTCTTTATTTTAAAGTTGAAGTTTTATCAATCATTTTTTCATTGTGGGATTGCAATAAAGGGATTTTAAATAATCAAAACTTAGTTACCAAACCCAAATTCTAAAATTTCAAGGATGCAATTTAATGAATGATGGGATAATGTAACACCCCAAGCTTCCATGATACGCTTTTTTTTATAATTCAATAGCTTGTGCTATACGCAACACCGAGTTTGAGCATACCATGACTTATGAAACTAGCCGTTTAAAAAGTGGTTATGAATATTATTAACCATAGTTTGAATTTTTTATATTCCATATAATTTTAATATCCATATTATGTGTTTCTTATATATAATATAAAAACAAATTCAATTTTCAGATAAAAGAAGTATTTTTTTAAAGTAGTTTTACCACATTTTATTGGAGAACCCTTTTCAAATAAAAAATTTGACACTTTTATAAGTACTATTTAAAAAAATAATCTTCTTATTTAGAATTGGGACATAAAAATTTACTTTTGTTAAATTTTTGGTATTTTTTGGATAAAGTTCATTTTTTAATGAATAGTGGAAATACTATATTTTAATTCAAAACTAACTTTTCATATAATTTATATATATAGCTAGATTGTATTTTTAATTGGTTTTAAATTATAATTAAATTAATATTTTATTATTTAATCCAATTGTGTTCATTTTAAGTAATTTCACATTTAAATTGTACATAAACATATGTCAATCTTT
This sequence comes from Viscum album, assembly GCA_963277665.1. NCBI lineage: Eukaryota > Viridiplantae > Streptophyta > Magnoliopsida > Santalales > Viscaceae > Viscum > Viscum album. Next base: position 1,569,849,811 of record OY728150.1, on the reverse strand, counting down.
TGATAGTTTTTACTTCTTAAAAACTCGCTTTCTGGTTTTGACAACAGGAATTAATTTTAAATTAATTAATGAAACTTCTATGTTTTGAATTTGAAAAAATGGATTCCATATTTTTAATCATAAGGTTCAAATTATGTAAATAGGTACCTTTTATTTTTTGACATTATGAACAGTGACTTCATTAATTATTATTTTTTACCATTATTGAAGGGTAAATCGAGTAAATAAGGGTAAACAATATTATTATAATAATATAAAACTATCCTAACACATGTTATAATCTTATTAGATGATATATTTCAGACCTTGTTCATCCTTGGGTCGATTTTTAGACCCCATGGAGCCACTTGGGTGTGATAATGACATGTTATAAGAATTAATTTAAAGTAAAGTGAAATAAAACATAAACATGTATCTTTTACTATAACAATTTTAATATAGGGTTATATAAATGGTCTATTTGACTATAAATATTCATTATAAATATAAAAATATTTCCTAAATTAGGGTAATTTATTTATAATTTTTATACATTAGATAAATAAATTTATTTATGACACAATGATGATGTACTCATTCCCTTATTAATGAAAGATTCGAGTAAATGATATTATAAATATTAAAATAAATGTAATTTGAATATTTTTATGCCATCAAAGAATTTTATGGATTCTTATGACATGTTATATTTTGTTTAATTTATTTTTTTTGAAGTAATAAAGTTTTTATTACTTTGAAAAAAATCAATTACAAAATAGTATCAAAATTGACATAAATAAGTTTTTAAAAAAATATACAATTTTATAAAATGATATAAAAACACTAAAAATATAAGATTAATATAAATTAATTAAATAATGTTAAAATTTTAATTAATGATTCACTTGAGGTTATATTGTCATTTTATAGTAACTAAATTAACACTATAGTATAAAAATACAAGAAGACATGGGAAAAGTTAAACTATTTAACTAATGGTTAATGCCAAAATATAAGGTTACTTTCATGAACTAAACAGGTCTAAAAATTTTTATATGAGAGGATTTAGACCCATAAAAAAAATTTATAAAAAAAATAAATTTGTAGCCATTATAAACCGAAAATAATTTTATAATAAATTAATATTTCAATATTTTTCCTAAAGTGCCCCTCACCTCTCTTATAAAAGGGAACCTCTCTTTCTCTTAAACTCACACCTCTAAATCCTTTTTTTTCAGCCAAAACCTCTCTATTTCTCCCCCCAAACCTCACTCAATTCATCTTAGAGTCCTATATTTGGGAATATATCCATTCTAAGGATCCCTTTTTTTCAAATCAAAAGGAAATACTTGAAGAAGAGGTAATCGTTTTATCCCTTCTTTCAAAGTTCTTTTCTTCTTCTACTTCCTCTTATTAAGTTGTTACCATAATAAAATAATAACTCTATAATATACTATATGTTGAGATTTTTTTATGATTATGGGAAAATCATATTCTTCCTTTTACCCATCCCATTAGAAACAATACCACCATGTGTGCGTATTTACGGCTTACCGTCTCCACGTCGTGGTGTAAACTATTTTTAATTTATACTTTATTTAGATGGGTATAATGATGAATTTAAATGAATTAAATAATAAATATAAAATTTTTATTATTTATGTAAAATTAATATTCCAACCAAACCCATACCATTAAACCATTAAGGAAATGATATCGTCGCTCATGCATACGTATGACTTACCGTCTCTACGACGCGATGAGACACATCTTCCACGTTCACCATCCAAGAATGATTATAAGAATAAATATTATTAATAAGTATGAAATATATGATATAATAATTCTATTGGTATAATATATATATATATACACACACATATATTTCATTCACTTACTTTCATTCAATACGATAAGAAAACAGAAACAGCGTTCATGCGTACATACGGCCTCCATGAACGGTGTGTTCCATTTTATTTATATATCTATTATATATATTTATATATAGAATATATATAATATATAAATCATGTTTTACATTTTGGAATTATGTAAATTATGATCTAAGTAACATGATCAAGAATAACAAGTCAAAATACGTATGATAAACAAAGAAATTATTACCTGAAATGTTGAATTAACTTGAAATTGTTAATAAATGGGTATAATAAGTCAAAAAAGAATCATATATGATATCATTATGACTCTTATATAAGTTAATAATATGTTTAAAAATATTATATAGTAGTTTTGAACATGTACAAAGAGTATCAGACATAAGGTAAGGGTTAATTTCAAAATCTCATTATTATCTGAGATTGTTTATGCATAAGTGTTTACTCGGACATATTTATCATTCATGTTCATGTTTCTTAAAAAAATTAAAATTAATATTTTTAAGGAATTATGTAAGGGACGCTTTAGCTAAAACATCATACTAAACTTTTCTCATTAATTTCCATGTTTTCAAATTGGTTATAATGATTTATTTATATGGACATAAATGTTTTAAAATGTTAATTCCTTTCAAATGTTTCAAAGAGGTATGGGACACTTTGACTCAAAAATATCTTTTAAATTTATTATTTTAAAAATTGTGTGACTTTTAATGTTTTCAAAATAAAAATGAATATTTCTCTAAAAGAGTTTTAATGATTTTATTATATTATTTTCATCTATGTCAACATCCTTTGTTGGATTTTATGATTAATTGAGATTGATATTTTGATACAATATTCTATAATGTATTGATGGTTTTATGATATGTTTTACTATAGATGTTCTATTTTAATACTATTCATGGTTTATGGTTAAAGTATTAACATTTTGTATGCAAGTTTTAATATGAGTGTTTATGTTATGTTTCACCCTTTTCATATAAGGAATATATTAGAATTAGTTAGTGATGGGTGGGACCTGCTATATCCCCTCAATAAATCTATAGGTTTCATGAGACAAAATAGTTTCTTGGAATAAGGCGTTGACAGAATATTTGAGTATGGTTTTGGCACGAGTCCTTGACGTAGTGGTTATGATGTCTGACATTATGTATTCTATCATTATAATATTAGTTATTGATTTTACATGTGATTATTTGACTATTATAATATCCATGTGAATGTTTAAATGAGATTATTTGATTTATTCTTTCCATATTATGCTAAAGATAACTTTTTAAAAGGCTTGTGTTTCAGTTTTGTACCTTTCCTTAAAAGATTATACTAATTTTTGATAGAGTATGCTATATTTTTTATCCTTACTGAGCATCTGATCTCACCCCTTTCGTGTGTTTTATTTTCCCAGGATGCCAAGAAGTGTTTTATGATTGATATGTAGGGTTATGCTAGGGAAATAATGGAATTATCAAAGGATTATCTATGTTGTATTTTATCTTATAAATTATAATATAAAGTTCATGTATGTAATATACTTTCAAATAATGCTAAACTGATCGGTCCTATGGGACTTGATTCCTTCTTATCAAGGAAATATATTAAAATAATGCACTGGCTCTGGGAAACTGGGGTCTAGGCATTACAGGAAGCTTGCAGAAGAGGCCGGTTAAATCTGGGACTCCAAAAAATATTTAAATTCACCATTATAGGTATCATCCCAATTTATTCTCAACCCTAATTGGTCAAAATATAGAAAAACAATGAAAATTTTAAAGATGTACATGTCATATTGGTAATGGGATGTTACAATCTCCCCACCATAAAAACTTTTAGTCCTCAGAAAGCCTATGAAGAAGCTTCCATGCCAAAAAGATGAGGCCTCTACTCTCTCATTAGTTCATCATGTTCCCACATCTAATTATTATCAGAACAATTCTTCCATAACACATGAACCAAAGGTATCTTCCTCCCATGAAGTACCTTGGTCTTAGAATCAACTATCCTGAATAGTATCTCAGTCAAAGATAAATCAGGTTCAATCTTGAGATCACTCTATCTCAAAACATGAGATAGATCAGATAAATACTTTCTTAGTTGTGACACGTGGAATATTTTATGTATCTACATCATCTATAGTGGAAGTTCTAAATGGTTTGAAACTTTCATCACCTGTTTAACAGCCTCAAAAGGTCCCATAAAAGGAGGAGAAATTTTATCTTGCTTCCCAAGCCATCAATGACCCAATCAATGTGAAACTTTCAAGAACACCTGGTAACCAACTGAGAACTCCAAAGGTTTATAGAGATTATCATTATAATACTTATATGAGATCTGTACCATCAACATTATCTGATGAATTAACTGAATCTTTGTCGTCATCTCATGGACCAAACTTGGTCCAACCAATGAACATTCACCAATCTCTGACTAGAACGATAAATATTTATAAGGATGTCCATACAAGACCTCAAAAGATCCTTTCTGATTGTGGACTAGTAACTATTTTTATAATAAAACTCAATCAACCCCAAGTGATCATCCCAATCCCCCACCAAAGTTGAGAACACAAGAACGAAGCATATCCTCATGAATATGTATAGCTCTCTCTGTCTATCCATCCGACTATGTATGGTAGGTCATGCTCAAATCGACCTAAGATCCCAAGGCATTTTGAAGGCCTCTCCAAAATAGATAAGTGAACTGAGGATCCCTATCAGAGACTACAGTAGATGGAAATCCCTGAAAATGAGAAAAATCTTTCACATAGAGATTTCCTAACTCCCAAACTTTGGCTTTATCATGAATGGGAATTAAGTGATCTGACTTAGTTAGCCTATCAATCAAAACCCATATCACATTTTTCTTTCTATGGGTATGATGAAACCTAAAAAAAGGTCCATAGAGATATCATATCAATTCCAAGTAGGTATTGGAAGTGGCTGAAGTAAACCCGAAGGTTTATAATGCTCGGACTTAACCTTATAGCATATATAACAGCAGGAAACAAACTCAGTAATACTATGTCTCATACCTGGCCACCAGAACTACCACCACATATCACAAAACATCTTAGTATTTATTGGTTGTACTGCTCACTAGGAATTATGATTGTTACCCATCACATCCTTTCTTGATGCTAATGGAACAACGAAGAGATCCTGATAGAATAGAACACCCTCTTTGGAGAATGACCGTTGGACAACTATCTCCCCACCATAAAGAGAGTCTCTAATGATTTATAATTAATCATCAAGCTCTTGATCCTTAAGAATCATTAGAGAAGATCAGAATTCAACTAAACAAAAGCAAAGAAACATCAAACCCTTTCTCCTGAACTCCAATATGCAACTGTGTAAAGATAGCCATCAAAATACACTCTTCTAAATATTATTTCACTATCTGGGTTGGAAGTTTCCTACTCAATTCATCTGCAACATCATTCCCTTTCCTCGAGGTATAAGTGATGTCAAAGTCAAAATATTTCCGGTACTCCACCCAATGCCTCTAGTGGGGGTTAAAATCTTTTTGAGAGAAGATATAACTCAATATTTTGTGGCATGAATACATAGTAAACCTTTCTATGAAAAGGTAGTGCCTCCAACTATTAAGTTCATGCATCACAGCTGTAAGTTAAAGTTCATGGGTAGGATAATTCTTCTCATGTGGCCTAAGATGATGATATCTATAAGAAACTACATAACCTCCCTATATAATAATGAAACCCAATCCTAAAATCAATGAACTAAAAATGAATCTATAGCCATGCTCAGCCTCTAGAAGAGTTAACACCATTATAGTAATCGAAATACATTTCATCTCAAAAAAATAACTCTAAAATTTATCATTTCAAGAAAACTTCACCCCCTTATGAGTAAGAGTAGTCATCAGAGAAGCCAATTTTGATAATTCCTTCATGAACTGATAATAATATCTAGATAATCCCAAGAATCTACTAATCATGAAGATATTTTATGGTTATTCCCAAGTCATAATAGCCTTTGCCTTCTCATGATCAACTAATATACCCTATTCAGACACCACATATCCAAAGAATTTCACTTCCTGAATCCAGAAATCATACTTTTAAATCATAGAATAAAGTTGGTTATTTCTCATAGGACTTATAACAATTCTTAGATGATGCATAATATCCTCCTCATACCTAGAGTAAACAAGGATTTCATCCACAAATACTACACAAAGGTATCCAGATACTCGTGGAAAATATTGTTCATCAAATCAATGAAAACTACAAAAGAATTTGTTAGAACAAAAGGTATAAATAAGGTACTCATAATGGTCATACCTACTCTAAAATGTGGTTTTCTTAATGTATGATTCTTTTATCCTCAACTGATGGTAAGCAGATCGAAGATCGATCTCTGAAAACCACTTTACCCCTTTCTACAGATGAAATAGATCATTAATCTGTGGAAATGGATACTTATTCTTTACAATAACCCAATTTATCTTTTTGGTAATCAACACATAAGTGAAGAGAACCATCAACCTTCTTAGTGAAGAGAATCAGTGATGCCCAAGGTTACACACTCTGTCGTATAAAGCCTTTCTTAAGAAGATTGTTCAATTCGTAATTCAGTTCTTTCATTTCTGTTGGATCCATGCGGTAAGAGGGAATAAAAACTGGTTGAGTATTAGGTATTAAGTCAATATAAAACTCAAACTCCCTTACTAATGGAAACCTAGAGAAATTAGAAGGAAATACATCGAGAAATTTGAAAAAAAAACTAGAGAGAGATAACTGCTAAAATATTCCTTCTCCATATCAAAAGAAAACAGTGATATTAATTTCCTCAGTTCTAGATAAGAAGTCCTGGCTCTAATCAACCTTATGTCTCATTCTCTTAAAAATACAAGAGACACACCACTAGATGTATAAATTTATACCCACTGAAGATAACAATAAATCCAAGATTTATTGGAAATGATCCAATCCATTCTGAAAATGATATCTAGAGTTTTCATGTTGAGGACCAAAAATTCTAAGCCATCTCAACATCTGATAGAGAGAAGACCCAAGAAATACTACAGAGACCATGCTCTCTATTTGTTCCAAGGGGTGTATTAATATCCATTGTACAAGATAAAATCTCCATAAGAAGATTTACCAGATTGAAAATATGGGTTAAAATAAACAAATGATATTAAATATTATCAAATAGAGTGGTCACTAATGATGAAGCTATACTAATAGTACCTCTCATAGTTGTTTAACTCATGTATTATTTCTCTAGATAATCTTCCACTATGTGAAGTATCTTCGTTCTATATACATGTGGCTAGATCACTTTTATACATGAAGTATTTTATTACCCTATATTTTTATGAGGATCTGATAATCTTGTTCCACTATGTGGAGTAGAAATTATATAGAAGCATCTCTACAAGTGTCATAAACATCCACATGATCTATAGTTCTTGGGTACCTCAGTGCAAACCCTCTTAGAATTTCTTAGTTTTTTACACTAATAGAAAGTTAAAGAACTTCCTCTTGGCATTGTAGGAGGTCTAGAATGAACCTAATGTTGAGAATTACTATGAGAATAATCACACTTATAATTTCCCTTGAATGAACTGACATTACTACTATGAGAAAAAGGAACTCCTGTAAACCATCACTTTCTATCCAGGTCCATCTAAACCATCATCTCCATATCCAATACATCATCATTAGTGGGTATCTTTTGTAAGAAAACTTGAGAACAGATATTTTATTGAAGTCCCAACTCTAATTGTTGAGCCTTTATACTCTCATTAGATACAATCTCAAGTGAAAACTACACAAGCTCAGCAAAGTGATTTGAATACTTGGTCATGTTTATGTCATCCTAATCAAGATTGAAAAACTCTACATCCTTGGCCAACACCATTGACTCTAGATAGAACTATACGATTAAATGAACCTTGGATTATTTCTACACTAATCCCTCATGTTTCTTTTCTATCAACATCATGTCCCACCATCTCCTTCTCAATCCTTCTATCATGAAGTTGGAACACTATACCTTGATTTCTTCTGGTGTCTCTAATTACTCAAAAAGACATTCTATCATGACTAACCATTCCTCAGTAGGTTGAGGATCAGTGGATCCTTTGAAAACTAGTGAATTTTGGAAAAGTAAATGTTGGGAAAGATTCCAAAGAAAATTCCACTAAGGATCCACAATTGGAAACTAAATGGGGAATGGAGGTGGTACCTATCCTAGAGCATGAACAGTGTGCAAAATCGCCACAACTAGATTTAGGTCCACTAGAGGATTTTCTCACTGTAATTTAGAAGCAGCTTCCTCCTAGATCCAATTTTTACACCTTCTTAGATCCATGATTCTACAAAACATCAGTAGAAAACAAGGAAGACATCAAATTAACACTCAAACTGATTAACAAGGGAAATTGATCCCAATATATAGAAAAAACACGAATTAGATTTCAATCTATCTAAATCATAGGAAAAGACTAGAACTAATCCACAAGATTCCTTTCCCTAACCACCCCTAGAAACTTAAGGTTCATTATGGTGATAGTTTTCTAGGCACTAAATATTAACTAACTCCTAAGTTCTGACAAGATTACAAAAATGCATACTGACTTCAAGATAAAACCTGAACAACTATATACCTTTTATACCATTTTTTCAAGAACCATCCTGGGTACCCTAAAAACTAGATAAATGATCCAAACCTAACATATCCTTAAGGTTGTTCCCAATCCCCAAAGGTTGGTGAATAGCACTTGGCATCATACAAAAGGAAAGTGGGAATGAATTTTACACAAAACATAGAGGCACTAGGACAAGAAAGTTAATATACATACAAAAGAAAATACACTATGAAAAATGTACCAAAGGTCAAAAAGAAAATAAAGCTCAAATTACTACAACCCAAGCACTAAAATAGGGGAAAACATCCCAAGTACCTAAGAAAACAACTCACCACATCCAAGGTTCACAGCTGGATCCACCTCTAAAAGATCATTCCCCCTTCTCAAACTTGGAAGAAGATAATCTACAAACACCTGAAGGCCCAAGTAGGGTGTCTGCTAAAAATACTAGTAGGGTCTCACCAAGAATACCATATTATATTCCAATAATAGATTAACCAAAGGAATTATTTAAATTTTAGTATAAAGAGGTTTGTAATTTTAAATAATATTTAAACAAATCATGTTATACAATTAAAATAATAGAAAATACTTTAAGCAACGACTTTACAAGTGATGGAATATTTCTAAAACATTGTAATAAATAAAATATTTATATAAAATAGTTTATATAAAATAGTTTATATAAATATATAAGGCATGTAAATCAGTTCAAAAACATTGGTATATATTTATATCTCAAATATAAAAAAAGCGAGAGCATGGTCATCTGCCAAATAGGTACAAAATTTCTAGGCTATATAACTCTATACTCTTTAAGTGGTCATAGAAATATGTATATATGCACGTCCCTATAACATTGGAAAAAGGTGACTCATCACTATCTCATCGTGGATATGACATGTGGTATTTATGTTTTAGAATTTTGTATAAGCATAGAGTGTGTCCAAATAACTCACAAACTACCTAAGGCTTGCATGTGTTCTTACACAATGAATGATGGATATTTTATTTTAATACTACTTAAAATAAAATAAAATCTCATTACCCCATTGCAAATTCCAATTTTTCATTTAAAACTAAAATAGGTTTTAATAAAAAAATATTCCACTTTAACAAGATAAAACCACTAGGTTTCTATCAAAACTTTTTAAGTCATTCTCACAGGTTTGAAAATCAATTAAAAACCAATTCCATCAATTTCACAATACATTTCTATAATTAAATTAAACAATTTAATTGAAATAGCTTCTATAAAATTTACAATTTAAATTAAACAATTTAAATCAACTAATTTCAATAAACTCTCCACAATTAATGGAATTGGGGGTTCTCCCAATTTTCATGCCAAAACCGTTTCAAATCTCCAAATTCAATGGAATTGGTTTTTATAAAATAAATTGAAAGAAAGTTTGAGAAATTGAAATTAAATCAAAAATTATAATAAATCAAGTAATTCAAGGTTAATCAATTTAGACCAACAGAATGGAATCACCTACCTTTTTTCCAAAACCAATACTCACAACAAAAACCATCAACAAGATTGAAGGTTTAGAAGACCTCTAAACTCAACTTAAAAACAATATCTAATAGTACGGATAATAGATCCATAAATTTCAAGATGATCCATTGAAATAACAAAGGATGAGAAAGAGAGAGAAATGAATAATAAAGATAACTCTTACCTAAGAATCCACACAATAAGAACAGTCATGATAGAACGTCGAATGAAGGAACCTATAAGGTTTGGGGGCATCAAGATTGTCTGGGAAGGATTTGGGTCAAGAGAAATGAAAATAGAGATGAGGGGAAAATAGGATCTCAGTCATTCTACCTATTTAAAAAATTGAAGTTGGGTTATTACATGACGTGTAATCCCACTACATGTTGTGAAACAGTTATGTTTCATATCCACCAAAAAACATGTCGCTTTAAAATGAAAAACTACTCATTAAATGGATTGTGGTGTGTAAAGGCTCATCACATCATGTAACCTTTCATAGTGTGAATCTTCTCATGACATGAACCTTATCACAGTATTCTCCAAGAAACAATTACACACCATGTAACCTAGTTACATAACATGTAACCCTCTGGAAACCAACTGAAAAGGCCGGTTAAAGCTGAAAGTCCAACAAATCAATAACTTTACCATTATAGGTATCCTCCCAAATCATTCTCAAACCTACCCAATAAATAAAAAGGAAAAATCATTACAAGTTTAAATACATACTTTTCATATCGATAACGGGATGTTTCATAATGTTATAAGTTTGTGTGTATGAGACAATTTTGTTTTTCATGTCAATTTTTACACTTTTATGGGTTATTTTCTTTGATTATTTTATGATTCATGTCATATGAACCTCTATGATTTATTCTATGACTTAATATTGTGATCCTTGATATATAAGGTATAATTTTTAAATGTTATGTTCATGTTCTTATTCTCTTATGTTTACTATCATTATTTAAAGTTAAAATATTACTTACCTTTCTTCTGTAATGATCATTGATAAATGGAAATATTGCTCATATGTATATACATCATATTGTCTCCATTATTGTAAATATTTCATTTTTTATAACCATCAATCATGATTGGTATTAAAAGTATAATTGATTTGTAAATGTGATAATTATTTCATAATTGGTATTCTAGAGATGTTTAAATAATGTCCTCTTAGACCAATAGTTATCCTATTGAAATCATTTTTGACACATAAGTCAAATATCATTAAAACACCCAATGTAAACTTAATTGATTAAGTAATTATATATAACATAGTAATAATTGAAATAATATAAATAATAAAATTGTAAAGGTTCTTAAGAAATTAAACAATTAACATAATTTTATTACTTAGGATGATAAAGAACATGTGTGGTGAGTCGGAATCAGGGTAAGGGAATTCATCTCAATTTCTCTTTATTGAGGTATATTGTAATGTTATTAACATAATTGATTTTATATAGTGTATATACTATCCCATTAACATGTAATTTTATGATTCCTTAATAGTTTATGGTATTTTATGTTTCAATTTTCATTATTTCATCCAAGCATATTTGAAAAGAATGTTACCAAGTGGTAATAATTTTTTTAACTCAATTTATTTTATTTAGTTTTAAATACTTCTTAATTTTCAATTGATATTATAAGATTAGTTTTGTAATTAATTTTTATTATCTTGTGTTATATTTAAATTTTTTCTATGTGGATTTAAATTTGATACACATAATCTAATCATTGATTAATTATTACTTCAATGTTAGGATCATTGTAAGAGATTTCGTCTCAATTTCCATTTAATTGGATATTTTTTGTTAATATACATATTTTCACTTTTACATGATGTATAAACTACTATTTTGAGGTATTTAACATGATTACCTATTTGTTCATGTTGGTTAATGTTTAAATTCATGGCCATCTATATTATTTGTAACAAGGATATAAATATTTCCCAAACTGTATACCATTCTTACATAGGGGGTTTTACATTCAAAGTTACTTGATTAACTGATGAAATATTGATAAATCTATATCCTTTACTCGATAAGGATATTAATCAAGGAGATATATAATTATGGGACCAAACTTTAACCTATTTAAGTCCAATTTATTCACCATAATATTCAATAATAGATATCATACAATTTTCTAATGAATATCTAGATGAATAAAAACAAGGATATCTATATAATTGATAATATGGAAAACAAATATATACCTATTTAATGAAATAATTTGGATGTCTATAATAACATCTATTAATCAATAAAGTTGTTTTGGGGTATCATTGATGTAAATGGAAGAACCAATATCAAATAAATATAGTTTTGAGGGTACTTTTAATGTGTTTGGTTATCCATAGAAGATAGTAATTGGGTTCAATAATAGTTATTGGTTAGAAACATAGTTAATATTTATAAAAATCCTTCATCGTGGTTCATAAATACTATGTGAATATTCGAATACATATCCCTCAGTACTATTTAGCTAGGTGTACAGTCTTATGCCCACTCATAATGAATAAGAGTGATGATTGATTTGATTCAGAATAAACCATTTTCAAGATGATTAAAACATGATGAATCTATGAAATAGTCACAATAACATTTTAGTATCTTGAAAGGTATGTATTATTTTGAAAACCATATGCAATTTTATATTACCAAAAATTAGGAACACTTTTCCAACATGGAAAATATTTTCTTTTACAATAATTTTTTTAACATTTGAATGAAATAATATATGGGATGGATAATAATCTAGACTTTTAAATAAATTTAAATTCATGAGTAATATGGTAAAAATCATCCATTTATTTTTATTCACCTCACAAATGGAATTAATTGGTGAATATGTGATGATTCCCATAGAATGAAAATTGAGATGAAAAAACCCACTTATAGATTGGTTAATAATTCAATAAAAACCTATTGAAAGAGTGGGATTAAAATTTATATTAAAATTCCATGAATAAAATTAATTTCATGATATATCATCATGAATTGGTATTATATGCATTGTATAATTCAAATTATATGCATAACAAAATAAATTTCATAAAGCGAGGAATTTGAGATTAAAAACCATTACCTCTTATCATAAATCCCATTAACTTACTTTAACCACATATATAATAATCATATACATCTTAATAACTTAATTCATAACTATATTCATATCCATTTTCATTTATAATCATCATATATATCCATTCTCTATATGAATTATAGTTATTTTTCTAATGTTTTCCCTCATCATGTGTTTATAGTTTAATAATTTCTACTTGTTTCATAATTATGGGGTTCATATTCATTCTTGTAAAAATATTCATTATTACCAAGTAATTAAAGTTACTATTAGGTATGATTTATAATAAATTTTTATTTTTTAAATTATTTTTGTGTTTAAATATTAATCATGGGTGATTAAATCAATAATAAACATGTTTTAATGTTTCTTGATAATCAAAGGGTGTTTTCTTAATTAATAAATTATATTTTTATTTAATTTCTCCAAAACCAAAATATAGTAATTATTTAAACATTTATACAATATTATACTTGTAATTATTTTCCCATTTTCATTTATGAAATAAATTTATTCTATTGTTCAAGTTTGTGGTCAAACCAACCCACACACAAACATACCCATATTTAATGAATGATTATGAGTTGGTTTAGTTGAAATATCCTTATAATATAATCATAATTTACTTATTAAGTGTTATTATTTTGATAAATAATAATTAGAATTAATTATAATAATAACTAATTAATATAAAACTATTACATGATATAAATAAAAATATTTTTCACTTATTATGATTTTTTAAAGATGGGAAATTTTAAAACATTTGTTTATTTATTATATATTAAATAGGTTATTAAAATTTTCTTGAAAAATATAATAGTGACATAAAAATAATATTTATCCAATAAAATAATTCTTAATTCCATATATAAAATTTCATAATGAAAAAAATTGAATACACCATTCTTTGGAGGTTGTAGTCCACACATACGCATAGATGGTGATTAAATTTTCCAGAGAGTGGAATAAAGGAGTTACATAGTCTAATATATCATAATAATAATCAAGTTATATATATAATAATTTTTTACTATGTTCCACTTTTTTACCATCTATTTAATTCAGTGAAGGAATGAAAAACACATTTTATTATGGTGTTGGTAGTCCGCACATAGACACGAATCATATTTTCAATTTTCATAAGAAAAATGGGAAATGTTGTTAATGATTATTACATTAAAATAATAAGAATTATTATTTTACTCATACTAATGTTACTATATATGGATGATAAAATTATGATTTAAAATGTATAATCAAAAGGAAATGAGTTATGTAAAAAAGGATCAGTCATGTTTACCACTTTGAGATTTCCTTAGTAGATCCTTCAGAAATAGAGGGCATAGACATAAATATAGTAATCATAATATAATTGATAAAAATAAGATTCAAGGGGAAAGAAATTTTATTTTTTTTCAATTAGAAACCAACTTTTTGGATTGGTATTGAAGTGGTGGTGATAGGCCCATTCTATATGTTAAAAGGGATTGAATTTTTAAAAATACCCATTTCATTTTAATAATGGGAAGTTACAATCATGGATTTTTTCTCAAAAATGGAAAAATAATGGATTAGGGAATAAAAAATTTCAAAAAATCCTCTTCCATTCAATTTCATGCATGTTTTTAAAATATTTTCAATTCTTTATTATTAGATTTTCAATTTTACCATATTTACTTTTACGGGGGTAAAGAATTTTTACCTTAGTAATTTATCTTTCATGCCTAAAAATAAAATGGTCCTTTTTATATAATTTGGACCAAATTATTATATATTTGAGATCCATTTATTCATATTAAATTTCTAAAGTTGATATATATTAATATTAAATTAATAAATGTATAATGTATTTAAAAAGTTTTAGGAGTAAATAGACTTATGTTTTAAATTTTGAAATATAGTTTTATAAATTAAACATAATATTTTAAAATTTATAATTTTACTTTTTAAAATTAATTTTTTTTTCAAAATGAAGTGTTTTTGAGTTTTATTTTATGCTTGAATCCTATAGATCTCATAAAATATATGGTTTTAATAGAAATGGTATTTTTTATATTCACCTAAAATCAATTTTTTTATAAAAATACCCAAAAATTTCATCTTAAGATATTATATTTATGATGAATTAAAAAAATGAATTTTTTTTATAATCAAATTCTAGCATTAAGAAAATAAAATTTTAAATATACTCATGAGTAAAGACTCCTTAGAGTGTGTACGATGTGAGAGTTCTAGATATGCAGTTTACCTACTACACTATTGTATTTGTTATTAAACTTACTTTATTAGTATAGATTTTTATAATGGTGTATTAAATATTTTTTCATAAAACTCATTTAATTTCTATGGTCTAATTAATCTATATTAATTTGTGAATTTTTTTATCTTTTTTTCTACATATGTACAATTTATTATTATATAATAGTTGGGTCCATTATAGTCCATCAATTCATTGGGTAATGTTTTATATCTCGTGATCATAGAGGATACATGGGTGTTCATCCCAAACCTATCATGGGTACATGGGTGGTTATCCCATACCATAGAGGGAACAAGGGCAGTTTTCCATTTCCCATGATGGTACATGATAGGTTAACCCATGCCTACTATGTGATGAATGTCTTGGTTGGTAGCCTTAACATATGATTTATATTCTTAATTATATGAAAAAAAACATATTTATTATACTAATGATATTATTTAATGGTTCATTATTGATTATTATTGATTCTATACTATTATAACTTGTGAAATTTGTTATAACAAATCCTTACTCTCTTGCTATTGATATATGGTCTATAATAGGTTTCGTATGATTTATAAATTCATGATCATGTTCCCATAACCTTATGAGTATCATATTATCACTTATATCTAAATATTGATATCTACCATGTTTAACCTTATTAAGAATATGAACTCACCTTTTCTGATGTTTCCATTTCCCAAGCTAATGATGAAGGTTAATATGGTGTGTATGTCTAACAAGGGTATTATTTTATTAGATAATTATGGGATATGTTGACTGTAATTCATGAAATAAGTTGGATATTAATATAGATACAAAATAAAATAGAGTTATTTTTATCATATGTTTATTATTATGCCATGCATTGAATATTCATCTAGAATGATGTAATATTTATGTAACACATGCAAGGGTCGCCTCATTACTAACCCCAATAAGGAATATAAAAAATAAATTAGTAATATATGTATATTAAATGATTATATATGAATATTATAAATGGTAAATGATATGGATAATTTTTTAAAAAAATTAATTATAATGGATTTCTTTATTATACAAGATTTTAAGTCACTTTGTGTAAATTGAGAGTAAATAATAGGGTTTCTAATAAAAAAATTCCAATCATTGATATATATTTTATATTAACCAATTATGTTATTTATTTTGGTGATTATACTTAATCATGAATATATTTTTTCATAAATTTCATTCGATTCATGTGATTTTAAAATTCGTCCCATGTTTTTCCATTCATGATGTTTTTATTAAAATGTGAACAAAACTAAATGGTTTTATTTTCTAATCATATTTTTAAAATCATATTTGGGGAACTTTTCAAATCATTATATATTAATACACATATATTTTCTTCTTCTCTTTTTAATTTTAGGGTTTAAATGTATTCTTACAATTTCACCACCAATTTGTTCACAATTTAAACAAAAGGATGTTTGAAATTTGAGCCAAACATACCGATACTTTTCAATTGATAATCATTCTCCTACAAATATTTATTATTTATAATGTATTAAGGATGTAATTATTAATTCTTCTATAATTTTGTAATCTTGTTTTCTATTGAACAATAAAATCAATCCAAATGTGTGGAAATATTTTATTTTATTTTTGTATGTGTAATTGTTTATTGAAATTATATATAAATTTTAAAAGGATTCCTCTTTAATTATTTCCAAATTAAGGAATTTTACCATAAACATTATCAATTTTATTTAGGAATATTCCTATACAATGTTTCATAGATTTCTAAAGTGATTTATATTCCCTTTATTTTATGAAATAATTATTTATAAAATGAACATTATAAAATTATAAGCGGTATTTCATCTTATTTCTAAAATTAATTTTTAATTATCTTAATTTCTTTTTTTATATATGTAAATTTAATTTAACATTAATTATTCTTCTCAAGGGTGATTATCTAATGATATCATCCACCTCATTTCCCGTGATGGATTATGACCATATCTTGTAAAAAAATTCTTAAAACTCATTTTATTCACATGTGTTAATTAAGATTTGATGGAATTATGATTGTTTTTATATTTATATAGAACCACAATGTATGGTTTATCATTGTATGATAGGTTTAGTAATTATATCCTCTAATGAATTGGGTAAATTTTTATATCAGATGGGACCAATATGGGATATAAAGTTATATGATATGGTTGGTTAATCCAAGTCCTAAAAGTAATCTGTTGTGGGTGGACATCCCATATCCTAAATTGTATAGGTAATTAAGGCTTAGATGATGTATTAATGGTTATAGGGTATCGATGGTTATTGCATGTATCAATAGTTATTGGAAATGGGTGGTTAGAATGTGTCAAATATATTATGTGAAGGTGGTTAGCCTAATCAATTATGATTTGAATACCTTGGTTTTTAACCTTCAAATATGTTATTATTTATATGTTTATACTTGCAAAAAATAGTTTTCATATAAAACTTTCTCTATCATGATTCATTATTATGGACTCATTTTTTCATTCTCCTATGTCTCATTTATTATATTATGTAAAATTAATAATGTCATGAATTATGTTTTTTGTTTTATGCATTGTTTTTTATGATTTCCTTTTATAATATTCATGTACCATGATTTTTTTTCATTAAAAAATGTTAATATTATTACCATTTATAATCATTGATTAATATCACTTATTTCCACCCCTTAATGGGAATTTCAAAGCACGTTTTATAATTTTTTTCATTTCCCTAGGTTATGAAGATAACTATTATATTTGATATGTTTATCATGTGTCAAAAATATTTGGGAGAGTTGTTCAATAGTGGTTGTAAAATAATATGACTTTATATCTAGTCACTAATGAAAATAAACCTATAGGTATTTGGGTATTATTTATTATGATATTTAATGAATAATCATGTATAATAATAATTATAAAGTTGTGATCTGATCAAGTAGTCTCAGTTGGAATCGGTGAAATTTTAAGTTATATTTTCGTATTTGATTGTGTTAAATTAGAGGAAAGAAAATAAAAAACCTATAATGAACCAAAAATAAAGTATGATAAACCTTAAATGTTATAGGATTATATTAAAGTATCATAATTTAAGAATTATATAGATTCATTTCCCTTATCATATGATTTCTTACTCTGGTTCTTATTTTTTAAAACTCAAACTTACAATTTTTCTATTATTAAGGGGTTGAATATAGAATAATGTTATTGGTGTAGTGATAGGTATTCTCAATAATTAACACATATTATTTATGCCTAGTTATATGAATTATTTAAATTATAGTAAATTATTTATGATTATTTTTTTGGTATCTCTAGTAGATAAATATTAAATTATCACAGGAAAATGCTTATAGTATAATGATTTCATCCCAAGTATATAACTCCAATATTTTATAAGTTTGTGGGAATGTGATTCCTATAAATTTTATAATTCCTCATATAGTTGAATTTTATGTTATTTTGTATGATTATTGTATGTCCATATATAGTTATAATATTAATTATCGGGATTAGTAAGTCAAATTTCATATCCAAAAGCAGCTTATGATCATTTATTAAAGAAAGAACGAGGATGAAATCTTTATGGAAATTAAATAAATTATTTAAGTCTTAATACCCATTCATGAAGGGTATTTATCTCAATTGTTTTGGAGAAAATTAATATATATGATATGGTAATTTTGAAAGAATACATTGATATTTTTTCTAATGGATTACCTAGTATTGAAAAATATTACAAGGCTGATATTTCAATAGAACTCATTCCAAGTTTTGTGCCTATATCAAGGTATCCTTGTAAACTTATACTAATTAAATTATAGAAATTTAAGAAACCTCTATAGGTGAACCTTATTATGGTTTTTATTTTCCAAATTTATTCACTATGGGGCTCACTGGTTCAATTTTTTATAAAGAAATATGGATCAATGCATCCCTACATTGGTTATTGATAACATAAAAAATCACAGTCAAGAATTAGTATCATATACCATGTATAGGTGACATGTTTGATATGGTTTTAGTGGATTAATAATTCTAAAATATTAACCTTCAATCATGATATCACCAATAAAGGGTGAAAAAATAGGATTTACTAAAGACAACTGTTAATACAAGATATGGGAAATATGAATTTATAATGATTCCATTTGGAATTATAATTTGTCCTCTATATTCAAGGATATTATTAATAAATAATTTATTAATTACATCAATTATTTTTCAATAGATTTTATAGATGATATTATCATATATTCCAAGATAAATATAGAGAATTATGATCCATTGAGAATAGTGTTTAATGACTTTTGAAAGAAGAAACTGTTTGAAAAACATAAAAAATGTTAATTTTAGCTCTATAAAGTGTCACTCATAGATCATGTAATAAAAAAATTATGGTATATATATGGATCCCTCAAAGATATAGGTGATTAAAAATGGCTCTTACCAACCACAATTATGGAGTTCCATTGCTTTCTTAGATTGGATAGGTATTATCAACACTTCATAAAAAAACATTGTGACTATGAAATCCTTTAAACATTAAAATAAAATTGGGAGTTATGTTTCTTTTGATATGTAAATGAGATAAAAATTTATGGTAAATATGGAAAACAATGGTCACTATAATTGAAATACAAATACCTTATATTGGAGAAGGGTTTTTGATATATAGTGATTCATTAAAGAGAATATTTAGATCTTTCCTCTGGAAAAATAACATGGTGGTGGATTATGTGTCAAGTAAATTATAGATTCATAATTAAAATTACCTGAGGTATGATTTGGATCTAGAAATGGTAATATTTGAATTAAAAAATAGAAGAATTTTCTCTTTAGTTAAAGGATGGAAATATATATCGATCACAAGATCTTAAATTATACTTTCACATAGAAGGTATCAAACATGTGCTAAAGTAAATAGTTGGAGTTGAACATACAATATAAATAGTCAATACATTACTACCTTGGTAAGGAAAACAAGGTGGATTATTATTTTATTAGGATAGATCATCCTACTATATCCAGGATTTGGATTTCAATGGACTCGATGATCTTGTATTTTCAAAGGTTTTTCTTTGAAATATATCTAAAATAAAAGAAGTTCTATATTTACAATATCACTGATTAACCATCCATCCATGAAATAATCAAGGATGTATAGAAAGAGGTTATAAAGATATAGAATAAGGTATTAAAAATTCTATAAGTCAATGTTGACAAATAAAGAATTATATGAATTAAGAAATGGATGTGTGCTCCATAAATAAAAGAATTGATGAAGGAGATATTGAATGAATCACATGGGTCAAAATTATCAATCAATACTAGAAGTTTATAGATGTATATATATCTAAATAATTCTTTATTGTGTGAAAACATGAATATGTATATTTCAGAGTATATATATTGATTCTTGGTTTTCTATTAAGTTGTTGTTAAACATCATAATCCAAATGGGTTGGTGTAATCCTTACCCATACTTATAAGGGAATGGGGTAAACTCACCTTAAATTTCCTTATCGTACATCTTAAATCCTCAAAAATCAAAAATTCAATTTTGGTTTTATTTAATCACCTGATGAAGTTAGATCATTTTATTGATACACAAGAAGATTTCATGCTCGATGTCTATTTACCCCGACCCCAGTATCCCATAGTCGGTGTCATACTTCATTACATTGGCATAGATATAAGGAAACAAATCCTGAAGGACCGATTAGTTTAGTAGTTTTTGAAAACATTCTATATAAAGTATACCCATTTTATAATGGGAATAGAAAATAAAACATAATACATAATAAAATTAAATTCTCAACATCCTTGAAACTCATTCCAAAAATTCATCTTCATATCCTGGGGAAAGGAAATAAAATAAGGGTGAGATCAAATTCTCAGTAATGGTTAAGTACAGTATAAGCTATCACGAATCAATAATAATAATCAAAATGGAAAGGTTTATAACTAAACACACATGACATTTAAATAACTTTATTATCATGATGAGATGAGGGAGAATTAGTATAGTAAGGTAAATAACTGAAACACGTTATATTTAATTAATAATATGAGAATGAAATGGATCCATATATAATATCAATGTGAAAACATCTTACGTAATAATAATAATAATAATAATAATTGAATTCTCAATGAAGTAAATGATTAACTATTGTATGTAATGTATGAGCTGTATGAAAACCTATACCATCAAGACCTTTCATAAGATGGTTTAAAACTATAGGTAGAAACCCGTTTAATTTTTCCAACTAATTTGTCTCATGAGACATGTCAATGCATCAAGGTTCTATATAAATTACAGTCCCAACCCATCACTCCCAGTCCAAATTATTTCTCATATATAAAATAATAGATTTAATTTATAAACAATGTGTCTTATCATCAAATACCTATATTGAGTAAAAGATACGGATTTATCAATATTTATATAATTAATTAAGTAACTTTAGAATTAAACACCATATGTAAAAATGGTATACGGTTTAGGAAATAACCACATCCATTATGAAAATATGTGGATATATAATTGAAATGTAGTGTTTAGTGAAAAATGATCACATGAAAGTGATTGTTTCAATATAAAGTTAACAATCACAAATAAAAGAGATATTATTTAATAACATTTACCATTTGGTAATTTTTAATTCAAATCCTCATGGATAAATTAATTCAATATAAAACTTAAAATACCATGAATAATGAATTATTCATGATAATATATGTCAAGGGTTAGTAAATATAAACAATATAAAAGTTAATTGGTACAAAATAAAAAATAAGTTTGAACGGAATGTAAATTGAGACGAAATACATTTCCTCATGCTTCATTTTTGTAAAAAAATGATTTAACCTCCTTTTTAGTGGTTTTAAACATGTTATTAAATTATTATAGAACTATATTAATATTGATAATATCATATATGGTCCTTTTATAACATCTTATCACCCATTCATTAATAATATTTCATTATTTCTGTTGTTTCAGGTGTTAATTGCCTTGTTTTCTCATGCATGTTTTATCATTAAAGATTTGGTTCATTCACATATCACATAGTTTCATCATCTAAAGAATAATAATCATAAAATAATCATTATATTTATAAATCAATTATACTTTTAAGATCAATCATGAAATATGGTTATGAAAAATGAAGTATGTTACAATCATGCAGACAGTGGGACATACGTATGCATGTGCAGCATTTTCTATTTTTCAATCATCATTATGGAAAGGGTGTAAGTAATATTTAATATTTCCAAAATGATAATAATATCATATATACCATATTATTTTTTTTAAATATATACATATATATCATCCATGTGGTGTGGTGATGAAAAGAGAGTCACATCGCTTCGTGAAGGTAGAAGTCCACATATACATGAATGATGTTATCATCATTAATTGTAAAAAGAATAAAAAGATATATTATATTTATATAATGATAAATATGTCATGAATATAATAATTATGTTATTTACATCACATATAATCATTAAAAATATTCCTTATCACCTTCAATGTACAATGTTAGTGAAAGATAAATTACATCACTTCACGAGGTGCTAGTCCTCTGTACAAACGAGCGATGTTATCATGTCTCCTACCGAGTGGAAAGTAATAAGGTATATATGATATAATGAATATATAGGTATTATTATGTTTTATATATCATATATATTATATATAAACTATAAATACATCATCATTACCAACCTTGAAAAGTGGTAATGGAAAAATGAACGACATCGATTCATGAGGTGGTAGTATGCCATACGCACAAACGATGTTTTTGTAACCCATTTGATGGAACTGTGTGTGGTTTTAGGTTGTAAACTTAACATAAAAACATCTCATTATATATAATATACTATGGTTATTATATTATCATGTTATAATATAAATTTAATGAGGTGGATAAATAAATAAAATAAGGGCACTTGTTGAAGAACATTACCTCTCCTTTGGGTGTCGTCCATAGGTTTACACTAAATCCTATAAAGTTAAGTACCTAGTGGATCATGTGGGTACACTGGGATGGGGTATTAATTAGTGTAAAAAAAATTAATGATATCCTTTTTCTTTTCTCTTACCCTTTTTTAATTCAAAACTCTACACTTGTTATAGTGAATGGATATTCCCTCTTTACAAGAACAATTTTACCACATGAAAGACAGAAAGTAAATGAAGTATAGAACATGATATTTTTACAAGGTTTTCCCCTATTTTTGGTGACTATATCCTTTCTGTGTTTAGGATAATCAAAGTAATATATTCTATACTATAAATTAAATCAACAATTATAAGTGGGTTGGTTAGGTATCACCCTGAGACCATGGTGGGTGTGTATAAACCTTTTCCCAAATTATATTGGAATCTCACCAATGTTCTTTATACTGGAATCCCACTAGTATTTACAAACATAACTCTAACATAATGATAAATATCACAAGAACTTCAAGCTACCACTGCAACACAAAACTGATCTTCCTCTTTGAACCACTAAGAATAAATTTAATCTGCACTTGCTCACTTAAACTAAAATTCTTAGACTTCCATTGAATATAATCAACAACAATACATGAAATTTGGCTCAGTATAATCTTCTAAATTAGTAGAAGTTATAACTTCCACTTTATCTCACTTCAATATCAGAATGAACAACTATAGATTCTTTAATACCACTACAAGTTGTCTTCTTATTTTATTTATTGGAAAATATTTCTTTATCTCAATTCAATTATTACACACATCAATAGTGTTTGATCTTTATACATATAGTTATAATCATAACATGAAAAATAATTAATGCATGTACACTATTTTTTATGTCTTATTTTTGCAATAAAAATGAACAATAGTGTATATTATTTTGTTCTTCTATGTGAAACAACAAAATTCAACACCTTCATAAAAATGTATCTTAAAATGATAACACATATTCCTTCACATATAGTGAAACACAAATTCTAGTTGATAATTGTCTCTATAAGTATATTCTTCCATGCACAGAACTTTCATTAAACTCACTACTCATAATAATACACCTAAAATTATATGAAACACATAGGAAATGGTCTACAATATTTACTCACTGGTCTTTCTTTAAAATCACTCCTTCGAAAAAAATGAAGCATGTGCACTGTTTTGATAAACCTCAAATCATGATCATGAAACTCACTCAAAATCATGCATGCATACTGCATATATTGTGCATCAATATTTCAACTACCTTTGTAATAGAAATTTACATGATGCTACTGTGATTTAGCGTAATAAGGGAAAATGAGAACTCTTCCTAAAATTATGAACATGAAATTGCCTTTATACTTAGATTGTATTTCATGCATGTTTCTTATGATTCTTCTCATAATAGTATTCATGCTATTTCTGTGTTATTTCTTCTTCACAAAAAATAATACACTACATTTTTACTTCACATAAACCATACTTAAAGAAAGAGTCTTATATCCTTCAGGTAATATATTTAGTTCATGATAATAATAGTTTATGAGACTATTAGTTTTCAAGAATGATAGTTCAAAGAATATTCATGATGGAATATATACTCATTTCTTCTATCTTCTTCACATAATTATAGTGTATATGGTTCTTTAATATCCTTCACAAAACAAGTTCACAAAAAATCAAACAAACATCTTGCGATTGTGAGAATATAACAAGAACAGATCAAGAACATGGAACTCACTTCACATGTTTTAGAGTGCTTTGCCTCCTCTGTTTCTATCTCAAAACTCTTTCTCAGAGGAGTGATAAACTCACACAACAAATGATCCAGTTTCAGGTATTTATAGGCAAATCACACCAGTATAGTACTCTAAAATCATGGAGATCCATTTTTTTTTTCTTGAGTTATTTATGTCTCAAGTTACATTATATGAGGTATCACCATCATCAAAAATAATATTTTCTATAAACTATAAATCATCGGTTTGAAATTATTTTTATACATGAAAACCAATCTTCATGTGAGTTTGATCAAATTGTAAACAATACCACACTCGGATAGAGCTTGGAAGATTTTTTTAATCTTCTGAAGATTTCACTATATGAATATATCGATGAATAGAATCATTTATTGGTAGGAGGTAAAAGATAACCAGGCAAGGTCAATTAGGAGGCCAAAAAAAATTGGATCTACCAGATCATATGGTCATAGTTCTTTTTTAATTTTTAAAAGTAGATCTATAGTACCCCACTTTATCCCACGTTGAAATGGTAAGGGTTGACTCTATCATTTATTTAAAAAGTTGAATCTTTAGTGGTCTAGAAATATATTACTAGACACTCCTCCCTTTGATGGAACTGCACCATGTTGTAACTCTTCTCCTCCTCCATACTGCACCACATAGTGTCTCCACACTTCCCTCTTGCACTTCCTTATAGGTGCACCTTGAAAGCCCCTTTTCTAACATGATAGCTTGGCTAGGGGTTGACTTCCCACCTAAGTAGTGGATGTAGTCTCCTTGGTTGGCTGGAACACCATTCAAATTTTTCAATATACTCTCTATTAAAAAACCTTATCCACATTCCATATAAATTAAAAATACAACCTACTCAAAATTAAACCACAAATAGCATAAATTAATCATGAAAAATAAACATTTATTTTCATGGATTATTCTAATTCTGTAAAAATTATGTCAGTTTAAATAACCAATGATGCATGTTTTATAAACTACTGACTGGATCTAAAATCATCAAACTTATTTTTTATTTATTTAAATTAACACTTCCAACCAAAGTATCATTTCCAACTTATTAATATTTATCAAGGAAAATTCAATGACAAAACACCAACCTTCAATTACTATCACATTGAATTTTTATCAAACAAGTGTATTGAAAACAATTACAAAACCAATATTACTTTCAATAAATTTGGGATCTTCAGTATCCCCCTTTGGATGTGTTATCAATACCCATTTCAATTTCAAATTCAATGTTTTTTTCACTCCCTTACTTGACAATAAAACTAAAGACATAAGTATGGGAAATAATTCAACTCATCTCATTCTATAACAACTGAAATTTCCCTCTTTTCTCTTTAAATCTCCTTAATTAATAAGAGATTCCACTTAAGAAAAATTCAAATTGATCTTCTTGATAGAATGAAAACATAACCTTTATTAAATAAATTAGTCATTAATTAATTACCCCCAAGTCTATGTGGCCTAAACCGGTGTAGTGAATAAGAGGGGGAAATTAATTTAACAAAGTTTTCTATAAATTTGTTCAGAATATAATTCCAACACTGAAACATTCTTTTTGGGGTTATTCAAAAGATAATAAAATAATCTCCTACATTCATCTGGAGAAATAGATTAAAATAATTCAACTAAAAGAACATACTTCCCTTTTATCAATACATTTTACTTTTTACATCAAAATATCTATTTCTCCACTTCTAACTCATAATTTTTATTCATATATAGATAGGAGAACATACCACCTTAATGAAAATATATATTTTCCATAATTTGGAATCATCAGAAAAATCTATTACCACAACTTCAAATATTTATTTAATACAAATTGAGATATTCAACTCGAATTATTGTTCAGTTTGTCTCCCCTAGAGGGATGATCTTCATCCATTTTCTTTATCATGGTTTTCTTTCTTCAAGAATGATCTTCAAGAAAACTTTTAGCAGTAATTGAAATAAATAACTCCTTAATAGACGCCTTTTGGATATTGTATAATATTTTTAAAGAACTTATATCTTTAATACTTCACATGAATATATTCCTCACCTTTAATTACCTACATAAAATAAAAAAACACAAAATATACATGGGAATAAAGTGGTTCTTCAATGATTTTCAGATAGAGTAGTAGGGATGAGATTTACTTCTCAACCCAAAAACTCCTTTCAATACTACTCCAGATTTATGAAAACTCGTCATGATTTCTCCTTCTTTGACTTTCTAAATTTTATCATTTAAGGGTAGAATGGACTTTTTGATTTATTAAGATTTCATCTTATATGGAATGGGTTTCTTAACATTAGAAAGTAGGGCACTTTCATTCTTTTATTTATACTCTAACTTCTTATCCAATTCTATCTCCTCTGTCTATATGACTAAGAATTCTTTTGGTAAATGATCAAACTTCTTCTTATGTATAGACTCTTTCATACTGTCAGTTTTTTAGGAAATCATGTCATTTATTTTTTAGAAATATTCCCAAACATTTTTCACCTTCCACACAAATATGAAACAATCATAGAGTTATCCTTTTTAGAAAAACTCCCCTAAAATTCTAATTTTTCATCTTCATTATCAAGAACCAAATCAACCCTTTTATATGTTTTTTAGATTGATTTCATTTTCTGCTTCAGATTTCATCAACTATCATTGGTGTTTATGACTTATTTTCAAATATCCATTATATGGCCTCTTCTTCCACAGTATAAGTACATTTTCATTGGTGTGACATTTAATTCCTCATTCTGTTTTGTTGTAGATTTATTCACAGTTTTCTTAAATTTATTCTCATGCTTATACCCTAAGAAATAATTTTATGATTTTGTTCATTACCTTGGAATTTTTTGTTATATTTTATTCATATCAGAATATGCATAGTGCATAGTTGGTATATATCAGCATTCAGACTATGACCAATTTGGTTGTAATAATCACATAATTCTTCAAGATATAAAAAATTATTCTTAATATATTGACTCTTCTTAAAATTTGAATTATGCTTCAATTAAACAGGATTCCTACTCTCATAAAATCTACTCCCCATTAATACTAGACTTATTTAATTATCATGCATTGAAAAATTATTCCAATAGTCAATTACCTGATTCCCAAATTTCAAACAATACCAACAATAGCCAAAAAATCTTGATTTCTTCTTCTATGGTACAACTTGGATAGTTTTGACATCTTATTGCTTTTGGATAATATAATTTTTAATCTGAGATCTTTATAGGGAATAATAATTCACACTCTTATTTATATTCACCTTTGATGATATGATGGATCTATCATTAGTATTATTCACCCATGTTTGACCATAATTCTTTTTGGAACCTTCACAAGTAAATGAAATGGTATTAGCATAAACAAAAGCTTTTGGAACAATGGTTACCTGTTTCAATGATCTTACAATAGATTTATCTTTAGATAATCTCAAACTCTTCTTCTACTTGAATTATTATTGTCAAAAGTAAGAATCTTTTTATAATTACTCTTGGTAGCTTTTCTAATCTCATTATTTTGTAAATATTCATATTGAATGTTCTCAAGATTTCTAAACTTGACTTCCAACTCAAAGTATTTCAGATTTAGAGAGTTCTTCTGGTATTCAAGTGATTTCACCATATTTTCAAATTCCTTCTAGGAAGTCTTTAATTGTGTTTCACTTATATTTTTCAACTTAAATTCCATTTCAAGACACTTCATGTTGAATAAATTTTTCTCATCCTCAATAACTTTTAGTTTTTTTTCTCATTGACTCTTCATTTTCCAAAATTTTTCATCATGAATTTTATTTTCCATTAGTGGAGAATTATTGAAATCATTAATTCTCTTTTTCTTAACATCTAGTTGTTCTTATTTAACATTAATAGAGATTATGTGTAGTTTCTATAATATACGAATCACTTCTATATAAACTATCTTAGTCACATCCTTCCCACAAATAATCCTTTTTAATTCATCTTCAATAAAATTGAATCTTTTAATATAATACAATATAGGTTATTCTTTTGATTAATTAGTTGGGATGAATGTATCATACTTATATTTTATTTACAACTGAGAGTCCTTAATAATCATGGTATAATTTTGAGATTCTTTAAGGGTGTGAATTATCTCAGTAAGTACATTCTTAGTTAATTCTTTCTCACACACATTTTTTTCAATTATTCTTCAACATCAGGGAAATTTTAATTACAAAGTGATACAATTTCTTCGTTAGCATCAATAATTTGTATGAGAATCTTACATATTTTAAACTTTTCCAACACTTGTTTTATATCCTTATATTCCTTTTCAAGCTACTACTTTTCATCATATAGTCCCTTGATAAAAGCAAATATGTAATTGAAAACCTCAATAAGAACTTTATTTATATAATATTTGACTTTAGAATAAAAAACATTGAGTGATTAAATAAATTTTTCTTTATCACTGATTAAATTGTACTCATCAAAATGATCTTTATCAATTGATTTAATAGATATTGTTGATAGAAAACTATTTTGACTACATTCAGTTTTTGATGAAATATCTTTCTTCTTGAAATTATTTCTCATCTTTCTTGACTCTTTATTCTATATGTTCTTCAAGGTTTTTGTAGAAACCTCCTTATTGTAATTCATAGAGATAGGAAATAAATATTCCATATGATATAAATCTTTTACTTCTTCAAATTCAAATCTATACT
This sequence comes from Viscum album, assembly GCA_963277665.1. Classification (NCBI taxonomy): domain Eukaryota; kingdom Viridiplantae; phylum Streptophyta; class Magnoliopsida; order Santalales; family Viscaceae; genus Viscum; species Viscum album. Next base: position 1,569,820,007 of record OY728150.1, on the reverse strand, counting down.
TCATATATATCTGATATAAAAAATGGGTAAATAAGGTAGATCCAATCATAGGTGTAACCTTTTCTTTGAGACAAATTAAAGTGATCAGTGGATCATGTAGGTACACTGAGAGGGAGAGAATTAGTGTGCACAAATTTTAATGATATTTATTTTATTTTCTCTTAACCTTTTTAATTCAAACCTCTACACTTGATAGAGTGAATGAATCTTCCCTATTTATAAGAAAAATTATACCATGTGAAAGATAAAAAGTAAATGGAGGACAACACATGATATTTTTACATGTTTTCCCCATTATAGGAAACTACATCCTTTCTATGTTCGGGCTGATCCGAGGAATATATTCTTCACTAGAAATTCAATCAACAATTACAAGTGTTCTATTCAAGTATCACCCTGATACCATGGTGGGTAGGTATGAACCTTTCCCCAAATATATTGTAATATCTCTAGTTCTCTTTATACTAGAATCCCAACAGTATTTACAAACATAAAACTAACAAAATTAGAAAGATCACAAGAACTTCAAGCTGCCACTATAATAAAAAACTAATCTTCCTCTTTGATCCACTGATAATAAACTGATTCTTCACTTTCTCACTTAAACTTAAATTCTTTGAATACCATTGAATATAATCAAAAACATTTCATACAAGTTAGCTCAGTATACTCTTCGGAATTTTTAGAAGCTATCCATTTCAATTCAGATCACTACAATATCATAATGAACAATTATAGATTCCTCAATACACTGAAAGTTTTATTCTTGTTTGTTTTATTGAAAAATATTTATTTAAATCAATTCAATTATTACACACATCAACATTGTGTGCTCTTCTTGCATGTAGTTCTCATCATTACATGAAAAATACTTAATGTATGTACTTTTTTTTAAGTCTTCTTTATACAATAACAAATGAAAAATACTATGTATTCTTTTGTTCTTCTATGTGTAAGAATACAATGCAACACCTTTATGAAAATGTATCTTAAAATGATAACACTTATTCCTTTATGTATAGTGGAATAAAAATTCTAGGTGCATCTCTATATATATATTCTTTCATGCATATAACTTTCTTTAAATTCACTACTCACAATACTACACCTTCATGTATATGAAACACATAAGCAATGGTTTTCCATATTTACTCACTGTTATTTTGTGAAAATCACTCCTTCACAAAAACTTAATCACATGTACTTTTTTCTCAACCTAAAATCATGCTCATGAAAGTTACTCAACTTCATGTATTCATACTGCATGTATCGCACATCAATATTTCAACTACATTTTTAATATCACTTTGTGTGATGCTACAATGATTTAGCGTATCAAGGGAATATGAAAATTCTTATTTAAATCATGAACATAAAATTCCTTTTATACTTAGATAGTATTTCATGCATGTTTCTCATGCTTCTTTATTCATGTAATAGAATACACTTCATGTTTACTACACATAAACTAGAATTAATGAAAGAATATTATATCCTTCGCATAAGAGATTTAGTTTTTGAGAATAATAGTTTTCAAGAATATTTGTTTGTGATAATTTTAGTTCACATAATATTCATGTAGACACATATACTCGTTGCTTCTGTATTCTTCACATAATTCCAGTGTGCATGTTTCTTTAACATCCTTTAAAAAAAGTTCACAGAAACTCAAAAAAACATCATTTCATCTTGATAATGTAACAAGAATGTATCAAGTTCATGGAACTCACTTTGAAAATTTTAGAGTATTTTTCCACCTCTATTTCTCTCTCAAAAAACTATCTCAGAGGAGAGATAAAATCATATAGAAAATGAGCTAGTATCATGTATTTATAGTCTAATTAGGCTGACATAACACTTTTAAAATCATATAGAGACATTATTTTTTTATTGATTGCTTTCTACCTCAAGTTACGTTAAATAAGGTATCACTATTAACAAAAATAATATTTTCTCCAAAATATAAATCCTTAGTTTTATCTTTGTTTTATACATGAAAACATATATGCATGTTATTTAGATCAAATTGTAAATAACACCATACAACGTTTCCAACCCGGTAGCCTCTAAATAGGTGCTCTGAGCTGGGTAGTTACATGGCCTCAAGTGTGCCTTCCTGTACACTAGAGGTTTCTGACTAGCAATGAGGATCAAATAGGTCATGTGGGGAGACTATACCCTCAATTCTAAAGTAATCCATAGTAGATAATAACTGAAATAGCAGAAACATAAGAGAACAATCCATAACATGCATGATAATCAAATCCCAAAACTGGGTACAATCATAACAATGATAAATATGCCATGTTGTGCAACAGTTTCAAGTGATCAAACCCAAAAAAAATAAAATAGTAACATCCCAAAAATGGTCCAGACTCTAAGTTTGGAACCTCACCAAAAAATTTCCCATGTCCAACTCATCTCCCTAGCATAGGTCCCTTGCCCTTTTTCGGACCTGAAAGCATGAAATCTACTCGGGTACCCCACGACGGCCCGAGCAGGGTGTGAGTATAACTCAGTAGGACACCACCAACGGTTTCTAAAAAATATCCATCAAGGAATATAGTGCATGAAAATGATAAATAAAGGAAAGTTAAGGTAAATAGTTCAATATGATATCTTTACTTATGTTCCTTTAAGTTAACCTACCACTTGACCCATGTTTATTACTAAGATAATTCATTTATCAGATCACCCTTTTAGTGTGTTCAGTGGATTAGGCATGATCAACTTTTTCAACATGTGAGAATTAAACAAGTCCTATCTCACTATGAATCATATCACTACAATTTCCAATATCCTTACCTCAAAGCCTTAGTTTGGGTGGAATGAAACTATTAGGGGGTAGAACTTTGTCCCCTTCCATAACTTGTGCATTTAGGGGAGGAGCTAGAACCTCGGTCCAACTCAACCCATGGGCGTAGAACCACAAGTCAATACCCCACTCAGCAAAGCCATGTACACGTGCTTATTTATCATTCACCACAAATCACCATATCACAACAATATAGAAAACATCATTAACAACATCACAATAATCTCAATAAATGAGAAAATAACATTATTTCCCCAATCCCTTAACACATTCATCATTTTTAACTACTTAACCCTTTAGCCCCATTTCCCATTTATCGTGCCTATCTCACTAAGCTTATTCAAATATAAGATAGTCACCTAGAATTTCCCACTAATACATTTAATCATATTAATTTATTCATCGAAGGCTCTACATTATTGCACAACTATCTTACACTACTTAGCTAAATCTAAGTCCAGAAAATATCGACACACCCCGTGGGTGGACCTAATTTGGTCGATTCATCCTCCTTGAATCCAATGGGGATCAAGAGGGGTCAATTTAACCATTTAGACACCCATTAACCCATATTAAGTCAAAATCTCCAAGAACTCATCAAAAGGGAGAAATAATAAAAACCCTACATGCACGAATCTACACAAAACCCAAGTGATATAATTTTTAGACCACCTACCTTAAATCTATTGGTGGACACACTCCCAATCAAAGACTTATATCTTGATTCAACAAAACCTTTAATTTTTACCTAAAAATCACCAAAAAAGTAGGGTTTGAGAGCTTCGGATGGAGAGGGGAAAGAAATAGAAACCCTAAACCAGAAAGAAAGGCAAGAGGGAGGTTAGCCTTACTCGGATCTTATATCCGCAACTGACAGCGCTCCAAATGGATTAGAATCAAAGTATATTAATCCTTGGGAGATCTTGGTCCCTTTGGTTCATTCCTAGGGTTGCAAGGGAGGAGGATAAGGAAAATTTTGAGTGGGTTAAAAATCATGAAGTTTCATTTTGGTAATTTTTTAAAGGTTTCTAGGCTGCTTGGTTTGCCCGCACGGTTTGCCAAACTATACGCAAACCGTGCAGATGATTTTTTCCCAAAGATCCCCCCTCTCACGGTTTACCCACATAGTTTTCCAAACCGTGCGCAAACCATGTGGAGGCTACTATCCGAAAATTTTCCTCTTGCATGGTTTATCTGGGTTGCCCGCACGGTTAGCACTAACCAAGCGTACATTGTGCGGCTAGCCAAGAAAACTCATTTTCCCCCCTTTTTCATGTCTCGAACCCCTGAAACACCCTCGATCATCCTTAAGGACTTTGGAAATCAATTAATTGACCAAAATAAAGGGCTTAAACTGAGACATAAGTAAAACATACCTTACAGAGAAATATGGGATCTTAAAACCTCCCCACCATATAACAGCTCATCCTCGAACCGATCTTCCTAAGCATCATTGAGTTTCTAAAGAAAATAGATTGGGCCAATAGACTCACATATCAGATTAATACTCCCAATATTCCTACTGAACGTGTCCATGTTTCTATAGAACATGAACCAGGGGAACAACTTTACCCCACAAAACTTTCTCTCTATGATCCACAATACGAACCGAGTGCTCCTCAAAGTACGCATCTACCTCAAGCTCGACATCCTTGGAATCTATCACATGAGATGGGTCTAGGTGATACTGTCAGAGTTTTGAAACATGGAAAACATCATTCATCCCACTATACCACTGTGGAATATCCAATCGGTAAGTCACTGGTCTGATCCTCTCCACAATCTCAAATAGCCCCACATATCAAGGCTCCAACTTGCCCTGTTTCTGAATTCGATGGTCACCCAACCTTGGAAACACCTAATGAAACACACTATCACCCACCATGAACTCAATAGGTCTACAATGACGATATACATATGACCTATGCCTACTCTAAGTTGTTTCCATACGCTTTTGAATCAAACGAACCTTCTCCAACATCTCTTGCACAAGACTCGGCCCTAATAGCTCAGACACTCTGACCTCTAACCAACACAACAGTGATCTATATGGTATCCCATAAAGTGTCTCAAAAGGTTTCATTTGAATTGTAGCTTGAAAAATGTTGTTATAAGAAAACTCAATGAGTGGAAAGTTCTTTTCCCACGAGCCACTGAAATTCAGAACACATGCTCTCAACATGTCTTCTAATACCTGAATTGTATGCTTTTACTGCCCATCAGTCTGTGGGTGGTAGGTCTTACTCAGAAAAACCTAGGAACCAAGTGTCTTCTATAGTCCTTTCTAGAAACGAGAGGTGAAATGAGGATCACGATATGAAACTATGGTTCTTGGTACACAATGCAACTATACTATTTCTTGAACATAAAATTCCCCCAACTGGTCGACTATATAGGTTTCTTGAATCAAGAAGAAATGGGCAACTTTGTTCAACTGATCTACCACCACCCAAATGGAATCATTCTTCTGAGGGGTCCTCAGGAGACCCACTATGAAGTCCACTGTGACGTCATTCCATTACCACTCTAGAATAGGAAATGACTGCAATAACCCACCTGGGCATTGTTGTTCGGCCTTCACCTGCTGATTGGTAAGGCATCATGCCACAAAACCCCCAACTTCTCTCTTAATTATTGGCCACCAAAACTACCTACGAAGTTTGTGGTACATCTTAGTCAATCCCAGGTGAACTAACCACTTTGATGCATGGAAATCACACATCAACTCCACTCGTAAACCTATCGGTACCACAACACGACCATGAACATAAGAAACTCCATCGGCACTAAAGTTCCAACCAAAAGGTGACTCCCCACCTTTAATACTTTACGTTGTAGCCAAAAAACTCAAGATCTACCAACTAAATTTCTTTAACTCGTCTAAAAAGCACAGACTCAACTGCTAGAGAAGCAAGGGTCGTCTACCTGTTCCCCTCATGTACCTCCAAATGTATCTCTGCAAACAAGGCCATAATCACCCACTATGAACTGGATTCTTGAACTACTTGATTTTGAGTCTTCTAGATCAGAGCATCAGTGACACTATTCCCTTTTCCCAATGTGTAAACCAATTCAAAATCAAAGTATTGAAAGTACTCGACCCACCATCATTGTCGAAGATTCAAATACCGCTAAGAGAATATGTATTTGAGACTTTTATGGTGGGTAAACAACTTAAAGGGTTCTCCCAACAAGTAATTCCTCCGACACTTTAAGGCATGAACCACAACAGCTAGCTCTAAGTCATGAGTAGGATAATTTATTTCATGTAGCCTCAACAGTCTCGACCCGTAAGCTACAACCTAATCATCCTGCATTAACACTTCCCCAAGTCCAACACCGGACACATCAAAGAACAAGGTATACTTCTTACATGGTTCAGGTAATATCAAAATCAGTGTGGTGGTCAACTACTTCTTCAGCTCCTGGAAAGAATTCTCACAAGCCTCTGACCAAACGAACTTAACCCCCTTTTTGTTTAGGAATATGAGTGGCACTTCCAAATGAGATAAATCTCTAATAAACCTTTGGTAATAACTAGACAGACCCAGAAAACTCTGAATATCAGAGACGTTATAGGGTTATTCCCAAGACACCACAGCCTATACCTTTTATGGATCCACTGGAACATATGACTCAGATATGATATGCCCAAAAAAGTGCACCTCATCAATCCAAAACTGACATTTTTATATCTTAAAGTAAAGCCTATGCTCTCTTAGTGTACTCAAGATGATGTCAAGATGTTTGGAATGATCTTCATGAGTTCGGGAGTATACAAAGATGTCATCAATGAAAACAACTGCAAACTAATCTAGATATGGGTGGAATATCCAGTTCATCAAGCCCATGAACACAGCTAGTGCATTGGTCAAACCAAACAACATTACCAGGAATTCATACAACTCGTACCTACTTCGGAAAGCTATCTAAGGTATTTCAGAAGGTATCACCCTCAACTGATGGTATCCCGATCTCAAATCAATATTTGAAAACATTGAGGTGCATCTAAGATGATCAAACAGGTCATCAATTCTAGGAAGAGGGTATCGGTTCTTAACTATCATCTGGTTCAGTTTCCTATAATTGACACATAGCCTCAGTGATCCATCAGCCTTCTTAGAAAACAGCATAGTAGATCCCCAAGGTATGTACTAGGATGTATAAACCCCTTATGCTCTAATTCCTATAGCTGAATCTTTAGTTATTGGAGCTCTACTGGCGCCATCCGATGAGGTGGAATGGAAACTGGCTCTGCTCCAGGCAACAATTTGATCGTAAACTCAACATATCTCTTAGGTGGTAACCTTGAGAAGTCCTTAGGAAACACATCCTAAAAATGGTCCACAACAAAAGGGAAGACTGACTATCCTTTCTCACCATCATCTATTATAAGGCATGTCAATTGGGTTGTGAGCTCCCCCACCTGATGCCATAGCGGCCCTGCACGACCCGCTCGAGTATCCCACTCACCATGAAGAACATCAGTGCTCCTATCAAGAGATTTGAATGTTACCCAATGTCGGTAACATTCGATATGGGATTGATATAACACCAACCAATCCATTCCTAGGATTAGGTCAAAACCTGACATATCTAGGACAAACAGATCTCATAGAAAGCGATACCCACCAACCTCCAAATCACAACCCTTACACTACCTAATGTCCAAAAATCGCACTCCTAGCAGAGTATCAAGCGACATTACCCCACATGCAGTCTCTATGGTTAAGCCCAACAGAACTAAAAATTGAGCAGAAATAAAGGAATGTGTAGCACCTGTATCGAGTAAAGCACTAGAAAATGTGGAAACTATAAGAATCATACCTCGATTAGTATACGGTCCTACCTCACCATCCTCATGAGTAACCTAAACTGCATGGAGATGACCTACCCCTTTACCCTAGGTTCCAGCTTGAGTACCCTACACTACACTAATCGGTTGGTAAGGGTGATCTCGCCCAGGAGTTCCACATCCACCGCCCCTACCAGTACGGTCCATGGAGCCCCAACTTCCCACCTAATATGGGGTAACCAACCCCCTACCTACACTTGGCATCTGGCTATGACCTCTATCATTACCGGACTATCGTAGGTTCCTACAAAATCTCTGCATGTGGCTTAGCCTGCCACATGCTCGGCACTCTACTGGTGGGCGGGGACACTGGTCACGCTTGTGCCCTGGCCTACCAAACTGAAAACAGAAGACCTGGTCACCACCCTGAGAATCTCACCCCCTCTTCTAATTGTTCTTCATGCTTCCACCCTACTGAAAGGTTCCAAAGTGGTGCTTCCTACTATCAAAAGTCACACCACTTTTTCGCCCAGCTGGCGCCACAAGTTCACTACCTGAATCTCCATTTAGGTTTCATTCTGAGATAAGTGCTTGATCCACCACTTCATAAAACCTTTTTAGTAAAAATATATTCACCTGAGACTTGATATTGTGTCTCAGCCCATCCTAGAAGTGTTTTTTCCCATCTGCCTCATCTCCTGTCAACGTTGGAACGAAGCGTCTCAAATCAGTGAAACGAATGCCATAGTCCATCACCGACATTGTCCCTTGATTCAACCTCATAAAATCTACATCCTTCTCCATTCTCAAAGTTTTTGGATATAAATTCTCAAGAAACTTCTCCTGAAAATATTTCCACATCATCCCCCCAACCTACTATATTTGAACTACAATGTCCCACCAATGCTTTTCTTTCCCCCTCAACATATAGGCTACTAACTCGACTCGATTATTGATAGGAGTATCTATATGGTCAAGAATAGTTTGTATGGACTCAATCCAAAACTCTTCTTCTTATGGCCTACCCTCTCTGGTGAAGGTCGGAGGGTGTTACAACTGAAACTCCATGGTCATCTCAAACATGCTTGGTGCAACCCGCTCTGGGTCTCATTCCATCATCTGTATAAAATGAGAAAATTTTCATGTAACTTCTCTTCCCTATCTCCTTGTACCACCACATTCTCTTTCTCCACTACAGGAAGAGCATTCTCGGCAACGTCCTCATGTCATCCAACCAGCGCACGTCTTCGAGGTGTTATTTTTCAACAATGCCAAATGCAAGCTTTAGAATGAAACCATAAAGCTTTTGTGAGAAGGAAGGGATATAGATAGGATTTTCACTTGTAATAACCAAACTTGTTTGTATACACTACCCAAAAGATCCTACTTGCGACCGGGTCACTACCCTCAGCCATCTCCCTAAGTCTATGGTCAACACAGTATCTAATTATCATGGTTTACAAGCCTTATATTCTACTCCCATTCAAACCATTTTCATATTCCAATTTACCCCTACAAAAAATTATTCCACTTTTACTTCTTTATCAAAAACCATTTTCTAATTACTAATAGATATTTTCAATTCCCCTTTTTATTCATTCACACCATCTTATTAAGCATAATTTATTACTTTTAAGAGAACATATGCATCTGAACCTTTACATCCCGCACACCCATCTTGTGTGTGTGCCTATCATGGTGCATGTCACTTTCCTACATAGGTGCCTAGAATGATGCATGAATGCAGAATATCGTACTCTTCTGGACACGAGATAAATATCACAAAACTGTCAAATCACTCAACAAGTACATCACCCAATGGTGAAATATCATCAAATGTAACATCACATGACAATAATAGAAATCCACTCTTAGTGTGACTTGGGTTTCCCCCGAACATGGGTTAGCTACTCCCAAGCACGATCTCATTACCAATGTCCAACACATTCTTAATCTCTTTTCCACCATCCCCAAATAGTAAAAAATAGAAAAGAACCCCTTTGATACCACTTTGTAATGTCCCTAACCCGGGATCCACTAAATCGGTGCTTTGAGCCGATTAGTTACATGACCTCAAGCGTGTCTCCCCATACGCTAGAGGTTTCTGACTAGAAGCGAGGGTCCAATAGGTCACGTGGGGATACTATACCCTCAATACCAAAGTAATCCATAGCACATAATAACTGAAATAGTAGAAACATAATAGAACAATCCATAACATGCATAATAACCAAATCCAAAAACTAAGTACAATCATAACAACGATAAATATTCCATGTCATGCTACAGTGTCAAGTGATCAAAACCAAAAGAAAGAAAATGGTAGAATTCCCAAAATGGTCCAAACTCCAAGTCTGGAACCTCACCCAAACATGTCCCATGTCCAACTCATCTCCCTAGCATAGGGCCCTTTCCCTTGTCCCAACCTGCAAGCATGAAATCTGCTTGGGTACCCCATGACGGCCTAAGCAGGGTGTGAGTATAACTCAGTAGGCCACCACCAATGGTGTCTAAAAAATAACCATCAAGGTATATTGTGCTTGAAAATGATAAATAAAGTCAAGTTAAGGTAAATAGTTCAATATGATATCTTTACTTTTTCTCCTTTAAGTTAACCTACCACTTGACCCATGTTTATTACTAAGACAATTCATTTGTCAGGTCACCACTTTAGTGTGTTCAATGGATTAGGCATGATCAACATTTTCAACTTGTGAGAATTAAACAAGTCCAATATCACTAGGAATAATATCACAACAATTCCCAATATCCTCACCTTGAAGCCTCAGTCCAGGTGGAATGCAACCGTTAGGGGAATAGAACTTTGTCCCCTTCCCTAACTCGTGCATTTAGGGGAGGATCTAGAACCTCGGTCCAACTCAACCTGTGGGCATAGAGCCTCATGTCAATACCCCACTCAGCAAATCCATGTAAACATGCTTATTTATCATTCACCCCAAATCACCATATCACAACAACATATCCAACATCATTTACAACATCACAATAATCTCAATAAATGGGAAAATAACATTATTGCCCCAATCCGTTAACACATTCATCATTTTTAATTACTTAACCCTTTATCCCAATTTTCCATTTCCCGTGCCTATATCACTAATAATATTCAAATATAATCTAGTCACCTAGAATTTCCCACCAATCCATTTAATCATCTTAACATATTCATCAAGGGCTATACATTTTTTCACAACTATCTTACACTAATTAGCTAAATCTAAGTCTGAAAAATATTGGCACACCCCACGGGTGACCCTAATTTGGTCGAGTCATCCTCCTTGCCTCCCATGGGGATCAAGAGGGGACAATTTAACCATTTAGACACCCATTACCCCATATTAAGTCCAAAGCACAATGAACTCATCAAAAGAGAGAGAACAAAAACCCTACATGCACGAATCTACACAGAACCCAAGGGATATAATTTGTTAACCACCTACCTTAAATCTGGTGGCGGACGCACTCCCAATCGAAGCCTTAGATATTTATTCAACCAAACCATGAATATTTACCCTAAAAACCACTGAAAAAGTAGGGTTTGATAGCTTCGAATGGAGAGGGGAAAGAAATAGAAACCCTAAACCAGAAAGAAAGGCAAGAGGGAAGTAGCCTTACCTGGATCTTCAATCTGCAACTGAAGGCGCTCCAAATGGCTTAGAATCAAAGGATTTTGATCCTTGGGAGCTCTTGTACCCTTTGGTTCGTTCCTAGGGTTGTAAGCGAGGAGGAGAAGGAAAATTCAGACTGCATTATAAAATCCCATAGTGGCATTTTTGTAATTTTTTAAAGGTTTCTGGGTCGCACGGTTTGCCCACATGGTTTTCCAAACCGTGCGCAAACCGTGCGGATGCTTCTGCCCTAAAGATCCCCCCTTACATGGTTTACCCACATGGTTTTCCAAAAACATGCGCAAACCGTGTGGAGGCCACTATCTGAAAATTTTCCTCTTGCACGGTTTACCTGGGCTGCCCGCACGGTTAGCACTAAGCTTGCGTAGACCTGCAGCTAGCCCAGAAAACACATTTTCCCCCCTTTTTCATGTTTCAAACCCCCAAAACACCCCCAAGCCTCCTTAAAGACTTTATAAAGCACTTAATTGACCAAAATAAAGGGCTTAAACTGAGAAGTAAGTAAAACATACCTTACGGAGAAATCCAGGATCTTAATCACCATACTAGAATGGAGCTCAAAAGCTTTGTTCGATATTTTTTCGACATCATTGCATGGAGATCCTAGTGAATAGAAAAAGTTCTTGTCCAAAAAGAAGAAGATAACCATGTAAGTTTGATCATATAGCTAGAAAAAATTAGATCAACTAGATTGGACGGTCATGGTTGTTTTTGAGTTTTTAAAGTGGATCTATAGTACCCCATTTGATCCCACATAAAAACTGGAGTGGTTGACTCTCTCATTTATTAAACAATTAATATCTTCAGTGATCCAGAAATCTGTTACTGAAAAACCCTCCCTTCACTGGCACAACACGGTTTTGGAACTCTGCTCCATCACCATGTCATACCACCCTATCTATTTGTGCTTCCCTCTTGCACTTCCTTGTAGGCACACCTTTCAAGCCCCTCTACAAGCATGTTGGCTTAGATAGGGGTTGACTACCCACCTAAGTAGTGGATGCAGTCCCCTTGGTTGGTTGGAACACCTTGAAAAAATTTTAACATACTCTCAATAAAAAAAACCTTAGCCGCCTTCCATAGAAACTCAAAAGAAAACCTAAAAAAATTAAACCACAAACAAAATAAAATCCTCATTCAAAATAAAAATTAATTTTTAAGGATTATTCTAATGTTGTAAACATTGTGTTAGTTCAAATAAACAATGACATGTGTTTTCTGAACTACTAATTAGCTCTGTAATCATCGCACTTATTATTGATTTATTTAAATAAATGATTCTAACCAAAGAACCATTGTCATATTATGAATATTTATCAAGTAAAATTCAATGTAAAAACACTAACCTTCAATTACTGTCACATTTACTTTTTATCAAACAAGTGTATTGACCAAAATTTCAACACAAATATTACTTTCAATCAATTTGGGTTCTTTATATTTTTACCCAAACTAAAGATTTTATAATGAATGAAGGTAAGTTTTAAAGTGATTTTTTTAGGTTTTAGATTATAAAAATGTCTTTATAGGTGTGAATAAGGGGGAGAGTGAGTGGCCTTTTATAGTCAAGGAGGAGTGTCATTCTTATAAATACTCAAAAATTAGTCACTATTGGGAGGTCTCCCTTACCTCATGTGGATCCAAAAAATTGAATAATATTGGATTCTAGGGTTTATGTGGTCGATACACACCTCTAACATAAAAATTTTCATTTTTTTCATTTTTTTCCTTAGTCATTAAGTTTACTCAATTTTACACTTTTAATTTTTATCACAGAAACTAATTTTCTACGATAGGTAATTTAATCATAAAGAATAGATTAAAGTGATGAATATTAGATAATTTAGACTCAATTATTATAAATATTATATCCAAATTATAAAATAAAAATCTCATTTATGTTGGAAATTAATTTTAATAGAATCGCATGTAACGCGCAAAAACACTACTTTAACCCTAACCATACTAATAAAGTTTTTACTATTCAATGGTCAATATGTTCATTATAAAATATCAATTGGTCCATTAATAGACCATATTTTATATTTATTAATATTTAAAAATCACTTTGTATTAGATAGGTTTTTTAGTAATTTTAAATCATTTAATAAAATATCATTTATTATATAATAACATTAATGTCAATTTTGACATTATTTATTTAATTTGAATTTAAAAATATTAATAAAATGATTTAATTTGAATATATTGGATTCAAACCTGTATAACATGATATATTCATCTAAATATTTAATGTAATATAGTAATTCATTCAATTTACCTCACTTTTTATATTTTTATTATTATTTATTTTAGTTAATTATTAACTAAATAATTCATGTTTTGGTGTTTCTTAAGTAATTAAATTAATTATAAATTCTATAAAAAATAAAAAAAAATCATGATAAAAAACTCATTTTTCTTTAAAATGTATATTTATAACCGAACATATAATGTTTTTCCCAATCCCAAATAATTATAAATATTAAAGGAAAGGAATGTTCATTTTTTCTTTTTCCTTACTTAACATTTTTTATAAGTCACTTTCATGGAATATTATTCCACTTACTCATAAAAATCTAGAATAAGGTGTTAAGTTTCTAAATATTTCCATACAATGTGTGTTGTAAAAGTTTGTAGGTCATTTTATATCTTATATTATAATTTTAACCACTAAGTAAACTTTTTTTACCTTAAGCACTGTAATTAATTTTAACTATTTTAACAAATAATTATAATTTAAAATAAATCACATAGATGCGTTGAAAAACGGGTTTTTAAGGTGAAAATGTTCAAAATTTTGAAATGTTTTTACATAAAAATTCAATATTAAATTGACCCAAATGACCTAAATGAGATTAATTAATATAAAAGTGAATTAATTTTAATTTAAAACCAATTCAAAATATAATTTAATATTATAAATTATTTAAAAAAAAGGTAGTTTTCAATTAAAATGTAGTATTTTTCACTATCCATCAAAAAATGAAACATATCCAAAAAAATCCCAAAAAATCGCCCTAAAATAATTTTGATATTCCTATTTTAAAATGAAACTTTTTTTTCAAATAAATTTTCTAAAAGTGGTAAAATTTAATTTTAAATTATGTGCTCCAAGCATAATTAAACCGTCTTTTAGAAAAAGTACTCTTTTCGAGAAATAGTTTATTTTTATTTTAAAGGATTGCTATTTTATTTCTAATAAATTGATAAATAATAAACATGTGAAAACTTTTTATTTTTATAATTAATTTAATCCTATCCATTTCTGTCATTCTAAAATCTAGGAAATAACTAACATATTAAATGATAATATTAATAGTATATTTTTGTTCGATAGAACTTGTTATTGCATGTGACGCAATATAAACTTATTGTTATGTGCATTGAAAGATATAGAATAGATTGAACTTATTTAAAATAGTAAACATATCATAAATTATTAGTAAATTCTATTCTCTTCTACACTTAGTGTTGCGTGTCATATACATTATTGAATAAAATTTTATTCTTTTAGAATTTTGGGGTGTTACATTCCCCCCACCTTAAAAAATTATGTCCTCACAATTTAAACTTGATCTCAGTAATTACAGGTTTTATATTTGAAAATTACTTTGTTTAAAACCCACATTATAAAAAAAATTAATAAAAAATACTCTTATTAAGAAAGGTAAGTACCATGGTCAAATAGAATAACACATAACTAGGTTTCCAAGTTGGAGAACATCGATGACAAGTGAAGATATGTACATGGAAGAAAAGAATAAATGATTATAGAGGGTGATAGTGGTCATTGATCACAAAAAAATTGAATGACCAATGGAATGTTAAGGGTCTCAAAACCATAAATTTTTTAGGATCAAAAATACCATCATTTCATCAGAAATGAATGTACTAGGATAATATTTTTGTTTCAAGACCCTTCTCCTAAAGATGAGGAATTATTTTATTGTCTAGAATATAAAAAATATACTTACCTGGTATGTTTCTATTTCCTAAGAATAATTTCATCCTTTGGTTTTACTTTTATCAATTTTCAATTCATACCTTATTCCCTGAAATTAATATACATGAATGAATTTTTTATTCCTAAAGCACTAAAATTCAAATTTAACGGATTGTAAGATACATAAAAGAGTGATAATTATTTCTGTCTATATCTATCTATTTTAAAAAACCAATATGGTTAGATAATTTTATCTAATATTCATAAATCTCTATATAGTGAAGTAATATAATAATCTCTAAAACCTCATCCAAAACTCAACTTAAAATATTTCATAAATGGTTAAACTTATGACCCTTCCAAAATATTATGATCCAAAACTTTATAATTAGTTCCAAGGTGATTAGTAGTATCCAATTTACTTTATCCATACCAATCATCTCTTTATCCAAACATCATTATCTCAACATCAATAATATATTAAGGATTATCTTTCCCTCAACCATATGTTTTCCAGAATGTTAAACTTCCCACTAATTCATTTTTCTTATTCATTGGTACCATTCAACAAATGCTTTCAAATATTTAATGAAAAATTATTTTAGTACAATCCTTATATATTTAATAATTCTTATTACCAATATATCATTGATAAAATACTAAAATGACATAATTTTTTATCTAAACACATGCACATTAATCATTCGTCATCTTTTGTGGTATTATCATAATCTTTACTATGGTTCATTAGCTTCTTTTTAGGTATATTCCTTTGAAACTTGAGACATTGATTTAAGTAATTCCCTATCTCCATATAGTTGAATTATTTTATATTGGAAACATTTTTCTTACCCTTGAAGTCACAAGCATTTAGGACTTCCTCTATAAACTTTTATCAAACTCTCATTCCTTTTAAGCAAGTACTAGGTTGTTTCATTCCACAGTTATCACATGTGGGAAATCCTTTTTTCCCTTCTTTTACCCATTTTATTTTTCATCCTATTCTTATTTATATTCCCTTAAAATCAATAATACTTAGATAATTCTTTCTTTATCCTTTTATCACATGATATTATGTCCTCATATGATGAGAATGTTAGGAAGACTAGTTCCCTTTAAAATGTTATCTTAAACCCATCAAAGAAATGATCATTCTAACTCTTTGGATTACATGCATTGATTTATTTATTATTTATTTTGTATTCCTTCTACAAGGCACAATTTCTAAACAATGTAATATACTATATTATCTCGTAAAATTATTAATTTTAGAACATAATGTATAATCCCAAAACTACTCAAATACTTAACATAAGATAATCTCATAACTATAAGAATGGTTTCTTTATGGATATCTCTATTTCAAATCCTTAATTATAAATTGTAAAGAAAATGTAAATTATCTTAAGAATATTCCTTGGGAGTGTCAAATCATGTGTGAAGTAAGGCCCATTTTCATATTCCAGGTAATGCTTGAGTCAATTCTGATGCGCATATAATGTCCTGGACCCGGATTCCACTCAACAGTTCCCTACCCGGTAGGTCACAAGGACTCAAGCACATCTCTCTAAACACCAAAGGATTTTAACTAGTAGTGAGGGGCTAGGTGAGTCTTTGTGGAGACTATACCCTCTTACCAAAGTGTAACATATAGGAATCAACAATATATAAGTATCGAAAGCAGTAAGTCATACAGATAACAAAAAAATAGCGGAAGACGAATATAAATAATGCTTGAAGACATCACATATAAAAAATGATAATGCATGTAATATGTATCTAATAAATCACTAAAAACATATATATATATATATATAAGTAAGATACACAATACTTGTAACAAAAGTGGAAAAAGGTCCAAAAGTGTCCATCTAGAATCATGAGCCTCAGCTCGGTCCCATGCCCCTTCTCCAAACAGTAATCAAGATCCTATAGTAGGGAACTTGCCCATATCATTACCCATAATCATATAGTCTATTTAGGTCTCCAAAGGTGTCCCAAATAGGGTGTGAGATAAAATCCTAATAGGCAACCACCCAAGTTCAGGTTCCAATCAGTTAGTGAATATATATAACAGGTATTTTGTAGGCAGTAATCAATAATTAAAGGAAGTACTCAAAAGTAATCATACTATAATTCAGGTTCTCATTTTATGAACAAATCATTTTATAAAGTTAATTTAATCAATAATTATTTGGGTTAACATCCAGGCCTGTGTCATTTCATCAAGTTCATATAACAATTCAATTTCATTTAATTTAGAATACTTGAGACCTAGAGTAATTCGAACATCCCCCATATAATTAGAAGCATAGTAAATACCTAAGTAGTCTATCTAAAAGTTATAAGTTAGAGACTGAATCCAAGATTGTGATTCATCTTGGAAGAATCATCATATAAAATTTATTTCATTCATTAGATCAATTTAGAAACTGATTCTATCCCTATATTTCCATAGTTGGAATCTAGGTCTCACTCTAGGTGTAATATGAACAAACACCCTATGAGCCCATCCATAGAGAACCTCTCAAGAACCTAGGTATCACTCTAGGTGTGGTATAATATCTCATCCATATGATTTTACCCTTGGCAGTCTACTAAGGGATCCCAAGTATCACTCATGGAATATATTATAAAATCCCCTTGAGTGTGTCCTTGGTAATCCCTTAGGAATCCAAGTCTCACTCGGTATGTAATAGTCAAATACCCTATGAGTTTACCCTTGGAAAACCAAGTATCACTCAGTCATAAAGGTCAATATCTAAATGAGTTATTCCATGGAATTCTTCATTTGAATCCATGTGTCACTCATGTATAATTATAATTAGACAAACTCAATTAAATTTCATCGATATCAATTGACTATT
The DNA here is from genome assembly GCA_963277665.1 of Viscum album. Lineage (NCBI taxonomy): Eukaryota > Viridiplantae > Streptophyta > Magnoliopsida > Santalales > Viscaceae > Viscum > Viscum album. Next base: position 1,569,801,934 of record OY728150.1, on the reverse strand, counting down.
TCAAGTTCAACACTAAGAGCATCTCATTTTAAACCTCACCCCAAGTGTGTTTCAAGTCATTATCCAAGCATAAAAGGCTTGCCTTCAAAATACTCACATGGGGAAATCTTTATAACAATCTTACCAAGATTAAATAACTATTACATAGAATATTATTTATCAATATCACATGATAAAATCAATTGAGATATAAATTCATGCTTACTCAAACATTTACATAGCATAGTCTCTATATAACTCTTATGAGAAATTCACTTTAAGTAAATTTAAGCTTCAACAAGCTATTGCATAACCAAGTCCAAGGGTATGTTCATCCATCCCTTCTTATTATTTCATTCAATTACAATTCATTCACATTTCAATCCAATTAATATTTAAATTCACATTTTACATCCCAAGAAATGGGTTAAAGGCATGCCTAAGGGTGTCCAAGGCCAAAAGCCATCAAATGATCCATTTAATAATCAACATGCCCATGAGGTGGTTATATTTCAAGGTTCGAAACCTATAAACAACCATCAAAAATCCTATTTAATTACTTAAAACATGCCTATAAATTTTAGGTTTCAATTTCATTTCAAGGTGATTCCTGGAAATTAGGCTCGCGACATGAAGGTATATATAAAAAGCTTGAATTTAAGAGAAAGGCATGATACCACCTAACATAGGTTTGTAGTTGATATCTTGTCTAGTATCATCTTACGATTCAAATCAAGTCAAGAGAAAATCAAATAATGAACAAAGAACCTAATAATAGAAAAAATTATCTTACACATAAATAGTTCAATCGATATGAAATCCAATGAGGAATGACTAAAAAGGAATTAATAACTCACCAGTGTTGATTCAATGAGATGAGTGGTGCTTGAATCGGATTCCAGATGGAGGATCTATCTCAAATCCAAGTTTAGTCACTAAGGAGGGATCCCAAATGTTGTTCTTGTTTTATGGGATAAGGGGAAATAGATTTATGTTGAAATAGATTTTTAATGAGGGAAAAATGTAATTTTACCCAAAAATATAGGGTTACACATCTTATGTGCATGGTTTGGAAAAAATGTGCATAAACCATGCACGTTCTACTGTAGGTAAGGGTCATCCATATGGTTTACCCACACAATTTGACTAACCATGCAAAAACCATTCAAAAATACACTGTCAAAATTGAAGAGGTGGTTGTACGGTCGTGCAGCCCAAATTACACAGTTTAGTATAACTATGCATCTAGTAGCCCCACACTGTTGAGCCTCGCACAATTTCATCAAATTGTGTGTCCTACCCTGCATGGTTTTAACTAACTATGATCAAGGCTTATTTCACCCCAAATTTTGGGTTCCGGGCTTCAAACAATCCCCAAACACCCCTGATACCTCCATAACCTCAATGGGCATTCATAATAGGACATTTTTAAACATTTAAACTAATAATTGACAAAAAAAAAATTAAGTATATGTACCTCAAGGAAGAAACAGATTCTTACAAACTTACCCCCTTATATAAATTCATCCCCAAATTTCCCTTCTAAGGGTGGTGAAGCATGACCTATTAATAACTCTGGTCACTATAATTGCACATTATCATCCCTCTCTTAGGTCTCATCATGCACTCATCCATGTTTCCATAATACCCATGCTAAAAAAACTGACCAGCCTCAGATAAACTTTGTGCTATAATCTAAAATACATATAGGATACTCCTAAAAGGACACATATACCTATAACTCAACCTCCTTAGGCTGAAAAGCATGATATGGGTATGAATAGTAACATCGCAGTTGAGAAACATGGAAAAAGTCATGCATGGCTCACTACCTCTGAGGTAACTATAACTGATAGACTACTGACCCGACTCTCTCTAGAATCTTGAAGAGCCTGACATACCATGGTGAAAGTTTACCCAATCTCCTAATTCACTTGTGTCCCAGCCTTAGTAAAACATGCAAGAAAACTTGATCTCGAACCTTGAACTCTAGAGTTCATCTTCAGTGATTGGATTAAGATTTCTAATGATACTGTGTAGAATCCATACACTTCTGAATCAACTTCACCTACTCTTTGGTCTCCTGAACAAGACGAGGTTCAAGAATATCTATCTCTCCTGCCTCTAACCAACATAGGGGTGATCAGAATGGCCTACCATGAAAATACTAGTAAGGATCCATTTTAATAGTATCCTAAAAGTTATTATTGTAGGAAAATTCAACTAGGGGTATATGTGTCTCCCAAGATCCCTTGAAGTCTAGAAATCATGCTCATAGCATATCCTCAAGCACCTAAATCATATGCTCTGACTGGACATCTATCTAGGGGTGGTAACCTAATGACCTTTGCATCCATTTCCAGAAGAGTAAAGTAAAATGGGTGTCCCTATTTGAAATGATAGTATATAGGATCCCATGAATTCATACTATCTCATGGATGTACAACCACCCAATCCCATCAACACTGAAGGTTTCATTGATCAGTAGTAAATGTGCAACCTTTGTGAGCCTTTAAATAATAATTCATACAGTTTCATTACCTTGAGGCGGCCTCGGTAAACCTATCAAAAAATACATTGAAATGTCAAACCACTTCCACTCAAGGATGGGAAACTACTATAAAATTTTAGATGGTCATCGGTGTTTCACCTCCACCTGATGATAGGTGGAACACCTCATGATAAAACCAAATACATCTCTTTCATACCTGGACACTAGTACTAGTGATATAAATCTAGATACATCTTGGTGATTTCAGGGTGAACTACCCAAGATAAAGCATGTAAATATCACATCAACTCCTTGGGCATGTCTAAAGAGACACATACGTGAAAATGTACTCACATAATCTCATCCTCAACTATGGTCCACCCAATAGGAGGGTCCTCACCTTCCACACTCTCTCATATAACTAGGCTCTCAAAATCTGATAGTGACCTCATTCTCACTCTATCTAGAAGGGTATAGGTAACAGTTAATGATGATAGAAAATTCTTTCCCTGACTATCATACACCTCCAAGTGCATATCAGAGAAAAAATATTAGATCTTCCACTCACTATTGGCCTACTGAACTACCTATATCTGAGTATTACTGATCAGTGCATCGGCCACTACATATCATTCACCAAGAATTTAATTAAGCTAAAAATCAAAATAATTTAGGTATTCAACCCACCTTCACTATCTTAGATTCATATCATGCTATGTAAATATTTACTTGAGGATTTGGTGGTCCTTTTTCACCAAAAAACACTCTCCAAGTAATGTCTCCAATGGTGCAATGTTTGAACAATTATAGCTAACTCAAGATCGTGTGTTGGGTAATTCCTCTCATGTGGCCTGGACTGCTGAGACCCATTCACCATGTCTCTATCTCCTTGTATAAGAACTTCTCCTAGCCCAATTCCTGATGTATTGTAGTACACATTGTAACATCTACCTGGATCTGAAAAAAATCAGTATCATCACTGAATTCAATCTCTATTTCAACTCCTAAAAGGACGTCTCACAGGAATATATCCATACATACATCACACCCTTATTATTCAACCCCATCAGTGGAACTTAAAAGGGTGATAATTCCTATATGAATTTATTATAGTAACCATCCATCCCTAAGAAACTCAATACCTCAAAGAGTTTACTAGAATTATCCTAGGAAACTACATCTCTCACCTTCTCTGGGTCTACTAATACTCCTATCTATGAGATGATATGACCTAAGAAGTTAATATGATCCATCCATAAGTAGAAACTTTTGATCTTAGCATATAAATGATGTTATCTCAGTTTAATCAAAACGATCTCAAGATGTTTGGCATGGCCATGTAGATTTTGAGAATACAACAAGATTTCATCCATGAAAACCACAACAAATGAATCAAGATAAATATGGTACACTTGGTTCATCTATGCCATGAAGACTGATGATACATTCGTGAGGATGGATGGAAAAATCAAATACTCATATAGACTATACCTGCTACAAAAGGTTGTGTGAGGTATGTATGATGGTCTAACACACAATTGATTATAACCAAATCTCAAATCAGTCTTTGAGAAGACCTAATATCCCTGGAGATGGTTGAAGAGATCATATATCCATAGTAGAGGATACCAGTTCTTAACCATAAACTCATTCAATTTTTATTAATCCACACATATCTTGAGAGTTCCATCTACCTTTTTTGCAAAAAGGACCAGTGAACCCCACGGAGAAGAATTGGGTCGGATAAAACTCTTTGCCTCTAAATCCTCTATCTACCTCTTGAGATCTTCCATCTCAGTTGTAGTCATCCTATAAGGAGGAATAGATATAGGTGAAACCTCTCACACTAACCTGGTAGATAGATATACCTATCTAATGGGAGGTAAACCTGAAAATTCATCCATGAAGATATCCCTTGAATGATCAACCACTGGAGGGAAATCATCCTAACGTGTTCCTTGGTTATCTAGGTATAAAATCTCAACCCATATTGTCATACTACCCATCACACGATTCTCATTTCTATCTCTACTTACTTGGAAATCCCATTCAACTTTTTGAATGAACTCGCTTCCCCCTAGTGATGTGAAACTCACCCTACGGTGATAGCAATCAACGAAATCATGAAAGTAACCCAACAAGTCTATACCGAAGATGATGAAAAAACCTGTCATCTCGAGGAAAAAGAGGTCCCATACAAAGTGACACCCACCAATCTTAAGGGCTCACTCCCTATACTAACGTAAAACCTCCGTTATAATCCCCAACAGAGTTTCAAGCATCACAACACCATCAAATCACTGAACACTATGCCCAAGGATTCCGGAATGGACACAGATATAATGCTATGAGAATACCCTATATCAAAAAGTTCAAAAGCTAAAGTGATGATATTATAATAGTACCTCTAATAGTAAAAGGTCTAAGATCCTACTCATGATGGGTTTGTTTCACTGTGTATATATAGCTTGAACCACAGCTCTATGATACTACCTGGATACCCTAAGTAGATACACCATGTTATTGTAATTTTATGGTCTGAATACCACATCCACGACCACTACCTCAGCCTGATTGGCCAGTTATACCCCATCTCCCTACCTGATGAGAATCTATTAACCCCGTTTCGGAATATGGAGTCAGTATGGACCCTCTCCCATTGGCTACTGGTGTAAACATTTTGTATTAGTGCTGTAGATGGTTCATCTTGTTGCATGATTAGCACTCGATTGGGTCCCTAATACACTAAGGCCTTGTATGTCCCATCCTACCACACTGGTATCTCCACACTTGGATACTTGAATGTGTCATCTAACTGCTAATATCACTATGTGGAAGCTCTATATGATGCTTCCTACTACTGGTCGATGCAATACCAGATCAAGGTACTGAACCGCCCTGGATCTCACCTCCAACTCTCTCAGGTTGCGCTCTGTGATAAGCATCTAATTCACTAATCTAGAAATGATATTCACAAGAAAGACATTAACTGACAATCAAATTTCATACTTGAGACCATCCTTAAATCTCTTAGGTTTAGATAAGTTTTCAATCATAAAAATAGTTTTGAAATGCTGGAGCTTAGTAAAACAGGATGAGTAATCCATAACTAATAGTGTGCCCTACTCTAGGTGCAAGAACTCTTGGAATTTATCATCCCTCAACATATTGGTAAAGAAGTAGTCATAAAAGTCCATTTTAAAATCCCTACAAGCTATCTCCTAATGACATTCTGTCTAAATAATAACATCACACCATCTCTTGGAGAAACCACACGGCATATATGTAGTGATCTTGACCCTCCTCTCAGGATGAGTCTCAAGATTATAGAAGATAAAAATCATGGCCTCTATCCATGACTCCACAACCTGTGATCTTCCATCCCTAGAAAGATTGGGTGGATACTGCTACTGGAACACATGCATCAACTCATCCATTGATATGGCAGGTTGTGGTGCTCCCTGAAAGGTATGCATAAAATGTAAGAAACCATCATGGAACTATACCTTACCACCTGTGTCCAATAAAACTACTAGTGAAACAACTGGAATGACTAGAGGATCCACTGGTATCCTATAGCCTACCACCTCCAGGGTATGATCATCTACACTCTCCTAGAATACCACTAGAGGTCGTCATGGTGTAATACCTCTACAATTCCAAAAACATGCCTCAATTCAAGATAATTAACAACGTTTACATCTCAAAATCATATCAATTTAATCTAGATAGGTAAAATACTTCCTATTTAAGAACAAACTCCTCTTCCTACTCCTAGATTTAGGTCTGGTTGTTATACAGGTCATGTATCAATGAGAGACACTGCCAATTTCCCACTAATAAGATTGGGTCTGATCAATTTCTCTACCATAAACAACTCAAGTTTCTATTTCATTCTCATTTATTCATTTTCATTTTAATCTATATTCATTTCATTATATAAAATTTTAATTTAAAATATTGAACTAATGGTTCGCCAAATTATGATCCATAAGGCCCTATAATCCCTAGGAATCAAAGCTTGGTGTCCATCTAATTCATACCATAACTCCTATCAATATACCTATCACAATATAAGGAATATTTATTATGGAACCTATCACAATAGCATGCAATAAATAATGCATCCTAAATGGAATGGAAAAATGAATGGCATGTGATTTCTAGGAAGTGCCTAATATGATGCATGAGATTTCATACCCTCATCTCATCAGGTTGTAGAAAAATAAAACCCACGATCACATCAACAATAATAGCATAAATTGATTGCATCACCCAACAGTGGAATCAAATCAACTGTAATTTCCAAAATCCAAAGAATAACAATTAAATTTGAGGTAATTTGGATTTTTCTTGTATGCTGGTTAGCTACGCCTGGGCACAGCTCATTACCAAACTTCTATTCCTTCCTAACCCCTCCTAGTATCACAAAATAGTAAATAAAATTAGAAAATAATGCTCTAATACCACTTTGTAACATCCTAGACCCAGATTCCACTCAATAGTGCCCCAAGCCTGGTGTGTCACAAGGCCTCAAGGGTATCACACCAAATTCTAGAGGCTATCAACTAGTAGCAAGGGCCTAAGTGATTCCATGGAGAGATAATTTCCTTTTACCATAGTATAACATAGCAGAATCAACAATATATAAGTATCAAAATAAGTAAATCATACATATAATAAGGTAATAGTGGAGGAATAATATAAATAATGCTCTAATATGTCATATATACAAAATAAGGATACATTTCATATGTCTCTAATAAATTATCCAAAACATGTATATAATAAAGATACACAATATTTGTAACAAAAGTTCAAAAAGTCCAAAAGTGTTCATCTAGCATCGTGAGCCTCATCTTAGTCCCATGATCCTTCTCTAAGAAACAATCAAGATCTTATAGTAGGGAACTTTCCATTATCATTACATATAATCATATAGTCTATTTAGGTCCCCAAAGGTGATCAAAACAGGGTGTGAGATAAAATCCAAGTAGGAAACCACCAAAGTTCAGTTGTAAATCAGTAAGTGAATATATATAATAGAAAGTGTGTAGGTAGTAAGAAATAAGTAAAGGAAGTACTCAAAATTAAACATCTTATAATCCAATTCCACATTTTATGACTAAATCATTTTATCAAATTCATTTAATAAATAATTCTATGAGTTAATAGTTAGTCCTATGTTTTTTCATAAAGTTCATATAGAAATTCAATTTCAGTTAATTTATAATACACGAGACCCGGTGCAACCACAACATCCCTTGTATAATCATAAGCACAATAGATGCCTAAGAAGGCCATCTAAAAGGTATAAAAGACTAAATACATTCTTCTACTTTGGCTTGGAATATGCATCATATAAAATTCATTTCATTAATTAAATCAATTTAGAACCTGAGTCCATCCCTAGAATTCCTAAGTTGGAATCCAAGTCTCACTCCAGGTGTAATATGAACCAACACCCTACAATAACATCCATGGAAAACCTCTCAAGAACTCAGGTATCTCTCTAGGTGAGTTATAACATCTAAGCCACATGATTTCATCCTTGGTGGTCCACCAAGGGAGCCCAAGTATCACCCATGGCATATATGATCAAATTTCCTTGAGACTTTCCTTGTCAATCCATAAGGAATCCAAGTCTCACTCGACATATAACAATCAAATCCCCTGTGAGTTTGTCCTTGGAAAAACAATTATCACTTAGGCATAAACGTCAATAGAAAAATGAGTCCATCCATGGAATTATTCATTTTAATCCATGTGTCACTCATGTCTAATGAGCATTAAACCAATTAAAGTACATTTCATCGATATCAATTAACTATATTAAGGTCAACACCAAGAACATCTCATTTAAAACCTCACCCCAAGGGTGTTCCAAGTCATTGGCTAAGATTAAAAGTATTTCCTTCAAAATACTCACATGGGAAAATATTCATAACATGCTACCCAAGCTTAAATAACTATTACATGGCATAGTATTTATCTATCTCACATGGGAAAACTAATTAAGAAAGAAATACATTCTTACTCGAGCATTTACATAGCATGGTATCTATATAAACTCACATGGTAAATTCACTTTAAGGCAAGTTAAGATTCAACAATCTATTGCATAACCAAGGCCAAGGGTATACATACCTTCCAATTATTTCATTCAAGTATAATTAATTCACAATGAAATCTAATTCATATTTAAATTCATGTCTTTCATCCCAAACAAGGGGTTAAAGTCACACCTAAGGGTGTCTAAGGCCAAAATCCATCAAATGGTACATTTAATAATCAACACACTCATGGGGTGGTTCTATTTAAAGGTTTAAAACCTATAAAAAGCCATTAAAATCCTATTTAATTACCTTGAACATGCCTAGAAATTATAGGGTTCAATTTCATTTCAAGGCGACGCTATAAAATTGGGTGTGTAGCATGATAGTACATTTAAAAATATAGAATTTAAGCAAAAGGAATGAGACCACAAACCTTAGGTCTCTAGTTGATAGCTCATCCAGTATCAGCTTCTAATTTGACTCAGATAGGGAGAAAATAGAAGAACCGATGAAGAACCTAATAATGGGGAAAATCAGCTTGCACCTAAATAGTGAAAATGATATCAAATCAAATGAGTAACAGCTAAAAATGAATTAATAACTCATTGCTACATATCCAATTAGATGAGTGGTGCTTGAATTGGAGTCTGGACAAAGGATTTATCTCAAATTCGTGTTTAGTCACCAAGGAGGGCTCCCAAATGTTGTTCTTGTTGTGCGGGAAAAGAAGAAATAGATTTAGGTTGAAATAGATTTTTAATAAGGTAGAAATGTAATTTTACACAAAAATATAGGGCTTTAAATTTTATGTACATGATTTGGAAAAACCATATGCAAACCATGCACAGTCTACTGTAGGTAAAAGGCACCTGCATAGTTAACCCGCACTGTTTGACTAACTGTGTGGAAACCATGAAAAAATCCACTATTAAAATTATAGAGGTGGTTGGATGTCCGTGTGGACCAAATTTCAAGGTTTAGTCTAATTTTTCAACTTATATCCCCCTTTTTCTATTCTCACACGGTTTCATCAAACCGTGCGGCTTTCCCCACATGATTTTAACTAACCGTGCACTAGGATTATTTCACCACAAATTTTAGATTTTGGGCTTCAAACGAGCCTCATACATCCTTGATAACTCTATAACCTCAAAGGTAATTCATAATAGGCCATTTTAAAACATGTAAATTGATAATTGATGGAAAATAAAGGACTCATACCTCAATTAAGAATCAGGTTCTTACAACACCTTTTTTAGAGTTATTACCCCTAGGTAACTCTATTCCAAAACCACATCCGCTTGTATAATTTGAAAAGGTATTTATTTCTAGAAATACCAACATTATATCTTTCTTATCAAATGTAACATCCCGACCTGACTAACCACTAAACCAGTATCTAGTCTGATTGCCACATGGCCCCAAGCACGCCTCCCTGTACGCCAGAGGCTGTCGACTTGTAGTGAGGGTCTAAGGAGGTGATAGTGGGTAGACTATTCCCTCATGATTAGATTATCACAACAGTATATCGAGAAATAAACAATAGAAAATATTGGAAGCAATAATAAATAAATTAAAGAGTAGAATAGTAATAATATCAACTAAATATAAATGGACAATGCCAATATACAACAATGCATGCATTTCTAGATGATGATACATAAACTAAAACAATAGACATACAATAGGAAACTTGATATAGTATAGTATAGGAATAAGTAAAATAAATAAAATCCATGAGGGTGAACTCTATGATCATCCTGAGCTCTAGATCATTCCTTTATCCTAACTCCCAGGTACAAGCATAATAGTGCAAGCAATAATCCATAGTCCTATAAGTATGAGATCTGCTCAAGTACCCCATTGTAATGGCGGATCGATCAGGGTGTGATATATACTTAGTAGGACACCACCAATGGTTTCTATAGATAAACTCAGTTTGTGAATATACAGTACAATAATGTGTAGGTATGAATAATAATAAACAATGCAGATTAAATAAATACTAGTCATCTCAGGTTTCATCAGGACACCAGGTCGACTCTACCTTCTTTGGATCATGGATGGAATGAATGTCTGATCAGTAACTATATATATATTAATAATATATATAATTTATTTATATATTTCATCCACCTATATGGACCAATTATGTGCAGATGTAAGTGGCCATATACCTGGAATACTAGGTGTTGGCTAGATTGGGTCGTAACTCAGTTATCCATAGCTAGTCTAAATGATCTTATAACCTCAAGCAAAAAAGTTATATTCTATACATATCATAATGAGTGGGAAACTTCATTATATTCACTTGAGAAGGTTATTTTTTCATCATGTCAACACTCTGAACAAGGGACATTGTGCGTCATGCCCACCATCCAAATAGTGTCAGTGGTGTGGGATGTCATTCTCAACACCCAATGTAAGGGAGCATGAAACCTTCATCCTCAGTAGATCTCATACCATCATACCACATCCAATATCAATGTGAAATAATATTTATAGTAATAATAATGAGGCAATACCTCTCATGATTTATAATCATCAAGCTGAAATATAAAAAAGGCATCACAATTTAGTATTAAATTAAAATCATACAAGAGGTGTGGCCTCACCACCCATTCCATTTAATATAATTCACATAATCCATGATTTTTTTAATATATCAAAAGTATTTTTCATACCACCCAATTCAATTCCATTTAATTTAAACCATTTAGTTTGAATAGGCCATTTCATTTATCAAGGAAAGGCTCTCTAGAGTCAATTCATGCCATCCCACTTAGAAGGTGGGTGGTATTTGAAATCATTGGTCACAAGGAATTTCATTCCCCTTTGTTCTATCCTTTTAAGAATATAATTTCAAGCAATTTACTAATCATTAAAACTATCTAGAAATAACATAAAGTCATAGGAAAACATATATGTAATAAGTCTAAGCATGGTATAAATCATTAATCACCACTTTTTAGTTTAGAAGATAGTGCACCTCATCTGAAGGGTTTTATTATAAAACATGACATTGTTTAATAGACAATTCATTTAGAAAAACCATGATTCACATTAAATTTATAACTCAATTTATCAAAAATAATTATTTTAGAAAGTTAATCATACTTGGAAAAATAATTACAAGGTTCAACATGGAACTTAGGAGGTTCTATCATCAATTGGGAAATTAACTATAAGGGGTAACTCAGTTTTAAAATCCAATTTGAATTCTTAGAAGGAATTCCAAGCTATTAATCAATTAATTATAAAGGTAAAATTAATCCATCATGCCCAAGGAGTGTCCATTATCGAGGTTGGCATCCTAAAATTACCAAACAAGGATCCATGAAAGTGAAACTAGGTGCATATACCATTTTAGAAAGAAGCAAGAAGTTTTTAGGGAAACACGTGGAAAATACTGGTTCTTAGAACGACTTCAATATCAATAAATCAATGTCAACTTGGTTAAAGAGATATATAACACCTACCTCATTATTAGGATGCTCTACTCATCCAATATCAAGGTTTGATTCTATCTGATTTGGAATAAATTGAAGAAATGGAAATCTACCCTGAAAATAGGGTGAATGATCTCACACCAAAATATGACAACATATCATAATATAAACTTAGAAATGAAGATAGTGGATTCAAGAGCTTACCGAAGCAGATCCAATGTGACTAGAAGCATTCAAATCCAACTTTGAATAAGGGAGATATCATCATCCCTAGGAGGATAAGGAGATTGAGAGCTCCATGGGAAGAGGGAGGATCGTCATGTGGATGGAGGGAGAAGAAAGAAAGAAGAAATTAGGTTATGAGATTCATTAAGGTAAAAAAAATTCATTTTACCCTTAAAATCTAGGTCACACAGTTTGGTCAAATGGTTTTCCAAACTATGGTCCAAACATGTGGATCCCATTGCTTAGAAACCCTACCTTGCATAGTTTTCCTGCACGGTTTTCCCTAATCGTGCACCAACCATGCACCAAATACTACACACACACTTCCTAAGTGATACTAAGTGTATGGGATAGGTGCAAAGTTTTTGAAACCATGTTCATCCCATACAGATCACTTCTACTCACCTGAAGGTCTTCCGCGGTTTTCACTAGTGGGTTGTATGTTTCAAACAAACCGTGTGCCCTTACCAGTCCACTCAAACTTTAGTTTTCAGGGATTGGTGCTCCCAAAACTCAACAAAACACCTGAGGCACATCACAAGCTACCAAAAACATATAAAAACAACACAATAAACTATTCTAACACTCATAATTATATTCTAAATCTCATTTCAAAGAACACCTCATCTATTATACATCAAAATTCAAATTCCCTTATAATTCTACCTTGGCTCAAAACACGGGCCATTACAACCTCCCCACATTAGAACATATAATCCATGATAATCCTTGGTGAAAAAATAAAATATCACCTGACCTATAATGGTCATGAAGTCTCATTCAAATGATCATGTTGCATTCCCAAATACTCAACGCACCTCCAAGCATTACTTAAGTATACGACACTTAAGCCATCAAAACCCAAGAAAATGCTTGTTTGTTGAACTAGGAATACAAAAATAGTGATTAAACTATCCCATTTAGCTAGATAAATGATCACCTCATCATCAATTTTAACATGTGGCTTATGGTTCTCCCCACCATAGGTTTTAACATTTAATGGCCAATTCTAAACTATGGTATGCACCACCGTCAGAATTTCCTTAAAAAGCATGACCTAAGTATTATAACGATTATCCTAGCATGATTTATTTTACTTGTAAACCTGATTAATTATGAGTTCATATTAGATACCTATCTATAAAGAAACGGTCAAATCCCAATCAACCAAACTAAAACTAGTCACATAATCTTTTCTTAGAAGACACAGCTAACCTTTTCACCACACCCACATAAACCTAGTGACGTGATTTAAAACTGTTCCTTTATAATCATATTCCTTAAGACAAAAGAACACAATTAGATCCACTCTGTACAACTTATCTTGAAAATTCCCAACTTAAACAGTCAGTGTATTACAAACTGAACTGCAACGCCTTCTTCCAAGGCATCTCGTGTTTACCACAAGCATGTTCACGGAGGTCCATACTTGACTTTTAGTGATGTTCCTTGATCAAACCATCACCTGAAAATTTAATCTATCATGCCTCAACATGAATAAGAGTGTAACCTAGATCAATCCCACTAGAATCATCACACTTTAAACATCAACTTTGAGCCCGACAATAAGTTTGGGACAACTTCATATTCATTAAACCAGAGTCCAAAGAACTAACCCAAGGTACTCCATACTTCATGTTTATAAGTGAGATTTTGGTACAAGTCCATGAAATCCACATCATATCATTGACTAATCCCAGAGAGGTATCCTCTTAGCTGTCAAGTCAAAGGAAAATATCTGGTGTCTAAGAGTCCATCCAAGGAATTCTTATATGGGAATCGAGGAATCCCTTAGGACAAACTATGCCTTGATAAAAACCACACGTCCAGTGTGTAACTCTCATAAATCATGTTTACTGAAACAGAGGGGAATTTGAAACTTTTATCTCAGTGTATAACCGATGCTCTCTTGGTGCATCAAGGATGACGTCAATATAAGGAACATGCTCATCACTAATCACGAGTACACTAAGATTATATTGAGGATTGATAAAAATATTCAAGACACTTTTATCACATCCAAGACAAAGTTCCTGGTATGTTTTCCAACAAACCATACCCAACCACCAAAAAGAAGAATAGTCAAACCACTACTAGTTAACTTATTAGAAGAAGCTCGGCTTCACCTACCGATGCATCTTTATTGACCAATCACAATCCCTTACCACCCAAGTCATCCCATGATCATAAAAACTTAACCACCAAAGTCTATACATGACCAATAGTGTTTCTCAAGGGTTTCATAAATGTCCAACCACATCAACATCGTTCTTCCGAGTAATCAATGACATTATTCAAAAATTTCCAGCCTCAAGGGAATTTAAGAAAGACTAACCATTTTCAAATGTTCCTCCTTGGTTGTGTTCCTTCTACTTGGAAGGGTATGTATTCACTAGAACTGGCATGATGCTCCACACCTTATGAGCTTCCTAGTTTTCAAAATGAGATATATACTAGCCTCTCATAAGCGTTCTAGGTCAAATTCACCTTAAATGCATGAGTGGCATATCTCTAGGTCATGATCACAAATGTCATAACATTTGGCAGGGATGCCAAAACCAACATGATTGTCATGTCAAAACACTCGATCCTCTTGGAACACCATCCCAAGGATTTGGAAAAACTTGATTCCATTAACTCCTAGGTCACTCTACTCTGGAAATGAATAAATAATGTACTCGACATCTCAAGGCTCAACGATTTCAATGAACTCAACTGATTCACTATATCATCAACCAATTCGATGGGTACCGCATATATGAACTCACACTACCCTATGCTTACAAAATCAAGATGAAACATCCTCAATATTGTCCATAGTTTTTCCACTATATGCATTCAATTATCAGGTTTTTTTAACAAAAGATTTATCCCATAGTCATATTGCCTCATATGACCACTAACCTAGATGATGGTGTACTGTGTTATCCATCACTAAGCAAGAAAACAGAGTCACATGACCAACTAAGCAGCCAACCATTCCCTATTCATGTCTATCATGCTGAAAATAAACCATTTTATAATGTTCACACCTTTAACAAGGATTAACTTATTGAAATACCACCCATCAAGACAATGGTGTCACTTTTAAGGGTGAAGATTCCTATAATGGACATATAGCACTCGAACAGTACCACTCCAAATAAACTGCTCATAAAAAACTATCAAGGGATTTAAATATATGAGGTAACTACCTAAAATAGTCTATCCCCTTATCAAATCATAAAACATCGACCCAAAAATTAGGTCACGCTTATAAAAGGTCACTAGGCTTAAGGGCCTCTGAATTTTATTCAACTAAAGGAGAATAGGTCTATGAAAACGCTCATGCTCCAATTCAAGGGTGCTAATTTGGGAAAAAATTATCTACCCTTACATGAGGGTTAGGATAAAACACCACTTAAGGTTCAATTTTAAGGAATTAAACCAAAAATAATTTAATTATTTAAATATTTAAAAGATTTAAAATAGAACATCAAGTACCAATTATAAAATAGAAGCACTTGGAAATTGATAAGGTGGCCTATGAGGGTCGCGTTAAGCCAACCGAGGTTCATCATAATGAAACCCAATAGCAGTTTCTTAATTATTAAATTTTCAAAACACCCATAGTGGGTTATCTCATAAGAAACTTGTCCCAACTGACCTACTTGGGTCCATTTGTGCATTTTAGAAAGTTGATCATACATATCATCACACTCGTGTGATAGAGTCACAAATCTTTATAGAGGAAACCATCAACATTTTAGATTTTTAAAATTACACTTAATGGGTTTTATCTGATAATCTTAAATACCATAATCGACCTACTAGGGTTTAGTCACGTAAGATATCTATAAGCAACTAATTCATTTCATATCAAAACTAAACATATTTTACATTTTAACCATTTCAAAATATATAATGGTCTTATATAATGGTTCGATTATATGGGTTTCCATCTCCCAATTTATAAAGCACCCACACACTTTATTGACCAAAGACTAGATTCCATTTAATAGAAGAAAATTCACATTAAAATTTGAGCTTTATAAGCTTTTACATGTTAATAGCAGTCTCTAGATATATACAAAGATCAAAATATTTTTAGACTATATGAGTTACCTTTTCCCAATTTATAAGGCACCCACATACCTTATAATTGAAAACCATATCCCATTTAATCGAAACCAATATATTTAGACATTGAAACCAATTACATCGATATCATAACTAGGAATGTTATCAAAAGTAGTAAATACATAGGAACATGCTAATTAGCACAGAATCACGATCATGGGAAAACATGCTAAACTACCAAGAAGTATGGAATATGATAACTTAATCATGGAAGCATGTTAATATTCTAAATAAATCACACAAACATGTTATATAAATACAAACACTAAAGAAATAAGTAAACAAGTACAAAACTAAGCATTTCACTAAAATACCTAACATGGTATATAAAATCCGGGATAATATCACACAATGAACATATTCCCAAATAGTAGGAGAATGCTCTATTAATGTTATATATTTCCTGTTTAGAAGGGTTTGGTCCAGTTTAGTTATATGAGAAATACTTGAATTTCATAAAAGAACGTGGGTATTAATTTTATAAGTATTTTTTGTTGGATTATGATCACATGGGTTTTGTTGGGCCACCTGTGACAATGAAAACTATCAAGGAAACTGAGGAGATTCTTCTTATCTATGAAAAGGAATCTGAAATTGAAGTTGCAGTCCTTTATACTCCACCAAAGTCGGTATAAAGTAGAATGATTCTGCATTTTTTAAAGAAATTATTGGTGTCAATTATATATATATGGGACAATCATGTAGTTATTATTGAAAAATTTATGCCATTAGATTGGAATAATGTACCAGCAAGAAGAATTATAGAGAATTATATCCTCCACTTGGAAATATTTAAAATTTATAGGTCAGGGATGCATTACTAGATTGTTATTAATGATCAAGGGTCGGTTTGAATTCATTTTTGGATTCAAATCTTTTTTAATGAACCATAATTGGTCTAGATGCATTAAATTTTAATTTAAGGATGTGGAATTGGAAAAGTGATTTTGTGAAGGAGCTTCACCTGAGATCATCAATGGCTACCTGAGGACCTTTATTAGGGGGATTGGAGAGAACTGAAATGACCAGGAAGACTTATTTAGGATTTCTAATTCACATGAAAACTTCCCCAATCAAATGAGTAAGCATAAGAAAGGAAAATTTCATGTAATTTTTAAGTTAGTTTTGTTTCATGTTTGTTATTCATGTTTTTAAGTGGTAAATGTCTTGTATTCTTGCAAAAAAATCATAATAAACTATAATAGAAAATTTCATGAACAACAATACCAAGCCTTTGACACTTGGAATTTTCTCCATGGGTAGGGTGATCACTCCTAGACACAACTATTTACCAGGGGTTGAAACATTCCTCATTTCCTGTATACCATCCCAAAATAGTAAGACAAAGGAAAAAAATAACCTATAATACCACTTTGTAATGACCCAACCCAACAAACTACTAAACTAGTATCCATATTGGTCATAACATTCCCTCAAGCATGCCTCCCCATATATAAGTGGCTTTCGACTAACAATGAGGGTCTAAGGGGGTGATAATGGAGAGACTATACCCTCATAATAATAGTAACACAATGGTAGATTAGAAAATAAACAACATATAACTGCATAAGCAGTAATAAATGAAAGACATATCAGCATAAGAATAAAATCAACTGAATAAAAATGGCCAACACTAATATACAACAATGCATACATGTCCATATGATGATACATAAACTAAAACAATAGAAATATAGAAGTAATCTTAATATAGTGTGGTAAAGGAATAAGGAAAAGAAATAAAATCCCCTTGGGAGAACTCCATGGTCATTCTAATCTCTAGCTTAGTCCCTTGATCCTAACTCCTAGGTACAATCATAACATTACAAGTAATAATCCATAGATTTTAAACATGAGATCTTTTTGGGTACGCCAGCGCAATGGAGGCCTGAGTAGGGTGTGATATATACTCAGTATGCCACCACCAATAGTATCTAAAACTAAACTAATTCTATGAATATATAGTATAGTAGTGTGTAGTTATTAATAATAATAAACAATTCTAAATAAATAAATACCTGATAGATTCGATTCCATCAGGACACCAGGACGACTCTACCTACTTCGGCTCATGGTTGGAATGAATGTCTAGTCAGTAACTATATATATATGAATAATATATATATATAGTTATATATTTTATCCACCTATATGGACCAAGTAAGTCAAGACGTAAGTGTCTATATACCTAGAATACTAGGTGCTGGCTAGACCGGGGCGTAACTCAGTCATCCTTAACCATTCTAAATGATCCAATAAGATCAAGAAAAAGGGTACATGCCCTACATCTCATAGTGAGTAGGAGAAATAATTATTTTCACTTGATATGGTGAGTGTTCTATCATTTCAACACTTTGAATAAGGGATGTGGTGTGTCATGTCCATCATCCAAATAGTTTCAGTGGTGTGAGACATCATGATCAACACCCGGTGTAAGGGAACATGAAATTTTCATACTCAAAATAACCCTTACCATCATACCACATCCTATATCGAGGTGAAATCATACTTATAATAATCAATATGATCCAATACCTCCCATGCTTTATATTTATCATACCCAAATATAACCATTTCATCACAATTCAATATTAAATTAAAAACATACAAGATGAATGGCCTCTCCACCCATTCCATTTAATATAATTCCCATAATCTATACTCATTTAAATATAGAAAAAGGAGTGGTAGTACCACCCAATTAAATTCCATTTAATTTAAACTATTCAATTTGAACATGCCATTTAATTTATCAAGGTAAGGCTCTCTAGAGTCAATTCATGCCATCCCACTTAGATGGTATATGGTATTTGAAACTAATAGTCATAAGGAATGCCATGCCCCCTTGTTCAATCTATTTAAGAATATTGTGTGAGTCCATGTACTAATCATTCCATATATCTATAAATAACATAAAGCCATAAGAAAACATCAATTTAATAAGGCCAAGCATGGTATAAATCATTAATCGCCACTTTTTAGTTTAGAAGACAACACACCTCATCTGAGGGGTTTTATTAAAAAACATGACATTGTTTAATAGAAAATTCATTTAGAACAACCATGATTCACATTAAAGGCATAACTAAATTTATCAAAAATAATTAGAAATTTGATCATCCATGGAAAAGTAATTACAAGGTTCAACATGTAACTTAGGATATGCTATGATCAATTGGGAAATTACCTAAAAGGGGTAACTACCTTTTAAAATCCAATTTGAATGGCTATAAGGAATTATGGGAAATTAATCAATTGATTATAAAGGTAAAATCAATTCAGCACACCCAAGGGGTGTCCATGATCAAGGTTTGAATCCTTAATGTAACGCCCCGACCCCAGCTACCCAGAGTCGGTGCATTACTTCGTAACATTGGCATGATCACAAGAAAGATCAAATCTCGAAAGACCGATTGGTTTAGTAGCCTTGGAAACACTAGATATATTCATAAGTTTTACATTACATCATAAAATGAAAAACTACTACAATAACATAATGTCTCCATAATCCACACTCATATCCCCACATAATATCCCTGCAGGTCATTCATAATTTACTTATTCACTTCCTGGGAAAAATAAAACATAGAAAAGGGGTGAGCTCAAATGCCCAGTAAGGATAACAAAATAGCGGAAACTTTCATAAATAAGAATAAACTTTTAAGGCAATGTATAACTAAAACAAAAGCCTTTCAAACATGAACTTTCAACATGGTATGGCATAAATAAAATGAAATAATTCCATTTACTTATTCACATGGATATTCTACTAATCGAATAATCACATGCAAAAATCAATAACCACTTTCATAATGTTGGAATGCATAATGCCAGACTATCATAACCACATAGCCAAGGCCTCGTGCCAAGACTACAAATAAGATTTTGTCAAGGCCTTGTGCCAAGACACTAGTTTGTCTCATGAGACCTACCGATGCATCGAGGAGCTATAGCGGGCTCCACCCGTCACTTATTAAGTCCAATGCATTCCCATATGAAAAGGTTTAAACATAAGATAAACATTCGTATTAAAACTAGCATACGAAATGTCAATAATTTCACCATAAACTATGAATGGTATAAAAATAGCACATCCATAGTCAAACATATCACAAAACCTTCAATACAATATAGAAGTTTTGTATCATAATAAATCAACTTCAAATAATCTTAAAATCCATCAAAGGATGTTGACGTAGATGAAATCAAAATTTTTTTTAAAGAAATATCTCCTTTTATTTTGAAATCATTTAAGATCCATATAAAATAAAACATTTTCTTTGAAAATATTCTTATAATCTTGTAAGGAAAGCTTTGAAGATTTTATAACGGCGTAAAATAACCGCACCCGCCGTATAAGTTAAAAAAACATTCTTACCTCAATTCTGTCGAAAAGGTTAAAAAGGACCTTGTTTTGAAAACGACGGAAAGATTCCTTTATAAACCTCTTATAAAAAGTCAAACAAGGGTATAAATGAATTTAACCCATATTATTGTAAATAGTAAAAATGTTTTGAAATACATTTTTAAGAAACATGGATGTGAATGATAAAGATATCCCAGTAGATTATTACGTATAAACAACCTCGGATAATGAAGAGATTGTGAAATAACCCTTACCTTGTACTTTTCCTTTTTTGGGGTAGGTTAACCTCCTGTATAATGGTGAAATAATTGTTATTAAATTATACAAGAATCATAAACATTAATATGATATCATATATGATCTTTTAACATTGCTTTATTAATAATATCTTAGTATTATCATCGTTTCGGGTGATAATCGATTCGTTCTTCTTAAATGTTTGGTTACGTAAGACATGTTTGTAATGGATAGATTATATCTTATTCATAATCAGAATGATATTAACATTATTTTTAACCCTAAAATGAGAATAAGACTTGAATGGATACGATGGAGGATGGATCTCACCGCGTTCGTGGAGACGGTAGTCCGTACGTACGCACGAACGCTACTTCCATTTAATTTTTATTTTAAAAGAATTGAATCCAAATGATACATAGGTATATTACTATTCCAGTATAATATAATATTTTATATATGTTACTTAAGTTCATTAACACCATCCTTTATACGTTCCATGTGTGGTATGAACGAGTCATATCATTTTAAGGGGGCGGTAGTCCGCACTTCCTCAAATGAAATTATCGTATGTATATACAACATGAAACGAATAATGGTATGAAATAAAATGGAATTACAGAAGCTTATATATAAAATATATATCATTAATATCATATTTAATTACAGTGCCATCATAATGGCCACCATGAGAGGCGGTAAGATGTATTTGAACAATCATCGTTTCGTGAGGCGTTAGTTTGCCATCCACAGAAACATTATGTTCATCATCCATTAGATGGAGTTGTGTGTATGTGTAGTTTGAATCCTTCTTATAAAAACATCCTAGTATATTGAGGATACTGTTTTTGTTACAAAAGAAATGAAATAAAAAGAGTTTGGGGGTTGGAGAAGCAAAATAAAGGAAAATAATTTAAGAGAAATCGTTACCTTTAATTTAGGTAACTCACTTTGGTTGGAACCAAAGGACTTCTTGAAATGATTTCTGCCTAAGGGGAAGCTTCAAGGAGGAGGAGAGGGATGTGGGGAGCTTAGTTGGGCAGAGTTTGGACGAGCCAAGTGGCTTGAGAGGTGTGAGGAATGAGTAGAAGTGGTCTCCTTTTATAAGGGAGAAGAGGGGCTCTTTAGGAAAGAGTGAAAGTATTACTTTATAATATAATTGTATTCGGTTTATAATGGTCCAAAAATCATTGAGGTCGAATATAAGATGACTAATATTCTAAATAACATCAACCAATAAGAATTGGACAGGTTTTAGATAATATTTTAATCATTATAATCTTATTTATTTAAATGATTTATTAATGAGGTAAACATTGCATTATTATTGTGTCATTAATAATTTAAATTATTTGATGTCTAAAAATTATAAATAAAATATAATTATGTAGGAAATCTTTTTATCTTTCTAATGAATATTTATAATCGAAAATCCAACATGTATAACCCTATGTAAAAATTGTTCTTCTAAAAGATGTAAGCTTATGCCATTTTTATTTTTATTTTAACTTTATTAATATAAAGTGTCCCTACCACATACAAGTGGCTCCAAGGGGTCCCCAAATTGACCCAAGGATGCTCATGGTCGGGTATGTGTCCACCAATAAGGTTAGGACACGTTTTAGGGTAATTTTGTATTATTATAATATTATTTTTTAACCCTTATTTACCGGATTTACCCTTAACCATGGTAAATAAAATATTTACCACAGTAATTATTCAAAATGTCTAAAAATAAAAGTTACCTATTTACACAATTTGGACATCCTGATTCCAAATATGGAATCCATTTTTCTAAATTCAAAACACAGAAGTGGCAGAAATTAATTTAAAATTAATTCCCGTTGTTAAAATAAAAAGCGTGTTTTTAAGAGATAATAACTATCAAAAGATTGACACTTGTTTATGTCTGATTTAATTGTGAAATTATGTCCAATGACAAACATTAAATTAAATGGTAAAAATATATTCTAAATATACTTTAAAACCACTCAAATTCATAATTTATCGATATTAATTATTTTGATTAAAAAAGTTGTTTTTAATTAAAATTTAGTAATTTTCACTATTCATCAAAATATAAAAGTTATCCGAAAAGTACCAAAATTTCACCCTAGGCTAATTTCGATATTCCGAATCCAAAAATGAAGTCCATTTTGAAATATAAAATATATATGATTTCAAAATTTAGGTATTACTATCCATAACGGCTAGTTTGATCGGTTGTGGTGTGTGTTAAAACTCGAAGTTGCGTACAACACACGCTACTGTTTTATTCAAAGGAAAGCGTACCGTGTAAGCTTGGGATGTTTCATTTTAATTTTTTTGATGTCCCCATTTAGTCAAAAAGTTTAAAATATTGTATTTAAAAAGGTTTCACTATTAAAAGTTGATAAAAGTGCAATACTGAAAATGAATATGTTCTTGCATTATGACTAAGAAACTCATAATATGGATTCTAAAATTATAAGGATTATATAAAGTTTAAAATGTAGTTAATGCTATTCATGACCTCTTTTAATGGCCATTTTTTTTGTAAGTCATGGTGTGATTGAACTCGGTGTTGCGTGTAGTGCAAGTTATTGAATTATTTTGAAGAAATAACACACTATGAAATCTTGGGGTGTTACATTCTCCCCTCCTTCAATAAATTGCGTCCTCGCAATTTGAAATTTTTCTTCGAAAATAAAAGGTTGAAAATAGAAAATATATTTGTGGGAAAACCCACATTGGAAATTGGGTTACTAAAATTTAGTCTTAATATGATGAAAAGAGAAATGAAAGGGTCCCCACCAAATTATGATCTCGATTAGGAGAACATTGGTGGCAATTAGAGACATATAATTGGAGGAAAAACGTAAATATTTATAGGTAGTGATTGAGGTCATCAATCACAAACAAGTATAAAATTGAGGTCCTTAAACTCATCAATCTATGATGATTTGAAATACCATCGGTTCAACAAAACATAGGGTATTGGGATAACACATTTTTGACGTTTCAAAATATCTTAGTTGAAATCCCACATCGAAAAATGAATTAATGAGGCCTCTATTTAAAATAAAGAGTGGAAAGTATGAAGATTACCGAAAATAATGCATACTAGGGTTCCATGTAGGAAAATATGGATATGGAGGAGAAATCTAACCATCAATTATCTGATGGAGAGTGGTAGAGAACATGGCTATGAAAAGGCCAACAATTCCAAAGCCATAAATTAGTGATGATTTAAGGTACCATCTAGGACAAAATTTTTGTTCTAAGTTCCTTTTATTAATGTTGAGGAATTTATTTATGAGATTGGCTAAGATTATAAGGAGATATACTTACATTATAATTAGAGTTTTATTCATTAATAAATTTCTACCACAAACTCATCTTTCACTCTAAAAGATAATAGAACGTAAAAAAAATTCTATTTATACTATTCGTACAGGGTTCCAAAATAAATGAATTTATAATTCATCTACCAAATCTTTTTAAAAAAACTACATTATTTAATCCAGGACATCTCATGGGCCAGTGGTAGGTGATACACCCTTTTCGCCCTTCGGTTGCGAGTTCAAGTCTCGTAGCCTTTCCGAACGCGACGGGTTGCCGCCCGACCTCCGGGTTGTCCCTTTATGGCAATCCAAAATAATCCAAACTAGAACTATCCAAAATACTTCTGTCCAAACTCACAGTCCAACATTTATAAGGAAGGTAAACATAATGTAGATCCTTTTTACCCCGTAATAGAATATGAATACCTTCATCATGTATTCTTTTAATATTCTGAAACATCCTGAATTACCATATTCCTTATTGATTACATTCATGCTCCCTTATTCCATATAGAATTCTGGATATTAATCCAAAAATGTTTTAAACCCCATCAATGATGGAATATACAAATCATTAATCAGTTCCAAGGTAGTCGAGAATATCCAATTTAATTTATCCAAAACAATCATGTATTATTCCAAAATCACTACCTCAGTATCAGAACTATATTATGATTTATCTTTCTCTCAACCATATATTTTCCAAAAATTTATCCTGCTATTGAGTCACTTTTCTTTGTTCCACACAATCTAAAGTCCTTAATGAAATAGTACTGCAGTACAATCCTTATATACTCCATAATTATTATAACAAGTACATTGTTGATACAACACTCAATTGACATAATCAACATAAAAACTCTAATCATTCCTCTTCATCTGTGGTAGTATCATAACTTGATTATTATCCAATAACATCATTTTCGGCATAGTCTGATGACTGGGACATAGGTTCGCGTAGTGTCCCAACTCCTTGCAAATGAAGCATTGTACATTTAAAACCATTTTCTTACCCTTGCAGTCACGTACTTTGTGCCCTTTTCCTCCACACTTATAACAAACTCCTATTCCTTTCAGGCAAGTTCCAGGGTGTTTTTTTCCACAGTTACCACATATGGGAAAATTCTTCTTTTCCCTTTTCCCTTTATCCATCTTTCTCTCTTCCATCCTTTTCTTCTCTTGATTCCCTTCAAAGCCATAGGACTCAGTAAACTCTTTACTTATCTTATCAACACATGATATTATTTCTTCATATGATGATAATACATGGGAGACTATTTCTCTTATAAATTCTAGCTTAAGACCATGAAAGATATGATCCTTCCTTCTCTTTGAATCATGTGTATTTCTGGAGTTCTCATTCCTTCTACTGGGCGCCATTTCTATACAATGGCATAAACTAGATCAGTTTATGAATCAAAATACATAATCTCATACTTATAAAACACTTAACATAAATTGAACTATTTATGGATATAATCCATAATCATAAAAATGTTTTCTTTGAGGAAGTATATACTCATAAACCCTTCATAATGATTTGTAAATAAAATGAGAGTTATCCTAAGCATATCCCCCGGGAGTGTCGTAACCAAGAGTGCAGCAAGGCCCGTTGTCGTGCACCAGTTCCCGTTCGAGTCTAGCTCAAAGCGGTGTTTTCGGGTTTTACCCCTAGGTACATCTGTGCCAGAGCCGCCTCTACCTGCTCGTATCCAGACAGGGATGTATTGCTCAGAAAACTCACAAAATCTCTACAATACCAAAATTCTAGGAAGTTCTTCTATACTAATCCTCAAAGTTCATCTTAGGTCTACGTGCTCTAATCAGAGTTTATCTAAATCTAGCTTCCAAGGTTTGTACTAAACTTCCTTTGATACCAACTGTAACGCCCCGACCCCAGCTACCCAGAGTCGGTGCATTACTTCGTAACATTGTCATGATCACAAGAAAGATCAAATCTCGAAAGACCGATTGGTTTAGTAGCCTTGGAAACACTAGATATATTCATAAGTTTTACATTACATCATAAAATGAAAAACTACTACAATAACATAATGTCTCCATAATCCACACTCATATCCCCACATAATATCCCTGCAGGTCATTCATAATTTACTTCTTCACTTCCTGGGAAAAATAAAACATAGAAAAGGGGTGAGCTCAAATGCCCAGTAAGGATAACAAAATAGCGGAAACTTTCATAAATAAGAATAAACTTTTAAGGCAATGTATAACTAAAACAAAAGCCTTTCAAACATGAACTTTCAACATGGTATGGCATAAATAAAATGAAATAATGCCATTTACTTATTCACATGGATATTCTACTAATCGAATAATCACATGCAAAAATCAATAACCACTTTCATAATGTTGGAATGCATAATGCCAGACTATCATAACCACATAGCCAAGGCCTCGTGCCAAGACTACAAATAAGATTTTGTCAAGGCCTTGTGCCAAGACACTAGTTTGTCTCATGAGACCTACCGATGCATCGAGGAGCTATAGCGGGCTCCACCCGTCACTTATTAAGTCCAATGCATTCCCATATGAAAAGGTTTAAACATAACATAAACATTCGTATTAAAACTAGCATACGAAATGTCAATAATTTCACCATAAACTATGAATGGTATAAAAATAGCACATCCATAGTCAAACATATCACAAAACCTTCAATATAATATAGAAGTTTTGTATCATAATAAATCAACTTCAAATAATCTTAAAATCCATCAAAGGATGTTGACGTAGATGAACTCAAAAAAAATTTTAAAGAAATATCTCCTTTTATTTTGAAATCATTTAAGATCCATATAAAATAAAACATTTTCTTTGAAAATATTCTTATAAGCTTGTAAGGAAAGCTTTGAAGATTTTATAACGGCGTAAAATAACCGCACCAGCCGTATAAGTTAAAAAAACATTCTTACCTCAATTCTGTCGAAAAGGTTAAAAAGGACCTTGTTTTGAAAACGACGGAAAGATTCCTTTATAAACCTCTTATAAAAAGTCAAACAAGGGTATAAATGAATTTAAACCATATTCTTGTAAATAGTAAAAATGTTTTGAAATACATTTTTAAGAAACATGGATGTGGATGATAAAGATATCCCAGTAGATTATTACGTATAAACAACCTCGGATAATGAAGAGATTGTGAAATAACCCTTACCTTGTACTTTTCCTTTTTTGGGGTAGGTTAACCTCCTGTATAATGGTGAAATAATTGTTATTAAATTATACAAGAATCATAAACATTAATATGATATCATATATGATCTTTTAACATTGCTTTATTAATAATATCTTAGTATTATCGTCGTTTCGGGTGATAATCGATTCGTTCTTCTTAAATGTTTGGTTACGTAAGACATGTTTGTAATGGATAGATTATATCTTATTCATAATCAGAATGATATTAACATTATTTTTAACCCTAAAATGAGAATAAGACTTGAATGGATACGATGGAGGATGGATCTCACCGCGTTCGTGGAGACGGTAGTCCGTACGTACGCACGAACGCTACTTCCATTTAATTTTTATTTTAAAAGAATTGAATCCAAATGATACATAGGTATATTACTATTCCAGTATAATATAATATTTTATATATGTTACTTAAGTTCATTAACACCATCCTTTATACGTTCCATGTGTGGTATGAACGAGTCATATCATTTTAAGGGGGCGGTAGTCCGCACTTCCTCAAATGAAATTATCGTATGTATATACAACATGAAACGAATAATGGTATGAAATAAAATGGAATTACAGAAGCTTATATATAAAATATATATCATTAATATCATATTTAATTACAGTGCCATCATAATGGCCACCATGAGAGGCGGTAAGATGTATTTGAACAATCATCGTTTCGTGAGGCGTTAGTTTTCCATCCACAGAAACATTATGTTCATCATCCATTAGATGGAGTTGTGTGTATGTGTAGTTTTAATCCTTCTTATAACAACATCCTAGTATATTGAGGATACTGTTGTTGTTACAAAAGAAAGGAAATAAAAAGATTTTGGGGGTTGGAGAAGCAAAATAAAGGAAAATAATTTAAGAGAAATCGTTACCTTTAATTTAGGTAACTCACTTTGGTTGGAACCAAAGGACTTCTTGAAATGATTTCTGCCTAAGGGGAAGCTTCAAGGAGGAGGAGAGGGATGTGGGGAGCTTATTTGGGCAGAGTTTGGACGAGCCATGTGGCTTGAGAGG
The DNA here is from genome assembly GCA_963277665.1 of Viscum album. Taxonomy (NCBI): domain Eukaryota; kingdom Viridiplantae; phylum Streptophyta; class Magnoliopsida; order Santalales; family Viscaceae; genus Viscum; species Viscum album. The sequence goes on along the minus strand of OY728150.1, from coordinate 1,569,773,456 downwards.
TGTGAGGAATGAGTAGAAGTGGTCTCCTTTTATAAGGGAGAAGAGGGGCTCTTTAGGAAAGAGTGAAAGTATTACTTTATAATATAATTATATTCGGTTTATAATGGTCCAAAAATCATTGAGGTCGAATATAAGATGACTAATATTCTAAATAACATCAACCAATAAGAATTGGACAGGTTTTAGATAATATTTTAATCATTATAATCTTATTTATTTAAATGATTTATTAATGAGGTAAACATTGCATCATTATTGTGTCATTAATAATTTAAATTATTTGATGTCTAAAAATTATAAATAAAATATCATTATGTAGGAAATCTTTTTATATTTCTAATGAATATTTATAATCGAAAATCCAACATGTATAACCCTATGTAAAAATTGTTCTTCTAAAAGATGTAAGCTTATGCCATTTTTATTTTTATTTTAACTTTATTAATATAAAGTGTCCCTACCACATACAAGTGGCTCCAAGGGGTCCCCAAATTGACCCAAGGATGCTCATGGTCGGGTATGTGTCCACCAATAAGGTTAGGACACGTTTTAGGGTAATTTTGTATTATTATAATATTATTTTTTAACCCTTATTTACCGGATTTACCCTTAACCATGGTAAATAAAATATTTACCACAGTAATTATTCAAAATGTCTAAAAATAAAAGTTACCTATTTACACAATTTGGACATCCTGATTCCAAATATGGAATCCATTTTTCTAAATTCAAAACACAGAAGTGGCAGAAATTAATTTAAAATTAATTCCCGTTGTTAAAATAAAAAGCGTGTTTTTAAGAGATAATAACTATCAAAAGATTGACACTTGTTTATGTCTGATTTAATTGTGAAATTATGTCCAATGACAAACATTAAATTAAATGGTAAAAATATATTCTAAATATACTTTAAAACCACTCAAATTCATAATTTATCAATATTAATTATTTTGATTAAAAAAGTTGTTTTTAATTAAAATTTAGTAATTTTCACTATTCATCAAAATATAAAAGTTATCCGAAAAGTACCAAAATTTCACCCTAGGCTAATTTCAATATTCCGAATCCAAAAATGAAGTCCATTTTGAAATATAAAATATATATGATTTCAAAATTTAGGTATTACTATCCATAACGGCTAGTTTGATCGGTTGTGGTGTGTGTTAAAACTCGAAGTTGCGTACAACACACGCTACTGTTTTATTCAAAGGAAAGTGTACCGTGTAAGCTTGGGATGTTTCATTTTAATTTTTTTGATGTCCCCATTTAGTCAAAAAGTTTAAAATATTGTATTTAAAAAGGTTTCACTATTAAAAGTTGATAAAAGTGCAATACTGAAAATGAATCTGTTCTTGCATTATGACTAAGAAACTCATAATATGGATTCTAAAATTATAAGGATTATATAAAGTTTAAAATGTAGTTAATGCTATTCATGACCTCTTTTAATGGCCATTTTTTTTGTAAGTCATGGTGTGATTGAACTCGGTGTTGCGTGTAGTGCAAGTTATTGAATTATTTTGAAGAAATAACACACTATGAAATCTTGGGGTGTTACACTTAAATTACCAAAAAAGGATCCATAGAAGTGCAACTAGGTCTATATACCATTTTAGAATGAATAAAGAAAATTTTTTGGTAACACATGGAAAAGTTCAGTGCGCAGCACAATGGAAATATTGATAAATCAATGAAAACTTGGGAAAATATCTATAGACCAACTACCTCATGCTTAGGATGCTCTACTTGTCAAATGTTGTGGTTTGATTCGGTCTGGTTTGGAATAAATAAAAGAAATGGATATCCACTATAAAAATAGGGATAATGAGCTCACACCAAAATAGTTAAATAGATCAAAAGATAAACATAGAAAGTAAGAAACAAGATTCGAGAGATTACTGGTGTGGATCTAACGTGACTGATGGAATTTGAATCGGACTTTGAACGAGGGAGATATCATCATCCCTAGGAGGAGGAGGAGCTTAAGAACTTCATGGGGGGATGGAGGAGCTTCATGCGGCTATAGGGAGAAGAAATAAAGAAGAAATTAGGTTATAATATTCTATAATGAAAAAAATTTCATTTCACCCTTAAAAACTAGGTTACATAGTTTTACCACATGGTTGGAAAAACCGTGTGCCAACCATGTGGATCCTACTACTTAGGAACCCTACATCATATGGTTGTCTCATATATTTTTCCCCAACCATGTTCCAACTATGTGACTAACAGTGCACACACACTGCCTAAGTGGAACTAAGAATGTGGTCTAGGTGAACAGTTTGGGAAACCATGTGTAGCTCATGCAGATTACTTCTACTCACCTACAGGTGTCGCACAGTTTGTACTGGTCAGCCTCACGGTTTTTGACAAACCATACACCCTTACCAGTCCACCCAAACTTGAGTTTTCAAGGCTCAGTGCTCCTGAAACTCGTTAAACCACTCGAGTCTCCTCTCAGGCTTCCAAACACATCTAAAAACAACACATTAGAGTGTTCTAACACTCAGAATTATGTTTTGAAGCATAGTTCAAAGAACAGACCATCCACCAAATGTCAAAATCCAAATTCCCTTAGAATTCTACCTTATCTCAAAACACGGGTCATTACATAAAATTTTTAGGGTGATCTTTTATACTTATCATCAAAGTTTGTCATGGATTTTTGTTCTCTAATCTATGTTTTCCTAAATCTAGTTTTCTAAGTTTCTACTAAACTTCCTTTCATACCAACTGTAATTACATCAACCCCATTATCCCAGAGCCAATGTCGTACTTCATTACATTGATATAGATATAAGGAAAAAAATCCAGAAGTACCAATTAGTTTATCAGTTTTTGAAAACTAGATAGATACATGATACCCATTCTAAATTAGGAATAGAAAATAAAACATAATACATCACCAAAGTAAATTATCAGATTCCTTGAAACTCATTCCAAGAATTCATCTTTATATCCTAGATAAAGGAAACATAATAAGGGTGAGCTCAATTGATAATTAAGGGTTAAGTACATTAGAATCTATCATGAATCAATATCATAATAAACATGTAAAGGTTTATAACTGAACACGCAAGAAATTTAAATAACATGACTATCATGGTGAGATAAGGAAGAATCGATATGGAAAGGTAAATAACTATAAAAAATGTCATTTAATCAATAAACTAATAATGAAATGAATATATAGATAATTTCATATCCAAAATCTCATAGATAATAATAATAATAAATGAATCATCAATAAAGGAAATTCTAAATTATTGGATGTCAGTTCTGTTCAGTGTGCAGCTTACAGGGCCATTCTATTGAGGTTTGTAGGAAAATGAAACTGAGAGCTCAGTCCTGAGAGGATGGGAAGGTAAGGGTGTTTAGACATTGTTGTCTGTGGTGGTGTTAGTGGTGGATTCTGAAACTAGTTTGGTCTCTCTAAGATTTTCTGAATATTTGGTGCATAGATTTCTGATTCTTCAGCTGGGTAGGGAGGTCGATGGTGTACCAGCAACGAAATTTTCAAAGTAAAAACAATCAGCAGGCACTGTAGAGTTACTTCCTATTATTCCAATGCAATCTTCCTCTCTGGAAGATATCTCAGCTTTTCCTAGTTCATCTGCATCAACTTGGGAAGAGGGGGAATTTTTTGCAATCGTATCTTTCATTCCTCTGATACTACCCAGGGAGATTCTACCTCTATCCCAAGGTTTTCGAATATCCACCTTTTTGTCTCCAGATTCTCTAATGAGATCATTATTGACCTCATCTAGATTTCCCAAGGATATTCCGGAATGGGGTCCAAGGAAGGCGTTTTCAGAGGGGTTAACGATGGAGATGAATGCGGCCAGGATTTCTCCTTCCAGACTGGTGTTGTTCTCCCTAGTGTAGGAGGATTTGGCTCCCTACTCACCTCCAACTAAGTCTTTTAATATACTATCCATGATTTAGGAGGTGGATATTCCTCTCAAATAGAAGTTACTTACACCGAATAAATCTGTGTCTCCAGATGGTCTATTCAGACCGATTACCAGATCCATTTCCAAGGAAGATGGTAGACTTATCTTGGCACTAAAATCAGGTACCCCTATTCGTAAGGCCAAGATATATTTATTTTAATGTTTTCTTTGATTTTTTGGAATGCTAGAGGTCTGGGGTCACCTGCTAAGGTTGCCTTCATGGCTTCTGAAGTTAGGAAATATAATGTTTCGTTAGTTGTTATTTTGGAACCAAAGAAAGATTCCACCAAGATCTCTTTTTTGCTAATAAAATGGGGTTTGGACATTTAAGGCATGTTTATCCTGACAATAAACACATCTGGATTTTCTAGAAAAATGAGGTGCAGGTAGAGGTGGTCCATGCTTTAGAGAAGTGTATAACAGTTAGGATTTCGATGAAGGGAATAGTGCTTCTGTTTTCTTTCATTTATTCTAGCAGTTACATGCAAGGTAGAAGGGTCCCTTTGGGATTAATTGATTTCCTTTGACTCACTTGAACTACCTTGGTTTGTAGGTGGCGATCTCAACACGATTGTGGAGGATTCCAAAAAAAGGGGAGGAATTGGTAGTACTAACATTGGTATGTAGGATTTTAGAAGCTGCATAACTAGTAGGGGGATGTTAGATTTGGGTTTCAAGAGATGAAAATACACTTGGTTCAACAAACGTAAAGGCAACAGTCACATTTGGAGTCACCTTGACCGGTTTTTGATCAACTTACAAGGTTTAGACTCGTTTTCGAAGAATTCCGTTTCTCATTTGTCTCGTGTTCTGTCGGATCATGATTCATTGCTGGTGGACTTGAAAAGAGGTGATTTTGATCATTTACCTTTTGTTTACTCCACGAACTGGCATCGGGTTGAGGGATTTTAACAAATAATGAGAATGTCCTGGGAGAAAGAAGAGACTGAGAGAGCTTGGGTTGGCCTCTTGAGGTGCCTTAGGCGTCTTAAGATAGATATAAACGGATGGTTTCTGAATAATATTTTTGGTGATGTATCAGTGGAATCTCTACAGGCGGAGATGGATCTAATTGAATAGGATCTCTAGAGAAACTGGGATGAGGGTAAATTTTTTATTCTTTGTGATAAGCATAGTCTTTTGACAGTGTGATTGCTGGAAATTGAGAGAGACTTCAAGCATGGATCCAAAATTTGATGGATTAAGGAAGGGGACCGCAAAAATACTTATTTACAAGCCTATTTTAAGAAAAGGAAAAATATGAAAATAAATATTAGGATGTATGATGGTTCCTATATATCATATTTGAATGTGGAAGGGAGGTTGTCTTTGCACCACTTGTAGAATTTACTGGCAGGGGAGGCTTCTACTAATAACCATGGTTTATCGAAGGAGGAAGTGGGGTTTATGGGTGGCTTGCCAATACTGTTAGTAGAGGAGGATAATGCGGTTTTGATAGATACTCCTTTTGAGGAGGAGATTTGGGGAGTTATTCATAGCATGGCTCCTAAGAGTGCTCTAGGCCCGGATGGTTTTTCGAGAGCTTTCTATGTGGCCACTTGGGACTTTGTAGAGAGTCAAGTCATTGAGATGGTTTAAGTTTTTTTTTTGGGGGTGGTTCTATCAACCGAAGCTCTTGTTCCTCCAGGGTGGTCCTCATTCCAAAATTGAAGGACCCATCAAATCTTAATTAGTATAGACCTATATGATTATGCAATGTTACCTACAAAATTATAGCTAGTTTTATTGTTAAGAGGTTAAATGAGGTTATCCCCTAGATTGTGTCATAGGAACAAAATGGTTTTGTGAAAGGTATAAATATTCAAGGTGCGATCGGAATTTCTAATGAGCTAGTGGAGGATATTAAAAAAATTTGTTGGCTCCAATGTAATCATTCAAGTGGATATGGATAAGGAGTACGATAAATTGGAATGGAGCTTTGTTATTCAGTCCATGAGAAGTTTGGGTTTTCATGAGTGGGTCATTGATCTATGCTTCAGATTCTATTCCTCATCATGGTTATCAATTTCACTTATGGGGAAAGGGTTTGGATTCTTCAAAATAACATGGGGTTTGAAACAATGGGACCCTTTGTCTCCCTCTCTTTTCATTCTGGATCAGGATGCATTATCTAGAAACCTTCATAGAAGCATGGGTGAAAGAAGAATCCTTCTGTATAAGCAGACCGGGGTAGGTTGTATTTCTCATCTCATGTTTACGGATGATATTATTATCTTCATTAACGGCATGAGGAATTCTCTTATTAACTTTTTGAGGATCATGTGGGTTTATGGTGAACTAAGCGGCCAAAGAATTAATTCAATAAAGAGAAGTGTTTTTATCTCCAACAATTGTTCTGTTCGAAGAAGCAGGATCATTCAAGACACTCTTGGAATTCATAGGAAATAGTTCCCAATGATATATCTTGGAGCCCCAATTTATTTTGGCTAGATTAAAGTCTTTTTTTAGGATATTTTGAATATAATTGTGGGGAGAATTATGAACTGGAAGAGAATATTTTTGTCTTTCGGTGGCCGGGTCACTTTAATCAACAGTGATTTGTCTTCCATTCTAATGCACGTTCTCTTAGCCATCACTCCTCCAAAAGGGACCATCGATAAGATGGAAAAGATCATGAATTATTTCTTATGGGATGCAAACTCCCTTGGTCGATGTCTTTGGGCCTCCTGGAACCATATGGCTAAACCAGTGGTGGAGGGGGGTATTGGACTACGGGACATCAAAGAGGTTATACAAGACATGCAAGCACGACTAGTTTGGTACTTTCTAGTGGGGGAATCATTATGGGCCACATTACTTAGAAACCATTATGGCAGGCATTGGGAAGATTGGAAAAATCGTCGTGGAAATCTTTTGAAGTTGGCTATATGTATTCTCCAACATTTAGAAACACTTCAGGAGGCTACCCAATGGGTGGTTGGGAGAGGAAAAATTAACTTATGGAGGGATAACTGGGTGGGGGAGAAGATATTTTTTCCAGGATTTCTGGGCCCTAACATGTCTGTAAGGGAGGTGGGTTATTATCCTTCAATGTTGGAGACCATTATGAGCAAGGAATAGATGGAGGTCATTAATAGTATTTCTTTCTCAGATGAGGTGGATAGATTTTGTTTTACCATGTCATCCTCCGGGTTCTTCATGGTACATGATTATAGAGAATTGTTGCATCCAATATCTATGTGGGATGAATGGGATTCGCGGTTATGGTGTAAGTATGTCCCCACGAAGATGAATTTTTTGGTCTGGAGGTTGTAGAATAGGTCAATCGCAATGAAAGATAATATTTAATCGAAGGGTATTTCTCTAGCTTCTCGTTGTTTATACTATAATAATCTGAACATTGAGTCTGCCTTTCATCTATTCTATGTGAGCGATTTGGTTGTTGGCATTTGGTCTTCTTTTGATATACAGATATAATCTAGGCATGATTATGACTCTATACAGGACTTCATTTCTTTCTGTTTTATAGGTTATGAACTTGGCGAGATGTAGAAGAAACTTTACATCATAACATTCAGTTCCATTTGCTGGATTATTTGGGAGTTGTGGAATATAGCCAGGTTGGATAAGTGACCTACACTTCCTAGTCTTCTGGTAAGAGTTAAAATACTCATTTACAAGTTAGATTTATGTTTGAAATGTGGACATAGTTCAAAGTCTCTTAAGAGGTTCATTAATAGACCTATATCAGCTGACAATTATATAGGACAGTGGGTAAATTGGATTCCACCTGTTAATGGTAACAAGCTTAATGTTGATGGTTCTTTTATGAATGGATGCATGTGAGGGAGTGGGCTGCTCAGGGATTCAAATGGGTTGGTGTTTCTGGATTTCAAAGTGTTCTATGGTCTGGGGAATGCCTTGTGCGTGGAGGTGAGGGACTTTCTCATCAGATTTTATCTTTTCAAAAGGTTTAGATTTCAAGTCTGTGAGGTAGAATCTGATTTCAAGATATTGGTGTGGTCTATTCAAGGGAAAAGCAATCCTCCATGGAATTTGATATATCTCTTTAGAAGTTGTTCTAAGGAAATAAATGAAGTTTTTAGGGTTCATCATATTTAGAGAGAAGCTAATTTTTCTACGGATGTTCTTTCTCGTGCAGGAAGAGAGGAGGAGCCATTAGTGATTTACTCCACTGTTGGATCACTCCCACAGGAATGTAAGGATGTCATCTGGGGGGATGCCCTTGGACTTCACCACTTCCGACCTTTGTGACCTATTTATTTTTTTTAGTGGGTGTTCTCCCATCCATTAATAAAAAATTAATTTTTGATCATGATAATACATGTCAAGGGGTAGTATATATACACCATATAAAATTGAATCAATGCGTAATAAAAAATAAGTCTCAATAGAATATAAATTGAGATGAAATCTCTTACCTCGCACATTCTTTTGGTCGAATGTAATTTAACCTCATGTATAGTGGTTTTAAACATGATATTAACTCATTCTAGAACAATATTAATATTTATAATATCATATATGATCCTTTTATAACATCTTATCACTCATTTGTTAATAACCATTCATTATTTATGTTGTTTTGAGTGTTAATTGCCTTATTTTCTCATGCATGTTTTTCCATTAAAGATCCAATTCTTACACATATCACATAGTTTCATCATATAAAAAATAATAATCCGGAAATAATTATAATATTTATAAATAAATTATACTTTTAAAATTAATCATGAAATATGGTCATGAAAAATTAATTACGTTATGATCATAGAGACAGTAGGTCGTACTTAGGTATGAGTAACATTTTCTATTTTTCAATGATCATTATGGGAAGGATGTAAGAAATATTTTATCTTTATATAATGGTCATAATATCATATATACCATATTATTTATTTAAATATACACTTATATACCATCCATGTGGTGTGGTGATGAAAAGAGAGCCACATTGCTTTGTGAAGGCGGTGGTCTACACATACATGAACAATGTTATCACCTTTAACTGTAAAAAGAATAAATTGATATATTATCTTTCCAGGATGATGAATATGTCATGAATATCATAAATATGTTATCTATATAACATATAGTTATTAAAATTATTCCTTATCACCTTCCATGTACAATGTTAGTGAAATACGAATCACATCGCATCGCGAGATGGTAGTTCGTCGTACACACGAGCGGTGTTATCGTGTCTCCTATGGAATGGAAAGTGATAAGGAATATATGATATAATGAATAAAAAGGTATTATTATGTTTTAGATATCATATATATAATATATAAACTATACATATATCATTATTACCATTTTTTAAAGGTGGTAATGGAAAAACAAAGGATATCAGTTTACGAGGCGGTAGTCCACCGTACACACGAACGATGATTCTGTAACCCATTTTATGGAAGTGTGTTCAATTGTAGGTCATAACCTTAACATAAAAAATCTTATTATATGAAATATAATGAGTTATTTATATAATCATGGTATAATATAAATTGAAGTAGGTGGATAAATAAATAAAATAAGGGTGCTTGTTGAAGAAAATTACCTCTCCTTCGGGTTTCCTCAAGTTTTCCCTAAATACTTCAAAGGTTTTGTTTTATTACAAAAATAAGGATTATATTATTATGGTAGGGAAGTTGGGAAGTGATTTTTTTAGGATTTTTATGATCCAAATTGCTTGAGATGTGTGAATAAGGGGGAGAGTGAGTTCTTTTTTATAGTTGAATAGGAGTGAAATTCTTGTAATTACTCAAAAGTAATCACTATTAGGAAGTCTCCCTTACCTAACATGGCCCCAAAATTGAATAATAATGTTGTTATAGTTTATTGGGTTGATAAAAACCTCCACCATACAAAAATAAAATCATTTTTATCTTTTTTTTCCTTAGTCTTTAAGTTTACTCAATTTTACCCTTTATTATCATGAAAACTAGTTTTCTAACCTAGGTGATTTATTCATTAAGACTAAATTAAAGTGAGAATTATTAGATAATTTAGAACCAATTAGTATAAATATTATATAAAATTTATAAAATAAAAATCTTAGGTATGTGGGAAACTTATTTTAACCGAAGTGCATGTAACACGCAAAAACACTATTTTAACCCTAACTGTGCTAACAAACTTTTACTATTTAGGGGTCAATATGTTCATTATAAAACATAAATTGTTCCATTAATGTACCATATTTGATATTTATTTACATTTAAAAATCACTTGAAAGATAGTATTTTTAGTAATTTTAAATCATTTAATAAAATATCATTTATTATAAAATAACATTAATGTCAATTTTGACATTATTTATCTAATTTGTATTTAAAAATATAAATAAAATGATGGAATTTGAATATATTAAGTTCAAAACTATGTAAAATGATATATTATACTGCAAAATAAATTTAATACAATAATAAATTAAATTTACCTCAGCTTTAATATTTTTAGTATCGTTTATTTTAGTTATTTATTGACTAAATGATTTTTGTGTTGGTGTTTCTTAAGAAATTAAGGTAATAATTAAATATCAAAAAATTTAAAATAAATTATAATGATAAATAAAATCATTTAAGTTTAAAAATAATATTTATAACTGAACATATAATGTTTTTCCCATTCCTAGATATTTATTAATATCAAAGGCAAGGAAAGTTCCTTTTTTGTCTTTTTCCTTAACTTATTATATAGGTCACATTCATGGTATAGTATCCTTGTAACTTATAAAAATAGATAATGATGTGATAAGTGTATAAATATTTTTATAAAATGGTTTTTGGATAAGTTATTAGGATATTTTAAACCTTATATTCTATGTTTAACCACTAAGTAAACTTGTTTTTACCTTAATCATTTTAATTAATTTTAACTATTTTCACTAATCATTAAAGTAAAAAAATTCATTTAACCCAACTTATATAATATCAATTATGTTTATTCCAAATATTAAATCTATTTGGACAAATTATACTCGCATAAGTTTCAGAATTTAATTTAAAATTAATCTTGTGGAAGTGATTAGAAAGAAAGTTTCTAAAGTGAAAATGTTGAAAATATTGAAATGTTTTTATATCCAAATTCAATATTAAATTGATAATAATTTCCTAAATTGGATTAATTTATATAAAATTTAACTAATTTTTCTTTAAACCTAATTAAAAATATAATTTAACACTATAAATTATTTAAACAAAAAGATAGTTTTTAATTAAAATCCAATATTTTTCACTATTCATTAAAAAATAAAACTTCTTAGAAAAATACCAAAAATTCACCATAAGATAATTTTGGTATTAAAATTTCAAAAATGATGTTTATTTTTTCAAATAAATCTTCTAAAATTGGTAAGAAATAATTTCAAATTATGTGCTTCAAGCACGATTAAACCATCTTTTAGAGAGAAAAAAAATATTGTTTTTTTAAACCCATTTTTTTCTTTTAAATGATTATTATTTTATTTATAATAAATAGATAACTAATAAAAATGGGAAAAATAAATATTTTCACAAGTTATATAATCATATTCATTCCATCCATTACAATGGCTTGATGATAACTTACATATTAAATGATAATATTAATAAGATATTTTGGTTTGATAAAACTCATTGGTGTGTGTAACACAAGCTAAACTCAATGTTATGTGAATTGAAATCTATAGAATATATTGAATTTATTTAAAATATTACACATATCATAAAGTATTGGGATATTGTACTCCCTTATATTCTTATGTTGTGTGTCATATACGTTATCCAATAAAATGTTATTCTTTTAGAATTTCAGGGTGTTACATGACAAAAATTCTAATATATATATATATATAAAGAAGTGTCAAGGATTCATGAAGTAAAAATATAAATTATAATTTATTGATACTTGAGGTTAACCTTTATATTCTAGGGATGTATTCATTCAACATTGGATATAGAGTTTCTCTTCAACACAAATTCTCATCCTCACACTGATGGTCAATTGCAAAGGACTATTGAAACTCTAGAGAATATACAAATATCATGTTTAATGGATTTAAAAGGATGTTGGTATCAACATAATTCCTTGTTATAGTTATAATATAACAAAAATACCACTTATATACAAATGTAACCTAGTATAATAAATAGAAACCAAAGAAACCAATTCAACATATAAATTAAATTGATTTCATGAATTGTTTTGATTGCAAACTAAATGTGCAAGCATGAAAATTCATAAATCTACACCTTTTCAATAAAAATAATTTAACGGGATGGTTTTCTCAAAATTGTGGTCATTAAAGTGGGAATATATTCATAAGTCCTAATAAATTCCTAAAATTAGAGAATGGAACAGCCTCAGTCAAACTATCGGCTGGATTGTCCAAAGTATGTATCTTTGTGAAACACCATCCTTAATGATATGTACTCAACATTGATGGTAGAAAGGTAAAAATGGATTACAAATTACATTTCCATGAAATAATACCACCATCATCTAGTAATACATAACCAATAATAGATTTTCTAGTATCTATATTTGTAGCATAGTTATAATCAATAAATGCAGCAACATCTTGACTATAAGAATTGTTTTTGTCCAAAACAAATGCACAATTCAGAAAACATTGACATATACCTAAGTAACCATTTTAATGAATGCCAATGAGGCTTTACATGACTTCCCATAAACCTACTCAAGGTGAAAACAACAAAGGTTGTATCTATATGAGATAATATCATGGCATACATGAGTTTTCCTACTATGTTTTCATAAGGGATTTTGTTCATAAAGGCAGTGTCAGAATCATTATTAGGATACTAGGACAAGAATAATTTAAAGTGTTTACATAGATGCATGATAACAAGTTTTAAAATTTCCATAAAATACCATTATAAAACCTTTTGAACATAAGAATATTGGGAAATATATAATACCCTAGCAGTTTTGTCCCTCGTGATTTTCATACAAAGCATTTTCTTCAGTTTACCTAAGTCTTTCATTTCAAAATAATTATGTAATTGGTTTTTCATTTGATTTATTAACCTGATGTATTTTCATATAACAATAATATCATTAACAAATAAAAGTAAATAAATAAAAAAAATCTAAACTCATTTAAAGTAAACACAAGCAACATATTTACTTCTAGAAAAAATATTTTGAAGCATAAGAGTCAAATTACTTGTACCATTTTCTAGATAATGTCTTAAAGAGGAACACTTCATTTCTCTCATATTCCATTGATAATTCATCAGGTGGATTCATATAAAATTATTCATCTAACTTACCAAGTAATAAGGTAGTCTTAATGTAACACCCCAAGACTTTATAGTATGTCTATTTTAAATTTAACATCTTTGATAGCTTATGTTGCACATGATACCAAGCTTAAAACCATGGTATACTATAAAATATTAACATAGCCATTGGAATAGTAATGTGTCCATTAGGAATATTAATCTGGTAAATAGAATTGTAACCTTCCCTATAAATGTATACATAAAATTTATAAATCTTATGAATGAAAATATAATATATTTATATCATGGAACAAGTAGATAAATGTTTTATAAATGATATATTAAGTGTTGGTATTTTTGTGAAACATAAATGTTTATTTAAAATTTTATAATTAATATAATTATTTAAAAAAAAATATTTTCGTAAATTAATATTTAGTTATCTTATAGTTATAATATAATTTTATGAGACCTTAATTAATTTTTGAAAGTGTCATAAAATCAGTTACAATTTTAAAATTTGTATTTTTTTAATAAATGATGACTTTAATTAAAAATTAAATTTCTCATATTTAGAAAATTATTCTCATAAAATGGATTCTGTTTTTGAATTCCACACATAAAAAAATGGTTAAGGTGTTTTTTTGAGATTTTTCTAAAACAGTTAAATTTTTGTGAATAGTGAAATATGGTAATTTACGATATATAATGTTATAATTTAAATACACTATTTATTGATTCATTGATGATTTAAGCACCATAATATCAAACTCCCCTTATATATTTAATATATTTATTCATGAGAATTAAAACTATTCACAGTCTTGAGCCAAAATAATAAACTAATGAATAAAATAATCAAAAAATACCCCTCTTCCACTATAAATATCACCCATTCCCACCTCTTCTCCTCACACCTACAAAGACTTTAATCTTAATTATATTCTACCAATTTATTATAAAAAATATCTACCCCACATTTTTTCCTTTTTGGTCCTACCAAAATACCATTTTTAACTCCCTTAAGGAGGTTCTCAAGGAGGTGACACTCAAGAGGTAAAACCTTCTCTCTCTCTCTCTTCCAATTTCTTTTATTTCTTATCCTTCCCTCACCTCCCCTATCCAAATTGACATGATAACTCCAAAATATTTTATATACTTTAATTTTATTATTTTAATGATATATCAAAAATTAATTCTATTCTCTTCCACTTTTTAATCTAAAAATTAAAACATCGTCCATGAGGTGCCGATTTACCACCTTCATGGATGATGAGTTTTCATTTTTCAATTTTGAATTAAAGGCTGGTCATAAAACCATTTTTATTGTTAAAATATACTTTAATATATGTAATAAAACATATATAATGTTTTTTAACCAGTATATATGCATAATGTTAATTTATAATACAAAACTAGTTCATGATTATCGAAAAAATGTCAACATAATCTAAATGGTTATCATTAATAATTTATCTAATTAATCATCCTCATATACAGAAAAAAATGATATATAATACCATTAAATATCCTATAAGTTCATTAATAACATATAATTTCCATTCTATATAACTATTTTCATTTTACATGATCTTTCATACATGTATACAAGTGAACCAATCATGAAAACCAAGGAAATAAACACTTTCGAAAAATTAAATTGAATCTTATAACTAATCAAAATGACCATAAATGAATTTAATAAATTTATAATAAATCAAATACATGTTTAATAGGTTCTTAGTTATGTTATTAATAAATATAATTTCATTATCCAGGATGTTAAGTACAAGTTCATAATGCTTTCAAACATATGGTAAAGGATTCTCTGCGAACCTTCATTTTTCATTCAAGTTATGCTTTCTCTATCTTTACCCCAATTTAATTATTCTTTTATTTTTATATAATTATTCTAAATTTTGTTTATATTTTCCAAAATCATGTATCCAGATCAATTCATCTTTATTTTATGGGTAAGTATATGTTTTATAAGATTCCATTTTCAATTCCTCCCAATAAGAAAGCCCTATTAAAGGATACTTCCCAATTCCTTATTCATTTTCAAGTACGGTTCATACTCTATTATAAGGAAAAAATATTTTTATTAAAAATATTTTTATCATGAAATACTATCTTATATATTTCCTGATTTTATGTAAACAATTAATTCTTTTTCCCCTTTAAAGACTCTATACATTTTACCTCAAACAGTACTGAAGTGCCCCATTTCTAAAGTTTATTAAAAACTATTTTTACATGTTTTCACTTAAGTTGTAAATAATATAAGACACAAACATAATTTCATTGTCCTTACATTTTCTTTTCTAGGATATAAAAGTTTATAATTTTATTTTATGACAAATAAAAAATGATTTTCCAAAAGAAACCTTCTTCCCAAAAGTAAAAAGGGTATTTCTCTCAAGAATTCCTCAATGATTTTATTAAATTATTTACATATATTTCAACACCCTCTATTAGATCTTATTATTTATTTAAATTGATCTCTTATGTTACCATCTACTATATTTTATTTAATTTTTTATGATTATTTTGACTGGGGATGTACTATCTTGATATCATTCACCATATTACTCTAGATGGTTTATGATTATATTTATTCTTTGAGGAAAGATATTAACATTCCATATTCTAGTTTCAATATGAATGTATATATCTATTATCCTTCACCCCTTTCATATGAGGAATTCATTGGTCATAGTAAGTGATGGGTGGGGCGTGCTACAGCCTCTCAATACATCGGTATGTATCATGAGACAAACTAGACCAAGTTTTTACCCATTTATGTATGGTGTCTTGGCCGAAGCCTTGATGGTATGTTTATGATGTTTGGAATTATTCATTCCCTCATTATGATACGAGTAATTTCTATTCCATGTGATTATTCGACTATTAGAATATTCATGGTTAATTTTCTTTCTCATGTTATTATTCATGGAATTATTTAATCAACTTCTATTCCTACCATATTATTCTAAAGATTGTGTTTTAATGGAATATATTTTTAGTTATTCACCATGCCTTATTTTTTATGTTTATTTATTATATCTTAAGTTGTATTTCTTACCCTTATTGGGCATCTAATATCACCACTTTCTTATGTTTTATTTTTCCCCTGGATGTGAAGATATATATTATTAATGACTTATAGAGATAATCTAGGAGTTTATAGATGTTTCCAATGGAGTTTATATGTTGTTTTTTCTTTCAAGATGTAATGTAAAACTTGTGTTTGTATCTAGTTCTTCCAAAGATACTAAACTATTCAGTCCTTCGGGATGCGACTTCCTTATTTATTATACCAATGAAATAAATTAAGGCACCGGCTCTAGGCTACTAGGGTCTGGGTCTTTACAGTTGGTATCAGGGGAAGTTGAGTAGAAACCTTGGAAAAAATATTTATAAAAAAAATATTATGAAACATAACCCTAAGATAGACTTTGAAGATAATAATATAAGAACATCCTATAATTTTGGTAAGGTGGATATTATATGGGTCTTCCTAGAAATATATCCATGTCTGGATACTACAAGTGTATATGGTTCTATAATAGATGTACCTAGGGGTAATAAATCTGACAAGGTGCATCAAGCCTGACTCGGCATAACCCAGTACACAACAACGGGACTTACTATGTACCTAGTTTAACACTCTTGGGGGATATGCTTAGGATAATTCACATTTTCTTTTAAAAAAATTATAAAGGAATTAAAATTAAATATGTCCCCAAAGAAACCATATTTATGATTATGATATTAGCTATGCATAAATTTTTAAAGTTATGTTAAGAGTTACTAGTTTGAAATTATGCATTATGATTCAGGACCTAATTTAGTATATGTCGTTATTTTTAAATGGCTCCTAATGGAAGGAATGAACACTGTATAAATGAACATATTCCATGTATGGATTTTCCTCCTATTTAAGATAATGATGTTAGAGCAGGAGATCAACCTGGATATGAGAAACTTATAACTATACTAGGACATCTAACTCGAGTTATGAACAATAACCTTACCCATATAGAGTATCTTGATCCATAATGTGGACGAACAATGTTAGACCGCTTCATGAGACAACAACATCCATCAATCAATGAGACTAAAAACCTATTTGTAGCTGAGTAGTGGATACTTTTCTTAGAGAAGATATTTATTGTAGGTTTTGGGCGCAGTAAAAGCGTGTGTATGGTTATACCCAACTTTAATTTTTTTGTTAACAATAATCAATTCAAAATTTGTCACGATAATAAAATGTTGGATCTTCAGAATATAACTAAGAATTAAATAAAGGAAGGGAGTCCCAAAACCATAGAGAGGATCATCATATATTGGTTATAATTAATCTAATTAAAAGACAAGAATTACCTTGATGTAATTCTCTCTTCGTCGATGTTTCTGGTCACGATACGATTTGATCCGTCATTGTGTCATAGAAGCCAAGTGTAGGCTTCCTCTAATGGGGATCCACACATGCTCCACGTATCTCTAGACATCTCTGAAGGGATCTCTGGGTTCTAGCATGGAAGAGCCTCCTCTTGCGATGTCTGTCTTCGATCACTTTGAGAGCCGCTTCCAAAGTGTTCTCCTTGATCCAGTGGAGGAGGATCTCTCTCATAACTTGAGCGCATTCTTAGAGGAAAATAATTCTCTCTTGTCTTGAGAGATTTTTCAAATCCATTGTGCAAAACCACAAAAAATGGCTAGGCTAATGAGAATAGTATAATTGGGATTTTAATTACTTAGAATAATAAAATGAATTGATTACCCGAAATCATTTATTCATTTCATTTAATTATTAGTAAAACCTCATGTCTAATAATAACAGTTGACTATTATTATTACTTGAAATGTACCCAGCGAATTACACCTAATATTAATTAATTAATTAAATAATATTATTTCTCACAAATCCCAAAAAAAATTACACGGCGTGAATATTAATATACACAGCATATACTTTTGTTTTTCAATTTTCTTTATTTACTCCACCACATTTATTAGACCTTGAATAATGACTATTTATTTCTTAAATAAATATCACTACATTATTCGCTAATAAATATATTATTATTCCCAAAATATATTCTCTCGAATAACTAGTGTCGAAATAAATACGATCAGGCATCCTTGAGTAATTATTAAACCACAATCGGGAATAATCATTATTCAACTTGTTAAATGAATATTTAACTGAGATAATTGGACACACTTAGTGTGTGACCCTCTAGGCCTATTTCTCAATGGCATTAAGGTTAGAATCTTGCAACACACCAAGTCACCCATAGAGAAAGAAGTTAATGTTGCAATGATGTGTCACCTCCTATGAAGGCTTACAGTGTAATGTAATCCCTTTGTCTCGTTATCTTCAATCAAGTGGGTTGCATATAGTGTCATCAACCCATGTGCTTGATTATTCTTTCTATGACTTCCTAGAATTTACCTTTCTCATTCCTTACCATGTTCATTGATTTATTTAGGTTATATCAATTCCATAAAAGGGCCTGATATATCAACTTTCATTATGGAATAGAAGGGACAAATCCTTTCTCGCATTATCTATTAATGTAGTATTACTTGTGATGCACCCAACATGTCCTACCTCATTGCAAACTGTGTGTCATCACAGACATCTAAGTGCGCAATTTTTAATACTCATTAATAATTATCTTAAATTTTAAGGACTAATACACACGTATGCAGATAGGAACATCCAATGACACTATGAAATGTGGATTTCCTACTGGTGGGTTGCGTTCTCAAAATATCTTTATGGATATTACCAAGGTCGCACACCATGTGAAGGTGCCTCAAAGTTTTATGAGTCATCCCCCCTAATTCCCTGTATTATTTGTGTCCCTCAAATAACATTATCCTACTATATAATATATATTCAAGAATAGTGTTATGGAACTTCTGGGTTCTCATCATAGTAGGGATCTGCTATGACCCTTTAGTGCAACAGCTATACTTGGGACATTATTACATGCATTGTCATGAAAAAGAAAAATCAATATGTGATAAGGTATTTATTAATGAATAAAATACAAATTTATTTGGTTCTAGGCCACCAACTCTAATATAATCCCACTTGGACTAGAGCCAACTGCTAACAACCTTTAACCCACTAGCTCTCACATGATATTCACGATTCTGTTGAGACAGGACTTTAGTCATGGGGTCTACCACATTCTATTTTGTGGAAACTATGCTCACTTCAATTTCACCTCATTGATAGAAATAACTCAATAGGTTATACTTCTATAAAATGTGATTTGTCCGTTGATGTGTCCTTGGTTCTTTTTCAAGAGTCACCGTTGTAGTATTATTACAATACAATGTGATAGGATCTTAATTGCTAGGAACCACATAAAGATCGTTGTAAAAGTTCCAAATCCATACATATTCTTTGTCTGCATCAAAATTTTCTATATATTCATACTTCGCTGTAGAATCGGTGACAACTGGCTGCTTTGAACACTTCCAACTCACAGCTCCTTTGTTGAGATAGAAAACATATCATGATTGTGACTTCAAATCATTCTAATTTGTCTAAAAACCAAAATCATCATACCCTCTAATGACAAGCTCTTCATATCCTCCATACACCAGGAACATATCCTTAGTTCTTCTCAGATACTTAAGGATAGTCTTAACAGCATTCTAATGATGTTCTCTTGGATTTTCTTGATATCTTCTTACCATGCTCAGTGCATAGGAAACACCAAGACTGGTATATAACATGACATACATTATGGATCCTATAGCTGAAGTGTATGGTATATTACTCATCTTATCTTTCTTCTGCTATTTTTGAGGACACATTTTCTTAGAAATATGTAGGCCATGTGACACTGGAACCAATCCCCTATTGGATTGTTTCATACTAAATCTATTTAGTATTTGGTTAATGTATGTACCTTTACTTAGTCCAAACATCCTCTTGGATCTATCACGAATGATCTAGATCCCATGAATATAGGCTTCTTCGCCTAATTCTTTCATGTAGAAACACTTTTTCAACTAGTCCTTAACTGATTGTAAGACTAGTACATCATTTCCAATAAGTAATATGTCGTCAACATATACTACTAGGATAACAAATGCATTCTCATTAAACTGCTTATAAACACATGGCTCACATTCATTCTTAATGAAACCAAATTCCTTTATGGCTTCATCAAATCAAATGTTCCATGACCTGGATTCTTTCTTTAATCTATAAATGGATTTCTGCAACTTACAAACCCATTTGGCTTCACCTGGTGTCACAAACCCTTCTGGTTTTGTCATATAGACATCTTCTTGAAGGTTCCCATTAAGGAATGTTGTTTTGACATCCATATACCAAATCTCATAGTCATGGTAAGCTACTATGGAAAGTATGATTGTTATGGATTTAAAAATGGAAACTAGTAAGAAGGTTTCATCATAGTTAATTCCTTGATGATGTCTGAATCCTTTAGCCACTAGCCTTGCTTTATAGGTGCTAACTTGACCTTCCATGTCCAGCTTTCTCTTGAATAACCATTTGAATCCAACAGGATTTACATCAACTAGCTCATCAACCAGAACCCAGACTTCGTTTTGATATATGGAATCCATCTCAAAATTCATAGCTTCTAGCCATCTTTCATATTCTGATCTCTCTACTGCTTCCTTATAGGAAATAGGTTCATCGTTTTCAAAAAATAATTATTCACCATCCTTGGTGACAAGGAAACCAAATCTCTCTGGTTCCCTTACCTCTCTTGAGCTCCTACACAATACTTGTGTTTCTGGAACCTCTTCCATAGGGACCTATGGAACTTGTTCCTGTACCAACTCCTATGTATCTTGAGCATCAACTTCGTCGAATTCAATCTTTCTCCCGCTATATTTTTTGAGGATTTTCTCCCTCTTAATAAATACAGCTTGTCTGGTGACATTCACTTACTTTTTTGAAGGGTTATATAGGTAATATCCTTTCATTTCCTTGGGATATCCTGTAAATATACACCTCATGCCCTGGGGTGCTAGTTTGTTGCCTGAAAAGTCCTTAAAAATGTCTCGCATCCCCATACACATGTGTGCAACAAAATGGGTTTCTTTTCATTCCATAACTCGGAGGGAATTCCATTTTCTGCCTTAATTGGTACTCATTTTAATTTGTATGTTGCAGTTTGTAATGCATATCCCCAAAAGGATAATGGAAGATCTACATGACTCATCATTGACCTCACCATGTCCAACAAGGTGTGGTTCCTCCTTTCACTAACACCATTCCATTGTGGTGTATAAGGATGAGTTAATTGATATAGAATCCCAGACTCTCATAGAATATCGATGAACTCTTGTTTCAATATTCTCCACATAGATCTGATCGAGTCTTCTTTATCTTCTTACCAAGCTGATTCTCTACTTTATTCTTTAATTCCTTAAATTTATCGAAGGCCTATAACTTATACCTCATTAATTAGGTATATCCATATTTACTCAAATCATTAGTAAAAGCAATGAAGTAAGAATATCCACCTCTATATTCTACTTGAAATGGTCCACAAACATCCATATGTACCAATCTTAGAAGCTATGTGGCCCTTTCACCCTGTCCACCGAAAAGTGGCTTGGTCATTTTACCTTGTAAACAAACGTGACATCTATCAAGTAGTTTTAGATTATTAGAGTCTAAATAACCATATTGACAGAGCTTTGTCAAGAACTTCTCATTTACATGACCAAGACTATGATTCCACAACTGGGCGTTGTATGAGTCATGTGAGTTCGTTTCTCCATCCATTTCCAACACTTAGTTTTCATAATTTAATACATAAAAAATGTTATTTAAATGTGTCATACCATATCATACGTTGTTCTTATAAAACAAGAAACTCTTATTTCCAAACTTGAAAATAAATCCATCCATATCTAAAAATGATACAGAAATTGTGTACTTGGTAAAGCTAGGCACATAATAATAGTTATATAAAACCAAAATCATTCTAGTTGGAAATGAGAGGTGGTAATCACCAATGGCCAATGTAGCCAGCCCCGCGCCATTGGAAGCTATAAGATCCAACTCTCCTATGTCAATCTTTCAAAATCTACTTGGTTTCTGTATTTGAATACAGATGTGAGCTCTGTAGGTTGTATCTAATACCCAATGTGTATAAATGGAAAGATTACTCTTGATAACGAACGTACCTTTAACATCCCCGCGCTTCTGGGTGTAGTTCCCCTTCCAATGGCCCAGATTTCCACAAGAAAAAACATACTGCCTCACATTCCTTTCCCTACCTCTGGATCTTCCCCTTCTTGGAGGGATGGTGCTCAAGGGCTTCAAACTTTTATAAATCCTAGCCCATTTTCCTTGTCCTTCCTTTTCTTATTCACCATAAGGACTGTGGGTTTGTCATGCCCCATGTCCTTATATACTTGTAAAATTAAGTTCAAAAGTTCTGATAGACTCTTCTCATTATTTCTCATGTTGTAGTTGACAATAAATCTAGATAAGGTCTTGGGCATTGATGATAGGATGAGATCTATATGCAACTCATCTGGGAACTTAATCCCTAAGATGTCCAGGAGTTCAATGTAGCCAATGAGCTTGAATACATGAGGCCTAGCTGGTACAGACCCACCAAGCTTAATTTTAAACAAAGCTTTGGAGATCTCATATCTCTCCTATCTCACCTTCTTTTGATGGATATTCTTAAGGTGAGACATCATGTTGTACACATCCATGTTTTTTTGTTGCTTCAAGAACTCATTAGACATGGCTGATAGCATGAAAAATTGGAAATATATGGAATAATCCATATGTTTCACATAGAGAGATAGTTCCTCATCACTGGCCTCTTTTCTAGGTGAAACTGTAATAGGATCCTCCAGTGCATACAATTTCCACTTGTGGCGAAGGATGACGCGTAAATGCCTCTGCCACACCTGAAAATTTGTGCCAGTGAGAAGTTTTTCCTTCTCGAGTATGGTTCACAATGATATGTTTGAAGTCATTTTTCTTATCATTTCTATAATTTTAGATTAGAAAATATTTAGTACTTTATCAGGATAAAATTGAGATGAATAAATAAATTAATACTTATTAGTCTCCCGCTATTTTATCAAAATCCAATAGCCCTCACCATTGACTTCAAAATATTTTGTTGCCTGAATATTCTAGTGGAAAGGATCCATATTTCCCTTCGCATTACCCAAAATAGGGTTGGTCAATCAACTTGAAAGGTTTTTAGGTAGGCATTCCAAATACCAACTACATTAACTCACATCTCCTTGATCTGCTGAGTGGACTCCCCAATACTGAAATTATTTTATTTAGATTTCCTCAACCTTTTCCTCTTGGTCACACCAAGTCATTCGGTGGAAGTAAACCCTTGATTTGAACCAAGTCAATTCAAACCAAAACCTTGAATTATAATTCCCTGATAATTGAAAGCACTCCAACTAGTTTTGGTCAAGAACATTGAACTATGGTTTGATTCTAACCAAGATTATGGAAGTCTATACCGATTTAATATTTCTTTGAGGGATTTTATACTTATACGTAAATTTTCATTTTATTATCTTTCTTACATTATTTTTAATATTAAGTGAGATATACTTAAGTGATTAACCATGTATAATATAATATTTATGCATAAACTGGTCTTATTTTAGTTCCATATTTCATGCTTGTTTAATTCATTAATTGTGTGATCGTGAAAACACACTCACAATAAATAAACCATGAAACTAATAGAAATAAAATAAATGGTATGATCATGAGCTTGTTTTTTTGGTTAGTTTATCTAGTGGTTGATAAACCAACCCAAGACCTAGGGTAGAAACACCTTGAACCTTTTGGGTTCATGTTTACATCTTTCCACCTGTCCACCTTTATATCTCCTTTGGATTGATTTCACATTGGATTATAACTTTAGCCACCTCCACTAGATTGGGAGCTCCATCCATTACATATGCTTTTTATCTCACTCACAGGTGAGGGGTAAAATGGGGTTTTATATAAAATAAACCTTGGGCATACAGGCCCTACATATTAATGAGGTGAAGGCTCGCAGGCCAACAAATTTAATTTAAATAAATTAATTAAAAGAAATAATCCACATACAAAGGTCCTGGTCTAGCTCATGATCATCCACATATGCAACAATATTTACATATAAATAAAACTATCATTTAATTCTTTAATCATTCTTGTTTAAGATAAATCAAGATCAAATAAATTAATTATATTTAATTAATCAATCCTTTTATCTTAAACCATTTTCTGAATTTCCTTGAGATTCTCATCCATCATAATTTTAAACAAATAAATTCATTTAAATTTATCTTTGTATGTAACTTGTACCTTGGAGGTAACCCAGTGAATTATCATTCATAACTACCAAATGAGTAGAAATGAACATTACATAGATATTAAATTAAACACACACACATATATATATAACACCTATCACGTGTTGTGCCTCAACTTTATGTCCTTGCTATGGTACACGTCTCAAGGGTTTGTATAATATAATAATAAATTTTAATAAATCTGGGAAATTTGGATGAGTACACGGTATGTAGTTCTGACTACACGGCATGTACTATCGTTCACCATCCATACGAAGAACACACCCAGGGACAAGGCGTGTAAATGTACTTCAGAAATAATCAGAGTATATAGTGTGTCTAGTGGGCCACATGCCATATAGCATCTGCATTACACAGTCTCCAGCCGAGAAAGTCATGTATGGGATACACAGTCCAACCCTAACTCGAAGGGACTACATGTTGTGTCTAGTGGGCCACATAGATTATAATCTGAAAATCGCGTGCCACCTGTTCCTGGTCAACACATGTAGTCATTTAAAACTTATATAGACTCCAACACATGGCTTGGTTTGGCGGACCAATCCTGTTGTATAGAACCAAGACTACAAGGCGTGTACTACCGAATACACGCCATGTGTTCTGGTGTTGTATGACCAGGAATCTTTGGCACCTCCGAATGAGATCCTCTATTTTATTTTAATCAAAATTAAAATAAATGATCATTTTTGTAAGCTAAACGAGAAACAAAAGAGAAGGAACAGATCTCGAGATTCAGATTTGCTGAACAATTAACTTTAATTGAAACAACTAAATTATTAAATGCGTGAATCATCAACGAAAAACTAAATAATTATAATCAATGATATTACCCCTCTGATACCACTTGTAGGTTCTGTACGCAGTAGAAGCGCGTGTATGGTTGTACCAAGCTTTATTTTTTCATTAATAACGATCAATCTAAGATCCTTCATGATAATAAAACACTGAATCTTCAGAATATAACCAAGAACAAAATAAAGTAATGGAGTCCCAAAACCATAGAGAGGATCATCATAAGTTGGTTATAATTAATTTAATTAAAATAAAAGAATTACATTGTTGTAATTATCTCTTCATCAATGTTTCTGGTCACGATCTGATGTGATCCGTCGTTGTGTCATAAAATCCAAGTGTAGGCTTGCTCTAGTGGTGATCCATATGTTCTCCATGTATCATTGGATGCTATTGAAAGGATCTATGGGTGATAGCATGAAAGAGCTTCCGCTTGCGATGTCCACCTTCGATCACCTTGAGTCACTTCCAAAGCACTCTTCTAGATCCAGTGGAAGAGGATCTCTCTCATAATTTGAGAGCGTTCTTTGAAGAAAAGAATTATCTCTTGGATTGAGAGATTTTTCAAATCCATTGTGCATAACCACAAAAAAATGGATAGGCTAATGAGAATAATATAATTGGGATTTTAATTACTTAGAATAATAAAATGAATTAATTACCTGAAATCATTTATTCATTTCATTTAATTCCTAGTAAAACCCCATGTCTAATAATAATAGTTGACTATTATTATTACTTGACATGCACCTAGATAATTACACATAATATTATTTAATTAAATAAATAATATTATTTCTCACAAATCCCCCAAAAAATTACATTGCGTGCATATTAATATACGCGGTGTGTACTTTTGTTTTTTCATTTTCTTTATTTTCTCCACAACATTTATTAGACCTTGAATAATGACTATTTATTTATTAAATAAATATCACTTCATTATTCACTAATAAATATATTATTTTTTCTACAATATATTCTCTCTAATAACTAGTGTCGAAATAAATGCGATCAGGCATCCTTGGATAATTATTAAACCACAATCGGGAATAATCTTTATTCAACTTTTTAAATGAATATTTAACTAAGATACTTGGACACACTTAGTGTGTAACCCTCTAGGACTCTTTCTTAGTGGAATTAGGAAGAGCCTGCTTAAAGTCCAAGGTTAGTGTCTAGCAACATGCCAAGGCACCCATAGAGAAAGAATTTAATGCCTCAATGACATGTCACCTCCTACGAACGCTTACCGTGTAATGTAATCCCTTTGTCTCAATATCTCCAATCAAGAAGGTTGCATATAGTGTCATCAAACCATGTACTCAATTATTCTTTCTTTGAATTCCCAGAATTGAACTTGCCCATGGTCATAGATTTATTTAGACTATATCAATTCCATCAAAGGGCCTGAGTATCAACTTCCGTTATGGAATAGAAGGGACAAATCCTTTCTCTGATTATCTATTAATGTAGTATTACTCGTGATGCACCCAACATATCCTACCTCACTATGAATAGTGTGTCATCACAGTATTCATCAATACATCTAAGTGCGCGAGTTGTAATACCCATTAATAATAATCTTAAAGTCTAAGGACCAATACACATTTCCACATATAGGAACATCCAATGACACTATGAAATGTGTATTTCCTATTGGCGAGTCTCATTCTCATAATATCCTCCTAGATATTACCAAGGGCGCATACCATGAGAAGGTGCCTCAAATATTTATAAGTCCTCACCCCTAATGCCCTGTATTATTTTGGTCCCTCAAATAACATCATCCGACCATAGAACATATATTCAAGAATAGTGTTATGGCACTTCTGGGTTCTAATCATATTAGGGATTAGCTATGACCCTTTAGTGAAATAGTTTTCCTTAGGAAATTATCACATGGATTGTCACGCATAAGAATAATCAAGATGTGATAAGTAATTTATTAATGAATAAAGTACAAAGTTAGTTGGTTCTACACCATCAACTCCAACATTTCTCGCTTAGGGAAGTAATGAAAGGGAGAATTTTATCATGTTAGTTTACCGTCTATCAGGTGATACAGATCAACAGTGGTTATTAATACAAAATAAAATGGAGGAAGAATAAATTTCAAATATGGAATGGAAGCATTTTAAGGAAATTTACTAAGAAAAATATTTCCCTCACGAACAGATAGCAGATGTGGAGAGACAAATCTTGAATATGAGGGAAAAGGAGGATGAGAATGTTGTTAAGTATAAATCCAACATTATAATGTTAGAAAGGCATGTTGTGGATTATGTACACATTCCAAAGAGAAATATTGAATGATTATTTGATGGGTTAGAACCATTCCCATGAAGGGAACTGATATCCCAAACTTTCTCATCATATGAAGATATGGTCTCGTGTGATATAAAGACAAAAATAAAATTCTCTAGGTATTATGAATTTAAAGGGAAATAAATAGAAGAATAGGGCTACTGAACACTCTAGAAAAGAAAATAAGGAAAAGGGGAAGATAGGAAGAGTCAACTTTACAACCTGCAATAAATTTTGAAAGAAACATCCTAAAACATGCCTATTGGGGATGGGAGTTTGTTACAAGTGTGAATAAAAAGGAAACTAAGCTTGTGATTGTGAGGGAAAGAAAGAAATTACCAATATTCAATGCTGCAATTGTAGGGATATGGGACACTATGGAAATGATTATCTAAAGCATTATGGAAAATTGCCTCAGAAAATTCCATGATAGAAAGGAAAAGCTTATGTGATCAAAATAGCTAAGGTTCAAGTTCCTAATAATGTGATGCAAGGTAGTTTAATCATCTCCTAAAATTTAGCTAAACCTTTATATGATTCTATATCATCACATTCCTTTATATCTTCCCAGTTTTCTTTAAAAATTAGATATTTCCAATTAACCTTTACAATGGATTTGTCAATAAAGACTCCTACAGGAAACCTTATTGCGATAAATATGTGTCGAGTTGTTCCTATTATGACACATAAACATGCTTTAATTTATTATTTTATCATCATACCTATGGTTGATTTTGGTATAATCCTTGGTATGAGTTTAATTTCGAAATATAATGTAAAAATTTATTGCAAAGAGAAGGAAATTATTATTCATGATCAAGGTATATAATTTCTCAACTTTAGAGGGGAGACTTCATCATCTAATCCATATCTGGATCCACCTCCAGTAACTATCCAAAATGAAATTCATAAGGAGGAAGAGAAAACACCATCTATGGGTGAGGAAAAAATATTAAAATTGAGGATGTACCTATTGTATAAGAATACATTAATGTATTTCTTGATGATTTACTTGGACATCCCAAATATCAGGAAGTGGAGTTTTCTATTGATTTAATTCCCAACATAAGGCCAATATCAAAGACCCCTTATAGAATGGCCACTGTGGAATTAGTGGAGATGAATAAACAACTAGATTAGTTGAGTAATAAGGGATTTATTTACCCTAGTGTTTCTCCATGGCGAGCTATTGTTCTATTTGTTAAAAAGAAATATTGATCTATGAGGTTGTGCATTGACTATAGTGAGACCAATTCTATTATGATAAATAAAAAGTATATGTTTCCTCGCATTGATGACTTGTTTGATCAACTTCAAGGAGCTCAATATTTTTCAAATATTGATCTTCGATCTGGATATCCTCAATTATGTGTGAAGAAAAAATATATTCCAAAGACAGCATTTAGAACCAGGTATAGACATTATGAGTTTACAATAATTCCATTTGGACTGACTAATACACCCTACGATTTTATAGATCTAATGAACAGAGTGCTCCAGGAATATCTTTATGATTTTTTTTGGTATCTATTGATGATATATTGATATATTCCAAAATATATGAGGACCATGAGAACTATTTTTTGATTTTTCTAGAGACCCTTATAAGAAAAGAGTTATATGGGAAGTTTATCAAGTGTCAATTCAATCTTTAAACAGTTTCTTTTCTTGCCCATATTATCTCTAAGGATGTAATCTCAATTGAACTTACAAAGAAAAAGGTAGTTTGTGAATTACCTAGACCAACACACAAAAATGAGGTATGTAGTTTCATTGGTTTAGTAGGTTACTATTGGCATTTCGCTCAGAATTTTTCCCGATTATCTAACCTGTTAATCAATCTTACTCGTAAAGGGGTTAAGTTCGTATGGAAAAAATAAGGCAAAAAATGTTTTTAATAGTTGAAGAGGATATTACCTAACGCTATGATCATAACTCTGCCATTTTTAAATGGTGTATTTGTGATTTATAGTGATGCATCAAAGAAATGAATTGGTTTTGTCCATATTCAGAATGATAGAGTTATTACTTGTGAATCAAGGTAGTTAAAAACTCATGAATAGAACTATCCAAATCATGATCTTGAGTTAGGATCCTTAAAATTTGCTCGAAAGATATGGAGACACTATCTCTATGGTGAAATATGTGACATATATATAGATCAAAAGAGTTTTAAATATATCATCTCACATAAATAACTCAACATGAGACAAAGGCGATGGATTTAGGTACTCGAGGATTATGATTACTCTATATACTACCACCCAGGGAAGGTGAATAAGGTAGTAGATCCATTGAGTAGAAATGATCATGGAGTTCTAAAAAATGAGGATTAAAAAGGATCCTATGTACATGAATCTTGAAAATATGGATATGGGAATTATCAATGAAGGTGAAACATAATTATTTTTCAATTGGTTTCACAATCATATTTATTGAAAAGGATTAAAATCTCTTAGTCTGATAGTGAGAATTTTGAAAGGAAAATTAAAGTTGTGAATGATTGGAAGTTAGAAGACTTAATGTATGAAGATGGAATTCTAAAATTTGGGAAGAGACTTTGTGTTCCCTCTATACCCAAGCTAAAATGAGTTTTTGGATGATTCTCATAGCTCTAATTTCTTTATACGCCCTGGTAGCACTAACATGTATAGAGATTTGAATGAACATTTCTGGTGGGATGATATGAAGCAGGGAATTTTTGATTACGTATCAAGATGTTTAGTCTGTCAATAGGTGAAGGTTGAATGAAAACATCCTCAAGGTGTCATGAAACCTATTAATATTCTTACATGGAAATGGGATGACATTACTATGGATTTTATCACTGTATTACCAAAGAATCCAAGAAGAACAATGCAATATGGGTAATTATGGATCAAATTACCAAATCTGCAAATTTCCTTGCTATAAGGTAGGTTTTACCAAAGAATCCAATAAAATGTTATTATTTTAGAATTCTAGGGTGTTACATAATGAATATTATATATATATATATATATAAAGAGGTTTCAATGATTCATGAAGTAAAAATATAAATTGTAATTGATTGAGACCTGAGGTTAACCTTTATATTTTAGGGATGTATTCATTCAACATTGGATATAGAGTTGTTCTTCAACACAACATATCATCCTCATACTGATGGTTAATTTGAAAGGACTATTGAAACTATAGAGAATATACAAAGATCATGTTCAATGGATTTAAAAGGATGTTGGTATCAACATAATTCCTTGTTACAAATAGAACCCAGTATAATAAACAGAAGCTGAAGAAACATATTCAATATATGAATTAAATTAATTGCATGAATTATTTTGATTTCAAGTTAAATGTGAAAGCATTAAAATTAATAAATCTCCACCTTTTCAATAAAAATAATTAAACAGGATGGTGTTCACACAACCATGGTCATTGAAGTGGGACTATTTTCATAAGTCCTAAGAAATTCCTAAACTAAGAAAATGGGACAGTCTTAGTCAAACTATCGACTGGATTTCCCAAAGTATGTATCTTTGTTAAACACCATCCTTGGTTAATGATTTTTATTCAACATAAATGGTGGAAAGGTAAAAAATGGATTACATATTACATTTCCATGAAATAAGACCACCACTGGCAGCAACATCTTGACTATAAGAATCATTTTTTCAAAAAAAAAATCACAATTAAAAAAAACATTAATATATACCTAAGTAACCATTTTAATGCATTCCAATGAGGCTTTACATGACTTCCCATAAACCTACTCAAGGTGAAAACAACAAAGTCTATATATTTCTTTGAGAATATCATGGAATACATTAGGTTTCCTATTATGTTTTCATAAGGGATTTTGTTCATAAAGGAAGTGTCAGAATCATAGTAGGAGACTGGGACAAGAATAATTTAAAGTGTTGACCTAGAGGTACACTAACAGGTTTCAAAATTTCCATCAAATACCTTTATAACACCTTTTGAACATAAGAAGATTGGGAAATATATAATACCCTGACATTTTTATCCCTAGTGATTTTCATACCAAGGATTTTCTTCACTTTCCCTAAGAATTTCATTTCAAAAGCATTATGTAATTGGTTTTTCATTTGATTTATTAACCTGATGTATTTTCATATAAAAATAGTATCATCAACATATAGAAGTAAATAAACAAAAAAAAAATCTTAACTGATTTAAAGTAAACACAAGAAACATATTTACTTCTAGAAAAATTATTTTGAAGTATA
Source organism: Viscum album (assembly GCA_963277665.1). Lineage (NCBI taxonomy): Eukaryota > Viridiplantae > Streptophyta > Magnoliopsida > Santalales > Viscaceae > Viscum > Viscum album. The sequence continues at coordinate 1,569,741,593 of OY728150.1, read as the reverse complement.
AGAATCAAATTACTTGTATGATTTTATAGATTATTTCTTAAGGTCGTATAAGGATTTTCTTAAGAGGAACACTTTTTGTAGTGACCAGAATTTTCCATGTAAATTTTTCACACTTTAATGGAATTATTCTGAGTCCACATGCTTTGAAGGCACGTGATTCTGAGGCCTGGTGAGCTCATAATAGAATTTTTGAACTTATTTTTTATACACTTAAGTAAACGTGAGAGCATGTTTTTATATAAATTTTAAAACGATGCTTGGATTAAAAATCTGAGTGCACTGTTAAACTCAGAGCATTGAGATTCTCCTAGAAAGGACCTAAGTTCAGCCAGCATGGGTCGAATAGCATGGTTTATTTTTGGAATTTTCAGAAATAAATAAAATAACTTTAAAAAGTTATTTTCTTTTCTTTTCTCAACCAACGAGTGGTGGATGGAGACACTATAGTACAGCGACAAGGCACACTGATGAGACTCATTAATGACCTGTTAACTTGCAAAGTAATGATGCGTTAATGATGCGTAATAGCGATGTTGTTTCATAAATGAAACAGCATGGTGATATAATTCTTTTTATTTGTATTGATGCATTGGGGAGAGGGAAATTAACCGATGGGAGATCTCTGATGAATCACCAGAAAAAATCCTCTCCAATGAAGAACAAGACCGTGGGATGACAAAGGTTGGAGAATCAGATCTGGAGATCGACAAGCGGCGATGAACGACAATAATCGCAGATCGACGATGCCATAGAAATCTTCCTTCACCCTCAACAGATCCAATGTATCCATGTAGGGTTTTACTTTGTGTTTAAATTCCCCGTTCTTCGTTCTAAAACAATGAGCACAGATCAACTGACGAACAGGTTGATCCCCAGATTGGATTTTCTTGTGGGAGGGTGTTTCACTTGGGGTTTTATGCAGAATTTTTTGATACTGTTATTTTACTTCAATCCCTAAACCCCCCCTGTTTAAACCTACAATGTGGAGGGTCTAAGCCGACACAAAAATGGCCCGAGAACCTCCGCTTGGGTTTTCTTGGTGACTGTATTCTCAAAATGATGGTGCAGCAGTTTTCAGGCCTTCGCGGTGAAGAGGGTGATCCCCGAGGACCATAGGCGCAGGCGGCGCAAAGAACAGACCACCAAAGCGTGTTTGGTGGTCTGTTGAGCAACCTTCTGGAGGCGATCAGAATCGGCCCACAGCGGCGGCTGTGGGCGGAGGTTGGTGGCCTACCTGTCAACACACCGCGGTGGCTGGAGGCCGCATCGGGCTAGCCACGGTAGTGAGGAGGTGTGGCGATTGTCAGTTCCACGTGGAGGAGTGGTCGCATCTAGCCGCTTGGTACACCGGTGGAACACGATCTGTCAACCGCATGAGAAAGTAACGGCCGGTTGTGCTGGGTGAAAGGGTGGTGCCAGCTGGCACCACCGGCTGGAGAACCAGACACACCTGAGCCCCTTCTGAGCTGGGCATCATCAGGTGGGTCGTGCCCCACCTGGAAGGTCGGGCCAACCATGGGCCAGACCCATACTGGACCCACACCGGACCCTCGGACCCGGTCGAGTCAGGTCGGTCCGACCGAGACGGACCGGACCTGGACCCAACCGGCCTTATTTCACCAAAACGCCAATAACTATCAAAACGAGCGTCCTATTGATGCACCGTCTATAACACAAGGACCCTTGTGACAAGGAAGTCCTTTGAAGATACTCTATATGAGTTTTTGCAGAGATTGGCGTATGGCCGGGTTGGATCAGACTCAAATCCAACTGGGCCCTTTTTACAAAAATGCTCATATCTTACAGATCGGGTGTCTGATCGATGTGTCGTCTGTTGCATTCCCTACGATGAGAAAATCCTTTGGGTTACTCTTTGTGGGACTTCATGGAAGTTGAACTATGACCGATGGCTTGGGGAGTAGATTCTCCCAAAATCAATCATCCTAAGTGCGGGAATCCAGTGGCTGGTTGTGACGTGAAGAGCGACCATTCGTGGATTGGCATAAAAGAGACCCTTTGTGGATCAGCATAAAAGAAACTCTTTGTGGATCAGTATGAGAGTGACCTTTTGTGGATCAGCAGTAGCATGACCCGACGTGGATCAGCCGTAGAAGGACTCATCGTGGATCAGTAGCTGAGAGACCCTTTGTGGATCAGCAGTAGAGAGACTCTTCGTGGATCAATAGTAGAGCAACCCTTTGTGGATTAACAGTACAAAGACCCTTTATAGATCAGAAGTAGAACCTATAAATAGAATAAGATGATATATCTTTATGACTAATCATCCTTACCTCTGTACTTTAAGTTATACATGGTGTGATATGAGTCTTTACTTTGTGTTATGTGTCTAAGATCTTGCTTTTTGGTATTCTCTTTTGTGGCATTTGTCCTTTGAGGATTACTAAGAGACCTTCAGGGGTCTTGGGGTCCCTATGGAGTATTGTTATACTCAACCCTGCATAGGATTCTCCTGCACCTGTTGTGTCTTGGATAGACGACAGATAGTGTTGTCTAGGATTGTGGGGAGCTAGGACTAGACGGTTCTTGGAGGTGGATCATCAGACGTGGTGTGCTTTAGTCACATCCAATTGTGAGTTGCACCTACCCTTCAGGTAGGATCCTTGGTGGATAACTTCTGGATCTTGTACTTCCTTTACTGTACTTTCTTTCCAGTTGGGCTTGTATTCTGTCCCCTTTTTATTTCAGTGTACCCTTTTACGTTGTGGTGGTTATATGTTACTTTCCTTAGTGGTTTCCTTTGTGAAATATTTCTCTATATGTGTGTTTACAGGTTTAAAGGTAATGCCTTCCCTTTTGGGGTATTCCTTTCCAGTGCTAGTCACCAGCCCCTGGCCTACGGGAGGCAGGATTAGGGTAGTCACGACATGGGCCCCAGGGGACGGGTTGTTACACTTGGTTGCTTTTAAATTCCAATGATAATCCATCAGGTGGATTCATATAAAATTATTCATCTAATTTACCAAGTAAAAAGGAAGTCTTAATGTAACACCCCGAGATTTTATAGTATGTCTCTTTTAAATTTAACATCTTTGATAGCTTATGTTGTACATGATACCAAGTTTAAAACCATGATATACTATAAAATATTAACATGGACATTGGAATAGTAATGTGTCCATTAGGAATATTAATCTGGTCAATATAATAGTAACCTTCCCAATGAATGTGTATATAAAATTTAGGTATCTTATGAATGAAAATATAATATATTTATATCATGTAATAAGTAAAAAATGTTTTAAAAATGATAAATTAAGTGTTGGTATTTTTGTGAAACATAAATGTTTATTTACAATTTTATAATTAAAATAATTATTTAAAAAGAAAATTCATTTTCATAAATTATATTCATAAATTAATATTTTATTATCTTATAGTTATAATATATTTTTATGAGACCATAATTAGTTTTTGAAATGGTCATAAAATCAATTATAATTTTAAAATTGGTATTTTTTGAATAAATAATGGCTTTAATTAAAAATTAAATTTCTCATATTTAGAAAATTATTCTCAAAAAATTTAGTTCATTTTTGAATTCCACACATCAAAAAATGGTTAGGGTTACTTTTTGATATATTTCTATAGTTGAATTTTTTAAATAGTGAAATACGATAATTTACGATATATAACATTATAAGTTAAATACACTATTTATTGCGTCATTGATGATGTAAGCCCCATAATATCAAATTACTCTTATATATTTACTATATTTACTCATTTTAATTAAAATTATTCATAGTCTTGAGCCAAAATAAACCAATGGATAAAATAATCAAAAAACAACCCTCTCTTCCACAATAAATATCACCCCTCCCCACCTCTTCTCCTCACACCTAAAAATCCTTCAATCTTACTTATATTATACCAATTTACTCTAACAAATATCTAACCCACGTTTTGGTCTTTTTGGTCCCACAAAAAAACCATTTCCAACTCCCATAAGGAGGTGACGCTCAAGAGGTAAAACCTTATATCTCCCTCTCTCTTTCAATTTCTTTTCTTTATTATCCTTCCCTCACCTCCCATGTCCAAAGTGACATGATAACTCCAGAATATTTTATATACTAAAATTTTATTATTTTAAATATATATCAACCATCAATTCTCTTCTCTTCCAATTTTTATTCTAAAAATGAAAACATCATCCATGAGGTGTTGATTTACCGCCTTCATGGATGACGAGTTTTCATTTTTCAATTATGAATTAAAGGCTTGTAATAAAACAATTTTTATGGTTAAAATAGACTTTAATATATGTAATACAACATATTTAATGTTTTTTAACTAGTATATATACATAATGTTAATTCATAAGACAAAACTATTTTGTGATGATCGAAAAAAACGTCAAAATAATCTAAATGGTTATTATTAATGATTTATCTAATCAATCATCCTAATATATGGAAAAAATGATATATAAGACCATTAAGTCTTATATAAGTTCATTAATAACATATAATTTAAATTCTAGATAACAATTTTCATTTTACATGATCTTTCATACATGTATACAAGTGAACCAATCATGAAAACCAAAGAAACGAACACTTCCGAACAATGAAATTGAATCTTATATCTCATCAAAATGACTATAAATGAACTTAATAAAATTATAATAAATCAAATAAATGTTTAATAGGTTCTTAGTTAAGTTATTAAAAAATATAATTTCATTATCCAATATATTAACTACAAGTTCAGAATGCTTTCAGACATAAGGTAAGAGATTCTCCACGAACCTCCATTTTTCATTCTGGTTACACTTTCTCTATCTTTACCCCCAATTTAATTATTCTTTATTTTTATATAATTATTATAAATTATGTGTATATTTTTCAAACTCATGTATCTAGATCAATTCATATTTATTTTATGGGGAAGTATATGTTTTATAAGGTTCCCTTTTCAATTCCTCCCAATAAGCATGCTCAATTAAAGGGTACTTCCCAATTTCTTATCCATTTTCAAGTACACTTAATACTATGTTATAAGGAAAAAATATTTTTATAAAATAAATATTTTTATCATGAAATAATATCTTATCTATTTTCTGATTTTATGTAAACAATTAAGAATTTTTTCCTTTAAAGACTCTTTTATATTTTGCCTCAAACTGCACTGAAGTGGCCCATTTCTAAAGTTTATTAAAAACTATTTTTACATGATTTCGCTTAATTTGGACATAATATAAGACTCAAATATAATTTAATTGTACTTACCTTTTATTTTCTATGATATACAAGTTTTTAATTTAATTTTATGATAAATAAAAAATGATTTTCCAAAGGAACCCTTCTTTCCAAAAGTAAAAAAGGGCATATCTCTCAAGAATTTCTCAATTATTTTATTAAAGTATTTACATATATTTAAAAAAACTATATTGGATCTTATGATTTATTTAAATTGATCTATTATGTTACCATATACTATATTTTGTTAGATTCTTTCTGATTATTTTGACTAGGGATGTACTATATTGATATCATTCACCATATTACTCAGGATGGTTTATGATTATGTTTATTCTTTGGAAAAGATATTATCATTCTATATTATAGTTTCAATATGAATTTATATGTTGATTATCCTTTACCTTTTTCATATGAGTAATTCATTGGACTTAGTAAGTGATGGGTGGGTCCCGTTATAGCCTCTCGATGCATCGGTGTGTATCATGAGACAAATTAGACCAAGTTTTTACCCATTTATGTATGGTTTCTTGGTAAAAGCAGTGACGGTATGTTTATGATGTTCATCATTATGCATTTACTCATTATGATACTAGGAATTTATATTCCTTGTGATTATTTGACTAGTAGAATATTTATGGTTAATTTTATTTCTCATGTGATTATTCATGGAATTATTTAATCAGCTTTTATTCCTACCATATTATGCTCAAGGTTATGTTTTAATGGAATGTGTTTTTAGTTATTCACTATTACTTATTATTGATGTTTATTTATTATACTTTACATTGTATTTCTTACCCTTACTAGGAATCTAATCTCACCCCTTATGTTTTATTTTTCCCCAGGATGTAAAGATGTATATTATTAATGACTTACAGAGATAATCTAGGAGTTTATGGATGTTTCCAATGGATTTTCTATGTTGTTTTTCCTGTCAAGTTGTAATGTAAAACTTGTGTTTGTATCTGGATTTTCTAAAGATACTAAACTATTCAGTCCTTCAGAATGTGACTTACTTGTTTATTATACCAATGTAATAACTTAATGCACTGGCTCTAGGCTACTAGGGTCAAGGTCTTTATAGTTGGTATCAGAGGAAGTTGAGTAGAAACCTTGAAAAAAATATTTATAAAAAAATATTACAGAACATAACCCTAAGATAGACTTTGAGGATAAGCATAGAATAAGAACATATAATTTTCGTAAGGTAGATATTATGTGGTTCTTCTTATAAATACATCAATGTACAAATACTACAAGTAGACATGGTTCTAGAACATATGTACCTAGGGGTAACAACTCTGACAAGGTGCATCAATCCTGACTTGGTGTAACCCGGTACACAACAACGTGTCTTACTGTGCACCTTGTTTAACACTCTCAGGGGATATGCTTAGGATAATTTACATTTTCTTTAAAAAATATTATGAAGGACTTAAAATTAATTATTCCCCCAAAGAAACCATGTTTATGATTATGATATTAGCTAACCATAAATATTTCAATTTATGTTAAGAGTTACCAATCTGAAATTATGCATTATGATTCATGACCTAATTTAGTATATGTCATTATTTAGAAATGGAACCTAATGGATGGAATGGAAACTATATCAACGGGCATATTACATGTAGGGATTTCCCTCCTATACAAGATAATGATGTTGGAGTAGGAGATGCAACTGGAGCTGTGCAACTTATAACTATACTAGGGCAGCTGACTCAAGTTATAAATAATAACCTTACCTATATGGAGCATCCTGATCCATAATTTGGTGGAATGATTTTAGACCGCTTCATTAGATAACAACCTCCATTAATCAATGGGATTGTAAACCTATTTGTAGCTGAGCAGTGGATAAGTTCCTTATAGAAGATATTTCTCACTTAGGGAAGTAACAAAAAGGGAGAAGGTTATCATTTTAATTTATCATTTATTAGGTGATAAAGATTAATGGTGTTCATTAATACAAAACACAATAGAGGATAAAGAAATTTAAAATATAGAATGTAAGGATTTTAAGGAAATTTTCTTATAAAAATATTTCCCTCATGAATAGTGAGCAGATATGGTGAGACAAATCTTGAATATGAGGGAAAAGGAGGATGAGAATGTTTCTAAGTATAAATCCAACATTAAAAGTTTAGTAAGTCAGGTTTTGGATTACATATTCAATCCAAATAGAAATATTGATCGATTATTTGATATGTTAAAACCATTCCTCTAAAGTACACTGATATCCCAAATTTCCTCATCATATAAAGATATGGTCTCATGTGATATCAAGACAAAGACAAAATTCTCTAGGTCTTATGAATTTAAAGGGAAAGAAAGAGAAGAATAGGGATAACGAAAACTCTGGAAAAGGAAATAAGGAAAAGAGGAAGATAGTAATAGTTGACTTTCCATCCTATAATAAATGTTGAAATAAATGTCATAGAACATGTCTATGGGGGATGGGAGTTTGTTACAAGTGTGAAAAAAAAGGAAACTAAGCCTGTGATTGTGAGGGAAATAAAGAATCTACCAATGTTTAGTGCAAAAATAGTAGGGAGAAGGGACACTATGCAAATGATTTTCTAAAGCGTCAAGGAAACTTGCCTCAGAAAAGGTCATGAGAGCAAGGACAAGCTTATACAATCAAAACAGCTAAGGTTGAAGTTCCTAATGATGTGATGGTGGGTACTTTAATCATCTCCTCAAATTTAGATAAAGCTTTATTTGATTATAGATCATCATATTCTTTTATATCTTCCCAGTTTTCTTTAAAAATTAAATATTTCCAATTCACCTTTACAAGTGATTTTTCAATAAAGACTCTTGGGGAAACCTTATTGCAACAAATATGTGTCGAGAAGTTCCTATTATGACACATAAACATGCTCTAATTTCTGATTTTATTATCATACCTACGGTTGATTTTGATATAATCCTTGGTATGGAATGACTTTATAAATATAATACAAAAATTTATTGAAAATAGAAGGAAATTATGATTCATGATTAAGGTATATAATTTCTCATCTTTAGAGGGGAGACTTCATCATCTGAGCCATATCTGGATCCACCTCCAATAACTCTCCTAAATGAAATTCATAAAGAGTAAGATAAACCATCATCTATGGGTGAGGGAAAAAATATTCAAATTGAGGATGTACCTATTGTACAAGAATACATTGATAATTTACATATTACTTACATGGACATCCTCAAGAGTAGGAAGTTGAGTTTTCTAATTATTTAATCCCTGACACAAGGCTAATATCAAAGGCACCTTACAGAATGGTCACTGTGAAATTAATGGAGATGAAGAAACAACAATAGTAGTTGAGAAATAAGGGATTTATTCACCCTAATGTATCTCAATAGTAAGCTCTTGTTTTATTTGTTAAAAAGAAAGATTGATCTATGAGGCTATGCCTTGACTGTAGGGATATCAATGCTATTATGATAAATAAAAACTATATGTTTTCTTGCATTGATGACTTATTTGATCAACTTCACGGAGCTCAATATTTTTCAAAGATTTATCTTTGATCTCGATATCATCAATTGTGTGTGAATAGGGAATATATTCCAAAGATAGTATTTCAAACCAGGTATAGACATTATGATTTTATAGTAATTCCATTTGGACTTACTAAAGCACCCTCTGTTTTTATGGATCTAATGAATAGAGTGATCAAGGAATATATTTATGATTTTATTTTGGTATTTATTGATGATATATTAATATATTCCAAAATATATGAGGACCAAGAGAACTATTTGTGGATTGTTCTAGAGACTCATATGGTAAGTTTAGCAAGTGTTAATTCTAGCTTCAAGATATTCCATTTGGACTGACTAAAGAACCCTCTGTTTTTATGGATCTAATGAACAAAGTGTTCAAGGAATATATTTATGATTTTATTGTGGTATTTATTGATGATATCTTGATATATTCCAAAATATATGAGGACCATGAGAACTATTTGTGGATTGTTCTGGAGACTCTTATAAGAAAAGTGTGATATGGGAAGTTTAGTAAGTGTTAATTCTAGCTTCAAATAGTTTCTTTTCCTGGACATATTATCTCTAATTATGGAATCTCAGTTGATCCTTAAAAGACAAAGGCATTTTAGGAATGGCCTGCACCAATGAACATAAATGAGGTATGTAGTTGTGTTGGTCTAGTAGCTTACTATCAACATTTTTCTCATAATTTTTTCCAATTATCTAACCCGTTAACCAAGCTTACTCGTAAAGGGGTTAACTTCGTATGGAAAAAATAACATGAATAATGTTTTGAATAGTTCAAGAGGATAGTACTAAATTCTATGATCATGACTCTTCCATTGAGAAATGGTGGATTTGTGATTTATAGTGATGCATCAAAGAAAGGAATTGGTTGTGCCCTTATTCAGAATGATCGAGTTATTACCTATGAATCAAGGTAGTTAAAAACTCATGAACAGAACTATCCAACTCATGATCTTGATTTAGAATCCTTAATATTTGATTTGAAGATATGGAGATGTTATCTCTATGTTGAAATATTTGAGATATATATAGATCAAAAGAGTTTGAAATATATCTTCTCACATAAATAATTCAACATGAGGAAAAGTTTATGGCTTGAGATACTTAAGGATTATGATTATTCTATACACTACCACCCAGGGAAGGTGAATAAGGTAGCTGATGCATTGAGTGGTAATGGTCATGGAGTTATGAAAAAAATTAGGATTAAAATGGATCATGTGCACATAAATCTAGAAAACATGTATATGGGAATTATCAAGGAAGGTGAAACATAATTACTTTTTCAATTGGTTTCACAACGATATTTATTAGAAAGTCTTAAAAACTCTCAATCTGATGGTGAGAATTTTGAAAGGAAAATTAAATCTATGAATGATGGGTAGTTGGAGGACTTCATTTATGAGGATGGAATTCAAAAATTTGGGAAGAGTCTTTGTGTTCCCTCTATACCCAATATAAAAAGGGAGTTATTAGATGATGCTCATATCTCAAATTTCTCTATACACCCATTTCTCTATCGTCATCAAAATTCTTGGAGTCTTCAGACCTTCTGAAGAAAACTCTGATTGTGAGGTTTTTTCAGCAACGGCCCTCAGTAGACTCTTTCAACAGGCATGTCTTCAATTCTTGCGGTCTGCAAGAGAGGGAGATAGTGGGTCTTCTAGATAATCATCAGATTATGGTCTGTTTTTCCTCGGAATCCAACCTCATCAAAGCCTGGTCAATCACTCCAAGAAGCTTCAATGGCTTCCGATTTTTTCTACTCCGGTGGTCCTTTGACTTGCATATGAAATGCAAACCTCCTTCAATAGAAACCTGGGTAATTTTTCCCAACCTTCCCCTACCATTCCAAAATCCATCCATTCTCTGTTTGTTAGGAAATTTGATAGGTAGATACATGTGTTCAGATAGCCGCACGGCGGCCATTTGTCATCCCGTGAACCCTAGAATCTGTGTTGAAATGGATGTGTCAAGGGTTCCGTTCAACCATGTGTGGATCACGGTGGGTGAAGAATACCACTGCAAACAACGTGTGATTTATGAATCTTGGACTGATTACTGCTCTGAATGCAAGAGGTTGGGCCACTCGAAGGATTTTTGCTGTAGGAATTCTAAGAGGAATGCCTTGAAGTCGAGTTATAACAGTGGCAGTGAAGCTGATATTCTTTCTAAGGGTGATACGAAACTATCTGGGTCGACGAACCGACAAGGAGGCTCCAGACCTCCAAGGGTGTGCGACGGGCCAAGGGAGGTTGAACCTGATTGGAACCCCCGAGTTTGTTCACCAGTGAAGAAAGGCTTGAAGAGACCTGTGAATCCGACAGTGGCGAATGTGTTTAATAGGATGAGGCGGGATTTGGTCGGGCCATCCTTTAGCAATAATTCATTACTCAAGGTCGCTGGGATGGAGGAAGATATGGCTTACCAGACTGCATATCATACGGGGCTTAGGGTGTCTAGGAGTTATCATGATTTGGAGCAGCTGGAGGTTGATGTGGAGGAGGTTTCAACGGGGGTGGATGGCCCCAGACAGGAAGATTTGAGGAAGGGAAGGCAGGGGATGGACATGGAGGTGGTCAATCCAAATAGTGCGGTAATACCAGGGATTGAGCGAGCTGGTGATGCTACCTGTGAAGAAGAGAGTAGAGGGGTACAGTATTCCATATAGGTGGGAAACCAATTTGATGGCCTCTCTTTGGAAGGACTGAACAATGACCATGTTGAAGCAGAATTTTCAAATGGGGGATGAGTGGAGCACTGCAGGGGAGACAATAAGAGTATCTCTGCTGGAGAAATAAGTACGAGGAGTATCAGGTGTACCAGAAGGAGGAAGGGTAGAAAATACCACTCCTCTTTGCCACCTCCTTTAAAGACTCGGTCTGCAAAAAAAAGAGTGGATGAGAGGGTGGCCAGAGAGGCTTTATGTCAATCAAAAAAGCAGATCAACCTGGATCCTGGGGTTTAATTATGAGTTCGGGAGATGAGGTTAAAGTGCAGGTGTTGTATCTCAATGCATCTGAAGAGGAATCATCCAAGATGATGGGCCAGAATATTGAAGTGAACCTTAATGAGGAACAATATTATTGGGTTGACAAACAGGATTCAATTATGGTTTGGGGGTTCAATCAGGGGTTGTTAAAGCTTGAGGAATACATACAGGTATGGGATAAGCTTTTTGCTACTTTGGAAGTTATGGTAAGTGAAGAGCCTCACACCCAGGTTACAGATATTGCATGGAAGTTGTTTAGGGACATGGACTCTGGTAGGTTTAAATTTTCTTTCAGTGATTCTATTCTAAATTTTTGACTAATGCTTGGTCTATCACTTTGATTTAGTGTTGGATTAAGATTACTTATTTTCAGCCAGTGGATCTCAAGGTGAATTTGGGGTTTTGTTCCCAGCTTTTATCTGTTCTACTTCATATGGGGTTTAAAGCATGAGGTCACCACTTCGGCATGGCACTTGGATTATGAGAGGGTATGGCCTGGCCATCGATTTTGTGCCCGTGTCTTTACACGGGACTGTCTGAGTGCTCATTCTCTGGTGGAGGACCTTAACATGATGCAAGTGCTGGGGAGAGGCAGAACTTTTATTTTCTTGGGAATTCTATGTATTTTATTTGGTTGTTATGTTGGAGTTTGTGGTTTCTCACTTTCCATGTAAAGTGATTTGATAATTCAATAAAAAAAATTCAGTCATACCTGAGGTTAACCTTTATATTCTAGGTATGTATTCATTTAACATTGGATATAGAGTTTTTCTTCATCACAGCTTATCAACCTCATATTGATGGTCAATTTGAAAGGACTATTGAAAATCTAGAGAATATACCAAGATCATGTTCAATGGATTTAAAAGGATGTTGGTATCAACATAATTCCTTGTTATAGTTCTCATATAACAAAAATACCCTTTATATACAAATGGAACCCAGTATAATAAACAGAAACTAAAGAAATCAATTCAACATATGAATTAAATTTATTTCATGAATTATTTTGATTTCAAACTAAATGTGCAAGCATGAAAATTCATAAATCTTCACCTTTTCAAAAAAATAATTAAATGGGATGGTGTTCTCGCAACCATGGTCATTAAAGTGGGACTAAATTCATGAGTCCTAAGCAATTCCTAAACTTAGACAATGGAACAACCTTAGTCAAACTATCAACTAGATTGTTCAAAGTGTGTATCTTTGTGAAACACCAACCTTGGTTAATGATATGTATTCAACCTCGATGGTGGAAAGGAAAAAAAATGGATTACATATTACATTTCCATGAAATAATACCATCATCGGTTAATAATACATAACCAGTAATATATTTTCTAGTATCTATATTTGTAGCATAGTTACAATCAACAAAGGCAGCAACATCTTGACTATAAGAATCATTTTTTCCAAAATAAATTCACAATTAAGAAAACATTGAAATATACCTAAGTAATCATTCTAATTCATGCCAATGAGGCTTTCCATGACTTCTCATAAACCTACTAAAGGTGAAAACAAAAAAGGTTATATCTATCTGAGAGAATATCATGGCATACATGAGGTTGAGTACTATGTTTTCATAAGGGATTTTTTTCATAAAGGTAGTGTCAGAATCATTAGTAGGAGACTGGGACAAGAATAATTAAAAGTTTTTACCTAAAGGCACACTATCAGGTTTCAAAATTTCTACCAAATACCTTTATAACACTTTTTAAACATAATAATATTGTTAAATATATAATACCCTAACATTTTTTCCCCGGGTGATTTTCATACTAAGGATTTTCTTCAGTTTACCTAAGACTTTAATTTCAAAAGCATTAAGTAATTGGTTTTTCATTTGATTTATTAACATGATGTATTTTCATATAACAATAATATCATCAAAATATAGAGGTAAATAAAGAAAAAAATTCTTAACTGATTTAAAGTAAACACGAGCAACATATTCACTTCTAGAAAAATTATTTTGAAGCATAAGGGTCAAATTACTTGTACCATTTTCTAGATTATTTCTTAAAAACGTATAATTATTTTCTTAAGAGGAACACTTTGTTTCTTTTAAATTCCATTGATAATCCATCAAGTGGATTTATATAAAATTATTCATCTAACTTAAAAGTAAGAAGGCAGTCTTAATGTAACACCCTAAGACCTTATAATATGTCTCTTTAAAATTTAACATATTTGATAGCTTATGTTGCACATGATACCAAGTTTAAAACCATGATATACTATAAAATATTAACATGGTCGTTGGAATAGTAATGTGGCCATTAAGAATATTAATCTAGTTCCCTATTAATATATACATAAAATTTAGGTATCTTATAAATTAAAATATAATATATTTATATCATGGAATAAGTAAATAAATGTTTTAAAAATGATAAATTAAGTGTTGGTATTTTTGTGAAACATAAATGTTTATTTACAATTTTATAATTAATATAATTATTTAAAAATAAAATTTATTTTCATAAATTATATTCATAAATTAATATTTTTTTATCTTATAGTTATAAGATAATTTTATGAGACCTTAATTAATCTTTGAAAGTGTCATAAAATCAGTTATAATTTTTAAATTGGTATTTTTTGAATAAATGATTACTTTAATTAAAAATTAAAATTCTCATATTTAGAAAATTATTCTCATAAAATAGATTTCATTTTTGAATTCCACACATCAAAAAATGTTTATGGTGATTTTTTTATATTTTTCTAAAATAGTTAAATTTTGTGAATAGTGAAATACGGTAATTTACGATATATAACATTATAAGTTAAACACACTATTTATTGAGTCATTGATGATGTAAGCACCATAATATCAAACTCCCATTATCTATTTAATATATTTATTCATGGTAATCAAAACTATTCTTATTCTTGAGCCAAAATAATAAACTAAGGAATAAAATAATCAAAAAAACACCCCTCTCTTCTACTATAAATATCACCCCTCCCCACCTCTTCTCCTCACACCTAAAAAGCCTTTCATCTTACTTATATTCTACCAATTTACTTTAACAAATATCTACCTCACATTTTTTCTTTTTGATCCCACCAAAAGACCATTTCCAACTCCCTTAAGGAGTTTCTCAATGAGGTGACACTCAAGAGGTAAAACTCTCTCTCTCTCTCTTTCAATTTCTTTTCTTTCTTATCCTTCCCTAACCTTCCCCGTACAAAGTGACATGATAAATCCAAAATATTTTATATAATTTTATTTTATTATTTTAATTATATATCATCCATCAATTCTCTTCTCTTACACTTTTTATTCTAAAAATGAAAACATCGTCCATGAGGTGTCGGTTCACCGTCTTCATGGACGACGAGCTTTCATTTTTCAATTCCGAATTCAAGGATGGTCATAAAACCATTTTTATGGTTAAAATAGACTTTATTATATGTAATACAACATATTTAATGTTTTTTAACCAGTATATATACATAATTTTAATTCATAATACAAAACTAGTTTGTGATGATCGAAAAAATGTCAAAATAATCTAAATGGATATCATTAATGATTTATCTAATGAATCATCCTCATATTTGGAAAAAATGATATATAAAACCATTAAATATCCTATAAGTTCATTAATAACATATAATTTCAATTCTATATAACTATTTTCATTTTACAATATCTTTCATACATGTATACAAGTGAACCAATCATGAAAACCAAGGAAACGAACACTTCCGATAAATGAAATTGAATCTTATAACTCATAAAAATGACCATAAATGTACTTAATAAAATTATAATAAATAAAATACATGTTTAATAGGTTCTCAGTTAGGTTATTAATAAATATAATTTCATTATCCAAGACGTTAAGTACAAGTTCAGAATGCTTTCGGACATAAGGTAAGGGATTCTCCCCGAACCTCCATTTTTCATTCAAGTTAAGCTTTCTCTATTTTGACCCCAATGTAATTCTTCTTTATGTTTATATAATTATTATAAATTATATTTATATGTTCCAGAATCATGTATCCAGATCAATTCATCTTTATTATATGGGGAAGTATATGTTTTATAAGGTTCCCTTTTCAATTCCTCCAAATAAGCAAGCCCGATTAAAGGGTACTTCCCAATTTCTTATCCATTTTCAAGTACACTTCATACTCTGTTATAAGGAAAAAATATTTTCATAAAATCAATATTTTTATCATGAAATACTATCTTATCTCTTTTATGATTTTATGTAAACAATTAAGCATTTATCCCCTTTAAAGACTCTTTTACATTTTTCCTCAAACCGCACTGAAGTGACCCATTTCTAAAGTTTATTAAAAACTCTTTTTACATGTTTTCACTTAAGTTGAACAAAATATAAGACTCAAAAATAATTTCATTATCCTTAAATTTTCTTTTCTAGGATATAAAAGTTTATAATTTGATTTTAGGACAAATAAAAAATAATTTTCCAAAATAACCCATCTTTCCAAAAGTAAAAAGGGTATTTCTCTAAAGAATTAATCAATAATTTTATTAAAGTATTTACATCTACTTCAACACCCTCTATTGGATCTTATGATTTATTTAAATTGGTATCTTATGTTACCATCTACTATATTTTATTTAATTTTTTATGATTATTTTGACTGGGGATGTACTATCTTGATATCATTCTCCATATTACTCTGGATAGTTTATGATTATGTTTATTATTTAGGGAAAGTTATTAACATTCCATATTTTAGTTTCAATATGAATGTATATGTTGATTATATTTTACCCCTTTAGTATCAGGAATCCATTGGACTTAGTAGGTGATGGGTGGGACCTACTATAGCCTCTCGATGCATCGGTAGGTATCATGAGACAAATTAGACCAAGTTTTTACCCATTTATGTATGGTGTCTTGTCTGAAGCTTTAACGGTGTGTTTATGATGTTTGGAATTATGAATTCCCTCATTATGATACTAGTAATGTATATTCCATGTGATTATTCGACTAGTAGAATATTCATGGTTAAGTTTCTTTCTCCTGTGATTATTCGTGGAATTATTTAATTAGCTTTTATTCCTACCATATTTTTCTCAAGGTTATGTATTAATGGAATGTGTTTTTAGTTATTCACCATGCCTTATTGTTGATGTTTATTTATGGTATCTTACGTTTTATTGCTTACCCTTACTGGGAATCTGAGCTCGCCCCTTTCTTATGTTTTATTTTTTCCCAAGATGTGAAGATGTATATTATGAATGACTTACAGAGATAATCTAGGAGTTTATGGATGTTTCTAATGGATTTTCTATGTTGTTTTTCCTTTCAAGTTGTAATGTAAAACTTATGTTAGTATCTGGTTTTTCAAAAGATACTAAACTATTATTTCCTTCAGGATATGACTTCCTTGTTTATTATACCAATTCAATAAAGTAAGGAATCATCTCTCAGCTACTGAGTTCGAGGTCTTTACAGTCGGTATTAGAGGAAGTTGAGTAGAAATCTTGGAGAATTGATTTATAAAAAATGATTACAGAACATAACCCTAAGATAGACTTTGAGGATAAGCATATAAGAACATCTTATAATTTTTTAAGGTAGATATTATGTTGGTATTCCTAGAAATACATCAATGTATGGATATTATAAGCGTGCATGGTTCTAGAACAGATGTACCTAGGGGTAACAACTCTGACAAGGTGCATCGGGCCTGACTCGGCATAACCTGGTACACAACAACGGGCCTAACTGTGCACTTGGTTTAACTCCCTCAAAGGATATGCTTAGGATAATTCACATTTTCTTTAAAAACATTATAAAAGACTTAAAATCAAATATTTCCTCAAAGAAACCATGTTTATGATTATTATATTAGCCATGCATAAATTTTTCAATTTATGTTAAGAGTTACTAGTCTAAAATTATGTATTATGATTCATGACCTAATTTGGTATATGTCTTTATTTAGAAATGGTACCTAATGGAAGGAATGGAAACTATATCAATGCACATATTCTATATAGGGATTTCCCTCTTATGAAAGATAATGATGTTGAAGGAGGAGCTGAAACTGGAGCTAAGAAACTTATAACTATATTGGGACAGTTGACTCAGGTTATGAACAATAACCTTACCCGTATAGAGCATCCTGATCCACAATGTGGAGGAATAGTGTTAGACCGCTTCATGAGACAAAAAAATCCATCAATCAATGGGACTACAAACCTATTTGTAGCTGTGTAGTGGATAAGTTCCTTAGAGCATATATTTCTCGCTTAGCGAAGTAACAAGATGGAGAAGTTTATCATGGTAGTTTATCATTTATCAGGTGATACAGATTAATAGTGGTCATTAATACAAAACAAAAAGGAGGAAGAAATTTCAAATATGGAGTGGAAGGATTTTAAGGAAATTCTCTTAGAAAAATATTCCCCTCACTAACAGTGAGCGGATATGGAGAGGCAAATCTTGAATATGAGGGAAAATGAGGATGAGAATGTTTCTAAGTATAAAGCCAACAATACAAGGTTAACAAGGCAAGTTTTAGGTTACATACGCAATCCAAAGAAAATATTGATTGATTATTTGATGGGTTAAAACCATTCCTATAAAGGGCACTGATATCCCAAACTTTCTCATCATATGAAGATATGGCCTCGTGTGATATCAAGACAAAGATATAATTCTCTAGGTCTTGTGAATTTAAAGGTAAATAAAGATAATAATAGGGATACTGAACACTCTGAAAAAGGAAAAAAGGAAAAAAGGAATATAGGAAGAGTTGGCATTCCATCCTGCAATAAATTTTGAAAGAAACATCATGGAACATTCCTATTGGGGATGGGAGTTTGTTATAAGTGTGAAAAAAAGGAAACTAAGCCTATTATTGTGAGGGAAAGAGAGAAGCTACCAATATTCAATGCTATGATTGTAGGTAGATGGGACGCTATGCAAATGATTGTCTAAATCGTCAAGGAAACTTGCATCAGAAAATAAAATGAGAGAAAGGATAAGCTTATGTGATCAAAACAGCTAAGGTTGAAGTTCCTAATGATATGACGGCAGGTACTTTAATAATCTCTTCAAATTTAGCTAAAGATTTATTGGATTCTGGATCATCGCATTCCTTTATATCTTCCCAGTTTTCTTTAAAAATTAGATATTTCCAATTCACCTTTACAAGGGAGTTGTCAATAAAGACTCCTAGGGAAAACCTTATTGCAACAAAGATGTGTTTATCAATTCCTATTATGACACATAAATATACTCTAATTTCTAATTTTATCATCATACCTATGGTTAATTTTGATATAATCCTTGGTATGGACTGACTTTTGAAATATAATGCAAAAATGTTTTTCAAAGAGAAGGAAATTATGATTCATGATGAAGGTATATAATTTCTCATCTTTAGAGGGGAGACTTCATCATCTGATCCACTTGATTCACCTCTAGTAACTCTCTTAAATTAAATTCATGGGGAGGAAGAGAAAACATCATCTATGGGTGAGGAAAAAAATATTCAAATTGAGGATGTACCTATTGTAAAAGAATACATTGATTTATTTCTAGATTATTTACCTGGACATCCTAAAGAGAAAGAAGTTGAGTTTTCTATTGATTTAATCCCTGACACAAGGCCAATATCAAACACTCTTTATAGAATGGCCGCTGTGAAATTAGTGGAGTTAAAGAAACAGCTAGAGTAGTTGAGTAATAAGGGATTTATTCACACTAGTGTTTCTCCATGGGGATCTCTTGTTCTATTTGTCAAAAAGAAATATTAATCTATGAGGTTGTGCATTGATTATAGGGATATCAATTCTATTATGATAAAGAAAAAGTATGTGTTTCCTCTCATTGATGACTTATTTGATCAACTACACGGAGCTCAATATTTTTCAAAGATTGATCTTCGATCTGGATATCATCAATTTGTTGCAGAAACGTTGGGAGACACAATGACAAAAACGAGAAAATGAAAGAAAGAAAGCAACAAGGACACATCGATTTACGTGGTTCGGGAATAATCCCTACGTTCACGAGAGAGGTATAATTTCACTATATCAGGAGCACAAATTACAGAGGTTATTTTCAGTGGTAACCTTAGCCCGAAAATGGGCTATAAAACAATGGAGAAGATGATCACTATTCGAAAAATGAGTCTGCGTCGCTACAGTGAATAGCGGCCAGCTTTGTCAAAAGTGCTACAGTGGATGCTGGAAGGAAGTCAAAAGTGATACAGTCTAGTTGACCCCGAAGTCCGCACTGCTACAGTGTCTGTCGGTATCGGTCGGTCAGCTCCGCTACAGTGGTCAGCAGTGCTACAGTGCATTCGACCCAACCGGATCGGGGCTACACCAATCCAACACAATTGTGTATAAAGAAGGAATATATTCCAAAGACGGGATTTCGAACCAGGTATAAACATTATGAGTTTATAGTAATTCCATTTGGACTGACTAATGCACCCTATGTTTTTATGGATCTAATGAACAGAGTGTTCAAGGAATATCTTTATTATTTTATTGTGGTATTTATTGATAATATCTTGATATATTCCAAAATCTATGAGGACTATGAGAACTATTTGTGGATTTTTCTAAGACTCTTAGAAGAAAATAATTATATGGGAAGTTTAGCAAGTGTTAATTCTAGATTTAAATATTTTCTTTTCTTGTCCATATTATCTCTAAAAATGGAATCTCAGTTGATCATACAAAGACAAAGGTAGTTTAGGAATGTCCTACAACAATGAACATAAATGAGGTATGTAGTTTCATTCGTTTAGTAGGTTACTATCAGCATTTCGCTCATAATTTTTCCTAATTATCTAACCCATTAACCTAGCTTACAAGTAAAGGGGTTATGTTCGTATGGAAAAAATAATATCAAGAATGTTTTGAATAGTTGAAGAGGATATTAGTGAATGTTATGATCATGAATCTGCCATTGGGAAATGGTGGATTTGTGATTTATAATGATGAATTAAAGAAATGAATTGGTTGTGCCCTTATTTATAATGATAGAGTTATTACCTATGAATCAAGGTAGTTAAAAACTCATGAATGGAACTATCCAACTCATGATATTGGTTAGAATACTTAATCTTTTCTTTGAAGATATGGAGACACTATCTATATGGTTAAAGATGTGAGATATATATAGATCAAAAGAGTTTTAAATATATCTTGTCATATAAATAAATCAACATGAGGCAAAGGCGATGGCTTGAGCTACTCAAGGATTATGATTATTCTATACACTACCACCCAGGAAAGGTGAATAAGGTAGTAGATTCATTGAGCAAGAATGATCATAGAGTTCTAAAAAATGAGGATTAAAAAGGATCATATGTACATGAATCTAAAAAAGATGGATATGGGAATTATCAAGGAAGGTGAAACATAATTACTTTTTCAATTGGTTTCCTAACCATATTTATTATAAAGGATTAAAATCTCCCAGTCTGATGGTGAGAATTTTGAAAGGAAAATTAATGCTGTGAATAATGGGAAGTTGGAAGACTTTATGTATGAGGATGGAATTCTAAAATTTGGGAAGAGGATTTGTGTTCCCTCTATACCCAATATAAAAAGAGAGTTATTGGATGATACCCATAGATCGAATTTCTCTATACACCCTGGTAGCACTAACATGTATAGAGATTTGAATGAACATTTCTGTTGGGAAGATATGAAGCAGCAAATTTCTGTTTATGTATCAAGATATTTAGTCTGTCAATAGGTGAAGTTTGAATGACAACATCCTAGAGGATTCATGAAACCTCTTCCTATTCCTACATAGAAATGGGATGGCATTACTGTGGATTTTTTCACTGTATTACCAAAGAATCCAAGAAAGAAGGATGCAATATGGGTAATTGTTGATCATCTTACCAAATCTGCTCATTTCCTTACTATAAGTTAGGTTTTTCTATTGGAGTTCCTTGCATGACTCTATATTAATGAAGTTGTAATACTTCATTGAGCATCTCTTTCAATTGTGTATGATCATGATCCACAATTTACATTGAAATTCTATAAAGGTATTAAGAAAGATTTAGACACTAAGCTTCATTTGAGTACATCTTATCACCCTCAAACTGATGGGTGGCCTGAAAGGACCATTCAAATGTTAGAATATATGTTGAGATCATGCTCACTTAACTTTCAAGGTATGTGGGATCAGTATTTACCTTTGGTATAGTTTTCCTATGACAATAGTTTCCATTCAAGTATTCAAATGGCATTATATGAATCATTGTATGGAAAGAGATGTTGTACACCAAATTTTTGGGATGAAGTTGGTGAAAGGAAGCTTGTGGGCCCAAAAATTATGGAGGAATCAACAGCAAAAATAAAGACTATTCAAACACATATCAAAGCACCTCAAAGTAATAAAAAGATCTATACTGATAATCGACTGAATGATTTGGAATTTAAAGTGAGAGATCATGTTTTCTTGAAAGTATATCCATGGAAGGGTGTTATAAGATTTGCAAAGAAAGTGAAACTGAGCCCTAGGAACATTGGACCTTTTGAAATCCTAAATAGAATTGGAGCAGTGGATTGTAATTTGGTGATTCCACCTAGACTTTCTAAATTAAACAATGTGTTCCACATCTCTTTGTTAAGGAAGTAAATTCCAGACCCAACAGATGTCCTCAATTCTGAAGGAATAGAATTGGAACCTAATTTATCTTACTGTGAAGAGCCTATCTAGATTTTGGACACTAGAGAGCTGGTGTTGAGGAATCGCATGACTCGGCTGGTAAAGGTACTTTTAAAAAATCATAAAATTGAAGAGGCAACATGGAAACTGAAGGAATTTATGATGAAGAATTGTCGAAATCTTTTTATAAGGTGAAATTCTGGAAATTTTGAGGATGAAATTTTTTGAAAGAGGGAAAATGTAACACCCCAAGACTTTATGGTATGTCAATTTTAAATTTAACATCTTTGATAGCTTGTGTTGCAAATACTGCCAATTTTAAAACCACGATATACTATAAAATATTAACATAACCGTTGGAATAGGAATGTGACCATTAGGAATAGTAATCCATACAATATAATATAAACCTTACCTATGAATATATACATAAAATTTAGATATCTTATGAATGAAAATATAATTTATTTATATCATGGAAGAAGTAAATAAATGTTTTAAAAATGATAAATTAAGTGTTGATATTTTTGTAAAACATAAATATTTTTTTAAAATTTTATAATTAATATAAAAATTTAAAAGAAAATTTATTTTCATAAAATAGATTCATAAATTAATATATATTTTTCTTATAGTAATAAGATAATTTTATGAGACCTTAATTAATTTTTGAAAGTGTAATAAAATCGGTTATAATTTAAAAATTGGTATTTTTGAAATAAATGATGATTTTAATTAAAAATTAAATTTCTCATATTTAGAAAAAAATCATAAAATAGATTCAATTTTTAAATTATACATGTTGAAAAATTGTTAGGGTGAATTTTTGAGATTTTTCTAAAATAGTTGAATTTGTGGTGAATAATGAAATAGAGTAATTTATGGTATATAATATTATAAGTTAAATAAATTATTTATTAATTCATTGTTGATGTAAGAACTATAATCTATAAATCCCCTTATCTATTTACTTTATTTAGTCATGTGGATCAAAACTATTCATATTCTTGAGCCAAAATAATAAAGTAATAAATAAAATAATCAAAAAACACCTTCTAAATACCACTCCTCACCACCTCTTCTCCTCGCACATAAAAAGCCTTGAATCTTGATTATATTCTACATATTTCCTCTCTCAAACCTATCCCCCACATTATGGTCTTTTTAATCTCACCAAAAGACCATTTCTAAGTCCCTTAAAGAGGTTCTCAAGGAGGTGACACTCAAGAGGTAAAACCTTCACTCTCTCTCTCTCTCTTTCAATTTATTTTCTTTTCTTATCCTTCCCTCACCTCCCCTATCCAAAGTGACATGATAACTCTGATATCTTTTATATACTATAATTTTAT
This sequence comes from Viscum album, assembly GCA_963277665.1. Classification (NCBI taxonomy): domain Eukaryota; kingdom Viridiplantae; phylum Streptophyta; class Magnoliopsida; order Santalales; family Viscaceae; genus Viscum; species Viscum album. The sequence goes on along the minus strand of OY728150.1, from coordinate 1,569,717,859 downwards.
TATTTTAATGGTTTATTAACCATCAATTCATTTTATTCCCCTTTTTATTCTAAAAATGAAAACATCGTCTGTAAGGTGTCGATTTACTGCCTTCATGGACAATGAGTTTTCATTTTTTAATTCTGCATTCAAGTCTGGTCATAAAACTATTTTATGGTTAAAACATACATTAATATATGTAATAAAAATTATTTAATGCTTTGTAACTAGTATATATACATAATATTAATTCATAAGACAAAACTAGTTCGTGGTGATTGAAAAAAAATGTCAAAATAATCTAAATGGTTATCATTAATGATTTATCTAATGAATCATCCTCGTATCTGAAAAAAATGATATATATAAGACCATTAAATCTCCTATAAGTTCATTAATAACATATATTTATAATTATAGATGACTTATTTCTATTTTACATGATCTTTCATACATGTATACAAGTGAACCAATCCTGAAAACTGAGGAAACGAACACTTCCGAACAACAAAATTAAATCTTATAACTCCTCAAAAAGACCATAAATAAAATTAATAAAATTATAATAAATAAAATAAATGTTTAATGGGTTCTTAATTAATTTATTAATGAATATAATTTCATTATTCAGGATGTTAAGTACAAGTGCAGAACGCTTTCGAACATACGGAAAGGGATTCTCCTCAAACCTCCATTTTTCATTTTGGTTATGCTTTCTCTCTCTTTACCCCAATGTAATTATTATTTATTTTTATATAATTATTTTAAATTCTATGTGTATGTTCCAAAATCATGTATCCATATCAGTTCATATTTATTTTATGGAGAAGTGTATGTTTTATAAGGTTCCATTTTCAACTCCCCTTGATAAGAAAGCCTGATTAAAGGTCACTTCCCAATTTCTTACCCATTTTCAAGTACACTTCATTCTCTATTATAAGGAACCAAATTTTTTTTTAAATCATTATTTTTATCTTCAAAAACTATATTAGCACTTTTCTAGTTTTATGTAAACAATTAATCCTTTTTCTACTTTAAAGACTTTAATATTTTCCCTCAAACCTCACTGAAGTGGCCCATTTATAAAGTTTCTTAAAAACTCTTTTTACATGTTTTCACTTCATTTGGACATCATTTAAGTCTTAAACATAATTCCATTGTCATTACCTTTTCTTTTCTAGGATATACATGTTTATAATATTATTTTATGAAAAATAAAAAAATGATTTTCCAAAAGAACTCTTCTTTCTAAAAGTAAAAAAATGGTATTTCTCTTAATAATTCCTCAATGGTTTTATTATATTATTTACATCTATTTCAACACCCTCTATTGGATCTTATGATTTATTTAAATATATCTATTATGTTACCATCTACCATATTTTATTTAATGATTTGTGATTATTTTGAATGGGGATGTACTATCTAGATACCATTCGTCATATTACTTTGGATGGTTTATGATTATGCTTATTATTTGGGTAAAGTTATTAACATTTCATATACTAGTTTAAATATGAATGCATATGTTTATTATGTTTCATCCCTTTCGTATGAAGAATGAATTTTTTTATTAAGTGACGGTTGGGGCCCATTATAGCCCCTCGATGCATCAGTAGGTCTCATGAGACAAACTAGACCGGGTTTTTACCCATTTATGTATGGTGACTTGGTTGAATCCTTGATAGTATATTTTTGATGTTTGGTATTATTCATTCCCTCATTATACTCCAAATGGCTCTAAGTCATTCTATTTTTATTCATTTTTTATAATCCTCCTTTTAAGGGTTTAAGGGGAACCCGTACATGGCTTGTAGGCTTTGTGACATTACATAACCTGAAGGTCTTAGAAGAATTCATCCAGAATATAACTACTTGGAATATCTCCTCCCCAACATCTATATCTTGATGTTAGCTCTCCACCTTTTCATGGTTGTTCAGCTAGGCTTCCCATGCAAGAACAGGTTGGTCCCAATGGTAAATGTCATACCCTATCATTCTTCCAAATTTGTTAGCTTTGCTCTTGTGAATGTGTCTGCTCTAAATCATCATATGGAATCTGCTTCTAGTAGAATATCCATGGTTAAGTTTCTTTATCATGTGATTATTCATGGAATTATTTAATCATCTTTTATTCTTATCATATTATGCTCAAGGTTATGTTTTGATGGCATGTTTTTTTAGTTATTCACCATGTCTTATTGTTTATGTTTATTTATGATAACTTCTTTTGTATTGTTTACCCTTACTGAGCATCTGAGCTCACCCCTTTATTATGTTTTATTTTTCTCCAAGATGCAAATATGTATATTAATAATGACTTGTAGGGATAATCTAGAAGTTTATGGATGTTTCTGATGGAGTTTCTATGTTTTTTTTTCTTTCAAGTTGTAATGTAATACTTGTGTTTGTATCTAGTTTTTCTAAACCTATTAAACTATTCGTTCCTTTGGGATACGACTTACTTGTTTATTATACCAATGTAATAAAGTAAGGCACTGGATCTGGGCTACTAGGGTCGGGGTCTTTACACTTAATATCTAATTTCTCTATATGAAAATAATTTTAGGGAGAAAATGATAACAATAATTTGATGGAAGATTGTTTAACTATAGGTGAAAAATCTCACTATAATCTATTCATTGACATTGAAGGAACCCCTTCACAATAATTCTATCTTTTTATTTAATTTTCCTTTCACCATTGTTGTCATATTTATTCTTAAATATCCATTTACAACCTATAATTTTCTCTTTTTTAGGTTTGTTAACAATTATTGAGGTTTAGTTATTATGAAGAGTCTATTTCATCTCTCATGGAAGCAAGACACAACCTTGAATCATATTATTTAATAGTATGTTTAAATATTTGGGTTTATCACTACCTAATTCAAGCCCTATGTTAATGGAAAATGCATCGATGGTAGCCTCAATAAACTATGTTGGAGGCCTAATGGCTCTTCTAGTCCTATCACGCATCAACTGATAATCCGTTGAGTTGCAATCTCTCTCAACGTTAGACTCGGATTCATATTCACTAACAGGTTTTTGTTCAATTTGATTCGGTTGGGGTGGATTGGTGGAGGTATCCTCAAGTTCAAACTTTATTTCAGGATCTATTCTAATAAAAACTTAATAAAATAAACACTTCACACACTAAGCATAGCGGTGATTTTATCAAATAAATGGTCGATCAAATTTTTATTTCACACTATAAAGATTTAAATTTTGAATTGATCGTTTTCTTTTCATTGAGCATAAAAGAAACTATTATATAGTATAGTTTTTTTAGTTTTCCATTTTTTTATTACTACTCAACACCTACTAGTTTATATGGATTAAAAGGGATGGGATTAGAGGACTTCTATTTAGGGAAAGAATCCTCATGAAAAACAACAACACAACTGATTATAAACTTATGGAAATTAGAATAATCAACCTAAAGCCTATATCCTTTAACACCATGCAGATATCCCACAAAGACACACTTCGCAACCCTATGTTCGAGTTTATCAGTTTTACTATGAGTATAAGCAGTATAGCCAAAAACTCTAAGATGTCCTAAACTAAGGGTGAATTGGTCCACATGTCTTCAAGAGTTCTAAATAAAATGTCACTAAAGGGGTTTTGATTGATCAGATAGAGAGAAATAGCATCAGATTTTACCCAGGACTTAGGAAGACCATAATATGAGAGCATGATTCTCACTCTTTCTAAAATATTCAGGTCCATCCTCTCTACTAGGCCATTTTATTGTAGAGTGTCCACAATAGTTCTATGTCTAGGTATACCATCAAAATTACAGTAGTCTATGAATTCATTAGACAAGTACTCAAGACGATTATCTATCCTATGGGTTTTGAGTTTATTTTTAAATTCCCTTTTAGCACTAGACTTCCAAATCATTAAGGTTTCAAAGGTTTCTTGTTTTTTTTAAGTATTTAAATCCATACTTTCTGAGAATGGTCATCTATAAAAGTCACATAGTAGTGCCCCCCCCCCAACTATGAGAAAAAGTCCTAAAGGTACCCCAAAATCATAATTACATGCTCTAAATGGGATTTAGATCTATATATATACCACTTAAAAGTGACATGTTTGGACTTTCTGAGAGCACATTCTTCACAAAAGGGAAGATGGTTTAGGGTTATATCATTCAAAATTCCATGCTTTTTAAGTTTATTCATTCCTTTGGAACTAACATGTCCTAATATCTTATGCCATAAAATATTATTATCTATCATGCGATTAAGAGTAGAATTTAATTGTTTCATATGTGTCCTACCATCTAAGATATATAGACCATTTGTGAGGGTTCCTTTCATAACAGTGAGAGATCCCATGGAAATCCTAAGACTCTTGGATTTAAACCTAAAGGTGTAACACTTCTGGCCTAAGACACCTAGAGAAATAAGATTCCTATTTAATTCATGCACTCACTGAACCTTCTATAAGGATTTAATCGACCCATCATGCAATTCTAGAGAGACAATATCTCTACCCATGATTCGGTAGCTTTTGTTATTTTCTAAGTAGACCTCACCACTCTCAGTATCTCTTAGATCAGTGAATAACTCATGTTTTGGACACAAATGAAATGAACATCCTAAATCCAGGACCCATTCTGCACTCATAACATCAGAAAAAATATTCAAAACATCAACAGTATCAAAATCCTTTTCAACTAACAATGAGTGGTTTCTACTATTTGTGATGTTCTTAGAATTGTTCCTTTTAGGACAATTTCTTCTAATGTGATTAGGATGTTTTCAATGAAAATATTTAATTTGTTTACCACTAGACCCTGATCAACTCCTAAACTTACTCTTAACTCTCCTCTTCCCTCTTTTCTTGAGCTTACCCCTTATATTAATCCCTTTATATTCTTATTTAACCGAATTAAGATTCTTCTTTTGGATTTATTTTGACAACAAAGCAGACTTAACTTCTTATAAGTTCAATGAATCCTGGCCATACATTATTTAATCTTTAATTGAATTATAATATTCATTGAAAGAGTTCAACAGTAAGATATCCAAATCCTCATCATCCAACATAACTTTTATATTATACAAATCAAGAATGGTTTTATTAAAATCGTCAATATGAGTCTTGACTACAGTTCCCTGATGTATATGAAAGTTGTACAATTGCATATTTTTATATAAATAACCTAATAAGGTATTTTCCATATATAAATCTTTAAGTGTAGACTAGATTTGGGCAGTAATGTATTCATAAGCTACCTCATGAACAATTTTATCACCTAAATACATGAGCATCATGTTGTAATAGTGGGTGCCCTAGACCCAACTAAATTGTAATTTTTTATTACCATATCATGGATATAATGAGTTATACATAATGTCACATACATGACTTATTTTAAAGTGAAATTTATTTTAATTTCCATTTATGCTTTGTTTTTGGGGTTTCTCATGCTTTTATGGTGGAAGGGGTGAGTTTTCGTGAATTGGGCCAAACCGTGAGCCCAATTCCAAATTTAAAAATAAAATTTGTTTATTTTATAACTTTTTCATTTTTTTAATATTTTGCACCCATTCCAATTCCTAAAAGTCCTCCCCTAACATATTAACACCCCCATTATAGTTTGGAGCCTTTAGAAATCCATAACCAAGGTGTATATGGGTTTTTATTTAAGGGATTGGGTCTGCCCGAAAGCCCAATTCCAGTTTTAAAAATTAAATTTTATTTATTAATAACTTATTCAATTTTAAGGATTTTTCGGTGATTCCAAGACTCACACACGCCCATTGAACCCAGACGCGAGTTCAATCTCTCTCTCCCCTCTTTGGAGCTCTTCTTCATCTCGATTGAGTTCTGATCTTATTAGGGTTTTTTAAAATCGGGCAGATTTGAGGAGGTAAGTTATTTCCATCATAACTCTCTCAATTCTTACTCTTTTCCCTCCATTCTAGTTCCTAAATGACCTCCTAAATCTTGTTCGAACAATCCCTAAATTTTGGTTGTTTTTAATTTTAGCTACTATTGTTTTTGGAGTGATTAATTCAGGATACTTCAAGTAAGTGAGTCAATTTCTTTCTTCTTTCATTTTTCTTAGGGTTTCATTCAATGTGCTTAGGGTTTTTTCCCTTATACATGAAGTCCCAAATTTCTAGAGGGTAAGGTGTCAAACCTAAGGTTTAACCTTGGGTTTTCTTGGTCCAATTTTCTATTTTTAGGTTTGATCTACCCTTCTTGAGGTGCGGCGGTGGTGCGTTTGTGTTTTCGCACAAAGGATTCAAGGGATTCATTTGATTTGGTAGGTGATTCCAATGTTGATGCAATATTTGTGTATTATAATGCTGTATTTATCATATTTTCAGGTTTATATCATTTTATTATTGCTGAAAAAATTGGTTCTAATGATGTTTTTATTGCAATTGAATTTTAAATGGCAATTTGGTGTGAAATTGGGGGTTTTCCAAAGAAATGTTTTATTTGTTTATTTGGGGATGCCCTATAAATACTTAGTTGTTTTTATTGACCTTTAATAAGGCTTAAAATATTTTTTATAATGTTTATACCCTTTGGTTATTTCTGCAAAAATGAGTTTTAATTGTGTTTGTAAAGAAAGTGAAGTTTTGGTTCCACTTTTGTGTGAAAATGAAGGTTTTACGAAGCTGTCACTTCTTATTTAACATGGGAATGCCCGAAAATTGATTTTTTGTTTTAATTGAAATGTATTGGTCTGACTTTACTGTTTTGGTAACTTGTAAGTGTGGACATAGTGTACAAGTGGTTTTTTTAAGGGGTTTTGTGTGCAAAACAACACGGGATTTTGAGAAATTGTTTTATTCAAATTCAAAGTGTTTGTTGTGTGTTTTAAGTGGTATAAAATGTGATAGCTACTGTATATGGTGTATGTGACCAGTAGTGGTGTTTTAAATTAAAATGGATATGTGTTAAATGCTAGAATTGTTTGAGCACAAAGGGGGAAGCCCGGGTACCTAGGTGGGGCGGATGTGTACTAGTACGGCTAGTGGACCGGATGGGTTTTGTCTCTATTTCACCTAGCATTTGGATAACGACAACTCTAACTAAACTATGGGGATTATTATTGGGGACCACTAGGTTATGGTTATGTTACCTACTAGTGACTCATGCACGAGAATGGATTTTACTATGGTTACATTACACCGAGGTACGAGGTACATGGGGCCCGAGACTATCTAGTGCCTAGGGGTGTTCCTGATTTTGTTGCTCATTGGATTTGTGGTATTTGACATTGTATTTGGGTGTATTTGGAATTATATTGAACTAGTTAACATGCCTATTTAAATTTTTTAATATGATGAAAGTTTTATATTGAAAAATGTTTTCAATTTAAAGTTGTATTTCTTGGAATTTGTCACCGCTTTTCATTGCATATTAAAACTGCTTGCTTTTTCACCTTGTGTTGCATGCAACTTGGAATCATTGGGTGGTATCCTATTGGATTTAGGCTCACACCCTACTTACACCCCTTGGGTGTAAGTAGACTTTATTATTTTTGACTCAGGTAAAGGAAAGGCCAAGGGTGATGGCGGTTGAGGGTGTCAGTCCCCATCGCTGGGGCGGAGTTTTGGAGATGACTTGCGGGTGATGACCCCGTTGTCGTGTGGATTCCTTGGGGATGTCTTTCTGTTGTCATTATTTGTATTTGGACCTATTTTATTGTCTTTAATCCAATGTATTCAGTTCTATTTTTTTATTAATACTTGTTTGGCTATAAATTTCAGAATTTATATTATGGATTATTTTTAAGGTTTTATGCTTTCGTACTCAGGTAAATCATTCCCAAACCTAATTGTTTGATACCCAAGCACTTGTGATAGCCCATGGGGATAGGGAATGCCCTTCGGGCCTTGGCACGGGCCGGGTTTGGTGCCAGTTTGATGGCTACCAGATCTGGTTCGTGACAAAATGGTATCAGAGGAGGTTCTTGTTAACTCTTTGGGTCACATTATTTAGGGAACAGTCGGGATAGTCTAGAGTTAGGATTGTTGGGACTTGGTAGTTCGGTTATGGGTAGTGTGTCTGATCACCACACCTCATTACGGGATTTGAGTCTCCAGGGGAAGTCGGGATTTATCTAAGTCCTTTGGTTTTCTTGGTTTGATGATGATTAGGGGAAATGAAAAGAGAGTTGGGTTAATGGTCTCAGTGAGCTCGCAGGGACTGGAAAGCCATGTGGAGCCAGGGATATTCCCTAGAACACTCTCTGTGATGGTGAAGTGATTGGAATATGGTCACCAACCATATTTCCAATTCACCCACTAAAACTAGTTTTCTCTCGCATTGTTTTGTGCTTTAGTTTTGAAATCTTGGCACTTTGGTTTTAAAGTGACTTGGTTTTAAGAAGCGTAAAGTTTTTGTGAAATGATTTTCAAATAAAGAGGGAATGGTTTGGTTTATGAAATGGTAGAACTGAATTTTCAGAATTGTTTTGAAATGGAAAATGGTGTGCTTACACCTCTTTTGAAAGCAGGAACTATATTGAAGTTGGTTTTGAAAAGTCTTTCCAATATAGTTTTCTAAACAAGCAAATAGTGTTTTAATGGGATGATATGTTTTGAAATTGATGTGAATATCTTGAAAGTGAGTTATTTTCTAAATGTTTGTGTCTTTCTGAAATGTTTTGTAAGATGTGAGTTGGGATTTTGATCTCGTGGTTAGCGGTTTTTTAGAAAAAGGATGTGTTGGTTGACCGTTTTGTTTTTGAAAAGTGGAAAGAATTTTTTTTATTTTAACCTTTGGTATATCCATGAGCGACCACATCCATGGGGTTATATGGAACGATGGATGGTTAATGGAATGGATGGATGATTTCTGGGATGGATATGAGGAGGGTGCCCATTATGACACAGAAACATGCATGTGTAAGGCCCATGGGGTACCATTGGTGGATACACTAACCACTGAATTGTTTATTTTCAAAAAGATGATTTTAAATGAGAAACTTGATGAATTTATGACTAGTTTGGTATGGTGTGTTTTATGTGTTTTTTTTAATGTTGATGTTGTGGGATGTTTTGAGTCCAAGAACCCCTCTAGTTTGTATTTTTTTTGGGTTTGTGTTTGGTCGGTAAGTTGTGTTGAAGGGCCGATTAGTGGTCTCTTCTGAGAAATGTTTTGGGATGATTTTACGGTGTTTCCTTTCCTGCGTTTGGATCTGGTTTGTGGTATATCTTGACCAATGGACCATCTTGGTTGGGTCCATAGGTTTAATTGTTTGATAAGGTACGCCCCATTAAAGGTTAGTGCACAACTGAAGTGAAACCCAGATTGTTTCTCTATTCGAAGACCCTCCAATTGATCAATATAAGGAATATTTTTCTTGAGATTTTTAGATTGAGTTTACACCCTTTCCTTTCCTGGTTTTGTGTATCCTCTTGTAGTGGGAGAGTGATCATGAAAGGTTGAAAGAGAACTTAGCCTCTTAAGATTCCTGATTTTCTGAAGGTGGAAGTGGTATGGGGTTGTTAGCATGGATGAGTATCAGGATGGTGTCTAAGAGGTCCTCTCGATCCATCGTTGTCTCTTAGAAGAAGGAGTTCACAATAAACTACCAGTGTGGTAAATCTGGTCACGAGAGGATATGGTGGCCACTTTCTAGAATTATGTGTTGTTTGGGGATGTTGTATAAGGTCTCACTCCATGCATTGTTTATATCAGTCGCAATGGTCATGTTCGGTGAAGCCTTGGGAATTCGTGCACTCGATTGACTTTAAGGGTGAAAGTCGTGCAATCCTCTACGAGTCTCTTTATGTTGGGAGAATGTCTCCCTTGGAAAAACATAAAAATCTTCCATTTTAGAGGAAGGTGGGTATAGGTGTTCTTTACTTCTATTGTTTCTCACCCGAACAAGCAAGGTGTGATGTGTGTGCATCTTCTAAGCCCTTGTTTCAATGAAATATCGGGTTAGGGTAAAGTGAGTTTGGAATGTGTTATGTCTTGGAAAACATATCAAGGGTTTTGGTGTAGTTGTTAGATTCACCGAAAGAAGAATTCTCATTCAAGGGGTTTCTAAAGCCTAACTGTGAGGCCGAAGATGCTTCAATCATTTGAGCTCCAGCCATAGGTCTCGGAGAGAAGCTGGCTCGTAGTCAGGGGAAATCACAGGGTCGTTTAAACCCTTGTACAAAGTCTTGTCCTCAGTATGAAAGATAGGAAGAATTTAAACCTATGGTGTCATCATATTTCTTCCATTGTTCCCATTCAGTGGAAATAGGTTTAGGGCCTTGTGCCCATGTCATCGCCCAATGTTATTCCCTCCCTCTTTGGTTTCCATTGAGTCTTTGGAGAAATGATTGAAGTTTGGATAGATAGGTTGAGCACATGGTTTGCATTTGGTCAGTAGTGACTATGCCCCAAAAAACCATGTAGATAAAAGGATCCCCACTGTTAGTGTATGGTTTCCCTCTATGAGTCTTATATAAGTTCTTTTGTAAATTTCTGATGAAAGTATATCCTTTGTACTAGTGAGTCCATTTAGGCCTCCCCCTGTTAGTGTCCTTATTCGGTCTCGAAAAAAATTATAGGTTGTCTATTATGATGGGGAGCCTATTTTTGTTCCCTCGTACCAGTAACTCAGACTTATCCATGGTCTTGGCTTGGCGGTAGGTAGTCTTGTTCAGAGATATCAAGCTACCTACATCTTCTTTGGGTAAACGTTGAGATTGGAGAGTGCCCAATGGTTTAGTAATGGCAAGGTAAGTGTAACCTTGTTCATTGTTGTTGTTCGTTTAGGTTAATTGCTTGAGTCTTGTTCGGATAGTGTTTAAGGAGTATTATTTTGGGATAAAGTATGAATGTGATTGATCATTTCAGGAAAGTGGTGTAAATTTGGGTTGTGATATTAATCATTCCTTAATTGATCACTGGAGGTGTTTTGGACCTTAGGGGAAAAGCTTGGCAAAGAATTACATCTTGGTTTATCAGTTGGGTTTGGTTTTGGTATCTGGTCTTGTTGTAGCTTTCCGGGGACGGAAAGTTTTCATGGTGGGGATAATTGTCACATGCATGACTTATTTTAAAGTGAAATTTCTTTTAATTTCCATTTATGCTTTGTTTTTTGGGGTTTCTCAAGCTTTTATGGTGGAAGGGGTGAGTTTTCGTGAATTGGGTCAAACCGTGAGCCCAATTCCAGATTTAAAAATAAAATTTGTTTCTTTTATAACTTTTTCATTTTTTAATATTTTGCACCCATTACAATTCCTAAAAGGCCTCCCCTGAAATATTAACACCCCCATTAGAGTTTGGAGCCTATAGAAATCCATAACCAAGGTGTATATGGGTTTTTATTTAAGGGATTGGGCCTGCCCGAAAGCCCAATTCCAGTTTTAAAAATTAAATTTGATTTTTTAATAACTTATTCAATTTTAAGGTTTTTTTGGTGATTCCAAGCCTCACACATGCCCATTGAACCCAGACGCGCGGCCAAGCCTCACACACGCCCATTGAACCCAGACGCTCGGCCAATCTCTCTCTCCCCTCTTTGGGGCTCTTCTTCATCACGATTTAGTGTTTATCTTCTTAGAGTTTTTAAAATCCGGAAAATTTGAGAAGGTAAGTTATTTCCATCATAACTCTCTCAATTCTTACTCTTTTCCCTCCATTCCAGTTCCTAAATGACCTCCTAAATCTTGTTCGAGCAACCTCTGAATTTTGGTTGTTTTCAATTTCATATACTATTTTTTTTGGAGTGATTAATTCAGGATACTTCAAGTAAATGAGTCAATTTCTTTCTTCTTTCATTTTTCTTAGGGTTTCATTCAATGTGCTTAGGGTTTCTTCCCTTATACATGAAGTCCCAAATTTCTATAGGGTAAGGTGTCAAACCTAAGATTTAACCTTGGGTTTTCTTGGTCCAATTTTCTATTTTTAGGTTTGATCTACCCTTCTTGAGGTGCGGCGGTGGTGCGTTTGTGTTTACGCACAAAGGATTCAAGAGATTCATTTGATTTGGTAGGTGATTCCAATGTTGATGCAATATTTGTTTATTATCATGCTTTATTTATCATATTTTCAGGTTTATATCATTTTATTATTGCTGCAAAATTGGTTCTAATGATGTTTCTATTGCAATTGAATTTTAAATGCCAATTTGGTGTGAAATTAGGGGTTTTTCAAAGAAATGTTTTATTTGTTTATTTGGGGATGCCCTATAAATACTTAGTTGTTTTAATTGACCTATAATAAGGCTTAAAATATTGTTTATAATTTTTATACCCTTTGGTTATTTCTGCAAAAAATGAGTTTTAATTGTGTTTGTAAAGAAAGTGAATTTTTGGTTCCACTTTTGTGTGAAAATGAAGGTTTTACGAAGTTATCACTTCTTGTTTAACATGGGGATGCCCAAAAATTGATTTTTTGTTTTAATTGAAATGTATTGGGATGAATTTACTGTTTTGGTAACTTAAAATTGTTAACATAGTGTACAAGTGGGTTTCTTTAGGGGTTTTGGGTGCAAAACAACACGGGATTTTGAGAAATTGTTTTATTCAAATTCAAAGTGTTTGTTGTGTGTTTTAAGTGGTATAAAATGTGATAGATACTGTATATGGTGTATGTGACCAGTAGTGGTGTTTTACATTAAAATGGATATGTGTTAAATGCTGAAATTTTTTGAGCACAAAGGGGGAAGCCCGGGTACCTAGGTGGGGCAGATGTGTACTAGTACGGCTAGTGGACCGGATGGGTTTTGTCCCGGTTTCACCTAGAATTTGGATAACGACAACTCTAAATAAACTATTTGGATGATTATTGGGGACCACTAGGTTATGGGTATGTTCCATACTAGTGGATCGTGCACGAGAATGGATTTTACTATGGTTACATTATAACTAGGTACATGGTACATGGGGTCCGAGACTATCTAGTGCCTAGGGGTGTTCCCAATTTTGTTGCTCATTGGATTTGTGGTATTTGCCCTTGTATTTGGGTGTCTTTGGAATTATATTGAAGTAGCTAACATGCCTATTTAAATGTGTTAACATTCTGAAAGTTTTATCTTGAAAAATGTTTTCAATTTAAATTTTCATTTCTTGGAATTTGTTGCCGCTTTTCATTGCATATTAAAACTGTTTGCTTTTTCACCTTGTATTGCATGCAACTTGGAATCATTGGGTGGTATCCTATTGGGCTTAGGCTCACACCCTACTTACACCCCTTGGGTGTAAGTAGACTTTATTGTTTTTGACTCAGGTAAAGGAAAGTCCAAGGGTGATGGTGGTTCAGGGTGTCAGTCCCCATCGCTGGGGTGGAGTTGTGAAGACAACTTGCGGGTGATGACCCCCTTGTTGTGTGGAGTCCTTGGGGATGTCTTTCTGTTGTCATTATTTGTATTTGGACCTCTTTTATTGTCTTTAATCCAATGTATTCAGTTCTGTTTTTTTTATTAAGACTTGTTTGGCTATAAATTTCAGAATTTATATTATGGATTATTTTTAAGGTTTTATGCTTTCATACTCAGGTAAATCGTTCCCAAACCTAATTGTTTGATACCCAGGCACTTGTGCCAGCCCGTGGGGATAGGGAACGCCCTTCAGGCCTTGGCACGGGCCAGGTTTGGTGCCGGTTTGATGGCGACCGGATCCTGTTCGTGACACATAATGTACACCTACCATAATAGTGTAGATATTTCTATATCCACTATTTAAATGGTAATGTCCATAGATTAATTGTTGTGTTGAAAAGTTATAGCAGTTCTCAGACTATAATGAGAACCTTGAGATATTATAGCATTAATCAAAAACATATGTTCTATAGTCTAGATACATGATACTAAATGGACACAGTTGATTTATAACTATCGGGTGTTGAGGGCTCATAAGCATTGAGACTTCTTCTCGTAAAGTTCGCATTTGGTGATCTCTGGTATGTGAGATCTTGAGGATAGACTCTCCAATAAGAAAACTGAATATTTTGGGTGTCGTTGGTTATTCCTACCTATAAAAATGTGTATTAGTATCCTAACTTGAGATCATTATCAATGTTTGTTATTTGATCGCGTACTTTGATGCAAGGTAAAAACCATGACAATGAATTCATGGAAAGATATCTTGTGTTGGGTGTTTCATTGGTGGTATGGCATTGGTTGAATGATCAAGATAGAATTTGAAAATTCTAAGTTTAGGAAGTGATATCTCAGACCTGGTTAATCAGGATGGTAGTACCTTCATAAATCCTTAGCCAAGGTAGTCGAAGGTAAGTCTGTCCAGTTAGATCAACAAATAATAAATCAAGAAAAGACAATGATACAAGTGCACATCCTGCTTTATGAGATATCGTGAGACAAAGATATTATATTACACGGTATGTGTTCATAGGATGGTTGTCGTTGCTATAACTATTTTTTGTCTCTTTAGGGGCCTTGATGCATTTCTAGACTCCATTAGTGGTCTATGAATACTATTCACTTCTATCAGGATAAGGTCCTAGAGGTTCACACACAATAACACATTCAAGATTCTTCCCTATTCAGGTGTATATGTATATAGGACATGATGGGCCCCACCAAGGGGTTCGGGAGCTGTCTAAATAATCAATCACCGATTACTAAATAAATTCATTAGTATTCGATAATAGAATAATTGGGTTGAATTTATTTATTAAATGTATTTAGAAGTGTTCGAGTAAATACATGAAAAATATTATATAAATGAATATTATATTAATATTCAAGGTTCATTTAATATTAGCGAAAATTATGAGTCGAGTTAAATGACTCGATTTTATCATATAATGTATTTAATAAATATTATAAGTATATGATAAAATATAAATAATATTTATGAAGCAGTTAGTTCATTATAATTATTTATTTATTGCTTATTTAGTGGGGGGTTTAATTCTAAGGTCCAGGGAACCCTTTCAGATATTTTGAGCCTCCCACTATATAATTAGGAGAGAGACATTCATTTGTTGTGTTATTCATTCCAACAAAATGATATCCTCTCTCTCCTCCCACTTTCTAGAGAGATAAAGTCTCTCTCTGAGCGACCGATCCAAGAATGCCTTCGACGGATTGAAGGGATGGGATTGAGGTGATCATTGTAACACCAAAGGAATCATTAGAGCTCTGCGCTAGCACCTGAAATTTGATGAATGTTGATCACACCAATTATTGAGGTGTGGGTGGATGATCAAGAGGGATTCGGATTTATATCCTTTGAGCAAAGGTATCTAGTGATGAGTTGCATTCAAGTGCACCATGTTTTAAACAAGGTGTTTGTTTGATTTTATTTTTATGCTTATTAAATTCGTACAAGATCATCGGACCACTATTGGGGATTGGATCTCTAGAGATGAAAATTTTCATCACTTCGATGATGAAAAAATTTAAATTCTTAGCCCACTGGCTTCTGCTGAACCCCCTAGTACCTAAAATTGGTATTAGAAGGATCATGTGAATTTTATAAACCAGGAAAATTTAATTTTCCTTAAATCTTAGTAGAGGGATTTAATTTGGTCCCAATGGAATAGACCACACAACGATCAGTTAACAGACGGACAATTTATGTTCATCTAAAAAAATTGACACGAATTGTTTGTGGTTTGTTTTCAGGTATTAAAATTGAAGTATATGTTCATATATATATAATTTTTTCCCTTTCCAATAGTCAGTGATTTTTTCAGGGACTTCCATTCTTCAGTCAAGTTCCAACCAGACACTGAACATTGGAAAAGTATTTCTGACCAAACAATTTTTTCCATCCAATTAGTTTTCCACACAATTGTGGAAAAATTTAACAAAAAAAACAAAGGCTATTAAATTGACTTAATATTTTTGAAAATTAAGGCTTTTTTGGGTCGAATAATTTTGGTGGGCGGACTTTTATGGAAGGCAAAAAATATACTAACCAAAGTCTTATTTAAAAAATAAATGTCTACCAATCAAGACCAAAAGAACATTTAAAAAAAGGAGGGATTATCTTGGAAGCTTCCTCCTTTCTTGGCCGAGCACACCTGGTTGCACGAGCTTCCTTCTCCTCTAGAAAAGACCATCAGATTCATGCCTATCATCACTCCCACTGGATGCCTTGACTCCGAGCAGTTAGATCCATGTTGCCCTCAGTTTCCTGTGTTGTTAAGACAATAAGTCCCTTATGTCTTTTCCATTCCTTTTGTTTTGAAAATCACAAACTCTTTTTCCTTAAAGATTATTTTCTTTCTCTAAGGAAATTTACATGCTTAACATTTATCATGCTTTTACATGTTTTTCTTAAAGTTCCTTATCCTAGCTTAATCATATTTCCTTAATACCAAATTCCTTTAAGTACAATCAAATTCTAATCTAAACACCAGAACCTTACAGTTCCTTTAATACCGAGTCTCGTTGTTTCTCGACTCCGATTCCATCTGATTTCAGACTTCGTTTCATCCTAAATTTTGACTCTGAGTTTCATAGAAATCATATTCCGAGTTCTTAGATTCTGATTTCTTAGAAAATCAGACTCCAAGTTTCATAGAAATAAAATTCTGAGTTCTCAGATTTTATAATTTCGATTTCTCAGAAAATCAGACTTTGAGTTCTCAGATTTTATGATTCTGATTTCTCAGAAAATCAGACTTCGAGTTCTCAAATTTTTTGACTCTGAATTCTCAGAAAATTAAACTCTGTTTTCTCTAAAATTTGAACTCTGTTTTCTCTTAAATCTGAACTCCATTTCCTCATAAATTTAGACTTTGCTTATATCCAAAATCAGACTTCTTTTCTATCTAAATTTAGACTTTGTTTCTATCCAAAACCAAACTCTAAATTTGTATTTTTCCAGAATCCATTTTTATACATATTTAGAATTTGTTTCCCACTATATTTAGAATCTGATTATTCATACTTGTTAATGTTACATATTTTCTTTAAGATATTCTTCCAACTTTATCAGATCCTAGTTTACTTTAGTTTCTTAAACTTAAGAATATTTTTCTTACATGCTATTGTTTCTTACACATTATTATGTTACAATGAAACGATGTCAAACAATTTATTATAAACTAACCATTGGTTAAGTGACACCTGTCCAGGTCCCTCTGAAATTTAAGGAAAAATATGACCATTGGAGGAGGAGATGACCATTTGGATTTTTTTCTATAAATACACATCCATTTGAACATTTTTGGTGCTATCGTTTTCAGCTTGAGTTTTCATTGAGAGTTGTTAATATCTAGAATGAAGTGATACTCTGCAAAAGCTCTACTTAACCTGCCTTGTGTGAATGATGTGAAGAACTTGTTCAAGATGTGAATGACTTGTTAAAACTGCTTATGTGTAATTCCAATTATTACTAATCAATCGAGAGCTTTTAAAGATAGGAATATAGAGGTATCGATCACCTTAGATATTGAGGGCTTATGGGAATAGAAAGACAAATTCTGATCTTTGTATCGAGGGCTTACCCTGGTGTGGGTAAGATAGACTTTCTTAAAAGTATAAATCAAGGGAACTTTATCCAAGGTTGTTGGATACCCTTCTCTTTGGGTTAAAAGATTTATTATACTTGTCAAGTTTTGTTATAAGTTTTTTAATTCTTCTATATTTTGTTAAAGAAAGAAAGTATAACTTTCTTATACTTTCTTATACTTGCATACTCTGATATAAATAAGATTCTATATGCTTTAAGGTAGAATCTTTCCCGAAGTAAACTTATCTTAAGTTTCTTTATCAGGTCCATATTATCGGATCCTAAATAAGTTAGTTTCTTTGTTAATAACTAAAGAGGGTTTTTGAAGTCATCTTGTTTAACTTTGTTAAACATGGATTTTCTTAAGGATAAAAATGAAAGTTTTTAAACCTAAAATTCATGTCCCCTCTTGTATTTTAGCATATCATATCTACATTTCGATCCTACAATTGGTATCAGAGCAGGTCTCTAAAATACTTAGACTTATAAAAAAAATCTTGCTCAACTTTTCTTGCTTAACTTTACTTGTTCAAGTTTTTATTAAAATTTTCTCATATAAACTCTTTGTTTATAAACTTTTACTACTAATATTTTTATAGAAAATATATTTTGTATTTTCTTATAAAATGGAAGGAATGAATGTTGATTCTATAAACAATCTAAATCCTAACAGACCCCCAGTCTTTGATGGAAATGATTATGAGTACTGGAGAGATAGGATGAAGACTTTTATTATCAATACAAGTGTGGATAACTTTGTTATGTTAACTAGAAACTACAAGATTCCAGAAAAGGAAATCAGACAATTCACCAATCAAGAAAAATAAGAGTATCAGCTTAACTTTAAGGTACGCAATATTTTTTTATATTCAATAACTAGAAATATCTATATCCAGATTTCATCTTGTGAATCTACTAATAACATCTGAAAGAAATTAAAAGGTACACATTTTGGCACATCCAAGGTCATTGAAATAAGAAGATCTATGATTAGATTTGAATATCATGGTTTTATGTTTCCTTATGGAGAACTTGTATGCAAAGTTCAACAAAGGTTTATGAATATTGTCAATAGCCTTTAGTCTATGGGTGAGAAAGGACTTGCTGATGAGATTCTTGTGGATAAGATAATAGATATTATGCCCAATGAGTGGGAATCCAAAAGAAAAACAATTGATGAGAATAGGAAAGTTTCAAACATCACTCTTGATGAGTTATTTGGGACTCTTCTATAGCATGAAACTAGAATGATGATAGATGCAGAGATCAATAAGAAAAAGAATGGTAATGGTGGTGTTGCTTTCACTACTACATAAAATCCTATAAAATCCAAGACTCCTGAAAGAATTACTAGATCAAAAGATAAAAAAGCTATTGTTATATCTGAATCAGGTGATACTGATCATTCTGAGAATGAACTTTCCAATCTTTCTCAAATAATGAAAAAGATTATGAAAAATAAAGATTTACAATATAGATACAACAAGAAATATAAAAAGGATAAGAAAGATTCAGAAGTGACTTTTTGTGAATGAAAGAGGGCAGGTCATATCAGACCAGATTGTCATATGCTCAAAAGGAAAGAAAGGAATGATAGGCTTTCAGAAGGAAACAAGAAGAAGTATTACAAGTATAAGCCTAAGAAAGTACTGAAAGCTAATGACACCTAGAGTGCTAGTGGTGGTGATTCTTCTAATGAATCTTCGAATATTGAATCTTCTGGAAAAAAGAATATTGGTCTTATATCCATAATTCCTATTAAAAAACAATTTCTCATGGCTAAGGTAAACACTCCTTAATCTTTAACCAATATTTCTTTAAATGAAAATTTTTCAAATGAAGTATATTATGAATCTTTTGATGAAGAATCTTCCTCAAAAAAAGATAATAATTTAACTTCTTTTGAAGAAGTATCTAGGTTTTCCAAGTTTCTTGAGAATGAAAATAGTAAGATCAAAAAGAAACTTGATAAGGAAAATTATAGAATTTCTATTTTAACAAAAGAAATATCAGATCTTTCAAAAGATCTTGATCAGAAAATTCTTGATTTTGAAAATGTTTCCAAAAACTTTAAGGAAGTTAATTCTGAGAATGATAAATTTTATAAGGATCATGAAAATGTTATTTCTAAGAAAAAAAATTAGAAACTAACTTAAATTCTAAGACTAATAACTATGAGGATAAGAATTTAGTCATAAGACTAAAATATGAAATATTTTACTTAAAGAAACTTTTGTCAAATTTTACTTCCGGATGGAATGAATTTGATAAAATGTATTCACAACTTCATCCTTTTGGGAATAATTCTAGATTTGGTTATTCTCATTCAAAACCCGTTTTTATTCATAACTATTTTGTTCCCCAAAGTGATCCTTTTTGCACTAAATGTCAATGTGGTGGACATTGGGAGAAAAATTTCTCTTTGAATAAAACTCAATCCTTAGGTTTTCATAAAGAATATTTTTCTAAGAAAATGTGGATACCTAAGATTTTACTTTCTAATATTTCCAGATCCAAGAAATATTGGATTATGAAAGTCTAAATTTTTTATTTTTAGGAAAAAAAGGAAGTACCAACAAAAATATGTGGTACATGGATGGTGGATGTTCCCGATACATGACTGGTAACAAAAAAATCTTTGAAAATATTATCAAAATGAAAGGTGGAAAGTTAAATTTTGGAGATAATGCTCAAGGATAAATTATTGGTATAAGTAATATTGTTCTTCTTGGAAAAGCTTTAATTTAAAATGTTTTATTTGTTAAAGGTCTTAAGAACAACCTTATAATCATAAGTAAATTATGTGATGAAGGTTACCTTGTGAATTTTAGGAATGATAAATGTCTAGTACACAATTCTAAGGAAGAGTTTATTCTCTTTTCCCATAGGCATGAGAATGTTTATACACTTAACTTACAAGACCTTAGGAGCCAAGAACTACCTTGCCTTAGTGCAATGAAAGATCAGTCTTGGTTATGGCATAGAATACTAGTACATTGTATCCTTAGGAACCTGTGAAAACTCTAAAAGCAAAGAATTGTTAAGGATCTACCAGAACTATTCATTTCTTAAGAGATTCATTAGTTTCTAAGTCATGCAAGAAACAACACTCAGTAGTACTTTCCACTACTAAAGTTGAATATGTAGCGGCTTTAAGTTGTTGTGCTCAAGTGTTGTGGATGCAACACACACTCAAAGACTATGGCATGAGTTTTACAAAAACACAGATAATGTGTAATGATACTAGTGTCATTTCCCTAAGAAAAAATCATGCATATCACTCTCGTGCAAAGCACGTATACATAAGGCATCACTTTATTAGGGATCACACACTTAAAGGAGATATCATTCTTCAATTTATCGGAACACAAGATCAACTTGCTGACATAATTACAAAATAATTACCCTCTGATAGATTTGAATACATTAAATAAAAGTTATGAATGATAACCATAAGATAGTCATCCATATTAACTTTTTGTTAAAACCATTTCCTTACATTATGTTACTCTTTTTGATAGGGGGTAAATATTTTTACTCTTATATTTCCTTTTTCAAAAAAAATTGGAACCTAAAACTTTTCGAAACCAGAAATTTTAACATTTCGGAACCATAAATTTTAATATTTCAGAATCAGAAATTTTAACATTTTGGAACCTGAAATTTTAACTTTTCAGAACCAAATTTTTTTCCTTGTTTCAGAATCTAAAATTTTCATCTTTCGAAATTTAAAATTTAAAATTTATTTTTAAAACTAAGAGGAACTTTATCAATACTAAAAATTCATTCTGAGTAATCTAAAAGGTATGATTTATTACTTATATCATTATAATTGCAATTCTTTGTTTGTTGGTACTTGTTTTAAGAAAACTTATCAGATCCGCTTTCCTTAAATCTGTTTTTTTACTTAAAATATCAAAAGATCGGAACCCATAAAAACCTTCTCCGGCATTCATCTCAACCATCAGATCATTTTACACTAATCTCAACTATTATATTGATTCAAGAATTTGAACCATCACCACAAAGCCTATTTAAAGGGACCCCGTGGTCAAATCCCACATTGGTACTCTCAACTTTTTGCATCGAAGCTCTGCCCTTCTTTAAGTGTGTCATTCTGTTTTTCCAGTTTCCTTACATTTTGAATGTCTCTTGAAGATTCTCCTCAGACTCTGATGCAGTCTCAATCCAAAAAGGAACCAAAGGATTGGTTAATGTTCTGAGAAAGTTTAGTGGATCATAATTTATTTTTGAAGTATAATTCCTTGATTGCAAAGATTATCAAGATGAATGGATGGAAAATCATTTGTGTTGCTAAGGAAAAGAATCAAGATCTGGTCTACCCGGACCTAGTAGTGGAATTTTATGATTCAGTTTAGTTCTATGAACAAGTTTAAAGAGAGATATTAAAGTTTAAGGGCTATGGTAATTCTTATTCATTATCTTTCAACAAGGCCGCTAGCATCCTTGACATTCTGTATGAAGATGAGGTAATCCTCTGCACACATTGTTTTCCTGATAAGGAATGGTCCTTCGAGAAAGTGAAGGCTATAGAATGCCTTGGGATGAAAAATGTCAAGAAACCCAAAATTCCCCATCTCTCATCAAACCATATGTTGATGGCATTGTGGATGAAAGACTTCCTTATCCCAAGGAAGGGAGATAAGGATTCACTCAAGATTTGTGATATCTTTCTCTTGGATTTCCTGGTGAACCTAAGGAAGATAAATTTGGTGAAGTAAATCCTTCTGATAATCAGTATCATTAAGAATGGAAATATAAAGTCTCATATTTTAATGTATTAGGTGATCATATCGAAGATTATAGTCTTGTGTTTGGAATCTTTCAAAATCCTCTGAACCTCAAAGGCTAATAATTTCAAGATTATGTTACTTAGCAATGATACGCTAAGAAGGATGAAAATATCATTCAGTGTTAAGACTGGAGAGTTTTATTATCTTCCTGATGAGGATAATAAACCTGAAGTTAAGAAAGGTGAAGTTGTTGAACCTTCTAAGAAAAGAAAAGCTAAGGATCCAGAATCCCAGCCAACCGGACCCATTCCAGAAACCAAATCAGCACCCCCTAAGTCAAAGAAGCAAAAAACTTATGATGATGAAGTGGTTGCTAAATGGAGGGAGAAGAAGAAGAAGATAAAGAAAGGTGATCCTATCTTTGGGATTGACCCTGCGAAGGCTAAAACCTTAAAGATTGTTGAAGCTGAAAATCTTGAAAGACAAGCCAAGGAGAAAAAGCAAGGGGAAAAGAATTGAAGGCTCAGGTTGTTCAATCTTTGTTAAAAGATGTTGAGAATGCTTCGGAACATATTAAAGTATCAAAAGCCTTCTTGAAGGTCGCATCACTTTTGAAATAGATTGTTGAAGAAGAAGAAATTTAGCAATAAGAAGAATAGGAGGAGGAGGAGGAAAGTGAAGACCTGGTCAGAATGGTGGAAGAGTATCATGAGAAAAAGAGCCCTTCTGATAAACTTTCAATAAGAACTTCCCAAGCATCGTCCACCAAAATAGCTTCAGAAAAGTAGAAAGAAAATTCTAAAGAAGAGGAAGTCAACAAAAGACATTCCAATGAAGAAAGCGAAGATAATGATGATATTGTTCAGGAAGACGAATATGAAGTTAATGTTGGAGAACAAGAACTTGAGGTGGCCAATGTTGTTGAAAAAGTTGTTTCTAAAGGAAAGTCAATCATTCTTGATGCACCTCTGAAAGATGTAGCAGGAACATATAAGTCAAAGAATGTTGAAGAAGTTAAAGATACTCCTCTAGGGAAAGTTGTCTTAGACTCTCAATCGTCCTCCTCCATGGAACATGATTTTGTTGAACAGTCTTTGAAAAATCTTGTAGATTCAATTCCGTTATTCCCAAACATTGAATCATGGTGCCATTTGATTCAACAGTCAATTAATTCAAAAATAGAATTTACAAATCTTTTGATGGATAAGCTCATCAAGGTAGAAGTTGACTTCAAAACTTTAATGATCAATTATGAATCCCACAGGAAGTCCTGCAAGAAGATAACAAAATGGTCGAAGTTAGTTATTGATGATCTTAAAATATTTTATGATTAAATGGATTCAGTTAAATATGATTTTAGCAAATCCAATGAAAGTTTCAAGAATATTTCAGAGAAGCTGAATCAAGAGAAAGCTGCCCGGATCCAAGAGGACAGATATCTTAATAGAAAACTCAATTCCATTGCTATTAGTCTAAAGAGAGAAAGTGAATCCAGAGAATAGTTGGAAGAAAAAGTTAAGTCCCAAGAAGATGTGATCAAGAAACAAGAAGGGAGGATTCAGACCCTTGAAAAGAAGAATCAGGATCAAGAAAACTTACTCAAGAAGTACCAAGATGATCATAAAGAGATAAAGAAGCTAAAATCCATTATCAAGAAAATGTTGTCAGAGAAGAAAAAGGATGAATTATTTTCTTAGAACTGATATTTTTTTATACAAAAACTTTTTATTCATATTTAATGAAATTTTATTACATTATTTTGTATCGTGTGCATATTTCCTAACCTTTCTGGTACAAAAATATATTCCTCCATTCCTTTTTTAAAATCACAAAGGAGGAGAAAGGATTATTTCAAAAGAATATCATATTAAGGGGGAGATTATCCAAAGAAGAAATCGCTTATGAAAAGGGGAGCTTAACTTAAAGAAGACTTTCTTAAAAAGAAAGCTATTTCAAGACAACTTCTTAAGCTAAATAATACGATCCTTAAGGTGACATAACCTAAGGGGGAGTTAATCATATTCACCATAAGCCAAATATAAGGGAGATAATTATTTATTTCTAATATTTCTAAACTTAATATTATTTTTTGAAAAATGGTTTGTACTTTCCAAAAAGGGGGAGATTGTTAAGACAATAAGTCCCTTATGTCTTTTCCATTCCTTCTGTTTTGAAAATCACAAACACTTTTTCCTTAAAAATTATTTTCTTTCTCCAAGGAAATTTGCATGCTTAACCTTTATCATTCTTTTAAATGTTTTTCTAAATGTTATTTATCATAGCTTAATCATATTTCCTTGAGACTGAATTCCTTTAAGTATAATCAAATTCTAATCTAAACCTTGGAACCTTATAGTTCCTTAGATACTGAGTCTCATGGTTTTTAGACTCTGATTCCATCTGATTTCAGACTCTGTTTCATCCTGAATTTTGACTCTGAGTTTCATAGAAATCAGATTCTGAGTTCTCGTATTTTCTGATTTTGATTTCTCAAAAAATTAGACTCCGAGTTCTCAGATTTTTGGATTCCGATTTCTCAGAAAATCAGACTCTAGGTTCTTAGATTTTCTGACACCGAATTCTCATAAAATCAAACTCTACTTTCTCTAAATTTTGAACTTCGTTTTCTCTGAAATCTAAACTCTGTTTTCTCATAAATTCAAACTGTATTTCTATCCAAAATCAGAGTCCGCTTCTATCTAAATTCAGACTTTGTTTCTATACAAAACCAGACTCCGAATTTGTATTTTTCCAGACTCTATTTGTATACATATTCAGACTTTGTTTCCCACTATATTTAGAATACAATTATTCATACTTGTTAATGTTACATATTTTCTTTAAGATATTGTTCCAACTTTATCAGATCCTAGTTTACATAAGTTTCTTAAACTTAAGAATGTTTTTCTTACATGTTATTGTTTCTTACACATGATTATGTTACAATGAAACGATGTCGTACAATTTGTTATAAACTAACCTTTGGCTGAGTGACACATGTCCAAGTCCCTCCAAAATTTAAGGAAAAATATGACCATTGGAGGAGGAGATGACCATTGAGATTTTTTCCTATAAATACCAAACCATTTGAACATTTTCAGTGCTAGAGTTTTTAGCTAGAGTTTTCGTTGAGAGTTGTTGATATCTAGAATGAAGTGATACTCTGCGAAAGCTCTACATAACCTACCTTGTACAAATACTGTGAACAACTTGTTTACCCTGCTTAGTGCGGTTTTGATTATTGATGGTCAATCGAGGGCTTCCAGGGATTGGAAGAAAGAGGTGTTGATCACCTTAGATATTGAGGGTTTGTGGGGATAGCGAGGCAGATTCTGATCTTCATATCGAGGGCTTATCCTAGTGTGGGTAAGATATAATTTTTTGAAAGTATAAATCAAGGGACTTTATCAAAGGTTGTTGGATACCCTTCTCTTTGGGTCAAAAGATTTCTTATATTTGTCCTATTTTGTTACAAGTTTTTTAATTCCACTGTATTTTGTTAAAGAAAAAAAGTATAATTTTCTTATACTTTCTTATACTTGTATACTCTGATATAAATAAGATTATATAAGCTTTAAGGTAGAATATTTTCCTAAGTAAACTTATCTTAAGTTTCTTTATCGGATCCATATTATCAAATCCTAAGCAAGTTAGTTTCTTTATTAAGAACTAAAGAGGGTTTGTGAATTCATCTTGTTTAACTTTGTTAAACATAGATTTTCTTAAGGATAAAAACGAATGTTTTTAAACCTATAACTCACCCCCCCCCCCCCCCCGTATTTGAGCATCTCCTATCTACATTTAGATCCTACACATGTCACCTGTGCATCCAATACCACCTGTCGCCCTCTTCCCTAGTTAGGTCAACCACCGCACCGCTCGTCGTCGCCACCCAGGATGACTGCACACCGGATCCGCCATCCTGGCCAATCGTCGTGAACTAGAAGGCACTGCTTCCATGCGTCGGACCGCCCACCACCAGCCTCCAGCTCCGCATATGTTTCCTACCTCTCGCGATCCAGACAAACCTTGATCTGCCTTTAGGTATCCATCATCAGTCCACCATTGCATGGTCAACCTCTGTTGTGCAGCCAGATCCAGCCCAACACCCTCTGTCGTACTGCACACAGTCAACCATATCTAATCGGCCTCCTCCCTCTGCAGTTTCAGATTCCACCGCCATGTGTGGTCCTCTTTAGTAAACCTCAGTATGTTCGGATCTCTTGGGTGAACCTCCTTGTGTCCGATGCAGCACCCCAATTGGATCCCAATTGGGTTCTGCCCGCCCGATATGGCATGCACAGGCCTAGGCGGGTCTTCCCAACCCAAAACGAGTCAAGGATGGTCTTCTTAGCCCGGAAGACCCCTTCACAGGGTCTTCTCGGCTCGGAACAGGCATGTGTGGGGTCGGACCAACTCACATTGGCTATACGAGGAGTTTTTAGGGCCCATAAATTATTTAAATATAATCAAAATTAATTTATTAATTTTGGATTATAAAAATAATTATTTCAATATTATGAATAATTAACTAATTTTTTGGTCTAAAATTAAATTATTTATTTATTTTAATTTTGGAATAAAAATTAAATTAATAATAGGACCAAAAGTAAAATAAAATATTTAAATTTAAAATAATTCATTTAATTTATTAAATTCACTCTTACTTAAATTCATTACATTTAATTTTTATTACACTTTACTTTTACCTGCTGACTGGTCTAGACCATCGACTGGACGTGTATTTCTATTTTATTTATTTAATTATGTGTGATACATGTAATTAATATTTAAATAAGACGATTTGTGCATTATAATTTTTCTTCACATAATATGTATTAGTGCCTACATACCCAGATAAAAGTGAGTTTTATATATCTTGCACTCCTGAGACCCCCCCCCCCCCCCCCCCCCGCCTGTGTGTGTGTTTTTTTGTATTATGACGAGGATTATGTAAGATGAAAACAACGCCAATTATAGGAAAAACTTTAGATGAGAAGTGGACACACTAGACTGGGGGATGAGCTACATCATGAGTCAAGACACGACTCAGGTATGATACCCCTAGGTCAGGATTGATCCATTTAGTTTAAATTGATCAACCAATATTAGATGTTCAAGACCAGACATGTAATTTTATTTCCTTTATACATTGTTTATTATTTTATGCATTTTCTTGTCTATGGGACACACATAAAATAATAATAGTAAAATGCATAAAGACACGACAGATGTTTTTTTATTAATGTTCAGTTGTAAGTGCGACAACATAGAATGAACTGATTAATATAAATAGACTACATTCGTCAAAAAATATTAAAAACCCTCATAGAAATATTAAGTCGCAAATGTCTTCCATCGTTTGAATTTGAATAAAATCGGGTGTACAGGGTGCTTGTCGACTAAATTTGAGGGTGTCTCCTATTACGGGGGTGTTCTTATGAGAGTGATGGGTTGACTTAATTAAAGTTGGCAACAAAGAATTATCCAAATATGTCTTGTTGTAACTTTAGGTGCAAGCATTAAGTAAATCATTTTTATGATTTTAGAAGTTGAGACTTCACTCAACAGATCAAGGAACTGTGAGTTAATATGGTTGTTCAGTCAAACGTCTACCTTGAACTCTTCAGGTAGTGGCATAGTCATAGATTTTAGAGTGTAAGGAGAGGTTCAAGGATCCTTCCACTAGAATATTAATGCGATAGAGTATTCTGATTCTAATACAAATGATTGTTAGAGTTCGATAAAATAGTGGGAGACATTTAATTATTTAAATAGTCAGTAATGTCTAATTGGTAATCAAGATAAAAGTACTAATCTACTAGATTTTGTTTTTTATAAAAAAAAAATGGCATGTAAAGCCACAAAAACACTGCAATTTATATTAGACAAAGTTAATTCCATCACCAACATGAGTTCCCAAAAATAGTACGAATGTCTATGCAAAGTACTACAACATCAGAATTTCAAGGTGTCAGTGTCCCCAATACCTGTTAATCCACCTCATGAAGTGAGGGTGTAAAAATGATTACTGGAGACTCATGTAAGACGCATGTGATGGTTATTCCATAATTTTATCATCAACGTCCAATGTGAATTGTGGATACAACATCAGGGCATGGATGATTTCACATATTTTCTCACCTCTGATATGCTTACAAGGAGAAAGTGGAGCAAGATATGAATAAGATAATGGTTTACATTATATACATGTAAATATGAAAGGCGGGTCACGGTCTTTCAAGACATCTCATTCTAACATATTTTTCACCCAATTACTCCAGTTTCATTTAAGATTACAAAATGAACAGTATGGATAAAACACTTTTTTAACATCTAGGTAAGGTTTGCCAAGTAATAAGAACATTAAAGAAAGCTTAATCTTTAGTTCTTATGGTGAAAAAGTTGAATGACAAGGTAAAAAGGCTAATGGAAAGTGTGATGTCAAAGGAACCTTCACAACATCCTTCAAATAAAGTGGTATTAAACAGGAGGTTATTTTCTTTGCATGTCATGAAATAAACTCTATGAAAATTAAATGCAATGAACTAAATCGAAGAAGCAAGTAGTCGCTTCTTCTTCAGGTATATTCATCAATTGTAAGTAATGTTTTTGTTATAATTTTTGGGTATTAAATACAATATATCTATTACATATGTGTATTTAAATACAGTAACCAAGTAAGTATATAAATGTTACTAGAAGTAAGGTGTGTTCTCCAAGTAGCTGATAAAGGGTAGTTCCTAAGTCAATGGTGAGAAGTGCACAACTTCTAATTACCAAAGTAAATGGTTTTAATAGAACTATTATTGATTATAACCAAAACATTTATCTCATGTGTCCATTGGACATAAGGAGACATTATTCCAATTCATGAATGAATGATGTTTGTGTTGTTTAATTCTCAAAAAATAGTTTGGTAATACATGAATCATAGGCAATACGTGATGAATATAAAATATAAGACTTATATACCCAGTTGTGGAAAAATAATTGTTTTTCAAGTAAAACTGAAAGTGGACATCAAGGATATACCCAATACGGTATTTAAACTCAGTAGAGCTAAACACCTTAGGTATTATTGAAGTATATATTTATTTATTTTGGACAAAGAAACCTTTAGAAATAAAGGTACACCACAAAGCTTTCGGAATTAGTTTAGCTAGAGAGCGTGAACTATTCCAAGGGTAAACTAGTGGTAAATATACTTCATTAAATTACTTTAAGTGCTTATTAAAGAATATGAAAGTGAAGTATTCTATATGCATGGTAAGAAGATATAAGATGCTTCAAACTGGTATGTCGAAGAATACCTTGACCAAGCAGTCATCGGTCAACAT
The DNA here is from genome assembly GCA_963277665.1 of Viscum album. Classification (NCBI taxonomy): domain Eukaryota; kingdom Viridiplantae; phylum Streptophyta; class Magnoliopsida; order Santalales; family Viscaceae; genus Viscum; species Viscum album. The sequence continues at coordinate 1,569,688,379 of OY728150.1, read as the reverse complement.
AATGTAGTGTGGAGTAATTCTTAAACACACATTACCTTATCCACATTAAATTTATGATATTGATAAGGAGGATCGATGATGAGTCTTGCATGTTAACATTGATCAACAAAATGTAGCATGAAGTAATTCCTATACACATATTTCCTTATACACATCGGAGTTATGATGTATGTTAAAGGAGCGTCAATGTTAAAACTCGTGCATTGAAGATACTTCCATTTTTCATTACATGCTTTGTAAATAGCGACATTATCCCATAATCATATGCCAGCTATAATGACCAATGGATATCATATGAGTTATATTATGATGGAAATACATTATGTTATAAGAACATGTGTTTAGATGCAAATATTTTGTTAAGATATAAACAAAATTGTATTAAGAAAAACACAATTTGCATCTAAAGTAATTATCCTAAACATTTCTTAGGATATTACAAAAATCTCTATGATAGAAAAGTTGTGGTCAAGTGATAGACTACATTTCAATAAAAGGGTGAACATGTCTACTTGATGTAGTGGTAGAAATATTGACTTGGGTTTAGTCAATGCTAGAGATGCACAAATAGTTGACATGGGAACAAGTTCCACAAGAGGTGTGGTTGAGGAATGTTCTAGAGACTCATACTGCGTAGGAAGGCTAAAACCATGCTAATGGTTTTACATTCACCTCGGCTGGTGATACATTATTCATTGAGAATAATAATTCCTACAAGAAATATATGGAAATTGGCTAAGATTGACAAAATCAATTAAAATTCAATAATTGATTCCATGTATCAAAGTTCAGAGGGGTTATTATTTTGAATATTGTGGTGGGTATTCAAGTGAAACTATACATGGATGGTACAAGTGTCGTACTAATAAGGCTCAATTGGTAATACCAAGTCATTATGCCCAAATCCATTAGAATTTTACTTGTCATAGCAATATTCTATGATCATTTTATTGTGTATTTGATGTCAAACCACCGATCATGGAATTTTTCTATATGACGCAACCAGAAAGGGATGATGACACCATAGACTGCCAATAAGGGGTGTAATTTACTCAAATCCAGTTCAGGATTAAATTAAATTACAAGATTATAGAATATTCATTTGGAATGAATTTGTTTCATGTTTCTGCAAGAGGATAGTGGGAGCACTGTAGTTTTACAAGTAAAATATGTTTGGTAACATATGGAAAACAACTATTGGTCATACAATTAGTCAAGACAACAATGAAAGAATCTCTCCAAAGATTGACTTAAAGTAGCAACCTGTATTTTAGGGGATGTTATCTACCGAGGTAGATCTAAAGGTTTCTTAAATCAATTCAAAGTACATATGATAAGGTATTGAAAAATATAAGTTTGAACAATTCGAGAGAGAATTTTTACCAATGTAACATATCATAAATATCACCAAGAATACATGCATGGGAAAGGGAGGAGATTAATATGGTGAGTTGAATTCCATATGCTTCTATGATGGATTAATCATGTATGTCATGATATTTATAAGAAATGATATTTCCAACATAAACATTATGATAGGAAAATATTAATTATATCCAGGATAATTGTAAGGGAAGCAATCATTACTATCCAATTGTACTTGAGCAAGTACAAAAGGTATGTACCTAGTATGTGGAGAGGATGAGATACTAGTTACAAGGGGATACAAACTAGTCTTTTATAGATCAATATGATACAATATCACAGTTAGGCTCAAGGTAATGAGCAACACGAGCTCATTTAGCTAATGGTAGCCATATCTATAAATACTGAATATGTTGTAGCTTCTAAGGTAGCTAAGAAACAGTGTATTAAATGAAATGATTTGTTCCAGTTCTTGGAATTGCACCAAGTAAAGTTTTATCGTGGTGATAATTCTTCTACTGCTACTAGCCAAGATTTCAAGTTTAGATAGTGGACAAAAGGGATATACTTGGGGATATCATCTCTTGATAAGTTTTACTCAAGGAGGGAAAGTCGCACATAGTGGAATAGCCACGTAGCAGAGACATGGCAGGCCCAACAACTAAAGTCATGACTCAACAGAAACATGATGTTATCATGTGTGAGAGAATAAGGCTAGTTAGCAAGTTGGCTCTAGTGTAGTCGGATTGTTGTAATAGTGGGTTCCCTAGAACCAAATAAACAATACTTTTCAATTGTCGTATCATGGATACAATGAGTTATACATGATGCACACTTAACATAATAGTGTAGATATTTCTGCATATACTATTTAAATGGCAATGTCCATAGATTAGTTGTTGTATCAAAAGGTTATAATAGTTTCAGGCTATAATGAGAACCTTGAGATATTATAACATTAATCTTAAACATGTGTGTTATGGTCTAGATGCATCATACTGACTGGACATAATAGATGTCTGACTATTAGGTACTAGGGGATAATAAGCATTGAGACTTCTTCTCATGAAGTTCGCACTTAGTGATCTCTAGTAGATGAGATCATGAGGACAGACCCACCAATAGGAACACCACATGTTTTGGATGTCATTGGTTGTTCCTATCTACGAACATGTGTATTGGTCTCCGAACTTGAGATCATTATCAATGTGTGTCATTTGATCGCGTACTTTGATGCAAGACAAAAACCATGATAATGAAGTTGTGGTGAGATAGCTTGTGACGGGTGCATCATTGGTGGTATGGCATTGGTTGAATAATCAAGATAGAATTTGTCACTTTCTAGTTGAGGAAGTGATATCTCGGGTCCGGTTGATCAGGATGGTAGTACCTTCATAAATCCTTAGTCAAGGTATTCAAAGGTAAGTTTGTCCAGTTAGATAAACAAATAATAAAGCAAGAAAGGACTATGATAAAAGTGTGCATCCTTCTTTATGAGATATCATAAGACAAAGAGATTATATTACACAGTACGTGTTCGTAGGATGGTTGTTGTTGTTATGATTATTTCTTGTCTCTTTAGGGGGCTTGATGGGTTTCTAGACTCCTCACTTGATCTGTGAATATTATTCATTACTATCGAGATAAAGTCTAAGAAAGTCACACACAATAGCGCATTCAAGATTCTGCCTTATTTTGGTGATTAGATATATAGGACATGGTGGGCCCCACAATGGGGTCCAAGAGTTGTCCAAGTAATTGATCACCGATGAATAAATAAATTCATTATTATTTGATCATAGAATAATTGGATTGAATTTATTTATTACATTTATTTACAGGTGATTAAGTAAATATAGAAAAAATATTATATGAATGAATATTATATTAATATTCAAGTTTCATTCAATATTAGTGGGAATTACGAGTCGAGTTAAATGACTCAGCTTTATCATGTAATATATTTAATATATACTATAAGTATGTGATAAAATATAAATAATATTTATGACGTAGTTAGCTTATCATAATTATGTATTTATTGCTTATTTAGTGGGAGTTTTATTTCTAGGGGTTGGAGAACACTTTCAGGTATTTTGAGCCTCCCACTATATAAGTAGGAGAGATGCATTCATTCGTTGTTATGTTCATTCCAATGGGATGAGAGCTTCTCTCTCCTCCCGCTTTTTATAGAGATAAAGTCTCTTTCTGAGCGACCGATCCAGGAACACCTTCGACGGATCGAAGGAACAGGATCAAGGTGATCGTTGCGATACTGAAGGATTCGTTGGAACTTCGCGCTGACACTTGTAATTTGATGAACGGTGATCATGCGGATTCTTGAAGCGTGTGTGGACAATCTAGAGGGATTCGGCTTCGGATCCTTCAAGAAACGGTCGCTGACAATGAGCTACAGTTGAGTGTGCTTTGTTTTGAACAAGGTGTTTGTTCGGTTTTATTTTTGTTGCGGGGGATGCCCCTACACAAGAGGAGTCCCCATGAAATAACCCAGGATTTATAGGGTATCTTAGTTCATCAAAATCTGAAATACAAAAATGATGTTTATTTTCAGTTTATTACATACAAACTGATAAATAGAAACAATGTTCGGGTTTCACTTCCAAACACTATGAATAAATCAAATGAATTCCAGTAGTGAACAAAAGCACATACTGGCAGTGAATAGAGTCACATACAGCTATAGAAATTATAACTATTCAAGATTCCAATACAATTCTCAAAAACAGAAAACAAATATTTACATAATGATTCAATTAAAACAAAATCAAGCAATGAGAATTAAATTCTAGATTCATAAATGCATTTCTAGAATTATTAAACAAACCAAAACACAAGGTTTGGCAACAAGAAATGATGAAGGTGGCAGCAACGATGATAAATCGAGCATAAACAGAATACTCAACAGCAACTTGAATATAAATTACAAAAATCAATACCAGAATTTGAATTTATTCAAGATGCGAAGATCGATCAGCAATTTATAGGTTGAATAAAAGCGTAAAGGAAAAGCAGTAAAAGGGACATAAAGGATTTATGTGCTTCGGCCAATGGTCTACGTGCACGCCAATGGTCTATGTGCACGGGGTAGGATCATCAGGAGGTTTTCACTATACAAAAAAAAATACAAGCAGCACAAATAAGGCTTTCAAAAAACAACAGAGAAAAGAAATATACAAGATTGAGATCAATTACCAAGGCTCGGTCTCACCTTTGTCGAGGAAGAAGTCATTTTGTGAGCCACCAAAATCATCATCGTCGACTTTTTAGGGTTCGTAATCATTGTTTGGAATCAAGAGGCATAGACGACCTCAAAGGGCTGCTTTGATCGTTGATTACCCATGGCGAATCAGAGCCTCATAGCCCTTCGGGTTCGAGAACCAAAACCCCTATCATCGCCGCTGTTGTCCAGGGTATCGTCGCTGTTGTCCGAGATCAACAACGCGAACAGCAACCTCTACACCGACGAGGAGGACCGCGACCATTCCATAGTTGAACTTCGCTGACGTCCTGCCTCTCTCTAATCTCTCTCGGGCGAACCATGATGCCAAAGAAGGCGGAACATGCGTCTTAATGTGCATTGGAACGTCAAACCAGGAGAACCCCACACCCTCACAACATCGTTGCTCTCCCCCGCCTTCTCCCTAGCGCCAGGAAATGGAGCCGGTGCGCTCTCTTTTTCTCTGATCTCTCTTCGGGGAACCAGGTTCCCAATGTGCCCTAATTGAAGTCGCTTGAACTACTACCTTGTGCAGCATATGTGCTCTGATGGAAAGCAAGAATGAATTTGGAGGGGCACGTGTACGGTGGGGAATCGCTCAATCATAATCGTACAATATAACCCAAAAAAACAAGTGGATGCTGACAAATAAACGCAAAAGTGAAAACAGCGTATTAAATAAAATGCATTTAATTAACAAAAAATGTGAATATAAAAATTCATAATTTTTGTACTTATTAAATTCATGCGAGATACTCAGACCACTATCAGAGCTTGAAGAGACGACATGTTTTGTCACTCTGAAGATGAAAAATTTTAAATATTTGGTCCACCGACTTCCGTTGCACACTCCGGTACCTACACATCAAACTATGGGCCTTCTTAAGCACATCAACGGGGACATCAACTTCGGTAGTAGCTGGATGTCCATCACTGGACATGGTAACAACATTCCTTTTCGGATCAGATGGGGCATCGATGAGTTCATTGTGGTCCAATAACAGGTTTATCTTTATCCACCATAAGGTTGAAATCATTACCCCCATTGAATTTGTCTATCTCAAATTTCATTAATCTCGTTATTCTAGATTAGGTGGCACTGATACAAATTGTTAGGGGCTACGGTGATGTGGTAGTCCCGATACAGCAGCTAAGATCCACTAATCTAGGTACTAGGTTCATGCAGTGGAGGAAAGACGGATTCAAAATGAATACGATGTAAGAAAAGTAAACACAGAGAAATAACATGCTTCGATCCACTGTGAACCTACATGCACAACGATAATACCACCACAAAGCTTTATTACTAAAGAAAAGAAACATCCCTATTACAAGTCACAAAAGCAGTAAATGGACCAAAGAAGCTATTCGATGATCGGATCTATCTAGACCTGGTGGAAGTGATGAAATCTGTCACGGAGAGCTAAAAATCCAACCTTAAACGGATTCACGCTATGCACGCACATAAAAGGATACAACTTCTTTAGGCATCAAGAACAACACAAGAAAGGCGATATAACTTCTTACAACGCCATGTTCTAAAACCAGAACCTGGATGAAGCTCGAATAGTGCTTGTGCTACTGATGTTATCCCTCACGTAAGAACATCCCTCACTTTTTGGCCGTCCACGTGTTAGCCATCCCGCATCCGCCTGACCTGTCGACGATTCTCCTGCCATTATTGATTGCGCCTAACACCGAATGCAGGTCGAGGGGGCTAGGCGCAATCAATAATGGCAGGAGAATCGTCGACAGGTCAAGCGGATGTGGGATGGCTAACACGTGGACGGCCAAAAAGTGAGAGGTTGTTCATATGCGAACTGAGGAGCAGATGGAAAAGCCACACGACATCAAGTGATTCGCCGTGAGTTAAAACGCAGATCGCACTAGAAATGTGGGGTAGAAAGCACAAACAGAAAACACAATTGCACACATCAGGGCTAATCAATAGCCTCAGATGAAGTAAGGAGCCAAAAACGGGATCCAGCTTGAGTAAGGAAAACATAGTAAAACATATTGCAAAAAATGACAATTTAAATAGAATATTGCATGGGAAATGATAATCACATAAAACATCAAATGGCACCTCATAATAAACATCAACCTAAGAAACCAATTCAACATATGAATTGAATAGATTGCATGAATCATTTTGATTGCAAACTAAATGTGCAAGCATGCAAATTCACAATCATGGTCAAGGGTACCTCCACTACAAATTGGGAGTAGTTACACAAATGCCCCACCATAAGAAGTCAAACAACAAAAAACAGCATAAACGCTCACAAACCACACATCAGGTAGTATCATCGTACACAAAACATAAGTATGACATAGATCACAAACAGTGCACACAAAACAGGCATTGATTCTTCACTCTGGAACAAGAGGACACCAGGAAGAAGACGACCCATGAACACTTGTGTACGCCACGTATAGGTGTTCAACAATCAAGGAGATCAGATCCAAGTAGGGTATGACCTGAACTGAACCGAACTTCTTCATCCAAAAACATCATCAGTAGAGAACAATCTTCCACCGCTGGTTCCACTCCTTGAGGTTGCTCCACTCCTTGAGAAGAATGAGGGAGCCATCATGGACGTCGCTGCCACTCTCATGGGAGGCAGTGAAGTTAAGACGGATGTTGTTCACCATCCTTATGGCCTTGAAGCCATCCCCGATGTCCTCCCCCTCCGTCCACAGCACCGACTCATCCAGCTTGTGTGGATCGTAAGGAACCAGATGCACCTGCATTCACCAAAAACTACTAAACCCCTCGCGTTTCTTCAACATTCATAGACCTGGACAAGCACAAGCAGTTTTCCAATCTTGTTGATGATTCAGGGCACCCAACGAAAGAGCTTTTTAATCATGTATCCACTAGTAAGAGGAAGTGATTTGGTTGATTCACACACAGTTCCAATTGGGCCGTGATTTCCCATGAAGGCGATTAAGTTCTAAAACCCTAATTTCAGATGTTAGGGATTCAATAGCATCGAAAAAGTAAAATGGAGAACTTAAACCCTATCACAGATCAGAAAACTGCTGGATATACATGTTAGTAAAGTCAAACATACCGGAGAATCCTTAGAGGAGTGTTTAATGGCCTGGCCAGTGGCTTTGTTGATGAGAGAGAAGCTGCGGAACCCATTCTTATCCTTCAGAACCGTGGCGTGCCTGTCGTCTTTGATCCAGTGCTGCGGTTTTCGAACACAAAACTCAGGAAAATAACAGTAATCAATGCTACTAAAGAAAAGGTGATTAACAGAACACAATTCCGTACCTGGCGATCGTCCATGGGGTCTGCCGGCGCAAGCACGACCTTTCTGTCCCGATTCGTGACGGAAAAGGCCGTCCTGGCCTTGCAAAAGATCTTAGAAGAGGGTTTGCCAAGAAGCTCCGGGGGGAGATGATGGTGCAGCGGCACCGGCAGGGGATGCCCGATGGGCGGAGGAGGATTTTCCCACGGAAGGGGCATCGGACCAGAAAAGTACGGCGGGGGAGGGCCGGTGCCGTACTGAGGCGGAGGCCGATAAGGATCCATCGCCGACCACTACGAACACTCGAATTCGGAGGGTCGCGGGAGCTCTCGGCGGGGATTTTATAGTTGAACAATGATTTATTTAGTTATTAAAATATCGATCTAATTTTTTTTAATGATTTTTTTAAAATAATAATGGTAAAATCATCCTATACATAATAAATCGATTATAATTATTTGAAATACATTATAGAATTTGGTGAGGGCGACACCTAACAGGATCTCTCCTCGGCGGCTTCTGAGTAGCGTTGGGCATGTTGGTGACATCCTCCCACACCTCCCTAAGATAAGGCAGATAAACATTATCGTACTCTGCCTTGCAAAAAAAACATTATCGTACTTTGGAGAAAGTCTCCTTAAGCAATTGAACGTGGTGGTAGGTGCCACATGCTTCTCTACGGTCCACCATTGATAGGATGGTCGATGGGGCTTTGCCTTCCGGAGGATTTTTGGAGCTGCCTCCAATATTGGAACGTAATCATTTAGATGGTACTCCTATATTAGCACATTCGTCAGTTAACGTTGGAGGCGCTGAGTTGGCAACAACATTCCCCCAAATGGCAGGGCCGCAACCTTCTTTGTAGTTGAGGCATATGCCAGGCACCTCAACTGATGAGTATTAGTATCCCAAGAAACTCCATGATGGCTACCAGTTTGTACCAGCGGGCTAACGTGAGATGATGCACGACATGATGTTACCTCTTGGATCGAAGTGGGCTTTGTGAGAGTTCCTAAAGGTCCTGAATAGATCAACAACCACAAAAAAAGAAACATGTCAATGTAACATCACAAGCAAGAGCATAGTCGATCGATCTCGCTCATGGGTAAAGGTTTTATATCATGTTCACCATTTTGTTTCTAATGTGCATTCGACCCGCGCCCATTCTTGGGCCACCATGGACCTACTTTCCAAGGGAAATGGGTCGTTGGGACTTTAGCAGCAATGCTTCAGGTGCGCATTGGTCGAGAGGATGGGAGCTCGGGTTCATCTCACCCTTTTGGGGGAGAATTGGTGCCTACTTTAGTACACATAAAAATTAAAGATTTTTTTTGTGAATCCTTCCCAAATCTCAATGTGGGGCTGGTTACCACTGTGCAAGTCATCGATCGAAATCATGCATCGATGTGAATACTTGTTTGTATCAGAGGTTCTCCATCTTTCTTTTTTGGTGATTATGTCATGGTTTAAAGTCGCATAGTTGGGCACTATGGATTTTACCACCATACAGGGAGGCAGTGGGTGTTGTGATGCTGGGATCAGACCCACGAAAGGGGCTTCCTACGTATCCCCATGAAGGGAATCAAAACTCACATTGTTCGGTGTCACTTAATGGGACACGTTGTACCTTTTAAGATCATGTGACAAGGACTGCAGTGTTGTCTTTTAAGGTCATGCAACCACAAGCAAGTGAAGCTCCTTTTAAGTTCATACATCCAAGACCTATGGGGTATTGGGATTGAACCTCAAGGAGGCATCCTACGTATCACGTATAATAGGAATCAAATCCCACATAGTTCGAATTACACATTTTAAGGTCATGTGATGGGACCATACCATGTAGTTTAACATCACGTGACAAGGATGTATGTTATACAGTTTAAATCCATGTAGGTAGGGCATCTAGTTGAAGGATTCCTAGTAAAGGTTGGTGTGAGACTTACGTAGGGACAACCCTTTCTAGTTCATCCAATTTATTAATAACTAAATAGGATGGGGTGTGATTAGACTAGCAGAGAATATGGCTCTTTTGAGGAAGGATTTCTCGTAGGAAATATGACCCTTTGAGGAAGGATTGCCCGCAAGGAATATATCTCTTTGAGGGATGAGCTTGGGGATTACAAAAGATTGGATTCCCATGTCCTTCCAAAAGTGTAGGAAAGATATATGTGGGGATTATGCATATGTCGTACAAATGATGCTCGGGAGAAACATGCATGGATGTTTCCCAGAGATGCCTAACCTAGTAAATGAGTTAGGTGAAAATGGGTTCTCAGATCTTACACCTAGTAGGAGGCCCTAACCATATCCCTGACTCGTGGAGTGAAACAAAGGGGTCTACTAGTTGCTTGGGCTGATTAGATGGTGGATATAGGTCATCAAGTTGGGCAGCATGAGCCGAGGGAAGCTTCACCGGTATCCCCATGATATAAACCCTTATTATCATGGGAGTACATAATCATGACTTCTCTGAGGGTCACATTGGACTGGGGGGGAATCTTGAGTGATACCTTTTATCAAGGGAATACATGGTTGATAGGGTGTGTGCTGGTGTGCACAACCTGATCATGTATTTCAGGAAGTCGTGGAGGGAGGCTAGAAGGATAAGTGCATAGATAAGAGACCCAGGGGAAGGTGGTACCTAGGTAAATGGATTGAGAAAGGATGGCACCCAGGAAAGAGACTCGGGTGAAGAAGCACTCAACCATAGATCTTGGGGATCATTTGTTCCCTAGTGTAGGGGACAGGGAAAAGTATCACCCTAGTGAGTCACCTAGGAAAATTGGAACCATAGTATAGAGTAGGGAAAAGGTTTTCCTTGGTTTAGGGCTTGGGAAAAGTATCACCCTAGTGAGGTGCTTGGGTTAATTGGTACCCTAGGTTACCTTGGAGAATTGGTACCCTATTGTAGAGGCATGAGTGATGGTTCTCCCTAGTGTGAGGTAAGGTGAAGGTTTGTATTAGTATGAGAAGTTGTCCAAAGTTTCACCCTATTATAGAGAGGTAGGGTAAAGTGTTTCCTTATTTGGAACTCCCGAGGTGACTTGGGTGTGTGGCTCTTAGGTGTAACACTCCTGGGGTGTGTTGGGCAAGTGGTGCCCTAGTGTATCAGAGTCTCCAAAATTGACCTAGGTTCATGGTGCTATAGTGTGTCATCCAAGATGGGTTCCTTTCACCCAAGTCCTTAAGGATCATAGGGGAGGTGGTCTCTGACAAATATTTTAATTTTTAAACTTTTTAAATGACCCAATTACCCTTTATTCTGATTAATTTCTTTAGGTGTTGACTTTAGAGAGTCACTTGAAGGGAAATAGAGACTTGGGAACGCAGAGCTCCTATCTCTTCAAATTCCTCAATGTGTGCACATCTCTAAGTTTCATAAATGGAGACCCATGGGTTCTATTTATAATAAAATATGGGGAGAAAGGCACACAAGAGTTGAGTGCAAAGGGAGGCTCACACAAGAATCGGGGTGTGGCAATCGGGCGTGCAAGTGCACTCCTCCAAGAAAGTTGCATGAAGTAGACTAGAGCATGCCAGGAGGCACGAACAAAGAGACTTGGGTGGAGTGAACTGGTCACATGCTTGGGGACCTGGGCATAGTGACCTAGGTGTGTACCCAGCAACCTGGGAAAAGTGACCTGGGTGCATGTAGGGGCATGAGTGCTATTGATAGTTCTCTTCTTCAGGACTTTTGTCTTCACCATACCATGGTTTTCCTCCTTTTCCAAAAAGGGGGGAAAATGAGGTTATTATAGATCTATACACTATATGGTTTGAATTTTTTGTGGTGTGTAGATTCATCTTTCTTGCCTTTGGATATTATTAAGTTACATTTGTTAAGTTTTATTTTTCATCAGTGAAGTAATTAACATAACCATAATCATCAATCATTCCAATGGGGATCTGATTGTGGTGAATATCATGAACATGTCACACAAATTTCAACAATATAATGAATATAATATTATTCTACACAAAATTAGTACTAATACTAATTATTTTGTATGCACAATCATTTCTCATCTTCACATATTTGAGGCTTCCTGGAGTGTAATGTGTTAAAAATTTTCAATGGGTTATGACATGGTAGGTGTTACTTGAATTGATCACCCGTGTTTAATCATGTCTTACAATATTGATATAATTGTCTTTTTTAACAATAATAACATCATCATTAATAACTAAAATGTCTTTGTTTTGGGGTTTACCATCTTTATCCCTCTGTTTTTCATTTAACTTCCAACACTCTTAGATAAAGTTTATTGGATTTCCATAATGGTGGCACTTCATTTAGTATATTGATCTAGATTTTAATTACTTACTTCTTTGTTGATTTTGGTCATCATGTTCTTTTCCTTTGGTTTTTCCCAATCATTTATGACTCTCATGCCTTTTTATGACAAGTACTTCTAATTCAGCAGTATATCACTCATCCTTCCTTTGATATTCTTTATTCAAAATTTTGTCTTTCGTGATTTTCATATTCATCTTTCTATCAAGTGATGAGTTTCTCACTATCACGACTAGGGTTTCTTAGTTTTTTTTATCAAGGAACCCAATATCAAGAGTTTTTCATCAACAATCATTTTTATAAAATTAAGTTTTTTTTCTAAAAATTAAAATGCACTCATGTTTTTTAACACATTGCTCATGTCCTTGTACTTTAGGTTGGCAAGTCACCGCATTATATTTTCCTTCTTCTGGTTAATTTTCCTTATGTGCCTTTTTAAATTTTCACCACATAAAATATGTTTCATGTTAAATGACAAGATTTTGGTAGATACTTTTGTCAATCAAATTTTTGATTTTAGAAACACAATTTTTTTATGATGACCAACTTTGCATCAACTATTGAAATGTTTTTAAATTAGTTATCTCACTAGATTGGTCATTCATCATAGTTTTACCCAATGATATTATATGATGAGCTTCCAAAAAAATAATTTGAAAGATATCTTTCCTTTTTGGCTTCCACGTTGCATAATTTAATGAAGTCAACTTAATAATATTACATATGTTTCCATATATTGATGTAGTGTGAATCTAAAAAAACAAACCATACAGATGTGTTTGGCATGACCAATTTACTGAAAATTGACTCCTTAATTTCCCAAATCGGAATCTGAATGATAAGGTGATCATCAAAATGATATCAATGTTAAGCATGAATGGCAGTGCAATGTTGATTCAAATATAACATCTAATGCTGAAAATTTTATTAAAGAGACATTTAAAACAAGAATAGTATCATCTTCTCTACTAAGGGACACTGTAACAACAATGTGGATTTAGTTCTTTGAATCATACAAGATTTTTTTAGCTCTGTTTTTTGTGTGGTTTACACCATTGGACTAGTATTGACTTGATCTATAAGATGTTGTGGTAAATTTTCAATTCTGAGGAAGTTGAATTTTTACCATTGAAACATCAATCCACTTTAATTGAATTTAATGCTACTTTTTTAGACATCAAAACATCGGCATATGCGTGAAAGATTTATGTGGTTTAGCAGTGTTCCTACAGCCATGAAGGTGTACCAAATTACTTATTTCTCTTTGATTAATCATTGGAGGATACATATAGAGTATGAAGTACATGAGAAGTTCATATTCATTTAAGGAATAAAAGTAAAATCACTAATAGGGGCTACGATGATGTGGTAGTGCTTATACAATAACCAAGATCCACTGATCTTGGTACAAGGTTCATGAATTTGTATAGGAAATTTGATCAATGATGAAACAGTGGGATAAAGATGGATTCAAGATGAATATGATGCAAGAAAAGTAAAGAACATGGAGAAATAACATGCTTCATTCCACTATGGACTTACATTCATAGAGAGAACACCACTAAAAATATTTATTACTAAAGAAAATAATGGCCAGATTGCAAGACACATAATTAATAAAAGGACTAGAGAATATATCTGAGGATCAGATCTATCTAGATGAGGAGATAGTGAAAAAATATGTCATACAGAGCTAGAAATCAAACTTTCTATATGGACTCATTCTATGAACATGCATAAAAGGATACAACATCTTCAAACAGTAAGAACAAAATAAGAAAGGCAATATAAACTTCTTACAGTGTCGGGTTCTAAAACCAGAACTTGGATGAATCTCAAATAGTTCTTGTGCTACCAATGTTATCCCTCACGCAAGAACATCCTATAATGAAGGATGAATAACTCCATAATTCTCCACAAAAACCCTATACTAGGTTTATTAACGTCAAAGACATATATCTTTAGCAGACCTCAGGAAAGTCGGATGGGATCATTTCTAAGAACTGCTCTCGATCTTCCTCAACACCAAAAATCGGGAATTCTGTAGAATTATATCCTCTAGAACCTATGAAGAATTGGAATGGAGAACCAGAGTGAAACCCTCACAACACCCAATGCGGATTGAGGGGGTCAAGCGCAATCAATGGTGGCAGGAGAAACTTCAATGATTGAGGCGGTGGATACAGGATTCCAAACATATTGACAACCCAAAAGTGATAGGTTATTCATATATGAGTCGAGGAACAACTGGTAAAGCCACATGGAATCAAGTGATTCACTGTGACAATTAAAACTTGGATCACACTACGAATGTGAGGGGGGAAGTTAAAGGAAACACAATCACATGCACTAATAGTTTTTGTATCGGGGCTAATAAATGGACCTAGATGAAGTAAGGATGCAAAACTGGATCCAGCTATGGGTAAGTAGAACCCAAGTAAAATATATTGCAAAAAAAATGAAAATATAAATAGAATATTGCATGGAAAATTATAAGCATGTAAAACATGAAAATGGAACCCAACATAATAAAAAATAACCAAAGAAACCAATTCAATATATGAGTTAAATTGATTGCATAAATTATTTTGATTACAAACTAAATTTGTAGGCATGAAAATTCACAAATATCCATCTTTACAATAAAAAAGAATTAAATAGGATTATTTTCTTGAAACTATAGTCATTGAAGTGAGACTATATTCATAAATCCTAAGAAATGAATAAACTTGGGAAATGGAATAACCTTAGTCAAACTATCAGCTGTATTATTTGAAGTATGTATCTTTGTGACACATATCGTCCCAGTTTCAATGACATCTTTAACAAAATTAAACCTAATGTCTATGTGTTTTAATATTTCTTGACAAGAATGTTTTTTAGAAATATATAAAGTAGGATAACTATCATAAAAGAATTTTATATTACCATAAGATAGAGACAACTCATTAACCAAGACTTTCAGCCAAATTGCTTCTTTAATTACCATGGTTAATACTATATATTAAACCTTGATTTTGGAAAGGGAAATAATGGATTTCAAATTACATTTCCATGAAATAGGACCACCATAGGATAATAATACATAACTAGTAATAGATTTTCTAGGATCTATATTTGTAGCATAGTTAAAATCAACAAAGGTAACAACACCTCGACTATAAGAATCATTTTTTTCCAAAAAATATACATAATTAAAAATACATTGATATATACATGAGTATCCATTTTAATTCATGTCAATGGTGGATTTCCATGACTTCTCATAAACCCTCTCAAGGTACAAACAACAAAGGCTATATTTGACCGAGAGCATATCATGGCACATATGAGGCTACCTACTATGTTTTCATAGGGGATTTTGTTTATAAAGTCAACATCAGAATCATTATTAAGAGACTAATAAAATGATAATTTAAAGTGATCTACTAACAACACACCAACAGGTTTCAAACTATCCATCAAATACCTTTTTAACACCTTTTGAATATAAGAAAATTTGGACAGATATAATACCCTAATATTTTTGTCCTGTGTGATTTCCATACCAAGGATTTGCTTCACTTTCCCTAAGTATTTCATTTTAAAAGCATTATGAAATTGGTTTTTTGTTTGGTTTATTAACTAGATTTCTTTTTATATAACAAGCATGTCATTAAGATATAGAAGTAAATAAAAAAACATGCTTAACTAATTGAAAGTAAACACAAGCATCATATTTACTTATAGAAAAATTATTTTGAAGCATAAAAGAGTCAAATTCCTTATACCATTATCTAGATGGTTTCTTAAGTCCATACAAATATTTTCTTAAAAGTCATAATTTATTGCTTTTAAATTCCTTTGAGAATCCATCAGGTGGATTCATATAAATTTTTTCATCTAACTTACCATATAAGAAGGTTGTCTTAATATCCAATTAATCTATATGAAAATCATTTCAGGAAGCAAATGCTAATAACAATCTAATGGAAGAGTGTTTAACAATGGGTGAAAAATCTCACTATAATGTATTCCTTCACATCGGAGGAACCAATTTGTAAAAATTCTAGCTAAGTATTTAATTTTCTTTTCACCAGTATTGTCTTCTTTCTTCTTAAAGATCCATTTACGACCTATAATTTTTCCCTTTTTGGGTTTTTAACCATTATCCATGTTTAGTTTTGATGAAGAGAGTCTATTTCATCTCTCATGGAAGTAAGTTGTTGCCATGACTCATCAGATTTAACAGCTTGTTTAAAGCTTTGGGGTTCATCATTGCCAAATTAAAGCCCTGTGTTAAAGGAAAATTCAGCCATGTTAGCCTTGGTAAACTGAGATGGAGGCCTAATGGTTCTTCTAGTCGTATCATGCATCAACTGATAATCCCTTAAGTCACAATCTCTCTCAAATTCAGACTCAGATTCATATTCACTAACAGGTTCAGATTCAATGTGATTCAGTTGGGGTGGATTGGTGGAGGTAGCCCCAGGTTCAAACTACATTTCAGGTTCTATTCTAATAAAAAAATTGATAAAATAAACATGTCACACACTAATCATAGCATCCATTCTTTCAAATAAATGTTTGATCAAATTTTTATTTTACCCTATACAAATTTAAATTTTGAATCGATCATTTTCTTTTCATTGATCATAAAAGAAACTTCTATATAGTGTAGTTTTTCTAGTTTTTCGTTTTTTTATTCTTTCTCAACACCTATAGGTTCATATAGATTAGAATTAACATGATCAGAGGACTTCTATTTAGGGTAATAATCCTCATGAAAAACAACATCACTGCATATTATACACTTCTAAAAATGAGGCTTATCTACCCAAAGCCTATATCCTTTAACACCATGTGAATATCCCACGAAGACACACTTCAAAAACATGGGTTTGAGTTTATTAGCTCTGTTATGAGCATAAATAGTATAACCAAAAACTCTAAGATTTCCTAAAATAGGGGGTGGAACAGCCCACATTTATTCAAGGGTTTTAAAGAAAATTGAACTAGAGGGGAATCTATTGATCATATATAGAGAAGTAGTAGCAGCTTCTACCCAGAAGGAATTAGGAAGACCATAATATGAGATCATGTTTCTCACTCTTTTTAAAACAGTCATGTGCATCCTCTCTACTAGGTTATTCTATTATAGAGTGTCCACAACAGTTATGTGTCTAGGTATACCTTCAGAATTATAGTAGTTTATGAAGTCATTAGACAAGTACTCAAGACCATTGTATGCCCTAAGGGTTTTGAGTTTATTTATAGATTCCCTTTCAATGCTAGACTTTCAAATCTTGAAGGTTTCAAAGGTTTCAAGTTTGTGCTTAAGTATATAAATCCATAATTTCCATGAGTGATCATCTATAAAGGTCACATGGCAGTGCCCCCCACTATGGAAAGAAATCCTATAGAGACCTCACAAATATGAATGAAATACTCTAAAGGGGATCTAGCTCTATATGTAAACCTATTAAAAGTGACATATTTGGACTTTTCAAGAACATATTCATCACAAAAGGGAAGACTATATGGGGTTATATCATTCAAAATTCCTTGATTTCTAAGTTCATTCATTCTTTCAGAATTAACATGTCCTAATCGCCTATGTCATAACATAGTTTTATCTGAAATGGAAGAAAGAGTAGAATTTAATTGTTTCATGTGTGTCCTAACATCTAATTCATATAGAAAATAGGCAAGGGTTTCTTTCATAATAGTGAGAGATCTCATGGACATCCTATGACTCTCTGATTCAGACCCTAAAGGTGTAACTCTTTTTTGCAAGATACCTAGAGAAATAAGATTCCTATTTAATTCAGGTTCCCACCGATGGATGAAGATCCCCAAAATTATCCATAGAAACACTAGAACATATTTGATAATGAAAAAAATTGACCGCTTCGGTGAACTTTAGGAAACTTGGATGGGATCCCTTCTGGGAACTACTTTTGATTTTCCTCAACACCGAAAATAAAGAATTCCCGGATGTTCTCTCATCACGGACCAATGAAGAACTATAACGGGGAACCAAATTGAAACCCTTAAAACACTGAATGCAGATCAAGGGAGCTAGATGCAATCAATTATGGTAGGATAAATGTCAGTGAGTTCGGTGGAAGATGCGGGATGCCAAACACATGGACTACCAGAAGGTGAGAAGTGGTTCATATGCAAGCCGAGGAACACCTGGAAAATACATGTGACATCAAGTGATTCACTAGGAGAGTTAAAAAACAAATCATGTAACACCCTAAGATTCCAATGTATGCTTCTTTTTAAATAATTAAATGTCTTGTGTTGTACACAACCCTGAGTTCAAGCACACCACGACCTATCAAACTAGCTGTTTATAAAGTAATTATGAATAGTATTAACCAAATTTTGAAATATTATAAACTTTTTTTAAAAATAGACTTCATTTTTGAATTCTTAATATCAAAATTATCTTAGGGTAAAATTTTGGTAATTTTCCGAAAAGTTTCAGTTTTTAATGAATAGTGAAAAATACTGCATTTTAATTCAAAACCTCCTTTTTGTCTAATTTATTTACATAATTAGATTATATTTTAAATTGGTTTTATAGTATTATTGGATTTTTTACCATTTAATACAATATTGTTCATTGGAAGTAATTTCACATTTAAATTGGACATAAACACATATCAATCTTTTGATAGTTTTTACTTTTTAAAAACCCGCTTTCTTATTTTGACAACGAGAATTAATTTTAAATTAATTCCTTCCAATTTTTTTATTTTAATTTGGAAAATTGGATACCATATTTTTAATCATAAGGTCCAAATTATTTAAATAGTTCCCTTTTATTTTTGGACATTATGAATAGTAACTTCAATAATTATTTTTATTTACCACGGTTAAAGGGTAAATAAGGTGAATAAGGATAAAAATAATATTATAATAATATAAAACTACCCTAAAACATATCCTAATATAATTGTATGAGTCATAGGTGACCAACACTTAGAATATAAATTTTTTCTTTAGGATCCACTTGGGTGCGATAATGACATGTTATAATAATTAATTTAAAGTAAATAGAAATATAACACAAACATGTATCTTTCACTAAAAAAATTTTAAGGTGGGGTTATATAATTGATATATTTGACTATAAATAGTCATTATAAAGATAAAAATATTTCCTACATCATGTTATTTTATTTATAATTTTTATAAATTAAATAAATAAATGTATTTATGACACAATAATGATGCAGTGATTACCTTATTAATTAATGATTGAAATAAAATATATTATAATTATTAAAATAAATTTAATTTGATCTTTTTGATGACATACATTAATTTTTTAGATAAAATTGACATTTTAGGGATTATTTAATACTTTTTTTCTAAGTAATCAAGTTTTTATGACTTTAACAAAAATCAATTACTAAATAGTGTCAAAATTGACATAAATGAGTTTCTAAACAAACACTATTTTATTAAATGATATAAAAATATTAAATATATATAATATTTGGCCAAATTAATTAGATAATGTTAAAAATTTCATTAATGATCCACTTGAGGTTCTCTTGGAATTTTATAGTAACTATATTAACCATATAGTATAAAAATACAAGAAGACGTGGTAAGAGTTAACTTATTTAACTAAGGGTTAAAGCCAAAATATAAGGTTAAATTCATGACCTAAACTTTTCTAAAATCTATTGGTTGAGAGTATTTAGATCCATTATCATCTTATCCTATAAATAAATCACTTTTGATACATTATAAATCTAAAATCAATTTATAATAAATTAATATTTCAAGACTTTCCTAAAGTGCCCCTCGCCTCTCCTATAAAAGGGCACTTCTCCTTATCTTTTATTCACACCTACAAATCCCTTTGGCTTGGACAACCCCTACCAAAATATCCTAAAAAATTTCCTCAATTCATCATAGAGTCCACAATTTTGTAAGAAAACCAACTTAAGGAGTTTTTTTGTGCAAATCAAAAGGAGACACCCAAAGAAGAGGTAATCATTTTATCACCTCTTTCAAAGTTCTTTTCTTCTTCTACTTCCGCTTTCTATGTTGTTTTCATAACAAAGTAATAAATCAAGTATCATACATATAATGAGATGTTATTATAATCATGGTACAACCATATTCATCATTTTATCCATCCTAAAAATAATAATATCACCATGCGTGCGTGCGTACGACATACTATCTTCACGCCGTGGTGTAAAATGTTTTTCATATATACTTTATTTCGATGGGTATAATGATGAATATAAATGGATTAAATAATAAATATAACATGATATTATTTCTTTAAAATTCATATTCTATCTAATTACATACCATTTAACCATTAAGGAAATTATATTGTCGGTCGTGCGTACGTACGACTTACCGTCTCCACGACGCGATGAGATTCATATTCCACTTTCACCATCCAAGAATGATTATAAAAAATATATATTATAAATAATTATGAAATATATGAAATAATAATGCTATTGTAATAATATATATGTATGTATGTATGTATTTATGTATGTGCATATATTCCATTCACTTACTTCCATTCAATATAATACGAAAACGGAAACAGAATTCATGCGTATGTACGACCTGACGAAAAATTAACTTTTTTATTATCAAAACACTTTTGTGGAAAAAATGAGAAACCAAAAGATCCAGACATTACAACTAATTAAAACCATGAAAGATAATAACCCAGATCAAGACTACATGATCCTCTCCTCCCTAGCGACTGCATCGTGATGATAAGCTTTCACCATCGCATGATCACTCGGCTAGATGACCTGTGCAAAGATGCACGGGCATGGTACTGATAGCAGATCCATACCCTCTCGAACATCCAAATATGAATGACATGCTCAAGAGAAAGCTTCATGCTCTGATCCTCATCTAAAGCAGATCCATGTAGTGTGTTGGTTACAAACATATCCAAAATTCAACAATCAATCAATTACCTTAATGCAACCTCAATTTGCAGACTACCAAAGTTCATTCACAGCTTCTCTAATTTTTAGACTCTCAATGTTCATTCACAACTTCTCAAATTGACCTCCTAGAGACATTAAATCCTTCATCATTTTTGGTTTCCATTGCATACCTCATATTCTGGCCTGTAGAGAAACTCTTCAGGAAAGAGTCAATGGTTCCATCCAAGACCAGAGAATAAAGAACCACGTACAATATTCCAAGAAAGCAGACCAACCAGATCAAATAGCCGCTTCAAATCATGAACAGAATAGGTTCAAGACAAGCCGATTTAAAATAGAATAGTCACATAGCGCACCGCAGGGTACACAACAATTCGCATCCAAAACCTTAACCTGATTCAAGAAATCAAGGATTGACATCCATCACCTCATCCCAATCACGAATCAACAAAACTAACGCCGGAACAACAATGAATCCACACTCCAAACCAGGATCAACTGAAGAAAAAAAAACAGTAAAACATCACCAGTACTCTGGCATGTAGACCCGCCGCAAGTTAGATCCTGTCACCGCCATCCCTGTCGCACTAGAAGACCATGACAAACCACCTGGCGTACAGACGGAAGATGCAGCAGCACACACAGGCTACTGAAGCTGGACCTTGGTCATCGGTCGGCAACATTCTACCTTGAGAGACCCAAACTGGAGATGAGGTGTTAGGGTGAGGAGAGGACATCAACATTGCAACTGATGAAGGTCGAGTCCAAGTCGCCAACGCCACCACAGTCGAGGATCTACCGCCGCGAATTTGCAGAGCATGAGGGAGGAGGCACCGCGCCAACCCTAGATGGAGGAGGCGGGGACGAGAGGAAGGGTTTCATGAATAGAGCCCCTTACGGGCTCATTCCCACCTAAGGACTTGTTAGAGAATATGGGGGATGTGCATCCATGCGTACGTACGACCTACCGTCTCTATGAACGGTGTATTCCATTTCATATATCTATCTACTATATATATTTATATTATGAATATATATGATATATAAATTATATTATAAATTCTTAAAATAATTAAATCATTATCTAAGTAATATGATCAAGAATAACAAGTCAAAACGCATACGATAAACAAAGAGATTATTACCCGAAATGTTGCATTAACTTGGAATTATTAATAAAAGGGTAATATAAAGTCATAAAATAATCATATATGATATAATAAATATTATTTTGATTATAATATAATTTAATAATATGTTTAAAACCATTATAGAGGATTTTCAGACACGTACAGAGAGTATCATACTTAAGGTAAGGGATTTCGTCTCAATTTCATTTCATTGAGGCATATTGTAATGTTATGCACCTAGTTACTTTTATTCGGTGTATATTATACCTTTTTACTTGTTATCATGAATCAAATTATTTTCATGATATTATATAATTATTGATAGATCCATATTACTCATTCAATATGGTTATTTGATAAGGCGTATTATTTATTTTGGTTATTCAATATGAGAAATACTTCGGACTGGAAATTACGGGTGGAGACTAGAATTTATATAGATCCTCGATGCATCAATAGGTTCTCATGAGATGAATTAGTTGGAAGTTTTAAACCGTCTTGTTAAAGGTCTTGACAGTAACAGGTTTTCATGTGCCTGAGACATGGCATCCTTAAGTAAAGTATTTTCCTCATTTAGTTTCAATCATTATTTATCCATGAGATGTTTGCGTAGAAACATCTATGGATGTAGTTTATCATCATATATTGATTTGTGGCATGTGTTTCATTTTCTTACTTGCCATATTATTTATGCCTTATCTAGTTATATAAATGCAAAGTGTGTTCAACTATTTAATTTTCCATATAGATTGATTCATTATTACTTCCATTGTATTTATCCTTACTAAGCATTTGAGATCACCCTTATCATGTTTCTTTCCCCAGGTTATAAAGAAGAGAACATTGAATAATACTTCAAGAATTAATTTTATTTCAGTTTATTGTGTAGCATGTTTAATTCTATTTTCCAATGTATTATGGGAATCATGTATGTAATATGGATTTCCAAGACTAATAAACTGTACAGTCCTTCAGGATTTACATCCTTGTAATAATGCCAATGAAATGTAATAATACATTAACTTCAAGTTATCTGAGGTTGGGGTGTTACATTTGGTATCAAAGGAAGTTTAGCAACAACCTTGGAAACTATATTTAGAAAACATAGATTAGGGAATATACACTAAGTTAAACTTTGGGGACACACTTATGATAATTCACCCAAAGTAACAAAAGTGTGTGATTTATGATGCATAAATTTTTAATTTATGTTGCGTGTTTTACCATATTTGAAATTCATAATTTTATAAGCTAATCTGATATCTATCATTATATAGAAATGGAACTTGGAAGGACGAATGGTATCAATACTCGAGGAAATTATAGGGGTTTCCCTACAAAGGAAACCAATACAGTTGGTATTGGAACGGAGCAAATTATGGTGATACTAGGGAAACTTAATTAGGTTATGACAAATAACCTTTCCCGAATGGAACAACCCATTTCTCAGAGGGAATCTCCTATGTTGGGTTGCTTTATGCGACAAAGTCCCCATCATTTAGTGGGACTACTAATCCAATTGTAGATGAATAGTGGATTAAGTCTCTAGAAAATATATTTATGACCTTAGGATGCAGTGAAATAGAAAAGGTTACATTTTCGGTCTATTTTCTCAAAGGTGATGTTGATCAATGGTGGAATTTGATCCAAAATACTAGGGAGGAAGAAGAAATAGAACTTATGGAATGGAGAACTTTTAAGGAAAAATTATTCAACAAATACTTTCTTCATGATAAATAAATTGAGATGAAGAGGATGTTCCTTAGATTAAAGAAAGATGAAGAATAAAGTGTTGAAAATTATGAAGCTACCTTTACAAGGTTATCCAGGTTTTCTATGGATTATACATGCAACACAGAATGCAAGATCGGTCACTTCTTTGAAGGTCTTAGTCCAAATATTCAAAGGGCATTGGTTTCTCATAATTTTTAATCATATGATGAAATAGTTTTATGTTCCATCAAGATGGAGAAGTAATTATCTAGGATCAATATATTCAAAAGAAAACAATATAAGAAGAGGCCATCTGAGAACCATGAAAAAGGGAATGCATCAAATAAGAAGAATTTTGAATAATTTTCATCTTGTGAAAACTGTGGAAAAAAGAACCCTGGGAAATGTTTGAAGGGTTTGGGACTAGTTTGTTATAAGTGCGGAGATAAGGGACACTGGGCTCATGAATGCATGGGTAAGAAACAAATCAATGATGTCCAATGCTAAAATTTTCAAGAGATGGGACACTATGAAAATGAATGCCCCAAACGTCAAGAGAATCTACCATATAAGAGGTCAATGGGAGATAACCAAGATTTTTCAATCACAAATACTAAGGTTGAAGTTCCTAATAATGTGGTGGCAGGTACTTTAATAATTTCCTCAAATTTGGATAAAGATTTATTTGATTCTGGATCATCACATTCCTTTATATCTTCCCAGTTTTCTTTAAAAATTAGATATTTCAAATTCACCATGATAAGGGAATTGTCAGTCAAAACTCCTAGTGGGTACCTTATCACAGCAAAGATGTGTTGAACAGATCCTATTATGAAATATAAACATGATCTAATTGAAGATTTTGTTATCATACCTATGTTTGATTTCGATATAATCCTCGGTATGGATTGTATTTAAAAATATGATTTGAAAATCTATTGCAAGAAGAAAGAAGTTACAGTTTGTAAGGAATGTGTAGAATCCATTATCTTTAGATCAGAAACTTCATCACCTAATTATTATCAAAATCCACCCCAGTATCTTTACTGAATGAGATTATTAAGGAGGAATAGAAAACAACATCTAGGGATGAAGGTGGTTATCTTCAAATTGAGGATGTACCTATTGTAAAGAAATGCATTGATGTTTTTTCTGAAGATTTATCTAGACACCCCCCATAACATAAAGTTGAGTTTTGTATTGATTTAATCCCTGATGCAAGGACAACATCAAAAACTCCCTATAGAATGGTCACTGTGGAATTAGTTGATCTAAAAAAACTTGAAGAGTTGGGTCAAAAGAGATTTATCTACCCTAGTGTTTCTCCAAGGGGAGATCATGTTCTATTTTTCAAGAAGAAAGATGGATATGTGAGGATGTGTATTGATTATAGGGAAATCAATGTGATTACAATAAAGAACAAGTATACTCTACCTCGTATCGATGATTTATTTGATCAACTTCAAGGAGCTCAATTCTTTTCGAATATTGATCTTTGTTCTTGATATCATCAATTATGAGTGAAGAATGAATACATTCTGAAGACATCTTTTCATATGAGGTATGGTCATTACGAATTTATGGTAATTCCATTTGTACTGACTAATGCATCCTCAGTTTTTATGGATCTCTTGAATAGAGTATTCAAGGAATATCTTGATGATTTTTTTGTGGTATTAATTGAAGATATTATGATATATTCTAAAAGCTTTGAATACCATGATAATCACTTGAGAATCATTCTTGAGACTCTCAGGAGAGAATAATCATATGTTAAATTTATCAAGTGTGGATTATAGCTTCAGTAAATTTCTTTCCTTGTCCATATTATCTCCAAGGATGGAATCTCTATTGATCCTTCAAAGAAAAAGGCAATTCAATAATGGCCAGAACTGAAAAGTATAACTGAGGTATACAGTTTTATTGGTTTAACAGGTTACTATCGGCGTTTCATCCAGAATTTCACCCAATTGGATAATCCATTAACCAATATCACACGTAAAGGGGTTAAATTTGTTTGGAAAAAAGAGTGTGAAGAATGTTTTGATGAATTAAATATAATATTAGTCAATGAACCTATCTTGACTTTACCATATATGAATGATGGGTTTGTTATTTATAGTAATGCATCAAAGAAAGGACTTAGTTGTGTCCTTATACATAATGATAGGGTTATTGCATATGCATCAAGGCAATTAAAAACCCATGAACAAAACTATCTAACTCATGATCTTGAGTTAGCTATAGTAATATTTTCTATGAAGATATAGAGACACTATCTCTATGGTGAAAAATGTGAGATATATACTGATCATAAGAGTTTGAAATATATTTTCTCATAGAAAGAACTCAACATGAGACAAAGGATATGGCTTGAGATAATCAAGGATTATGATTTCACAATACACTACCACCCAGGTAAGGAAAATAAGGTGGTGGATGTCTTGAGCAGAAAGGACCATGGAGTTCTAAACAAGATGAGAGTTGAAAGGGATCCCATGTTCATGGATTTAGTAATGATGGATACAGGAATTATCATATAGGGTGAAACATCAATACTTTTTCAAATGGTTGTCAAACCATCTTTACTGGAAAGGATAAAAAGTTATTAGACTGATGACAAGAAGTTTCAAAATAAAATTAAAGCTATGAATGATGGGAGATTGATTTATTTCGTATTTTAAGATGGAATTTTTAAATTTGGGAAGAGGCTTTGTGTTCCCGCTATACCTGAGCTAAAAAGGAATTATTGGATAATTCTCTCCAATTTCTATGTACACCCTAATGGCACTAATATGTATAGATATTTGAAGGAATGTTTTTGGTGGGACAGCATGAAGAGGGAGATTATTGATTATGTGTCAAAATATTTGGTTTGGCAACAGGTGAAGGCTGGAAGAAAACATCCTAGAGGAGTCATGCAACCTCTTCCTATACCTGTGTGGAAATGGGATGATATTATAATGGAATTTTTCATGGGGCTACCAAAGACTCTCATAAGGAATGGTTTGATATGGGTTATTGTTGATCGTCTTACCAAGTCAGCACATTTTATTTCTATAAGAGAAGATATACCACTTAAACATTTAGAAAGGATATATATTAATGAATTTTTAGGACTTCATTTTGTACCTCTATCGATTTTTTTTATTGTGATCCCTTTTTTACATCAAGATTATCGAAAAGTCTTCAGAAGTCCCTAGATACTGAACTTCGTTTGAGAACTTCATACCACCCTCAAACTGATGGACAATCAGAAAAGACTATTAAAACTTTAGAATATATGTTGGGATCCTTCTCACTTGACTTTCAAGGTATGTGGGATCAGTATTTACCTATATTATAATTTTCTTATAACAATATATTCCATTAAAGTATTCAGATGACACCATATGAAGCGTTATATGGAAAGAGATGTCATACACTAATTTGTTGGGATGATGCTGGTGAAAGAAAACTTGTAGGTATAGAACTTGTTGAAGAAACACCAGATAAGGTGAAGATTATCAAAACTCATATCAAAACAGCTCAAAGTAGAAAAAAG
The DNA here is from genome assembly GCA_963277665.1 of Viscum album. NCBI lineage: Eukaryota > Viridiplantae > Streptophyta > Magnoliopsida > Santalales > Viscaceae > Viscum > Viscum album. The sequence continues at coordinate 1,569,660,899 of OY728150.1, read as the reverse complement.
ATCTATGCTGATAATTGAAGGAAGGATTTGGAATTTCAAGTAGGAGATCTTGTTTTCTTGAAGGTATCTCCATGGAAGGGTGTTATACGATTTGGTAAGAAGGGTAAATTAACTCCCAAGTACATCGTACTTTTTGAAATTCTATAATGAATATGATCTATAGCCTACCATTTGGCAATGTTTTTAAGTCTCCTGAAATTTCATGATGAGTTCCACATATCACTATTAAGGAAATACATGTCAGACCCAACGCATGTACTCACCTATGAAGAAATAGAACTAGAACCTGATTTGTATTATTGTGAAGATCCTATCAAGATTATTGATAATAGAGAACAAGTGTTGAGAAATCATATGACTCATCTAGTAAAAGTTCTTGGGAGAAACAATAAAATGGAAGAGGTGACGTGGGAACCTGAAGAAATTATAATGAAGAACCACCCAAATATTTTTATGTCGTAATATTCTATAAATTTTGAGTATGAAATTATTCAAATGTGAGAAGAATGTAACACCCCAAGATTCTACAGTACACTTATTTTTAAATAATTCAATGGCTTGCACTGTACGCAACCCTGAGTTCAAGCGCACCACAAACAATCAAACTAGCCGTTTAAAAAATAGTTATGAATAGTATTAACCACATTTTAAAATTTTATAAACTTTATTTTTCAAAATAGAATTCATTTTTAAATTAATAATATCAAAATTAGATTAGGGTAAAATTTTGGTAATTTTTTGAAAAGTTTCAATTTTTAATGAATAGTGAAAAATGCTGCATTTTAATTCAAAACTATCTTTTCATCTAATTTATTTATATAGTTAGATTATATTTTCAATTGGTTTTAAAGTGTGATTGGATTATGTTTTTACCATTTAATTAAATGTTGTTCATTAGAAGTAATTTCACATTTAAATTGGACATAAACACATGTCAATCTTTTGATAGTTTTTACTTTATAAAAACTCACTTTCTCGTTTTGACAATGGGATTAATTTTAAATTAATTTCTACCAATTTTTTGTTTTGAATTTATAAAAATGGATTCCATATTTTTAATCAGAAGTTACAAATTATGTAAATAGTTACCTTTTATTTTTGAACATTATGAATAGTAATTTCAGTAATTATTTTTATTTACCACGGTTAAAGAGTAAATCAAGTGAATATGATTAAAAATAGTATTATAATAATATAAAACTACCCTAAAACATGTCCTAATCTAATTTTATGAATCATATGTGACTAATAAAACACTTGGGACATAAATTTGGCCTTTGGGATCTACTTGGGTGTCATAATGACATGTTATAATAATTAATTTAAAGTAAAGACAAATATAACACAAACATGTATATTTTACTAAAAAAAATTAAGGCGGGGTTATATAATTGATATATTTGACTATAAATATTAATTATAAATCTAAAAGTATTTCCCACATCATGGTATTTTATTTATAATTTTTATACATTAAATAAAATTATTTATTTATGACACAAAGATGTAGTGACTACCATATTAATGAATGATTGAAATAAAAGATATTATAATTATTAAAATAAATATAATTTTTTATTTTTTATTCCATAAAAAAGTTTTTTGGATAATATTAACATGTTAGGGACGATTTCATTCTTTTTTTTGAAGTAATCAAGTTATTATGACTTTAACAAAAATCAATTACTAAATAGTGTCAAAATTGACATAAATGAGTTTTTAAAACAAACACCATTTTATTAAATGATATAAAAATCTTAAAAATATAATATTCATCCAACTAACTTAGATAATGTTAAAAATGTCATTAATGATCCACTTTAGGTTCTCTTGGAATTTTATAGTAAATATATTAACCATATAGTATAAAAATACTAGAAGACATGGTAAGAGTTAGCTTATTTAACTAATTAAGGACAAAAGATAGGGTTAAATTCATAACCTAAACTTGTCTAAAACCAATTGGTTGAGAGGATTTAAACCAATACTCATCTTATCCTATAAATAAATCACTTTGGAGCCATTATAAACCTAAAATAAATTTATAATAAATTAATATTTCAAGACTTTCCTTAAGTGCCCCTCACCTATCCTATAAAAGGGAATTTCTCCTTATCTTTTATTCACACCTCCAGAACCCTTTGGATCAGCCAAACCCTACCCAAATCTCCTTAAAAAATCCCTCACTTCATCCTAGAGGCCACACTTTGGGCAGAAAACCAACTTAAGGAGTCCTTTCATTCAAATAAAAAGGAGACACCTGAAGAAGAGGTAATCATTTTATCACCTCTTTCAAAGTTCTTTTCTTATTCTACTTCCTCTTTATATATTGTTTCCATAATAAAATAATAAATCCAGTATAATACATATAATGTGATGTTATTATAATCATGGTACAACTATTTTCATCATTTTATCCATCCTATTAATAATAATATCATCATGTGTGTGTATGTACGGCTTACCATCTCCACACCCTAGTGTAAAATGTTTTTCATTCATACTTTATTTCAACAGGTATAATGATGAATATAAATGAATTAAATAATAAATATATATTATGAATAATAATAAAATATATGAAATAATAATTCTACTATAATATATATATATATGTGTGTGTGTGTGTGTGTGTGTATATATGTATGTATATACATATATGTCATTCACTTACATCCATTCAATACGATAAGAAAACGGAAAAAGCGTTCGTGCGTACGTATGACCTACCATCTCCATGAATGGTGTATTCCATTTCATATATCTATCTATTATATATATTTATATTATGAATATATATTATATATAAATCATATTATAACTTTTTTAAGTAATTAAATCATGATCTAAGTAGTATGATGAAGAATAACAAGTCAAAAACACGTATGATAAACAAAGAGATTATTACCTAAAATGTTGTATTAACTTGGAATTGTTAATAAATGGATAATATAAATTCATAAAATAATCATATATTATATCATAAATATTATTATGACTCTAATATAAGTTAATAATATGTTTAAAACTATTATACAGGAGTTTCAGACACATACAGATAGTATCAGACTTAAGGTAAGGGATTTCATCTCAATTTCATTTCACTGAGGCATATTGTAATGTTACGCACCTAGTTCCTTTTATATAGTGTATATTCTACCTTTTGAATTTTTATCATGAATCTCATTATTTTCATGATATTATATAATTATTTATAGATCCATATTACTCATTCAAAATGGTTATTTGATAAGTCATATTATTTATTTTGGTTATTCAATATGAGAAATACTTTGGACTGGAAATGACGGGTGGAGCCTAGAATTTATATAGATCCTCTATGCATCAACAGGTTCTCATGATATGAATAAGTTTTCCAAATGGTTTTATACCCTTATTTTTAAACCGTCTTGTGAAAGGTCTTGACGGTAACAGGTTTTCATGTGCCTGAGACATGACATCCTTAAGTAAAGTATTTCCCTCATTTAGTTTCAATGATTATTTATCCATGATATTTTTTGCATCGAAACATCTATGTTTTTAGTTTATCATCAAATATTTATTTATGTCATGTGTTTCATTTTCTTACTTTCCATATTATTTAATCCTTATCTAGTTATTTAAATGGAAAGTATATTCAGTTATTTATATTTCCATATAGATTTATTCATTATTACTTACATTGTATCTACCCTTACTGAGAATTTGAGCTCAACCTTATCATATTTATTTCCCCAGGTTATGAAGAAGAGAACATTGAATAAGATTTCAAGAATGAAGCTTATTTCAGTTTACTGTGTAACATGTTTAACTCTGTTTCCCAATGTATTATGGGCATCTTGTATGTAATCTAGATTTCCAAGACTGCTAAACTGTATTGACCTTCAGGATTTACATCCTTGTAATAATGCCAATGAAATGTAATAATTCACTAGATTTAGGCTATCTGAGGTCAGGGTGTTACAAATTGCACTAAAAATATGAGGGGCAGAAATAAAATATAGGAAACACAATTAAACACACTAAAAATCATTGGATCAGGGCTAATCAACATCCCCAAATGAAGCAAGGAGGTAAAAACGAGACCCAACTTCAGGTAAGAAAAACATAGTAAAACATATTTAAAAAAATGAGAATATAAATAGAATATTTCATGGGAAATGATAAACATGTAAAAAATCAAATGGAACCTCATAATAAACATTAACAAAAGAAACACATTCAACATATGAATTAAATAGATTACATGAATCATTTTGATTGAAAACTAAATGTGTAAGAATGCAAATTAACAATCATAGTCAAGGGTAGCTCCACTAAAAATTGGGTGTAGTTGCACAAATGTCCCTCTATAAGAGTTCAAATAACAAAAAATATCATAAACTCACACAAACCATGAGTTTTTTTTAAGGGGTTTTTAATTTTTTTTTAAACAGGATGGGGTTTCCCATATTTTAGAATATGGGTTCATAGAAGTGTGAACCTCATTCACCCTTATCCATTTCGAGAAAGAAGTATGAGCAGGGTTCATGCTTCATCCTCTTTCTCCAAGAAAGCATTAACCCCGTTCACACTTCCTCTTCATGGTAGAGGAAGTGTCAACCTCGTTCATGCTTCCTTCACACACATTACAAAGGAGGCGTGAATGGGTTCCACACCTCCTGCCACCCATTTGTAGGTTCCAGGCACAATGAAGTGCATGGATGAGTGTACCCAGCTTTAATTTTACCATTAAAAAAGATCAATATGAGATCTATCACGATTATAAAACGTCTAATATTCATAATAGAACAAATAAAAAAAAGGAAAGAGGGAATTCTCAGAACCATAGATAAGATCATCACATGTTTATTATAATTAATTTAATTAAAAGACAAGAATTTTCTTGATGGAATTATCTCTTTGTTGATGTTTCTGATCACGATCCAATGTGATCTGTCATTGTGTCATAGAATCCAAGTGTAGGATTCCTCTAGCGGTGATCCACATGTGCTCCACGTATCTATGGAAGTCACTGAAGGGATCTCTGGGTGATAGCATAGAAGAGCCTTCACTTGAGATGTCTGAGTTTGATTGCCTTGAGAGCCTCTTCCAAAATGCTCTCCTTGATCTGGTGGAGGAGAATCTTTTTTGTAACTTAAGAGCGTTCTTGGAGGAAAGGAATTCTCTCTTATATTTAGATATTTCTCCAGATATATTGTGCACAACCACACATAATTTCTAGGTCTAATGAGAATAATGTAATTGGGATTTATATCACTTAGAATAATAAAATTAATTAATTACCCAAAGGAATTTATTCTTTTCATTTAATTATTAGTAAGACCCCATGTCTAATAATAACATTTTACTATTATTATCACAGGACATGTGGCCAGAGAATTACACCTATTATTATTTAATAAAATAAATAACATTATTTCTCAAAAATCCCCAGAAAAACTACATGATGTGTATATATTAATATACACAACATGTACTTTTGTTTTTCCATTTTCTTCATTTCCTACACCACATTTATTAGACCTTGAATAATGACTGTTTATTTCTTAAATAAATATTACTACATTACTCACTAATAAATATATTATTTCGCCCATAATATATTCTCTCGAATAACTAGTGTCAAAATAAATGCGATAAGACATCCTTGAATAATTATTAAACCACAATCGGGAATAATATTTATTTGACTTGTTAAATGAATATTTAACTGAGATACTTGGATACACTTAGAGTGTGACCCTTTAGACCTTTTTCTCAGTGGCATTAGGTGGAGCCTACCTAAAGTTCAAGGTTAGCATCTAGAAACACGCCAAGGATCCCATAGAGAAATAAGTTAATGCTGTAATGACATGTCACCTCCTACAAACTCTTACCGCGTAATGTAATATATTTGTCTCGATATCTCGAATTAAGCGGGTTTCATGCTAGTTCCATAAACCCATGTGCTCGATTATTCTTTCTTTGACTTCATGGAATTGAACTCACCCATTCCTCACAATGGAAATAGATTTGTTTAGGCTATATCAATTCTATCAAAGGGCCTAAGATATCAACTTCTGTTATAGAATAGAAGGGACAAATCCTTTCTCACATTATCTATTAATGTAGTATTACTCGTGATTCACCCAAAATATCCCACCTCATTTTGAATAGTGTGTCATCATAGTTTTCATCAATACATCTAAGTGCATGAGTTTTAATACCCATTAATAATAATATTAAAGTCTAAGGACCAATACACACGTCCGTAGATAGGAACATCCAATGACACTATGAAATGTGGATTTCCTATTAGTGGGTCTCGTTCTCATAATATCCTATGAGATATTACCAAGGGCGCACACCATGATAAGTTGCCTCAAAGTTCTATGATTCCTCACCCCTAATGACCTATATTATTTGTGTCCCTCAAATAACATCATCCAGCCATAGAAAATATTTTCAAGAATAGTGTTATGGCACTTCCAGGTTCTCATCATAGTAGGGATCTATTATAACCCTTTAGTGTAACAAATATCCTTAGGAAATTATCACATGAATTTTCATACAGAATAAAAATCAAGATGTGATAATAAATTTATTAATATTAAAATTCATGAGTACAAGTTTATCATAAAGTACAAATTAGTTGGTTCTGGGCCACCAACTCCAATAGACTCCCACTTGGACTAGAGAAAACTGCTAATAACCTTTAACCCGCTAGCTATCACATGGTATTCATGCTTCTACTGAGATATTACTTTAGTCATGGGGTCTGCCACATTCTCTTCCGTGTACACTCTGCTGACTGCAACTTCACCCCTTTGATAGAAATCCCTCAATAGGTGATAGTTTCGGAGAATGTGCTTTGTCCGTTGATGTGACCTTGGTTCTTTTTCAAGAGCCACCACTGTAGTATTAGCACAATACAATGTGATAGTATCTTTACTTCTAGGCACCAAATCAAGCTCCTGGACAAAGTTTTGAATCCAGACGGATTCCTTGGATGCATCAGAATCCGCTATATATTCAAACTTTTCTATAGAATCAGCAAAAACTGGATGCTTTGAACTCTTCCAACTCACGACTCCTCTATTGAGACAAAAATAACATCCAAGTTGTAACTTCAGATCATTATGATTTGTTTAAAAACCAGCATCAACATACCCTTTGATGACAAGTTCCTTATCTCCTCCATACACCAGGAACATATCCTTAGTTCTTCTCAGATACTTAAGGATAGTCTTAACAGTAGTCCAATGATGTTCTCCTAGATCTTCATGATATATTCCTACCATGCTCAGTGCATATCCAACATCAAGTTTGGTACATAACATGGCATACATGATGGATACTATAGTCTAATTTTATGGGATATTACTCATCCTATCTTTCTCCTGTTGTGTCTGAGGACACATTCTCTTAGAAAGATATAGGTTATGTGACACTAGAACCAATCCTATCTTGGATTGTTCCACACTAAATCTATTTAGTATTTGGTTAATGTATGTACCATGACTTAGTCCAAGAAGCCTCTTGGATCTATCATGAATGATCTTTATCCCTAGAATATAGGTTGCTTCACCTAATTCCTTTATAGAGAAACACTTGTTCAACGAGTCCTTAACTAACTGTAATACTGGTATATCATTTCCAATAAGTAATATTTCGTCAACATATACTACTAAGATAATGACTACATTCCTATTAAACCTCTTATAAACACATGGATCAAATTTGTTCTTAATGAAACCAAATTCGTTTATGGCTTCATAGAATTGAATGTTCCATGACCTAGATTATTTCTTTAATCTATAAATGGATTTCTAAAACTTTAAAACATGTTTGGCTTCACCTGGTGTCACAAACCCTTCTGGTTGTGTCATATAGACATATTCTTCAAGGTTCCCATTAAGGAATGCTGTTTTGACATCCATTTTCAAAATATCATAATCATGGTAAGCTACCATGGAAAGTATGATTCTTATGGATTTAAAAATGGAAACTGGTGAGAAGGTTTCATCATAGTCAATTCCTTGACACTGTCTAAATACTTTAGCCACTAGCCTTTCTTTATATGTGCTAACTCGACCTTCTATGTCCATCTTTCTCTTGAATACCCATTTTCATCCAATAGGCTTTATATCAATTGACACATCGACCAGAACCCAAACTTGGTTCTGATACATGGAATCTATCTCAGAATTCATAGCTTCTAGCCATCTTGTAGCTTCTGAGATCTCTACTACTTTCTTGTAGGATATAGGTTCATCATTGTCCAGTGAGAAGGATTCACCATCCTCGGTGACTAGGAAACCAAATCTCTCTGGTTCCCTTACCTATCTTGAGCTCCTACACAGTACTTGTATTTCTAGAACCTCTTCCAAGGGGACATGTGGAACTTGTTTCTATACCAACTCTTGTGTATCTTGAGTATCAACTTTGTTGAATTCAATATTCCTCCCACTATCCTTTTTGAGGATGTGATCCCTCTCAATAAAGATGGCTTGTCTGGTGACAGTAAATTTCTTATTTGAAGGGTTATATAGGTAATATCCTTTTGTTTCCTTGGGATATCCTATAAAGATACACCTCATGCCCCAGGGTGTTAGTTTGTTGCCTGAGAAGGCCTTAACAAATTTCTTTCATCCCCATACATGTATATGTGACAAAATGGGTTTATTTCAATTCCATAACTCAGAGGGAATTCCATTGTCCGCCTTAGTTGGTACTCGGTTTAATGTTTATGCTACAGTTTTTAATACATATCCCCAAAAGGATAATGGAATATTTGCATGACTCATCATCGACCTCACCATTTCCAACAAAGTGCAGTTCCTTCTTTCACTAACACCATTCCACTATGGTGTATAAGGAGGAGTGATTTGAGATAGAATCCCAGACTCGTGTAAAATGTCGATGAACTCTTGGTTTAGATATTCTTCACCTCGATATGATCAAATCTTATTTATCTTTTTACCAAGCTAATTCTCTACTTCATTCTTGAATTCCTTAAATTTCTCCAAGGACTCTAACTTATACCTCATTAAGTAGATATATGCATATCTAATCAAATCATCAGTGAAAGTAATGAAGTAAGAATATCCACCTATAACTTCTACTAGAAATGGTCCACACACATTTGTGTATACCAATCCTAGAATCTCTATGACCTTTTCACCCTGTCCAGTGAAAGGCGGCTTGTTCATTTTCCCTTGTAAACAAGTGTGACATCTATCAAGTGGTTTTAGCTCAATAGATTCTAAATAACCATATTGACAGAGCTTTGTCGAGTGCTTCTCGTTTACATGACCGAGATAGTGATGCCACAACTGGGTATTGTATGAGTCATGTGAGTTTGTTTTTTTATTGATTCCCAATACTTGGTTTTCAAAATTCAATACATACAAACCATTATTTAAATACACCATACCATAACATACATTTTTCTTATAAAATAAACAACCCTTACATCCAAACTTGAAAATAAATCCATCCATATCCAAATATGATATAGAAATTATGTTTTGGTAAAACTAGGTACACAATAACAATTATGTAAAATCAAAATCATCCTAGTTGGAAATGAGAGATGGTAATCAACAATGGACAATGCAGCCAACCTCGCAGCATTGGAAGCTCGAAGATCCACCTCTCCTCTATAAATATTTCTAAATCTACTTGGTTCTTTCATTTGAATACATATGTGAGCCCCAAAATATGTATCTAATACCCAATGTGTAGAAATGGAAATATTACACTCAATAACGAAAGAACCTTTAGTGTCCCCACGCTTTCGGGTGAAGTTCCTCTTCTAGTGGTCTGGATTTACAAATGAAAAACATACCGCCTCCCATTCCTTGAACTGCCTCTAGATCTTCCCCTTCTTTGAGGGAAAATGCTTGGGGTCTTTAGATTGTTTATAAACCCTTGGCCCCTTTGCCTTGTCCTTTCTCTTCTTATTCACCACAAGGACTACGTGTTTTTCATGCCCTGTGTCCTTATCTACCTGGTGAATCAAGGTCAGAAGTTCTGATAGACTCTTCTCATTATTTCTCATGTTTTTTTACAATAAAGCTAGAGAAGGTCTTGGGTAGTGATGATAGGATGAGATCTGTACGCAACTCATCTGGGAACTTAATCCCTGAGATGTCCAGGTGTTCAATGTAGCCAATAATCTTGACTACATGAGGCCCAGCTAGCATAGAATCTCTATGATTAGTTGTGAACAAAGTGTTGGAGATCTCATATCTCTCATATCTCTTATTATATTGATATATATCATTAAGGTGATACATCATGCAATACACATCTATGTTTTCATGTTGCTTCAAGAGCTCATTAGACATGGACGATAACATGAAACATTGTACATCTGTGGCATCATCCAAATGTTTCATATATAGAGATATTTCCTCATCACTGGCCTTGTTTCCAGGTGCAACTGGAATAGGATCCTCCAGCACATACAATTTCCTCTCATGGTGAAGGATGACGTGTAAATGCCTCTGCCACTCCTGTAAATTTATGTCGGTGAGAAGGTTTTCCTTCTTGATTATGGTTAGCAATGATATGTTTGATGTCATTTTTCTTATCATTTCTACAAATTAAGATGAGAAATTATTTAGTACTTTATCACGATAAAACCGAGACAAATAAATAGATTAATACTTATTAGTCTCACACTATTTTATCAAAATCCAATAGCTCTCACCATTGACTTTGGAATATTTTGTTGCTTAAATATTATAGTAGCAAAGATCCATATTTACCTTCTCATTAACCTAAATAGGGTTGGTCAAGCAATTTGAAAGGTTTTAGTTAGGCATTCCAAATTACAACTACATTAACTCGCAGCTCCTTGATCCACTGATTGGACTCCCAAATCCTAAAATCCTTTTATTTTGGATTTCCTCAACCTTTGACTCTTAGTCACACCAAGTCCTACTGTGGCAGTCAACCCTTGATGTAAACCAATTCAATTCAACCCAAAACCTTGAATTAGAATTCCCTGATAATTGAAATCACCCCAACTAGGGTTGGTCAAGCACTTTGAACTATGGTTCAATTCTAACCAAGATTATGGAAGATTATACCGACTTAATATTTCCTTGATGGTTTTTATACTTATAAGTAAATTTACATTTTATTATCTTTATTACATACTTGTTAATATTAAGTGGGATATACTTAAGTGATTAAATATGTCTAAGATAATATTTACACATAATATGGTCTTATTTTAGTTCCATCTTGCATGCTTGTTTAATTCATTAATTGTGTGATCGCGACAACACATCCACAATAAATAAACCATGCAACTGAAAAAAATAAAATAAATGGCATGATTATGAGTGTGTTCTATTAATTATTTTATCTAGAGGTTGATAAAATAACCCAACAACTAGGGGATAAAACACCTTAAACCTTTTGGGTTCATTTTTACAGCTTTCCACCTGTCCACCTTTGTATCTCCTTGGATTGGTCTCGCTTTGGCTCCTAAATTGAGCCACCTCCAATAGCTTGGGGGATCTATCCATTATATATGATTTTATCTCACATGTAGGTGAAGGGTAAAATGGGGTTTTACATAAAATAAACCTTGGGCACATAGGTCCTACATATTAATGAAGAGAAGGCTCATAGGCAAACAATTTTAATTTAAATAAATAAATTAAAAGAAACCATCCACATACAAAAGGTCTTGGTCTAGCTCATGATCATCCATACATGCAACGATATTTAATCATAAATAAAATTAGCATTCAAATATTTAATTATTCTTTTTTAAGATAAATCACACTCGAATCAATTAATTATTATCCTTAATTAATCAATCATTTTATCTTAAACCCTTTTTTGAATTTCCTTGAGATTCTCATCTATAATAGTTTTAAACAAACAAATTTATTTAAAATTATCTTTGTACGTAACTTGTACCTTGGAGGCAACCCAATGAATTCTTGTTCATAACTACGCAATGATTAGAAATGAACATTACACAGATGTTAAATTAAACACACACATATATATAACATCTATCACGTGTTGTGTCACAGCTTTACACCCATACCATGGTACACATCTCAAGGGTTTGTATAATATAATAATAAATTTTAATAAATCTATGTAATTTGGATGGGTACATGGTGTGCAGTTCCTACTACACGCTGTGTACTATCATTTGTCGTCCATCCGAAGTACACACCTGGGGATATGGCATGTATATGTACTTCGAAAATCTTTGGAATACACGGAGTGTCCAGTGGGCCACACGCCATGTAGTATCTGCGTTACATGGCCTCTAGCCAGGCAAGCTGTGTATGGGGTACACAGTCTAACCCTAACCCGAAGGGACCACATGTCGTGTCTAGTGGGTCACACGGCGTGGAATCTGGAAACTATGTGCCACCTATTCCTAGTCAACACATGGAGTCATAAAGACGTAGATAAAATCCAACACCTGGCTTGGTTTTGTAGACTGGTCCCAATGCATTGAAACTTGACTACATGACGTGTAAGGACGAATACATACCATGTGTTCTGGTGTTGTAAGACCAGGAACCTTTGGCACCTATGTATGAGATACTCTATTTTTATTTTAATCTAGATTAAAAGAAAGGATTGTTTTTATAAGATGAACGAGAAATGAAAGAGGAGGAACAGATCTGGAGATTCAAATTTACAAAATGATTAACTTGAATTGAAACAAATAAATTATTAAATGCGTAAATCATCAATGAAAAAATTAAATAATTATAATCAATGATATGATTGTTCTGATACCACTTAAAGGTTTTAGGCGCAGCGGAAGTGCGTGGATGGGTGTACCCAACTTTAATTTTACCATTAACAACGATCAATCCGAGATCCGTCATGATGATAAAATTTCGAATCTTCAGAATAGAATGAAGAATGAAAAGTAAATAGGGAAGTTCTGGAACCATAGATAGAATCATCATATGTTGGTTATAATTAATTTAATTAAAAGAGAAAAAATACCTTGATGTAAATCTCTCTCAGTTGATGTTTATAGTCACAATCCAATGTGATTTGTCATTGTGTCATAGAATCCAAGTGTGGGATTCCTCTAGAAGTGATCCACACATTCTCCACGTATCTCTGGACATCGCCGAAGGGATCTCTGGGTGCTAGCACAGAAGATCCTTCGCTTGTGATGTCCGCCTTCGATCGCCTTGAGAGCCTCTTCCAAAGCGCTCTCCTTGATCTAGTGGAGTAGGATCTCTCTCGTAACTTGAGAGAGTTCTTGGAGGAAATGAATTCTATCTTTTCTTGAGATCTTTCTCTAGATCTATTGTGCACAGCCACATAGAATGGTTAGATCTAATGAGAATAAAGTAATTGGGATTTATATTACTTAGAATAATAAAATAAAATAATTACCCAAAGGCATTTATTCATTTCATTTAATTCTTAGTAAGACCTCATGTCTAATAATAACATTTGACTATTATTATCACTTGACATGAGCTCAATGAATTGCACCTATTATTATTTAATTAAATAAATAATATTATTTCTCACAAATACCCAGAAAAACTACACAACGTGTATATATTAATATACATGGTGTGTACTATTTTTTATCCATTTTCTTTATTTCCTCCACCACATTTATTAGACCTTGAATAATGACTATTTATTTATTAAATAAATATTATTTAATTACTCACTAATAAATATATTATTTCACCCACAATATAATCTCTTGAATAACTAGTGTCAAAATAAATGCAATCAGGCATCCTTGAATAATTATTAAACCACAATCAGGAATAATCTTTATTCAACTTGTTAAATGAATATTCAACTGATATACTTGGACACACTTAGTGTATGACCCTCTAGACCTCTTTCTTAGTGGAATTAGGCAAAGCCTGCCTAAAGTCTAGGGTTAGTGTCTAACAACATGCCAAGGCACCCATAGAGAAATAATTTAACGCCGCAATAACGTGTCACCTCCTATGAATTCTTACTGTGTAATGTAATCCTTTTGTCTCGATATCTCGAATCAAGCGGGTTGCATGTTAGTGCCATCAACCCATGTGCTTGATTATTCTTTCTTTGAATTCCCTGAATTGAACTCTCTCATTCCTCACCATGGCCATGGATTTATTTAGGCTATATCAATTTCATCAAAGGGCCTGGGATATCAACTTTCTTTATGGAATATAAGGAACAAATCCTTTCTCGCATTATCTATTAATGCAGTATTACTTGTGACACACCCAACATATCCTACCTCGTTGCGGACTGTGATTTGTCACAATTTTCATCAATAAATCTAAGTGTGTGAGTTGTAATATCCATTAATAATAATCTTAAAGTATAAGGACCAATACACACGTCCACAGATAGGAACATCCAATGACACTATGAAATGTGGATTTCCTACTGGTAGGTCTTGTTCTTATAATATCCTCCTGGATATTACCAAGGGTGTACACCATGAGAAGGTTCCTCAAAGTTTTATGAGTTCTCACCCCAAATGGTCTGTATTATTTGTGTCCCTCAAATAACATCATCCGGCCATAGAACATATATTCAAGAATAGTGTTATGGCACTTCCAGGTTCTCATCATAGCAAGGATCTGCTATGACCCTTTAGTACAACAGTTATTCATAGAACTTTATCACATGCATTTTCATGCAAAAGAACAATCGAGATGTGATAAGGTATTTATTAATATTCAAATCCATGAATACAAGTTTATCATAAAGTACAAAGTAGTTGGTTCTAGGCCGCCAACTCCAACACCATTTTCTATAAAATGAGGTGCCCCTCCATTTCACATTCTTCTCTTCTGTATTTTACTGTAAATCCCTGCTGAAATTCTTTCTCAACATATATTTATGGCTTTTAAAAAGGTAAAATTTCTATTTAAAATTTTAATTATCCAATTGTTTTTATTTATTTTGTTTGTATGTTTTATTTATTTGATATGGATGGATGTATGAATGTATGGATGTATAAATTATTGTCCTTTATCTGATTTAATTTCTGAATGATTTATTGTTTTTTGCATGATATAATTTAAATTGAATGTTTAGGAAATTTAAATATGGTGTTTATATAATTGAAATGTTGTGTATAAAATATAGTTTATATTTAGGGAAATAATATTGTTTTAAAAAATGTATATATTTTTAATTTAAATGGTGAGTAATTATATTTGAATAAATTTATATTTATATAATATATAATATATTTAAAGTAACATAAATTTAAATTATAATATTCTATATACATAGGTAATTAGCTAAAGATTTTATAAAAAATATATTATTAAAAATATACTAGTTATATTAAGTATCATATTTAAATTTATTAAAGTATATATATATATATAATATTATTTTTTTTAACAATATAAAAAAATAGTTTATAAATAATTATTATTTCAATTAATAAAGTATAAAATATAATTACTTAAATTTTGGAAAGTAGATATATGAAAAAAAATTATATATACATATATAATTTTATAAAATTGAAAATAACATAAGTTTATAGTATTTTAATGGTTATTATGTAAGTGTAAATTATATTAAATTTATTTACTATAAATAATAATTTTAAATTATATTAAGTATAAATAATTATTATTTCAAGTAATAAAGTATAAAATATAATTACCTAAATTTTGGAAAGTAGAAGGATTGAAAAAAAATTATATATACATATAAAATTTTATAAAATTAAAAATGACATAAGTTTACAGTATTTTAATGGTTATTATGTAAGTGTAAATTATATTAAGTATAAATAATTATTATTCTAAGTAATAAAGTATAAAATATAATTTCTTAAATTTTGAAAAGTAGAAAAATGAAAAAAAAAGTTATATATACATATGCAATTTTATAAAATTGAAAATAACATAAGTTTACAGTATTTTAATGGTTATTATGTAAGTGTAAATTATATTACTTTTATTAATTAAATTTAATGGAAAAAATTATTAATAATATTTACAGTATTTATGTATAAATTAATAATACTTATATTTAAAAATATATTGTTTATAAAAGTATGTGTAATTATATTTTAAAATATTAATAAATAAATTTGAATATATTTAAATTTATATATATTTATGTTATATTATTTAAATATATATATATATATATATATATATTATTTTATATTATATCTAAAGTAAAAAAATTATAATATTTGATACACATAGGTAAATAAAGTGAATCAACCTAAATATATGTATACATACACACACTGAAAGGTTAAAATTTTGGAAAGCAGATGTAGATATTTATTATATATTAGATCTAGTTACAGGTAAAGTTATATCATATGTAGAACATAATAAATATACTAAACAACATATGAAGAGAATTGTGTGATGACTGATCTTGAGATAACTGACCAATGCATAATTAAAATTTCATGTCTTTTTTGTGTATGTGATTATATAATTTGTAATGAATGCATTTTATTTTCCTTGTTGATGACCTACGATACATCCCTCTTTAAGTATGTAAGGATCAGTGTGTTCGCCTAAAAATGTTATGTATTTCAAACCCCTAGACCACCTTACTTGAACGTGAGTAACTTTGTAATAAAAAGGTGTTTGATAAGTGGCGTTCAACATGAGGCATTCGACAAGATGTGTTCCACAAGAGGCATTGTTATTTGAAAGGTGACTGATGGTTGTTGAAATATGTGATATAGAGACTCTAAGAGTTGACCCTTAGGTTTTGGTTAGTTTATCAAATAATGACAAACTAATCCATAGAATAAGTCTCAAGATCAAGTCAAAGTTATTTTTTCATAAGTAATTAAAATATGTGAAACATTTGATAATGTGGTATAAAAATACATGAAATTTTATTAAATTTTCTTTGGTAATAATATCACCATTAATATACTTCAACAGTGAGGTTATTAATATCGATCAAGGTTTCTGTTATAGTTTTTCAAATATAACAGTGACAAATATTTGTGAAAGTATGAATATAAATAGATGTTTATATATATATACATATATTATTTATTAAATATAGTTATAAGTAAAGTTACAAGATTTATAACATAATAAGCATCTCAAAAAAACATGTTAGTAATCTAGAATGTTGACTGATCTTGAGATGACAGTCTAATGTATGATTGAAATTGCGTGTTGTATTTTTTTGTATCTGGTTATTTAATTTGTAATAATTTGATGATCTTGAGATAACTTATCGATATATAATTGGAATTGCATGCTGTGTTTTTTTAGTTATATAATTTCAATAATTTCATTTTTTTCCTTGTTGATGACCTCTGTTTCATCCCTCTCTCTATGTATGTAAGGACCTACATGTTAAATTAAAAAAATTTATGTAGCTCAAACCCCTAAACCCCCTCACTTGCATGTGAGTATCATTGTAATAAAAGGAAGCTTGACAAGAAGTGTTGTTATTTGAAGCTTGATTTTTACACGATTTCTAAAGAAGCGACTGATAGTTGATGACATCTGAGCTAATAGAGGCACTAGGAGCCCCCCTAGGTTTTGGTTAGTTTACCAAATAATGATAAACCAATACATATAAAAATACTCAAGATCAAGTCAATTATTTAATCATAACCACTTTAAAATGTTTTAAAATTTCATGATGTAGTGTATAATATATTATAAATTATTTTTTTCTAGGTAATCATGTCTACACAAATATATTGTAACGATGAGGTAATTTATACTAAGAAGGTTTTTAGATATAGTTCTCCACCTGAAAGAGTGTAAAATCTTCATGATTTTGTGACATTGGATGAAGTTCTCAAGAAGATTCATAATCGGTTAAAACTGAGGGTTGATCAATCAATTACTTCAATTATATATCAACATCTTCAATATCCTGAATATTTTGACACACTGAGTATCCTTTGGTTGATGAAAAGGATTGGATGGATGCATCATTTTTATTTAGACAATAGTGTAGTAATGGTCTAATAGAATTATATGTGGTGATTTCTGATATTAATGTGGTGCAACCTACTACTACAGAACCATGTTTTGTGAGATCTATAGAATTTGGTCCTTCACAACACCCTCATTCATTGCATGTTCATATGAATCCTATGATAAAACAAATTATGAAGAATATGATTAGCATTTTGAAGTAAACGTAGGGGGAATCCCTATGTGTACTCATGATATACTGAATGAAAATTTATCTGATGATAAAGTATCTACTGAGGCATCAGGATTTGATGTGGGTGAGGGTAATGTAGGGAATAAACCTTCTAAGGTTCCTTTAATAGATAGGCATCCACTATTTAGTGAAAATTATCCTACACTATTGAATTCCTTAGTCAAAAGAATTTTGTGTGCACAATATTTTGATTGGAATGTCATTACATGGGCTACTAAATTCCCTAGAATTATAGGGAATATATTTTTATTAACTAATAACACCATCTATATTGGGGAAGAGTTTAAAAGTAAAGTTTCCATAAAAAAATATGATAAAACAATACCACATAAAGAGACATTTTTAATTTGTGGTTGATGGGTCGAAGAAGGAAAAATATATCATTCAATGTGACAAATACAGGTCAGAATGTAAATTCTTATTGAGGGGAATATATGATAATTTTTTTGTATGTGAGAAGATAACCAAATTAGAAGTCCCACACATTTTTATACATCCAAGCTTATCATAGGATCAATCTTCACTTGATGTAGATTTTATATCAACTGTTATTGTAGAAATGATACGAACCTTTAGGATATTCATGTGTCCCTTGTTCAAGAACAAATACAACAGTTGTTTAACTATAAGATATCATATGAAAAAGCTTGGAATTTAAAACAAAAGACAATTTTAAAAGTATATAGTTATTGGGATGAATCATATGCAATGTTTCCAAAACTTATGAAATTATTCTCTCTCAATAATCAAATTATTTATCATTTGGACATTGTTGAGTATGTCTCCCCCAATCACTGAGTTGATCCATCAAATGTGAAGTTCAATAGGATGTTTTGGGAATTCAGGACGTGTATTGCCACTTTCTCCTATTGTAAACAATTCATTAAACTCTATAGAACTTTTATTTATAGAAATTATACAAGTGTTATACTTATTTCTTTCACACAGGATGGTAATCGCGCTCCTCAACAACTTGCATTCACTATTGTTGAAAAGGATAATTTTGAATCCTGAAGTTGGTTTTTGTCATGTATACGCATTCATGTCACAAAAAACTAAAGAGTGTGTCTAATATATGATCACTATCGAGCATTTATAGTGGTTGTTAATAGTGATGGTGTTTCATGGAGAAAATCAAATGCTTATCATCGATATTACATTAGACATATTGCAAGTAGTGTGCATAGGAATTTCATATATGAGAGAATAAATAAGGTGATCATCATGTTGGGTGTGTTTTTCTAAACATGTTTTTTTAAATAAAATTTAATATCCTTCTATATACATTATTCTCTTATGGTTTCAGCATACAATCCCCAACAAGAAAGGTTTGATCAATGACTTAAAGAAATTTGAAGGGCTAATCAAGAAATGTATGATTATATGATGAAAATTTCAACGGATAAATAGTCATTAGCATATGATGGTGGTAAGAGATATCACTATATGAACACTAATATAGTGGAGTGCATATATGGGGTATTCAAGGGTGTGCGCAAACTTCGGATCACAGGGTTAGTGCAATAGAAATTTTATAGATGTGTGAAGTGCTTTGTTGAACGGTCCCAATATGCCTA
Organism: Viscum album; assembly: GCA_963277665.1. Taxonomy (NCBI): domain Eukaryota; kingdom Viridiplantae; phylum Streptophyta; class Magnoliopsida; order Santalales; family Viscaceae; genus Viscum; species Viscum album. The sequence goes on along the minus strand of OY728150.1, from coordinate 1,569,641,166 downwards.
TCAGAGGATGAAAAATGGAATGTGTTTTACTCAACATTTCCAAAGTGTCATTGACCATATACTACATGATACATAGATATTGCATGTTCTAACCTTTGACCGAGTACATAGATGCTTTCAAATAAGAGAGTGCCACAACCAGGTTACAGGCAATAGTGGTTGAGTGATGGTGGTCATGTTGGATAAAAGGTACTATGATTGTGGTAAATTCTAGGCATTGAGATATCTCTATGCACATGTTGTTGTAGCTTGTTCATTGATGAACATGTCATAAGAGGCCCATGTTGACCTAGTGTATCACGTGATCACTCTGGTTAATTATTATAGTGTACCTTGGATGCTTGTTGGAAACTTTCATTTTATCACATTGTTTGATGATCAACCAATTTTCATCCTTGATATTTCTAGGATTCGTATTTTGGTTTGTTCATTTATGATTTTTTTTCATTTCTGTTGTTTTTCAATTATTGGGTCGATATTACTAGGTTGTCCCCTCAGGGAAAAACAAAGTATACTTGAATTAGAAATGAGATGGACTGGCCTCGACAACAGGGATGGGGATTACGATACAACATTTTTCATGTAGAAGGGAATAGTCATAAGAGATGTACCCAAGTGGTAGGACATAGCTCCACTTCTCATCATCCATGATCGATTCTATGTATTTTATCATGAATGTGTTTTTTTGTATGCAATCATTTCATTAATTAATCCTTTTATTTCTACCTTACTTCATTTATGACTTGTTTCAACTATGTTTTGTTTCATTTCTGGATTCAATCAGAAAGAATTTTTTGATACTATAACTATTAAAAAATTAAACAGACAACGAAAATGAAGAAAAAGAGGTTCAACCTCTAAATGAATTGTCTTCAAATTTTTCCTTCAATTCACATGGTCAATTGAATATATCATGCAACTACATGTTCTATGTGGGGTTTTCATCGTGGATGATTTACATAAAATTATTTAGAAATAAATTAAACTTGATTGGAGATTAATAAAACAAGAAATTGATAGACTAAACCAACAACATCAGTCGAATATATTTATTTACATCTTTTTTCATCATAATGCTGAATTATACATGCTAATTATCTACCTCATTTTTCTTGTTTTAGTTTTTTTAAAAATAGTTTACAAATTTTATTGAATTAACTATAAAAAAATAATGATGATATCAAATCTACAGATGATGGGTCCTCCATTGCTCACATTTTAGGATAGGCATGTTTCACGAATGGTTTTAGAGGGACGTCCAATGTCTGCTTTGAGTGTTTAAAGATATCATCATTTCTATCATGCTGCACTACCTCCCTATATCGTCCCTCATCTTTGTTGTGTTGGGTTTTATGGTGTAGTGATGTAAGACTTCACATTTTTCGATCATCAGCTCATTGTTGTGATCGTAGAGAGGTGGAAGACAGAGACACATACATTCCATTTTACAGAGGGAGAGATGACTATTAAACTCCAGGATGTGTCAGTTATGTTGGGCCTCCCCATCGATGGTGCGGTTGTGACAGACTGAGTAGGTGCAGATTGGTTTGAGCTGGTTCACAGATTATTGGGCATTGAAGTCCACGACGATGGAAGACCCATCGTTGGTAGTAGATTACACATGTCATGGATATATCAACACTCCACTAATCTAAATGATGATGCCAATGAGAATATTTTATTGTGATTTGCACATGTATACATTTTGAGGCTGATCGGTGGAATGATATTTGCTGATCATTCTACTATATTTGTACATTAGATGTATTTACTTTTATTGGGGGACTTGGACTCGGTAGGTCAGTATAGTTGGGGGTCTGCATGTCTCGCATATACATATAGGGTGTTATGAAGCACACATCACATCGATAAGATGAAGATTACAGGATGTGTTATTCTTATACAGATGTGGATTTGGGAGCACATCTCTCGCTTATCTCCACATGCACGCGTGCTATTGTCTGATGATATTATAGTAGAGTCTCTACATGGAGAATGGTATATTATTCCTTCATTCTAATGTCTTTATAAAATGTATAAATTTATACTTTGAAATATAACTATAACAATGTTATCTACAAGTGGAGTCATACGCATCGACATTCAGATACAACCATACATGATGTCCACGCTTATAGACTTATTGTCATGACCCGTCCCTTGAGTCCCATGTCGTGACTACCCCAAGACCACCTTTGGTAGGCCAGGGGCTCGCAACTAGCGTTGAGTAGGCATATACCATAAATGGGAGGAATTTTCCTAAGAACCTCTACACATGCACCCAACACCAAGCCACAAGGATGGAGAGTGATAACACTAAGTAAAGAAAATGCATGCATACCACTACAACCCAACAATAGAGTACGAGAGAAAGTAAAGTAGTAAAGTACAACCAGGCCAGAATACAAGCCCACTAAAAGAAATACAACTGAAAAGTCCAACCTGTAAACATGAGTACTGAAGCTGTTGTAGGAAGTTTCCAGAAGCACCTCAACTCATCTGATCTCACAAGGCACCGTCTGGTCCTGGTCCTAGTCCTACTCCACCTAGGACTCCACCAAAGCGTCGGTCGATTGCACAAGACATGACGCATGTGGGAAAAGTCTGTGTAGGGGTGAGTAAAACAATACTCAATAGGGGTACCCAAAAACCACAAAGTAAAATACCATGGTAAAACCACAAATAAATGCACAGTTAGCTCCACACAGGTATATGCTCATACATATACCAATAACATCCAGATATACTCATTTCAAACACTAAGAATCAGAAGGTTCCAACATCATATCCAACAACAAGATTCTCATCATAGGTTCGAAAGGCAACACATAAAATTAGGAGAAACACGCTCTATGAGCTCAGCCATCCAAGATGGCACTCTTCCGAGAGGTACACTCCATCAGAAACAACTCTACCATTCCTAATGGTACGTCTGAGAGAATGTGATCCATCAGGAACATCCTACTGGATCCAGCTCTAGTGACCAACATCGTAGGTTTAGTCATCATTGTCTTTCACCTGACACAAGACTAAAGAAACTCCAGTAGAGAGGCCCACCCTCGCCACTGTACACAGATGAGGGATCCCTCCTCCTAACCATCTCGTGAAACCTCTGTCACTCCTATAAGGAGTGTCTCGCACCTTAGTCCATCGAGGGAGAACTATCTCCTATATAGGTAACCTTCTCATCAAGTGGATGGGCCCACTCCTCACAACTAAGTCTGACTGCCGAGGGAGCTCCAACTCCAATGGAGGACTTGCTCCCCACCGATACTCGGGACGAGGGAGTGAAACTCTGTAAGTGAGGACCCACAACCTGATCCTACAGGGGAGTATGACTCATGAAGGACCTGCACCCTGATCCTATATGGGAGTACAACTTCGTAAGTTGAGTACCCACACCCTACTCGATAGGGGAGTACTACTCAGTGACTAGAGGACTCGCGCCCTGGTACGACAGAGAAGTATCGACCCTGTTAGTTCATGTATGGAAGACCCATGCCCTAGAACAACAGGGGAGTACCGAATCCTATCATAGAGTAATTTCACCCTACCTTATAGGGTATTTCTGACTCTATGTACGTTATATATGTAGGAACTGCACCCTAGTCCTATAGGGGAGTACCGACTCCACGGATAGAAGACCCACTCCCTAGTCCCATAGGGGAGTACCTACTCTTATGATTATCCACTAAATTAGGCTAATATTAATTGTTAATATATATAATATTAATATTCTTTATTATTAATAAACACCATTTTAGTGCATTTTACACTTTGAACATCATTTCACATTATGATTGTAATTCCTTCTTAAAATGCACTATTATGTGGTACATTTTTTAACATCATTTAAAGTATCCAATGATTCATCTGATTTTACAGAATGTAATTATCCATATTTTAATTTTATATTTTGGTAAATTGATCTGCACTTCAATATGAACATGTTTCATTCAGGGATCAATAGAGGATTCGTAAAGGATGATGGAGATATTTGGAGATGAATGGAAGCAATTCTAGAGAAGGTAGATTGTACATCAGCCCACTGATGAGAATGTGGGACCCACATTACAAACCCAATGAATCCCACATGGGATTCTATAAGACATATATAGGAACAAATAATTATTCAGGATCCAGTGCTAATTCTGCCTCCATTGTGGTTATTTAGGCGGCCCAAGATTGAGATAAAATTCTAGTCCAGATTCTACGGCCCAGAAAAACAACCCACTAATATAATCATATCTCCAAATCAATAAATCCAAATGGGCCCAAATTTTACAGAAGGTTAGGATACATCCATGTCTCCATTTTCTTCTTCTATGACCCACTCCAATTTGGCCATCTAGAAGGCCATTAAGACGAGTCTGTTCGGTGAATGAAAGTTGGATGCCACCTCGGGTCAAGGGTGGAAAAATCAACTCTCCCTTACTTTCCACCAACCTATGGACTACCAAAATTAATTGAGGAGACTTGGACTATTGGAGGATCTACCAAAGGCTTCAAAAATTACTATTTAAGGTTGTGGTGGTTATGGGGAAAACATATCTTGTTTTGATGTAATGTTATTATGCCAAAGTTCATTTGTGATGTTTTCAATTTCCATGTAAGTTTCTTTTTGTATTCCTAAGTTATTAATCAATATATTTCTCTTATATTATTCCCATTTATTTCATTAAAAATCTATAATCACAAGTCAAAGTTATATATCTATTTTTTTTTTGAATTATTTCACACATAGGTGTGAATTTCATTCACTTACACGAAGGAGTGCTTGTTATTTCCGCGGTTTTAATTTCTTCAATACAATTCTTGTAAGTCATCTTCTGCCTACCATTGAGAGTATACCATCAATGGAGGGATAACCATTTAATGGGATGATCTTAGGAAGATGAAAATGATGTATTTAATGTTATTTTATGAACTAATTGTTGTTAATTGGTTAACTAATTTAAGACTTCCATTCTTCAGTTATTTCCACTCTTCATCTTCACTATGTTTGAGGAAGCTAAATCCAAGTACTAAAATCACCATATACCTTGGAGAGATCATGAATTTGGTTCTCTAAGTGTGTAGGGGATTAGTAATTGAGTTTATTTAGCATCAAACCAGAAAATAATGAAGGTAGTGTTATTTGGAAGAATGGATTCATCAAGAATTAATAAAACCAAAATTGTCTAAAGAAGTAAAATTCATTCAGTCCACCCCAAGCATAATCTCAAGATCAACCCATTTTCATTAAATTGAATTTACTTAGGTTTCTTATTGTTATTTAAAACCATCTAAAATAAACCCAAAGTTGGCCACTTAATATCCAAAAACAGTCCATATAATGTACGTGTCCATAGGTTACTTCTTAGGTCTCTGAGGATTCGACAACCCAAGCTAAACTACAAAGACCGTTCTACCTTATTCACTTGGGTAAATTTGAGCGTGAATAATCTTCCTTCACAAACATCTCCAGGAACCCTCACCCTAGTCTCTCAGGAAAGTAACACCCCCATAGGAATCTAACCAAAGAAAACGAATCCGCTCCCATGATGTGGGGAGTCCCAACTTTACAAAACACGTTGATTCCCACTCAAGTGTGTTTGTACCGGGAGATCCTACTCCTCAAACCACTAGTTTGTCTGTTAACTTCCACAAAAAACTCACTTGGAGTATCTCAAAAGTACCATCTCTTCGCAAGGGTTTCAATGCTACAAACTACTCATCAAACAGACACTCTGTTTGAAAGTTATGGGCATTTTAGCGAAAAAGGGGCTAGTGGGGTCTCGGTCTGGCCTGGAACAAAAGCCAGGCCCATTGGACCTGCTGGATAGAGCCCATTGGGCCTATGTGTCCAGCCCTCCAGGCCTCACAACGCCCCGACCTACACTTGTGGGATGGTTTTCTTCTAGCTGGACCACCCAACGGCTCGGTCCCTTTCGGCCTGGCTCGCGCTGGCGGCTTGGTTTCCTTCAGCCCGACTCGCGATAGCGGGTCAGCCCTGTCCAGCCCGAATGCGGAAACTCGTCATATCCCCTTCAGACCATGCACTCGGCTACTAGCCAGTCACCGCCCCTACACGCGGTCCCACAGACCGGGTTCCATCGTACACCCGCGACCAAGTCACAGGTCTTCTGGCCAGACGCGGCGCCCCACCGGTGCTGCTGTTCTGAACCGCTGTGGCCTCCGCTGCCGCAACGTGCTGGTGGGGTCTTTCACGGGCCACCGGACGTGCTCCAGTGGTCCGTTCTTCAATCCAGAAGACATTCTGGGGTCCTTGGGTAACATTCTTCATCGTCAAGGTTTTGAATCCTCACTGAAATCCACCACAGTGCAATTTCGTTCGAGCGACAATATCTCTTGCACCGCCTTGATCCATTCGCCATTGTCGTCATCACACCTTCGTCATGTCGTGTCCATTCTAGATCCAAGATGTCAGATCATTGCACCATGAAACGGTTGCGCAACGATCGACCGTTCGTCAAACCATGAATAATCCAAAGAAAGTGGGGGAGAAAACACAATAATCAACCCGAGGATCGAACCTCGATCGTTTGTTCATTCTAGCCTCAATCTGGTCCGTTAGAAGGATCAAGAAAACAATGAACAAACTAGAAATCAATCAGATGATCATCAATCCCCAATAAACCCCACAAGGAGAAACCCATCCAACAACAATACGCACGATCAATGAATCAATCTGTTCGTCGATCGATTCATGTTCGTCATAAGAATTCAAAGATGGAGAAAGGATGGAATTTAAATAACAACCCCTACCTCGAGTTGGATCGCTTTTCGAAGTTGATTGAAGTCGCGTCTCCACATCGATTCTTATTCCACTGGCATTCGTCGATTCGTCGCCGCTTGATCGAATCCCGACTTCTGATCCATCGTCGGCGGTGAGAGAGTCTCCTCCTCCTTGCCTTAGGGAAACTCTAGAGGGATTCTCCAACGTTATCAATTTTAACACTGGACCCTATCCCCGATTAATGGAGGAAACACGTTTACATGTTTTAGCGTTACTGTTTTGCTTTGAAATAGCATCTCCACGCTACTTCATTTATGAAAGGAGAATGGGTTAATCCGTTATTATGTCACAGCGTTTCCACAATGCGAAATGTTAAAAGGAAATAAAATAAACTTCTTTATGTTTATTTTATTCTCCTTTAATAAGTCCAAAAATTAACTTTTACCCTCGACCTGCACTGTAACACCCCGAGATTTTATGAGATATATTCTTTTTAATTCCTTTGATTTTACACTAAACCAAGATTAGCTTGTACTATACGCAACACTATATTAGCTTGCAGTATATGCAACACTATTCTTGGATCGTGTTACACACAATTTCAAGTTCGCAACATTGAGTGTATATATATATGTGTATATATATGTGTGTATATATATATATATATATTCAATTTATAAATAAAATATGGTTGGATTATATTATAAAAAACAACAAAGGATTCTTTTACTACACGCAACCCTGACTTGGCTTGCATTACACGCAATCGTGACCCTCCTCGATAGCGTGTGTTGTACGCAATATCGGGTTTCACTAAACAACGATATATGGTTATAATATTATTATGAACTAGTAGTTATGAATATTATTAACTGAATTTTGAATTTTATAACATTATTATTCATCTTAAACATTTTCTAGAACATGGTATGAGAACAAAATAATTTTTTCGGGTAAACTAAGTATTTTTCAAAAAATGCAGTTTTGCCGCCTTTTGATGGCGCACCCACATTAAATCTAATTTTTGACATGTTTATAAGTTCAATTTTACAAAATAAAATTCTTCCTTGGAATAAGGATATAAAAATTTAATTTGGATAAATTTTTCATATTATTCTGATAACTTTCATATTTTAATGAATAGTAAAAACACGCTATATTTTAATTAAAAACAATTTTTTTCATCGCAATAATTTATATGGTTATATTATCTTTTTAATTGGTTTTAAAGTGTAATTAGAATATATTTTTACCATTTAATCCAATGTTGGTCATTGGAATTAATTTCACTTTGAAATTGGACATAAACAAGTGTCGATCTTTTGATAGTTATTGTTTCTTAAAAACACGCTATTTGTTTTGATAACGGGAATTACTTTTAAAATTAATTAATTTCACTTATATGTTTTTAATTTTTAAAAATATAAATCATTTTTGAATTCGGAATATCAAATATAGCTTAGGCTGAAGTTTTGGTATTTTTCTGAAAAACTTCAATTTTTGATGAATAGTGAAACCACTTAGTGGTAGTTAAAAAAATTGACTCTTTCATTTAAATGAAATTTTACCACTTCTGTGAATTAAATTTCAAAAATTTGACATATATGGTTGTCATCAAAAAGTAAAATGTGGTTAAATAAGATGAAAATAATTTTTGGTGAATAATAACTTTTGACTTTTATTTACTACGGTTAAAGGTAAATAGGGTAATTCAAGGTTAAAAGAATATTATAATAATTAAAAATTAACTTAAAACTTGTACTAAACTTATTTTATGAGTAGTGGCCGACCATGGGAATCCTTGGGTTGATTTTGGGACCCCATTGAGCCACTTGGTAGTGATAATGACAATTTGGATTAATTAATTTAATATAAAGACAAAATTGACATTAACAAAAATCTTTTAGTAATTAATTTTTATAAGGAGTTATATAAATTATATTTTTGACTATAAATATTCATTGGAAATATAAAAATATTTCCCACATGTTGGTTTTTTTTATAATTTTTGGACCCCAAATAAATTAAATTATTTATGACACAATAATGATGGAGTATTTACCTCATTAATAAATGATTTAAATAAATAAGATTATAATGATAAAAATATTATCCAAAACATGTCCAATTCTGATTGGATGATTTTATTTCGACCATGAGTCATCTTATATTCATCTTTAATGATTTTTTGACCTTTTGAAACCGAAGATAAGTTTATAATAAAATAATATTTTCACACTTTCCAAAGGTGCCCCTCTCCTCCCTTATAAAAGGGCACCTCCTCCCTCTCCTCTTTAGACAACTTTGAGCCTTAAAGATCGGCCAAACCCTACCCATTAATCTTCTCAACACCCCTAGTAATATTCTAGAGGTCCTGGTCTTCTTCAAAGACCAACATTAGTGCCCTAAGAGGAGGTTTCAAAGAGGCGTGTCGAAAAAGAGGTAATATCCGTTACCGATTCTTTCAAATTTATTTCTTCTTCTACTTCATCTTCTTTAGTTGTTTAATTATGAAGTAATAACATCAGTATCACTAATATATTGATATGTTATTATAAATATGAAACAACCCTATTTCACCTTCTATCCATCCTACGAAAAATGAAATCACTGCGGGTGCGTATGTACGGAATACCGTCTCCACGCCGTAGTGTAATCAGTTTTTCCACCACCACCTTACTTGGATAGGTATAATGGTGTAAAGAATAACTATATATTGTTATTATAACATCATACTGATTCTGATATATTATATCATCCACTCTAATTCTATTCAATAATTATGGGAACGATATCATCGCTCGTGCGTACGTACGGACTACCGTCTCCACGAACACGATGAGATTCATTCTTCATGCTAACCATTCATGAATGATTATAAAGTATATATACTGAATAATAATGAAATATATGACATAATAATGCTAATTTATTTATGTATATATATATATATTTCATCTACTTAATTCCATTCAATTCAATAAGGAAATGAAAACAGCGTTCATGCGTACGTACGACTTACCGTCTCCATGCACGGTGTATTTCATTTCATTTATCTATATATTATATATATATACTGAATATATATGATATATAAATCATGATTTAAATTTTGGAAGTAAATCATGATATAAGTAATAATAATATCAAGAACAACAAGTCCAAACACGTACGATAAATAAAACGATTTTACCCAAAACACTGCTTTAACATGGAATTTACAAAAGAATGGGTAATATAAAGTCATAGGTGAACAATATATGATATCACAACAATGAATATGATTCTTTAATAAGTAAATGACATTATTTAAATCATTATACAAGAGGTTCAGATACGTACAAATCAAATCGGACCTAAGGTAAGGGATAATTTTTCAATCTCATTTTTATTCGAGATTGCTTATACGTAAGTATTTACAGGGGTTATATTTTTCATCCATGTCCATAAAAATGTTTTTCATAAAGTTTTTAATATTATTCCATGTATGTTTAAAGTCATGTTTACCCCTCTTTGACTTTTACTTTGTGTTATGGAAGGAATATTTCTTTTGTTTACCATATGTGGTACTTTTTGACTTTTCTGTTAAAAGTACGAGGATAATATTTTTTTAACTTATACGGCATGAATGGATTTTTACGGTTTCAAAATGCCTAATTTTCATGAAGATTATTATACAATTTTTCATGATTATTTTCAAAAAAATCCTTTTCTTTTAAAATTTCTTGGCATTTTGAGAAAAGAAAATGATTTTGAAGAATAATGGACATTTTTCTCAAGAAATCATTTCAAGTGTTTTATCAAAACCATTTTCCATCTAAGATGACATTATTTCATATGTGTATGTTTCAATTATAATATCTATATGATTTACATGGTTTAAATTTTCTTATGATGAAATGATATCCATTTGTTTTATATGGATTTTTTTATGATGGGATGATGTTTATGAAACCCATTTTATTCTTTGGGTTATGATGAATGATTTATGTTTATGTTGTGGCACATGTAAGAATGATTTCATTATGATATGTATAACGACCCATACTTTACATACATTGTTAATACTTCAAAATTGAAACATACTTATTACAACATATAACAAAACCACGAAAGGACCGTATAGGTATAGTGTCTTTAGAAACTGGGAAACATAAACAACTGGTTCATAAAGCGTCTACACTGTCTCCCATTTATTTCATCATATCTATAGTCCCTTTTGGAATATCTTACTTAATAACCTTATTCCTGACCTGGGAAAAGAAAACATACAAAAGGGTGAGCTCAAATGCTCATTAAGGGTAAACAAAAGAAATATCAATCACATCATATTCATAAGAACATAACTTTTGGAAATCTTAACCTGCAAAAGAGAGCATAATTTCATAACATGGGATAAATCACAGTAGTGAAATGGAATCCCAATAATCATAACATAAAACATTAAACTTATTGGAATACACACATAATCATAGAGAATCATTTCTTATTAGTCAAGACTCATTTCCAAGACTATCTTAGTGGACAAAGTCCATTTCTGAACCAAGTTCACTCCTCGTTTCAGTCCTGTTTCACTGAACCGGTATAACCTACCATTCCAGCCATGTCTATCTCATGAGATATAAAATCTTTACCCAATGCATTGGAGGGAGATATAGGTCACACCCATCTCATAATGATACCATTCTTATGTGTTCCACAAAATCATAAATCATACATCCTTGCATAACCCATGTAATAAAAATGGGAATCTTAAACATCGTGACATCATCAAACAATTCATATAAGATAAAGGAATTCATAAAAATAATTCCATCACATCATAATAAAATCAATGTAATAATAGTGATATAAACAGAACCCTATATTATCTTAGATGGAAAATAATTTTGATAAAACACTTGAACTCCATTCTTGAGGAAAATATCCTTTCAAATTCAAAAACATTTTCCTTTCTTAACATGTCATGCGATTGTAAACTAAAATAATTTGATTAAAAATAAACTTGAAAACTTTTAAAGTAAGCTTCTTGAAAATAATGTTTTAAAAATCCATTCATGCCGTATAAGTTAAAAAAACATTCTTCTCGTACTTTTGTCAGAAGAGTCAAAAAGTACCTCGTACGAAAAACGACAAAAGATTCCTTTCATATCTTTTAATAAAAAATCACCGAAGGTTAAAATTGAATATAAACTATTTTAGAAGGATATAAATATTACATATTGAGGAAACATGGATGTGGATGATAAAATGCACCCCAGTAAATTCCAAAATATAAACAATCTCGGATAAAAATGAGATTGTGATATTTCTCTTACCTTAGGTCCGATTTGCTTCGTAAGTGTCCGAACCTCCTGTATAATGATTTAAATAATGTTATTGAATTATTACAGAATCATACTTATTGTTATGATATCATATATGGTCATATTCTTAGCTTCTTATTAGTAATATTTCATTACTACTTGTTATTCGGGTGTTTATTACTTTTTGTTCTTATGCGTGTTTTGTCGAATAAATTCTTATTCTTCTCTTTAGGTTATAGATACCTCATTTCCAGAATGTTATTAGTGTAATATATATCATATTCATTCATTCAATTCATTTATATAATCATTATGAAATGAAGATCATGTAGAACGAGTCGCATCACATCGTGGAGACGGTATTCCGTACGTACGCACGAGTGATGATATCGTTCCTATGATCATGGAATTGTATTGGAGTGTATGTATACTATTTCAGAATCAATATCAATTTATAATAGTCATATATAGTCATTATTTACACCATTATACCCATCCAAGTAAGGTGGTGGTGGAAAATAGATTACACCACGGCGTGGAGACGGTATTCCGTATGTACGCACGCGCGGTGATTTCTTTTTCTGTAGGATGGATAGATGGTGAAATAGGGTTTTTTCATACTTATAATAACATATCAGTATGTGAGTGATACTGATGTTATTACTTCATAATGAAACAACTAAATAAGAAGAAGTGGAAGAAGAAATAAAGATGAAAGAATCGGTAACGGACATTACCTCTTCTTTGAAGTGCTTCTTTGAGACCTCCTTTTAGGGCACTAAAATAGGTCTTTGAAGAAGACCAGAACCTCTAGGATGTTTCTAGGGAAGTTTATAGGAGAAATTGGCAGGTGTTGGCCGAGATTGAAGGCTCAAAGTGGTGTGAGGAAGAGGGGGAGGAGGTGCCCTTTTATAAGGGAGGAGAGGGGCACCTTTGGAATAACTAAAAATATTATTTTATTATAAAGTCAAATTCGGTTTTTAAGAGCTCCAAATTGATATATTTTGAAGATAAGGTGGGTAGAGGTCGAAATCCTCTCATCCAATTGAATTTAGAGAAGTTTAGGTATCAATTTTAACCTTATCATTTAGATTTAACTTTAAGTTAGATAATTTAACTTTTACCGTGTCTTCTTGTTTTCTTACACTATAAGGTTAATAAACTTACCATATCAAGACAAAAGATCACCAAGTTGTTTATTATTAATATATATAACATTATATAAGTAATTTGGAAGAACCTTATATTTTTAGGAATAAAATAACAATCAGTAATATAATATTTGTTTTAAAAACTATTTTATGTCAATTTTGACACTATTTAGTAATTGATTTTTGTGAAAATCATAACAGAATTATTAGTTAGAACCAAGTTACTTAAATCAATAATAACATGTCATATTAACCTATAAAATTATTTTAATTCATAAAAAGTCTCAAATTACATTTATTTGGGTATTTATAACATCAATTATGTCAATATTTCATTAATAAGATAATTACTACATCATCATTGTGTCATAAATAAATTAAATTATTTAATGTCTAAAAAATAAAAATAAAATATCATTATTTAGGAAATAGTTTTATATTTCTAATGAATATTTATAGTCGAATTTATCCTATGTATAACACCATATTAAAAATGATTTACTTATTAAACTTTGATTTTAACTATTTTAACCCTTCTTTAAATAAATTAATAATAAATGTCCTAATCTAATCCAAGTGGGCCTAAATGGTCATATTTTATTCCTAAGGTTGTTTTTGGTCGAATTACACTTGTCCAATAGAATTAGTACATGTGTTAGGGTAATAATAATATCATTTTTACCCTTAATTACCCTATTTACTTTTAACCGTGTTAAAAAAAGTAAAAAGTTAGTATTCACCAAAAAATTATTTTCATCTCATTGAACCACATTTTACTTACTGACATCAACCGTGTCTCTTGGATTTTCAAAATTCCACTCACAGAAGCGGTAAAATTAAGTTTTATGAAAAATTCAGTTTTTTAACTACCACTTAGTGGTTTCACTATTCATCAAAAATTGAAAGTTTTCAGAAAAATACCAAAATTTCACCCTAGGCTAATTTCGATATTCCGAATCCAAAAATGAAGTCCATTTTGAAAAATAAAATTTATAAAATTTCAAAAAGTGGTTATTACTATTCATTACAGCTAGTTTTAATAATATTTTAATAGCATATCATTGTTTAGTGAAACTCAGTATTGCGTACGACGCAAGCTATCGAGGAAGGTTGTGGTTGCGTGTAAATCAAGCCAATCCAGTGTTAGTGAAAGATTCATTTGATGATTTATATAACATAAAAACAAAATATTTCACATAAAAGTCTTGGGTGTTACATTCTACCCCCCTTAAAATGAAGTTTGCCCTCGAAATTCGTCACTTTGTAACAAACAGATGAGGATACCTCTCTCTCATAATATCCTCAAGATCCCATGTAGCTTATTCTAATTGGTGGTTCCTCCATAAAACTTTCACCAATCGAGTGGTCTTGCTTCGTAGGAATTTTTCGCTACGATCCAGAATCTCTATCAGCTGTTCTTCATAAGAAAGATCTTGTTCCAGCGGTACAACTTCTGAGCTAAGTACATGTGAAGGATCAGGTATGTACTTTCTCAGGAGAGATACATGGAACACATCGTGAACTTGAGAGAGATTCGGTGGAAGCGCCAATCGGTAAGCTACCTTCCCAACACGATCCAGTATTTCGAAAGGACCGATATATCTAGGGCTCAACTTCCCCTTCTTTCCAAATCTCATTACTCTCTTCCAGGGAGATATTCATAAGAACACTTTATCTCCCACTTCAAAATCTAGGTCTTTTCTTCGGTTGTCAGCATAACTTTTCTGTCGACTCTGAGCTGCTCTTATGTGTTGTTGAATAGATCTGACCTTTTCTGCCATTTCATCAACGAGATCAGGTCCTAATAGCTTTCTTTCCCCAACTTCATCCCAGCAAGTTGGAGTCCTTCATTTCTTTCCATAGAGAGATTCATAAGGATCCATCTAAATACTATAGTGAAAGCTATTATTATAAGAAAATTACACCAAAGGTAGGTGTTTATCCCAACCACCTTTGAAATCCATAGAGCAAGCTCTCAACATATCTTCTAGGGTTTGAATTGTTCTCTCAGACTGACCGTCTGTCTGAGGATGATAAGCAGTGTTGAAACTCAACTCTGTATCCAGAGTATGCTGAAGACTTCGTCATAACTTTGAGGTAAATATCGGATCCCGATCAGATATAATAGAAAGTGTTACTCCATGTAATCTTACCACTTCCTTTACATATATCCTGGCAAGCTGATCTAGAGAGAAATCATCTCTAATATCAATGAAGTGTGCATACTTGGTAAGACGATCAACTATGACCCAAATAGAATTATTGCCTTTGGATGTTTTAGGAAGTCCTGTGACAAAGTCCATAGTGATGTTTTCCCATTTCCATTCAGGTATGGGTAATGGTTGTAACATCCCCTTAGACTTCTGTCTCTCAGCTTTAACTTGCTGACAAACCAAGCATCGAGATACATATTCAGCAACATCTCTTTTCATGCCATCCCACCAGAAGTACTCTTTCAGGTCCCTATACATCTTCGTGCTTCCAGGATGAATAGAGAATGAAGAACTATGAGCCTCATCCAGCAGCTCCTTCTTTAATTCCGGGATGGGAGGAACACAAACCTGATTCCTAAACTTTATTATCCCATCACAATCAAGGTTGAATTCAGGAACATTTCTCACCTTCTTTTGTAACTTGACATATTATTTTTGTGCCTCTTTAATCTTCACATGTATATATGGTTGAACATTCATTTGAGAAAGATAAGATTTTTCCCCTTCCATTATAATTCCAAGATCCATCCTTTGTAAATCCATAAATATTGGATCTTTTGTGATCCTCATCATGGATAAACTGGCATGGTCTTGTCGACTTAATGCATCTGCCACCTTGTTTGCTTTCCCAGGGTGGTAATGAATTGAGCAGTCGTAATCCTTAATCAGTTCTAACCATCTTCTTTGGTGCATATTCAGCTCCTTTTGTGTGAAAATATACTTTAAACTTTTATGATCAGTATAAATGTCACACCTTTCTCCATAAAGATAATGCCTCCAAATCTTTAATGCAAAGATTACCCAGCTAACTCCAAATCATGTGTTGGGTAATTTTGCTCATGGATTTTCAACTGTCGTGAGGCATAAGCTATCACCATATCATTTTGCATAAGAACACACCCCAATCCCTTCTTTAATGCATCACTATAGATCACAAACCTTTCTCCACTACAAGGCAGTGTGAGCACAGGTGCACTGGATAACCTTCTTTTCAACTCCTTGAAATTCTCTTCACATTCTTCCATCCAAACAAACTTAACTCCTTTCCGAGTCAACTTGGTGAGTGGATTAGATAATCGTGAAAAATATTTCACAAAATTTCAATAATATCCAGCCAAACCAAGAAAACTTCGGATCTCAGTTACTGTTGTTGGTCTCGACCATCTTTCGATAACCTCTGTTTTTGCTGGATCCACAGATATCCCCTCTTTTGAGATTATGTAACCCAAAAATGAAACTTTTTGAAGCCAAAATTCACACTTGGTAAATTTGGCATAAAGCTTCTCCTTTCTCAGGGTCTTTAATATAATTCTCAAGTGATCTTCATGTTCTTCCTTACTCTTTGAATAGACAAGAATATCGTCTATAAAGACTACCAAAAATTGATCAAGATAGTCTCTAAAGACTCTATTCATCAGATCCATGAAGATAGCAGGAGAATTAGTAAGACCAAATGGCATCACTATAAATTCATAGTGTCCATACCTTGTACGGAAATCCATCTTTGGTATATCCTCCCTTTTGACCCTTAATTGATGATACCCTGAACGAAGATAAATCTTGGAAAAGTATTGAGCTCCGCATAGTTGGTCAAATAAGTCATCAATGCGTGGGAGAGGATATTTGTTCTTGATAGTGAGCTTGTTAAGTTCTCGATAATCAATGCAGAGTCTCATTGATCCATCTTTCTTCTTAATAAACAGAATAGGTGCTCCCCAAGGTGATGCACTAGGGCGTATGAACCCCTTATCAAGATTCTCTTGGAGTTGCTTCTTCAATTCCTGCAACTCAATTGGGGTCATTCTATAAGGTGTCTTTGAAATAGGCAAAGCACCCGGTACGAGTTCTATTGAAAACTCAACTTCACGATTTGGTGGAAGACCCGGTAATTCCTTCGGAAAGACATCATCAAACTCTCGTACAATGGGCATATTCTTAATCGTGAGTTTCTCACCAACCATTTGAGATAAATAACCTTCATTTAGTGGAATCAAGACCCATAAGGTATAAGGAATTTCCACTGGAAGGTTATGTTCATCCTTTCATTGATAGACGATCATAGATTGATCTGGAATATGAAATGTGACTTCCCTTCTTTGGAAATTGATATGAGCTCCATATAAAGAAAGCCAATCCATGCCAAGAATCACATCAAATTCCACTATAGGAAGGATCACAAGATTTGCAGGAAGCACTTTCCCACAAACTTCGATCGGAGAAGAATTATAAACTTTTGATGCGACTGTTGTGCCATTAGGTGTTGTCACAGCTAACTCAACATCTAATTGTTGAGGTAATACGGTTATACCCTTAGAAAATTCTTCAAAAATAAAAGAGTGGGTGGATCCAGAATCAAATAAAACATTTGCTACTTTAGAGTGGATGGTAAGTGTACCTTTCACCACATCTTTATCGTACTCCACATCGCTGATAGAAATTGCATGTGACTTTCCTTTGTCTTTAGCCTTAAGAGTTTGTTGACGTCGACCATCATCATCAACCCTTGGATTAGGGAATTTATTGGCATAATGTCCCATCTCCTTGCACTTGAAACATTGAAGTGTAGTAGGTTCATTTTGTGTATCCCTTCCTTTTTTTTGCATCATTAGACATCTTCTTCCCATCATCGCGGCATTCAAATGCCCGATGACCTTCCTTTCCACATTTGAAACATTTACTTGTCCCTTTAAGACAACTCCCTCCATGTTTCTTTCCACACTTTGAGCATAATGGAAAGCTCATCTTCTTTTCAGTGTGCTCTTTAGATTTTCCTTTGAATTCCATTTTCCTCTTCTTATCAAACCCATATGACTGATGGGTTACTCCAATCTCCATCTCAACTTTGAGAGCACATTGAACGATTTCCTCGTAGCTATTGAAGTCCCTTATGGCTAACGCCCTTCGAAGACTTGATTTTAAGCCACTAAAGAATCGATCGATCTTACTCTCAGGTTGGATAATAATACCAGAAGCGTACCTTGAAATTCTTGTAAAATTTGCTTCATAGGTACCAACAGATTCATCATCCTTTTGCTTCAGTTCAAGAAACTCTTTCTCCATCTTTTTTCTGAGAATACGAGGGAAGTACTTATTGAAAAATAAGTTCTTGAACTCTTCCCATTCCATGGACTCAATTTCATCCCTTTGCCTCGTATTCTTAATAAGATTCCACCATTGATCAGCATCACCTTCCAAACGATACACTGCTAAGATGACTTTATCATGCTCAGAACATTGAAGAACTAAAAATATCTTTTCAGTAGTACTAATCCATTGTTCAGCAACTAATGGATCAGTAGACCCGCTGAATGAAGGTGGACGCTGTCTCATGAAGGATTCAACAGAATGTTGCTCCTTCCTTTGCTCGTTTGGAAGTCATGCATGATTCATAGCTTAAGAAAGTTGTGTGAGCATGGCTACAAGATTTCGCATTCCAGATCCCATAATGTTTGGTTGCTCAGGGGTACAATCATTTCATTGCCCGTCGCATTCCACATTAACGCGGTTCCTTCGGGTTCCATCCATTGACTAAAACTAAGAATAATAGTGTGAGCAACACTAATTATAATAGGAAAACCACATAATCAAGAATAAAATTTCACACTTAAGGTCTTATCCTAGGTTATTCATGGCCATTTCTAAAACACTAAGATTGTGTTCTATTCTTAGAATTATCCTTAGGGTTCTTACTAAGGCTTTCACATCCTAGTTTTCAAAGGTTGAATATACCTTTCCTCTGATACCAACTATAACAACTCATACTTTACATACATTGTTAATACTTCAAAATTGAAGCATACTTATTACAAAATATAACAAAACCACGAAAGGACTGTATAGGTATAGTGTCTTTAGAAAATGGGAAACATAAACAACTGGTTCATAAAGCGTCTAAAATGTCTCCCATTTATTTCATCATATCTATAGTCCCTTTTGGCATATCTTACTTAATAACCTTCTTCCTGACCTGGGGAAAGAAAACATACAAAAGGGTGAGCTCAAATGCTCAGTAAGGGTAAACAAAAGAAATATCAATCACATCATATTCATAAGAACATAACTTTTGGAAATCTTAACCTGCAAAAGAGAGCATAATTTCATAACATGGGATAAATCATAGTAGTGAAATGGAATCCCAATAATCATAACATAAAACATGAAACTTTGTGGAATAAACACATAATCATAGAGAATCATTTCTTATTAGTCAAGACTCATTTCCAAGACTATCTTAGTGGACAAAGTCCATTTCTGAACTGATTTCACTCCTCGTTTCAGTCCTATTTCACTGAACCGGTATAACCTACCGTTCCAGCCATGTCTATCTCATGAGATATAAAATCTTTACCCAATGCATTGGAGGGAGATATAGGTCCCACCCATCTCATAATGATACCATTCTTATGTGTTTCACAAAATCATAAATCATACATCATTGAATAACCCATGTAATAAAAATGGGAATCTTAAAAATTGTGGCATCATCAAACAATTCATATAAGATAAAGGAATTCATAAAAATAATTCCATCACAACATAATCAAATCAATGTAATAATAGGGATATAAACAGAACCCTATATTATCTTATATAGAAAATAATTTTGATAAAACACTTGAACTCCATTCTTGAGGAAAATATCCTTTCAAATTCAAAAACATTTTCCTTTCTTAACATGTCATACAATTTTAAACTAAAAGAATTTGATTAAAAATAAAATTGAAAACTTTTAAAGGAAGATTCTTGGAAATAATGTTTTAAAAATCCATTCATGCCGTATAAATTAAAAAAAACATTCTTCTCATACTTTTGTCGGAAAAGTCAAAAAGTACCTTGTACGAAAAACGAAAAAAGATTCATTTCATATCTTTTACTAAAAACTCACTGAAGGGTAAAATTGAATATAAACTATTTTATAATGATATAAATATTATATATTGAGGAAACATGTATGTGGATGATAAAATTCACCCCAGTAAATTCCAAAATATAAACAATCTTGGATAAAAATGAGATTGTGATATTTCCCTTACCTTAGGTCCAATTTGCTTCGTAAGTGTCCGAACCTCCTGTATAATGATTTAAATAATGTTATTGAATTATTACAGAATCATACTTATTGTTATGATATCATATATGGTCATATTCTTAGCTTATTATTAGTAATATTTCATTACTACTTGTTATTCGGGTGTTTATTACTTTTTGTTCTTATGCGTGTTTTGTCGAATAAATTCTTATTCTTCTCTTTAGGTTATAGATACCTCATTTCCAGAATGTTATTAGTGTAATATATATCATATTAATTCATTCAATTCATTTATATAATCATTATGAAATGAAGATCATGTAGAACGAGTCGCATCACATCGTGGAGATGGTATTCCGTACGTACGTACAAGTGATGATATCGTTTCTATGATCGTGGAATTGTATTGGAGTGTATGTATACTATTTCAGAATCAATATCACTTTATAATAGTCATATATAGTCATTATTTACACCATTATACCCATCCAAGTAAGGTGGTGGTGGAAAATAGATTACACCACGGCGTGGAGACGGTATTCCGTACGTACGCACGCGCGGTGATTTCAATTTCCGTAGGATGGATAGATGGTGAAATAGAGTTGTTTCATACTTATAATAACATATCATTATGTGAGTGATACTAATGTTATTACTTCATAATGAAACAACTAAAGAAGAAGAAGTGGAAGAAGAAATAAAGATGAAAGAATCGGTAACGGACATTACCGCTTCTTTGAAGTGCTTCTTTGAGACCTCCTTTTAGGGCACTAAAATAGGTCTTTGAAGAATACCATAACCACTAGGATGTTTCTAGGGAAGTGGAGAGGAGAAATTGGCAGGGTTTTTCCGAGCTTTAAGGCTCAAAGTGGTGTGAGGAAGAGTGGGAAGAGGTTCCCTTTTATAAGGGAGGAGAGGGGCACCTTTGGAATAACTAAAAATATTATTTTATTATAAAGTCAAATTAGGTTTTTAATAGCTCCAAATTGATATATTTCAAAGATAAGGTGGGTAGGGGTCGAAATCCTCTCATCCAATATAATTTAGACAAGTTTAGGTATCAATTTTAACCTTATCATTTAGATTTAACTTTAAGTTAGATAATTTAACTTTTACCGCGTCTTCTTGTTTTCTTACACTATAAGGTTAATAAACTTACCATATCAAGCCAAAAGAACACCAAGTTGTTTATTATTAATATATATAACCTTATCTAAGTCATTTGGCCGAACCTTAGATTTTTAGGAATAAAATAAAAATTAGTAATATAATATTTGTTTTAAAAACTATTTTATGTCAATTTTGACACTATTTAGTAATTGATTTTTGTGAAAATCATAACAGAATGATTAGTTCGAACCAAGTTACTTAAATCAATACTAACATGTCATATTAACCTAGAAAATTAGTTTAATTCATAAAAAGTCTCAAATTACATTTATTTGGGTATTTATAACATCAATTATGTCAATATTTCATTAATAATATAATTATTGCATCATCATTGTGTCATAAATAAATTAAATTATTTAATGTCTAAAAATTAAAAATAAAATACCATTATGTAGGAAATCTTTTTATATTTTTAATTAATTTTTATAGTCTAATTTATCCTATGTATAACCCCATATTAAAAATGATTTACTTATTAAACTTTGATTTTAACTATTTTAACCCTTCTTTAAATAAATTAATAATAAATGTCCTAATCTAATCCAAGTGGGCCTAAATGGTCATATTTTATTCCTAAGGTTGTTTTTGGTCGAATTACACTTGTCCAATAGAATTAGGACATGTGTTAGGGTAATAATAATATCATTTTTACCCTTAATTACCCTATTTACTTTAAACAGTGGTAAAAAAAGTAAAAAGTTACTATTCATCAAAAAATTATTTTCATCTCATTGAACCACATTTTACTTACTGACATCAACCATGTATCTTGTATTTTCGAAATTCCACTCACAGAAGCAATAAAATTAAGTTTTATGAAAAATTCAGTTTTTTAACTACCACTTAGCGGTTTCACTATTCATCAAAAATTGAAAGTTTTCAGAAAAATACCAAAATTTGACCCTAGGCTAATTTCGATATTCCGAATCCAAAAATGAAGTCCATTTTAAAAAATAAAATTTATAAAATTTCAAAAAGTGGTTATTACTATTCATAACAGCTAGTTTTAATAATATTTTAATAGCATATCATTGTTTAGTGAAACTCAGTATTGTGTACGACGCAAGCTATCGAGGAAGGCCGCGGTTGCGTGTAAAGCAAGCCAAGACAGTGTTAGTGAAAGATTCCTTTGATGATTTATATAACATAAAAACAAAATATTTCACATAAAAGTCTCGGGTGTTACAATATGGGTGGGACCTATATCTACCTCCAATGCATTGGGTAAAGATTTATATCTCATGAGATAGACATGGCTGGAACGGTAAGTTAATCTGGTTCAGTGTTACAGGACTGGAACGAGGAGTGAACTCGATTCAGAAAGGGACTTTGTCCACTAAGATGGTCTTGGAGGAAATGTGTTGGCTACTATGGAAATCATATCATGTGCTTAATGGTTTGCCACAATTATATGATTCATTCCCATGCTATTTTATGATGATTGATGTTCCATTATGATTTATGCCTTACGTACTATCATCTTTTATGTCATTGCTCAAGATTTTGATGTTTAAACATTATTTGCATGTTTTTAAGTTCAAATGTATATGGTTTGTTTTATTTTCTACATGATTACCCTTACTGAGCATTTGAGCTCACCCTTTATATGTTTTCTTTTCTCCAGGATATAAATAAAGGTTTTAGGTAAGAAAAAAAAGGGGAAGATATTTATGGGAGATGTTGAAGATCTTTCACCATGATTAGAAGATTATGTTCCGAGTTTCCAAAGACACTAAACTATTACGATCCTTGAGTGTTGGTTTTTATTACGTATTAAGTATTTCTCAAAAGTAATGTAATGTCTATGTACGTCAAGTTTGGGGTCTCTACAGTTGGTATCAGAGGAAAGGTTTAGTTAACCTTTGGAAACTAGGATGCGAAAACTTTAGTGAGATCCCTAGAGATATTTCTAAGGTATGTCTGTGGATGTCCCTAAGGTTAAGTATAACTATAGGTTATAGTCCTAGGATTATGGTAACAATCATAGAATTAAACCTAAGATGTTAGATATTGAAGGTACTCCCCCTTTATTATGTTGTTTTCCTAGCATGATTTTTGCCTCTCACACTATTCTTTTTGGGTTTTAGACGATAGCTGGAACCCGAAGGAACCGTGTTGATCAATGTAATGGAAAATGTAATGATTTTCCTCCTGAACAAACCAATGTTATGGGAGATGGAGTACAAAATCTTATTGTTATACTTACACAAGCTATGAATCATTCTGGAATTCCAAATGAGTAGAGAATGGAACAATATTCTATTAAGTCCTTCATGAGGCAACGTCCACCTTCTTTTAGTGGGTCTTCTGATCCACTTGTTTCTGAAAAATGGATTAGTACCATTGAAAAGATATTTTCCATACTTTGATGTTCAGAACATGAAAAATTCATTCTGTTTTTTTACCATTTATATGGCGAAGCAGACCAGTGGTGGTCTCTAATTAAGAATACAAGGTCACAAGGTGAAATTTACTCCATGGAATGGGATGAGTTCAAGAACTTATTTTTCAATAAGTACTTCCCTCGTATTCTTCAAACAAAGATGAAAAAGGAGTTCCTTGAGCTTAAGCAAAAGGATGATGAATCTGTTGGTGTATACGAAGTGAATTTTACAAGGCTTGCAAGGTATGCATCTGGCTTTATCATCCAACCTGAAAGTAAAGTTGATCGATTCTTCAGTGGATTAAAACCAAGTCTTCGAAGGGCATTAGCTATAAGAGACATCAGTAGCTATGAATAAATTGTGCATTGTGCTATCAAGGTAGAACTGGAAGTTGGTGTTACATATCCATCTCATGGTTTTGACAAAAAATGAAAGATGGAGTTCACGAAGAAATCTCATAACAATGGTGAAAAGAAGATGAATGTTTCTTTATGCTCAAAGTGTGGAAAGAATCATGGTGGAGATTGCCTAAAAGGTACTAGAAAATGTTTTAAGTGTGGAAAAGAAGGTCATCGAGCAGTTGAGTGTCAAAGTAATGGGAAAAAGGTAGCTAATGATGTGAATAGAGAAAAAACTACTGAGAATGCTCCACCAACACTTCAATGCTTCAAGTGAAAGTAAATGGGGCATTATGCTAATCAATTCCCTAATCCAAGGGTTAATGATGATCGACATGAGAAACCACTTAAGGAAAAGGATAAAGGGAAGTCACATGAGATCACTATTGGCGATGTTGAATATGAAAACGATTTGGTGGAATGATTAAGTGTTTATGTAATGGGATTCCAAAATAATGTTGTATATAGTATCATGGAATATTGGAATATTTATGTATTGGTCTATTGTGGTTTTCAATAATTTTATGGTACCGGTAACCATGGAAAGTGATTGAGATATTTTTGGAAAGAAGATGATATGCGCATAATGAAGGGATAAGGAGAAAATGAAATGTTTGATGGTATTCATGAGATCATGACTGATATAATGACAAAGTTATATCATGGTTTGAGTATATAGAATTTTTGGATTTTGGTATGTATAAAGAGTTAACTTTTGACAACATTCATGTTTTCACTAAGGTTCAATGGGTATTCATTTTTCAAGATAATACAAGATTAAGGTATTCACATGTTTGGAATGCGATCAACAAGATATATCTTGTGATATATGAGGGATAAATGATGGTATTCACGTGCTTGCTATATGACCTTTTTAGTAATCATTCTCTTTATACTATGAGTTTGGAGAGAAGTATTTTAGATAAGCCTAAAGATTGGAATGGATTATGTTAAACATAAGTTAGTATTGTTTAAGGCTGGAATTTTTTTCGATATTATTGATGGAATGTTATAATAGTGTAGTTTTAGAAAAAGAACAACCTGCAGTATAAGGCCCCAGCCTTAAACCTTACTTAATATTGAGTTATTACAAGATTACACATTGAGGATCTTTTCAGGTTTAGAGTTTTAGAGAATTAGATCATAAAACTTGCATTACATTCCACATTTAAACAAAGTGGTTACATAAAAGATAGTATTCATTTTTCCCATCAATGGAAACATATTTAAAATAAAACATGGATTCTTTCTTGACACTTCCTTGACACTATCATCATATCATGTACCCTTCCCTTGACCTGTGAAAAACATTTCAAAAACTTGGGATGAGCATAAAAAGCTCAGTAAGGGATATAAAAATATGGAAAGGAAACATGAGTACATGTATACACAAGAATCAATGAAATCATACTCTACTCATAAAACATAATCACTTTAACATACCTCATCAAATCATGAATAAATCATATAAATCATAAGACATAAAGGTAACTTGAGGCATTCATAACATTCTTACGTAGGGAGTAACCCTCTTGGTTACGTTTGGAATACCCATCACAGTATATTCCCTAAATCTCTTCGAATAAACCTTAACGTTTAACTCCTTCGTGTTACCCAATGCATTGGAGAGCTATATCGGGCTCACCCGCCCTTAGTTTATCACGGAACCACCCGTCTTCACAATAATGCCCAATAACCATAACATAATCGTATCACATAAAACATGCATAAAGGAAACATAACCTTTCCACTTTTCAATCACAATATATCAATAAAACACATTGATATAAAAGCATTATGAAAACCATTTCCAATACCAAAATAAAATAAAAGTAAAACATGGTATTTATTTTTCTTTTAAAAAAATGTATGGCTTGTAGAGGAAGCCGAAACTCAAATAATAGTCATGACGGCAGAGAAGTCATTGTCGCTGCATACGTACGACAAAAACATTCCCTTTTGTCGTTTAGTAAAACGCTTCTTATAAAAAGATTCCTTTTGGATAAATTTAAAAGTCAAAGGGGTTTATACACCGTATAAAAGAAGGTTGTGTATAAAACAAAATATGCCTCAATGAAAGGAGATTGAGACGAAGTCCCATACAAAGATATTTTTTTAAATTAAATAGATCTATTATGTGTATTCACTATAATTACACATAAAGAAAGTACAAATACAAGATAGGACATAATAATATCATGACATAATTTGAAAGTAGGAGATTAACCCAAAGAACAGAAATTGGGTTAAGAAGTTCCCTTACCTCGTATCCGACTTGACTCGATCGTTCTTTAATCTCCTGAATAATAAACTTGAGTTAATTTTTACTTTCTTAAGAACCTTTTTCAAGTTCATTATTCCTTTTATATCACTTATTACCATGTCATGAACACTATGTAATTATTTAAGTTAATAACGGTCATTTTAACGATCATTGGTACTTGAGTCAAAATAAACTCTTTATAATTACAAGTTGTTCATGTATCCATTATATCCAGAGTTATAATCATGATGTAGATATCATATATATCATATATATTCAGTATATACATTCATTTATAATATTACATAATGTTTAGAGGTAAGAAATGAAATGCACCGTTCATGGAGACGGTAAGCCGTACGTACGCATGAACGCTACTTTCATTTCTATTTCATATTTTATGGAATGGAATCATAATGATATAAATGTATATTATAATTCAAGTATAATATAATATATAATATCATTAATTAAATCCTTTATACGTCCCACATATGGCATTAACGAATCAAATCACTTTGAGGGGGCGGTAGTCCGCACTTCCTAAAATGAAGATATCGCGTTTACCCATAATGGTAACCATAAAGGTATGCCATAAATGAAAAATACATAAGCTTAAGTAAAACATAAACATATTATATATAATATATAAATATATTGACATCTTAATGGCCACCTTTGAAGGTGTTATATGAGTGTTGAACAATCATTGTTTCGTGAGGCAGAAATTCGTCATCCACAGAAACAGTATGTTCTTTAACCATTAGATGTAGGTGTGTGTAAGTTTAGCTAGAATCCTTCTTATAAAAACATCCTAGTATATTGAAGATACTTGTTTTGTTACAAAATAAAGGAATAAAAAGAGTTTATAGGGTTGGAGAAGCAAAATAAAATATAAGAACACAAGAGAAAACACTACCTTTAAAACGGGTAACTCTTTTTGATTTGAGCTCAAAGGCTTCCTTGGGAAGACTTATGCCCAAAGTGAGGCTTCTAAGAGTTAGAGAGGGATGTGGAGAGACAAAATGGGAAGGGTTTGGCTGAGCCAAAGGCTTGAGAGGTGTGGGTAAGGTGGTAGAGGTGGGGGCCTTTTATAAGAGGAGGGGAGGGGCACTCTTGGAAAGTTATAAAAGGTTACTTTATTATAAAATGCTTTTCGGATTTAAAAGGTCCCAAAATTATATATTTCAAGGCTAAGGTGCTAAGAGTTCAAAATACACACATTAAATAGGTTTTTGACATGTGTAGGTCTTATATTTTACATTATCTTTTCATTTTATTTAAATCGTTAAATAATGAGGTAATCGCTACATCATCATGGTGTCATAAATAATTTAATTTATTTAATGTCTAAAAATTATAAAAAAAATATCATGATGTATGAAATATTTTTATATTTCTGATGAATATTTATAGTCAAAAATATGACTTGTATAACCCCATTTAAAAATTGTTTTAGTAAAACAACTCATGTTTGTGACATTTTTATTTTAACTTTAAATAAAAAGATATTAATGTCATTTTCCTACCAAAGTGGCTTCATGGGGTCCCCAAGTTGACCCATGGATTTTCTTGGTCGTCCATGACACATCCAATAAGGGTAGGACATGTTTCTAGGTCATTTCATATTATTAAAACATTATTTTTACCTTAAACTACACTAATTACCTCTAATCGCGATTAAAAACTTAAAAGTTACTATTCACCAAAAAATTATTTTAATCCCATTGAACCACATTTTACTTCTTAATGAAAACCATGTATGTAGGATATTTGAAATTCAAAACATGTAATTGGCAAAGTTTCATTTAAATGAAAAATCAGTTTCTTTAACTACCACTTAGTGGTTTTACTATTCATCAAAAATTGAAGTTTTTCAGAAAAATACCAAAACTTCGCCCTAAGATATATTTGATATTCCGAATTCAAAAATTATTTGTATTTTACAAAATTCAAAACATATAAGTTACATTAATTAATTTAATAATTAATTCCCGCTGTCAGAGCAAATAGCGTGTTTTTATGAAACAATAAGTATCAAAAGATTGACACTAGTTTAAGTCCAATTTCGAAGTGAAATTAATTCCAACGACCAATATTGGATTAAATGGTAAAAATATATTCTAATTTCACTTTAAAAACAATTCAAAAGATAATATAATCATATAAATAAATTAGATTAAAAATAGGTTTTGAATTAAAATACAACATTTTCACTATTCATTAAAAAATGAACTTTATCGGAAAAATACCAAAAATTCACACAAAGTAAATTTTGATGTCCCTATTCTAAATAAGAATTTTATTTGGTCTAATATAATGTATAAGAGTGACCAAAACTATATTTAATGACGGTTCGCCATCAAAAGGCGATAAGTCGACCTTTAGTGAATGTTAGAGTATATATGCCTAAAATTGAGTTCTTTTCGTATTTTAAGCCTTTATCCTTTATTGGATAAATGTAAAAACATTTAACAAACATATATAATCATATTTTAATTATTTCCATTCATTCTCACCAATACAATGGCTACGTGTTAACTACCATTTAAAATAATATTATTTTATTACTAGTGTGAAACGTAAGATTTCAAAGAAACTCTTTGTTGCGTATCGGGTACGCTATTGAACATAGCAACCCCTTTAAAGTAAAATTAATATTTAATTCAAAAATATTAATAAAAATGAAAATGCTTTATTCTTTATTTACCGGGGATGTTACATGCAGGATGGGCGACAACCCGTCGCGTCGGATAAGGCTGCGGGAATCGAACCCACAACCGAAGTGCGATAGGACTTTATCACCTACCACTGGCCTACAGGAAGTCCCTGGTTAGTAGAAACTACTTTTATTTTATTAATCGGTATGATAGATGAATTATAAGTTCATTTATGGAATCATATACGATTAACCTCACCATAGATGGACTTAGGTATATTTGATAACTTTTGCTAACCTTTTGTTTGAAACAGATGGAATGACCCATCATTCTATCACATGATCTGCTAACACTTCACGAATAACAAATTCAACTTCGTTTCTTTAAGAGATGAAGTGCAAATTGTTCAAGGCACGTACAACGGTGAGATTGTACCAAAATCATGTAAGTATTTCTTTTAATTCATCAACTTTAGGGAAATGATCTTGAAAACCAAAAATTTTGTCCTAGTGCCCTCATATCCGATTAATCAGATGGTGCCTTAGATCATCACAAATTTATGGCTTTGTGGTTGTTGGTTTTTTCATAGCCATGTCCTCTACCACTCTTCATCAGAACATGATGGTTAGATTTTTTTTCTTCTATATCAATATTTTCACCTATGTTCTCCTATGTGGAAATCCAATGATGAGTTAATTTGGGTAACCGTTATATTTCTTACTTTACTTTTTAAAATTAAGTTTTATTATTCCTTTTTACGATGTGGGTTTCTATGAAAGAAACTTTCAAGTAGTAAACCATTTATAACCCTGACAAATTTCGAGGGTGAAATTCATTTTAAGGGGGGTAGAATGTAACACCCCGAGATTTTATGAGATATATTATTTTTAATTCCTTTGATTTTACACTACACCAAGATTAGCTTGTACTATACGCAACACCGTATTAGCTTGCAGTATACGCAACACTATTCTTGGATCGTGTTACACACAATTTCAAGTTCGCAACATTGAGTGTATATATATATGTGTGTGTATATATATATTCAATGTATAAATAAAATATGGTTGGATTCTGTTATACAAAACAACAAAGGAGTCTTGTACTACACGCAACCCTGACTTGTCTTTCACTACACACAATCGCGAACCTCCTCGATAGCGTGTGTTGTACGCAATATCGGGTTTCACTAAACAATGATATATGGTTATAGTATTATTATGAACCAGCTGTTATGAAAAGTATTAACTAAATTTTGAATTTTATAACATTATTATTCATCTTAAACATTTTATAGAACATGGTATGAGAACAAAATAAATTTTTTGGGTAAAATAAGTATTTTTCAAAAAATGCAGTTTTGCCGCCTTTTGATGGCGCACCCACTTTAAATCTAGTTTTTGAAATGTTTATAAGTTCAATTTGAAAAAATAAAATTCTTCCTTGGAATCAGAATATAAAAATTTAATTTGGATAAATTTTTCATATTATTCTGATAACTTTCATATTTTAATTAATAGTAAAAACACGCTATATTTTAATTAAAAACAACTTTTTTCATCGCAATAATTTATATGGTTAGATTATATTTTTAATTGGTTTTAAAGTGTAATTAAAATATATTTTTACTATTTAATCCAATTTTGGTCATTGGAATTAATTTCACTTTGAAATTGGACATAAACAAGTGTCGATCTTTTGATAGTTATTTTTTCTTAAAAACATGCTATTTGTTTTGATAACGGGAATTACTTTTAAAATTAATTAATGTCACTTATATGTTTTGAATTTGTAAAAATAGACATCATTTTTGAATTAGGAATATCAAATATATCTTAGGATAAATATTTGGTATTTTTCTGAAAAACTTCAATTTTTGATGAATAGTGAAACCACTTGGTGGTAGTTAAAAAAACTGACTTTCATTTAAATGAAATTTTACCACTTCTGTGAATTGAATTTCAAAAATCCGACATACATGGTTGTTATCAAGAAGTAAAATGTGGTTCAATAAGATGAAAATAATTTTTGGTGAATAGTAACTTTTGACTTTTATTTACTGCGGTTAAAGGTAAATAGGGTAATTAAAGGTTAAAAGAATATTATAATAATTCAAAATTACCTTAACATTTGTCCTAAACTTATTGGATGAGTAGTGGCCAACCATGGGCATCCTTGGGTCGATTTTGGGACCCCATTGAGCCACTTGGTAGGGATAATGACAATTTGGATTAATTAATTTAATGTAGAGACAAAATTGACACTAACAAAAATATTTTAGTAATTAATTTTTATAAGGAGTTATATAAATTATCTTTTAAACTATAAATATTCATTGTAAAGCTAAAAGTATTTCCTACATGCTGGTTTTTTTTATAATTTTTATACATCAAATAAATTAAATTATTTATGACACAATAATGATGCAGTATTTACCTCATTAATAAATGATTTAAATAAATAAGATTATAATGATTAAAATATTATCCAAAACATGTCCAATTATGATTGGATGATTTTATTTTGACCATGAGTCATCTTATCTTCATCTTTAATGATTTTTGGACCTTTTGAAACCGAAGATAAGTTTATAATAAAATAATATTTTCACACTTTCCAAAGGTGCCCCTCTCCTCCCTTATAAAAGGGCACCTCCTCCCTCTCCTCTTTACACAACTTTGAGACTTCAAGCTCGACCAACCCCTACCCATTACTCTTCTCAACACCCCTATAATATTCTAGAGGTCCTGGTCTTCTTCAAAGACCAACATTAGTGCCCTAAGAGGAGGTTTCAAAGAGGCGTGTCGAAGAAGAGGTAATATTCATTACCGATTCTTTCAAATTTATTTCTTCTTCTACTTCATCTTCTTTAGTTGTTTAATTATGAATTAATAACATCAGTATCACTCATATACTGATATGTTATTATAAATATGAAAAAACCCTATTTCACCTTCTATCCATCCTACGGAAAATGAAATCACCGCGCGTGCGTACGTACGGAATACTGTCTCCACGCCGTGGTGTAATCAATTTTTCCACCACCACCTTACTTGGATGGGTATAATGGTGTAAAGAATAACTATATATGGTTATTATAACATCAAAATGATTCTGAGATATTATATCATCCACTCCAATTCTATTAAATAATTATGGAAACGATATCATCGCTCGTGCGTACGTACGGACTACCGTCTCCACGAACACGATGAGATTCATTCTTCATGCTAACCATTCATGAATGATTATAAAGTATATATACTGAATAATAATGAAATATATGACATAATAATGCTACTGGATTTATGTATATATATATATATATATATATATGTCATCTACTTAATTTCATTCAATTCAATAAGGAAACGAAAACAACATTCATGCGTACGTACAGCCTACCATCTCCATGAACGGTGTATTTCATTTCATTTATCTATCTATTATATATATACTGAATATATATGATATATAAATCATTATTTAAATTGTGGAAGTAAATCATGATATAAGTAATAATAATATCAAGAACAACAAGTCCAAACACGTACGATAAATAGAACGATTTTACCCAAAACGCTGCTTTAACATGGAATTTACAAAAGAACGGGTAATATAAAGTCATAAGTGAACCATATATGATATCATAACAATGAATATGATTCTGTAATAAGTAAATGAAATTATTTAAATCACTATACAGGAGGTTCAGATACGTACGAATCAAATCGGACCTAAGGTAAGGGATAATTTTTCAATCTCATTTTTATTCGAGATTGCTTATACGTAAGTATTTACTGGGGTTATATTTTTCATCCATGTCTATAAAAATGTTTTTCATAAATTGTTTAATATTATTCCATGTATGTTTAAAGTCATGTTTACCCCTCTTTGACTTTTACTTTGTGTTATGGAAGGAATATTTCTTTTGTTTACCATGCGTGGTATGCCTTTTCCGTTAAAAGTACGAGGAGGATGTTTTTTTTAACTTATACGGAATGAACGGATTTTTACGGTTTCAAAATGCCTAATTTTCATGAAGATTATTCTATAAGTTTTCATGATTATTTTCAAAAAAAAATCCTTTTCTTTTAAAATTTCATGGCATTTTGAGAAAAGAAAATGATTTTGAAGAATAATGGACATTTTCCTCAAGAAATCATTTCAAGTGTTTTATCAAAACCATTTTCCATCTAAGATGAAATTATTTCATATGTGTATGTTTCAAGTATAATATCTCTATGATTTACATGGTTTCAATTTTCTTATGATGAAATGATATCCATTTTTTTATATGGATTATGTTATGATGGGATGATGTTTATGAAACCCATTTTATTCTTTGGGTTATGATGAATGATTTATGTTTATGTTCTGGCACACGTAAGAATGATTTCATTATGATATGGGTGGGACTTATATCTCCCTTCAATGCATTGGGTAAAGATTTATATCTCATGAGATAGACATGGCTGGAACGGTAAGTTAATCTGGTTCAGTGTTACAGGACTGGAACGAGGAGTGAACTCGATTCAAAAAGGGACTTTGTCCACTAAGATAGTCTTGGCAGCAATGTCTTGGCTGCTATGGAAATCATATCATGTGCTTAATGGTTCGCCACAATTATATGATTTATTCCCATGCTATTTTATGATGATTGATGTTCCATTATGATCTATGCCTTACGTACTGCCATGTTTTATGTCATTGCTCAATATTTTGATGTTTAAACATTATGTTCATGTTTTTAAGTTCAAATGTATATGGTTTGTTTTATTTTCTCCATGTTTACCCTTACTGAGCATTTGAGCTCACCCTTTATATGTTTTCTTTTCCTTAGGATATAAAGAAAGGTTTTAGGTAAGAAAAAAAGGGGAAGATATTTATGGGAGATGTTGAAGATCTTTCACCATGATTAGAAGATTATGTTCCGAGTTTCCAAAGACACTAAACTATTACGATCCTTGAGTGTTGGTTTTTTTTATGTATTAAGTATTCCGCAAAAGTAATGTAATGTCCATGTACGTCAAGTTTGGGGTCTCTACATGCACCAGTCAGGGTTAGGGTCCACCTAAGGAAAGCGTACCCACACGAGCTTAACAATACTCTCAGATTTCCAATCTGAGTTATCATTTATGAGTTATAAGGATTTGAAAATAAAATAATCTTTACTTAATTATTTTATTTACGGTCACGTCCCAAAAACTAATTTCCACAGTTGGCCCGCGCCAGCCAATGTTAGGCTCCGCCTAAGGAAAGCACATCCTCATGAGCTCAAAGGTACTCTCAGATTTCCAATCTGAGTTACTGTTTATGAGTTATAAGGATTTGAAAAATAAAATAATTTTATTTAATAATTTTATTTACAATTATGTCATTTTTAGGTTTTCTCACTAGGGACCCGTGCCGACTAAACTTAAGTCATTCCTAGGGTAAACCCTTCATCCCGAACGCAACAGTTCCCTCATATTTTTGATTTGGACACCCTTTTAATAGTTATTCCAATTTTTCAGAAAACCCACTCACACGTGCTATTTAAGAACTTAACATTTTTCGACGGATCATTATGTGCACTCCGGGCCTCAAAATCACACACCGTCTCAGCTCCTGGTCTCATAATTTTCCCAAGAATTTTCTAAAAATAGAACCGGGAAAATACAAGTCATTACATTCTTCCCACCTTAAGGCTTTACTTCCTCGAAAATCCAAATAAGGTTTACTCGATCAAAAGGTGAGAATATTGAGCATGAATCTTAGCCGCCCGCTCCCATGTGCTCCTCTTAAGATCAATTTGCTACCTCTGGACACACACCAAGGGAAAAGATCATCCATGAAGGATCCTTTTTTTCTGCAAGTCCTATGCGAGAGTCTACCCAGCGCTGCCTAGGTTTCCCTTTCACTGACCAAGGAAACCTTGTTCCATTATTGTGGATACACCGTACCCTTTTGCCTAAAACATTCAATCTAGGAATGAACGATAGTGGTACATACCAAGAATGACTTCTTAAGGACTCAATGCTATGACTAAGAGATCCCAACCGAAACTCTCACCTCCAAGAGTCGGGTCACACTATCAGTGCTAGTGTGTGATCATCGGGTCGCCTCCAATAGAAGTCTCTAAGAGAGAGGGTCAAGTCCAAGGTTTGATCGAAACCTCTAAGTCTCAAACGAAAATCACTGAAAAAAGGAGCACAACTATCTCTCGTGTCTATTAATACGGAATAAAAAAGGAAAAAGACACAAGTCGTACCTCGAATCTCTCCTGGAGTCTCTGGGTCATAATCCATGACTGCATGCAGCTGTCCTCACCAACGTCCTCCAGCTCCATGAGCCTGGCGTGGACCACCTACTGCCCTTCTAGCTCCTTTGCCTCCCATGTCATCTTGTTGAACTCCTTTCTCCAAGTGTTGCCTCTACCAAGGAAGATCGTCATTCGGCTCCCTCTCAGCGGCATAACGGGTCATACAATCTCTAGTGAGATGCGCCTAGTCGTTGCAAGCATAACACTGCCTCTCATGCAGTTGATCTGTTTCTTGGTGCTACTCCTGTGCCACAGTCCCACGCGTCTAAGTTCGGGCATGGGTATGCCTCCTATGTCGTGATCTCATCACATGTCATCTGCTATCTCCTGCAAACACCTCTGTCTCATGACCTCTATTGTGGGTCACATCCATCTGTTCCTCAACCAAAAAACTCTCGACAACCAGGTCTCGCTCCAGCACCCCATCATAGGTGGGAATATTCAGCGGAACCACTGACGCCCTGATCTCTCAGCGTAAGACCTGCTCGAGGGTTCGAGCTCTGAAAAACTAGTCTCTCACCATGTCCAGTGAGTACCGCAATAAGTCAGTGAACCTCGCCAAAAACTCTTCCACTGTCATGTTGCCCTATCGAAGCTACAGAAGCTCTTGGATACGTACTAACCTCAGCATGGCTGGGTAAAACTCTTCCCTGAAGAGTCGTTTGAACTCTTCCCAAGTGAGTGTCGCCTCATCATGCAATTGTATCACCAAGCTCCACCAACTTCTCGCTAATCCCTGAAGAAGGCTCACAGCTAGGACCACCATCTAATCGGGAGGTGTCCTCACTAAGCGGAAAACTCAAGTAACTGCCTCGAGCCAGTCATCTTCTGCCTGGGGGTCTGGATCACCCTGGTATCTCAAAGGTCACTGCCTCTGGAACTCGTGTAGCGCACTCAACCTGCACGCATCCTTGGCCCGAACTACCGGTAAAACATACTACTCTGCGGGTGGGGGCGACATTGGTAGACCACTCGGAGGCAACGTCTCAAAGTCAGTGCTCAGCACTGAAGCCTCATCATGGAGAAAATCGTCATCATGATCACGTTGTAGAATCCTCTATGGCTATCATCATGGAGGCATCATGAAATAGATCAAGATGGACCATAGTTAATAGACTATATCTGGAGAGTTGACTCAAGAAGGACATGAAAAACATAAACCACACCTATATGATGCATGTACCATTTATTTCTCGGCAACCAGTGTCCTAATGCACCAAGTCAAAAAGCAGGTTATCGGAGTCCTATTGAATGGATATGTCGGTCTCCACACCAATACTAGAACCTTTGGCTTGAGATCTGAACTTGAAACATCTTAACAATGTTGTTATGAAACCCAAACCAAACTCATGACACTACGGTCCTAAGGTAGAACCAACCTACTCTGATACCACTCTGTCACAACCCATCCCCCAGGGCCCGTGTCATGACTACCTCAAGCCCGCCTCCGATAGGCCAGGGGCTCACAACTAGCGCTGAGTAGGAATATCCCACAAATGGGTGTTATTTTCCTAAGAACCTGTACACACGCACCCAACACTAAGCCACAGGGCTGGAGAGTGATAACACTAAGTAAATAAAATGCATGCATACCACTACAACCCAACAACAAAGTATGACAGTAAGTAAAGCAGTAAAGTACAACCGGGCCAAAACACAAGTCAACTAAAAGAAAGACTAAGGATGTCCAGACCCAACCCAACCCGATGGACCCGACCCAACCCGACCGGGTTGGGTTGGGTCGGGTCGGGTTTAAAAATTTATATTCACAGGTCGGGTTGGGTCAGCTTGATCCATGGTCGGGTTGGGTCGGGTCATGGGTTGGGGAAAAATGACCCAACCCGACCCAACAGACCTGACATCTTCACTCCAGCATGTGTCGCCCTAACTAGCCCTCGTTGCCTGGTTTGGTTTCTCATGGGAAGCGAGTGAAACCGTGATCCCCACCCTCATTGCCTCGTTGTCTCGTCCGATATCTCCACCCAGTCGCCTCGCCGTGATACCCACCCCCTGTCGCATTGCCATAATCTCCTTCCCTCGTCGCCTCGCCGGTGATCCCCACCCCCTGTCACATCTCCGTGATCTCCACTAT
The DNA here is from genome assembly GCA_963277665.1 of Viscum album. Lineage (NCBI taxonomy): Eukaryota > Viridiplantae > Streptophyta > Magnoliopsida > Santalales > Viscaceae > Viscum > Viscum album. The sequence continues at coordinate 1,569,603,454 of OY728150.1, read as the reverse complement.
ATCCCTCGTCGCGTCGTCGATGATCCCCATCCCTTGTCGCATCGTCGCGATCTCTATCCCTCGTTGCCTCACTGGCGATCCCCCCCCCCACCCCATCGCCAAGCCGGGGATCCCCACCCCTCGTCGCCTCGTTGCGATCTCCATCTCCATCCCCAGTCACCTCACCGATGATCCCCACCCCTCGTCACCTCTCTGCGATCTCCACTCCATCCCCCACCACGTCGCTGATGATCCCCAGCCCCCATCGCCTCTCCGCAAACACCATCCCTCGTCACCTCGTAGGCGATCCCCCCCCCATCGCCAAGCCGGTGATCCCCACCCCATGTCGCCTCGCTGCGATTGCCATCCCCTGTCACCTCACTGGCGATCCCCACCCCCTATCGCCTCGCCCGAGAACCCCACCTTCGTTACCTTGCTGGTGGTGGTAGTGTCGTGGAAGGAAGACTAAGCTCGCGGGAGGGAGGAGAATTCACCGCGTTAGGATGATCCAGGAGCTCGTTCGATTCAGTTTATAAAGAGCAGCATCATATTTTTTTTTCAGTAACCCAATCAGGCTGACTCGACCCAACCCGATCCGAGACGGGTTGCGTCAGGTCGGGTCCGTGCTGAAAATCACCCCCGACCCGACCTGACCCGAACCAAGCTTTTTTTATTTGTTCAGGTCCAAAAAAAACCCCAACCCGACCCAACCCGACCCATGGACACCCCTAAGAAAGACAACTGTAAAGTCCGACCTGTAAACACAGGTACTGAAGCTGTTGTAGGAAGCTTCTAGAAACACCTCGGCTCATCTGATCTCACAAGGCATCATCTGGTCCTAGTCCTGGTCCAGATCCACCTAGGACTCCACCAAAGCATCGATCGACAGCACAAAGACATGACACATGCGGGCAAAGCCCATGCAAGGGTGAGTAAAACAATACTCAGTAGGGGACCCCAAAAACCACAAAGTAAAAGACTAGGGGAAAACCAAAAAGAAATGCACAGTCAGCTCCACACAGGTATATGTCCATACATTTACAAAGAACATCTAGATATACTCGTTTTAGACACTAAGAATCACAAGGTTCCAACCTCATAGCCAGCAATAGGATTCTCATTGTAGTTTCGAAAGGCAACACATAAAATCAGTAGAAACACGCTCCACTAGCTCAGTCATCCAAGATAGCACCCGTCCGAGAGGTACACTCCATTGAGAACAACTCTATTATTCCTAATGGTACGTCTGAGAGAACATGCTCCATTGGGAACATCCTACTAGGTCTAGCTCCAGTGCCCAGCACCAAAGGTTTATTCATCGTTGTCTTGCACCCAATGCAAGACTAACGAAACCCAAGTGGAGAGGCCTGCCCTCACCACTGTACGCATATGAGGGAGCCCTGCTCCTAACCATCTTGTGAAACCTCTGTCGCTCCTATTAGGAGTGGCCCGCACCTTAGTCCTTCGAGGGAGTACTAGCTCCTATCTAGGTAACATTCTCATCAAGTGGATGGGCTCGCTCCTCGCAACTGAGTCTGACAGCCAAGGGAGATCCAACTCCAATGGAGGACTCGCTCCCCACTGATACTTGGGACAGGGGAGTGCAAATTCGTAAGTGAGGACTCGCACCCTGATCCCACATGGGAGTATGACTTCATAAGTTGAGGAACCACACCCTACCCGGTAGGGGAGTACTGCTCAGTGACTAGAGGACATGCGCCCTGGTACAACGGGGGAGTACCGACCCTATCAGTTCATGTGTGGAGGACTCACGCCCTAGAACAACAGAGTACCGACTCCAATCATAGAGGACTCACACCCTACACTGTAGGGGAGTTCCAACTCTATGTATGTTAGATATGGAGAACCCGCACCATAGTCTTATAGGGGAGTACCGACTCCACGGATAGAGGACCCATTGCCTGGTCTCACAGGGGAGTACCTACTCTTCCTTCACGAATATCTCTAGGAACCTGCACCCTAGTCCCTCAGGGGAGTAACACCCCTGGAGGAAACTACCCAAAGCAAACGAACCCTCTCCCACAATGTAGGGATTCCCAACTTTACGAAACACGCTGATTCCCGCTCAAGTGTGCTTGTACCAGGAGGACCGACTCCTCAAATCATTAGGGCATCTGTCAACTTCCACAAAAACTCACTTGGGGTATCTCAAAAGTATTGTCTCTTTTCAAGGGTCCCAATGTCGTAGACGGCTCGTCAAATAGACACTCTGTTAAAAAGTTATGGGCATTTTAACGAAAAGGGGTCAGTGGGGTCCGGGTCCGGTCCGACCCGGTTCGACCGACCCGACCTGACCTGGTTCGGCCTCGCCCAAAGACCAGGCCCATTGGGCCCGCTGGACCCGGTCCGTTGGGCCTGTGGGTCCAGCCCAACGGCCCGACCCACACTGGTGGGCCAGTTTTCGTCCAGCTGGATCGCCCAATGGCTTGGTCCCCTTCGGCCCGCCCCATACCGGTGGGCCAGCCTTGTCCAGCCCGGATGCGGCAGCACGCCGCGTCCCCTTCGAACCACGCGGATGGCAGCTGGCCGACCACCTCCCACACACGTGGTCTCGCGGACCGCGTGCCATCGCACACACGAGGCTCAACCACGGGTCTTCCGACGAGACGCAGCGCCGCTGTTCCGCACCGTCGCGGCCCGCCTGGTTGTGGCCTCCGCTACTGCGGCACGCTGATGGGGTCTTTCGCGGGCCATCGGATGCGATCTGGTGGTCCGTTCTTCGATCAGGAAGACGTTTCGGGGTCCTCAAGTAGTGTTCTTCATCGCTAGGGGTTTGAATTCTCATTGTGATCCACCGGGGTGCAATGTCGTTCGAGCGACAATATCTCCCGCACTGCCTTGATCCATTCGTCACCGTTGTCGCTGCACCTCCGTCGTGTCGTGTCCATTCTGGATCCAAGACGTCGGATCGTTGCGGCAAGAAATGGTTGTGCAACGATCGACCGTTCGTCAACCCGTGAAGAACGCGAAGAAAGTGGGGGAGAAAAGCACAATAATCGAGCCGAGGATCGAACCTCAGTTGATGGTTCGTTCCGGCCTCAATCCGATCTGTTAGAAAAATCAAGAAAACGATGAACAAACTAGAAATCAATCAAATGATCATCAATCCCCAATAAACCCCGCAAGGCGAAACCCATCCTGTAACAATATGCACGATCTGTGAATCGATCTGTTCGTCGATCGATTCATGTTCGTCGTAGGAATTCAAAGACGGGGAAAGGATGAAATTTAAATAACAAACCCTACCTCGAGTTGGATCGCTTGTAGACGTTGATTGAAGTCGCGTCGCCACGTCGATTCTTGTTCCGCCGACGTTCGTCGATTTGTCGCCGCTTGATCGAATCCCGACCTTCGATTCGTCGTCGCCGACGAGAGAGTCTCCTCCTCCTTGCCTTAGGGAAACTCCAGAGGGATTCTCTAGCGTTACGAAGTTTAACGCTAGACTCTGTCCCCGATTAATGTAGGAAACGCGTTTCAGCGTTACTGTTTCGCTTTGAAACAGCATCGCCATGTTGCTTCATTTATGAAAGGAGAACGGGGTTACTCCTTTGTTGTGTCGCAGTGTTGCCACGATGCAAAACATTAAAAGGAAATAAAATAAACTTCTTTAAGTTTATTTTATTCTACTTTAAAAAGTCCAAAAATTAACTTTTACCCTCGACTCGCGCCGGTCGAGGTTTGGGTACACCTAAGGAAAACACACCCACACGAGTTCAACGGTACTCTCGGATTTTCAATCCGAGTTACCGTTTATGAGTTATAAGGATTTGAATAAAATAATCTTTATTTAATTATTTTATTTACGGCCACATCTCAAAAACTAATTTCCACGGTTGGCTCGCGTCGGCCAATGTTAGGCTCCGTCTAAGGAAAACACATCCTCACAAGCTCAACGGTTCTCTTGGATTTCCAATCCGAGTTACTGTTTATGAGTTATAAGGATTTGAAAAATAAAATAAATTATTTTATTTACAGTTATGTCATTTTCGGGTTTTCTCATTGGAGACATGTGCCAACTAAATTTAAGTCATGCCTAGGGTAAACCCTCCATCCCGAACACAACGGTGCCCTCAGATTGCTGATTCGAGCACCCTTTTAAGAGTTATTCCATTTTTGTCAGGAAAACCTCTCACACGTGCTATTTAAAAACTTAACATTTTTTCGACGGATCATTCCGGACACTTTGGGCCCCGGAATCGCACGTCATCTCAGCGCCTGATCTCGTAATTTTCCCAATAATTTTCTAAAAATAAAACTGGGAAAATCTGAGTCGTTGCAGTTATACTGGACAGTCTTCAACCAGATGACGTAAATTGTTATTATTTATATAGTTAAATCATCATTATGTATTGTACATGTCTTCATTTATTAATTGATTATTCATTTTTTTCATATTTCATGGATGCCATATACCAAGGATATCATCTAGAGTCTCCCATTATATTGTACGATGATGCTTATTGTCGGCTCCCACATCGTTCCTATGATTCATTTTCATATTGTTGAGTGGTATCAGACTGATAGAGTTATGAGGTAGTTCGGATTTCATCAGCTCATTCATGCACCGCCCAATCAATTACCTTCACTTCATTCTCTGAAGATGTTAGGGAAGCGAGACTTTGACTGAACGAGATATCATGCATGATATATTGAGTTATAAGACAGAAGACATGAGTCCCGGTTACGAGGGGTGGGCACAGTAAACATGCATTTATTTGATCATAAATAGTATTCTTATATTTATTATTAAATATTAATAATATTAATATTTTGAATTCAATAAATATTATTAATATTTAATAATTGATTTAAGATGGTTATTTATTATATATAATATGGATTATAATACTAAGTATTAATATAATAAACAATCATATTAAATTAATTGTTAAATGTTAATAATATTATTATTTTTAATTCTATAAGTATTATTAATATTAAAGAAAGCTTGTGATTGTCCCCTGGTCAACCTGTTGCAAACCTATTGAAAAAGGTGGAATCAGAGATATTCTTAATTCTCAACATGATATTCTTCCTGATACTATTCTAAACGTCATTGATAAATACTGCTCGACAACACTAATGATTTCTTAATTTGGGACCTGCTCACAATGAGATTCTTAATTCAAAAAAATTCTACAATCATAATTTTTGCAACTCTGGGGGTGATTATAGTTGGATAAAACAATTCAACAAGCCTTGGATTATATGACGTCTTGTTCACAACAGAGTTCCCACAGAGACTTGCATTCAATCTTTTGGAATCCAACTTTGCTCTAAGTGCAAAATCTATAACTAACACAGAGAAGATGTCAGCCATCTATTTCTCTGTTGTGCTAATGCTTCTGCCCTTTGGAACTATATTTTTGACATTTTTTTATTGTAGATGGTTGATTCTTGACTCCGTCAATACTCAATTAAAGAAATGTGTAGAAATGGGACATTGTCACAACACTGTGGATGACTTTGGAATTCTGCGACGTCTTCGAATCAAATGCAATTTCAGTCAACCCCGGTGCACTCTGGAGGTTTTCTGGAGAGCTCATCTTCCTGGATGGGTCAAAATTAATATTGATGGCGCCACCAAAGGCAATTCGGGTCCCACAAGATGTGGCACTATCTACAGAAATCATCTCGGTCAAATCCTTGGATGTTTCATGGGTAGTTGTGGCATTGTCACCTCTCTTGAAGCTGAGATGTTGAGTTTAATTCATGTTATTGTCTTCACTAAGCGCCTTGGATGGAATAATCTCTTGATTGAAAGTGACTCGACGACCATCGTGCAAGCGATTTTGAATGGCATAACTCGTATTGCTTGGCATGTTACTACTTGTTGGATGAATTGCACCCATTCGCTTAATGATCTCAACTTTTTCATCACGCATGTTTATCGCGAAGTGAACATGATTGCAGACGGTCTGGCCAACATGAGTTTAAATCAAGATATTACCTGATTCGAAGACCTCACTGCTGATCTTATGCCCTTACATGCGTGATCTTGCATCAGACTTGAGTTCAAATCCAGGTGGGGGTGAATTTTCATTGGCAGACGGTGACGCAGGCATGACACAGACATGATGCTGCACTGGGCCTTGTGGGGTGTGCGTGTTTAATGTAATTGTACCCCCAAACACCTAATATAATTATTAATTAGTAAATATTTTTCTAAATACAAATTATTATTTTTTACATTATTATACAATAAATATGACCTATAATGTTATTAATTATATTAATACCATACTAATATATTGTTAATTAGTAATAAATAATACAATTGATAATTAATAAATAATTTACGTATTAAAAATTACTAATAATTATATCAACAAAAATTTAACAAATATTTATAATTAAAATCTTAAAATAAAAATACAATTATTAACTAGTAAATATTTTTCTAAATATAAATTATTTTATTTACATTATTATACAATAAATATTAGCTATAATGCTATTAATTATATTAATAACATAATAATCTATCATTAATTACTAACAAATAATACAATTTATAATTAATAAAAAAATTACATATTAATATATTACTAATAATCATAATTACATATTAATATATTACTAATAATTATATTAACAAAAAAAATAAATTAAGATTTATAATTAAAATCTTATAAATATTAGCTTTTTACTATTAATTAATTAATAACATAATAATTAATACTGAATACCTTTAAAAAAATACAAAATAAAAACCATTAAAAAAAACACCACAAACCACACATTAGGTAGTATTACACAACACACAGGTATGACATAGATCACAAATAGTGCACACAAAACAGGCATTGATTCTTCACTCAGGAACAGGGGGGCGGCAGGAAGAAGACGACCCATCACCCGCCTTGAACAGAGAGCTCATAAACAATAAAACACTTGTGTACGCCACATAAAGGTGTTCCACAATCAAGGAGATCAGATCCAAGTAGGGTATGACCTGAACTGAGCAGAACTTCTTCATCCACAAACATCATCAGTAGAGAACAATCTTCCACCGCTGGTTCCACTCCATGAGGTTGTTCCACTCCTTGAGAAGAACGAGGGAGCCATCATGGACGTCGCGGCCACTCTCATGGGAGGCAGTGAAGTTAAGACGGATGTTGTTCACCATCCTTATGGCTTTGAAGCCATCCCCGATGTCCTCCCCCTCCGTCCACAGCACCGACTCATCCAGCTTATGTGGATCATAAGGAACCAGATGCACCTGCATTCACCAAAAACTACTAAACCCCTCGCGTTTCTTCAGCATTCATAGACCTGGACAAGCACAAGCAGCTTTCCAATTTTGCAGATGATTCAGGGCACCCAACGAAAGAGCTTTTTAATCATGTATCCACGGGAAAGAGAAACTGATTGGGTTGATTCACACACAGTTCCAATTGGGGCGTGATTTCCCATGAAGGCGATTAAGTTCTAAAACCCTAATTTCAGATGTTAGGGATTCAATAGCATCGAAAAAGTAAATTGGAGAACTGAAACCCTATCTCAGATCTGAAAACCGCTCGATATACATGTTAGTAAAGCCAAACATACCGGAGAATCCTTAGAGGAGTGTTGAATGACCTCGCCAGTGGCCTTGTTGATGAGATAGAAGCTGCGGAACCCATTCTTATCCTTCTTAACCGCGGCGTGCCTGTCGTCTTTGATCCAGTGCTGCGGTTTTCGAGCACAAAACGCAGGAAAATACCAGTAATCCATGGTACTGAAGAAAAGGTAATTAACAGAACACAATTCCGTACCTGGCGATCGTCCATGGGGTCTGCCGGCGCAAGCACGACCTCTCCGTCCCGATTCGTGACGGCAAAGGCCGTCCTGGCCTTGCAGAAGATCTTAAAAGAGGGTTTGCCTAGAACCTCCGGGGGGAGATGATGGTGCAGCGTCGCCGGCGGGTGATGCCCGATGTGCGGAGGAGGCGGCGGACCAGGAAAGTACGGCGGGGAAGAGCCGGCGCCGTACGGAGGCGGATGCAGATAAGGATCCATCGCCGACCACTACCAACACTCGAATTCGGAGCGTCGCCGGAGCTCTCGGCGGGGATTTTATAGTTGAACATTGATTTATTTATTTATTAAAATATCGATTTAATTTTTTTTAATAAAGTTTTTTAAAAATAAATGTAAAATTATCCTAAACTCGTGTCTGGATCATAATGATTTGAAATACATTATTGAAATTTTTTAATAAAAAAATCTTGCGTCGCATCTGGCTCTCTTTACTGATCGAAGTCTGGACCTACTAGTCAAACAGACGCCACGTATTTTGCTAAAAAACAATATTTGAAAATTTGTAATATTGAAAAAAATCTATAACGCTGTTTTTAAAATAAATGCTAATTATTAGATGTATATAATATATTAATTGAAGGCTAAAAACATATGCTGATTTAATAATATTTATAATAATTTTTTCTGTTGAATTTTAAATTTTTGGATAAATGCATTTCTGTTTTTGTATTGTTTTCTGAGTTCGGAGAGAGGAGAAAATCCAATTAAATATATATAAAATTTTGTAAAAAAAATTGTGCACCTACTTCTGACGAACTTTTCTCCCACGGTATTTGTCTGGTGGCGGACTTGTAGGTAGACTGCTCGGTCAAGAAATGCAAGCCCATGAAACCTCGTGGGATTGAGAATTGGGCCCATCAAAGTTGGGCCCATCAATGTTGGGCTCAAATTTTCAGAACGTTATATTTGACAAAAATGTGAGATGAGATCTATAAAAATCTTCTAATATGTTATCAAAGTCAGGGCACAACTATTTATAGTTCAAGTGATCATCAAAAGCAATCATTTGGTGCATTCACCAAATGACAATCGTTTTAGTTATGTTGTTGGAGGCTATAATGGTTGTTGAAGGAGGTATTGATTTTGACGGTCAATAAAACATAAATAATTTTTAGTCACCTAAACAATGGTCACTATAAATTGTTTGTTTTTCAAAATAATGTAAAAATATATATCATTGCATATTGGTTAAAAAAAACTAAAATTTGAGTCATGGATTAAGAAAATCAAAATATTTTATATTATCTTAAATTTAAATAAAATACAACAACTTTATAAATATATGAATAAATAAATAACCTCAAAAAAGTTGATAATTCATATACTACTTTCAACGCATATTTTGAAATACAATTACATTTAAAACTCAAGTTTGTACAATATTAGAAAAATATGAAAATATTATTTAGTTTTTTTTACAATGTGTGTAACTTAATTGAGAAAAATAACATATTTTTTACAAAAAAAATATATGTAATCATGATGTGTATATTACATATTGAATTGGCATTTGGTTTATCCGTTCAGTTTATAAATTAATATGCAAATGTACTCTTAATTTTTCACAAAAATCTGTTGACATGACCCAGAGATGTCACATGCATGCCTTCAGGTATCCTTGCTCGCACAGTTTCTTTGGTTATGATTCAATATGATTAAATCATTTATTACATGTGAACACTACTAGGAAAATCAACTTTCACGGATTCAAGTGACCACCATTTGACAATTGCTAATGGTGTAAATACCGAAATATTTCCATCGTGCAAACCCCACTATCTACCATGTGGGGCAACCCCCCCCCCCCCCCACACACAACATCGTGCAAACCCTCTTGCTCACCGAAGCCCCCCACCATTTTCCTCGTGTGGACAACGCTGGTAACAGAAGCCCTCCACCCCCATTCCCCTAGGCGAACCCCCTACTAACGATTTATCCCCTACCATCATGTGATTCCCCTTTGCTCTCTCCTCCGGTCGACTAGTGCTTCCTTCCCTCGATGTTCATCTGTAGGAATCTTCCCCTTCCACTGCCTAAGAAATCTGATGGACATTTTTTTAAGAAAAGGTATAAACTCCAATCCCCTTTGTTTTTGTCGACTAATTAAATAATTTATTGGAATTAGGGGGTTTGGGTAATTAGGGATATGGTAGAATTTATTGAAAAGGCCGGTATAATCCAACACAAGATTGAACTTTTCTATTATTGAAAAAAAGAATAATAATACAATATATTTTTTAAATTTATATGATTATAATATATCTGTAATCACTACTACACATATGTCATTCAACAGTGTGCAAAAAGGCTTTTAACAACACTAAAAAGACGTTAATCACAACACTCATGGGGGGTCCCTTTATCAGTGCTAAAAAAGCATTGATAAAAGGGGTCCTTTATCCACATCAAAAAACACTGATAAATGACCCTCTTTATCAGTGCAATTTTTAGCATTGATAAAGGCCTAGATGGCTGCAACATGTTGTTAATATAACATCACACCCAACAAAAATCTGTAATTTCAAACAGTGATATATACATTTAAGGTGACATCATGAATACAAAAATGTTCATCCATGGTATATACAAAAAAAACACTGCTATATACATTTCAAACAATATTTTACATAATTATATTTACAATTATCCCACAAACATTTAAAAACATTGATATTTCATCTTTTGACGCTCGTGATCCCCTCTAAAAAAAGTTCGCCTATGGTATCAATTGCTGAGCAAATCATCTCAACTCGAAAAAAAGATTCCGCCTGTATAAGAAAATAAATATTATGTTAGTAATACTATAAAGAAATAAATTAAACATTAATATGAAAAAATACATTAATAAAATGTCAATATTTAATAAAAAAGACACATTTGTAGTTATACCGGTCACACCGTATGTCGTATCGAGGCAGGGTTGATTCTTAAACGTCACAAATGAGTTATGGATTGTTGTCCTAAAATATCAAAACAATCCGAATGTGTTTGTTCAGTTTTGAGTACGTTAGTTGTTTTTTTACTAAAATTAATGTCGATTTTAAATAATGACACATGTGGAGTTATACCGGTCATACCGTGCATCAGATTGAAGTGCGTCTGATTCCTACTAGTCACAAATTACTGACGAATCATTGTCCTAAAGTATCAAAATAATCCGAATGCGTTTACTCGATTTTCAGTATGTCGATTTTGTTTTTTTTACAAAAATATCATTTCAAATTGGAAACACACATTTTGAGTCATACCAGTCGCATCGTGCATCAGTTTAATATGAGACTGCTTCCTACACATCACAAATGACTTATAAATCGTTGTCCTAAATTATCAAGACAATCAGAGCGTGTTTACTTGGTTTTCAGCGAGTGACACGTTTTGAACTAAAATGTCAATTTTAAACCGATAACAGACACTTTTAGTCATACTGGTCACAACATGCATCAGATTGAGGCGTGTTTGATTCCTACACGTCACAAATGACTCATAGATCATTGTTCTAAAGTATCAAAATAATATGAATGTGTTTGCTTGATTTTTAGTATGCCACATGTTCTTTTTTACTTAAATTAATATCAATTTTAAATAAAAAGAAACACTTTGAGTCATACCGGTCACACCATGCGTCGTATTGAGGTGTGATTGACTCCTATATGTCACAAATGACTCATGGATCATTGTCCTAAATTATCAAAATAATCAAAATACGTTTGCTTAGTTTTTAGTATGCCAGTTGTGTTTTTTACTAGAATGTCATTTCAAACTAGAAACATGTATTTTGAGTCATGTCGGTCGCATCGTGCATTGGTTTGATGTGAAACTACTTCATACACGTCACAAATGACTTATGAATCTCTATCCTAAATTATTAAGACAATCGGAGCACGTTTTCTTGGTTTTCAATGAGTGACATGTTTTGAACTAAAATATGAATTTTAAACTAATAACAGACACTTTTAGACATACCGGTCACATCGTGCACCAGATTGAGGTGTGGTTGATTCCTACATATCAAAAAATGACTCATGGATCATTTTACTAAAGTATCAAAACAATTCGAATGTGTTTTCTTGGTTTTCAGTATGTCACTTGTTTTACTTAAATTGATGTCAATTTTAAATAAAAAGACACACTTGGAGTCATACTGGTCACACCTGCTTTGTATTAAGGTTCGGTTGACTCCTACATGTCAAAAATTACTCATGGATCATTTTCCTAAAGTATCAAAACAATTCGAATGTTTTTTTTTGGTTTTTAGTATGTTAGTTGTGGTTTTTTACTAAAATGTCATTTCAAACTGGAAACATGCATTTTGAGTCATACCAATCACATCATGTGTTGGTTTGATGCAAGACTACTTTATACACATCACAAATGACTTATGAATCGCTATCCTAAATTATCAAGACAATTAGAGCATGTTTTCTTGGTTTTCAGTGAGTGATACGTTTTGAACTAAAATATCAATTTTAAACTGATAACACACACTTTTAGTCATACCGGTCATACTGTGCGTCGGATTGAGGTGTGGTTGATTCCTACACATAAAAAATGAGTCATGGATTATTCTCCTAAAGTATTAAAACAATCTGAATGCATTTTCTTGGTTTTCAGTATGTCACTTGTTCTTTTTACTTAAATTAATGTCAAATTTTAATAAAAAGACACACTTAGACTCATACCGGTTACACCGTGCATTGTATTGAGGTTCAATTGAATCTTACACGTCACAAATTACTCATGAATAGTTTTCCTTAAGTATCAAAACAATATGAATTCATTTTCCAAGTTTTCAATATACCAGTTCTGTTTTTTTTACTAGAATGTCATTTCAAACTGAAAACATGCATTTTGAGTCATACCAGTCACATCATGTGTTGGTTTGATGCGAGAATACTTTATACACATCACATATGACTTATGAATCGCTATCCTAAATTATCAACACAATCAGAGCATGTTTTCTTGGTTTTCAGTGAGTGATACGTTTTAAACTAAAATATTAATTTTAAACCGACAACACACACTTTTAGTCATACCGATCACACTGTTCATCAAATTGAGGTGTGGTTGATTCCTACACATAAAAAATGAGTCATGAATTATTCTCCTAAAGTATCAAAACAATCTGAATGTGTTTTCTTGGTTTTTAGTATGTCACTTGTTCTTTTTACTTAAATTAATGTCAATTTTTAATAAAAAGGCACTTAGACTCATACCAGTTACACCATGCATTGTATTGAGGTGTGGTTGAATCTTACACATCACAAATTACTCATTAATAGTTTTCCTAAGGTATCAAAACAATATGAATTCATTTTCCTAGTTTTCAAAATAACGGTTGTGTTTTTTACTAAAATGTCATTTCAAACTGGAAACTTGCATTTTGACTCATACTGGTCATATCATGCATCGGTTTGATGTGAAACTACTTCATACATGTCATAAATGACTTATGAATTGATATCCTAAATTATCAATACAATCGAAGTGTGTTTTCTTTATTTTTAGTGAGTGACATGTTTTGAACTAACATGTTAATTTTAAACTGATAGCAGGCACTTTCAGTCATATCAATCACACCGTGTGTCGGATTGAGGTGTGGTTTATTCCTATATGTCAAAAATGACTCATGGATCATTTTTCTAAAGCATTAAAACAATCTAAATTCATTTTCTTGGTTTTTAGTATGTCACTTGTTCTTTTTTACTTAAATTAATGTCAATTTTAAATAAAAAGACACACTTGGAGTCATACCAGTCACACCGTACGTCGTATTGAGGTTTGGTTTACTCCTACACATAAAAAATTACTCATGGATAATTTTTCTAAATTATCACAATAATCCGAATGCGTTTTCTTAGTTTTCAGTATGTCACTTGTTATTTTTACTAAAATTAATGTCAATTTTAAACAATCATAACTTTCAATGTTACCATGCTTTTCATTTGCTTTCTTTGTCTAAATAGAAACACTAAAGTGTCGATATTTATCACTTTTCTTCATGTTCCTACCACTACCTTTGAAAGAAATTGATAAATGTGGACACTATAGGGGTGGCAAGGTTTTGAGGGAGAAGAAGTCTATGGAAGACATTGTCTACATGAGTAGTCAAACATTTAATTTAGATTATGTGAAGGTAGTATAAAACATATAATATTATTAAGAAAAACATATTATAATTAAAAAAACTTTACCTTCTCATTGAATTCTGAGTTGCAACCTCGAAGTCATATCTCTCACAAGCATGATCATCTTCGAACAAACCACCCCAACTTGAACAAAGTAATCCACTTATATAAGAAAATAATTCTTATGTGAGTAATACTAAAAATAAATAAATTAAACATAAATATGAAACAATCCACTAATTCTATAGAAGTCACATATTCATGCTATTTGAGTACATTCTTCCATTAGGTATGCTGCCCATTCGTTTCTAAGAAAATCTATATCGTCTTGGGAATAAGAGTCTTTTCAATAGTCATACTAGTACTGGAAAAATATAAATACTCAAAGGATTAATAAATATTTTAAATGAAATAATAATTATCTTCGAATATACCTCTTCGTGGATGATTGTTTGTTCATGGAATATGATCTCTCTCATAAATTTACAAGCATAATAACCACAATATTTTCCATTTGTTTATTTCAGACACTGTAGAAACATTTAGGAGAATAATTAATTTGTTTTGATATGTGTTTGGATAGTGCAATATTATTATGTATACCTTGATACCTGTACAGTCATAGAACTTGTCAGGGTCCTCGTGCTTAACCCCTGGCCTCATTCCTTGTTTTCCATGATATTGATGCACCACCCTATCATAACAAAATCCTCATTAAAAGATAATATAAATTATATAACTTGATGTTTAGTTCTAAAATGTTGGATGTAGTGTATTTCAAATTGAAAAATGCCATCATGTGTGGTCGGTTTGTTGGATATCCATGCATTGAATGTAAGGAATAAATATTTAGAGTATCCAAATTGACTACAATAAGCATCCAATGTTGCCTAAAAACACAAAAGGAATAAGTAATGAAAGAAATGAAAATATATTTGATATAATTAAATTGTAGAGTTTACCCCTGCATCATTGGTATTAAGAAGAGTCTATCATCTGAAATTTTTCTTTCAAATGATTTGACTAGGCCTACTAGTATTTCAGCCTTTTTTGGATTCTATTTTTGGTCATTTTGTAGAGGTGATATGAGGACTAATGAGTCCAATTTTTTTCATGGGAAAATACCTTCAATTTTCTTTGATATATATGCCTACCAAAAACATGAAATGTATTTATTCATAATTAACATAGTATATCACCAGGAAGACTTTATTATTTTAGAAGGAAAAAAGGCTGAAGCTCCTACAATTACAACTTACAGAGTCCTGTAGTAATGAAGGCTGAGAGCATCAGCTTTAACAAAGTTAGTCCCCTTAGGGGGAAAATACCCGAGACTTGAAAAGAAATGAAAACATTCATTTTGGGTTGCTTTGAAGGTTAGGTAATCAGTAACTACATTTTCTTATCATCAGGTATGGAGGATGGTCATCTGGTATTTCAACAACCTTTTACACCTTCTGATAGATTACTTGATAGACCAAGGAATTGGTCTTTTCCTGTAACTACATTATAAAATATTAAGGAATCTGTCTCAATATCTTCGAGAGGGATATTTATCTAATTATATAGGGTCAGTATTATGATTATATCTTGGGCTTCAACTTGGAGAGAATATCCATTCCTAAAGAAGACATAAAAAGAAGCTAAAACCTAGCCCTTTTAATCCCTTATCACACCTCCTCTATGCATATATCCCATGAAGCAAGATCCATCTATGTTTAATTTGTTCCCCTATGAAGTAGTCATAAAACCAATACATATACCATGAGCCTCAATATTATTTATATTGGAGGGGCGTAAGTGCATGAGGTACTTGAGAGAAGGGGCTACCTTAAAGTCTCTACATAACATGGACAAGTCTAGTTTTTTTTTTAATTTTGAACAAGATACCTGAGATTGTTCTAGGAGTGTTTTGGTACCCGATATTGTTCTTAGTAGAACAAATAATCCAAAAAACTAATGACAATATTAAAGCCCTGGCCTTACTCTCTACACCAGGTTAGTCCGTACCTTGGAACCACTATTGAAGGAAGAAATCAGTGGAGAAATCCTATGCCATCCAACTTGTAAACTACCCAAACATACCCAAAATAGCATTATCCCATTCACTATTAAAGAAAAAATGATCTATAGATTAAACCCTTGTTTCCCTACAACAAATACATTTCGAGACAAGACTGATACCCCTCTGATTGATATTTTCCTCAGTTGGCAAGGCTTTGTGTCGGACATGACAAAATAGAAAATTTAACTTGGAAGGGAGTTGCTTACACCATAAATTCTCATCCTAAGAATATTGAGAGATCAAATCATCTTGAAGTCTTTAAAAGTATCTAACGATAAAGGTACTTGAAGTAGAGCCCATGAAAACACATCTACCATGGACTTGGTTCATTACAATGTTATCAAATATATCCCATTTATTTCCATCCAAAGTGGCATGGATTAAATTAGGATGAACGCTGGCATCTTTGAAGTTAATATTAGTAGTAGGACATCCATGGAATCCAAGAATATTTCCTGACCAGTTATGATGCCAATAACTGATGTATCCCTTACCAATTATCCACTAGTTATGGTGCTGGAGGATATAAAGATAAGGATGAGTTATCTTCTAGATGATATAGGGTCTCAATTTGTGTGAGACCCATTCAATGACATAGGTGTAGAACATGTGTTTTCCCCACATTTTTCTCCCCTCAATGATCTCCCAAGCTAATTTAGCATAAAATGCCATCATGGTTCTAGAAATACTCTTAATATTGATACCTCATTACTTAATGTGCTTAAAAAGCTTAATCCACGAAGCCCAATGGTATTTACCTTCCAAGTAGTTGTCCCAGAGAAAGGAAATCATTATATTATCCAGTTTGAATATCACTTTTCTTGGGACTTTCAGTGTAGAGAGAATGTGCATTGGTATTGAAGATATGACACTATTGATGAGAGTGATTCTCCCTCTAAAGGATAATAATATATTTTTCCTGTTGTGGATACACCCTAAAATTCCATCAATGACCATATCAAAGTGTTTGATGGGGATCTTTTTTTGGGGACACTAGAGAACCCAAGGAAAGGTTATCTTATGTATACCAATACTGCTTTCCAGAGACCTTATCCTCTTATCTAAAAATTTATTTGGAGCAAAGAACCCGCTTTTCTCACGATTGATGACTTGGACACTCCATGCACAATAATACACTAAGTCTCTGTTAACTCCATGAATTGATCTCCTACTACCACTTACAAAGAGAATGGTATCATCAACAAACATGAGGTGGGAGATACTCCCAAACAGGTTCTTACTATGATATGGGAGAACTCTACCCACATTGATGTAGTGATTGATGTACCAACTTAAAACATATTGGGTGATGATAAATAAAGAGGGGAAAATGGGATCTCCTTGTCTTAAACCTCTAACATCTTTAAAGAACCCGAATTTCTTTCCTAAGAATGTAGTGGAGAGCCATGGAGAGATAAAACATTGGAATAAAAGATCAGTGGACCAAACTAAAAACCCCATACATGAAATAACCCTAATGATAAAGTTACACTAAACTCAATCATAATCTTTATTCATGTCAATCTTGATGGCCACATTGCTACCAAAAGATTTTAGATTTATGTCACCGATCACCTTTTGAGATAGGACTATTGCACCTTGGATGGAATAACCTTTAATAAACTCATGCTGTTCCTCATCCACCCAGCTTGGAAGGAAAGGAGAGAGCCTCTTATTAAGGATGCCAAACAGAACTTTATATGGAACATTAAACATGATAATATGGTGATAATAGTTCAAAGACTGAGGTTTGTTGATCTTGGGAACCAAAAAATTTTAATTGCACAAACCACATGAGTTAAGTACCCTCCTAGGAAGTAGTCCTGAACTGCAATGATCATGA
This sequence comes from Viscum album, assembly GCA_963277665.1. NCBI lineage: Eukaryota > Viridiplantae > Streptophyta > Magnoliopsida > Santalales > Viscaceae > Viscum > Viscum album. The sequence goes on along the minus strand of OY728150.1, from coordinate 1,569,585,616 downwards.
TTATCTTCAAAATATACCAAGATACCATGTAGAAGGAAGCATATAATTTATCTAGTCCAGGAGCACTATCTGGATTCATGGACCAAACCACATCACAAATTTCTTCCTCATTTGGGTAGCCTCTAAATTTCTATTAACCTCCTCAATCACCAAGTAGGAAATTAACTTAAACAGAATATCTATGTCCCTCAGATAACCCCCTTCCATGATCGAGTTAGGGGATGTTAATAAGGATTTGAAATAGTTATCAACCATACTCCCAACCACATCCCTATCATTAGAATAAGATCCATCTTCTAGAAGTAATTTGGGAATCTTGGACCTATGTTTTTCATTGATACAAGCATGAAAATATCTAGTGTTTTTATCTCATTCATGTAGCTATTTCACTATTGAATTTTTTCATGTTGTGCGTTCCTTCTTTAAAATTAATTCATCCAAAGAACATTTCTTATTTTTGAGATCAGAAAATATAGATTCATCCCATTCAGTTTCCAGCTCCGACTGTTGGATGTACCTATTGATCCCCTCAAGGTCCTGATCACATGTGGGTAGATTCTTGTCCCAAGAATGGAGGGGGCCCTTAAGACTCCTAAGATTATTGTGTAAATATAACCAGGGGTTTCCTCTCGAGTGGTTACTCCAAGAGCCTTGTATTGTTTCCAAATAGCCCGGTTCAACCTCTCATGAGGGAGAGAAGTGATATAATTTTTCTTAATCAATTATATATTTTAGGAAAATGTGGAGGGGCGAATGATTCAAGAGACTAAAATACATATGAGTGAATTTGATATCAGGAAAAGAAGAGAGAGTAGTCTCATTCACCAGAAATCGATCAAGGAGACTCCAAGAATGATGATTCCCATGATGCTTATTACACTAGGTGAAAAGATCACCTATGAATTTAGCATCCATAAGCCCATTACTAGACATGAATTCCATGAAGCCTTATATTTCTCCTCTTGGGAAAGATCTATTTCCTTTTTCTCCTCTAGACTAGCCATAATGTTGAAATCACCTCCAACCATCCAAGGTAAGTAACTAGGATTGAGAGAGATCAGATCATCCCAGAGAGTTTCCCTAACATGGTCATCATATTTAACATAAAATACCAATAACATAATGTTTTGGGAACCCACTAAATTTTTTTTATTAATAAATTGATCCGATGAAGATAACAAGTTGAGTGAGATAGAATCCTTCTAGAATATATGTATGTGATAATTGGAGGGGGAGACATGAAGAAATCCCTAAAACATCATACATTGAGAAAAATATTTGATCCTTGAAGCATAATGTTTAGGTACAAGAACTGCAACCATAGAGACATAATTATTATGAAGTTCATTGTAGATAAACTCTGATTTTACCCAAGCACCCAATCCATGGGTATTCCTAAATGTGAAAACCAATCATTGCTTGAAGAGACGCCTGACTTTGACCCCAAATTCACGACCCTCCAATTATTTTGAAGAAGTAATTGAAACTTTTGATTAAGTATGTGACTTGGTGAAAACTACACTTGGAATTTTGGGCATGAAGAAATAGGATATTGGGATCTAACCATAAGTGATTTCAGCATAGAAGGGAGACTAACCACAAGTGAAAAATTTGGGGGTCTCACTACCATCAGGAGGGATGGAGAACTGATTACCAGTGAAGAGAAAGAATACTTCAATGGGGGAATCGATAAAACCTCTACACTGAGTTTGGTGATGGCGAGCTAAGGAAGGGTAGATGAAGCATGTGATAATACACAGTTCCTCCCAGGAATTAGAGAGAGAGATAAAACTTGGGGTTGCGATAACTAAAATTCAGGTAATAAAGAGGCCCTTCGAGAAAAAAATAGAACCAAATCCTAACAAGGAGGCTTAATATCAATTAGATGACTGAACACCTATAAAGAGGAAGCATACGACACTAGGGAAGGAGGAAAAATGACCCCCTTTCCACGATCACTAATGAAGGATTCAGACACAACAGAAGCGTGGCGATTGGGAGGGACCAACTTTGGTTTTTATGTAATTGATGACCAATTTGTGATCAATAAAATGATGAATGCCAATATCCACAGATTGAAATCAAAGATTTAGATAAAGATAAGAATAACATTGGATTCGAGAAAGAGGATATTGCACATTATGTTCATAATTAATTTAATAATTTCTAAAGAAATTAAATACTCGGGCCTTCGATACTTTCTTTGTTTACTATCATTGATCATTTGAAATGACCCTTCTGGATTGCCTTTATTTCACTTGCGAGGATCCAAAGTAGAATCCCTCTAGAAGTGATCCACACACACTCTAATGGTCTTCGATCAACGCCACTCATTCTTTGGGTGCTAATGCAGCAAAACGAATGTCTTGCATCGATTGTTCTGGATCACTCATTCTTCAGTCTTGAAGAACTTCTCTCGTTCTTGAGAGGGAGAGATGAGAGGAGTCAAGAGAGAAATTTTTTTGGCTCAACAATTCTCAATTCATCATGTTTTGGAAAAATAGACATACCTTCCTATTAATCGACATGAGGTTTTAGTTATAATATTTAATTGCAAAATAGAAATTAAATGCAATTATAACTATTAGAGAAAACCCATGCCACATAATAATAATAACAACACCATTATTTTTGGTGCACTAACTTGCACAAAATTGAACCATAAATGAAATCCCGTTCCACATAATGATAAAAATATTATTATTGTTTCTCTCACCAATTGGATAAACATTATTCACCGACTTATAAATAAGTAATTTATCAACAAACATGGTCTTGGTCCATTCAGAATCCTCTTCCATTTATTGAACACACGAATAAAATATTTTATTCCCTTAAATAAATATTTTTATTTACAAACTAGTAAATAAATATTTATTAAATGTTCAATAATATAAATAAATATATTTTATTCACAATCCGATGAATAAATATTTATTTAATTTATACAATCATTTTAACTTGAATAAAATTATTCCTAAGTCATGAGAATAATATTTATTCCATTAATTAAATTCAAATAGAATTTAATTGAGACCATCAGAAACACTTAGTGTGCGACCCTCTGACATTCTTTCTCATTGGCCTTAGGTGGGATTACCTAAAGTCCAAGATTATTGTCTAGAAATGGGTCAAGTCATCCAAGAGAAAGAACTTAAAGTAAAAATGATGACATCCACATATGAATTATTACTATGAAATATAATCCATTTGTCACAATATCTCATCAAGTAGGTTTCATGATAGTGTTATCAACCTATATGCCTGATACGACATTCTTTGACTACCTGAAATAAACTTGTTGTTACACCATGGTCATGGAATTTAGGGTGACGGTTCTATTTCAATCAAAGGGACGAGATATCAACTTCTATAAATGGAAGGGACAAATCTTTCCTTGACTTATCCATTAATAACATGTCATTCGTGACACACCCAATGCACCCTACTTCCTGCCAATATACAGTGTGACAGTTTTCATCATCAAATCTAAGTTCATGAGTTATGACACATATTAATGATAATCTTCAAGTCTAAGGACCATTACACATGCTCGCAGATAGAAATATCCGATGACACCAAAACATGCAGAATTCCTACTGGTGGGTCTATTCTCATAATATCCCATCTTAGAGATTACCAAGTGCGAACTTCATGAGAAGAAGTCTCATATTCTTATGAGTACTCACACCTGATGGTCTATATACTATGTGTGCCATCATAGTATATCATCCAACTACAAAACTATATTTAAGAATATTTTCATAGCACTTCAAGGTTCTCATCATAGTGGGAATCTACTATGACCTTATTAATATGAAAAATACTCTAGGATATTATTACATTATAGTCATTCAAAACAATGAACAATACATAATAAGATGTTTAATATTTAAATACATTAAATATTTATGTAATCAATGTACAAATAGTTGGTTCTAGGACACCAACTCTAAAAAACCCCCACTTGGACTAGAGCCAACTGCCTATGACTTTCAGTCTTCTAGACCTCACATGATGATCATGTTTCTGCTGATTCAAGGGGTCTACCACATTGTCTTATGTGCAAATACTACTAACTGAAACTTCACCTCTTTGAGAAAAATCCATCAAGAGATGATACGTTAAATATTTTTGGTTCTAGGATACCAACTCCAACAAACTCCCACTTGGACTAGAGCCAACCACCACTCTTCCGCTCCATCTGAATCCTTTACGTGGTATCAGAGCAGTCTCATCGTCATTTATAATTTTTTAAATAATTTATTGATGATTTATGCTTTAATAATTTAGTTTTTGAATTCATGTTTAATCATTCTTGTAATCTTAATTTTGAGATTTTTTATTCTCACAGATTTAATAAAAACGAATAATTTTTTGATTAAAATTAAATTGAGGATCTAATCAGGAGGTGCCGACAATTCTATCCAGGTAACACGATAGTAAATGCTGTGTATTCAGAGTTACATGCCATGTAATTTTCCATACACATCCTGTAATCTGGATTACACACCATGTAGTTGTGTTCAGTGTATCAGGAGTAATTCAAAAACTACTCAATCCATTTGAATTAATGAAACGTTGTGTAGTTAATTCTTACACTACATGTTGACCAAGATAGACTAGTGCACGACCATCTGGATTACACGTCGTGTGGCCCACTAGACATGACGTGTAGTTCTTTCAGGTCAAGGGATAAACCATGTATCCCATAAATGGATAAGCTGACCAGTAACTGTGTAACCCGGAGACAACACAACATTTGGCCCAGTAGACATGCCATGAACTCCAAGATTTTTGAAGTACACCTCACATGCCGAGTCCCTAGGTGTGTACTTAAGATAAGACAGTGAAGGCAACACATGCCGTGTAGTCGGAACTACACACCATGTACTTTACTAAATTACATATAATTACAACTTTAATGTTTGTGTAATGTTTAAAATTATATATTATGTAGATTCGAATGGGCGTTCACTGTGTTACCTCCAAGGTTACAAATGAGAATATCAGGGAAATTCAGAAAAGGATAAAGATAAAATTGTTGATTAATTAAATATAATAATTAATAGATTCAATTGAAATTTATCTTAATAAGAATGATTGAATAATTGAATGCTATTTTTATTAAATTTGTAATTTGTTGCATGTATGTGGATGATCATGAGCTAGACCAGACCTTTGTTTGTGATTGGTTTCTTTTTAATTTATTTTAAATTAAATTATTGGTTTGTGTGTTATCTATCCTTATTAATATGTAGGGCCTGCGTGCCCATGGTTTATTTTATATAAGCCCCCCTTTTTTACCCCTCACCTACATGTGAGTTAAAAAGCATATGTAATGGATGTAGCTCCCAAGCTAGTGGATGCGGTTCAAGTTAGAGTTGAGACTAAACCAATCTTAGAAGATACAAAGGTGGAGATGTGGAAAGCTGTAAACATGAACCCAAAAGGTTCAAGATGTTTCTACCCTAGGATAGGTTTAGTTTATCAACTGCTAGATAAACTAACCATTATAAAATCTCATGATCATGCCCTTCATTATATTTTATTTCTATCAGTTGCATAGTTTATCATTATGGATGTGTTGTCGTGATCACATAATTAATGAATTAAACAAGCATGAAAAATAGAACTAAAATAAACGAGGATTATGCGTAAATATCATCAAGACATGGTTAATCACTTAAGTAAGTTCCACTTAATATTAACAAGCATGTGATAAATATAATAAGAAATTTATGCATAAGAGATAAAAACCCCTCAATAAAATATTAAGTCAGACTAAGTCTTCCATTACTTGATTAAGGGAAAGACTCAATAAAACTATGTGTTTGACCAACACTTGTTGGGACACTTAATTTTATACAGAAATACCTTATGAATGTTTCAGGTTTACTTAACCATATTACATCAAGAGGAGTAGACCTTTATAGACTTGATTTAATATTGGAGGTAAGTGTTGAGGAAATCCAAGTTAGGATTTCAGGATTGGGGAGTCCACTCAATGGATCAAGGAGTTAAAAGCTCATAGTTGACAAAGAATTTCCTACTTAAATACCTTCAAATAACTTGACCAACCCTTATCGGGGTTATGTAAAGGGGAATATGGATCCTTGCCACTAGAATATCCAAGAAACTAGTCATTTCGAGTTCAATGGTGAGGGCTATTGGGACTTGATAAAATAGTGGGATACTTAATAAAATTAATTTATTATCTCTCATAAAATGAAATCAAGAAAGTACTAATTATATGTTCTTTTAATCATAGAATAAAAATTAAAAAATTGTCAACCACATTATCCCAATAATCAATACTGGATAAAGATAACATCCTCACTGGAAATAAATTCCAAGAATGGTTTAGATGCCTTCAGGTAATTCTATGCCTTGAATGGAAATATTATGTGCTAGAGTCCTCATTACCTGATCCTTCTTCCCAAGAGGCGAGTGATGAAGATTTCTTGGTCTACAAAAAACATATGAACGATGTAGTCGACGTTCAATGTTTGATGTTATCATTAATGTCTAGTGAACTCATGAAGTCTCACAAAAACATGGATACCTATAGCATGCTTGAGAACCTATGTGGTCTTTACCAGGAGAGAGAATGATAAGAACAGTTTGAGATCTATAAGGAACTCTTTCAGAGTAAGCTTGGAGAGGGTACCCTATTTGGGTCTCATGTAGTCAAGATCATTGGATACATTGTGCATCTGGAGGTTCTAGGGTTTAAACTCCCCAAAGAATTGGGTACCGATCTCATTATCACATTGCTCCCTTAGAGCTTCTCCAGTTTTGTTGTAAATTTTAATATGAACAAAATTGAGAAATCTCTACCAGATCTTATTATCCTCCTTCGCCAAGTGGACAAAGACATGAAGTGCAGAACGCCTTCTATTCTTATGGTGAATAAGAGGAAAGGGAAGACAAAGAGATTTAACCTAAATATTCTTCATGCCATTTCAAGAAAAGGAAGATCAAGAAAAGGAAGATCAAGGGGGATGGATGGGAATATAAAGCTATTTTTTTTGCATGTGGCAAGAAGGGACACTGGAAGAAACACTACAACCATCTAAAGAAGCAAGGGGAAGCTTCAAGTGCGTTTGTTATCAAGTGAAATTTATCTATTTATACAAATTGGATATTAGATATAGACTATGGTGCTCACATATGTATCCAAATACAAGAACCATGTAGATTCAAGAAAATTGACTGAGGGGAGGTACATCTACGAGCATCCAACGAAGCTAGACTTGCTGCTGTAGCTGTCGGGGACTACCACCTCATGTTACCGACCGAGATTATCTTGGTATAAAAAGGTTGTTATTATGTGCCTTATATAACAAAAAACATTATTTATGTATCCATACTATATATAGAGGAATTTATTTTCAAGTTTGGAAATGAATGTTTCTTATTTTATAAATATAACATTTGTTTTGCTAAGACACATTTATATAACACTCTTTACATGTTGGATTACACAAACCAAGTAATGACAATTGATAACAAAATAACTTCACATGACTCATACCACACCCAAATTTGGCATCACTGGATAGGTCATGTAAATAAGAAATTCTTGACAAAGTTACATCAAGATGGATATTTAGATTATTTTTAACTAAAACTAGTTGGTGTATGCCGCGTTTGTTTACAAGGAAAAATAACCAATCCCCATTTAGTGGGAAAGGTGAAAGAGACAAAGAGATTCTTGAATTGGTTCATACCGATGTATGTGGACCATTTCTAGTTGAAGAAAGGGGCGGGTAATCATAATTCATAACTTTTACTAATGATTTTAGTAGATATAGATACATCTACTTAATGAGGTATAAGCCAGATTATTTTGATAAGTTCAAGGATTGCAAGAATGAAGTTGAGAACCATCTTGGTAAGAAGATTAAGAAATTCCACTTAGACTGAGGTGGAGAATATCTTAATCAATACTTCATTGATTACTTATGGGAGTTTGGGATCCTATCCCAACTCACTCCTCCTTACACACCCCAGTGGAATGGTGTAATAGAAAGGAGGAACCATACCTTTTTGGATATGGTGAGATCAATGATGAGTCATGAAAGTCTTACATTACCCCTTTGGGGATATGTGTTACAAAAAACAACACACATACTAAACCAAGTACCAACTAAATTGATAAATCGTATTCCATACAAGCTTTAGAGTAGAAGAAAAGCCATGTTATCGAATTTACATGTGTGGGGAAGCAAAGTGTTTGTTAAGGCCTCTTCAGGTAACAAACTTTCACCCCGAGGCACAAAGTGTACCTTTATAGGATACCCCAAGGGAAAAAGGGGATATTACCTATAGGACCCCTTAGAAAAAAAGATTATAGTGGAAAGACACACCATATTCCTTGAGAGGGAGAACATCTACAAAAGGGATAGTGGGAGAGAGATAGACTTCGATGAAGTCAAGGCTCAAGGTACACAAGAGTTGGTACATGAGTAGATTCCACAAAGCCTTGTGGAAGAAAGATATGTTCCAGAGACACAAGTACTGTGTACGAGTACAAGAGAGGTTAGAGAACCAGAATGATACAGTTTTCTAGTTACTGAGGATGGTGACTCATTATTAGTTGATAATAATGATCCTCTAACCTACAAAGAACCATTAATTGGCCTAGAAGTTTTCAAGTGACAAGAAGCCATACACCAAAACCAAGTCTAGATTTTTGTAGATCCTCTAGTATATGTAAATCCTGTTGGTTGCAAATGGGTATTCAAGAAGAAACTGGACATAGAAGGATGCGTCAGTACCTATAAGGCATGACCAGTTTCAAAAGGGTTTAAACAGCGTCAAGTCATTTACTATGAAAAAAAAATTTCACCAGTTACAATGCTGAAATACATAAAAATTCTATTGTCCATTACCACTTACCATGACTATGAGATTTAGAAAATGGATTTCAAAACAACCATCCTTAACGGGAACCTTCAAGAAGATGTCTATATGACATAACCTGAAGGGTTTGTGACTCCAAAGGATACCAATAAGACATAAAAGTTTCAAAAATCTATTTATGGATTAAAATAAGCATCTAAGTCATGTAACAATCATTTTGATGAATCCATAACATAATTTGGTTTTATAAAGAATTAATGTGAGTTTTGTGTCTATAAACGATTTAGTGGGAGTACAGTCGTTTTCCTAATAGTTTATGTTGATGAAATATTACTTATTGGAAATGAAATACTAGTCTTATGGTCTATTAAGGCATGTTTGAATAAATTCTTCTCCATGAAGGAATTTGGAGAGGCAACATATATTATTGGGATCAAGATCCATCGCGATTGATTCAAGATATTGCTAGGTTTAAGTCAAACTACATACATTGACAAGATACTGAAGAGATTTGGTATGGAATAATCCAAGAGGGGATTATTGCCAGCATCACATGGCATTCATCTTTCCAAGAAAATGTGTCCTTATATGCATGAGGAAAGAAATATAATAAAAAGGATTCTATACACATTAGCGACTGGGTTAGTCATGTATTCTATGCTATGTACTAAGCTAGATGTTGCCTACACATTTAGTGTGGTAGGAAGATATCAAGTTGATCCAGGTGACCGCCATTAGATGACAGTCAAGACTATCCTTAAGTATCTAAGGTGTACCAAGGATATGTTCCTGGTTTATGGAGGAGATGAGGAACTAGTCATCATAGGATATGTAAATTCTAGTTTATAAACTAATCAAGATGACATGAAGTCACAAACGTGATACATATTCACTTTGAATGGAGGTGCTGTGAGCTTGAAGAGCTCAAAGAAAGGTGTGATCGCATATTATACAGCATAGTCCAAGTATATCGTAGCTTCTAAGGTAGATAAAGCATAAGTTTGGATGTGGAGATTCATCCAAGAGATGGATGTGGTATCTAGCAGTAAAGATCTCATCACACTTTATTGTGATAATACTAAAGCGGTAGTTCTCATAAAAGAGACAAGGTCACATCAGCAGATGAAACACATAATATGGAAGTATCATCTCTTGAGGGATTTTTATCAGATAGGTGAAGTTGTAGTGAGCAGTATTTCCATGGAATACAACGTGGTAAACCCCTTGACTAAAGGCTTGACTTAGAAACGAAGACCTAGATCAGAGCGAGATTGAATTTCAAAATCTATCAGGAAAGGTAGAAGACTTCTCATTAAAGAGGGGGAACTTCTTCTTATCATGGTCTAAGATTTCCATGAGAGATTTACAGAACTTAGGTGAAGTGTGTCCTTAGATGTGACAATGTGAGAAGAATCACATATGGGTGGGATAAACCAGAACCTGAGACCAATCTGGCATACCTTTAATCCGAAGAAGAATCTTGGCTGGGAGCAGAAGCTTCAGATCCATCTCGATGCAGACCCTCACCACCGCCGCATCCTCTAAGTGGAAGGATTTCTCATCAACATAAATAAAGAAACCCAGCGAGTCACCAATACCATGGAGGAAACCATAGCTCATGAAAGGAAGGGGCAAGCCAGAGAGAGTGACCCAAACTGCAACTGAGGAAGGATCTTTACCTGAATGAACCTCCATTGACTAATGAAAGAGATTGAACCTCTAGTAACCTATTGATCGGGGTATTTTACACCAAATTGATACAAAGTCCCCCCCCCCCCCCAAGTAGACAACACGATGAAGAAGGATTTTCAGTTCAAGACTAAAACCCTAGCCAAGAATTTCAAAATACCATGAGTTGACAAACCATTGAAAAACCACGAGTGAAGGTTTATCAATACCAAATATCTCCACCAAATTCCATTTTAGATGATCCAACACTTCACTTAAGACATCAGTAGTAATATCTAGATCTATAAATCTATCTTTTGAGAAGGATTTTGAACCCAAATAAGCCTCTGAGAACAAATCACAATCAACTTGTGGCAGAAAAGGATTCCAACAAAGAGCATATCTGAATAAAAGAGATGAAGGCAGTCTAACTCTAGAAGGACCACAAGAAACCAAGGGAGTAAAGGGAACTAGTGGGCACTCAATGATTTCATTTACATTATCAAAACTGATGTAGTCTCTAACTTACTCTCTGTAGATATTTTCTTCCAAATAAACTATGTGACTACTACTATCTTTTAACTTTGTATCCACATGAACCTTCAATTATAGTAAATGAGGATATAGAATGGATGAGGTAAAAGTGATTTTTGTAGATCTTTTTGATCAATTAGTTAATCCTTTAGATGTTTTTGAGTTGGTATTTGATTTCACACCTTCCCTTTGTCCTTCTGTAACAAAATTCATCAATTCAGACATTTTCATTAATTGTTAAAGGTTTAGATTGAAAAATAAATTGTAAATGATTTCCTCCTTATCAAAATGTTTTTTTACAAGATGTGACAACCATGCAACGAATGTTACAACAACTCAGTCAACCATATGAATATTGTCGTTATCAAATGGAATGGGTAGCTCGGTGCTTGGATCATGAGCTACGCTAATCGATACTCTCACATGACCTGTTAGAAGTGGTCTATTATGTAGAATATTGCCTTGGATATTAAACACCATAGACCTTTCTACAAGGCAATGGGTGGGTGTTGATAGATATAAATCATAGTCATTTTCACCCTATATAATATCAGTATAAGAGAGTTATTAGTGTATGTTTGATTCATATTTCATATAAATAATTATTAAAATATTGATTACCCTGACTAAGACAACTCTTTGAGGGGAATGACTCACCTCAAAGCTAGTGGGGGGTGGGGAGGGATCTTTACACGATGGTTATTCTTGAGTTGTTTCTTCTCTTTACTTATGTCCCATAAATTTTTCTAGAAACTCTCTCTGCCATTAGAATTATTCTTCAAGGTTAACTATTATTTCTCTCATCTGTTTCATTTATTCACTTTGATCCTCCTATTATTTTCTTCTCAAAATATTTTTAGGGTGTCACCCCAAAACTCGTACCTCTAGCACAACTATACTATTTTGGCCATTTCAAGGCCATCGATATTCAGTGTTCATCTGGTATAGGTGTTACTAATTCTTGTGACTATGTCAGATAGAAAATATAGAAAAATAAGTAATCATTGTTATATAATAGAGATTTAAAGAAAAACAAGTTTTTATTATGTCATACTTACACATATTTCCCAAATTTTTTTGTGTGTTTTCATCTATTAGTATCCCATATTTATTTACACATGCTTCCTTCCATAGCACATGATGTGGGATGGAAGTGGATTTGGATTTGTATTCATCAATTTATATATAAATAGAGTAACATAATTATGCTATTATTTCATGTCACATAAAAGTATTATAGTATATTTAAAATACATACCAATTTTTTTTTCAAGTGAAGTGTACCCCATATTTACTTTATGGTAGGGGTACATTGGTTTTTATGCCTATTTATTATTTTCAATACTCATTTGTTGTTTCATAAATAAAAAATTATCAATCAAAGTGATGAATACATGTATCATCAATCAACGTATTACTAGACACAATGTACCTGAAAATATACATCCATACAATGACTAGTAAATACATCCCACACTTCTTAGGTTATCAGGTGTGCATAGATAAATAGTGAGTGTGTGTTTATTTTCCCTTCAACATCTTTAAGATGATGTATCATTAGAATTGTGCTAAAGACTCTGTAAATCCTTACAGAAAGCATTAATACATATTTCTTGTGGGATTCATCTACTATAAATGCACTCTTTAAATTATTATTAAGAGTAAGTCAATGTTTAATTATTTTATTTTTTATTAAAATAAATAAATGATATCATAATGTTACTGTAATCTCTTACCACATCAGGGTATTAAGCCTGAACACAACATGGTGCCACAAATCTACATTAATCAGCATGAATTTCTGAGTGATAATTCCAATATAACTACTAAACATGGCCTTGTTGGGGTTAACATGTTGGCCCTGTACATTCTATATGACCTTGTATTTGATGCCTTTTATTTTTGACTTAATTATTTTTTCTAACACCATAAAACTATGACACTCCTATTTTTTTTTCATCACCGATCCTTCATCACCTACTATTTCCTTAGATTTAACATTGTCAATATGTTCTTCTAGAGTAGTAGCATCAACATGTGTAGATGGTTGTTGTACCTCTACATTGGGAGCAACAATAGGTTGAAAGACATGTTGTTCCTCATGATTGGGAGAACCAACATATGCATAAGTTCATTGTTCCTCTGCACTATGATTAACAGTAGGTTAAGAGACCTTTTGTTCCTCAGGATTGGGAGCACTAGCATGTGAAGAAGTCATTATCTACAAAAGTGGTTTAATATTAAATTTAGAGTACATAAATACAGCAAAAGACATATAATAACATAAGGTAACATGATGTATATTAAAAAAAAATATAACCTGATTATTGAACTTTTTTTTAAAGGTTTAAGGGATATTGACCCTTTATCGACTATCCAAATCCCTTCATTATGGTCTCCTATGACATACAAAATTACGTCTACATTAGGACCGCTGAAAAATTCTTATGACATCCCAATGAAAGGGTCATCCTTAGCTGAATTTTCATCTGACCCTTTAGTGGTTTTGGTCAATAAAATAACAATTAACCACTTTCAGTTTGTGGGATATAAAACATAAAATACTTTTATTTCCCGTGATTCCATTATAAATGCTTCGCATTTGTACCCTTCCTTACTAAAATAAACTTTCATAGATCCCAATTCATCTATTTTAACAGCACTCCTATTATCAACTCACTTGCTTTGAAAAATCGGTACTTAGAATGTTGTATAATAAAATTCTCATATTTGTTTGATTATGCCAAAGTATGAAATATTCATGTAAATTGGATTTCCATCCTTAGTACCAAAAATGTGCATCACTTCATCCACACGTATAACTCTATTATTTTTCATGGTATTGTCTTCCTCATGTTCATTTGTATAGAACGTATATCCATTAATTACATAACCATTGTAAGATAATACATACACACTTGTTCCTCCATCTAGCCATCAAATTAATTCTAAAATTGAATCCAGATTTTCATCTAACTACATAAAAACATGGTCCTGAAACCATCCTATAAACTAATGATTATGTGTATTTGATATCAATATTTCATCCATTGATGGATTCAAATACCTAATAATTTCTTTATGGGTTTAAACATATAAGGAAACCTCTAAACTATTATGAAAAACTTAAAGGTGGGCTTACTCCTGATCTGTAATACTAATTGTGAAAAAATCTTTTATAGAAATTTCTTTACCCACAAGACACCTTGTGTGATGAGATTTTGGAAAACCAATGCTTTCCACACCAGATAGGTATTCGGTATAGAATTCAACGTCTTCCTTAATAATATATCACTCCACAATACAAACCTCTAGATGAATTTGATTTTTGACATAAACTTTCAAAATCTTCATATACCTTTCAATGATGTACATCCATTGATAGTGAACATGACCACATAGCTGAATCTCTCTCACTAAGTGAACCATCAAAAGAACCATCCACTAGTGGAAACTTAATCTTTACCAATGGTTTAAAACCATTGGTAAAGGCTGGACAACTGTTGGTATGAACTATACCAATGGTTATCCAAATCATTGGATATGGATCCATGGGAATATACATATCCCAATGGTTCTTTGATAACTATTGGGATATGGATTAAGAATGCAATATATACCAATGATTACAAGAAACTATTGGTATAAATGTTTACCAATGGTTTGAAACTGTTGAAAAATATCAAAATTCATTTCTATACCAATGAAGAAACCATTGGTAAAAGGTCAAGTTAAGGATCTATACCAATGGTTTCTAAACCATTAGTATATAATTTTACCAATGGTTTACATGAAACCATTGGTATATGTTTGGTTTTTACACATATGATAATGATTTTAAACCATTGACATAGGCTTTATAAAATTCCATCAGTAGGCCTACCTCCCCCCTATGCACTTGCAACAATTACCTGCAATATGTAATACAGAATTTCGAATACACACATACAATAAGTACTTGTAGTTCATAGAATTAACACACAATTCATACAAAATTCTGAATACATGCAGTTCTAAATACTTGAAAATTTTAATACACACATACAGAATTCTGAATACCTTCAGTTCTATATTTAATTAATTGGTAAACACATATAGAATACCTACAGTTCTGTATTTAATTACTTGGTACACACATAGAGAATTAATATGATGTATATTAGTTTTGAGAGAATAATCTCACCAAAAATCCCTTTTTATCTTATGCCTCTCATTGGAAACCACTTACATTTGGGGATGTGAGCATGAGGTCGAGTGTGAAACCAGATCACATCTAATGGTTTAGGTTAGGGTGTTATAAAATGGTATTTTACAATAGGGTTCACTGATTTTTTTTTCATCTTGTTTCCTTGATTTTTGATAGGGTGTGTTAGAGATAGGATTGGTTGGACTTGAGATGGGGGAAATTTTCAGTTCCTAACTAGAATATTGTTGTAGATCTTCAAGTCTCATGAATATGTGAATTTATGTTCTTTATTTTTTATGTTACATCTGATTTATGTTCATATTTAATGATGCACATGATATTGATATATTTATTTGAGGGATTTGGTGTCTGTTCATGCATCTTGTGAGGATTGTAGGATCAAATTCCATATTCATGTAGAGTGGTGAGAGAAGGAAAAATGGTTTCCTAACATTAGGCCACATCAGGAGAAAAAATGGGTTAAATTCTACTCAAAGTCACACATTACATTAAATGTGGTCAATATCAAGTTGATTAAAATCTTTTTAGGGTGAATTTAGTCCATCTATTTAGGGTATAGATTCCTCTTAGTATATACTAATGTTCGATACATCATTATGGATTCTAGTAGAGTGGTGAGAGAAATAATCATCTCATTTTTGAAGGCTTACTCACATCCCTTCTCCTTGTATGGTTCACATACTAATGTGGTAGAGAGACCAAGAACCAACAAAATGATGTATTATTGATCAAATAGGGGAAAAGATATTGTAAATTCATGTTTATAACTCATATATGAAGAATACCCTTCCTCAATCCTGATCAATTAGACAAGGGTTATTGGTTTTGATTACTTCATGATAAATTTGATATTTTTTCCATGAATTTAATCTTTCAATATACTAACCTAGAAGAATATTTACACTATGATGATTATAACCCTTGTGTTCCTAGAGTATAGTGATGGGGGAATCATATACTATGGGTCAATGAATTCTATAATGTTGAGAGATTTAGTTATATTATTGCATTTATCAAGGTATTGGTTGGTGTTTAAGAGAGGGGTCTTGCTCAGGATTCTATGACACATATCATTTCACTAGTGATGGGTATTGAAACAAATAGGAAGTTCCAACTATCTTTATTGATTCTATGGGGTTGGATATTTACTTGATTCATGAGAGATATCACACTCCTAATTTTCAAGGGGATCTACTATGATGAAATTCAACATGATGTTTTTCAGTGGTTATGAATCATTTACATCATCTGTTTGGATCACTTTGGAAATCTTCTATCATATTATAAGAGGATAAGATTACAAGGTAATATTATATCCCCAATCTGTAATGCACACATTCAGATAATACTCTATGACAATCTAGTAGAGTACTACATGGATTTTAGTATATACCTTCCACAAATGATTTTTGTATCCATTGAAATGAGAATGATGATCCATAGGGATAATCATAAAAAATAACCATTTATCACATGGGATCAAGGTCCTCATGGAGGTATGAGTTTCAATGGTATACCAATAGGTGAGTATAAAGGTATTTTAACATCACCCACAGGTTCTATCAGAGATATTACATGATATTTTTAGTTTGAATCTCTAGAATAGAGAAGTGAATATTCAGAGATGTCCAGAACATGATGGGAAGTTGGTTAGCATCCATATATTCCCACAAGATATCATAATTTTATTCATTTTCTTCAATGTCTTGTTCTTGATCATTCCATACCTTAGTGGAGAACTGGAAGGAAGTATAAGTAGGGAACAATGAAGACCTCATTTATCATTGTTATATAGTTAGAAGAAACATCATCTATAAAATATTTTCCTAGGTTGCAAAGGGATCATACTGAATATTATATTCCTTTAGTAGTATGTACAAATTGGATATGGATTTGATGAATTCATCTTGAGTTAATCTATCTAGCTCATGTAGTTATTTTGGATTATTTTCCTCATCTAAGAGTGCTAGAATGGATCTTGATTTCACTCCCACCTTTAGTTCTAAATTTAAATGGAGGGATACCAATAATGTTAACAATAGAGGCATGGACATTTCCTAAATTGATTAAACAACCTTTTCTTGTTTAAACATCATTCACCGTCTTCTTGTTTAATCTTCCACTCATACATGTACTCACTCATTGTTGTGTTTTTTATGAAATATTTATATATTCAATGATGTTGGAATCATATTCTAGAAACATTTATAACATATTCAATATAAATTTATAAAATAACATTTTCTCAAAGTGTTTAAAGCACCTCTTTTAGATACACAAGGTTTGATTTCATGGGAACATAGATTTCCATCCTAGAATATCAGTAGATCTAAGTAAGGAAAATATAGTTATGTATCAGTCAGGACTAGGTAATGTGTCTAAAATAAAACGTTTCCTTGTGATTTATGAGTAATACATGAGGTCCATTCATGAATTTATTTCCAAGAAGTATCTATTACTATTCACAACACCTCAAGTTCACCTCCACAAACCTCAAATACTACCAACTAGTAGTGACATACTAAATTATACATTGGGTATACCATGCCGTCATTATTATAACCATTAATAAAAACTTATTAAAAAACATCATTAGTGATAGATAATCAAATAGAACTAATGAAGTGTAGAATAAAAATAGAAAACAAATCAAAGTTCACTTATTGGGTATATTATGCCACATACTGGACAAACCTATCGTTTAGGCTAAATAAAAATAGAAAACAAAAAAATAGATGTAGAAAATTAAAAATAATGTAGCACTTTCAAATTTGAAGTGTAGAAATAAAAAATTTCTTGATTGAAGATGGATCTATGGGGTGGAAGGAGTTTCACAGCCTAGGGTAAATAGAGAGATTCGAGAGAGATTTGGTTTAGGGCTACAATCACATGGATGGGGAACTGGATCTATTCTATATTTGGGGGAAAAATTTCACAATGGTTTTAAAAAACCATTGGGAAATATAGTCTTTACCAATGATTTTTTAAACCATTGGTATATATTAGAAAAAGGGATGCTAACCCAATGGTTTAGTCAAACCGTTGGGATAGGTTATTTATGAAAATAGTATACCAATAGTTTTAACAACCATTGGTGTAGTCCTCCTATACCAACGGTTTTATAAAATCATTGGTATAAAAGTGTTGGTATAGACCCTATTTCTACCAGTGATCATATCAGAGAATTTTGGTAAGAATAATATTTCCAATTCATATAATATGATTGGAATTTCTCTTTCTATAGTCAGCAACTTCTCTAGGTTTATAACTTTGCTACATATATCTTTAAAGAAGAAATAGAAATTGGTTAATTTATAATGAATATTCTTGGGAAAAATGCAACCTAAAGCTATATGAATTAGATCTTTCATCAAAATATGACAGTCATGTGATTTCATACTCTTTAAATTTAAATCGGTCATTGATACAATGTTCTTGATATTCTATGAATACCCCTCTAAAACCTTTACATTATTCAAGAAGTTACAAAACCAATATCTCTCCTTCCCGGAAAGAGTATAAGTAGTTGGAGTAAGAAAAGTTCATTTTTTACCCTTCATTGGCCCCAAATCTTCTCATATTCCCATGTAAACCATGTCCAACCTAACCTTAATTCCATCCTTTGTTTTGCTGGGTTCATTTTGCAACATGCTGATGACACTATCACATACATTTATTTTCAACATTAATAACATCAAGAAAATGTTTAATGTATAGAAAATTTCATTATAGTAATTAAAAAAAACTAATCTCTTTTTCCAACCAATTTTCATAAATTTTTTAGAAAACGATTTACCAAAAGCAGTGTCCACATATTTTACTTTCTCAAATAGTTGATCACCTATTAGTGGAGATGGTGCTTTATGTTTTTATGTACTTACATCGAATGATGTCATCTAAGATTGGTACTTATGTCATCAGGGTAGAAATCTATGATGTTCTAGAAATACAGTTTTTAATGAATGTTTCAACCAAATTGACTGTGTACCTTGTTTTCAAATAGGCCACCCTTGAGTTCCTCTAATGCTATATCCTAAAAAGATTTCATAAGAAGGGAATTCATTTATCACCCCATACAATATGCCTCTCAATGTAAAATATTCATTTCTATAAGAATCAAATAATATAACACATGAATCCCACAAAAATTTCAAATCACCGATCAATGGATTCAAATAAACATCAATATCATTGGCTGGTTGTTTTGGTCCTACTATAAGCATAGATAACACGATTGTTGTGCATGTGCATGATTTTTTTGTTTAATTACAAATGATTATATATTTATTTTTTAACCCTTTATGATTTTTTATTACATATGATTATACATTTCTTTTTCAACATACAAAACCCTTTATGATTTTTTTATTACACATGACTTCTTATTTTTTAGTCTCAAATACTTTTTTCAGTATAAACTACATTATAATTTTCCACTATATTTTGATGATATATAAATCCATTTTTTTTTCATTTTTGTGATTCTTATCACGATGGATATATAAGAGATTTATCTAAACTTTATTATTTTATAAGGAAGTCTAAAAATGCTTTTCTAGTACTCTAAAAATTCAACGAAGTTGCTGATGCAGTTTTAAAAACTCCACAGTCTGTAGTTTTGTAAAGTTACTATATTTAATTTATTGTAAGGTATACAGATATCAGATTCACACAAAACTTGATTTTATATAAATACAACATTTTTATATTGATTTTATTAGTTTACATTGAAGTCTAAAAAGATCTTTTGGATGGTCAATAAATAATCTAAAGTTCTGCTATGCTATTTCACAGTTGCAGTTTTTTCCAGAATGTTATTGCTTCTGTTTTTTTGAAAATTTTAGGAGTATTAGAAGTTATTTTTATTCATTTCTTGATTCATTGTAAAGATAATATGATTTTCTAAAAATAAGTATTCTTAAAAAAAGTCTAAATCTGCTGTTAATATCCTTTAAAAATTTATTGAAGCTTGTTAAAGTATGTTGTCTAGTTTTTTCTCAAAGTATGGTTCGAGAACCCTACTTTCAAAACAATGAAAAGTATGGTTTGAAAAACCCACTTTCAGAACAGTGAAAAGTATGGTTTGAAAACCCAAATTTCAAAATAGTTCAAATTATGGTTTGTCAACCCTACTTTCAAAACAGTGCAAAGTATGGTTCGATAACTCTACTTTCAGAATAGTGAAAAGTATGGTTTGAAAACCCTACTTTCAAAACAGTGAAAAGTATAGTTTAGAAACCCTTATTTTGATGAAACCTATGCTAATTTTGGTGAACCCTACTCTTCTTTTGTATACCCTACTTTAATGTACCCTAATTTCATGTGCCCAACTTTTGGTGTATCCTAATTTCGTGTATCCTAAATTCAGTGAAACCTACTTTTAGTGAACCCTACTTTCAGTAAACCCTACTTTCGGTGAACCCTACTTTTGGTGAAACCTACTTTCAATGAACCCTAATTTCATGTACCCTACTTTTGGTGAACCCTACTTTTTATGAACCCTAATTTCAATGAACCCTACTTTCACTGAACCCTACTTTCAGTAAACCCTACTTTCGGTGAACCCTACTTTCATGTATCCTACTTTCATGTACCTTACTTTAATGTACCCTAATTTCATGTAACCAACTTTCGTGTACCCTAATTTCATGTTCCCTACTTATGTGTACCCTACTTTCATGTACCCTACTTTTTTTATATTACTTTTTTGCTACATCTTTGTGCTTTTTTGCTGAACATTGATTTGCTGCATATATATATAGGTTATTTTATAAGGTTTTTATACTGGATAAAGTCACATTAAATCTAAGGATTATTATCAAAGAGATTTTAATGATTTTGGTACAATATTTAAAGATAAAAATTAATAAATTATTTCAACATATTTTTCTAATAAATTCAGAGGATACAAGATTATTTAAATTCAAATATTTGAAATTATTGTTGGATTGTATTGCTAGTTTTCAGGAACTATTTTGACCAAGTCTAAAGAGGTTTGAATGGATTTAATCCAGAGTTTTAAAATCATTCAATGATATTATTATTTTAGAGATATTATTGGAAGAGTTCTTTAAATTATTTTAAATTCTTTTATTTAAGATTTATTCTACAGAAATAAAGAGGCAATAATGTTGCGATTTTTGTGAAGATATTTATGAAATCTCTTGACTCAATTTATTTTGAATATCTGAAGGAAGTGGAGATCTATTTGTACTAGATATTTATTATATATATATATATATATATCTACCTAGCAGGAAAAGAAGGCACACATGTTAACATATTTGATACTCTGTTTTTCAAAGATAAAGTGCTATGCATTTTGAACTTGCTGTGCATTTACAACGTCCTGTGACACTCTGTTTCATTATCTGCACAATATCTCAAGGAAAAAATTTCTTATTCTTAAACTTATACTACCTTCAAGAGACATGCTAATCCAAATCTCATGAACCAGTACCAGTTATTTCATCGGTTATCTTCTCTTGTTTGATTTCTGAGTCTATAACACTATTTCCTATCCCTCACATGCACTTTCTATTTTTCTATTTATGATTTTACACACAAAATAATTATTTGTTATTATTATTCCTTGGGCTATGACTCTCATATTATAAATTTAGGATCTAAGGGTTGTGACTCCCTATATCTAAAGTTAGGACTGTTCAGGTTGTGTCTCCCTCTATTTGAAGTCAGGTTGTAAGGGTTGCGACTCCCCATACAAAAGTCAGTTTTGTGGTCATCCCTCTACTAGAAAATGATTTTGTAATTGGGTTATGATTCCCCCACAAAAATAATTTTAGTGAACACGTATCTCTCACCATGTAGAGAGGTATAAGAGTAGAGTAGGACCACTTTGGACCTAGAATAATATAAAAAACATCCTCGTGTTATTTACTTATTATACTGCTAATTAACCTTAATAATTAACTTTGATAATTTATTTATTTAATAATTTCTTTTGTTTATTTTTTTTAATATGGTATATTCACCCCCTATAGACTATCTTTCATTACCCTATCCAACCTAACAATTGGTATAAAAGGATATCCTTATTAATAATAGTTTAGCTCTATCATTCTATCTCTGGATACCAAACATTAGTATCATAGGTTTTTACTTTTGGAATAATCCAAATCCCTCTATAGAGTCTACTTTTATTTTACTTGTGCTAAAATATTACTAGACCTCACAATATAAGGATACAGATCTTATAAGATGATAGGATTAAACCCAATTGATGCTTGGATACCTCAGAATCCACCAAACTTTGATGACAATTATTATGGCTACTAGAGATCCCAAATGGAGGCATACCTCAAACAGTTGAGCATTGAGTACTGGTCTATCATGTCAAAAAAGTACACACTGACTGAAGATAACCTAGATACTCTTACTAAAAATGATGCAACTATATATGTTTTAAATTACAAATTTGTTAATATTTTATATTTTGATATTAACAGAAGTGTTTTTAGTCATGTTTCTTCTTGTAAGATAGATCATGAAATATGGACGATTGTACAAGTCACTCACATTGGCTCTGAAAAATTGATCTGAATTAAGCTTGGAATGCTTCGTGATGAGTACCAAGACTTCAATATAGCTAAAGATGAAATTGTAAACCAAATTTTCTATAGATTCAAAATAATTGTGAATAGAATGAATTCACTTAGTGAAGCTCTAGAAAACCCAGTACTAGTTGAACAAGTCCTACAAGTATTACCAAATAAATGAAATGAAAAGAAGGTTTCCATTGATGAAAGCAAGAACTTCAATGAGTACACTCTTGATGAATTAATTGGATCACTGATACAATATGAACTGGAACTAAAGAACATAGTTGAAGAGGATACCACAAAAGAAAAGGTGTAGCCTTTAAATCAATGAATGCTGTTTCTATTTAATCTTCTGATTCTAATCTATAGGATAGTAAAAAAGAAGATATGGATCAGATTGTGACTAGAGTTTACAAAATAGTAAAAAAGAAAGTATTCAATAATTTATTTAGAAGAAACCCTCAAAAAGAAAAATATATGGGAGATAAGAAAGGTGGTACGAATTTCAATGCTTCAGATGAAACCTGTTATGAATGTAGAAAGAAAGGGAATATCAAACCTAATTCCCCTAAAATAAAGAATAAAGATAAATACAAAAATAAAGATAAAAATGCGTTGAACACTAGTTGGAGTTATATAGAAGAATCTGATTCTAGTGAACAATATGGAAATGAAAAAGAAATGGCTAACTTGTGATTCATGGCATCACTGGATATGGTTAGTAATTCTTGTTTTTATTCTGAAAGTTCTGATTCTGAATATGACTCTAAAAACCCCAATGTTTTTGAATTAAATAAAGAAATTGAAATATTAAGGAAATATATTTTCAAAGATACTGATTTATATAATAAGCTTAAGAAAAATAATGAAAAACTTATTTATGAAAATAAAGTAATTTTACAATAAAATGAAAAATTAAAGACCACTACTTATTATTCTCATTCCATAGTTTATGAAAATTTTACAATAACTCAAGATTTGAATGAAAATTTGAAAAAAAGAAGTTGGATGTAATAAAAAAAATATTATCTACTTTTTTTCAAGGTTATGAAAAATATCATGAGATGAATATCTTTGACTAAAACTGATAAAAATAAAGATGGTTTTTGGATATGATAGGTGATTAACCCAAATGTATAAAACTCATTTTTTTAAAATTAAAAATGGTTGTACTTAAACTGTTATTTGTTTTAAATGTTTCATGAAAGATTACTATGAAAATGACTGTTCACTTAGATTTAAATAATATTTGGGATTTAAAAAAACTAATATTTCTAAATTATTATTACCTAGAGTACCATACAATACATATTTAAATTCTATATGGGTACCTAAATTTTCTATTACTAATCCTATTGGACCTAAAGTAGCTTGGGTACCAAAATTGTCAATTAATTGATTTTTGTAGGAAAAATGTCTTGGATGTATCAAGAATGACATATGGTACATGGACAGTGGATGCTATAGGCACATGACTAGAGATATATCAAATTTTACCACTTACAACACATATAATGGAGGCACTGTTACTTTTGGAGACAATTCCAAAGGCAAAGTAAAAGGTTTTGGAAAACTTGGTATTTCAAATTCTACTTTTATTTTTAAAGTTTTATATGTTAAAGTTTTAAAACATAATTTAATTAGTATATCATAATTATTTTATGATGGAATGAAATTTAAATTTCAAAATTATAATGTTTTAGTTTTTAAGGACGGTTCTTTATTATTTTATACTAATAGAAAAGAAAATATTTATACTATTGATTTTTTTGAACTAGCTTTTTAACATGTTAAGTGTTTAAATGTTGTACATAATGACAAAATCCTTTGGTATTGATGGTTAGGTCATGTTAATTTCAAAATATTACATAAACTCTCAAAACACGAGAATGTGTTATAGGTTCCATCCTTGAAGAAAGAATATATTCATGTATGTGACGCTTTCATGAAAGGGAAGCAACACAACATTTCTTTTAGACCAATCAATCAGATAAGTACTAATAAAATTTTATAGTTAGTACATATTTATTTATTTGGCCCCAATAAAATTTCTAGTCTTGGTGGAAATAAATATACTTTAGTTATTATTGATGATTATAGTATATTTATATGGGTATACTTTATTGCTCATAAAAATGATACATTATCTAGATTTACTTCCATTTTTAACTTAGTTCAAAATGAAAAATATTGTATGATTGTTTTCATTTGTAGTGATAAAATTAGTGAATTTCAAAATTTAGATTTTGAAATTTTTTATGAAAAGAATGGTTATTTTCATAAATTTTCTACTCCTAGAACACCACAACAAAATGTTGTTATATAATGGAAAAATAGATTTCTTATTAAAATAGCTTGAATAATGTTAAGTGAATATAATTTTTCTAGATATTTTTAGGATGAGGCCATTTTTTCTGCATGTTATATTTTAAATAGAATTCTTATTAGACTGTTATTAAATAAAAATAATTATGAATTATTCAAAAATAAAAAGCCTAAATTTGGTTACTTTAGAGTTTTTAGTTGTAAAGTTTTTATTTCAAATTCAAAGGATAATTTAGATAAATTTGATGCTAAAAGTGATGAAGTTATTTTTCTTGGTTATTATAATAATAGTAAATCTTATAGAGTTTATAATAAAATAACTATGGTTGTTAAAGAATCTATTCATGTTATTTTTTATAAAAATAATATTAAAATAAATTCAAATTCTAATGCTATTGATGATGAGTTTAGAAATTTTAATCTTGGTGAAGAAAAACCTTAGGATAAGGATGAATCAATTGAGGGGAATTATACTCCTTCTCAACCTGATCCAAGATCTTAGAATATTCATATATATTATCCTGTTGAAAATGTAATTGGAAATTTTTATTCTAGTGTTAAAACTATAAATTCTATTTTAAAATTTTATGCCAATTTTTCTTTTATTTTTGATTTTGTTCATATTAATGTTAATGATGCTTAAAAAGATATAAACTGGATTGTTTATATGAAATATGAATTAAATCTATTTGTTAGAAATACTTTTTTGAATTTAGTATAATTCTTGAGGATAAATAGGTGATTGGAACTAAGCAGATATTTAGAAACAAGATGGATGAATCTGGATAGATTGTTAAAAAAAAAATCCAGACTTGTTACTCAAGGATACTCTCAAGAAGATGGTATAGACTTTAAAGATTCATTTTCACCCATTCCTAGGTTAGAGGATATTAGAATTTTATTTTCATTTTCTTGTTTTCATGGTTTTGAATTATGATAAATGGATATAAAAAGTGATTTCTTAAATGGTTTTATAATCGAAAAAGTTTATGTTTCCCAGCCCCCTTTTTTTGAAAATGAAATATTTTCTAACCATGTTTTTAAATTATCTAAATCTTTGTATGATCTCAAAAAGCACCTCATGCTTGTTATGAAATCATTTCTTTGTTTTTATTAAAAAAACATTTCCAGAAAATAAATTTTGACCCTAATTTTTTTATTAAGAATACTCCTGATGATATTTTAATTACACAAATTTATGTTTATTATATAGTTTTTGGATCATCTAGTGAAATTATCTATAATGATTTTTCTACTTTGATATCTTCTGAGTATGAAATGAGTTTAATGGGAGAATTAAAGTTTTTTATTGGACTTAAAATTTTTCAAAGAAAAGATGGAATTTTTCTTAGCCAATCCAAGTATACTAAAGATTTAGTTAAACAATTTAGTATCGATTCATATAAATTTATGAAAACTTCTATGGGTAATAATTTTTAATTAGATATTGATGCATTTGGTAAATATATTGATATTAAAGTTTATAAAGGCATGATAATAAGCTTACTATATTTAATTGTATCTAGACATGATATTATGTTTAGTGTTTTATTATGTTCTAGATTTCAATATGATCTTAAAGAAAATCACATTAAATCCATACAAAGAGTAATTATATATGTTAAAGGAACTATTTATTATGGTTTATTTTATCCAAAATATAACTATTTTGATTTAACATCTTATCGTGACTCTAATTTTGGAGGATGTAGAATTGTCTAAAAAAGCACATCAGACATGTGTTATTTCTGGGAAAAAGTTTAATTTCCTAGTCATCTAAGAAATAACTATCTATTGATTTATCTAATTAATAAGCTAAGTATATATCTTCTTATAGTAGTTATGCTAAAAGTTTACGGATTAAGAAAACCTTATGTGATTTTGGTGTTTATCTTGATAAAATGGCTATTTATTGTGATAATACATCTATAATTTCTATTTCTAAAAACCCATTAAATAATTCTAGAAGAAAACATATTGATCTAATATTTAATTTTATTCGAGATCATGTAAAAAAGGGTGATATTGTTTTAGAATTTATACCTTCTAAAAATCAGTTAGCAGATATTTTTACAAAGCCTTTAGACACTACTCAGTTTGAACAAATTAAATTTGATCTTGGTATGTTGGAATTTTAAATTTTTATTACTACATTTGTTTAGGGGGAGTTTGTTTTCTCTGTTTTTTTATTTAAGAAAAGTGGAAAAAATAAATTGGTTTTAAATGTTTTAAAAATCATTTTTAAATGGTTTAAAAGTTTTGGTTTTGTAATCAAACAAAAAGGGGGAGATTGTTTATGCATGTGAATATTTTATTTTATTTTATTAAAAATGATTATATATTTATTTTTTAACCCTATATGATTTTGTTTGATTACATATGATTATAATTTTTTTTTCAATATCCAAAACCCTTTATGATATTGTTTGATTACACTTGACTTCTTATTTTTTAGTCTCAAATAGTTTTTTTAGTATAAACTACATTATAATTTTTCTATGTATTTTGATGATATGTCAATCAATTTTTTTGGATTTTTGAAATTATTGTCATAATATATAGATAATATATTTATCTAAACATTATTAGTTTATGAGGAAGTCTGAAAATTCTTTTCTAGTACCCTAAAAATTCAACAATGTTGCTGTTATAGTTTTAGAAATTTTACTGTCTGCAGTTTTAAAAAGTTACTGTATTTAATTTATTGAAAGTTCTACAGAGATCAGATTCGCACGAAATTTGTTTTTATAGAAATACAACATGATTATATTGATTTAATTAGTTTACATTGAAGTCTAGAAATTCTGTTTGGATGGTTAATAAATTATCTGAAGTTCTGCTATGTTATTTCACAACTGCAGTTTTTTCCAGAATGTCATTGCTTCTGTTGTTTGATAATTTTAGGAGCATTAGAAGTTCGATCTATTCATTTCCTGATTATTTGTAAATATAATACAATTTTAAAGAATAATTATTCTTGAAAAAAGTCTGAATCTTCTATTAAGAGCCTTTAAAAATTTATTGAAGTTTGTTAAAGTATGCTGTTTAGTTTTTTCTCAAAGTATGGTTCGACAAACCAACTTTCAGAAGAGTGAAAAGTATTGTTTGCCAACCCTAATTTCAAAATAGTGAAAATTATGGTTTGAAAACCCTACTTTTAGAATAATTCAAAGTATGGTTCGGCAACCCTACTTTTAGAATAGTGCAAAGTATGATTTGAAAACCCTACTTTTAGAACAATGCAAAGTATGGTTTGACAACCCACTTTTAGAACAATGAAAAGTATGGTTCGACAACCCTACTTTCAAAATAGTGTAAAGTCTGGTTTGAAAACCCTAATTTCAGAACAATGCAAAGTATGGTTTGTAAACCCTACTTTAGGTGAACCCTACGCTACGTTTTGTGAACCCAATGCTACTTTCATATACCCTACTTTTGTGTACCCTACTTTCATGTACCATAATTTCATTGTAACCTACTTTCAGTGAACCCTAATTTTTGTGAACCCTGCTTTCAATGAACCCTACTTTCATTCGCCCTACTTTTGGTGTACCCTAATTTCGGAGAACCATACTTTCAATGAACCCTACTTTCGGTGAACCCTACTTTTGTGTACCCTACTTTTGTGTACCCTACTTTCATGTACCCTACTTTCGTGTACCCTACTTTCGTGTACCCTAATTTCGTGTACCCTACTTTCATGTACCCTAGTTTTGTGTACCCTACTTTTGTGTACCCTACTTTTTGTACCCTACTTTACTACTATCACTTTGTTCCTTTTTTTTGAATATTGATCTAATGCATATATATGGATTATTTTCAGAGGTTTCTCTGCTGGATAATTTCACATTAAATATAAGGATAATGATAAAATATATTTAGATGATTTTGGTGAAATATTTAAATATAAAAATTAATAAATTATTTCAACATATTTTTACAATAAAGTTGGAGGATACAAGATTATTTAAATTCAAAATTTTAATTTACTTTCGGACCATCTTGCTAGATTTTAGGAAATGTTTTAACTAAGTCTAAAGAGGTTTGAATGGATTTAAACTAGAGTTTTAAAAGCATTCAATGCTATTATTATTTCGGATATATTATTGGAAGAGTTATTCAAATTATTTTAAATTATTTTATTTAAGATTTATTATACAGGAATAAAGAGAAAATGATCCTACATTTTTTGTGGAGATATTTATAAAATATCATGACTCAATTTATTTTGAATATCCAAAGAAAGTGGAGAGATATTTCTATTGGATATTTATTCTCTATCTCTATATATATCTCTCTATAAGGAAAATAAGACACCTAGGTTAACATATTTGATACTCTATTTTTCAGAGAGAAAGTGCTATGAATTTTGAACCTGCTACGCATTTTTAACATCCTGCAACACTCTATTTCATCACCTACATGATCTCTCAAGGGCCAAATTTCTTCTGTTTCAACTTATACTACCTTGACAAGATGTGCTAATATAAATCTCAAGAACTCGTACTAGTAATTTAATTATTTATCTTTTCTTTTCTGGTTTTTGAGTCTGTAACACTATTTCCCATCTTTCAAACACACTTTCTATTTTTCTATTTATGATTTTAGACACAAAATAATTATTTTTTATTATTATTCCTTGGGTTGTAACTCATAGATTATAAAGTTAATATCTAAGGGTTGTGACTCACTGTATCTAAATTCTATACTATTTGGGTTGTGA
Organism: Viscum album; assembly: GCA_963277665.1. Classification (NCBI taxonomy): domain Eukaryota; kingdom Viridiplantae; phylum Streptophyta; class Magnoliopsida; order Santalales; family Viscaceae; genus Viscum; species Viscum album. Next base: position 1,569,555,732 of record OY728150.1, on the reverse strand, counting down.
ATCCATCTATCTAAAGTTAGGTTGTAAGGGTTATGACTCCCCATACAAAATTTAGTGTTATGGTTATCCCTCCATTATAAAAGGATTTTTTAATTGAGTTATGATTCCTCCAAAAAAATTATTTTAGTGCATATGTATCTCTTGCTGAGTAGAAAGTTATAAGAGTAGAGTAGGCCCACTTTGGACCAAACTACTATAAAAAAAATCCTTATGTTATTTAATTTTTATGCTACTAATTAACCTTAATAATTAACATTGATAATTAATCTATTTAATCAATTATTGGGTTTATTTTTTTAATATGTTCCATTCACCCCCTCTAGACCATCTGTTATTACCTTATCCAACCTAATAATGATGTATTTTTATTTAATGAATAACCACGGTGGAAATTTATAATTTACCAACATAACCAGCCATGTATTATGAGTGATGATTTTAAAACCAAAAGGATTCACTCCATATATAGATAATGCAAGATGAAGGTTTCTTGGATCATTTCCAAATTCAGGATACTCATGATCAATTATCTTCCATTGAGGAGAGTCTACTAGGATACATGGTTTCCCATCTTTAATTCTTGTATCTGAATGCCACATTAATTTTCCTGTAGTCTCCTCACTTTCATATAGGCACCTAAACCATGGAATGACTAGAAAGTACCATAAAAATTTCATAGGACCAGATTCATATTTATTATATCAAGAAGTACCACATTTTGGGCATTCTATAAGTGATTTTTGGTCCTCATGAAATAGTATATAGTCATTTAGGCAGGCATATATTCTTTCAGAGATCATACCCATCGAGCATAGCATTCATTTGGTGTCGTATGTTTGGATCAGAAGCTCATTATATTCTGAGAGCATGTCATTCAATATAGAAATTAGTTCCATAAAATTGGATTCACTCCTTCTGTTTCCTTCTTTCAAATTATATAGTTTCAGTACGAATGAAAAATATATATATTTAGTGCAACCAGAATACAATGGTGTCATTTCACAACTCATTAACTTCTCAAACAATTTTGGGAAATCATAAAGTTTATATTCAACTGTCCTTATCATTTACTCAATATGATCATCATCATCATTCACATATGTAACCAAATACTCAATACATTCTTGTTCATTGTCAACACTTGTAATCATATCAAATTATCTATAAAATATATTGTTATCCCAACTACCAACTACATTCTCCTTTTCACTGTGTTTATTCTAGAAATTATAACTTCAATCTATTCCGTGATATATCAAGTGTTCTTCCAACTCCTTTAGACTAATTATTCTTAAAAAAACAGTGTAAACACAGACAAAGGATTTGAGAGGGGTTATATGCATGATACTTTTCAAACTTTATGAACTCTTTCACTCTATCTTTATACTCTTTTGTCAGACGATTGAAATCCATACATTCTTTATTCATATCCATCCTATTTGATTCAGTAATATTAATATTTAACAAAATAAATACACAAAATGTACCTTTCAAAATAAGGGTAACTCAATATTTTAATGATAGTTATTATTTCATTTTGTTACCTGAGACTCATCCCCTTAGAAGCTAACAACAAACCAGAAAGAAGATATAATTTTAGAGGACTCCCCTAATTTAAACCATGCATGTGATATTGGATGCAAAGTAGGTTTAGGAGTTGCAATGGGGTTAAACATTAATTCACCTTTTGTGGGAGTGAGGTCATGATGGATATCCTATGAGTTGGATAAAGTAAGTGACATTCCCTTTCCATGAAGTTATTATCAATATACTTGTATTTACTATATAATGTAACGGTTTTCCTAATTATATAAAAATATAAACTTAAAAGATTATGGAAAAACTACATTTTAGATGTCCTTTGAAAACTATTTATAAAATCACACTTGAAATCCCATTAAAAAAATAAACCATTTACACAAATTCATCTTTAAAATAAAACACCCTTTTAAAATAAAAAAATCAATTCAAATCACTCTTTCAAAACACCACAATTCCTTTTTAAAGCATTTAAGGAAACTTCATGACCCAATAGTCTTAATCATTTAAAATGAGCAAAAACACTCTATATTTTAAAATTTTTCATTTAAAACTTCACACACCCCATGTTAAAATGTAACCATCATTAAATACTCTTTCAAAATATTCACATCCATTTATGAAATCCAATCCAGTGAGTTGACAAACACTTGGAATGCAAACTAAGTCCATGCTAAGTGTTTAAATCTATTTAAAGCTATTTAAAACCAAAAAGGGTATTTTGAACACATATAATTTTTTAAGAAACACTTCAAAATACTTGAATTATTTTAAAATATCAACTTAGTCATTTTTAAAAAGACATAAATCCCAAGAGATACACTTCATAAAAGATACATGAATAAAAAATAACCAAAATTTTATAAAATATAAAGCTATAAAAGGTTCACACATGATTCAAAATATAAATGTAAACCAAAAATAAATTTATTTGTAGGATATTTACTTTATAGTAAATATCTTAAAATAAAACAAAATGAATATTGTATCTTTATTCCCTATGGTGACCTCTACATCCCATTATCATTATATATTTAACAAGTGACTATAAAACACCACTATAAAAGTGAGACCCTTTCCTTTTACCAGTATCATAGACAACTAAGTCTATATACATAACAATGTGTATATTTATGGTGTGAGCAAAGAGCCTAGTACAATATCATCAAAGATTTTACACCATTAACTTTTTTAAGAAAAACCAACAAATTCTAGCTTTAGGGAAAATAGTGAAAATAATTTTATTACATAGGGTTGAGTAAATAAAACTAACAAAACATATATTTTTCTTTTAAAAAAAAATATTTTAACAAGATAAAACCATAAGATAAAATAATAATAAAATATCAAGCATCAAACATTAAGGGGCACCCACCAAAGGACTAAGGAGATAATATAAGTTGAAAAATTAAGGGAATCATCACAATAGAATATTATTACAATATAAATGAAACACAATCAACTCACCATTAATGGACTCACCGAGAAGACAATTCCAGTAGTTGGTGTGATACCTAAAATATGATTACTATAAATGTGTGACCATAATATTATAACTCATGTATCTATAATTCAAACATCTCTACCTAAATATTCCTATTATGTTTTTCTAAAATCTCAACACTAATAATAAATGAAACACATTTATAAAACTATCATGTCAACATGGTATAGAATCAATTGAAGCATATACTTACACATCAACACCCATAATTAAACATGATAAAATTTTAAATATATATTAAAAAACCATACATATAATACACTTCGATTCATCCAAAATCAATCATCAAAATGTTAATCAAAACCTAAACAAAGATCCCACTTTCACTATAAGTTCCAATTTAAAAGTGTTTTATCTTATTTATCCATTGAAAAAATTATATTTTATCTAAACTACTCAATATAATCACTCTATTATAATAACAATCATGATACTTTTTACCTAGAACAATCCCTATAATGTTTCTAAAATATCAAACCACCTCATCCAAATATGTTCTGACATTTTGATCAATCCAAATTCATAAATTTTATTTGTGCCAAAATCCTATACAACTATACATAGAAAATTATAATTTTTTTTATAGAATATGCCCAAAAAACCAATCAAATAGTTTACCAATCAAAAAACCATTGTCTCTGTTTCTGATGATTTCGTCGGGGCGTGCACATCGGTCTATGGAGGACGCGTAGCTGTTGTCCCGCATTCCCGCTTGAGGTTAGCCTTGAATGGGGATAGAAAAATGAGGGTCGACCACTAAACATGTTCAAAACATGGGACCTATTGCAAATTTCATCTGAGGTCCTCAGGGACGTTGGACCAAGACGGTAGGTAAGCCAGTGTAGCATGATACCAGGCTGTAAAGGGGGTCCCTTCAGACATGGAAGAGGATGAGGTTCCAAATGACGGGCTCACAAAGCTTGGACATGGAATGAGGGAATTTCCCTGTGAAAATTACACACTTCGAGCACTTCCAAAATGCATCTGAGTATGACAACAAGACGTATCAGACAGAGGGAGTCGAGTCCCCCTCCAAGGAAAAGGGTCTTGAGGTTGCATGTTTCCAAATTAATGGTCGTAGGATGGTTCATTAAGGGGAGATTGATTTAATGGAATAGGCACAAGGCAAAGAAGTAGCCAAATCCAACGCATAGTTCCTGTAGAGAGATATTAGTTTAGGGTAATAGAAATCGGACCAGATTGGGAAAAGAAAAGTGAGACACATGGTGCAGTTGTCGAAAAACATGATGTGAATGAGAATCCAAGAGGTACTCGCCACTCCACATGCTCCCAAAGGAGTTCGGGCCAAGGGGACAGAATAAGGGAAAACATGATTTAAGATTCCTGGGGATGGACCTGAAGAAAATATGCCTGGTTGTTCCTACATATCCCATGAGGACGGGAATCAAGCCATACATAGTTATAGGTATGGCATGTTAGGATGTGACACGAACCAACCCGAGTCGACCCTAATCCAATCACCCAAGCCAGTCTGTGACATGGCCCGAGAGGCATTCTCGATCCTCCCAGGCTGGCGACAAGCACCAAGGCATCAACATAGTACAAATTGGAATGATTTCTTCCAATGAAAATAAATAAAGTAGTGGAAATAAAATAGAAAAACACAAGGTAAATAAACAATATGAAAATAAAGAACAACCGACAACAAAAAACTAACCTGAACACGACTAAAACTCCTCGTGACCTCGAGAGTCACTCTCCACACCACAACCAATTCTCACCCACAATGAACAAGCTCAATTCAACCTGCAACAGAAACTAAAAACAGGAAAACACTATAGGGGTGAGTATTAAAACTCAGTAGGTAGGCCCGACTAATTCTATTCCCAATGCACATACCATTAAAAAAGAATTTATCAATTCCAAGTTTGCACTAAATTATATAAAATATTGGTTTCCACACACAATTTCATTTCTAAAACAAGTAACAGTCCATTGCCCTTTTTAATTTAAAAACAAGTTTAGTTTTTGGAAGAAACAAATGCATTGCATTTTAAAACACTTTTGAGAACAATTTATAAATCCAAATTTTAGTTGTTGGTCAAATGGAAAACCACACACAACACACAACACACACTAAGGGCAATGGAAAAATTGGCACACAGGGCCAACAACCGAACTAGAACTCTCAATCATCTGCCACATACAAATAAACACTAAAAGAAACATGGGTCAAACCTAGGAGATCATGAAAAATCCAGAACATACCATACATGTGACTCATCCTGAAAGCACGCTCTAACTCAATGATGTCATAACGCCCTAATGCTCGGTATATCCCTACATGGCCTAACCGAGGGTCCCAATCCCCATAGCATCAATAATTCAGTATTCCCCTGCTATGAGTCCATTAGCCAGTGTGTAATCTAAACTAGTGCGGCAATTGTTCTCAGAAGATTCACTCACTATGCCAGGTTCCCATGTCGACACAAGCAATAAAAAAAGGGGTGTGTCTACAATGTAAATCAATCAGTCACAATGCACAAACATCACATACAGCTCATGAAATCAATGCACACCAAAGATCACCCTTGAGTGGGTTTTCCAAAATAATTTATTTTATTAAAGTGCCAAATGGGCTTTCACCAATTTTAAAGAAAAACCTCATTTCTCAAGAAAACCCAAAACACTTGTTCAGAAGAAATCCTTTATCTTTAAAACTAGAACTACATTTGAAATTCTGTGAATTATGTTTAAATTCTAAACGACCATTCTTTCAATAATGGGTGTCCGATCATCAAGAAAATGTTTCAAATGTCGTGTATAAAATAAACAGCTCTTTTTACACCAAATAATCATTTAAAAATTAATTATCTTATATTATTTACCATTTATTAAAATTACTAAAACATCAAACAATTAATAAATTCTAAATTTAAAGGTGAGTGTAGTGGGGGACCTACCTCAACATTCAGTCCAAGCATGATGGCACGACACGCCTCGAGCGGGCGTGCAAGCACATGCAAGATGATGATCATAGTAATATGGGTTTTCCTTGCTGACACACTGCAACAACCGCACAAAAAACTAAAAACACATAAACACAGATTTAAAACAATTCAAATGAACAAACAACATGAAAGAACCATCTCGACACATTTTCAAAACACAAATCGCACAAGGCTCATCTACCATAAAACTTGTCAAATCAATTAAATGGGTGAAACAATTTATCCAATCAAAGTAAAACCAACAATTTCCACATGATATAATTAATTTAACAACAAAAACACATAACCAATGACTTAAGAGGTGAGCAGGATGATATGGAGGGTGCGATACACTGCTAGAAGAGGGAAGAAGGGAACATGGAGAGGAGGCAGCCTGGTGGCCGGCCGTGATAGGGGTGCACAACCAAAGGGGGATGCGCAGGGGGCAGGATGGCGGGAGTGAGCCAGAGCAGGGTGCGGGGAAACAGGAGCAGGCAGGGGGGGCCTGCGGTGTTGTGGTCGGGGGAAGGCGGGGCCTGGGTGCGGAAGCAATGGGATCCAGAGGGGGCGCCGGACATGGAGGGCGCTGCAAGGAGAAGGTAGGGGTGCTGGGAGTCGGAGCATGCCAGATGGAGGTGCGCAGGATGGTTTGCGGGGTAGGGTTGGTTGGGGGGGGGGGGTGAGGCGTGGTGTGGCGGAGCAGGAAGGGCAGGGGATCCACTAGAGGTGAGGTGAGCAGCGAGGGAGAAGAAGGGGAAGGAGGTGGCGGCTCACACGAGGGAGAAGGGGAGAGAATAGAAGAAGGAAAAAAAATGTGGCGGCTAGGGTTTGGAAAGGAGGAATAAAAAAAGGGAGAAAGAAAAAGGGAAAGAAAAGAAAAAAAAAGAATGAATAAGATAAAATAAAATAAAAATAAATAAATAAATAGACCTTAATAAAATAACAAAGATGGGAATAATAATAATAATAACATTTAATAATACTATTAATTATAATGACCATAATAATAAGGTTAACACTTTTAGTTTTTACATTAAAAGTGAAATTAATAATTTTGATAATAATAATGGTAATAACTAATAACAATAATTTCATTTTATTAATAATAATTTTATTTTAATAGTGCAACTACGCAGTCTGCGCACGCCTCTAACGACTATGTGCGAACCGTGTGTGAACTTTTGTCTGATCCAGAAGCTATCGCATTGGTGTCGGGCTGTCTGCATGGTCTCTGCTAAAGATGCAGTACCTGCGCACCGGTCTAAAACCCATCCCAAATCTTGATATAAAAAAACCATAATAATTAATAACATATTTATTAAGATCAATAATAATAATAATAATAAATTATTAACAACCATAAAAAAATTCAAACAACACGATAAATCACAAACATCACTCATTTTAAATTTTCTGAAGGCAGGAAGATCGTGCTGATGTCTAAGCATCGCCGTGAGGGGTATCCAAAATGCGCTCTGCCCGGGCGCTCAGCGACATCAGTTGAGAAATGCACACTTTTTAACATAATTCAAAAGTTTTTTTGTCCGGGACTCAACCCTAACCCCATTTTTTTTAAAAGTCAAAGAAAACTATAAAATAAAATAAGATATGGAGCGGGGTGTGACATGATGCCAGTGCCATAGATAATAAGGTTGTGCGGGTCTGGCCCTTACACTGAAAGAAGTGGTATTTGATAGATCTTGTTTGTCCTTTAGGATGAATGAGTGTTTTTTTTGTGAAGCGATGGATCTAGGATAGAAAGTCCAGGCATCGCCACAAGAATCAAGCAGTATGCAGGCATTGGCAAATGGTATGATGCGTGACCGATAACAAACATGATTCCCCCTCGAGTGAGGATATCACGGTGCAGTGACATTTTTTTTCATGTGGCCAGGATGATAATGTCACAGTTTTAGGGTCATGTGATAGGACCAACCATGCACTTTAACGTCGCGTGGTATAGACATAACAGTTTAAATTCATGTGGGACCAGGCATCATAGTTTAAAGTCATATGGTTCAGACATATATAGGAGAGATGAGGTTCCATAGGGAATGTGCACGGCGTGATAAAGCATACCCGATGTGAATGAGGATGAGGTCCACATCATACCATGTGCGATTCCAATGAGGAAACCTCAGGCCGAGGGGCCAAAAAATTTTAGAGGATATGGGATAGGAGAGGTTAGCTCTCAGTTGAGATGGACCCAAAGACGAGATGTCCAGGTGTTCCTACGTATCCCTTGGGAATGGGAATCAAGACGTACGTAACTCTAAAAGAGATCTTAGTTTAAGGTCTTAGAGCTCAGACCTTGGAGAGGTGGAATCCTTTCAAGTAGGTTCATACCTCAATCCAATTCCTAATCCCATGTGAGTTAAAATAGGTGTGTGAAACAAGGGTGGAAGAGGTTTTTTGCAATACCTGGAACGCATGCCAAAGGGAAGTTGGTACGGAGCTCCAAATGATGCCTTACCGCAGCTTCGTTCTTCTAACGTGCAAATGCACATTGAGGGATAGTGCTAGGAGCATAGAAATTGTATTTAGACATGATGGAGTGGAAAATAATGTGAATCATGTAACCAACATTCAAGTCTTGAAGGGGTTGGCATGACGATGGAGGATAACTATTGACCATGTTCGAAACTCAACATCCATATCGCATGGCCTGAGATGGGAACAACAAATGAGCATCGACCGCTGACCATATTCACAATGTGGGTCTTGTATCTATTTTTTGTCTAAAACCCTCGAGGACGTTGGCCTGTAATGGTAGGAGAGCCCTTAGTCCTAGAATCCATTCCATTTGGGGGTCCCTTCGGATGTGAAAGATAATGGAAGCCCAAATTAAGGGGAGCACGAAGCTTGAAAAGTGGGTGAAAGCATGTCCAGGTAGAATCTGATACTCCAAGTTCTAGACCAGAGTACTCAAGGGATAATTGGTGAACCACCAAAGAGGGCCGAGGGACCCAACTTAAGGGAAAATGACTCAAAGAGATGAGAGCAGGGAAAGGGAGCGAAGTCCGCTCATGAGAGAGAGGTATGCGACATGGTTGTTATAAACCCGAAGTGAATGAGGTCAGAATCCCATACCACACCGTATAACCCTCTTCTATAAGAACGTGGGCCAAGAGGCCAAAATGATAGGGAGATTTCTAATAGATGGGGTTAGACCCGAAGACCAGACGTTCGGGTGGTCCTACGTATCCCATGAGGATGGGAATCAATCCATACGTAATTCTGGGGGTGTCGTGCTGTTTAACATCATGATGGTAAGGACTAAGATAAGGGAAATGTATCTCATACAAGGATGTGTATGTCATGATGAGTAACCCAATATGAATGAGGACATAATCCTGCACCACACCATACAATCCTAAGTAAGAAGTTGGGCCAAGGACGGAAAAGTCAAGGGACCTGAGGCTGGGCCTCGAATGGAAAGTCATGACCAGCTTGCAGTTTAACATCTTGTAGTGATGGCAAATGTGATCTTAGTTTAGGGTCATAGATCTCAGACCGCGTATTCCAAGTTTAATTTCATATGCTTGGGACAGAGAGGGGGAATCATCGTGCCTATGGAAGACCAAAAAACGAAAATGATGATAGAGGACCACTGTTGACCATATTTGAAACACAATATCCACCCTTGTGTGACCAGAATTTGGGGAAAAAAATTGACCGTCGACCATTGAACATACTCGCAACATGGGACTTGTATCAATTTTCTGCCCGCAATCCTCAAGGACGTTAGCCGATAATCATAGGAGGACCCTTGGGTCAAGCATCCATACCATTCAGGGGCCCTTTTGGATATAGAAGGTAATGGAAACCCAAATGATGGGGCTCGCAAAGCATAATGGGGCCTATGCTCGTGGGAAGGATGATAAATGAAGGGAGGGATGTCTCAAAGGGATATGTGTGGCATGGTGAAATAGCCCGATGTGAATGAGGACGTGAGTCCATACCACACCACACAATTCTAAATGAGAACTTAGACCAGGGGGACGAAGGGGTCGAAGGACCTGAGGCTGGGCATCTTGGCCAATTGTATCCATATGATCTCTTATGACGACATTGACTTCATAACTCCTAAGCCCACATGAGCAATGCTCGGTGTGGGAAACAAGGAGTTGGACTAGGCTCTCCCCATCACATGAGGGTCCTCCAGCTGGAATTACACTCCTACTCGAGGCAGACCGAGATTTTGAGAGATGGTGGGGCATAATGAACCACTAAACTCCATTTTTGAGACATATGGTGGTGGTGAAAACGAAAATGGATAGCTGTTGACCATATTTGAAACACAAAATCAATATCGTGTGACCTGAAATGGAGAAAACAAATGAGCATCGACCACTGACCATATTCACAACGTGGGACTTGTATCAATTTGTTGTCTGAAACCCTCGAGGATGCTGGCCCGAAACGATAGGAGAGATTTTAGGCTAAGTATCCTTATTATTTGGGGTCCCCTTTGGATGTGAAAGATAATGGGAACCAAAGTGATGGAGTGTGTGGAGAATAAATGCACCCATGTAATTTAAAATAAAGTTAGACAACAGAAGAGATATAGATCTTCAGAGGAGAGGGATACATGGTAAGGTCATGATGAACTTGATGTGAATGAGGAAAAAATCCCGCACCAAACCATGTGTTTCGTCCCAATGGGAGGTCCCAAAGTTTTGGGCTGGGCCTACTGATGAAATGTACAGGTGTTCCTACGTATCCCATAAGGATGGGAATCAAGCCACACGTAGTTCTGGGAGGGCCATGTAGTTTAGCGTCATGCGGTAAGAACGTGAGAGGATTAGAAGAATGAAGGAGGGAACATGGTGAAATCATTGTAACCCTGACATGGGTGGGGCCAAAAAAGCCTACACAACGCCATGTGAGATCCTCTAAAAGAACTATGACCAGGAGAGGATAGTCAAAGAGGAAACTGGGGCTAGAATCAAGATGAGGCATCTGAGTGTTCCAACGTATCCCATGAGGATAGGAATCAAGCCATACATAGTTCTTGAGATGCAGTTTAATACAATTTAAGGTCATGTAGGACCATACAGTTTAATGTCATGTAGGACCGTATAGTTTAAGTTTATGCAGGACCGTAATGTAGTTTAGGGTCGTGCGGGACCATAACGCAGTTTGGGGTCATGCAGGACCATACATTTTAAGGTCATGTAGGACCATACAGTTTAAGGTCGTGTAGGACTGTACAGTTTAAGGTCACATAGGACTGTATAGTTTAAGGTCATGCAAGACCGTACAATTTAAGGTCATGCAGGACCATACAGTCCTTACAGTTTAAGGTCTTGTAGGACCGTACAGTTTAAGGTCGTGCAGGACTGTACAATTTAAGGTCATGTTGGACTGTAAAGTTTAAGGTCATGCAGGACCATACAGTTTAAGGTCATACAGAACTGTACAGTTTAAGGTTGTGCAGGACCGTACAGTTTAAGGTCGTACAGGACCGTACAGTTTAAGGCTGTGCAGGACCATACAGTTTATGGTCATGCAGAAGCATATAGTTTAAGGTCATGCAGAACCGTACGGTTTAAGGTCGTGAAGGACCATACAGTTTAAGGCCGTGAATGATCATAGAGTTTAAGGTTGTGCAGGACCATAGGGACTCAAGCAAAGTATTTCTTGAAGAACTTGGCATTGGTGGGAGGAGTTATACGCTCACCATCCATTGTAACCAGCGAGTATGCTCCATTGGAGTAAACCTTGTGAATGATGTAAGGTCCTTCCCATTTGGGTTCCAACTTGGGTGGTTTCCTGCCAGGTATCATTGGTGCCCTCAGGGCCAATACCAAATTGCCTTGCAAGAAGAAGCGGAGGTGAAATTTCTTGTTGAAAGCTCTAGCTATCTTGTTTTGATGCCGTTCCAGACTATGTAGGGCATGAAGCCTGTTCTTGTCGATCACTTACAACTCATCCAAATGGATTTTGGATACTTTATCTAGTGCTTGCTAATCAGAGATAGTTATGAACAATAAGGGAAATTGAATCTCGATAGGCAGGACAACCTCCATTCCATTCACCAAGGAATATGGGGTCACCTGGTTGGAATCACGAGTCATCATCCAGTATAACCAAAGGGAATTGGGGAGCTTGTTTGACCAAATCTTCTTATTCTGACCAACCATTTTCTATAGAATGTTAGATAGGGTTTTGTTGAATTCCTCGATCTGTCTATTTTCTTATGCATGATAGTGGGAGGTATGGTTAGAATGGATGTTGTACTTAGCATATAATTTCTTCAGCTCAGCTGCTCATAAGTTCATATAATTATCGGTGATGACGACGTGAGGGAATCCAAATCAGTAAATGATGTTAGAGATCATAAAGTCAATGATGGAATGGGCCTTGACCTCCTTGAGTGGAACTGCCTCTGCCCACTTGGAGAAGAAATCCATAGTAGTTAGGATGAACCTGCACTGGCGAGATGTCACTAGTGGATATAGTCCCACAACATCGAGTCCCCATACTGAAAATGGCCAAGATTACTTGGTGGAGTGGAGAGGCTCTGGTGGCCGATGCATAAAGTTAGCATGGATTTGGAACGCATGGAATATCTTGGAGAAATCGATGCAAGAATGGATCATGGAGGGCCAAAAGTACCCCAGTCTCTAGATCTGGTGGGATAGTTTCATCCTGGTCAGATGAGCCCTGTAGGAACTAGTGTGAACCACTTGCATGACCTGATAAATCTCAACTCCTTGAATGAAATAGAGGAGAACCCCATCAAAACTACACTTGTAGAGGATTTTCTCATGGCCATGGCCGTCTTGGAGTGTGAACTGCAATGCACGACGTCGGATTCGCTCGCGCTCGGCCCGATCATCTAGGAGGTAACCATTTTGGAGATACTCGAAAAAGGGGGATCTCCAGCTAGGAGTCGCTTAAATCACTGCATCCAGGGGACCTGGGGGTCCTGAAGTGGAGGCTCCAGCAGTAAGGTGGCTCACCTGCAGGCTATCATCATCATCTAGGGTGACAGGATCAATGAATCTCCAATGTTCTATGTGGATAATCAGATCATCCTACTCAGGCTCTGTAAGTGATGCAGCTAGGCTGGCCAGGGCATCAGCTCGACCATTCTGAGATCGGGGGACATGAGTAACTTCTGGATGAGATGGGAACTGGGCCATTAGCTAGAGAGTGCATTCCAATAATGGTATGAGCTCTGGATTTATAACGACATAGTCACCGTTGATCTACTTTATGACTAGTTCAGAGTCCCCTTTCACATTTAAATGGGGCATATCAATCTTGAGGTCCAACTCAAGGCCGGTGATGAGAGCCTGATACTCTGCCTCATTGTTGGTGTATCCTTCTGACAACAGGAATGAGTATGGCATAATGGCTTGTTTTGGGGTAATGAAGACGATACCTAGGCCTACTCTATTGAGTCTGGGGTCATTGATCCTCCTGCTGGTGGGGCTCTAGGAAGCACCATCGAAGTGAATCTGCTAGCATGACATTACTTGGTCTACTGAGAGGATTGAATCATCGTGGAAATCAAGATCCAAGGACTGGTGGGCAGGAGCAGGTTGGACAGCAAGGAAGTCTACCGACACTTTCCCCTTAATAGCCTTCTGAGGGACAAACCTGATGTTGAACTGCTGAAGAATCACTGACCACCGAGCTAGATGGTCTGTCAACAAGGGCGATTCAGGATGTACTTCAGGGGATCTACTCGGTACACTAGTTGTACCTCATAATGCTGCAAGTAATGTCACAACTTCTGTACTATGAATACCGATGCAAGGAAGCTCTTTTTGATAGAGGATTCTCTGGTCTCCGTATCGAGGAGCATGCAGCTGAGGTAGTAAAGGCTGTTCTCCATCCCCTCATTGTTCTTCTAGGTGAGAAGGGTGCCAAGAGATCGTTCAAGGGCAGTCACATAAAGGACTAACGACTTTCTGGAGATGGGTGGCATTAGGACCGGTGGATAGAGAAGATACTGCTTGATCTCCTCAAAAGTAGTCTGACACTCTTCATCCCACTCATAGATGGTGCCTTTCTTCATGATTTGAGAAAATGGATTACACTTGACGTCCAAATTTGTGACGAATCAGCGTATGTAGTCTAAGTGGCATTAGAAGCCTCGAAGTTCCCGAATATTGCTCAGAGGATACATCTGGCTAATTTCCTTGATCTTCTATGGATCAATCTCAATGCCCCTGTATCTGAAAACGAAGCCGAGAAAATTTCCAAAGGTGACACTGAAGTCACACTTCAATGGGTTCATCTTCAGGTGACAAGAACGGAGGAATCCAAACACTTTCTCATGGTCTTTGAGATGGTCCTAACGCTAGAAAGATTTAACCACTAGGTTATCCACATAACATTCCACCAATGTTCCGAGGATCGTCTTAAATATGCGATACATATCCCCCTAATAGGTGGCACCTACATTCTTTAAACCGAATAGCATGACTTAGTAATAAAAAGTACCTTGTGGTGCCCTGAAGGATGTATAATCCTCATCCTTGTGGGACATTCAAATTTGGTTATACCCGGAGTACCCATCCATGAAGGAGAGGGATTAGAATCCAACTGTAGTGTCAATCAACAATTCCGTCATAGGAAGGGAAAAATCATCCTTCGAACAGTGATGATTGAGATCTTGAAAGTCGATGCGGACTCTGATTTGTCTGTTCTTTTTCCTGACTGGCATAATATTGGCTAGCCATTTGGGGTATTGGACCTCCTTAACTAAATTGGCTCTGATGATCTTATCGACTTCTACCTCAACCAGGGCACTGTGAGAAGGGTGCATCTTCCTGGGAGGCTGCTTGAACTTGCAATGATTTGCAGGGAGACTGAGGCGGTGGACAACTACCTGAGGATTTAGTCCTGGAATCTCATCATAACACCAGGTGAACACATCCAGGTGTTGTTTCTAGAAGTCTATGTACTATTGTTGATCCTCGAGGGGCATGGATACACTGATCAATGTGGGTCTCAGGTCTGCCTCGCTACCGAGGTTCACCTGTACCAACTCGTCGACTGTGGCAGAGACGCCCTCCTCGAAGGTGGAGGGAGCATCCTCTAAATCCTCTTCTTCACTTATGGATGGTGAATCCTCAATGGGTGGAGTCACTTCTGAGTCTGTAAATCCTAATGGGAGGATGGTACCCGCCTGAGTGGTAGTGGACACTGCATTAGAGGACCCTGTGCTGCCGCAACCATAACAATGAAGGCTGTCGATCCGATCCCATCTGGTCTTCAGCCCAAAGGGACATGCTTGATGATATTGAAGAAATAGTGGAACATAGGCTTAAGAAAGTTGATTACGGCCCGACAGAACAAGAAAGTATGACATATTTCTATCACCATGGTGCGGACATCTCAATACCTTATAGGAGTAGGAGGATCTGGGATCACCTGAGCCTGATTTGTATTGGAGTACAAGGTGATATTCCGGCGTTGATTAGGCCTGGGAATGTGTTACCCCCTTGTTCCAGAAATAAAGAAGCATTGTACCATGTCTGAGGTCATAGCCTCCAGTCGGTGGATTAGAAAGATGTAGGCATCATCTAGATCTGTCTATAGGTCGGTCGCAGCCATGACATGCTCGACCTCATTAGTCTGAATCTACTTGTCCTTGCTCTTGTAGTATTCGGGGTCTAGGTAGTGGGATTCACAAGAGGAAAAGGGAGATATATCACCTTGAAGCATGCACACTTGACCATTAAGGGAGTACTTGAGGCACTGGTGGTATGATGAGGGAACCGCCGCATGCAGGTGGAGCCATGGTCAACCCATCAATGCATTGTAGGCAGTGTCTTGGGAGACAACCATAAATTCGGTGCTAGAAAGTAGGCCACCGAATTGGGTCTTCAATTGGATCTTGACAACCGGTATCTGTTCCATCCTTTCATAACCTTGAATTATTAGGTCAGAGGGACTCAGATCATCTTTGGACAATACCAATTTTCATAGTGTCTGAGTTGGGATTAGGTTGATTCCAGAGCCCATGTTGACAAGACTGTGACAAACCTCCACGCTATTGAACTAGCTGTTAATTTACAGTGGGCGAATGTTCCCCTGTACGAAAGAACCTTCATCTTCTCCAGAGAATGATATGATGTCTTGACATTCAGCATTCTCGAATGCCTCAGTATGAAAGGATTCTACGACTGCTACCTCCATATCTAACTGGAGGGGGCTTCTTAAATCCTCAGCGAGGGCCTCATGCATATCTGATGATAGGAAAAGGGCCTCGAGGATTGAGAGCCTTGCTAGAATACTGGAAATATGATTGAGAAGATTGTACTTCCATGCCATGCATGAACTTATTCTTACATAATGTCACTCTATGATAAGAGGTATGGTGGGCCCTACTGACTAGGCCGGTGGCTGACTGGTACTAGGAATATCCTTCTGCTCACTAGTCAAAGCCTGTAGAGTGGCTACCATATGAGGTCCAGATGACTGAGACCATCCTGCAGCAGGGCGTGGCTAGTCAAAACATGGTTGGAGTGGCTCTACCTAATCTATCAACACAAATGATGGTGAAGGTTGGCTTGGTGCCACCAGATGAGAAGGTTGTGCATGCTGAGCTCTACGCTGAGCCTGTTTCCTAGTTTTGGTAGTATTCATAGCCTGACTAGAAGTGCTGACCAAGGAACTCCAACGACCCATATATCCATGGTTCCGTTGACACTGATGATGGATGGGGATGTTGGGAGGATCCGCCTAGCACTCCTCACTGTTAGAAATCATGTAGGGGTTTACCAACTCTATCATATTAACCGAGACGTACCCTTGAATGTCATTTGAAGAGTCCTCCACTACTGGGCATATTCTAGGAGGAACCTCCATATTTGGGGGCATGAAGTCGCCAAGAGTAAGGGATGATGATGGAATTAGCGCGCGGGGGGGGGGGGGGGGGTTCTTTCCCTTGTGTTGCCAGTGTTTTCTCTTATGGGAAGAGGACGACTGAGACGATGATGCAGAAGGAGAATCTGTGAATTTTGAGGGATCTGGCCGATTCAAGAATGCCCTGATGATACCATGGGAACAGGTGACTATTTTACAAGTTATCCAGTCATCATACATCTAGGACCCATGACTGGAAACTTGATGCCGCTCACCCTCGCTATCACTACTGTTTTCTGGCCTCACGAAGATGCATGCCACCTGTGCCGGAGTTGGGTCTAAACAGACTATGTTGTTATCTACCTAGTCTTGAAACCAGTATTTGAACACATATCATTACATTATAGTGTGCCCTAGGATCCAGTGATAGGGGCAGTAATTAGGGAGATCAGTGATGTTTGCCTCTTTTGGCCTTCTGCACTCAGGAAAATATAGAATCCCCTGCTCTAAGGCACTACAAAAGTAACCAGGGACCTGTGCCTCGTTGAACGAGTAGTTCTAGTTTCTCATGTCTGGAAAGAGGACCCTTGGAGCTTGACCTTGAATAGGAGATGGAGGAGGCCGTTGATAATGTAGAACTTGGTTATCTCAACTGGGCGGTGGTGGCGCATTGCGCGGGGGCACCTATCGATTCTTAGGTGGGCACTGCTGGGCTGGTGGCTGCACCTAAGGTGGAGGGCCTCTACGAGGCTATGGAGGCAGTTCCACTGGCAACAACTCTAGTCGCCTGGGGGCCTCTATTTAGGCCACTATGGTGGGCTCATCCCTGGAGTCCCTTCTCATAGGGATTGTAGGAGGCAATGGACATGCCTTCTTAGCTTTCTGTAAGGCTTACTCTTGGCACTGGGCCTTATCAGAGAAGTCTTGAAATCCCCTTGGATAGTTCTAGGTGATCAGAGAGGGGGCCAGTTCCATATTGAAATTCCCTATGCACATTTTCAGTAGTTTCTCCTGAGTCAGTGGCATGTCAAGAGAGTATGTGAGCCCTTTCCATCAGGTGACAAAGTCGGAAATGTGCTCATTAGGCCTCTACTTGCACTTGAAGAGGTCTACGATACTCGTTTTCCAAGTGGTGGAACTGAACTAGTAGATAAATTTTCTACGGAGGTCTTCCCAGCCGGCTAATGATCCAATGGGGAGCTGGTTATACCATAAAAATGCAGGCCCTTCCAATTTCTGCACAAAACATCAAAGTTTGGCGGCCTCCTACTGCACTGGAGTTCCCAACATGGGGCCACACCTTGAGATAAAGTGGTCCAGGTGCTGTGGTGGGTCCCTTATCCCATTGAAAGGGGAAAATGTGGGATTCCCAAAACCCAGGGGTACTGGAATATCATCCACCCATACCGGATATGTCTTACCATCGGGCAGGATTTCCACCTGTCGAGTCTCTAATGCCTCGAGGTGGGCAATGAGTGCCGCCATCGGATCATCTGAGCGGGGGTTCCTATCTTGATGGGGATCCCTGGCTACCAGTGCGTTGGCAGGTTCTTCAACATGATAAGGAGGCCCAGTGGCTCATGGAGCATCTGGTGGAACGACCTGTGGGGTAGCTGGGGGAATCCAAGCTGGGTCCTGAGGATTGTCACGCCGTTCAAGAGGATTGGGTGAGACATACCACTCCCTATTGTCATAGGTTCCAGCCTCAACCCTATCTGCGTGGGTAGGATGGAAGGGTCAACTGGAGGAAATTCGCCGAGGAGAAGCTGTGCCTACCCCTACTTCCCCGACCTAGGATCACCATAGTTTGGCTGTCGCTCTACAGCGCGTTCATCAAGGAGGTTTTCGACCAACTTCTTCTGTTCAGCGATTTGCTGATGCAACATGGATTTTTTTAAGGTTGTCTTCCACCTTCTGCACTAAGCTAGATGGGTTGGAGGGTTTGGTGGCTCCGAGGGGTTCCTTTCCCTTTTTGGAATTTCGGCTGAGGACTAGTGCCTCGGTGGGAAAGGGAAGACACAACAGATTCCTCTGTTGACAAGTAATCCTTCCCAATGGGTCCAAAAAGTGTGAAACTCCCTCAGGGGGTGGGTTCTCTCCAAGAATCTCTAGATCGTTCTTTCCCTCTAGCAGATCAGCCATGTTAACCTCAACTCTTCCTGGAGGCATATCCTCTATGTCTCCTGGAAAATCAAGTTGTCGCCAGATGGGACCGAAGAGGAGGGAAACATACTGCCTCCAACCATGGATCTTTATGTGGGTAGAATCCTCTTTGATAATCCTATGGAGTACCCTGAAACTCTGAACGCACCATTGCTGGAGGGCTCTATGGAGACCTAGTGACTTAGGGCGCTGGGCCACAAGGAGAGCGGCCAAATAAACCAGACAGAATTGTTCTCCAATGTCCTCAAAATTCCCTTGGATCTTAGGGTAAGCCACTTGCTGATGATGAATACAGAAATGAGTCGCCCAGAGGGTTTTACGGAAACACCCGACTTCCTCTTGGGTGAGGGATTCCGGCACACAAAAATTTAGTACTGCAACTGGCCAAAACATCTCAGGGAATTGGTCTTCCGTGAGGATATCCCATAAGCTCCTAGGCTCAGATTTAGGGTCTGACCATTCATTTCAACACTCGTCTACCAGAGGTGGTTGGGGAACCGATAGTGGTACAGATGCAGACCACTGGGATAGCAGGCTGGCCGGTGGAGAATACGATGAGTGAGCTGAAAAACAGCTGCATCTTGGGCTATCCTACAAAGAGTGAAGTGACTTAGCTATGACATCATGGTAATATGGGATGACTACCGTAGTTTCTGGAGCAGGGACTAAGACTGCTATCGGTGGACCACACTGCTGCTCGTTCGCCATTGGTCCCCAGAATATCTCTCCGTGATCTCTAGTCGAGGTAGAGAGTGCTTCTGGTGATGATTGCGGCGATTGCACGACCATAAAATGTGGAGTTGCCAAATTTTCATCCTCTTGGATATACCTGCAGAGGGAGGTGGGAATCCAATGGACCTCTCATTCTGGGAGTATTAGGTTGATGCGCCTTATTCCTGCCCTGACCCTTGACATAGAGGATCTGGGCGAGTGTTCCATCACTGAGTCGTATTCCACTTCAGAATCTAAGAAGCAAACTAGTTTGATCTCAGTTTGAATCTTCTCAGTGATCTTTTTATAGCGGCGACGACCCGCGCTCCTGCCCCGAGATGGTTCTTTAGAACAGGGTAGATTTTTGGCACGAGGATTGCCTTCGGCCGTACTGGTGCTGGGGCAGAGAGGATTCCTGCCTGAGTAAGCCGGGGTGTGAGGAGAACCAGGACATATATCAAAGGGGACATGGGGAGGACCCCTGTGGGAAGTGATGGAGTGAGTAGGATCTCTACTCGAGCCGATAGGAGCACAGGTATGACCTCCATGCTTGTTTCCCCTGGCGTCATTAGTGCGGGGAAGGTCCTTGTACTGGTCGAGCTAAACATGGGTAGGACCTCCATGTTGTGTGTTGGTAAAGCGAAGATGGAATTCACCCCTCTAGTTATTGAGGTGAGGAGGACCTTTGATATCTATTATGAGGACATGGGAAGGCCCCCCCATGTTGAAGATTGACCGGGTGTGAGAGGTCCTCACCCCAGCGGTCTGTGGTAGGAGGGATGACTCCATACATGATGTAATGAGCACATGAGAGGATTCCATGTTGGGTGTCACCATCATGGGGAGGTACCTCATTCTATATAAGGGTATCATGAGGTGGACCTCCATGCCAAGCCTAGAAGTGGGGAAAACCTGCGTTCTCCATGGTGGTGGTATGGGAGGCCCTCCGTACTGGCAGTGGCCATTATCTACACTGGCGGCTGAGAGAGTCAACCTAGCCTGCCCGTGGGGCAGTTGGGGCCTCGATCTGGTCCGGGTATACAAGCCCCCCTACTCAGAATACACAAGGTGTTGATGATATACATCGGCGGTGGCCCGAGCCATAGTAGTTGCTGACGTTGATGCCCCTTGGTGGGAATCCTCATCAGCCTGTGCCCGATGCTGGCGTCAGGTCAACCAAACCGGGGCCAACAGTGAAGGCGCATGGATTACTTGCTCCTTGACTCGTGGGACCAGATGGCGGTGCTGACACGACTTAGTGGGAGCCCTCCTTGGGGGACCCTAAAACGGGATCCCGACAGGGCTGTTCCAAACATCCCCTACCTCATCAGTGTAGGGGAGATAGTCATTGAGGCGTTCAGGGAAGAGGCTCCTGAAATGATTGTACATTGGAGTAGGGAGAAGTGGCTCCCTACGCGGCCCTTGGGGGCGGTGGTGGTGATGAGGCGCAGACGCCTCTAGATCATGGCAGGCCATATCCCGTGTCGGGATAATCCCCTCCTCCTCGTACTGGCATATGAGGTCATTGATCACCCTACACTGAATGAATTTAGATGGGGAGACAGGGCATGGGGGCCTGTCATTTTTAGATGTGGAGATTGTCACAAAAGTGTCAGAGCCACGTGAGACTGTCACATTGGCATTGCCCCTATCCCTGCGTCGGTGGGTGGGTGGTGATCGAATTCCTACAGTAGGTTGGTTCCTGAAAGGCAGAGAGATTAACCAATTAGTGATGAAAGGAAAGGAATCTACGACCAGTGCCCCAAATCCATTCCATATTCCAAGACTGGTAAGATGGATCCGCACCGACAATGTCATAGACTAGGATGTCCAATGTTTTGACTGCCCCAACTTTTGGTGAGTTTCACACTAGTCCTGTTATTTTCTTGGCGGGACCTGGCACCGAATAACTGGATTTAATGACACACTAATCTAATGATGTCTCTAATGTTACTAATCTCTATATTGAGGATAATATCTTCATGTTGGGTTTACCATTTCAGTTTTCGATTCTTTCTCCGGGGTGCGCACATCCGTCTATGGAGGACACATAGCTGTTGCCTCGCATTCCTTCTTTACAATGGTGGGTGACATCTGTCACTTATTCATTGACGTTTTCTCCTTGACCAAAATAGGATGATGGAATGTCAGTTGTTCCTTATATGGATTCCTCCTCGAATATCTTCACCTAATTAGAGTCTCCCTTATATACTTAATACATTGTTTGTGAAACTCTTCCCAATTCCATATCTTAATGGACACCAGTTAATTATACTGCTTCTGTCGGGACATTCCAAGGGGTCTGGTTAGGGAAGTAACCTTCAGTCGAGGGAGTATTCATGTTGGACATCACTGGTGTGTCTGGACACTAGAACACTAGCGTTTCTAGGTTTCTTCCCCTTATTATAGGGCTTCTTGAGGGCAACGAAGCCTGATACATCCCGCATCGAATGTAGAGGATTATATTCCATAGACATGTATCTAAGGTTTTCCTTAGCTTCCCATGTTTAACATAGGGTATGCTGCGAGTTTAACTTCTAGAGGAGACATATTAGACTGATCAGAACACTGACTAGAGTGGATCATATGGGTGAAACACCTAGAGGGAACACTGATGCCAGAGCTAACACATGGTTAGTTACCCAGTTAATGCTAGAAATAGTGAAGAGGTGAATTTTCATGATCTCACTGGGATGTGGTGGCCTGGGTAAGAATCAAGATGGATAATGGATGATTAAGTGAAGTATATGGAGAATGGGATGGAGTCGACTTGGGGACTTCAGTGATGTTGGGCTTGAGTCTCAAAGAGACCTCCTACGTATCCCTATTTCTGGGAATCAAAGTCTGTGTAGTTAATCTGACGATAACTTACCATAAATTGGGGACTTCAATGGCTTATCGCCAAATGGGGTTGACAATAAATTACCGCTGAATCGGGGTCACAACAGCTTACCAATGAATGGGGTTGACAATGGATTACTGCTGAATGGGGGTCACAACGAATTACCGCTGAATGGGGTTCACAACGGCTTACTGCTGAATGGGGGTCATAATTGATTACTGCTGAATGGGGGTCACAACGGCTTACTGCTGAATGGGGGTCAGAACGGCTTACCGCCGAATGGGGTTGACAATGGCTTACTGCTGAATGGGGTTGACAATGGCTCACCTCTGAATGGGGTTGACAACGGCCTATCGCTGAATCAGGTTGACCACATGGAGGCTTATTACGTACCCTATCTAGGAGACAAGGATCAAAGCCCATGTAGTTCAGCATGGTGGATGCAGTTTAACATCATGTAGGATAAAAAGGGGGCATGTAGTTTAACGTCATGCAGGACGAAGGTGATTTGACATGAAGGGGGGGTCAGAACCCATGGTTGTTGGGCTTGAACCTTAGGGAGGCTTCCTATGTATCTCTCCTTGACAAGGATCAAAGTACACGTAGTTCAGGATGGTGTGAGTTGGCGAACTGATGTGAAGATGGTCGGGATCAATGGTCGTTGGGATTGAACCTCACGGAGGCTTCCTATGTACATTGCTTTGGAAAGGATCAAAGTCCGCGTAGTTCAGGAGGAGTGTGGGGCTTACACTCTAGGCTGCACAGAGAGGATGTCATGGTCAGTGCTTACTCTAAGACCACGTGAGTCATGCTCAGTGTGAGATACAAGAGGCAACAAAGACCTAATGATCACATCATTAAAGGTGCACCCGTGGTAAGTGGAATGGGGTCTTACGCGTGGTTAGCATCCCAAAGAGGAAATAGGGGCTTACACGTGGTTAGCATCCCAAAGAGGAAACATGGGTTTACGCGTGGTTAGCAGCCCAGGGTGAGGGATATTGGGACTTACTCTGGGGTGGAGGACCGAGTGGCAACAAAGTCCATTGGGAGAGGGATGGGATAACGAAGGTACCGATGCCCATCCCTCCTTTGGTCTTTGGCATGGAAGAATATAAGAGGAGAAAAGGTGATGCCTCCTACAAGAAAAGCTAGGGGCTTACACCAAGGTGGTTTCCCTGTACCTACAGACCAAAGCCACTCTAATAAAGAGGATCTCATTCCATGTGAGCAATGATTTCACTTTCGTAGAGACCAGTGGTCCTAGAGACTGTCTGAGAGGGGGAACCCCACATATGATGCATGGGGTGAGGCCATAGTTTAACGTCATGTGCTAGGGATGAAGGTGCTTGACAGTTTAACATCCTACTGCTTAGATGAGGTAGGTGCACTTCGCACCCCTAGGACTTACATAACCAATACCTGCCTGCCCTTGAGGGAAGGAAGGCATCGACAATGCTGTGGAGAGGGGGTGTTATGGAGCGATCCATTGAGGGGTCCACGTTAGCATGGATATGAAAAGAGGAAATATCCTTTAGCATGACTATGAGAAGAAGCATGTGGTGAAGCAATGCGATGGGAAGCATCGCCCAAGGGACCTTGAAATTGCTTCATGAAAACCTGAAGGGCCGCACATGAAAAGGATTTGCAAAGAAAATGGGTTCATAGGTAGAAGCTTTGTGAAGCTCTGGTGCTCCGTGAAGTGGAGAGGCTTCGTGAAGGGATGTGCTTTGCGAAGTGATGTCGCCTAGCCTAGGCATAGGGCATATGTGCATATAGAAGGTGCTTTGTGAAGTGGAAAGGCTTTCGTGGAGCAAAGCCTCGTGAAGCAAGGGTGCCTTGATAAGCATAACATTGTGAAGCAATGTGCTTTGCAAAGCACATTGACCACGCCTTAGCATGCATGTCACATGTGTACGAAGGGTACTTCACGAAGCATAAACACTCCACGATGATCCGAGTCCACTTGGGGATCTCCTTCCTTCATGGAGGCTTGTGGGCTCTACGAAGGGCATCCCTCTTTGAAGAGGGGCAGAATTCACACAAAGGGGAAGGCACTTCATGATGTAAAAGTACCTTGAAATGCTCATGGTTCACAGAGCAGAAATTTCTTCGCGATGTGGGAGCTTAGAAGGAGAAAGGTCGGAGGATCCGTCCTTTGGGCTCGAGGGCAGCCAGGTATTTATAGGCAAGAGGCACCGCAGAGCAGAGCTCGCTTGGCGCAAAGACAAACTTTCTCTGCAGTGGGTTTGCGAATGTCAAATCGGTTCACGGAGCATCCCACCCCCTTGCTGCGTGGTGGGTTCGTGAACATCAAATCGGTTCGCGGAGCATCCCGCCCCTTACTCTACGGCGGGTTCACGAACGTCAAATAGGTTTGCAGAGCATCCCACCCCTTACTTCGTGGTGGGTTTGCGAACGTCAAATCGGTTTGCAGAGCATCCCGCCCCTTTCTCCACGGTGGGTTCACGAAGGGGGAGTTCTGTGCCGGCCGCGGGGCCACGAGGGCTCCACGAGTGGTCTTTGTGAGGCAGCCCCTAATGCTTTCCCTTTTTTCTTGATTTTCCTTGATTTTGGCATCAACAGTCTCATACTAATGAATCAAACCAAACACACAATTCATACATCAAAAGGATTTTGAACACTAAAACCCTATAATTAATCTTTTACTATCTAAGCATTCCAAATCATATAAGAACATACCATAGATTTGGAGGTCCAATGGCAGTAGTATGGTCTGGTAGTAGTAGAGTCCAGGTAGGCGGTGGTGACAAGAGTAACAAAATCTATGGAGGGTAGCGGTAGAGACGGGTCAGCGACGACATACGCATCGGTGGTGGTGGTATTGACACCAGAGGGAGCAGATGTAGGAGAGGCAGGTAGCAGCAACAGGAGGCAACAGAAGCAGGAGAAAGCGGCAACAGAGGTCTGGTTCCACAAGAGTTTGAGCACGAGCGGTAATAGAGTACCGATATAGTTTCTTTTATAATAAAACGCAAGTCTTTTATCAGCACCTGTTGGAAAGCACTGAGAAAGGTATGTTTTATCAGTGCTAAAATAGAAAGCGCTGATAAAACCTACCTTTATCAGTGATAAAATTATAGCACTGATAAAGACACAATTTATCAGCTCTTTTTTAGCGTTGATAAAGACACAATTTATCATCTTTTTTTAGCGTTGATAAAATCCAATCTTTATCAGTACCAAAAAAGCATCAATAAAGTTCTAATATTAATAAATATACATTTATTTAAATAATTTTAAAATTATAATAAATATATTTATTATATTTTTAATTACATATAATAACTGTATTAATTATATATATTTATATAATTATAAATATAATATAGATATATATTATAAATATAAATATATAAATTTATAGTTATAATTATAAATAAATATATATTTATTTAAATAATTATAAAATTATAATAAATATCTATATTATATTTATAATTATATAAATATATATAATTAATTAATTTATTATAAATTTATAATTATTTAAATATATCTATATTTATTTATAATTATATGTATAAATATTTTCATACATTTATATATATATATATATATAATTATAACTATAAATAAATATATAATTTTTATAATTTTTAAACTACAAATAAATAAATATTTATTTATAGTTATAATTGTAAATAAATATATATTTATTTAAATAATTATAAAATTATAAAAATTATATTTATTATACTTATAATGTTATAAATATATATAATTAAATAAATATATTTATAAATATATGCAAATCTTTATAAATAAATACAAATATTTATAATTATAATTATAAACAAATATAGATATATTTAAATAATTATAAATCATAATAAATATATTTATTATATATATTAATAAAATTATATATATAATAAATATATTTCTTATACTAAGAAGGTCTAGTAGTTAGGAGAACAATTTATTGAAAAATAAAGGACAAACTTGAAAGAGAATAGATGAGGTCAAACAAAGGACAAACCCTCATCCACAAAAGAAAAACTAAAAATCATAACCATATCCATAATCTGGGATGTCATCAATTGATTCCCATTTTGACTATGAATTCTTCTGATTGAAAATCACATCGTACTTTTCCCTGAGTTTAACCTACTCCAGAGTGAGCTCCTTGGAAAAAGACTTGGCAGACCGACCACCACTACTGGAATTCTACGCTTTACCAATGGTTCAGAACTGTTGGTAAAGGCCTGGAAACCGTTGTTATATTATATACCAACGGTTTCCCAAACTGTGGCCAAGTAAGCCGTGGGTAAAGGCTTATACCAATGGTTCTATGTAAACCGTTTGTATAAGTGTTAATGTAATAGATATACCAATGGTTTCACAAACCATTGGTATATGTTACCCTTATACCAATGATTCTAAACCGTTGGTATATAGTGTACAATATTCATCCAAAGCATATACCAACGGTTTTTAAAACCGTTGGTACAATTTTATACCAACGGTTATAATAAAACCATTGGTATAATATACATCAAAATGACATACCAATTATGACAACCCTGCTTTTATTACAAACTTAAACATGATTTATTAAATTAAACTTCACTTGATACAACAAAGGAAATCAAGAGGTTTAGTGTCTTTGGGGATTAGGATCATTACATAAAAACTTAAAACATGAAATACAACATCTTTATTGAAAACTTCCTTTACATGACCACTACATTTCCTCGTACTTAGCATTGCATGGGATAACCTGAGGACATGCATAAGAAAAGGGTGAGCTATAAATCTCAGTAAGGGAGTAAACATGGAATAACATGAGGAGTACAATACATGTTAGACAATAGGCATATCAATAGATAATAAAATAAACATGAACAGGCATGATAAATCATGATAATCATAACATTGAAATATGGAAATAACACTTAACATGGAATTAGCATGAGCCAAGGCTCATTGCACATGGAGCATGAGTAAATCCTAATTTCACATTAAGCATGAGTAAACACTCGTTGAACTTGAATTATCATGATTTAAAACTCATTACACATGACGTATCATGATACTATACTTTACCCAATGCATTGGAGCGCTATAAGGGCGCACCCTTCTCAAACATTTCATTTCATGCATAAGTGTGCCACATGGATCATAAAACATGGATTCATAAAACATAATAGTTTATTAAACAATAAAGGAATGTGTAATTAATACATTAAACTTTGTAATCAATAAGTAAAGGTGCATAAAGTTGGATACCCTTGATGGATAAATGGGCATGGTATCCACTACACAATGACATTGGCTTAGAAAATCGATGCGATTTCGGTAGCGTAACGGCGTGACATAAGAATTCATAAAAATGGTTGATGAGAGAGAAATGGGTTACTTATCATATTTACATGTAATGGAGAGTAAGGAGGTCATATATATACATGTCCCAACAATTGTAATGGAATTTAGATTCATGATACAAAATTATTGCTTGAATGTAAAAGAAGAGAGAGAAGTTCCTTTCAGAATTTCGGCATAGTAACGGGTGTACATGGGAGGCATTTAATGAGATATAAAGGGGTCTCTAATCCTTAAAACAATAAGAGGGTAGTATGGGTGAGGTGACAAACCATACCCCAATATTTATAATTGAAATTAAAAGGCAAAACAACTTAAATAAAATTGGACAAAATTGAGAAAGGAAGAAAAACCCTTACTTGGAAGTGTGCTTCCAAAGGATAGAGAGAGGCTTGTGAGAGGCTTCTTGGGAGCATGGGGAACCTTGGGAGGATTATAGAGAGAGTAGGGCAGAGGTTGGAATAACTACAAGGGATTTGAGTGAGGAGGAAGTGGGATCTTGGGTGAGTTTATATAGGAAAGGTGAGGGAATTATTTATTATTTAGGTTTGGGTCTCCTTACATTAAATTAATCCAAACCACAAACCATCCCATGGTTTTTGACCATGGTTTTTGGAAAAGGGAAGAGGAAAAAAATATTTTATAAGGCCAAATTCCGAAATTCTTAAAATATTAGGGTTGCTTATGTGGAGGTGAGTCACACTCCCATGGAAATTAATTTAAAAAGGCAAGGTGTTGAATAAGTCTTGAGGGGTCCATTAATGCTTTGAAAAGTAAGTCAAACAAACCCAAAATCACATTATTTTAATGGTAAAACATATATTGGATGAACATAAAGATTATAGTATTTTATTACATCACTATTGGGTCATTATGATGTCATAAAACACATTATATATTTCAACGGTATTTAATTTTAACCCAAAAATTTGACTGTTTCAGAAAATTATGAAAAATTCACCATTGGATAATTTCGATGTCCTGATTCCAGAAATAAAATTTATTTTATCTAAATAATTTTCTAAATATTTTAATTTTTACTTTTAAAATAAAAACCGACATTTATCGAAAATTCACGGGTTTTGACAGAAATGGCTTTCAAACCTTAAATTTTTTTTAATTGCATTCATAAAATTATAAGATCATTTATATTTAATAAAAATTAATTTAATAATAATATTATTATTTTATTAAAATATTATTTAATTCAAAAATCCCTTAATTTAATAAAATAGATTTCTTAATTAAATAATAACTAAAAACACCATTTGTACTTTAAAAACTATTTACAATGTATCAAAAATGACTAGAAATTATATTCATTATTATATACAAAAAATAATGTACATGAACATAGTACTACTTATTTGTTACATAACCCCTTAAAACAGCCGCATAAGACCTAAGGGTAAGGTGTGCGATGGTGACAGAATCTTGGGGTGGCTCGGATAACATCGCTCGAGTGGTAATTTCAATCAAATTCCACTTTTCCCATAGATGGTCACGTTCGAGATTCACATGATGAAGCTCAGATTGGGCTTGGTCAAGAGCGAAGCCCAAAGACGCCGCATCTTTTTCAAGCTCCAACAAATGAGCTTCGTATGGGGCAATTCTACTGGATGAGGCCATCGCTTCCTTTGTCTGAGTAAATTGGATTTGTTAAGGTCCTATATTTATACTAATCATGTGATCACTATTCAACGACTATATTAGCAATGGTAAAAACTTCTTAACATAAAACCAAAGAAGTTGACATTTTATATAAACATAAAGAGACATTTAATTAGATCAAGAGGGATTTCCATTAATGAAACTTTGGGTCGTTACAATATTCCCCCCTTAAGAAAT
The DNA here is from genome assembly GCA_963277665.1 of Viscum album. Taxonomy (NCBI): domain Eukaryota; kingdom Viridiplantae; phylum Streptophyta; class Magnoliopsida; order Santalales; family Viscaceae; genus Viscum; species Viscum album. Next base: position 1,569,526,001 of record OY728150.1, on the reverse strand, counting down.
TTCACCCTCGAAATTTTCCTTTTCCCACACTAAAACAAATGTGGGTAACTCAGCTTCATCATATCCTCCGATTCCCAAGTCACTTCTTCAAACTTGTGGTTTCTCCACAACACCTTGATGAGGGGAATTGTCTTATTTCATATAACTTTTTCTCTACGATCTAAGATCTTCACTCGTTTCTCCTCATAAGAAATATCATCTTCCAATTGTACCACCTCAGAAGAGAGTACATGTGAAGGGTCTGGTATGTACTTCCTTAAGAGGGATACATGAAAGACATCATGTACTTTGGCTATGGCAGGTGGAAGTGCTAGTCGATAGGCCACATCCCCGACACGATCAAGAATCTCAAAGGGGCTGATGTACCTTGGACTTAACTTACCTTTCTTTCCAAACCTCATGACCTTCTTCTATGGAGATATGCGTAGAAAAATCATGTCTCCAACTTTAAACTCAAGGTCTCGTCGACGATTATCTACATAACTCTTCTATCGACTCTAAGCTGCCTTGATATGATTCTGAATGGTTTCTACCTTCTCCACTATTTCCTCGACCATTTCTGGTCCAAGCAGCTTACGTTCATCGACCTCATCCCAACATGCCGGTGTTCTGCACCTTTTCCCATACAGGGCTTCATATGGTACCATTTGGATGCTCGAGTGGAAACTGTTATTATAAGAGAACCAAACCAGAGAAAGATGTTGATACCACCCTCCTTTAAAGTCCATTGAGCATGATCTCAACATATCCTCAAGTGTTTGGATAGTCCGCTCGGATTGGCCATCAGTTTGAGGATGATAGGCCGTACTAAAGTTCAGTTCAGTATTCAGAGCATGTTGAAGACTCTTCCAAAACTTAGAGGTGAATCTTGGATCTCGGTCAGACACAATAGATAGTGGTACTCCATGCAACCTTACCAATTCCCTGATATATATCTGTGCCAGTTGATCCAATGACAAATCCTCCCGAATAGCAATGAAGTGTGCAGTCTTTGTAAGATGATCCACAACAACCCAGATTGCATTATTTCCTTTAGATGTCCTTGGAATTCCGGTGACAAAGTCCATGGTGATGTTCTCCCATTTCCATTCTGGTATGGGAAATGGTTGCATCATCCCCTTAGACTTCTGCCTCTCTGCCTTCACTTGCTGACACACCAGGCACTTTGATGTATATTCAGCGATCTCCTTCTTCATATTATCCCACCAAAAGTTTTCTTGGAGATCTCGATACATCTTTGTGCTCCCTGGGTGAATAGAGAAATTTGAACTATGTGCATCATCCAAAAGTTCCTTCTTCAGCTCTGGACTTGATGGAACACATAGTATTTTCCAAAACCGCACAATTCCTTCTTCATTAACATTAAACTCTGAGGATTTCCCTTTTTTGATATCTTCCACTTTTTCTTGAATTCCCACATCATCCTTTTGAGCATCCTTTAACTTTTCCAAAAGAGATGGTTGAGCAATAATTTGTGAAAGGATTGATGATGTTCCCTTATCTATGATTCCCATGTCTATCTTCATCAAGTCTAAGAAGATTGGATCCTTCTCAATTCTCATCATTGATAGAATCACTGGATCCTTTCTACTTAGGGCATATGCCACCTTGTTCGCTTTCCCAGGGTGGTAATGTATTGAACAATCATAATCCTTGATGAGCTCTATCCATCTTATCTGGCACATATTAAGCTCTTTTTGTGTGAATATATATTTAAGACTCTTGTGGTCATTATATATCTCACATTTCTCTCCATAGAGATAATGCCGCCAGATTTTCAAGGCAAAGATCACAGCCGCCAACTCCAGATCATGCGTTGGATAGTTTCGCTCATGGATTTTCAACTGCCTTGAGGCATAGGATATCACTTTATTATTCTACATCAGCACACAACCTAATGATTTCTTCGAAGCATCACTGAATACCACAAAAAGTTCCCCACTTGTGGGTAAAGTGAGCACGGGCGCAATGATAAGACTCCTTTTCAACTCCTTGAAGCTTTCTTTGCATTCATCAATCCAAGAAAACTTTACTCCCTTTCTAGTTAGCTTGGTAAGAGGGTTGGACAATCGTGAGAAATTCCTCACAAATCGTCGATAATATCCAGCTAACCCCAAGAAGCTACAGATATCCGTTACCGATGTTGGCCTCATCCATCCATAAATTGCATCTATTTTGGAGGGGTCCACAGATATCCCATTTCTTGTAATGATATGTCCCAAGAATGAGACCTCCTTCAACCAGAACTCACACTTGCTGTACTTTTCATAGAGATTCTCCTTGCGCAAAGTCTCTAGTACAGTTTTTAAATGCTCCTCACGATCCTCCTTGTTTTTGGAGTATATTAGAATATCATCTATAAAGACTACCAAAAATTTGTCAAGGTAATCTCTAAAGACTCTATTCATCAAGTCCATGAATATTTCTGGAGCATTGGTGAGTCCAAAAGGCATTACTATGAATTCATAGTGCCCGTATCTTGTACGAAAAGCAGTCTTGGGGACATCTTCCTTCTTTACCCTTACTTGATAATATCCCGACCGCAAATCCACCTTGGAGAAGTATTGTGCTCCACGCATCTGATCAAACAAGTCATATATTCTTGGGAGAGGATACTTGTTTTTTATCGTGATTTTGTTAAGTTCCCAATAATCGATGCAAAGCCGCATTGACCCATCCTTCTTCTTGACGAAGAGGACTGGTGCACCCCATGGTGAAGCACTTGGGCGTATAAACCCTTTATCTAGATTCTCCTGTAGTTGTTTCTTCAGCTCTTCAAGATCAACAACAACTATTCTATATGGAGTCTTGGATATTGGTAGAGCCCCAGGTATAAATTCAATTGAGAACTCAACATCGCTTCTAGGAGGAAGACCAGGCAGTTCCTCGGGAAACACTTCAGCGAATTCCCTCACAATAGGAATTTCTTCAAGGATGGTTTATTCCTTGGACTCAATCATCTGAGACAGATACACGTGCTCATAAGGCAGTAATATCCATGCTTGAGATGATGGAGCTAAAGGATATTCATCTTCCTCCTTACACTTGTAAATAATTGGGGGTCGATTCTCCATATGGAGTGTGATTTCCCTCTCCCAAAAATTTATGTTTGCTCTATATAAGGAAAGCCAATCCATGCCAATAATTGCATCAAATTCCACCAGAGGGAGTATGACGAGGTTCGCCGGGAAATTCAATCCACAGATTATAATAGGGGAGGACTTATATTCATGGGATGCAATGATTTCCCCATTTTCCGTACTCAACGACATCTTTACTTCCATGATTTGTGGTGGTGCTGGGATTGTTCTACTAAACTTTCGAGATATAAAAGAATGTGTAGAACCTGAATCAAAAAGTAAATTTTCTATTATTGAATGAATAACTAGCGTACCTGTCACCACTTCGTTGTTGGGGTTCACTTCGGCAGAAGTGATGACAAAAGCTCTTCCTTGGTGCCTTGGAGGTTGTTGGTTGTCTCCAAAAACCCTTGGATTAGGGCACTGATTTGAAAAATGACCCGGTTCTTTGAATTTGTAGCATTGAACAACGTGTTGAGGTTCGAACGAAGTGTTCCTCTCCTCTGTCGCAGCCATGGGTATTTCTTGCCGACAGTTAACAACTAGGTTCCCTTTTCTTCCACACCTGAAGCATTTTCTCGTCCCCTTAAGGCAATTTCCAGGGTGCTTCTTCCCACACTTTTGGAAAGTGGGGTGATGGATCTTCTTAGCACCATTGGATTTATCCATCGGACCACCAGAATTGAAGTCCACCTTACGCTTCTTGTACCCATGATACCCCTGTGATTCCCTGATCTCCATTTCGACCTTGAGGGCACATCAGACAATCTCCTCATAGCTGTCGAAGTCACAGATCACTAATGCTTTCCATAGGCTAGGCTTCAGCCCACCAAAGAAGCGATCAACTTTGCATTCGGGGGTAACGACAAAGCCTAAATCTTATCGTGAAATCCTCGTGAAGTTTGCATCGTATGCTCCAACAGATTCTTCATCTTTTTGCTTGAGGGAAAGGAAGTCCCTCTCCATCTTAAGACGGAGGGTGCGCGGAAAATATTTATCGAAAAACATCTTCTGGAAATCCTTCCATTCCAACACCTCGATCTCCTCCTCAGGCTTCGTATTTTTTATCAACGTCCACCATTGATCAGCTTCACCCTCCATACGATAAGCAACCGGGAGAACCTTCTCTTGTTCAGAACATTGAAGGATGGAGAAGATATTTTCAATGGAGTTGATCCACTGTTCAGCAATCGTGGGATCAGATGATCCACTAAAATTAGGAGGCATTTGTCTCATGAAGCTCTTGATAACAACTTGTTCTTTCTTAGGGGGTGTTGAACGTTCCTCTTGACCCGTGTTTCTATTCAAAACTTGAGTTAGCTGAGAGAGAAGAGTGACAAGGTTCGCGATTCCCGCTCCCATTGGATTTGGCATCTCATTAGTACAGTCATCACACTGATCTTCACAACGGTTGTTAGCCCGAGTCCTCCCATTACCGGTCATTGGGTGGAATAAAAGGAATGTTAGGGGTAACACATAAAGGGTAATCCAAAGACAAAAGTTGATGACTTATAAATAAACTTTTATTTCCTTACTCATGAGTCTATAAGCTTCAATCTAGGCTTTTAATGATCTACTTTCTAACATATATTCATAGGGGCATTTTTTTAATTCCCTTAATAAGGGTTCATACTAAGCTTGTGAATTTATCAAAACATATCCCCCAGGAGTGTCGTAACCAAGAGTGCAGCAAGGCCCATTGTCGTGCACCAGTTCCCATTCGAGTCTAGCTCAAAGCGGTGTTTTTGGGTTTTACCCCTAGGATACATCTGTGCCAGAGCCACCTCTACCTGCTCGTATCCAGACAGGGATGTATTTGTTTGATAAAACACTTACCCAGTACTTGACAAAACTTAGGGATGTTTTTATTATACCTAGTCTTGTATCTAATGATTTACTAGGGTTTCCTAATCCCAAAAATAACTAAACCTATCCTCTGATACCAACTATGACAACCCTGCTTTTATTAAAAACTTAAACATGATTTATTACATTAAACTTCACTTGATACAACAAAGGAGATCGAGAGGTTTAGTATATTTGGGGCTTAGGATCATTACATAAAAACTTAAAACATGAAATAAAACATCTTTATTGAAAACTTCCTTTACATGACCACTACATTCCCTCGTACTTAGCATTGCATGGGATAACCCGAGGACATGCATAAGAAAAGGGTGAGCTATAAATCCCAGTAAGGGAGTACACATGGAATAACACGAGGAGTAAAATACATGTTAGACAATAGGAATATCAATAGATCATAAAAGAAACACGAACACAAAGGCATGATAAATCATGATAATCATAACATTGAAATGTGGCAACAACACTTAACATGGAATTAGAATGAGCCAAAGCTCATTGCACATGGAGCATGAGTAAATCCTCATTGCACATGAAGCACGAGTAAACCCTTGTTTCACTTGAATTAGCATGATTCAACACTCTTTGAACATGATGTATCATGATACTATACTTTACCCAATGCATTGGAGCACTATAAGGGCGCACCCTTCTTAAACATTTCATTTAATGCATAAGTGTGCCACATGGATCATAAAATATGGATTCATAAAACATAATCATTTATTACACGATAAAGGAATGTGGAATTAATACATGAAACTTTTTAATTAATAAGTAAAGGTTCATAAAGGTGGATACCCTTGATGGAGAAATGGGCATGGTATCCACTACACAATGACATTGGCTTAGAAAATCAATTCGATTTCGGTAGCGTAACGACGTGACATAAGAATTCATAAAAATGGTTGATGAGAGAGAAAATTGTTACTCATCATATTTACATGTAATGTATTCTAAGGAGGTTATATAGATACATGTCCCAACAATTGTAATGGAATTTAGATTCATGATAAAAAATTATTGCTTGAATGTAAAAGAAGAGAGAGAAGTTCCTTTCGGAATTTCGGCATAGTAACAGGTGTACATGGGAGGCATTTAATGAGAGAGAAAGGGGTATCCCATCATTCAAACAATAAGAGGGTATTATGGGGGAGGTGATAAACCATACAACAACATTCATAATTGAATTTAAAAGGCAAAACAACTTAAAGAAAATTGGACAAAATTGAGAAAGGAAGAAAAACCCTTACTTGGAAGTGTGGTTCCAAAGGCTAGAGAGAGGCTTGTGAGAGGATTATTGGGAGCTTGTGGCACCTTGGGAGGATTATAGAGAGAGTAGGGAAGAGTTTGGACGAACTCAAAGGGATTTTAGTGAGGAGGAAGTGGGAGCTTGGGTGGGTTTATATAGGAAAGGTGAGAGAATTCTTTATTATTTAGGTTTGGGTCCCCTTACATTAAATAATCCAAACCACAAACCATCCCATGGTTTTTGCCCATGGTTTTTGGAAAAGGGATGAGGAAAACAATATTTTATAAGGCCAAATTCCGAACTTCTTAAAATATTAGGGTTGATTATGTGGAGGTGAGTCACACTCCCATGAAAATTAATTTAAAAAGGCAAGGTGTTGAATAAGTCTTGAGGGGTCCATTAATGCTTTGAAAAACAAGTCAAACAAACCAAAAATCACATTATTTTAATGGTAAAACATATATTGTCCAAAAATAAAGATTATAGTATATTATTACATCACTATTGTGTCATTATGATGTCATAAAACACATCATATATTTAAACGATATTTAATTTTTACCCAAAAATTTGACTGTCTCAGAAAATTATGAAAAATTCACCGTTGGATAATTTCAACATCCTGATTCTAGAAATAACATTTATTTTATCTAAATATTTTTATAAATATGTTAATTTTAACATTTAAAATAAAAATCTACATTTATCGAAAATTCACGGGTTTTGACAGAAATGGCTTTCAAACCTTAAAAAAAATTTTAATTGCATTCATAAAATTATAAGATCATTTATATTTTAAAAAAATTAATTTAATAATAATAATATTATTTTATTAAAATATTATTTAATTCAAAAATATCTTAATTTAATAAAATATATTTCTTAATTAAATAATAACTAAAAACACCATTTGTACTTTAAAAACTATTTACAATGTATCAAAAATTACTAGAAATTATATTCATTATTATATACAAAAAATAATGTACATGAACATAGTACTACTTATTTGTTACATAACCCCTTAAAATAGACGCATAAAACCTAAGGGTAAGGTGTGCGATGGTGACAGACTCTTGGGGTGGCTCGGATAACATCGCTCGAGTGGTAATTTCAATCAACTTCCACTTTTCCTGTAGACGGTCATGTTCGAGCTTCACATGATGAAGCTCAGCTTGGGCTTGGTCAAGAGTGAAGCCCAAAGACACCACCTCTTTTCTGATCTCCGACAAATGGGCTTCGTATGGGGAAATTCTACTGGATAACGCCATCGCTTCCTTTGTCTGAGTAAATTGGATTTGTTAAGGTCCTATATTTATACTAATCATGTGATCACTGTTCAACGACTATATTAGCAACGGTCAAAACTTCTTAACATAAAACCAAAGAATTTGACATTTTATATAAACATAAAGAGACATTTAATTAGATCAAGAGAGATTTCCATTAATGAAACTTTGGGTTGTTACACCAATGGTTTTGAAAACCGTTGGTATACATCTGCTGTAGCTCCACAGTTGCCAGCAGCCCTGCAGCTCCACAACAGCCAGCAGCCCCCTCCAACCTGCAACTCTCCATGACCTGAAATAACACATACACATCCAGAATCCAAAAGCCTACATGGGATGTTTAAAATTCATCCAGAATTCAGAAATTTAGAAATTTAAAATTCATTCCTCACTCAAACCACAACACAAGAGAAAAATCCAGAATCCTATATATGCACAATCCAATACATCCAGAATTGAAATGAAATAACACCCATAATACCAATACAAAATAAAAATCCAATACATCCAAAATCCAATACACATAACAGTATTCAAAATTTAGAATTCATTATCAATATATCCAGAATCCAATACATCCAGAATTCAAAAATTTAGAATTGAAAAGCAATAACACCCATAACAGTATTCAAAATTTAGAATTCACTCCTCACTAAAACCACAACACCAATACACACAAGTGAAAAAGACTACATGTTATAGGAATCACATGGGATGTTTACTCATGGTCTTGGGTTGACAATCTTAAAACCAACAGAAAAACTTGGGTAGAGTGGACAAAGATCATGATACCCATAAGATAGATAATGGTAGTGGTCATGTGCTTAGACCTAAGATGAGTTATAGGAATCACATGGTATGTTTATATTCCTCTAATGACTATGTATCCATGTATAAATGGTTCCTGATGTGTTAGTGGGAAACATTGGTCAATCTCGACATATGTGATGGGTTACTGGAATAACCTACATGTTTTTCATAGACTTTTAAATTGGAACAAGGGGGTATGTGGGTAATTGTAATTTGGTATGCTAAGTGTGATGTGATATGAATCCACATTTTGGGTAGTGCGTATGAATATTCAATTATGTCTTTGGTATTGGGTTCCCAAAGGGACTCTGGTTTGGTCCTAGAACCCACTGTTTGAGGATGGGATTGGCGTATTAAATGTCATGTGTTTTAGAATAGGGGTAGAAGTTCCTCACATGAGAGGTGGATTGTGTGAGACTGGACCATGGATCCTTGTGTTAAAGTGTCAACAAAATCCAAATACGTTTGGTCGGTTTTCTGTATGCCAATTGTTTTCACTTAAAATGTTGTCCTTTTTAAACAAAAGACAGACACATCGAGTGATACCGACCACACCGTACCTTGGATTGAGGCGAGGTTGACTCGTACACATCACATATGACCCATGGATCATTTTCCTAAAGTATCAAGGCAATCTGAATGCATTTGGTCAGTTTTCCATATGCCAATTATTGTTTTCACCTAAAATGTTGTCCATTTCAAATAAAAGTGAGACACTTTGAGTGGTACCGGCTACATAGTGCCTCATATTGAGAAAGAGTTGACTCTTACACATCACAAATGACCCATGGATTGTTTTTCTAAAGTATCAACACAATCCGAATATGTTTGGTTGGATTTTCGTATGCCAGGTGTTTTTACTTAAAAGAGTATCTATTTTAAACAAAAGAAATACACTTTGAGTGGTAACGGCCACACCATACCTCGTATTGAGGAGGGGTTGACTCTTACACATCAAAAATGACCCATGTATCCTTTTACTAAAGTATAAAAATAATCCAAATGCATTTGGTCAGTTTTCCATATGCCAGTTATTGTTTTCACTCAAAATGTTGTCCATTTCAAATAAAAGTGAGACAATTTGAGTGGTACCAGCCACACTATGCCTCAGATTGAGGCGTGGTTGACTTTTAAACATTAAAAATGACCCATGGATCACTTTTCTAAATTATCAACACAATCTGAATCTGTTTGGTCGGTTTTTCGTATGTTAGTTATTGTTTTCACTTAAAATGTTGTCCATTTCAAATAAAAGTGATACACTTTGAGTGGTACTGGCCACATCATGCCTCTGATTGAGGTGGGGTTGACTCTTACATGTCAAAAATGATCCATGGATCATTTTCCTAAATTATAAACATAATCCTAATGCCTTTGGTCAGTTTTCCGTATGCCAGTTGTTGTTTTCACTTAAAATTTTTGTCCATTTAAAATAAAAGTGAGACACTTTGAGTGGTACCGGCCACACCATGCCTCGAATTGAGGTGAGGTTGACTCGTACATGTAAAAAATGACCTATTAATCTTTTTTCTAAAGTATAAACACAATCCAAATGAATTTGGTCAGTTTTCCATATGCCAGTTGTTGTTTTCACTTAAAATGTTGTCCATTTAAAATAAAAGCGAGACACTTTGAGTGGTAATGGCCATATCGTGCCTCAGATTGAGGTGGGGTTGATTCGTACACGTCAAAAATTACGCATGGATAATTGTTCTAAATTATAAACACAATCCAAATACGTTTGGTTAGTTTTCTGTATGCCAGTTGTTTTTACTTAAAAGAGTATCCATTTCAAATAAAAGTGATACACTTTGAGTGGTATCAGCCACAACATGCCTTAAATTGAGGTGGGGTTGACTCATACATGTCAAAAATTACCCATGGATCCTTTTAATAAAGTATCAATAGAATCCAAATGTGTTTGGTTAGTTTTTCGTATGCCAGTTGTTGTTTTCACTTAAAATTTTGTCCATTTCAAATAAAAGTGATACACTTTGTGTGATACCGGCCACACCATGCCTTGGATTGAGGCGAGGTTGACTCTTACAAATCAAAAATAACCCATGGATCCTTTTACTAAAGTATCAATAGAATCTGAATGTGTTTGGTTTGTTTTCCGTATGCCAGTTGTTGTTCTCACTTAAAATGTTGTCTATTTCAAATAAAAGTGAGACACTTTGAGTGGTATCGGCCACACCATGCCTCGGATTGAGGTGGGGTTGACTCGTACACGTGAAAAATGACCCATGGATCATTTTACTAAAGTATCAATAGAATATTAATGCATTTGGTCGGTTTTCCTTATTCCATTTGTTGTTTTCACTTAAAATGTTGTCCATTTCAAATAAAAGTGAGATACTTTGAGTGGTACTGGCCACACCGTGCCTCGGATTGATCCAGGGTTGACTCGTACACGTCACAAATAACCCATGGATCATTGTTCTAAAGTATCAACACAATCTGAATATGTTTGGTCAGTTTTCTGTATGCCAGTTGTTGTTTTCACTTAAAATGTTGTCCATTTCAAATAAAAGTGAGACACTTTGAGTGGTACCAGCCACACCGTGCCTCAGATTGAGGAGGGGTTGACTCGTACATGTCACTTGGGTGTTTTGAGTACCGTCAAGTGTGGATTGAAGATCCGGGTGAGTCTAATCCTCTTCTTTATTCCTCTTTTCAATTAGGGTTTGCACTCTTCTATCATCTTCTTCCAAAGCTCTAAAACCCTCATTTCCATTGGGATTTAGGGTGAATCTTGAAGGGAGCATAGAGTGGGATCCAAGATGCAAAATTTAGAGTGAGATTATCTCCAGAATCAAGGTAGATAGTCAGTGCTTGGTACTGGAGTAATAGTAATGGAATGTTAATTAGTTTGGGATTTAGGGTGAATCTTGAAGAGAGCTTAGATTGGGCTCAGTGACCTTATGATGTAGTGATTGGTGTGATGATGTCAGTGATACATAGTTGTGTAAGGTACCCAGTTGAGGATTAGGATATATGTGGTGGGGGTTATGCATGGTAGTAGGAGGGTGGTGGGGGGGGGGGGCTATCCATGGTCCAGGGAGGAGGGTGGGGGGGCTGTCCGGGGGGCTGTCCAGGGTCCAAGGAGGAGGGTGGGGGGCTGTTTGGGGGGCTTTATGGTGGATGTATGAGGGGCTGTCTGGGGGACTGTCCAGGTAGCTGTCCGGGGGGCTGTCCGGGGTCTAGGGAGGAGGGGGGGGGGGGCTGTCCGGGGGGCTGTCTGGGGGGCTGTCTGGGGCGCTGTTCGGGGGGCTGTCTGGGGTCCAAGGAGGAGGGTGGGGGGGGGGGGGGGTTGTCCATGGGGCTGTCCAGGGGGCTATCCATGGAGCTATTCGGGGGGCTGTCCTAGGTTCATGGGATGATATTTACATATTTTATAAGCAAATTATTTGAAGGTTAAAAAAATAATTTCATTATATCAACTTCTAATCAGACAACAAATTTTCTAAATTCCACTAAAAAATTACAATTTAATTAAAATAGGTGGATTTAACAGAAAATCATCAAATCAAGTTTTATTATTTATAGATAAAAAATTAAATATAATGTGACCTACCTAATCACACATATATTGAGGCATAACAAATCAATAAACATCAAAGGTCAGTAATATCATTAAAAAATGTAACAGATCAATCTGTCCCTCATCACCATCACTACCATCACCATCATCTTCACCCTCACCCTCATCCTCATCGTTGTCCCAATAATCGTCCCTACCCTCCTCACCCTCATACTCAGCCTTGGCCTCCTCATCTCCCTCCTCCTCTTCCTCGACCTCCTCCTCGTCATCCTCCTCCGCCTTGGCCTCCTTCTAACCCTCCTCCTCCTCCTCCTCAGCCTCCTCCTCGCCATCATCTCGAACAACACTAGAATTGACACCTGGTGCACCATATATAGAACGCATCAATGACATATATTCCTCACAAGTTGTGCTGGCCTCTAGTGGAAGTGTTGGACGTAAAGATTCCATCAGTTTCATAAATGCAGTGTTTGCCATAACAGACTCTGCTGCCATCTCTGTGGCCCTTTTTTCAGACTATTCTGCCTATGCCTTAACCTACTATAACTCAGTTGTACTAAAACTCATACCCGAGGAGGGCCAATACCTTGTCAGATCTATACTCTTCCCAGGCCTGCAGATTACTCTACCAGGGTGTTCATCTCCCAACACTTGATGTAAGTGATCGTTTGAACCAAAATTGTTAGGTTTCTAGGAATCAAGGGCCTCTAAAGAAACCTATTACAAATATAAATATATTATTAAGTTTCAAAATAGAGATTAAAATTTTAAATCTACAATGTAAAACTTACAATCTACTACTGAGTCAGTTCATTAACCGCACTTCCATCTTTCTTCTTTCTACTCGAGCAAAAGAGTTTTGCTCGAGGCACACGTCCTTCTATATTCAATTTATGCCTCTATAATGACATTGAATGTAAGAAAACATAATTAAAAATAGAATACAAAAAAATAGTAATTTCATAACTAAAATTATATAACAACTTTAGCAATAGAATAAATTATGGAGGAAGTAATAGAAAGTGCAAGCTGTAAAGAAAGATTATAAACTGTCATACCAACTATCTCTCATGATCTGGCATCGTAGTACATCCCAATGTGTGGACATATTTCTTAGCATAAATGTTTTTTTATTTCTTCCATATGCATCCTAAATAAAATTCAATAATTAGTATTAATGAAAAACATGAAAATTTTCATTTAAATACTTCTAATTTGATTAATACCGTAAATTGGCTAGTCTCCCAATGAGTAATCATCTGTTGGTACTGTTCTAATAGACAATCATCCATGACAAGGACTGCCTCCAACTCTGTGTCCACTCTATCACACCAACTAATGTACAACTCATTCTTATAAGATATCCAAAGCTCGCCGCTGGCTGTGCACCCTCACCATCGAGGAAATTAAATCGCAGCTGAAACCAAAATATTAATTCATATAAATACAAAAATTAATATATTGAATTAAATACAACTGATTTTTACCCATATCTCTACCCAGGCTTTATCCTTGACTTCATTTGGCAGCTGTCTCCATGAGAGCGGGATGACAAGAATGATGTCGGAGTAGTTGGAAAGCGTCGCCAATAAACTCCAACATTGCTGCCCTGATTTTTCAACCATCTGAATATCTTCATTATATTCCACCATTAAATGTGTCTGGAAGTTCCACACTGAACGCATGCGTGTACACCCCCGCCCCCACCTCCTATCAGTAGATGTATCTGTTATGAAAGAAAAACAAATATTTTATCAATACATGTTATAATGAAAATAAATAATGGTGTAAATATTTTTTTGGGTTTTATAAGTACACCTACGGTAGTCTAATCAATGAGTGCTGCTGGATCTGCAAAAACTGAAGGAACACCCTGTATAGATGGAGTGGGTCCCAATGTATGCTTCGTAGGGACAGAATCTGGCAGAGCAGTAGTCGAAGAAGATGGAATATAAAAGCCCGGATAGATTGAAGCAGTAGTAAAAGAAGATGACAGGGATGACTGGCCAAATGCTGGATGGGGAGTGGGAATCATCATCGGATATGATACAGATGAGTGAGGAGGGTCATATGTAAATGGTGGTGAAAACATGGGAGGCCTAAATATCCTGTGTGTCCCTAATGGCACACCAGGATCAAAATGTGGGATGGATGGTATGTCAGTAGGAGGGGTAGGGTCTAATCAGGTATGCCAACTAGATCATCTAGCTCCCGTACCACCCTCCTCATACGAACACCCCCAGTACTAGGACCACTACTCAGATGCTCCTCAAATAACTGTTTCCTAATAGATGGATCCTGATTTTTTTTAAAAAAAAATTAATCACATGACATTATATATAATTTAAATAAATATATTTGAAATAAAATACTCACTGCAGGCACTAGTGGTGGAATGCCCAGCTCGCTCATGCAACGATTGTTGTCCATAATCTATTTCCATCGCCTCTCTTCAATTGGTTTTATTTCCTGCATTTGAAAACAAATATGGAAGTAAATAGAAGAGGATAACTAATGTGTAACCCAAAAAACAAAATAAATGAGAGGGAATATGGGGATTCATGGATAATTTAACTAACCATTATTTTATGTGAGCTTGAACAAATATATAATGTAGTCAATAAATCGTACAAGATGTAATAAATAAATTTAATTTTTAGTAGGACTATTATTTACTAAGTGTCATCAGTTTATTAAAATCATAGAAAATTGATTATACCAGATCCATAAGTGGAAAAGAAATTGTCAAAATTAAGGAAAAATTTAATTTCTTTAGCTCAGGTAGATGATGAAGGTTTCAATATTAAATTAATTTTAATAGAACTAAACTTAACAACCCAACTTGAGGTAAACCAAAATAATTGAGAACATGAATGGATGATTTTATATATTTTCCACCACAACTTTAGGTTCACATTCAACTCTGACAATTGAGATATTGGATTCATCAAAATAAATAAATGGATTGGTTCTAATGGTAGTAGGGATGGTGTCAATTCAATCATCACCATCATCAAAAATATGTCTTGGAATTACTTCAACTATGACACCAAATTCAGTTCAAAGTTGGTCTTTGAAATAAAAAACTTGTTTATCCATTAATGCCAATACATATGGTTCTTAGGTAGAAAGATTGTGAGTCATATTAATTAATCAAAATCCACAATCATCAATAAATGTGCCCTGTCTCGTCATTGAATCAAACCAATGACATTTCATCATCGTGACTCGTCCATGAGAGTAATAATCCAACATTATTATTTTTTAAATGACTCCATAATAACCCACATTTTCAAATCGCGGTATACTATTTGATGCACTGGCATAAAAATCTGTTGTGACAGTAACCATAACACCATCATGTTGTGTTATCATGTTCTTTTCTCTTTCAGTGACAATAAATTTGTACCCATTGATAACAATTGATTTATAGTCACGAAACCATGGTATTTTGACCAAAATCCAGAGCTCTTATTTACTCAGAGATAGAGTCAGCAGGCAAACTCAATACCTCCAATATAAATGAATATTAAACTTAATTAAATTCTGATTTAATTATTTTAAACAGTAATATTTTTACCTTCAATTTTAACCCAACTAGAAAAATCTTTACTATGAAAAGTCTCCCTCCTTATCAAAGATAAATAATGATGCTTTCTATTTATCATTGTTTTATATTCCATGTAGATAAAAAATATGAATAGTTTAGTAGATATATATGTAAGACATACATATTAAATTTAGTTACTTGATATAGTCATCAAACAAATCACAGTTGAACAAAAATATGTGATGTGCCATCTCCCACTCTTAAAGGCTTAATGTATTCAATGTATATGATCCTGGAATTCCTCCTATTTGAGGAAGTGATGGAAAACTGGGTTCAATTTTCTCATACTATTCTTCTTCATTTCTCATTGTTCTGTTCATTCTTTTAGTAAGATCAGAAAAATACATTGAGCAGAAATCCATACATTCTTGAGCCAAGTAACCGTTCACGAATAGAACCTTCGGAATGATTCCTGTTCCGAACATAAGACTTTAATGTGTATATATTTATTTCAGTTGAAACAGTTCCTCTGAGAAGTATTTTAGTGGGAATATAGACATTCAGATGCAACATGCATGTGAAAAATGATGGAAGAAATATTTTCTCCAACTCACACAAAATTAATACGGCATCTGTCAACATTTTTATTAAGAACGACTTGGACAAATTCTTAGCACAAAGATCTCTAAACAAATGGCACAACCAAATAACAGTCAAACTTACATTATTGGAAAAAAGATGAAGGATTGCTATTGGAATCAACTCATGCAAAAGAATGTGATAATCATGAGTCTTCAAAGATTTTAGCTTCAACTCTCTTCTGTTGACCAGTTTAGATATGTTGCTTGAATAGCCATCAGGAACTATAATAGTCTCTAATACTTCCAGAAATTGTTTTTTTTTCCGTAGGTGTCATCACATAAGAAGCACATGGAACTTTCCATTTATTTTCACTAATACGCACAAGATGCAAATTTTGGTCTGATGCCCCAATCCACCAAGTCACACCGAGATCGTAAATTATCTTTTGTCTTTATCTTAACATTTATAAGTATCGAAAGCAACATTTCACATATATTATTTTCAATTTGCATTACATCTAAGCAATGATGTAACAAACTGGTTTGACCAATAAGGAAAATAAAAAAATATACTCCTCTTCCTCTAATTGTAACAGGTTTTAGTGGAAACATTCTTTCTCTTTCTAGATTTCATTTAACCCTTCCCAAATGAAAAAATGAAATCTTTCAATTCATTAAGAATATCAGTTCCAGACATACGTTGAGGTGGATCATCAGTTTCTATGGTATTATCAAATATTCGACGATTATTTCTATATGGATGGTCCATTGGCAAGAATCATTGATGTCCCATAAAACTAAAACTACAGTGATGTTTCAGTCTTCTGGATCATGTATTCTTCATAAAAATAGGACATGATAATTTTCCCTTTGTTCTCCATCTAGAAATCATTGCATAAGCTGGAAAATCATTGATCGTCCACATAAGCGCAACATGCATCTAAAATATGTCTTTCGAATATGCATTGTATGTGCACACACCCACATACCAAATAAGTTTCAAATATTTTATTAAATGTTGCATGTATACGTCAATATCAATACTGGGATCAGAAGGGACAGATATGAGTATACTCATGAATGTGAAAGGTTTTTTTCATACACAACCATGGGGGAAGATTATAAATGTGTATAAAAACTGGCCATGTGCTGTGTGAAGTAAGCATATGCCCAAACAGATTAAAACCGTCGCATGAAAGACCCAGCCTCACATTATGCACGTCAGCTGCAAAATCAGTATATCAAGCATCAAATCCATGGCATGAAAATCCATATTCAGGGCGAACCAACTCATCATTAGTCTTTTTTCTTTCGGTATCATGCCATCTCATT
This sequence comes from Viscum album, assembly GCA_963277665.1. Taxonomy (NCBI): domain Eukaryota; kingdom Viridiplantae; phylum Streptophyta; class Magnoliopsida; order Santalales; family Viscaceae; genus Viscum; species Viscum album. The sequence continues at coordinate 1,569,508,697 of OY728150.1, read as the reverse complement.
TTTATTGATATTTCATCAGACATAAAAAGATTCTGGAGTCTGGGGATCAATGGAAAGTGACACATTACTTTCTGTGGCACACAGAATAGTGTTCCATCAGATTTTGACTTCCAGTGTGATGTGCCACATTTTATACAATAATTTCATTCAGTGGTTTCCTCCCAGAATAAACTGCAATCTTTTGGGCAAGCATGAATTTTGTTTCTTGAAAATCCAAGTTCCTCAACTAACTTCCATGCCATATAGTGGTTTGAAAGAATATCTGCATCATCTAGAATTAAATCCTTCAAGAAGGTAAGAATTTAATTGACTGATATATTAGAAACCCCATACATATTTTTCCCATGAAAAAATTGGATTAAAAATTCCAACTTTTTCATTTTATCACGCTGTCGATATACTGGAGTCGTGACAACATCATTCAATTTTTTCACCCTTACAACATCATCATTTTCATTAGACGCATCATGTGTGCTCATATCAAAGTATTCTTGGGTCAAAATCCTTTCTTTTTCATGATGATGAATAAATGGAAACCAGTCATATAAAAAATTCTCCACTCCAGTCCTCTCATTTGAATCATCAACAATTTGAGATTTCATTTTCTCACCATTGTGATACCACACATAGTAGTTTGCTTGAAAACCATATTTGGTTATATGGTAGCTGACTTCTTAATGGATCAATAATGGATCAACCAAGGTCTGCCAACACAATTAGAACATGGGGAGTGTATGCGACCACTATCTGAAGCATTTTGAAATGAAAAATCTAAAAAACTCTTCAAATTGTTTTGAAAATCGCTTGAGATCCGATCAGTTTCATACATCCAAATTATATCCATTCTGTAAAAAAATAATTGTTATACATCATTTTGTCAAAAGCAATTCAATAAGATTGAAGTTTCATCGAAAATATATTTAAGTAAACGATATTTTTTCACTTTATATGAAACCGTAACTGACACACTACTCTATATGAGAATCATAATATAAGAGAAAAAAATACTATATTTATAACAAAATATCTTTGAAGAACTATACATGAGTGTACAAGATCATGTACACTTGTGGAGGAGAATTATTTAGGAGTTGAATAAATTTTAGATCGAAGAAATTTTATATTTTAGTAGATAATTTGAGTGATCACATACATTTCCCAAGGGGGAGGGAGTTTCCGGGGGGGTGCGAGGGTGTCCAGGGGGTGGCGGGGCTGTCAGGGGGGGGTCGAAGGTGTCCAGGGGGTGGGGGGGCTGTCTAGGGGGGTTGGGGTGTCTAGGTGGGCGGGCTGTCAATGGGGGTGGTCGGGCTGTCCAAGGAGGTAGGGGGTGTTCAGGGGGTAGGGGGGTGTCTAGGGGGGTGGGAGGGCTATCCAAGGGGGTGAGAGGGGTGTCCAGGGGGTGGGCAGGGCTGTCTTGGGGTACAGGGTGTCCTGGGGGGTGGGCGGGCTGTCCATGGGGGTGGCGGGGCTATCCAGGGGTATGGGGTGTCTAGGGGGTGGACGGCTATCTAGGGGGTGGGCGGGCTGTCCATGGGGGGTGGTCGGGCTGTCCACGGGGGTGGAGGGGCTGTTCAGTGGGGTCATGGGTGTCAAGGGGGTGGGGGGGATTTCCAGGGGTGGGGGGTGTCTGGGGAGATGGGGGGTGTCCGGGTGGTGGTGGGTGGGTGTTTGGGGTGGGGGGGGGGGGGGTGGGGGGTGGGGTGGGAGGGCTGTCCATGAGGGTGGGGGTGGGGGGGGGGGGGGGGGGCTGAGGTACGGGCTGTCCAGGGGGTGGGCGGGATGTCTACGGGGGTGGCGGGGCTGTCTAGGGGGTCGGGGCTGTCCAGGGGGGTGGGGGGATTTCTAGAAGTTGGGGGATTGTCTATGGGGTATGATGTGTCTAGGGGGTGGGCGGGCTGTCCAGGGGGTACATGGTGTCCAGGGGGTGGGCGGGCTGTCCACGGGGGTGGTGGGGGGTTGTCCTGGGGGGTCGGGGTGTCCAGGGGGTGGGGGGGGGGGCTTTCTAGGGGGTGGGTGGGTTGGGGGTGGGGGTTGTACAGGGGTTATGATGTGAGCAGGGGGTGGGTGGGCTGTCCAGGGGGTGGCAGGGCTATCCAGGGGGTACGGGGTGTCCGGGGGGGGGGGGGGTATCCATGGGGGTGGGGCTGTCCATGGGGGGAGGGGGTGTCCAAGGGGTGGGCGGGGCTGTCCAGGGGGTACGAGGTGTTCAACGGGGTGGGCGGGTTGTCCATGGGGGTGGGGGGGGGGGGCTCTCTAGGGGGGTACGAGGTGTCCAGGGGGGGGGGGTGGGCGGGCTGTCCACGAGGGTGGTGGGGATGTCAATGGGGGTTGGGGGGTTCTAGGGGGTGGGGGGGGGGCTTTCTAGGGGTGTGGTGGGGGGGATGTCCAGGGGGTACGAGGTGTCTAGGACAGCCCACCCCTACCCCCTTGGACATCCCACACCCCCCAATGGACAAACCCCCCATTGGATAGCCCCCCCTCCTTGGAAAACCCATACCCCTCCCCCACTTGGATAGCCCCCCCAGGACAACCCACCCCCTCCCTGGACACCCCACACCCCCTCCCCTGTAGCCCATCCCTACCCCCCACCTGGACATCCCCCCACCTGGACAGCCACCCCCCAGCTGGACATCCACCCACCTGGACAGCCACCCCCCATCTGGACAACTCACCCCCTCCCTTGACACCCCACACCCCCCTCCCCCACCTGGACACCCCACCCTGACCCCCCTGGATAGCCCACACCCTTCCTTGGGGCAGCCCATACCCCCCTCCCCCACACCCCTATAGCCCCCTACCCCCTGGACAACCCACCCCCCACCTGGATAGCCCCCCTCACATGGAAAGCACCCCACACCTGGATAGTCCCCTACCCCTCCTGTACCCCCCTTAGGGTATTTTTATTTTAAATCATTTTATTCTTTAAGAAAGACAAACTATCATGCATTAGCCATTTCACTATATAAAAAACATAAAACCCCACTAAACATAATTCATAAAACCCCACTAAACAAAAAACATAAAACAAACATAAAAAAAAACATAAAACAAACATAAAACAAACATAAAACAAACATAAAACAAACATAAAACAAACATAAAACATACCCTTTACCCCACTAAAAAAAACCTAAAACAAACCCTTTACCCCTGTACTAAACAAACCCCACTAAACAGACCATTTTGGATGTATGAAGTGTAGAAAAAAAAACACAAAACAAACAAAGTGTTCCATAATCCAACAACACTATTTCTAATTTACCCAAAATCAGAACACCAAACATAAAATAAAAACAGGAAGAATAGTAAAAATAACTTACTAATTTGAAGTGTATAAATAAAAATTTGTTTGATTGAAAATGGATCTTTGGTTGGATGGTGTTTCGAGGCTGAGAAGACTTCGAGAAGAGGTTTGGATTAGGTCTGGAGTCAGGCGTACTAGGAGCTGGGGCACTGGGTATTTGGGGGAAAAATTTCCCAATGATTTTTAAAAACCATTGGAAAAGCCTCTCTTTACCAACAGTTTATTAAAACCGTTGGTATATGTTAGAGGAACTGAAGCTTTCCCAATGGTTCTGTCAAACCATTGGAAAAGATTAACTATTTTAACACATTTACCAATGGTTTTAGCAAACCGTTGGCAAATGTGGCTTTTTTATAGTATACCAACAGTTTCTTCAAACCGTTGGTATATATCCGTTGGGAGAACCACCATTTCCAGTAGTGCACACCCATCTATACCACGCCCTTGGACATGATTTTTTGGATGACGCCCCACTTCCATGTCTTAGTTTGTTGCCAATCCCCTTCCATTTTTTACCTCTCTAAAAAAGGGATATTCTCCATAAGAGACTGCCCCAAGTGAGGGGATTCCCCTTGTGAAACATCCTTCATAACAGGGGAGACAACAGTCTCCATCTTGTTCTTGCCTTTTCTAGAATATGTTTCTTATAATTTTATAATTATATATATATAATTATAACTATAAATAAATATATATATTATTATATTTTTTTAATTAAAAATAATTATATATTTATTTATAGTTATTGTAACGCCCCGACCCCAGTTACCCAGAGTCGGTGCATTATTACATAACATTGGAATGATCACAAGAAAGATCAAATCTCGAAAGACCGATTGGTTTAGTAGCCTTGGAAACACTAGATATATTCATAAGTTTTACATTACATCATAAAATGAAAAACTACTACAACAACATAATGTTTCCACAATCCACACTACTAACCCCTCATAAAATCCCTGCAGGTCATTCATAACTTACTTCTTCACATCCTGGGAAAAAATAAAACATAGAAAAGGGGTGAGCTCAAATGCCCAGTAAGGATAACAATATAGCAGAAACTTTCATAAATAAGAATAAACATTTAAGGCAATGTATAACTAAAACAAAATCCTTTTAAATATGAACTTTCAACATGGTATGGCATAAATAAAATGCAATAATTCCATTTACTTATTCACATGGATATTCTACTAATCGAATAATCACATGCAAAAATCAATAACCACTTTCATAATGTTGGAATGCATAATGCCAGACTATCATAACCACATAGCCAAGGCCTTGTGCCAAGACTACAAATAAGATTTTGTCAAGGCCTTGTGCCAAGACACTAGTTTGTCTCATGAGACCTACCGATGCATCGAGGAGCTATAGCGGGCTCCACCCGTCACATATTAAGTCCAATGCATTCCCATATGAAAAGGTTTAAACATAACATAAACATTCATATTAAAACTAACATATGAAATGTCAATACTTTCACCATAAACTATGAATGGTATAAAAATAGCACATCCACAGTCAAACATATCACAAAACCTTCAATACAATATAGAAGTTTTGTATCATAATAAATCAACTTCAAATAATCTTAAAATCCATCAAAGGATGTTGACATAGATGAAATCAAAATTCTTTTTAAAGAAATATCTCCTTTTATTTTGAAATAATTTAAGATCCATATAAAATAAAACATTTTCTTTGAAAATATTCTTATAAGCTTGTAAGGGAAGCTTTGAAGATTTTATAACGGCGGAAAATAGCCGCACCCGCCGTATAAGTTAAAAAAACATTCTTACCTTAATTCTGTCGAAAAGGTTAAAAAGGACCTTGTTTTGAAAACAACCGAAAGATTCCTTTATAAACCACTTATAAAAGTCAAAAAGGGTATAAATGACTTTAACTCATATTCTAGTAAATAGTAAAAATGTTTTGAAATGCATTTTTAAGAAACATGGATGTGGATGATAAAGAGATCCCAGTAGATTATTACGTATAAACAACCTTGGATAATGAAGAGGTTGTAAAGTAAACCCTTACCTTGTACTTTTCCTTGGTTGGGGTAGGTTAACCTCCTGTATAATGGTGAAATATTTGTTATTAAATTATACAAGAATCATATATATTAATATGATATCATATATGATCTTTTAACATTGATTTGTTAATAATATCTTAGAATTATCGTCGTTTCGGGAGTTAACTTACTCATTTTCTTTTATATGTTTTGTTACATAAGCCATGATTGTTGTATCTTATTCATATCCAGAATGATATCTAGTCCTTAAACATCATTTTTAAATCATCAAATGATAATTATACTTGAATGGATACGATGGAGAATGAATCTCATCGCGTTCGTGGAGACGGTAGTCCGTACGTACGCACGAGCGACAATATCATTCTTTTGATATTAAAATAATATATAAATGGATGGTATATCATATATATAGAATCATTAACATGTTATATTTATTATTTACATGATTTACACATCATTATTATACCCATCCAAATAATATTATATTGAATAACAATTACACCACGACGTGGAGACGGTAGTCCGTACGTACGCACGTATGGTGACATGTTATTCAAAGGGTGGATAGAATACTGAATATGGTTGTACCATATTTATAATAACATCACAGTATATGTGATATACTGGAGTTATTATTTTAGAATGGTAAGAACAAAGGAAGAAGAAGTGGAAGAAGAAATGAACTCGGAGAAGGGTGGTGAAATCATTACCTCTTCTTCGGGTTCTTCCTTTTGATTTGATCAAAAGGGATCCTTAGGTTGGCTTTCTGATCAAACTAATGCCTCTAGGTTGTAGTAAGGGATGTTGGGAGAGTATTTGGGCAGAGTTTGGCCGAAACAAAAGTCTTTGAAGGTGTGAAGAAATGAGAAGGAGGAGTGCCCTTTTATAAGAGGGGTGAGGGGCACCTTTGGAAAATGTAGAAATATTAATTTATAATAAATTCATATTCGGTTTCTAATGGCTCCAAAGATTATTATTCAAAGGTTAAGGTGGGGATAGGTCGAAAACCACTCAACCAATAGAATTTAGACAGGTTTGGGTACTTATATTAACCTTATCTTTAAGTATTAACTCTAAGTTAATTAGTTTCACTTTTACAATGTCTCTTTGTATTTTTATATAATATGGTTAATAAACTTACTATATACATCCAAGAGACCCCCAAGTGGTACATTAATGATGAACCTATCATGATATAAGTCTCTTGGCCGAACCTTAAATTTTTAGAAATTTAATATCAATTAATAATATAATATTTGTTTTAAGAACTCTTTTATGTCAATTTTGACACTATTCAATAGTTGATTTTTGTGAAACTCATAACAGATTGATTACTTCGAACAAAGTCAATTAAATCAATCCAAATATATCATATTATCCTAGAAAATTAGTTTAATTCATTAAAAGTTTCATATTATATTTATTTGGGTATTTATAATATCAATTATTTTAATTTTTTACTATTATAGTAATTACTGCATCATCATTGTGTCATATATAAAATAAATTATTTAATGTCTAAAAATTATAAATAAATTATCATTATGTAGGAAATCTTTTTAGCTTTCTAATTAATATTTATAATCTAAAATCTAACATATATAACACTATGTAACAATTGTTGTTCTAAAAGATATATGCTTGTGTCATTTTTGTATTTATTTTAACTAAATTAAAATAAAGTGTCATTATCACTTACAAGTGGATCCATGGGGTCCCAAAATAGACCCAAAGATTCCCATGGTCGACCATGTATCAACCAATAAGGTTAAGACACATTTTAGGGTAATTTAGTTTTATTATAATATTATTTTTTAACCCTTATTTACCGGATTTACCCTTAACCATGGTAAATAAAATATTTACCGCAGTAATTATTCAAAATGCCTAAAAATAAAAGTTACCTATTTACACAATTTGAACATCCTGATTCCAAATATGGAATCCATTTTCCTAAATTCTAAACTCAGAAGTGGCAGAAATTAATTTAAAATTAATTCCCGCTGTCAAAACAAAAAGCGTGTTTTTAAGAGATAATAACTATCAAAAGATTGACACTCGTTTATGTTCGGTTTAATTGTAAAATTATGTCCAATGACCAACATTATATTAAATGGTAAAAATATATTCTAAATATACTTTAAAACCACTCAAATTCATAATTTATCACTATTAATTATTTTGATTAAAAAAGTTGTTTTTAATTAAAACTTAGTAATTTTCACTATTCATCAAAATATGAAAGTTATCCGAAATGTACCAAAATTTCACCTTAGGCTAAATTCGATATTCCGAATCCAAAAATGAAGTCCATTTTCAAATATAAAATATATATAATTTCAAAAAGTAGGTATTACTATTCATAACGGCTAGTTTGATTAGTTATGGTGTGTTAGAACTCGGTGTTGCGTACAACACACGCTATCACATTATTCAAAGAGAAGCGTACCGTAGAAGCTTGGGGTGTTACATTCTCCCCTCCTTCAAATAATTGTGTCCTCGCAATTTCTAGGGTATTACTGCATAAAAAGACTCGGGTGGTTCTTCATCATAAGTTCCTCGGGTTCCCACGTTGCCTCTTCCATCTTATGGTTTCTCCACAAAACTTTTACCAGACGCATCGTCCGGTTTCTCAGCACTTGTTCTCTCGTATCAAGAATCTTGACTGGCTCTTCGCAATAAGACAGATCGGGTTCCAGTTCTAATTCCTCATAGGTGAGTACATGCGTCGGATCAGGCATGTATTTCCTCAATAGAGATACGTGGAACACATCGTGAACTTTGGAGAGACTTGGCGGAATTGCCAATCGGTAAGCTACAACCCCAATTCGTTCTAGAATTTCGAAAGGTCCGATGTACCTGGGACTCAATTTACCTTTCTTACCAAAACGTATGACTCCCTTCCACGGAGATACCTTCAAAAAAACATGATCACCGACTTGAAATTCCAAATTCTTCCTTCGATTATCGGCATAGCTCTTCTGCCTACTTTGAGATGCTTTGATGTGATTTTGGATTACTTTCACCTTTTCCACCGTTTCCTCCACCAGTTCTGGGCCTACAAGTTTTCTTTCACCAATGTCATCCCAACAGGTTGGTGTACGACATCTCTTTCCGTATAACGCTTCATATGGTGCCATATGAATACTCGAATGGAAGCTATTGTTATAGGAAAATTCTACCAAAGGTAAATATTGATCCCACATACCCTGAAAGTCAAGTGAGCAAGATCTCAACATGTCTTCTAAGGTTTGAATAGTCCGTTCTGATTGTCCGTCTGTCTAAGGGTGGTAAGCAGTGCTCAAATGAAGTTCAGTATCCAGGGATTTCTGAAGACTTTTCCAGAATCTTGAAGTAAAACGGGGATCACGATCAGAAACAATCGATAGGGGTACTCCATGAAGTCTCACAACTTCATTAATATATAGTCTTTCTAGACGTTCCAGGGGTAGATCTTATCTTATAGCAAGAAAATGTGCTGTCTTGGTAAGACGATCAACAATAACCCATATTGCATCGTTCCTTCTAGGAGTCTTTGGTAGCCCCATGACAAAGTCCATCGTAACATTGTCCCATTTACACTCCGGTATGGGAAGAGGTTGCATGACTCCTCCAGGCTGTTGCCTTCCAGCTTTCACTTGTTGACAAACCATACATCTTGACACAAAATCAGCAATCTCCCTCTTCATGTTGTCCCACCAAAAATGTTCCTTCAAATCTCTATACATTTTGGTGCTCCCAGGGTGTATAGAGAAATTGGAACTATGAGCATCATCCAGCAATTCCCTTTTTAGATCAGGTATATTGGGAACACAAAGTCTCTTCCCGAATTTCAAAATTCCATCTTCATACACAAAGTCTCTCAATCTCCCATCATTCACAGATTTAATCTTCTTTTGGAATTCTTCATCATCGGTCTGAGAACTCTTAATCCTTTCTAGTAAAGATGGTTTGGCAACCATTTGAAAAAGCATTGATGTTTCACCTTCCCTGGTTATTCCCATGTCCATCTTCACTAGATCCACAAAAATTGGATCCCTTTCAATTCTCATATTGTTCAAAACTCCATGGTCTTTTCTACTCAAAGCATCTGCCACCTTGTTTGCCTTCCCTGGGTGGTAGTGTATTGTACAATCATAATCCTTGAGTAATTCAAGCCATCTCCTTTGCCTCATGTTGAGTTCTTTTTGTGAGAAAATATACTTCAAACTCTTGTGATCAGTATAAATCTCACATTTTTCACCATAGAGGTAGTGCCTCCATATCTTCAAAGCAAAGATCACTGCTGCTAACTCGAGATCATGAGTAGGATAGTTTTGTTCATGAATTTTCAACTGTCGTGATGCATAGGCAATAACTCTATCATTCTGCATAAGGACACAGCCAAGTCCTTTCTTCGATGCATCACTATAAATAACGAACCCATCATTCCCCGATGGTAGAGTCAATATAGGAGCATTGACTAATCTTCTCTTCAGTTCTTCGAAACATTCTTCACACTCTTTTGTCCAAAAAAATTTAACCCCTTTACGTGTGAGCTTCGTTAATGGGTTAGCCAATCGGGCAAAATTCTGGATGAAACGTCGATAATAACCTGCCAAACCAATAAAACTACGTACCTCAGTTATACTCGTAGGTGCTGGCCATTCTTGGATTGCCTTGGTCTTAGAAGGATCAACAGAGATTCCATCTTTAGAGACAATATGGCCAAGAAAAGAAATCTCCTGAAGCCAGAATTCACACTTGCTAAACTTCCCATATAATTCATGCCTCCTCAGAGTCTTCAAGATAATGCGCAAGTGATTTTCATGATCTTCGTAGGTTTTGGAGTATACCAGAATATCATCAATAAATACCACCACAAATTCATCGAGATACTCCTTGAAAACTCTATTCATCAGATCCATGAATACAGAGGGTGCATTAGTCAATCCAAACGGCATTACAGTAAACTCGTAATGCCCGTACCTGGTTCGAAATGCTGTTTTCGGAATGTCTTCCTTCTTCACACACAACTGATGGTATCCAGATCGAAGGTCAATCTTTGAAAAGTATTGAGCTCCATGCAGTTGGTCAAATAAATCATCAATACGAGGTAGGGGATACTTGTTCTTTATCGTTATAGCATTGATCTCCCTGTAGTCGATACATAACCTCATAGATCCATCTTTCTTTTTAACAAAAAGAACAGGGGCTCCCCATGGAGAAACACTAGGGCGAATAAATCCCTTATTACTCAATTCCTATAGTTGTTTCTTTAGTTCGACTAACTCTACAGTGGCCATTCTATAAGGGGTCTTCGATATAGGCCTTGATCCAGGAATCAAATCAATAGAAAACTCAACTTCTCGTTCTGGAGGATGTCCAGGTAAATCTTCCGGAAATACATCTACAAATTCTTTCACAACAGGTACATCCTCTATTTGAACATTCCTTTCCTCACCGACAGTTATTTCATTCTCTTCCTCCCCTATAATTGAATTAAGTTGAGCTACTGGGGGTGGATCTAAATAAGAATTAGGTGGTGACGATTATGCTCTAAAAATAAGGTTCTCCTTATCATTATCATCAAGAATCGTAACCTCTTTCTTCTTACAATAAATCTTCGCATCATAGTCCGAAAGCCAGTCCATACCGAGGATTATATCAAACTCAATCATAGGTATGACGATGAAATCAGCAGATAAAGAAAATTTATGTGCTCTAATGGGGACTGATTCACAAAACTTTGTTGCAACGATACTTCCCTTAGGAGTTTTAACTGACAACTCCCTTATTAAATCAAATTGGAAATATCTAATTTTCTTAACAAAACTGGGAAGATATGAAACAATGCGATGATCCAGAATCAAATAATGCATTTGCTAAACTTGAGGAAACCATTAAATTACCTGCCACCACGTCTTTCGGAGCTTCTACCTCAGCAGTAGTGATAGCATAAGTCTGGCCTTGATCCCTTGGCCTTTTCTGAGGTAAGTTCTCCTGACGCTTAGGACATGCATTTGCATAATGCCCCATCTCCCTGCAATTGTAGCACTGAACGTTGGTAGCTTCCTTCTTCCCCTTGCAATCATGAGCTTGGTGGCCTTTTTCACCACACTTGTAACAGACTCCCATTCCCTTCAAGCAAGTACCAGGATGTTTCTTCCCGCATTTACCACAAGATGGATATTCAACCTTTCCCTTCTTCCCCTTATTTCCATTCCCAGATTGATCAGAAGGTCTCTTCTTCTCTTGCTTTGCTTTAAAGTCATAAGACTTAGAGAATTCCTTTTCGGTCTTGATAGCACATGAGACAATGTCTTCGTACGATGAAAAGGATTATGAGACTAACGCTCGACGGAGAAATTGTTTTAACCCATCAAAGAAACGATCAATCTTACTTCTTGGGTTGCGAATATAATCTCCAGCATACCTCGCTAACCTTGTAAAGTTAGCCTCATACTTTGTGACATTCTCATCCTCCTTTTGTCTCAGACTCAGAAATTTCCTTTCCATATCTGCTCGATGGTCGCGAGGGAAGTATTTTTCTAAAAACAGATCTTTGAACTCCCTCCATTCCATATTTGATACTTCATCATCTTCCTTCATGTTCTGAATCAATGACCACCATTGATCAGCATCTCCAGTGAGGCGGTAAACTGCCATGATAACTTTTTCCCTTTCACTGCTCCCCAAAGCCTGAAATATTTTCTCTAGGGAAAATATCCATTGCTCAGCTACTAAGGGATTTGTATTCCCATTGAACGTTGGTGGTTTTTGCCTCATGAATCGATCTAACATTGATCCTCCACGTTGCGGATCAGGGTGCTCCATACGGGTAAGGCTATTATTCATAACCTGAGTAAGTTGTCCCAGTATGGTGATTAGCTGATCAGCACCAGTTGCATCACCAGCCCCACTATAATTATCTTGAGCAGGAGGGAAATCCCTACATGGAGTGCGTGCATTGATACGGTTTACATTTCTTCCACTAGGTGCCATTTCTAAACAATGGCATAAACTAGATCAATTTATGAATTAAAATACATAATCCCATACTTATAAAACACTTAACATAAATTGAACTATTTATGGATATAATCCATAATCATAAGAATGTTTTCTTTGAGGAAGTATATACTCATAATCCCTTCAAAATGATTTGTAAAGAAAATGAGAGTTATCCTAAGCATATCCCCCGGGAGTGTCGTAACCAAGAGTGCAGCAAGGCCCGTTGTCGTGCACCAGTTCCCGTTCGAGTCTAGCTCAAAGCGGCGTTTTTGGGTTTTACCCCTAGGTACATCTGTGCCAGAGCCGCCTCTACCTGCTCGTATCCAGACAGGGATGTATTGCTTGGAAAACTCACAAAATCTCTACAATACCAAAATTCTAGGAAGTTCTTCTATACTAATCCTCAAAGTTCATCTTAGGTCTACGTGCTCTAATCAGAGTTTATCTAAATCTAGCTTCCAAGGTTTGTACTAAACTTCCTCTGATACCAAATGTAACGCCCCGACCCCAGTTACCCAGAGTCGGTGCATTATTACATAACATTGGCATGATCACAAGAAAGATCAAATCTCGAAAGACCGATTGGTTTAGTAGCCTTGGAAACACTAGATATATTCATAAGTTTTACATTACATCATAAAATGAAAAACTACTACAACAACATAATGTTTCCACAATCCACACTATTAACCCCTCATAAAATCCCTGCAGGTCATTCATAACTTACTTCTTCACATCCTGGGAAAAAATAAAACATAGAAAAGGGGTGAGCTCAAATGCCCAGTAAGGATAACAATATAGCGGAAACTTTCATAAAAAAGAATAAACATTTAAGGCAATGTATAACTAAAACAAAAGCCTTTTAAATATGAACTTTCAACATGGTATGACATAAATAAAATGAAATAATGCCATTTACTTATTCACATGGATATTCTACTAATCGAATAATCACATGCAAAAATCAATAACCACTTTCATAATGTTGGAATGCATAATGCCAGACTATCATAACCACATAGCCAAGGCCTCGTGCCAAGACTACAAATAAGATTTTGTCAAGGCCTTGTGCCAAGACACTAGTTTGTCTCACGAGACCTACCGATGCATCGAGGAGCTATAGCGGGCTCCACCCGTCACATATTAAGTCCAATGCATTCCCATATGAAAAGGTTTAAACATAACATAAACATTCATATTAAAACTAACATATGAAATGTCAATACTTTCACCATAAACTATGAATGGTATAAAAATAGCACATCCACAGTCAAACATATCACAAAACCTTCAATACAATATAGAAGTTTTGTATCATAAGAAATCAACTTCAAATAATCTTAAAATCCATCAAAGGATGTTGACATAGATGAAATCAAAATTCTTTTTAAAGAAATATCTCCTTTTATTTTGAAATAATTTAAGATCCATATAAAATAAAACATTTTCTTTGAAAATATTCTTATAAGCTTGTAAGGGAAGCTTTGAAGATTTTATAACGGCGAAAAATAGCCGCACCCGCCGTATAAGTTAAAAAAACATTCTTACCTTAATTCTGTCGAAAAGGTTAAAAAGGACCTTGTTTTGAAAACGACCGAAAGATTCCTTTATAAACCACTTATAAAAGTCAAAAAGGGTATAAATGACTTTAACTCATATTCTAGTAAATAGTAAAAATGTTTTGAAATGCATTTTTAGAAACATGGATGTGGATGATAAAGAGATCCCAGTAGATTATTACGTATAAACAACCTTGGATAATGAAGAGGTTGTAAAGTAAAACCTTACCTTGTACTTTTCCTTGGTTGGGGTAGGTTAACCTCCTGTATAATGGTGAAATAGTTTTTATTAAATTATACAAGAATCATATATATTAATATGATATCATATATGATCTTTTAACATTGATTTGTTAATAATATCTTAGAATTATCGTCGTTTCGGGAGTTAACTTACTCATTTTCTTTTATATGTTTTGTTACATAAGCCATGGTTGTTGTATCTTATTCATATCCAGAATGATATCTAGTCCTTAAACATCATTTTTAAATCATCAAATGATAATTATACTTGAATGGATACGATGGAGAATGAATCTCATCGCGTTCGTGGAGACGGTAGTCCGTACGTACGCACGAGCGACAATATCATTCTTTTGATATTAAAATAATATATAAATGGATGGTATATCATATATACAGAATCATTAACATGTTATATTTATTATTTACCTGAGTTACACATCATTATTATACCCATCCAAATAATATTATATTGAATAACAATTACACCACGACGTGGAGACGGTAGTCCGTACGTACGCACGTATGGTGACATGTTATTCAAAGGGTGGATAGAATACTGAATATGGTTGTACCATATTTATAATAACATCACAGTATATGTGAGATACTGGAGTTATTATTTTAGAATGTTAAGAACAAAGGAAGAAGAAGTGGAAGAAGAAATGAACTCGGAGAAGGGTGGTGAAATCATTACCTCTTCTTCGGGTTCTTCCTTTTGATTTGATCAAAAGGGCTCCTTAGGTTGGATTTCTGATCAAAATAAGGCCTCTAGGTTGTAGTGAGGGATGTTGGGAGAGTATTTGGGCAGAGTTTGGCCGAAACAAAAGTCTTTGAAGGTGTGAAGAAATGAGAAGGAGGAGTTCCCTTTTATAAGAGGGGTGAGGGGCACCTTTGGAAAAGCTAGAAATATTAATTTATAATAAATTCATATTCGGTTTCTAATGGTTCCAAAGCTTATTATTCAAAGGTTAAGGTGGGGATAGGTCGAAAACCACTCAACCAATAGAATTTAGACAGGTTTGGGTACTTATAGTAACCTTATCTTTAAGTATTAACTCTAAGTTAATTAGTTTCACTTTTACAATGTCTCTTTGTATTTTTATATAATATGGTTAATAAACTTACTATATACATCCAAGAGACCCCCAAGTGGTATATTAATGATGAACCTATCATGATATAAGTCTCTTGGCCGAACCTTAGATTTTTAGGAATTTAATATCAATTAATAATATAATATTTGTTTTAAGAACTCTTTTATGTCAATTTTGACACTATTCAATAGTTGATTTTTGTGAAACTCATAACAGATTGATTACTTCAAACAAAGTCAATTAAATCAATCCTAATATATCATATTATCCTAGAAAATTAGTTTAATTCATTAAAAGTTTCATATTATATTTATTTGGGTATTTATAATATCAATTATTTTAATTTTTCACTATTATAGTAATTACTGCATCATCATTGTGTCCTATATAAAATAAATTATTTAATGTCTAAAAATTATAAATAAAATATCATTATGTAGGAAATCATTTTAGATTTCTAATGAATATTTATAATCTAAAATCCAACATATATAACACTATGTAACAATTGTTGTTCTAAAAGATATATGTTTGTGTCATTTTTGTATTTATTTTAACTAAATTAAAATAAAGTGTCATTATCACTTACAAGTGGATCCATGGGGTCCCAAAATAGACCCAAAGATTCCCATGGTCGACCATGTATCAACCAATAGGGTTAAGACACGTTTTAGGGTAATTTAGTATTATTATAATATTATTTTTTTAACCCTTATTTACCGGATTTACCCTTAACCATGGTAAATAAAATATTTACCGCAGTAATTATTCAAAATGTCTAAAAATAAAAGTTACCTATTTACACAATTTGAACATCCTGATTCCAAATATGGAATCCATTTTCCTAAATTCTAAACTCAGAAGTGGCAGAAATTAATTTAAAATTAATTCCCGCTGTCAAAACAAAAAGCGTGTTTTTAAGAGATAATAACTATCAAAAGATTGACACTCGTTTATGTTCGGTTTAATTGTAAAATTATGTCCAATGACCAACATTATATTAAATGGTAAAAATATATTCTAAATATACTTTAAAACCACTCAAATTCATAATTTATCACTATTAATTATTTTGATTAAAAAAGTTGTTTTTAATTAAAACTTAGTAATTTTCACTATTCATCAAAATATGAAAGTTATTCGAAATGTACCAAAATTTCACCTTAGGCTAAATTCGATATTCCGAATCCAGAAATGAAGTCCATTTTCAAATATAAAATATATATAATTTCAAAAATTAGATATTACTATTCATAACGGCTAGTTTGATTAGTTATGGTGTGTTAGAACTCGGTGTTGCGTACAACACATGCTATCACATTATTCAAAGAGAAGCGTACCGTAGAAGCTTGGGGTGTTACAGTTATAATTTTAAATAAATACTTATTTAAATAATTATAAAATTATAACAAATATATTTATTATACTTATAATGTTATAGATATATATAATTAAATAAATATATTTATAAATATATACAAATATTTATAAATAAATACAAATATTTATAATTATAATTATAAATACATATAGATATATTTAAATAATTATAAATTCATAATAAATATATTAATTATATATATTAACAAAATTATAAATATAATAAATATATTTCTTATAATTTTATAATTATTTAAATAAATAAATAAATAAATATATTTATAATTATAACTATAAATAAATATACTAAAATACATTATAATATAATAGCTTTATATTTTAGCAAAAAAATAACGAAACCAAATCACATCATACTATATATAAGAAATAAAACTTCTTCCATTCAATGAAAAAACCATTGAAAAGTCCAACCAGTGATTAAACACTTTTGAAACACGAAATGAGGATACTTTCTTTGTCACGAACCAACTAGGTCAACCCTGAACCGGTCACCTGAGTCATCCTGTTATATGGCCCGAAGGGCCTTCCTGATCCCCATGAGCTAACAACCAGTGTCGGGTATCCAAAAAAAGTAGTTGGGAATGATCTAGCCCAAAAAAGATAGATAAATAAAAGAAAATGAATTTAACAAATTGGTAATGGGAATAAAAATAAACTAAGTAGTGAAACATACCTCAAGTGACCTCGTGAATCACTATGGAACACAAAACCACACTCTCTCAAAGAGAGACTCAAACTAGTGGAACCTGAAACTTTTAAATAGAGTAGGCATGAGAACCGAGGTGCTTAGTATGAATGAAAAGGGTAAACAACCCTCTATGCCCTTGCCTTTAAAAAGAAACCCAATCATGCTAGTTTAAAAATAAGACATATTAAAATACTATTTTTCATTACTTTCAAAATCAATTCACAAGTTTACATTTTTAAGGAAAGGATTTATCTTCCACTATGTTTTCAAAATAGGTTCCATGCATGCATTAACATTTTAAAATGAAAGGAAACCAATTTTGACTAAAATATGGTTTTCACAAATGAGACATCAAGTATGAAACAACTGAAATTGAAATCACATCACAAGAACCATGGGAAATTCCTAAATGGCTAGTGTTAGTTGGGGATCTATGATACTCATACCTCAGTGAAACGTGGCTTAGAAACCACAACCATCAGCATTCTCATGCACGATCCACTAGGAGGGGACACCCCAATGTCCTAGTGGTCTCTAATCATCACAAAAGTTTAGTTAGGGTTGTAGATTAAATCTTACTAGATGAAATTGGGATGAATCACTTCTGAATCATCTATCATACTAGTCCTAGTATTCCCACCTAGGTAATTAGGGTTTCCCATGTGCTCTATTTCAAATAGTGGCGAGGTTTTATTAAGCAAACACATATGAACATAACACTTTATTTATCCAAAACTCATTTAACATCTTACCACCGATATCCCTCCTTAAGTGAACTCCCATTTTTATGTCACACAATAATGTACAAGCCTTTACACTAGTCACATATCACAAATCACAGAGTAACACTTGCTTCACATTTCTCAAATTAAGGGGAATGCCTTAAGAGGGAGTTCTTCACTTTCACAAATTATTTTTCAAGGTGCCAAATGGGCCTCATTACTTTACAAGGAATACTTTCATTTTTAGAAAACAAAATCACCCAACACTTATAATTACAAAATCCTTTAAAAGATCAATTGAACCACCAAGGTACCACACAGTTACAAACAAGATTAAAATCATGACTAAACCAAAGAAAACCATTTTAGAAAGTTAAACTAACAATTAATCCCAAATTCACACCAAAACCCTTGTGCTTTTCCAAACATCCCAAAACATGAGATTTTCCATTTTCTTTTTAAAATCCCACCAAAAACCATGTTCAATCAATTCAAATTTTAAAACTAATATCCACAACACCAAAAATCATGGGGAATACCAACCGCACACCCAAAACCATTTTTGGAAAAACCTTCAAGCATTTAAAGTTTCAATCATTTCAAAGAAAGATTGAAAGCATATTTGAATGAATATTATACATTTCAAAACTTAAGGGTGAATCGTAAAAATAAAGGAAATTTCAACACCAAACATTGTCATCACTTTGCATATCATATACGAACTATTTAATATTAAAAATACTCTTTAAAACATTCAAGCAGTTAAAGAATTCAAATTAAAGTCCTGGGCATAGGGGACCAACCTCAGGGTAGAACCAAACCGAACATTCGGACCTTCACGCTTTCTAACTAAAATCTTTTTCTCTCCCACTAATAATATGCACTTTCATATATATATAATTAAACCTAAAACCTATGCCCACATCTGTATGGACATGAACATGTGCAATGGGATCCTTAAATATATACTTATATGAATATACTAGTTACCACTCACCTACATATGCATTTTCATATATATACATGGGAACACCTATCCCCATACAAGTACATTAACTGCCATGGATGATTATACCTGTAATGGGGACCCCCCCCCACACATATACTTACTTATGCACACCCAGGAGAGTCGCTTTAGACCTAGTGACTCAAAACCACAAAGTATAGTCCAACACACTACACCATAAATTTCAGGGACCTTAAAACACCCTAAAGATGCAAAATAAATTGAGTGGAACCACACAATAGATGAAAAACCTTACCTTTGATAGTGGCAATGACCCAAATCAAAGAAAATAGCTTCACCTTCAGCGGTGGTTACTGAAAAACATACCCAAAGGTCCCGAGGGACCATCCACACAATATATCGAAGGAAAAAACACAAAAACACATCAATCCCAACCCTAGGGTTTTCAATTGAACAAATAAGGAAACTGGAAGACCTCAAATCAGCCAGAAATAGAAGGAGAAGAGGAAATAAACCCATACCTTGAATGATCAGACCAAAATATGGTGTAAAACTGGTTTAAATTCGATCCAAAGAAGGATCTCGAGAGGTGGTGTCATGTGTGGAAAGGTCTCGGCCAGGGGGGGGTCACAAGTGGAGGGCGCCGACGGGGTGGGTTCTCCAGTAGTGCGTGCGTAGGGGGGGAACTCGAGCAGGGTGGGGTGCAATGAGGAAAGCGAAGGGAAGGGGGTGAGGTGTGACGAGAGAGGGGAGGGCAAGAAGGAAAACAAAAAAAACCCTAAAAAAATTTAACACCAACCTAACAATAATAACAACAATAATAATAATAATAATAACAATAATAATAATAATCATAAAACCTAATAATAATAATAATAATAATAATAATAATAATAATAATAATAACCTCATAATTTTAATAACGATAATAATAATAAAATTTATAATAATAAACTCAATAATAATAATAATATTCATAATAATATTATTATCATTATTATTATTTTTAAATCATTTCCTTTTTATTTTCTTTTATTTTAATTTAGTCAATTTTAAACTTAAAAAAGACTCGAATATAAGTAAACTAACCGTAACTACAAGGTGCCGGGTCGGGGTGTGAAAATTCTACCCACCATAACGCTTTCCACCCCTGAAAATCCACAACACGGCTTAACACCAATGTAGAAATCAATACCCCTTTATAGTCCAAGGGGATTCCCAATGAACAATAAGCGATATGAGGCAAGAACACTACCAATAAAGATAAAGGCTTACAAATTGAACTTAGGAGACCCAAAATAGACTCCCCACTAAGTGTCACCTATCCCCAAAAGAAAATACATCTCCAGATGATAGTCAAATGATAGGAACTCTCACAACACACCGTTCAACATCTTGAGACAAAACACCTTAAAAATTCCAAAAGAGGCTCACACATTTTACCAGAAACAAGAAACAAATTCAAAAAAGGCTACCACAACCTTGCTTCACAACACCATTGGGCATGCTCCGATCCCAATGTTTTATTCAATATTTGGGGTTGGGGTTAGATAGCTCCAAACGATATCATCTATCACCAATACGAAACCAATAACATAACTAAATTTCTGACATGGGGAGGCCGAAATGAAATCCCCACCGTAAGAACAAACTAACATCCAAAATGGAGTCGGAGGACCACATGGAGAGGGGGGGAGGACTCCCCACCATAAGATATAGACACCGATTCACTCCATAGAAATTCTAGTGAGACCTAAGGTGGGTATCCCCACCATAAGAACCAACCTACCCACCTAACTTGTGCATGCCAACATGGGATCCCAACATGGGAATACTTGAGAACTTACCACACCAACCAATATAGATGTAAAGAACACCCAACACAGATCAAAATTACCACCCAAGGGGTCCAATTAAAGGGAATCTGAACCAAATAGAAAACAACACATGATTCACTACTTAACAGGGGATCACCATCCTCATACGAGCCCAACCCAGGACAGAGGTTGATCTATAAGGCTGGCCATACAAGGACCACCAAATAGAGGTTCACATCCATAAGGGTATTATCACCGAGGTTCAAGAAAATGAGACAACCATGCCTCCTTGTATCCAAGGAGGAATTATTCCACACATGAAGGTCACAATGTGGGAATGAGGTCCTCATGACTCTTTACACTAAACAAGACCACTCAAAATGAAACCGCTACACAGAACGCTTAAACTGTATCCATTTCCAACACCGAAGACATAAATTAGATCAAGATCTCTTTACACCCCTAGGGTTCCTGACTATATTCCATCTTCAATTCAGGACCTATGAATAGATCTATATTGATTTAAGCATCTTCTGCCTTTGAGTCAGGAATTAAAAACCCCTAAATGGAACTTCCCCTACTGCTGCCACAAGCAACCATGCCGCAATCCAAATAGCACCACTGAACACAACACATCCCACCACCTATTTTTCCTCAACATGGTATTTCACTGTGATAAGGACTTATAATATTACCATGAATCATTCCATTCACCTAAATTGAGGATACGAAAAAACAAGAACTTGAAGAACACGCTTCCATCCCAATGGGAAAAAATTTAGAATTCCCAAAAGATAACATGATTCTATTAAAATATAAGTTCTCAGAAAATTTCACGACATCCACCCTGGTACTTAAATGAATACACGACATTGTAAGACATCATCTAACATGAACACTACAACTTAATAAGCCTTACAAAGAAAAGGAGTTTAAACTGAGTCCCTAACAACACACAACTAATGAAAATGGCCATAATGGCATCTCATGACCATATTTTCCACATTAGTGGCCTAACATGGACCTTCACTTAGCAGAACCCGATGAGACATTCCAATGCCCATTAAGACATGACCATCACCAATAACCATAGACTGCTTTAACCATCCTTATTGAAATTCCCTTCTTTACTTCTAGGTAGGATATTTAGATTTAGAAATGTCAAAATTCACCTTTGAACATAAAATAGCTCAAGGAAACCAAAGATTTATTCAACTCCTCTAATATTCACTATCCTGTTGTGAGAGGATCCTCCTATCCAGAAAAGAGGTGGAATAAATTCTAAAACCCAAGAAGGAAAACCTTAATTTGATTAACTGGTGGGACTTCCATCAGTGGATCACCCATGGACGCACATTGAATATAAATCAATTATTTATAGGGGTGTACACTAGACAGTAAGGAAAAGAAAAAGACCCAATCAAATTGGTTCATTAGCCAAAAAATATTGCAAGAAACACCAATCACACAAAGAGGGACCCCTTTCAAAGGCATCCCAAAACACTTCCCAAAAAGGAACCATTCACCATTGTTTCAAACCAAACCACCAATGAATCTAAAACCTAAAAAATCATTCAAAAAAGAGGGTTTCCCAACTCAAAACACCCCACAAAAATATTCCCCAAAATATGAAAGACACACCAAACAATCACCAATTATCAAAACACCCAATTTTTCCTCAAAATATTTTTTGAGAATAAAGCTGGGTTGGTGGTTTTCACTTTCACCTATGAAATCTCATAGAGTTCCACACATGCATTCTCTTGTGCCAAATGGTCACTCATCCACTTCCGACACATATCCTATGCATGTTGTCACTCATGAGAGCACCAAAGGTCAATACAAAACCTTTTTCACTTTCCAAAACAAGTGTTCAACCCACAACCTGAACTTTCTAAAAATCACTAGTCACAAAATCAAAACCCATTTTGAATATCACAAAATATTTTCTTAAAAACACCAATAATTAAAATAAGAATTCACTTTCAAACCTTACACACCAATTTCAAAACACTTCACCCACTTCAAAACACATTCGGTTTCACAAGAACCCCGTTTTATCAATAACCATTTAATTAGAACTCATTTTTTCTTATTTAAAACAAGTTTCCAAAACCATTTTGAAACTAGTGCCCCATTTTCCAACAACCAATTTTCATATAAATCCCAAAATTTGATTATGAAAATTCAATCTCATTGAAATAATTCGCATTTTTACACAAAAATAATTTCATGATAGCCCAATTTTCTAAGCTCCACTTTAAAGTGATTCTGAAAACTAATTTTCCACATTTTCAAAGCAAATAATATTTACTTTAAAATTAACTAGTACTCACCCGTGCTATTTCACGACATATTCAATTAATGGTTTTTATTTTAATAAGAGATTAATATTTATAAAAGTGGATAAGAAACAGTAATTTTGAAGAAATTTTAATTAGAAAGTAATGGTGTGTGATAATGAAATAATAGTTCATAGAATATGAAGACACCATTCAAATAGTTGAAAAAGAAAAGAGTATAAGTATATGAATTTTTAAATTTTTTGGAAGAATATTTGAATTCATTTTCAATTTCGATCATAATAACTATAATACGGGCACTGAAATAAAAAGTGAAAGATAAATCAAAGATAAGACAGTGGTTGTAATAATAAAAACGTGAAATGTGAAAATAAATGAAATAATAATATATTTAATGAGTGGGATGTTCGGGAAAAAAGAAAACAGAGTGAAACTATTCATAATGAAATTGAATAAAAAAAATAGATGAAGAAAAATTGAATCTGGTTGTTTCTTCACTGAATGTCAATAGTCCCGGGTTGTTGTTTTATAAGAAAAACCACTATCTTTTAGGGGAATTTTTTGAATAAACAGAAGTCCAATTCAGAATTTTGTATAGTTGATTTTTTTTATAGAATCTTAGTAGGTTTATAACATCATAAGAAACACTTAATCTAGACACTCGAAACTCCAAAAACAGTAAAAAACAGTAGGTTTGTAAAACAGAAGTCCAATATTCTGAATTATTTTAATGTTTCTCAGTTCATGAATTACAGGTTATATAATTGGATTATGTTATGTATCAAAATTATTAGTGATAATTAGTTTAACTGGAAACATACATAATAATTCATAATATTGGAATTATGTTATATAGGAAACAAACATCAAAATTCAGATAATGAGTAATATATTTTAATAGAAGCATACTTCAAAACTCATTAATTGGGAACTTTGTTTTACATGAAAAAAATAGTGACAATTCCTAGATTGGTAAATATATTCAAGTGGAGAAAAAACTGAGAAATCATAATATGAGAAAACTAAATTACTGGAAAACATCATTACTAATTAGAACATGGATTATATATTTTAATGTATATAATTTCCCCTTCATGTGGAGAAATTATTAAACACAATAACCATTTGTAATTTCATTAAACAGAAATTATTAAACAGAAATTGTTAAACATAAATTGATAAAAATAAATTAGTAAACATAAACTATTAAATTTTTTTTATTAAAATAAATAATCATATGTTTTAAGAAAATAACCATCTATTTTAATGTTTATAATTTAATTAAACAAAAAATATTAAAACTGAAATTGAACACAAATTATTAAACAAAAATTAAACAAAAATTAAACAAAAAATATTAAACAAAATAACCATATGTTTTAATGTATATAATTTTCCCATCATGTAGATAAATTATTAAACAGAATAACTGTTTGTAATTTCATTAAACAGATTTTAGTAAATAGAAATGGTTAAACAAAAATTGTTAAATAGAAATTAGTAAATAGAAATTATGAAACAATATTTATTAAAATAAATAAGAAACTATTTTTAACAAATAACCACCTGTTTTAAACACAAAAACCATCAGTTTTAATGTATATATTTCAATAAACAGAAACTATTAAATAGAAATTAATAAACACAACATGGATTATCTATTTTATGATTTTAAAATTTCACCACAGTGTATTAGTAAACTATAACATAGGTTGAAATAACAGTGGATAAATCATTTGTAACAGGCTTTTGGAAACATAAAGATTGTAGAAAATGTGTTTTCAAAATGGACAAGTACTGCAAGACAAACCTGTAGTCCACTTTTTATGTGTTTATTTGAAGTTATCCTTTATCCAAATATGAAGATCAGTGGCATCAGTTGATGGTGGTGTGGAGTCACTAGTTAGTGAGACATTATGTCTGAATGCATAATCAAAATCGAACTCAGTCAACAGATATCTCTACAAGTGAAAGAAACTATTAACTTAATCAAAATAAAATCACCCACTGCTAAAAAAATGTTACAATTACAACATTAGTGATATAAATTGGAATAGTTGTATAATTTCCTCAAAAATCATCCCAATAGTAGTAAGAATAAATTATATATGAAATGGAATGAAAATCTATCAAGTATCATACATTTCAAATAAGAAGTAATAAAAAACATGGACATAGAAAATTGAAATTGTGAATATAATATAATAGATATTGTTTTGATACTAGGGAAACATAATAATATGTTTACAAAATATGGTTTAATTAGTGAAAGTAAGGGTTAAAAATATAACAAATAACTACTATTTTTAACAGCATATGGGGTGTTCTTTTGAAAAATTATCTGTTCATACTTCCATATCAGTAATAGCATACTGAGAATGTTGTGTGACTTTTATGCAGTGGACCAAAACTTCTGTATGTTGGTTGAGAGTAATGTCAATACCTATAACAATTAATAATATTTGCAAAAAAA
The DNA here is from genome assembly GCA_963277665.1 of Viscum album. Lineage (NCBI taxonomy): Eukaryota > Viridiplantae > Streptophyta > Magnoliopsida > Santalales > Viscaceae > Viscum > Viscum album. Next base: position 1,569,483,086 of record OY728150.1, on the reverse strand, counting down.
AAAAACAGGGAAATTTGTTAATTGTATAGTTTATACTCATCAGAACTATGATTTTTACCTATTTTCATATGAGAACAACAAATGTAATGTGTTTTTATAATAAAAACATTGTAAATAAAAATGAAAAAAATCAATATTTTCTACTCCAATGATGTAGAAAAAATTAAAAACAATGAATAAAAAAACATCTACCTGAATAGATGAAATATTTTTAGTTGTAAGAAATCCAATTTTATTGTTGTAACTGACTCCTAAACATCCAACGCTTTCATTTTCCTACAACACAAGTGTAAAATGAATATTACAATAATGTGGTATATAGTTTCTAATAAAATTAAATTAAAAATGTAAAATTAGAACCTCTTCCTAGACAATGGTAATAATTGTGAAGATTTACTATGATGTTGATCCTATATAATAAGGTTAAAAAGAATTGTTGTTATGTGAATTTTATATGGTTATTAATGAAATTTATGAAATTTCAATATATAGTTACCTGGAAAGCATACAACTCAATATTTTTTCTCCGAGTAATTTCATGATAAGTACCCATAGAGGGGTCATTGTTGGTTTCCAAGTATTATGTCATTATGTTGGCATACTCTCCCCATATGCTGTAGTTAATTCGTAAGCCTCTATAAGAAAATACAGAAACTTTGTTGTTAATTGTAATATTTCAATCAAACGAAGTTAGAAGAGAATCTTACTAACCTATCATCCTCTAAAACAATTTGGATGTTTTGGTTGGTAGTCCGGATTATAGGGTAAGAAAGATGAAGATGTCCAATAATTTCTATAACATTTTAAAATAAATTTAAAAACATTTGAAAAACATTAAAACATTATGAAGGCATTATCAATTGAAACCGTATTATATGTTACAAGAAATGATCAAACTCAAGAGTATGCAGTGGAACCACTATTTATGTTAATAACATGCAGTAAACATGATTATGATTCATGTTAACCTGAAATAAAAAAACTGAGCAGAATCAGTGAACAAAGAATATAGAATAATGGAAATAAGTTATCATTTGATTTGAAAAACTTAAAGAAGTAAAAAACTATTAAGAAAATATAATACTAAAAATTTAACATAAGAGATAAAATAACTAAATCTACGATACAAATGTTTTTCTATCATAGATTGGATGACCCTACATATAATGCAGTATAGGATTTTTTGGTTACAACTTCAACTAAAACACCACATTTCCATTGAAGAGCTCTAACAAATTCTGAACCCTAAAAAAATTCATAGATGAATAAATATAGTCTTAATGAATGAAATAGTTGTTTCAATTGATGAAATGGAAGAACGGATCTATTGCAATGACATGAGAAAAAATCATAAGCAAAAAGAGATACTAAAAAATTAATAGAAGAGATAAAATAACTAAATCTCTAATAATAATGTTTTTGTTTGTGTATATAATGATAAATGATGATAATAATACAAAGGGAATATGAAAGATTAAATGAAAACCACTGCACATAAAAAAACAACATTTCATAAATCATTAAAGACATAGTAAAACTAAATAAACCCTTTATCCACTGAGATACCATCATTGAAACATGATTACAAATCATATCAACCTGAATTCAAGAAAACTGAGCATAATCAATAAACTAATATGATAGAATAATGGAAGTAAATAATCATTTTTTTGAAGAACGGGTGGAAGGAAAAGAATATGAAGCAAATAGAAATATGAAAAATGTAATATAAGAGATAAAATAACTAAATCTGTGATAGAAATGTTTTTCTCTGGCAGATTGGATGACCCTTTGTATAAAGCAGTCCAAGATTGTTAGCTAACAACTTCAACTAAACCATCAGGTTCCCTTTAAAACACATGTAATTATATGACAACCAATCTTTTGACGAACAAACAAATATAAAATGATCTGCTAACCATTTGAGTAAAATATATGCGAACCAGTTGAGTAAAAGAATCACCTATGATGATGACATAATATTTTGAAGATCATTGAATGATTTTATTTCATCTGCAACCATAATTGAGAATCACCTGAGTATCCTTTTATGGTGATGAATGTGGTGATGACCAAGCCTGGATATAGCATTGTTATCAGGGGTCTATCCTCATGGAGAACATGAACCTACTTTATTTGAAGTAGAAGACCTTGAATCACGCAACACCATTTATGTTCTCTGTTTCAATAGATATCATTGAAGATGCTCAAATAATTGAATCCCATGCACCGAAGAGGGGATATGGAGACTAACATTTGAGTCTTTATGATGGTTTCCAAACCAAAACCTATCATGAAGATAAAATCGGATGTAAATTTAGACAACAAAAAATGGGTTATTGAGCCCAGCCGTTCCTGGATGTAGATTTCCTCACCCTCCGATTTAGAGACACCAATACCCAAGTTTATCAATGTAACTAGAGTCGATGACAATAGTAGATTCTTGAAGGGTATTTTAATCCACTACAATTCATTGTCTCTACTGTAGAATTGTAGGATGCATCAGAGCCAGATTTCGAGGAGCCGAAGCTGGAGGAGGTGGAGCATGCGGTGGCAGAGCCCACGTTGGTGGAGGTGGAGATGCACGAAGTGCTAGGTCTAGTTCAGGAGGTAGACGGAGCCAATAGCCGAGGCAGGAACCCTAGTTCTAGAGGAAGGAACCCAAGAGTGGTAGGAAGGAGGAATCGATTTTCACTGGTAACCCTAGGATTGGGAGAGAAAGATCACAAGCCAGAAGGTGAGCGCGAATGGGAACAGAGGTGGGTCGCGGTAATGCTTTGATGGATGTCGATATGCAATTGGTATTGCGGGGATTCGATTGAGTAGCGGAGGGTTAATTGGTAATTGGAAAGGTTAAATCGGTGACATGGAGCAGTGTGGAGGTGACACATAAGCATAGGTACACCTAGGTTTAGTAGATATAGTAGATTTCTAAGATTCCAAAACAAAAAGACGTAGAATAACACATGAGGAAACTAGTATTGACGGGTGACTTGAACATATGTTTGGCATCCATATGCAAATAAATACACCATAATAAAGAGTATTATAGGAAAACATCCCCTTTTACAAATGGATTGATAGGCCCTATGATCTCATTGATACTGTTGACCCAACTCCCATTTCATTATCCAAACAACAAGTGACTACAAGGGTCAATGAAATCAGATGGAACCCAACTTCCCCTAGTAACTTGAGTCCCATCATGAGATGTGCTGTCCAAACACCCTAATCATAACCAGAAAGTAAATTCCCAACAACCCTATCTCCTGTATACCCAGACTCTACCCTAAGGAATGAGACCTAAAAGAGAAAACCTTCCTCTGATACCATTTTTTCATGAACCAACCAGGTCAACCCTGAACCTGTCACTTGAGTCATCCTACAAGAAGGCCTAAAGGGCGTTCTCAATGCCCATGAGCTGGAAACTAGTGCCGAGCATCCAAAAGAAAGAGTTGATAATTATTTAGCCTAGAAAAGATATATAAATAAAAGAAAATAAACTGAATAATCTGGCAGTGGGAATAAAAATAAACTAAGCAACAAAACATACCCCAAGTGACCTCATGGGTCACCATAGACCACAAAAACCACACTCACTCCAAGAGAGACCCAAAATAGAGGAGCCTAAAACTAAAAAATAGAGTAGGTGTGATCACCATGATTCTTAGTAGGAATTCCAAGGATAAAAAACACCCTATTCACCTACCTTTAAAAAGAAACCCAATCATGCTAGTTTGAAAATAAGACATATTAAAATAATGTTTTTCATTCCTTTCAAAATCAAGTCACAAGTTTAAATTTTTAGGGAAATTATTTATCTTCCAAAAAAATTTTAAAATAGGTTCCACACATACATTAACATTTCAAAATGAAAGGAAACCAATTTAGACTAAAATATAGTTATCACAGTTGAGATATCAAGTATGAAACGACTGAAATGGAAATCACATCACAAGAACCATGGGAAATCCCTAAGTAGCCAGTTGTAGTTGGGGACCTAGGATCCTCATACCTCTATGAAACATGGCTTAGAAACCATGACCATCAACATTCTCGAAAACAAGCCACAAGGAGGGGACATCCCAATGTTCTAGTGGTCTCTAATCATCAAAAAAGCATAGTTAGTGTTGTATCATCAATCCTACTAGAGGAAACCGGGATGAACCACTTCCTAATCATCTAACGTACTAGACCTAGTCTTCCCACCTAGGTACTCAGGGTTTACCATGTGCTCTATTTCAAATGGTGGTGAGGTTTTATTAAGGAAACACATAAGAACATAACACTTTCTTTATCCAAAACCCATTCAACCTCTCACCACTGATCTCTGTCCTTAAGCGCATTCCCCTTTTTACATCAAACAATAATACACAAGACTTTACACTAGGAATATATCAAAAATCACACAATAACACTTGCATCAAATTTCTCAAATTAAGGGGAGTGCCTCAAGAGGGGTTTTTTCACTTTCACAAATCAATTTTCAAGGTTCTAAATGGGCCTCATTACTTTAGAAGGAATTATTTAATTTTTTGAAAACACAATCACCCAACACTTTTAATTGGAAAATCCTTTAAAATATTAATTGGACCACCAAGGTAACACACACTTATAAACAAGCTTGAAATAATGCCTAAACTAAAGCAAACTATTTGAGAAAGGAAAACTATCCATTAATCCCAAATTCACACCAAAACCCATGCAATTTTCCAAACATCCCAAAACATGAGATTTCCCCTTTTCTTTTTAAAATCACAAAAAAACAAATTTTCACTATATTCAACTTTCACAAATAATATGAACAACACCAAACATCATGGGGAATACCAACTGAACACACAAAACCATTTTTCAAAACACCTTTAAGCATTTAAATTTTCAAGCATTCTAAAGCAAGCTTATAATCATATTTGAATAAAGATTATAAATTTCAAAACCTAAAGGTGAATCATAAAAATAAAGGAGAGTCCAACACAAAACATCGCCATCACTTTTCATAGCATGTATAAACTATTTAATATTAAAAATACTCTTTAAAAAATTCAAGATGTTAAGGTATTCAAATTAAAGGCCTATAAAAAGGGGACCTACCTCAGGGAGGAACCAAATCGAACATTTAGTCCTTCGCACTTCCTAACTAAGAGATGCTACTCCCCCACTAAGTATATGCACTTTTAAATACTTATAAGGACACCTAGCCCCTATGCACACATCCACATGGACACAAACATGTGTAAGGGGATCCTTAAATATATGCTTATATCCATATACTAGTCACCACTCACCTATGTATGAATTTTCATATATATACATGGGAACACCTAGACCCATACATGTATATTCACTACCATGGATGATTATACATGTAATGGGAGAACACCCCCCCCCACACATACATACTTACCTATGCACACGCAGGCGAGTTTCCTTGGACCCGATGACTCAAAACCACAAAGCAGAGTGCAATGCACTACTCCATAAATACCAAAGACCTTAAAAAACACTAAATATGAAAAATAAATTGAGCAGAACTATGAAGCAGATGAAAACCCTTACCTCAGATAGTGACGTTGACCCGAATTGAATGTAACTGCTTCACCTTCAGTGGTAATTGCTGAAACACAAACCCAAAGGTCCCAAAGGACCATCCACACAACCTATCAAAGGAAAAAACAGAAAAATACATCAATCCAAACCCTAGGGTTTTTAGTTGAATGGATAGGGTGATAGGGAGATCTCAAATTGGTTGAAAATGGAAGGAGAAGAGGGGAGGAACCCATACCTTGAAGGATCAGACCAAAATCTGGTGAAAAAACGATTGAAATCTGAGCTGGAGAGGGAGATCAGGTGGTGGCGTCCTGTATAGAAAGGACTCGGCCAGGGGGGGTCACGAGAAGAGGGCATTGGTGGGGTGGGTTCACTGGAAGTGCACACACAGAGGGGAACCCGAGCAGGGTGGGGCATGATGGGGAAAGGGAAGGGAAGGGGGTAAGGAGTGATGGGAGAGGGGATGAAAAGGACAAAAACAAAAAAAAAACCCTAAAAAAAGTTAACACCATCCTAACAACAACAAAAACAAAAACAACATTAACAACAACAATAATAATCATAAAAACCTAATAATAATAATAATAATAATAATAATAATAATAATAAACTCATAATAATATTATAATTATCATTATTTTTAAATCATTTCCTTTTTATTTTATTTTCTTTTAATTTAATCAATTCTAAACTTAAAAAAAGACTCGAATATAAGTAAACTAACCGTGACCGCAAGGTGATTGGTCGGGGTGTGACATGCTTTAATGAAAATAAGAAGAAACATATATTTATAAATATATTTATTTAATTATATAGATTTATAACTTTATAAGTATAAAAAATATATTTATTTTAATTTTATAATTATTTACACATATATATATTTATAATTATAAGATCAAATAAATATATTTATAAATATCTATATATAATTATAAATAAATAAATAAATATATATAATAGATGTATCTATTGTAATTTTATAATTATTTAAATATATATTTATATATATATTTATAATTATAATTATAAATAAATATATTTAAAAATTATTTATATATAAATAAAAATTTATAATTATAAATATAATAAATATATTTATTATTTAAATATATTTATTATTTAAATATATTTATTATAATTTTATAAGTATTTATTAGAACATAATAGATTCATGGGTATAACATGAATGAATCATATACCTAGTAAAGTATAGATCATAAAAAACGAGTCATCACATATATGGACAACATGAATAGTAATGAGGGTGTAATGTATAAATGAACATTCATGATGAATACATAACATATGAAGGTCAATTATACTCACGCATCAATATATTTATTGACCAAATTCATTGGAAATATATATTTATTTAAATATATATATATATATAATTATAAATATATGTATTTAAAAAGTATTTATATATAATTATAAATATATAATTATAAATATATAATTATAAATATATAATTATAAATATAATAAATATATTTATTATTTCATAAAATTTATTTTAATCTTATAATTATTTAAATATATAATTATTTAATTATAATCTTATAAATTCTTTTTTAAAAAGCTTATATATATATTTAAATTATTAAAAAAAAATATTAATTATAAACATGCATTTTTTATTTAATTTATATAAATAAACATTATTTTTTAATATAAATATAATAATTTTATATAAATTAATTATATTATTTTTTAAAAACTTTTATCATTGCTAATAATAGCACTGATAAATCGAGCCTTTATCAGCGCTAAAAAGTGTTGATAAAAGGTAGATTTATCAGCACTTTTAGCTAATGCTGATACATGCCCCCCTTTTATCAGCGCATTTTTATTAGTGCTGATAAAAGCTGGTGCTTCCCTTATACTGATCTGTGGTAGTAAATTTAACAAAAAGAGTTCAACTTCTCTCAAATTTATCTGAAAGTAATAAAACTTTTATTTTTAATCTAAACCTTATTTCCTTTTCATAAAAATGCAATTGTTTTTCATCAGTGATATGATTTCAAACCATGTTTAAGGTGAATAAAATTTTAAAATTTAAAACTATATTTTATGTTCTTGGAGTTAATATTGGGTTGTGGGATTTCAAAGTATGTTAAGTATGATAACCCATGTATTTAATACACTTTATTTCATTAATTATTACATAAAGATACATTTATTACAACCCCAAAAGACCATGAGACATAGTGACTTTGGATAATTAGGTACATAATATAACAACTTGCAACAAAAATACAACAACATTATTTAAAAAATCTATGACATGCGCTTATATTCCTCGGTTCTTTTAAAACTATATGGGATAACCTGGGGGAGTATATAAGAATGGGATGATCTACAGAGCCCAGTAGAAGAATAATCAAAGAATAACATGATGAAGGTAATACATGTGTGTAAATAGGCATATCAATGGTACATAAAAGGTGTGGAAATCATAAACATGAACATCAAAGTATGATTTATGATGATAACATGAAAGCAACATAGGAATGAAACAAAAAAATAAAACATGAAATCATAAACATAATTCAATGCTAACCATCAAGACATCATAACATAGTGTGATTAGTATAACCTCTAATACACTACACATGATGTTTTATGAGATAAAAAAATTACCTAATGCATTGGAAGACTATATAATTTTGGGCCCACCTATCACATTCATACCATATACATGCACTAGTGTGCCACATATATCATACAACAAGAATAACTTTCATCAATTTTAACCCCATTAATAAGGATTTTGGGTTACATACATGTAATTATCCAATCGATGAATGATAGATACATCTAGGTGAATACCCTTGAGTTAAAATGAGGATGGTTATTCACTACACAAATGTTCGACACAAAAATCATAGGATAATTTTGGCGGCATAATGGGGGTACATAAAGATTTATGGAAGGGGTAAATATGAGTGAAAGAGGTCTATCATCTATAGTACATCATAAGTACAATAATAGGAATGTGAAAAAATATATCCCAATATGAAAAATTGAATATCAAAAGACATAGTACAAAGTATGTTCTTGAATAAAGGGGAGGATAGGATCCCTTACCTTGAGAGAGTGATTCTTAAACCTTGGGAGGAAGTTCGTAAGAGCTTGGGGGAACCTTGGGAGGGATATAAAGAGGTAAGGGAATAATAAATTTGTACTCCAAGATTTTTTAGTGAATAGTAATGGGAGGTTGGATGGGTTTATATAGAAAATAGGAGGATAATTCTTTATCAATTTCCATACTTAGGTTTTAGACTCTATATGATAAAGTAATAAAACCCACAAAAATTCACATGGTTTTTGCCCATATTTTCTACCAAATACGATTATTTTTAATTATTTTATATGTTTTATAACCCAAATCATTAAATTAATACCATTGGTGATTTGTAAGCGAGTTATGTTTATAAAGAATTGATTTTAAAACCTTAAAATATAATATAGGTTTTGGAGTATTCATTAAGGGTTTATAAAATTAATAAATTAACTTCAAAAATGAATTATTTTAAATTTTAAATATATATGTTATCATGGATACCTTTTATGACATATATTACGTTATTTTTGGGCCATTATGATTTCATAATACATACTGTATATTTATATTATATTTAATTTTTACCCAAAAATATGGTTGTCTCATAAAATTATGAAAAATTAACCATTGAATAATTTTGATGTGTTAATTTCAAAAATAATATTTATTTTATCAAAATAATTCTTAAAATATGATAATTTACACTTTTAAATAAAAAATATCCTTTTATTAAAAAATTGTGGTTTTTTTGACAATAACAATTTTCTGAACCTTATAAAAATTAAATTTGACTTTGTAAAATTATACTATCATTTATATTTAATAAATATTATTTAATAATAATATTTTATTAAAATATCATTTATTTAAAAAATTCTTAAATTCATAAAAAAGAGTGTCTTAATTTACACTATATATTTTCCAAAAACACCATTCGAGTTTCATCGTATTAAGATATAATTTTAATCCAATTTATAATTTAATCATTTATAAATAAAGGAATAAATATAATAGTTATTTAAAATAAAAAATATGAAAATTCATACTGTTATGGTTTAGATACATAACCCCTTATTACAGTAGTGTACGCCCTAAGGGTAAGGTGCGTGATGATGAGATTTTCTTGGGGTAGTTAAACATACCTGTTTTGGGTCATGATCTAGATGAGCTTGAAATTCTCCCATAAAGAGTTTAGCTCATGATTTATTTATTTAATCTTGTCTTGGGATTGGTCAAGAGAAAAATCTAGTGATTCTATATCCCTCATAATCTTCGATAAATGGGCTTCAAAGTGTATGATCCTACTAGCCGAGGCCATTTCTCCTTAATTCTATATCAAATGGACTTTATTACAATTCTTAATATATACTAATCATATGATCACTATATAATAGATATAATATCATCATAATATTAATTAATTTATTAAATATAAGGTTTAAAATACAAATCCAACAAGAAACATGAAACAAGACACCATAAGGAACATGAGCATGATCACTAAGGGGGTCTGAAGTAATGAAGCTCAAGGGAATCACCTCTAATGAGATTCACCCCCTCAAGAGGTAGGAAGTTCTCACTAGGTTAGAAATTAATATCATCCTCATGGCCCACTATGAAATCAATATTGTCCTCCACCTTGTTACCTTCACAAAAAGTATATAAGACCTCCATTTGGTTGTAAATAAAACCCCTTCACCTTCTAACTATGTAATATATAGTCTAAGAGGTGTAACATGTGTTATTAGGGGAAATAAAAATATTTAATGAGTCCGTATCCATTTCTACTAGATTCACATTCCATTTTCTGCATAAAAGGAGGCCTATTAGAATTTCCATGTATTCATCTTTAAGGAAGTTCCCACACACAAAGTATGTATAATTTTAAAAAATAACATGGCCCCTAGGATCTCAAACCACACCGCCTCCCCACATAGAACCCATGCTATATGATCCATTTGTGTTGAGTTTAGGTCCTGAATAGTGGGGACACCAACAAACCCATTAACCCTGAATGGTACTGCAAACCAAGTGGGAAGATGAAATTCTAACCAGCAATGATATGAGGGTGGGGGTATCTTTCCAGTTTTTGACAAGCCTCACCATGTCTAGAAAGAGATTCTTGGTTATGATCACTAAAACCTTTCCCAAGTATATATCTTCATCAAGACATTCATTCCTTACTTTCCATATACACCAACACCTTGCTATCAACCCAATGGCTCATGCCTTCCTCTCAGGACCAGCCTACTCTGATCCCTAGAACCAGTAGTCAAGAAAGGGCATACCTAAAAAATCCTGTGAGGGGATACCAGTAAAGTCAACAAATACAATCCAAACCATACAGGCATAATATCCTTAAAAGAAAAAATAATATGAGTCTTCCTCCTGATGTTATTTACAACAGATACACCTAGATGCTAAGTTTATGTTGATTCATTTAATATTATCATCTATGGGTATCACTTGATTTATTATCCTTCAAACTAGAAAGTTATACTTTATAGGGATCTCCTTACACAAGATCTATACTATCAATGATTATGATTCTTAATAAACTTTTAATCTTGATAGGATATAACTTATAATGGTCCAAAATATCCAAAAATAGTGCATGTGTTTTCTATAACTGCATTAATTGATAATAAATTTATTCATTCAAAAAAGGAATTTCATTTATAAAAGTTTGGGTCATTATAATCTTCTACAATTTATAAGTTTCACCCTTGAAATTTTCATTTCATAAACTAAAATATACGAGGGTACTTATGTTTCATCACCTATTCTAGTTCCTAAGTTTCTTCCTCAAACTTATGATTCTGCCATAACACTTTGACCAGGTGAGTTGTCTTGTTTCATAGAAGATTTCCTCTATGATATAATATCTTCACATGATGCTCCTCGTATGAAAGATCATTATCCAATGGTACCACCTCCAGTTTCAGTGTATGTGAAGGATTTGACATGTACTTTATCAAGAAGGATACAAGGAACACATCATGTAATTATGATATGTCAGGTGGGAGTGCTAGTTAATAGGCCACCACTCTGATGTGATCAATGATGTCAAAGGGGATGATGTATCTTGGACTAAGATTTCCCTTCTTTCTATACCACATGAATTTATTCCACAATGATCTACTGAGGAACACTTTATCTCTGACCTCAAAATCTAGGTCTCGTCGATGATTGTATGTATAGATTTTCTATCAACTCTCTTTAGATTTTATATGATGCTAAATGGTTTGAGACATCTTTTTAATTTCTTGGATAAGATGAGGTCCCATCAGATTCCACTCTCCTACTTCATACCAACATGTCAGAGTCTGATACCTCTTCCCATACAGATCCTCATAAGGCACCATTTTAATTATATAATGGAAATTATTGTTATATGATAACTCCAATAGGGGAAGTTGTTGAACCCAATATCCTTGGAAATACATTAAACATGATCTCAATATATCCTCTAGAGTTTTAATGGTTATTTCATATTGACTATCCATATGAGGGTGATAATAAGTACTGAAGTTTATTTCTAAATCCAATTATTGATGAAGGATTCTATAGAACATTGAGGTAAACCTCACATCTCGATTAGATATAATAGAGTTTGGTATTCCATACAGTCTTACCACTCCCCTTATGTATATCCTAGAAAGTTGGTTTATATAGAAATCTTCATTGATATAAATGAAATGTGATGACTTGGTAAGTAAATTGACTACCACCCAAATTGAGTTATTACCTTTGGGGGTCCCGAGGATATGAAAAAATACATGGTTATGTTTTAACACTTTCATACTTTTATGGGAAATGGTTTCATCATACCCTTAGACTTCTATCATTCATACTTTACTTGTTGGTATAAAAATCATCATGATATAAACTCCATAATATTTGTCATCATGTTATCCCACCATAAGTTTTTATTTAAATCTATATACATCTTAATGTTTCTTAGATGAATAGAGAAGGATGATCTATGAATATCATCCAAAAGTTCCTTCATCAATTTTTATTTTGACGGGACACATATTCGGGTTCCAAAACTTATAACTTCATCTTCATAAAAGTTTAATTATAGAATATTCGCTATAATATTTTATAGAAACTCATTATCTTTCTGAGACTCCTTTTAATCTTAAAAATAAATGGCGGTGTAGTTATTTGATAAAGGTAAGATGAAGATCATTTTATTATTATCATATCCATCCTCTTCATGTTCAAGAAAATTAGATACCTTGTGTAACATCCTGACCCAACTTACCATCAAACTGGTAACCTGATCGGTGGGCCACATGGCCTCAAGCGTGCCTCCCCATATGTCAGAGGCTACCAGTTCAATGGTAAGATAGATCGAGAAGTTACAAAGTGGAATCATAGGTAATTTTTTACTTTGTATTACTGTTTTGGGCTGGTAGACAGGAGACTAGAAATGTGTTGATTATTGGTTAATAACTGTTCTTAGGACGGATCACTCCATGTACGAGAAATGACCAAGTGTCTATGGCTGGGATTTATGTTCCTGTCATTCACTACTACATTTGATATGGTTTTACCTGGAGTGATTGGTGTACTTTACACTATTTATGATTCATGAAATTTATGGAATTTTACCCTTGGCCTGATATGAAAAGGAATATCCATTTAATGCATCATATCAACACATAGGTATTAAAATTTCATTCACGTGCCATGCAATGTAGTAGCATTAGTAGGTTGCCTACTAAATTTGGATTGTGTACCTTGAGTGATATAACATGCCTTTGTTTTTAGTAACATGATGTTATATGTCATGTTAAGTATCCTAGTAACATGTTTAGTTTTGTACCATTTTTAGATAATTCTTAGAATTATTTCCCATATAACATGCTTAGTTGTTATTATGCCCTACTACCAGTATCTTTATCATGACTTTCCTATTCACATGCCATGCTTCTGTGTTATAGCATGATTTTGTGTTTACTACTTATGATGGCATGTTTTTCTTTTTTTATATATGGTTTGTGCATGGGATAAAGAAATATATGGGTTGTGAATGATTGAGAATGAGTTTTAGATTATAATTTTTATGAGTGACTTATAACCAAGAAAGGGTAACCTGTATATCCAAACCATATTGAGCATAATATATATACATTTTAAGGTTGTGGATAAAATGTGAAGGCTACCAATTAAAATGATAAAGTGAGTTGATTTTTAATAAAGGAACCCAAATGCCAAATTGTAAAGTGTATGGGTTCTTTACAGGTTGATAGGTGGCCACCTATATGACTGGACCATTGTATTTGAGCATGTTATAATTTGTAAGGGGTTTTGTTTTGATTATTGGGAGCCAACCTTCAATCCATGAAGTGTATGCACACTTTATGAATCAGGAAATGGAAACCCATGTAGTCTAACTTTGTTATGTTTCTATGTTATATTGTGAAATAGTTTTAAATTTTAAGGATGCTTAAGTTCAACCTTAAATGATTTGGTCTTAGAAACTGCTAATGGGTTGCTCTCTATAGAACCTACGATGGTTAAAAATAGGACCCTTGTAGGTTTACTTATATGTTAAAAATGCATTTAGATGATAAATTTCCTATTAATGATAGGATGCCTAAAAATGTTTAATGTTTTAAAAGGATGTTTTATGAAACTTTCTTATTTTACCCTTGTGGTGTTAGATAAATCAGGCACCTAGAGTTTTTGTTTTATAAAATGGAACCTGATGTTTTGATTAAATATTTTAATGATTAAAGATTTAATGTGAATAAATGTAACGAGACTATAAATAGAACCTGTAGCAATGTCCTCTATTTAGACCCTCATGCAAGGGAAATTTAATTTTACCTTTGAGTTGTCTTAGAATGGAACCGTAGGTGTTTTTCCACATGATCTATCATTTTTAAAAATGTATTTATGATCATATTTTGAGCCTGGTGACTTCTATTGACATGAAATCATTACAGATTGATGATTTCTGCTTCGTAAGGGGACAACCCTTGGTAGGTAACAAACTTAGTGTTTTTGTGCCTTTCTAAATGCTATGAACTTTCTGACGTTTGGTGATGTTCGGGTGCTAATGTCCCTTTTAGGGCTTGCGGTTTCCAATGACACCCTTATTTGTATATGTGGTCATTCTTTTCTTGACCTCGTTATGGGCTTCATCATCAAGTAATGCTCATTTTCAGTATGTTAGACATGCCTAGGGCATGGTCGACCACTTTTTAGGTCATTTGACCCTTTATTTTCCTTGGTAATGGATGAATTGGCATGTCTATGTCCAATTTAATGGTCGTATGAGGAAATAAAACTCTAAAATAAACCTCTTGTACTATTGAGCATAGTCTTAGGTCATCTACAAGTAGAGTTACCTAAGCATTTAAGGACCAGTTCGTCCCAATGCTTGGGATGAAGTTTTAAATACTCAGGTGTTATGACACGCTAGTCATTTTGGTTTTGGTTTTGGCCTTATTTTTAAACTTCGATGCTGTGATTGTGGCTTAGAGAAGCATCACACATTCTTTTAAGGTGTTTTGGACTTGAGTGCTCATGTTCGGATAGTTTATCGTTTCTTTTGATGACTAGGACACTCCTAAGGTGGGAATTACCACATAAGTTCTTGTGAAATGTGTTATTTAAGGTAAAGGGAACACAAACTCTAAGGACCATTGGTGAAATGGTCAATTTTTCTTAATGACTTTGAGGTTTTTAGTTCTAAATCATGTTGGTGCTTGCTTGGTAGCATGAATTTGATGTGGTTGGCTATGTATGAAACCCTTGTGAAGCACCTTCGGTCTTGGATGGACTTTAGTGGTAAGTTAAATGATCACAAAATGTCTTGGGTAGTAAAGGCATGTGTTCGATTGAATGTTGGTGTGTTGGCAGGTGAAGATAAGATTCTTTCAACGGAAGTTGACCAGAAGTGGTTTAATTGATCTTCTAGTAACTCTTGTTCTACTCTTAGTTTACTCTGATAAGAGATGATCATGTCCCCTATCTTGATGTCATCCTAGATACACTAAGAGAGCATCAGTCTTACAGTACTCTAAATATTTAAAAGTTATTGAGCTTGTTAGGTGGTTCTCTTTCGGTGTTGCATGATGGATGCATGGTTTTCTTCATGGTTTAGTTAGGAACATTACTAGAAGTTAGGTATTCACTTAAGTGGGTGTGTTTTTGGTGAAGTAGAATACATTAGAAGGATGTATCATAGTTCTCCTTGTAAAATTCTGGCCGTATAATCCAAGAATCTTCTTGAATGGTTAGCCGAAGATGGCTTGACTTAGGGTTATTCTTGTTTAATATTTATGGTCGGTAAAAGAATATCCTTAGGAATGTCATCAGGTGGAGATGAGTTTATTTTGTGTTGAACAAGGATTTTCATAAAAATCCTACTCAACGTGGGATTTGAGGTTGATAGAGAATTGACCATTTGATCCTTTTCAAAATCACACTATAAGCATCCTTGAAACGCTTAGGAGCATGATTTGTAATGAAATTAGGATGGTGGGATGTGTTGTGGATCAGAATTGGACCTCTTTAATGTTAAAGCCTAAGGTGGGAAGTACCTTTGGACAATGCTTAATGATATGATGATGTGATCACGTATTTGGATAAATGGGCTTGGGTAAGAGTCATTTTAGTGTTTTAGTTTGAAAATGAGCATTGACTTGAGTTTTGATGGCTTAAGGTACATATGCTTACGAAAGGATTAAAGGTGCGTTGGGCATTCAAAAATTTAAAGAGACCATTCAAAAAAGACTCCACGACCCTTATAGGTTAGGTGATGTGTATGTTGTTCCTAAAGGCTTCTTGGGGATGAGAAGTTATAAGGTGGGAAGGTTCTAACGATTCATGTTTTGAACCAGATGAAAATGAAAAGGGTTTTGAACCTTTTCAATTACTGAATGGAAATTTTTTTAAACTAAGAATCATAATAAGGTTTTGAGAGTTGGGACCTTTCAAGGTGATGTTTTTGGGCTTACATAAATGCCTGAGGAGTTTCTCGGGTGGCTTGAGGAGTTTTGGGAGCACTGGACCCAGAAAATCATAGCTTTGAAAGGCTGTAGAGGGTGCATGTTTTTTCTGAAACCTTACAACCTTGTTCAAAGGGAGAAGTAGCAATACACATGGTCTGTTAATGGTTTTTCAAACCATGTACCTAGCTTACATGGTGTGCTTTGGAGATAGTAGCCTTTCACTATTCACTGCATGGTTTGTGCACAGTTTGGAAAACCATGCTGGTAAAACTGTGTGGTATATCCTATTTTAAGAAATTGAATTAAATTAAATAAAAATAAAAATAAAAGGAAATAATAAAATATCACCCCTCTCTCCCTATCACTCATGTTACACCTTTCCCCTTGGGATCCTCTTTGAGGCATGTGACCCCCCTCCACAGCCTCATCTCCATTCATTGATATGCTCATATTTCTTCACAAATCTCCTTTGATCTGTCCCGATAAGCTCTATCCTCCATTATCATCCCTATTTATAGCTGACTTTTAGCATCTCTATCACCCTACATGGTTTGACTGAACCCTAGGTTAAGGTTTAGCTGGATTTTTATTTCTTATTTTGTTTTTAGTGTATGTAATAGGTTCCTTGGGTCATGTTTATACGAGTTTCGGCATCTGCTGCTGAAGGAAAAGTGAATTCTCTTCAATTTAGGTAGATGCCACCATCCGAGGTGAGGTTTTACTCTTGATTCTTTGTCTCACCAAGTTTTATTTGAGTTCTCTTATGTTTTTGAGTTCCTATATTTTTATCTGTAGTGTGTTGGACCCTACAGTGTGGTTTAGAGTTGTCATAGTCTAAGGAGACTTGCCTGCGTATGTATAGGTAAGTATATATATATATATATATATAGGTTCCATAATTATGTGTATTTTTATCCATGGTAATGAATATATATATATATATGGGAATAGGTGTACCTATGTATATATATGAAAAATGCATATGTAGGTAAGTGGAGATGGGTGTATGTATACAAGAATATATGTAAGGATCCCCTTCCAAATATTCATGGTACATGCTAATATGTGCATAGGGGATAAGTGTCTTTATATATAGGTGGAAGTTAATATGCTTGAAGGATGTAGCATCAACTCTTAGTTTGAATGTGTCAAGATTTGAAGTGTTTGTCTTGGTTCCTCTTTGAGGTAGGATCCCTTTCCATGCCCTTTAATTTTAGTAATGTGTTAATTAATTACTTATTGCACTATTCTTAGTTCTTAATTAATATATTATAGTTTTCATTTTAAATTATTCCTTTAATAAAGTTAACTAAATGATTAAAAGTGATCAATGGGTTTTTTTGATAACAATGTCATTTTTTGTAATAAAACCCTTACAATAGAGGTGCTCTATCTTCAAGATAAAATTTGAGGTTGGACTTTTATGCTTGCTTGATTTATTGCTTTGAAATTATGTTCGGTAAATAACACATTGAGATTTGACCTTATTGAAGTTATGAAATGAGTTACCCATTTATGGTATATAACATGTTATTCCTTGATATGAAGGTTTAGCTAATGGCTTGACTTCCATATGAAAAAATCTTTATACTATGTGTAATTTATTTAACCCAAGACACCCCATGGGTGTTTGGACTTATTAGGATTGGAATTGATCGAGTAGGATTTTGAGTTATTGCCATGAAACTTACCTTGAGCCTTGAAATAGAAGTTTACATGACTTAATGTGTGATATGTTTTGGTTGAAGTAATTGGGTTTGTATAGGATGAATTAAATGAGATAGTGCCACCCATTGAATGGGATGACCTTGAAACCTATACCTTAAATCAGTTTTCCATTTTTAGGAAAATTGAGTGAGATAACCTTGGGTAGGATAGATCATACTAAATATCATGCCTTTATTAAATGGTTTAAATGAAATAGATTCTTTGAAATGGAATCGAATATAGATAATGACAAGCAAAAAAGGTACTACCACATAGATTTCATCATAAATGTGTTTATACTATATATAACTCTATGGGTGGGAGGAATTTTTACCCCATTCCATATTTATATATATATATATCTATGTGTGAGAGGTAGTTTTTCCCCATGCTAGTTTTATATATATGTCTATGGGTGGGAGGTAGTTTTACCCCATGTCGGCTCTATATATACATCTATGGGTGTGAGGAAGTTTTAGCCCATGCCATCTCTATATCAATATCTATGTGTGGGAGGTAGTTTTTCCCCATTCTAGTTTTATATTGTGGAATGATGGTAAGGGCCTTAACAGGGCATGCTGACCCCATATCCCCTTACACCAACATCAGGTTTATTATCCCATGAGTAGATCTTATTAGCTCGTAGTCTGGTGTTGGATGCCTACACGTTACATCTCAGTCCAACTCAGAAATATATACATACTTATATTTATGTATATATATGTATCTATATATATGTATAGTGACATGATCAGACTCATTCTAGCTACAAGATGAAATAGGTATCACTGTCAAGTGTCCCTTAGGAACCTGGATGGGTTGTTATACATAATTGTGTTACTGCTTCTATATACTTGCACAATGTTGAATTATTATTCATTATCTAGATCAGGCTAGAAACCATGGGTTCCAGCCTACTGAGATTTTATCTCCCACCCTGCTCAGGTATCCTTGGTACCCAAGTAGACCTTATATTTGCAGTATCTTGTTTGGTTTCTATTTTTCTTGTACCTGGGAGTTTGGAGAAAATGACTAATCTAGAGCTCGAGATTCTCATGGAGATCGCCCTTGGGGATTTTCTATCTTTTCTTTGTTTTTGTACTTATTTTAAAGCATGATGTTTATTTAATTTTTTAACTTATGTATAATTTTCTATTATGTATGCTTTGTATAAATTGGTGTCAGATAATTTTATTAAATTATTATTATCTATCTTCTATTGATTTGTCATTTATTTAATACTACTTCTGCTATTGATTTTTATTTACTCTGTTATACCGCTATGTACTTCTGATATGAGGGTATAGTCTACCCACTATCACCTCCTAATACCCTAATTCCTAGTCGGCAACCTCTGGCATATAGAGAGGAATGCTTGAGTCTATATGACCCATTGGTCCATCTAATGATTCAATGGTAAGACGGGTCAGGACATTACACCTTATAATACTCATCATGGATAAGATTGTGGGATCCTTTATACTCAATGCATCTACCACTTTTTTTTGATTTCACAGTATGGTAATGGATTGAATAATCAAAATCCTTGATTTGCTTTAACCAAATTCATTGGTTTATATTAAGCTCATTTTGTGTGAATATATACTTTAGGATTTTATGATTTATATATATGTCACATTTTTCCACATAGAGATAATGTTTCCAGATCATCAATGAGAAGATCACTACAGACAATTCTAGATCATGGGTTGGGTAGTTATTCTCATGGATATTTAATCTGTGGGAGGCATATGATATCACCTTTTCATCTTGCATGACTTCACAACCCAATCCATTTTTGGACACATCATTATAGATCACAAATCCTTCCCCACTAATGGGTAATGTGAGCACATGTGTAGTGATTTTCCTTTTCATAATCTCTTTAAAGATTTTCTAAAAATCATCAGTCCATAAAAACTTGATTCCCTTTCGATTTATCCTCGTTAGTGGGATAGAAAATCATGATAAGTTTCTCAAAAATTGATGACATTACCAAGATAATATAATGAAACTATGGATTTATGTTATAGATGTTAGTCTTATCCATCCTTCAATTGACCTAGTTTTTAGAGGATCTATAAATATCCCTTTATTGGTGGTAATATGCCCCAAGAAAGTTACTTTCTTTGAACAAAATTCACATTTACTATAATTTTCATATAATTCTTCCTTCTGTAATGTTTTTAGTACAATATTTAAATGCTCCACATGTTCTTCTTTTATTTTGGAGTTTATAAGAATATTATCTATAAAAACTAACACAAATTTTTCAAGGTGTCCCCAAGGACTCTATTCATCAAGTACATGAATATTTATGGATAATTATTGAGTCTAAATGAAATCAATATAAACATGTAGTAACCATACATTTTATGAAAATCAATCTTGGGGATATTATCCTCCTTTAATTTTACTTGATAAAATCCTTAATGAAGATCCACATTAGAGAAGTATTTAACTCCATGAAGATGATCAAACAAGTCATCATGGCAGGCAATACCTCATTTTATCATGATATTATTGATATTATGATAATTAATTCATAGGCACATTTACTCATCCTTCTTCTTGAAAAAAATAATTAGTGCACCCCATGGTGAAACACTTGGGCATATAAACTCTTTATCCAATCTATCCTATAATTGTTTCTTCATCTACTAAAGTTTAACAATGACCATTCTATATAGATTATTGGATAGTTAAAAATATCTTGGTTTAAGCTCAATTGACAACTAAAAATCTCAGCTAGGATGAAGAATAGTAAATTCTTTGGGAAATACATTAGTGAATTCCCTCACAATGGACATGTCTTCAAGTAGTCTCAACAATTTGAGAAAAATACACTTTCTCATAGGGTAGTAATTTCCATTCTTGAGATGATGATACTAAAGAAGATTCACCCCCCATTTTTGAAATTGTATATAATCAGAGGATGATTCATAATAAAAATGGTGATTTAATTATATTGTAAATTTATGTTGGATCTATATAAGGAAATACAATCCATGTATAGAATAACTTCAAATTCTTCTAAATGAAGTATCACAAGGTTCTCTAGGAAATTCAACCCGAAAATTTGGACATGGGATGAGTTATATGCTTAGAATGAAATAATTAACCCATTCAACATATTCACTGATAACTCAACTTATATATATCTAGGTGGTAGTTGAATAGTTCTACTACACTTTCATGATATAAAATAATTCATAGAACTATTTTTATATAGGGAATTTGAGGTTTATGAATGAATGATAAGCCTTCCTTTCACTATTTTATTTTTGTCCTAATCATTTACTTCATCAAAAATAGATGTAGGGACGAGAATTATTAAACTATTAAACACATAAAATAGAAACTATGGAAATTTAATTTATAACTCATAAATAACATATATCCCATAACCTATGAATTTATAGGTTTCAATCTCAGTTATCCATGATCTATTTCCTAACATAAAATATTATGGGCATTTTTGTTCTATTATCATTGGTTCATAAATAGCTTGTGAATTTACCAAATCATATCCTTTGAGAGTTTCAAACAAGGTGTGTATCAAGGCCTATTTTCATGCACTGGGTGACGATCGAGTCCAACTCAATGCACCCTTTACGGGGTTATTACCCCTAGGTAAAATAGTTCCAGAGCTACATCCACTTGTAGTATCCAATCAGGGATGTATTTTCTTAGAAACCAATTAATATAAACTTTACCAAAATTTAGTAATATTTTCCCTTGTTTAGTATTATCCCAAAATATTTCACTATAGTTTTCTAATCATAATCCCCAAAATAACTTTACTTTTCTCTAATACCAACTATGATAACCTATATCCTAAATACACTTTATTTCATAACTTATTGCATAAAAATACTCTTAATAAAATCTTATAAGATCATGATTCCTAGTGTATTTGGGTAAATTGATACATAATATAACAAATTGAAAAATAAAAACAATAAAATTATTTAAAAACTCCTTAACATGCACTTATATTCCTTAGATATTCTAAAACTTCATGGGATAATCAGAGGACGTACACAAGAAATGGGTGAACTACAAAGCCCAATAAGGGAATAATCAAAGAATAACATGATGAAGGTAAAAAATGTGAGTAAATAGGCATATAAATGAGTCATAAAATGTGTTAAAATCATATAAATGAACATCAAATCATGATATATGATGATAACATGAAGGCAATATAGGAATTTGGAAACAACATAAAAAATGACATCATAAACATAAATCAAGACTAATTTCCAAGAAATAATAACATAGTGTGCTTAGTATATCCTACCATTCACCATAAATTTTATCTCATGAGATAAAAATACCACCCAATTAATTAAATGTCTATATAATTTTAGGCCCATCCATTACATTCATATCATGTACATGCATAAGTGTGCTGCATAGATCATACAACATAAGAACGCCTTTCATAACTTTTAACTCCATGAATAAGAAGTGTGGGTAATATACATAGAATTACCCAAAAAATTAAGGATAAGTATATATAGGTGAATACTTTATAGTGTAAATGGGTATGGTTATTCACAATAAAAATGTTTGGCATGGAAAATTGAAGAATAATTTTGGCAGCATAATGTGGGTACATAAAAGTTTATGACCAGGGTGAATGAGAGTGAAAGGGGTATATAATAACTTGGAAGTAATAAGGATAATAATAGTTATTTAAAAAAAAATATCCCAACAAGATCAATTGGATATAAGAAGGCATAGTACAAAGAAAGTGCTTGAATAAAGAGGAGGAGATGATCCCTTACCTTGAGAGGGTGATACTTAAAGTTTGGTAGGAGCATCTTAAGAGATTAAGAGAACCTTGGGAAGTATCTAGAGAGGTAAGGATAGATTAAATTTGTGATTCAAGATATTTTAGTGAAGATGATTGGGATGTTGGGTGGGTTTATATAACAAAAGGGAGGATATTTTTTTTTATTAATTTTAAAACTCAGGTTTTGGACTCTATATGAAAAGTAATAAAAACCATAAACATTACAATGGGTTTTTACATTTTTTCTATTAAATAGGAGTGTTTTTAATTATTTTATAATACTGATAACCTAACTCATTAAATTAACACTCTTGGTATTGTGGAAGTGAGTCATGTTTATAAATAATTGATTTTAAAACCACAAAATATAATATAGGTTTTGGAGGATTCATTTAGGGTTTATAAATTAAAAAAAATAGATTTTCAAACACATTATTTTAAATGGTAAATATATATTTGGTCATGGATACATTTTATGAAATATATTAAATCACTTTTGGGTCATTATGATGTCATAATACATATCATATATTTATATTGTATTTAATTTTTACCCACAAATTCAACTATATCAGAAAATTATGAAAAATTCAATGTTGGATAATTTGAACATGATAATTAAAAAAATAATATTTATTTTATAAAAATAATTCTCTAAATATTTGAATTTACATTTTTTAATAAAAAATCCCCATTTATTGAAAAATACTATTTTTTGACAATAACAGTTTTCTGACCCTTATAAAAATTACATTTGACTTCATTAAATTATATTATCATTTATATTTAATAAATATTATTTAATTATAATATTTTATTGAAATATTATTTATTAAAAAAATTCTTGAATTAATTAAAAATATTATCTTGATTGAAACTATATATTTTCCAAAAATTCCATTCAAGTTTCATCATATTAAAAACTAATTTTTATCCAATGAATTATTTAGTCATTAATAATGTAAAGGAATAAATATAATCATTATTGAAAATAAAAATATTCAGATTCATATTGTTAGGTTCTAGATACATAATTCCTTATTACAATAACCTATTCTCTAAGGTTAAAGTGTGCAATGGTGAGATTTTATTAGAGTGGTTTGATGTATATGGTTTGGCCCATGATCCTGATGAGCTTGAACTTATCCCATAAATAGTTTAACTCACACTTTAATTATTGAATCTCATATTGGGGTTGGTCAAGAAAAAATTCTAGTCATTCCATATCCCTTAGAAGTTCTAATAAATGGGATTCATATGGTATGATCTTACTGGATGAGGCCATCACTACTTCCTTCACTTTCAATTAGACTTTATTATAATATTTGATATATATTAATCATAAGAACACTGTATAAATACTATACTATCAATGGTTATGATGATTATAAATATTTTAAACCCAATAAAACATGACTTATAATGGCCCAAAATATCCAAAGCGGTGCATGTGTTTTATATAACTATATTAATTGATAAGAATTTATTCATTCAAAAAGGGAATTTCATTCCTAAAAGTTCAAGTCACATTAAGAGTTTGAAAATGGATAATTGACTTTTTTCTTCATCAATGTGATTTCAATATTTTTATAAATCCCTTGTTTATCTATAAATAATAATCTTTCAATTAAATGGTTTAATGCATAGAAGACTTTAATTTATTATTATACTATAAAATCAATTTTTTCTAATTAAATTATTAATGGTGTATAGTCATGAATTGAAGAATTTAAGGTATGGTATTTCAATATATGGAGAAATAATGTTTTATTTCACTTTTTTGTCCATCAATTTAAGGTGAAATTTTTATAAATAATGAATAAGTGTTTGTTCACTTTGTTTATGTATATGATTGTGGTTAAGAGCCAGGTACACTCCATTTATGGGTCCATTAATATAAGATGAATGTTTTACCAACAATATAAATAAAAATTTGAAGAAGATTGTGTTCCTAATAATATTATCCTGATTCCATTTGTTGGGAGTTGGGGATACTTCTATAATAAGTCCATGTAAGGATGAAGCAATGAATTTCATTCTTTAATGTGCTATGTAATTACTAGTGGTGGGGATTTCATATAGGGTAATGTTTTTGTCAGAATTATATTCCTACAACATAAATAACATCTATTACAACTCTATTTCTTCTTTTTTACTCCAATTATTTCCTATTTTCATTATTTTTGTTATTTATATTTTTTCTATTATGAATTAAATGAAATTTATTTGTTAATGATGAGATAAGGTTTCTGAAATTATTTTATTTATGTGTAGAAATAGGATTACTAAAAAATATGATTAAGGGGTGATATGACATTATAGGTTTCATTACTAGAGAAATGAGCATATGTGTGTTCTGAATTCAGGTGACTATTATTTGGCCATCCCTAATGGTATCAATAGTGACCACCAAATAGTGGCTGCTGCAATCCTAAGAATCACCCCCAATTCTCCCCACGTGAGCCCCCGTTTCTCTTATGCACACCCCCACTACTAGAAAAACAATATATATCCATGGGCACAATGTTCAGGGCTATAGATACTCTATATCCATGGGTAATTTATTATCTTGGATATAGGCTTGCGTGTTTTTTTATAAAAGAATATCGTAGGAAGATCCTATATCCACAAGTAAACTTTTTTTGTGGCTATATATCATTAAACCATAAACCTATAGCCACAGTCATAGTAGATTGTGGCAATAGGTTCTTGCACCCGACCCCTTTAGCCATAGTCACACTGGACCATGGCTATAACCCCTTTCACTAGACACCTATATCCATGAGAGAGTATGATCCTAGATAGATCCCCTTGCACCAAACCCCTATAATCAAAATGATATTGAACCCTTGATAGAGGCCCTTGTACCAAACTGCTATAGCCACAATTATACTAAAACATGGTTACATGACCTTGCACCCAACCCCTATATCCATGATCAGACATGACCATTGTTATAGGTAATGGAAGAAAAATTATTATATTTTTTTATAATAATCATCATATTATAAATTTAAGTTTTTGGTATATATATATATATATAAACATATATTTTATACATATAATATAAAAAATTATGTAATGGAGTGGTAAAGTGACTGGATGTTTATCATAAGCATGAAGGTTTAAATATTGGGAGCTATGAATTTTAATATTTTTAGCACTCTATAGCCATGAGAAGAGTTACATGGACATATGTAACTCCACCTTGTCATTATTTTTTTATGTATTAGTTTTTTTGTTATGTTTTATAAATTTTCTTAGGTTTCCCATAATTCTTCAGAATTTTAGAGAATTCTGCAATCTCTAGGAGACCATGTTGTAATAAGGGTTTTGTGACATGGTGTTAGGTTGTGGCTGGATAATATGGTATAGTAAAGAGAATTGTATTGTAGTGGTGTTAGCCTTATCCTTTGTGAAGTTTAAAAAAGGGATAGGGACTACGACACATTGAAAAATCAACGATGTGGTGAGTGTTGCATATATGTGTGTATACGTATCAAAGAGGGAGGCCACAACATAAGGATAAAGATACGTAATTTTAAAGACCCTTAACCTAGTATCCTAGAGTCACTAGTTAATTTATTATTTTTTTACTAGAAATAAGTGATTTTATCCAAAATGATCGATTAATTTAGTAGTCTTTGAAAACTAGATACATACTTGAATCTCACATTACATTTGAAAACTTAAAATACAACATTGTGTTTTATTTGATAGAACCATTATTACATTTAGAATATCCTTGAATATCAATAATATTACAATTAATGGCATCTTGGGTAAAGGAAATATAATAAAGTGGTGAGCATAGATTCTTAATAAAGGTATGCGTACAACATAAGCTAATAAGGAATGAATAATATAGAATAAATAAATGATATTCAAATAATTACATATAAGTAAACACATGAACTTGAAACTTATCCATATATATTATAACTAATCAAATAATCACATGGAAGTTAATAATTGATTTCATAACTATGTAATACATAATTCCATACATCTAAACTTATCATCGACGCCTCGTGCTATGACATATTACATAAATGGGAAATGCCTTGGCCAAATACCCAATCTAGTTTGTCTCAGGAGACCTACCTATGCATTAAGGGTCTATGTAATTATGGGCCCCCTCCACCACTTAATTAGTACAATTCATTTATCATAAGAATAAACAATATAACTTAATCAACATGCCTTATAAATCAATAATTTTCCACATTGGAAGAACTAGCATATGAAATATAAATAATTTCCCCAGTAAAATTTATTATAAACCATCCAAATAAATATAGTTTATTTTATCAATATAGTATATATTTAGTATAATATTCAATAATTATGTTGAAATATATTAAAATACTTTAAAAAAAATCACTGGGAAATTTCTTGAGGAAAACACCATTTTCACTTTGAAATCACTTATTTAAATTATAAAATATTTTACAAATATTAAGGAAAAATTTTTATTTTTAAGGAAACATATAAAATTGAAAATTAATATTTGAATAAATGAGTGTTTATTATTGATTTTTTTTCATGTCATATAAGTTAAAAAAATATCCATTTCACACTATTGTACAAAGGTTAAAAAGTAGCTCATTTAAAAAATGATAAGAAGATTATTTTTAAAACATTTTTAAAAAAGTCAAACATGGTAAAAATTCCATTAATAAATAAGTGTATAATGTTAAAAACATTGTTTTATATATTTTAAGAAAAATATGGACATGGAAGAGAAAGATTTTTGATAGGGTAGAAAATACGTGGTCAGTTTCCCTTAATTTTTTTAGATATCTTGAGAACTTAAAGAGATAAAAATGAAAGTAAAGCTTGAAATTTATAGAAATAAAGAGATTATAAGAAAATTTATTTTTCTTAATATTTAAATATAAAATAATTCCCCCAAAAAAGACTTTAACATAAACCATCCCAAATTGTGATGAGATTTTGAAATAAACCTTTACCTCAAGTTCGACTTCCTTAAAATGTGTCTGAACCTCATATATTATAAATATATATTTATTATAAATATATTATAGAACCATAATAATATATATCATACCGTATATTATTTACTTATAATCTATTATCACTCATTTATTAACAATTCTTTGTTAAAATCACCGTTCCAGGTAATAATTGCTTCATTTTTTTCATGTATGTTTTAGTTTGGTAATTTTAATAATTATGATTTGATCATGGTTTCATAAAATAGATAATTTTAATTATGATATAAATATCACATATATTAATTATATACATATTTAGATTCATTCATAAAATTTAGAGTTAGAAATATGAATTACATCGTTCATGGAGACAGTAGGTCGTATGTACCACATGAACACTACTTTCATTTTTCAAAGAAAGGAAAAAATGAATGTTAAATAGTAATTATACTTTATATAATAATTATTATATCATATATATCATATATATTAATTAAATCTATCCTTATTACCATCCATGTTAAAATAAAATGAAAAATTAATTACATCGCTTCATGGAGGTGGTAGTCTACACGTACGCATGAACAACGTTACCATTTTCAAAAAGAATAAAAGGTAAGAAGGTATATATGATATTATAATTAAAAAATTATAATTATATCATAAATATAATATATATACATTAAATACATCATTATATTCATTTGTGAATGGTGGTGAGGGAACATAAATTACATCGGTTCGCGAGGTGGTAGTCTTCCATACACATGATCGATAGATTCATTTCCCATTTGATTGAAGAGGAGATGGATATAGGTTATGAAATAAATAAAATAAATTATAATTATATATTATATAATGGTGTTATTATATTATAATTATTAAGACATAATTTAATGTGGTAAAAGAAGAAGTAAAAAAGAAAGATCCTGGTGAAGAAAATTACATTTTCTTAGAAAATCCTTCTTTGGATATCTTATTAAGGACCCTATGGTTGGTATTTTAGGAATAAAAATACATATAAAACATGGATAAGGATTTTGGGAAGATATTTTGGTAGGTTTTGGTTGATATAAATGTCTTAATAGGTGTTAATAAGCAAGTGGAGTAGGTTCCCTTTTATAATTGATGTGAGTGACACAATTGTAAATTTTCAAAGTTTTAAAATAATTTCAAGTCATTTTCTTGGAAAAGTGGATCCAAAATTCGTCTTATTTGAAGGATAAAAGTTTAAGGTTAAAATAAATCCTACCAATTGGGTTTTTTTAACTTTTTAGGTTATTTAAACCCTTCTATTTTTATATTAACATCCAATAAACTTGTTTTAAAATTAACCATGTTAACAAATTTTTACAGTTTTTACTATTCATTATGAAAAAACATTAAGTTGAACTTTTTAAAAAATGTTAATTTTTATTATTATAAATAAGGAATCCATTTTATTAAATTAAATTTAGATTATTTCCATAATATAATTTAAAATTAAATCCTCAAACGTAATGAAAAGCGGTTTTCTAAAGAAAAAGTTTTCTAAAGAAAACGTTTTCTTAAGTATAATTTTTTATATAAAAAATAAACATTAAATTATTTTAAATGAATTAAATTGGATTAATAAAAATATAAATTAACTAATTTTACTTTTAAAACCATTTTAAAACAAAATGGAACATTGTAAATACTTTAAATGCAAGGATAAATTATAATAAAAATCAATATTTTCACCATTCCTTGAAAAAGTAATATTTTTAGAAAATTCTCAAAAATTCCCTTCAAGATAATTTTGAAATTTTTATTTAAAAAATGAAGTTAATTTTATCAAATAAATTTTATAAAATTGGAAAAATTTAATTATATTATTTTCTCATAAAAAACAATAGAAATCATTTTAAGGAAAAAATATCTTTTTTAAACATATAAAGACATTAAAAAAATATTTTATCTATATAAAAAATTTATGCATATTTTTTTAAATGTGGTTATTACTATTTATACTATCAACGTAATGGCTAGTTTATAATGATATACTATATTATGATTAATTTAGACTCAGGGTTGCATATATTGTAAGCTATTGAAGTGATTAAATTTATTTTAAAAATGGAATATATCATAAAATATAATGGTGTTACATTTTACCCATTAAAAAGAATTTATACCTTGAGATTACATCACTTGGATAAAAATAATTGATGATACTTTTACCTCATCACATCCTTGAGTTTCCATGTAGCTTCCTCAAATATCTGAATCCTCAATAGAACTTTAACTATTTGAGTAGTCTTGTGTTGTTGAACTTTATCTCAATAATACAAGATTTATATTGGTTGTTCTATATAGTAAAGACCATGGTCTAGTGGTATGACCTATTATTTCAGTACATGTGAAGTATTAGGTATGTACTTCCTCAAGAGAGATACATGGAACACATCATGAACTTGAGAGTTTCAGTGTAATTGAAAAGTGATAAGCTACTGTACCTACTAGATCAAGAATCTAAAAGGGGAAAATATACCTAGGGATCAAATTTATTTTTTCCCCAAATATCATAACCTCATTATATGTAGAATTTTATATAAATACCTTCTCACTAAATTTAAACTCTAAATATCATCGACTATTATCAACATAAAATTTCTATCAATTCTAAGATACATTAATGTGTTGTTGAATGGTTTTCAATTTCTATACCATTTACTCAGTTATCTCAGGTCCTAATATATTTCTTTCTCTAACTTCATCACATAATGTTGGATTTATACACTTCTTTCCATAGAAGGATTTATAAGGAGCCATATGAATGCTCAAGTGAAAGATATTATTGTAATAAAACTCAAACAGAGGAAGGTGTTAATCCCAAGATATCATTATATACTCTAGAGTTTAAATGGTAATCTCAAACTAAACATATATATGAGGATGATACACCATACTAGAACTCCACTATGTATCCTGATTCCACTGAATACTTCTCTAAAACTTAGAGGTAAACCTCAGATCCCAATCAGATACAATAGAATTTGGTACTCCATGAAACCTTACCACTTCCTTAATGTATATACTAGAAAGATGATAAAGAGAGAAATATTCTTTGATAACAATGAAGTGTGATAAATTTTTAAGGAAATCAACTATAACCCAATTATCATTATATCATTTATATGTTTTGGGGAGTCCGGTGGCAAAATACTTGGTGTGTTTTTCCCATTTCAATTCTAGTATGGGTAATGGTTTTAAAAAACCATTAGATTTTAGTCTCTTAGCCTTAACTTACTAACATAAGAGACACCAAGATACATAATCTATAATATATATCTTCATTCAGTCCCACCATAAATACTCTTTCAGATCTCTATATATATTCATACTTCTAGGATGAATATAGAATGATGAACTATGAGCCTCATTCAATATCCCCTTATTCAAATATGGTATGGATAGAACACATACATGGTTCCTAAACCTTATAAATCCATCAAAATCAAGGTTAAACTCAGGAACATTTCTCACCTTCTTTTATAGTTCCATATCTTACTTTTATGCCTCTTTAATCCTTACATAGGTAGATGGTTGAATATTCATTTGAGAAAGATAATATTTCCCCACTTCCTTCAAAATTTCCACATACATCCTTTATAAGTCCACAAATATTGGATATTTTTTATCCTCATCATAGATAATCTAGTATGATCTTTTTGACTCAGACCATCTTCCACCTTTTTAGCCTTCTAAGGGTGGTAATTTATTGAGAAATCATAATTTTTGATCAACTACAACCATATTATTTTTTATATGTTCAAATAATTTTGTATAAATATATACTTAAAGCTTTTATGATTAGTATAAATATAAAACCTTTCACTATACAAAAAATTACTCTATATATTTAATGAAAAAATTATTATAGTTAAATCTAAATCATGAGTTGGGTAATTTTTATTATGAACCTTTGATTTTGTGAGACATAAGCTATCACTATATCATTTTTCATGAGGATGCATTCCAATCCCTTATTCGATGCATCACTATTATTTAAAACCCTTATCCACTATGAGGTAGTATAATCATATGTGAAATGACTAACCTCCTCTTCATTTCATTGAATTTTTCCTCAAATTCATATTTCTAAAGAAACTTGGCTTCTTTATGAGTTAACATGGTGAGTGGATTTTACAATCATGAGAAATATTCCAAACATTTTCAATAATATCTATCCAAATGAAGAAAACTATGGATCTCAATAATTGTGGTTGGTTTGGGCCAAAAATCAATAACTTCTATCTTTGAAGGACCCATTTATATACCATCACTTGAGATTATATGACCCAATAATGAAACTTTGTAAATGAAAAATTCACACTTAGTAAATTTAGCACAAAACTTATCCTTCGTCAGGATATTTAGCATAATTCTCAAATATTATTCATGATATTCCTTTATCTTTAAAAATATAAGAATATTATCTATAAATAATACCAAAAAATGATCACGATAATTTTTAAAGACGATTCATTAAATCCATGAAGATATTAGGATCATTGGTAAGTCCAAATTCTATTACTATAAATTCATAATGGCCATAACTCATAAAAAAGACTATATTGGCTATATTTAAATTCTTGATACATAGATGATGATACCCAAATCAAAGATCAATCATGGAAAAACATATACCTCCTCATAGTTTATCAAATAGTTCATCGATACTAGGTAAAAGATAAATGTTCTTAATAGCATTCTTATTAAGGTCTTGGTAATAAATGAAAAGACAAATTTACCCATATTTATTCTCAACAATAATAATTGGTGAACCCCACGGATAAGAACTGGGTAGACTGAATCCCCTATCTAGATTCTCCTAGAGTTACTTCTTTATTTACTGTAACTCAATCGGGGACATTCTATAAAAAGACTTTGAAACAGGTGTAACACTAGGTATGAGATCTATTGAAAACCAAATTTCATGATTTGTGGTAGGATTAGGCAATTAATCATGAAATAAATCATTATATTCTTGAATAATATGAACTTTTTCAATTTTGAGTTTCCCCCCAATATTTTTGAAATACATACCCCTCATGAATAGGTTAAAAATTCATATGATGAAAGTAATTTCATTTGGATGTTCATGTTCATCCTCACACTAATATATGATTAAAGGTTGATTCAAAATATAAAATGTAACTTCCCTTTATTGAAAATTGATATGGGATATATATTGGGAGATCCATTACTTAACCAAATTTACATTGAATTCAATTAGAGGAAGAATAAAAAGATTCATTGGAAGAACCACCCCACAAATTTCTATCAGATATGAGTTATACACTTGAGATATGGTTATCCTACTATTAGGTGTTTTCACTTCCAACTCAATGTTTGATCATTGAGGTGGTGATGAAATAACCTTAGAAAATTCTTCAGATATAAAATATTGGATATAACCAGAATCAAATAAAACATTTTTAGGCCTAGAGGAGATGATAAGTGTACTATTCACCACATATATTGGAACTTCCACACTATTTTTAGTAGTTGAATAAGCTTGAACTTCTCCCCTTGTATTATTTTGTGGTAAGTTCTATTGATGTTTTTGTCATTGGTTAGAATAGTTACCCATCTTCTTATAGTTAAATCACTGTACTTCGATGGATTATCCCTTACCCTTTCATTCATGATCATGATATCCTTTTTGTATAAACTTGAATCCAAATCCATTTCCTTTTTGGCATTTATCAAGTTGTTTCTTTCTACAAGTATCACATATTGGAAAATTAATCTTTCCATTCTTCCCATTATCCGTATTTTTCTCTTTTATCCTCTTCTTCTCTTGATTTCCTTCAAAGCCATAAGACTTAGATAATTCATACTCTATCTTGATAGCACATGATACTATACCCTCAAATAATGAGAGTTTTTAAGAGACTAGTTACCTTCAAAGTATTGGATTAATACCATCAATGAAATGATCAATATTTATCTTTGGATTATGTATATTTTCCAAAGTATTCCTTACTAACCTTATAAATTTATCTTCATACTTAGTGAAATTTTCCTCTTCCTTTGGTCTCAGACTGAAGAATTGTCTATCCATATCCACTCATTGTTTATGTGGAAAATACTTCTCCAAGAAAAGTACCTTAAAATACTTCCATTGCATGCTTGATACTTTCTCATCATCCTTATAATTTTGAATCAATAACAACTATTGATCTGCATCTCCCGAGAGATGATAAACTTCCATGACAACCTTCTCCCTTTCATTACCTCCCAAATTAAGAAATATATTCTCTAAGGAACTTATCCATTTCTTAGATATAAATGTAATTATAGTCCCGTTGAATGATGAATTATTTTAATGCATAAAGTGGTCTAACATTTTTACACCATATTGTGGATCAGTTTGATGCTCCATATAGGAAATATTATTGGTTATAACCCAAGTCATCTACCCCAATATAGTTATAATTTGTTTAGCTCCAGCTGTAACTCCAAATTCATTATATTTCTTAGGAGGGAAATCCCTACACAGATTATGTGCATTATTATGGTTTCTATTCCTTACACTAGATATAATTTCTAAATAATGGTATACATTAGATTAAATCACAACATTATGAACCATAACATAAAATTTTAAAGCTAGTGAAACACTAAACATAAATACAAAAATTTATTCTTAGTTAACCATAGAATCATAAACGTGGTTTATTTGTAAAATTTCTCAATTAATAAAAATATTTAAAAATCATTCATAATTTCTTGTAATGAAAAATTGAATTAACCCAAGCATATCCCCCTAGAGTATCAAACCAAGTGTGTAGTAAGGGTACACTCACAGTGCACCAGAATGATGGCTGATATATACCCAAACCAACTCTTTTCAGATCTATTAACCCTATATGCATCTATTCCAAAATTACATACACTTATAGTATCTATATAGGGATTCACTACATCGTAATAATAGTTAACAATGATTTTTAGTGGTAGTTTAGAAAATTTTTTCTAAATAAAATTCAAATATTTTAGAAGTAATTTTTTTAAAAATTCCACTAAATATTTTTTGAAATTAAAAAAAAACCATCTTCTACCATCCCCATAATTTTTTTCCTCTAATAAAACCCTTCTTCCCTCTTTCCCCCACCCTAAACTATTTTCTAACTCTTCACTATCCATGAGCACTTATCGCTAAGACCTTGTTGTCGAGCGCTCGACACCACCACTCTCAACCTTTACATCAACCTCACGGTCACCCTCACTCACCTTTACCCATAAATAAACCTCACACCTACCATCACACCACTCCATAAACCCCTTCCCCCTATTTTCATGCTGAATAGGGGTGGTTTTTATAATATCTCCATTTGAGTTTAATATTTTTTTTACTTTAAATATGTTTTTTCTGTATTTATTATCTAATTTAAATTCCTTCTTGAAAAAATATCATGATTGGAAATTATAGTCTTTGGTATGATTTTATATGATTTTTTTATTTCATAATAGAAAATAGAGGCTTGGAACATTCAAAAAATAGAGTCTTGGAATATTTAAAATCAAACGAACCCATGTTGATCTCACTAGGTATTACACAAACCGCACAAAATAAAGGCTTGGAACATTCAAAAAATGGCCACCAAAAAAATAATTTAGTATGGATTATAAGTTCATTGAAATATTTGATAATTTTTTAACATCATACTATCATATCCATTTGTCATTTTCAACTCATTAAATATGCTTATAGACAAGATATAATTTTTTAATAGATTATATACATTCAAATTAAAATCTAAGAAAAATGATGTTATTAAAAAATTTAATAATATTTGGTGGAATGGAATTACATTGAATTATAAATAAAGATAATTTATGTTTTAACAAATTTTACTTTAGATAACATGTTAAATGAAACTTCCCATAAAATTTTCATGATTCTAGAATCATAAGATAGGGCATACAAGTCGATCAATATTTATTTCCCACTAAATTAGTAATTGTTCTTTAAATGAAATAATATTTATTATATGTATTTTTTGGTCGGAGTAGAGTACTCAAGAGGGGGGGGGGGTGAATTGAGTATCTATTAAAAATTTCTATTAATTTTTTTTCTTAAAAATGTTCCCCAATAAAAATGAATACAACCCAGTTAATCAAGGTAATACGGTTATAAAAGTTTGAATATTAAAATAACCTATCATAATATTGATTAATTCTTAGTAATATCAATTTGAGTTATTGGTACTACTTTTTAAGCTATTATAAAAAGGAAAAGTAGTTATAACTTCTATCCAAGACTAAATATCAAAGTAAAATATAGTGTTTTCTAAAATATACAGTAAATCAGAGAAAAAATAAATTAAATAACACAGTGGATAAAAAAGTAGTTCAGTCTCAAGTTGAGACCTAATCCACTCTACTTGGTGATCACCTGCCACCAAGCAGTTTATATTAATAAACTTTATCCACACCCTGGATTGGGGTAAACAATATTGCACAAGACTATCCAGGTCACACGACCTCTTTCATTATTCTTTGTGGGTATAAACTACTAGGTCATACAAGGACCTCTTCCACACTTATCCCTGGGAGTAAAAAGATGTAAAAAGATATGATAGGAAGGATATCTTGTATCCTTAAGTTTAGTACCAGAGACAACGTGTGTTTTAATACAGAAATACACACACTACTCGAAAGCTAAAAACAATACACAATAGAGAAAAGATGATGAGAAAGGGTTAGAAGTGATGT
Organism: Viscum album; assembly: GCA_963277665.1. Taxonomy (NCBI): domain Eukaryota; kingdom Viridiplantae; phylum Streptophyta; class Magnoliopsida; order Santalales; family Viscaceae; genus Viscum; species Viscum album. The sequence continues at coordinate 1,569,446,279 of OY728150.1, read as the reverse complement.
GAGTGTTATTCTATACAGCTCTGGATTTGTAGGATGAAGCATATGCAAGTATCAAGTCCTCTTGTGAAAAAAAAACCCAGAGTATCACAAGTTTTCCAGTTCAAAGGTGTAATATGTCTAGATCATGTTCTTCTTGGAGTTGGTACTGTGAAGATGTTATTGGATCTAATATACGGTAGTATAGCCTTTGGAATCGAGAGTGATTTGTGTGTTCTTTAGTTGTTTCTTGTTTCATGTATCGATTCAACTTTCAAAAATTCTCGCACGTATGCTCTCCCTTGTCTCTATGTTTTTGTAGCCCGACTTATCTTTTTTTTAATTATGATTGCACACGCTGGAACTGACATGATGCATGTATTCTACACCTCATACCTCGTACTTTCAGATGACATGTTTGGAAATAATGTCACCATGAAACAATGTCTTCTTAATTACTTTTGAGTGGTGAGATATTCATGATGCCATAGTTGCATTAAGATCAGTAACCAGTAGCACAAATGTGGTGTTAGAATCACAGTTTCTGGTGGGTTTCCAAACTTTGAATAGTGTATTAGTGATGGTATAAAGGAACCAGTGTCACAAAATTCATGAGATCTAAAACTGTTTACAGTGTCTGGGTCATGGTGTTTAGGTCACAGTGTCTAGGTCACGGTGTCTCGGTCACGGTGCCTGGGTCATGGTGTCTGGGTCATGGTGTCTGGGTGTTTTTCTAGAAAACCAAAACCAGTGTCAGACTCACTGTTTCTCAGACTTAACTAAATATCTGTAAGCAGTATTAAGTAGTAATATTCATAGAATGAATTAGACTTAATAATCTATATAAGAAATCATTACAGAACAAAGTTAAATATAGATTACAATAATCAAACAGTATTTAGTGTAAGTTTATTTGAGATAGATTGAACAAGATTAAAAGGATTTGTGATCATTAAAACATGATTAAAACATAAGGAGTCCAACAATATCCCCCATTTTGATGATCTCAAATCATATGAATTAGATATCTACTCTTAGTTCTGTTTATAGTGTGCTAATCTCCCCCTTAGCGTGTTGTTATCCCCCTTTTGGTATTATAAAAAAGATTACAAGAGAGAAACCGAATAAATGAAAGTAAAAAAGAGAATAGACCACAACAGTTCACATTTTATTAGATGAAAAAAGACGTGTCATTATAAACAGTAGGCAACAAAAATACAAAAAATCTCCATCAAGATACAATTTTTACTTTTCTTCAGCACAAGATGTATTATCTTTCCCCTTGGAAGAAACATCAAAAGGATCCATATGAGCAGAAGTAGAATTTGAATAAGGGAGTGAGACAACTGTCAGAGAAGGAATAGGTAGTAGTTAAAAAACAGAAGGTTCCAAAGTAGGTTTGGTGGAAGACCGAGGCAAGTTCTGATCAAGGATAACATGCCTGATCTAGATCAGAGCCTAAGATACAGAGATTGAGGTAGAGGAAAATGAAGTGGATGAGTAATGAGGTAAACTAGGCTGTAAAGGTGAATCTGAAAGAGCCACAATAGCAGTTCTCTGCACATGAAGATAAGGCTTCAACAACTAAATGAATTCATAAATAATCTCAACACCATACTACATTTCTTTCTCAAAATAGTCATTGTTCTCCATGATTTTTTCTAATAGAGGAGTGAAATATTTCATCTTTTGAACTTTAGTCTTGAATGATTGAGTAAGAGGAAGAATTTTCAAATTCTCTACAAGATACTTGAAATTATTGGTCATATCATTCTTAGAGAAAATCCTATTAAAGTAGAAATCCAATTTCTTAGTAATTTCTTCCTAAGCATCATTTTCAATTTTTAAAATAATCCTCACCAAATCAAGTACTCTGTCACTATTCTTGAAAACATTATATAGACTCTCCTTGTCAAATCCACCTAACACTGAAAGAAGTTCCTCCTTAACAATAGTTCTGAGCATATCACTATCAAAGGGTTGAGATGACTGTCTAGAGGCACTGGAGGCTGTAACAGTTGAATTGAGGGACTTGTGCTGATGAAGAACCTTCTATAAACATCCCTTATACTCATTAGTTAGTTTGTTGAGATCAAAAACAAGATCACAAATTTATTTAACTATTTGGATTTTTCTCTCAGTCACTTTGTCAGCTAATGAAGTTAAGTTTGGTTGAATCAGAGAGGCAACATTCTGTGGAATCTGACCACTAACATCCTCAACAGAATGAGAAACATGAGATTGTCATGATTTCAATACTTTATTTTATATCTTCAACCATAGCTCAGAGAGACTTCACCTCATAACTCAATTTATTACTCTCAATTCTAACCTCTTGCATTTTATGAAGAATTTTTGGATGAATCTTCCATATGATATTCTCTAACAATAAGGCATCATATCTTTCACTTAGATTTGTTATAGGAGAAGGTTTTGTGTTCATGATCTTTTTGAATCCATCTAATAAAGTAACTCCAAAGGCTTTAAAATCACTCTGACTCATGAAAGTAGGAATTTCTTGAGAAGGTTCAAGAACAATAATAGAAATAGGGTCAGGTTCCTTGGAAGAGATTACCTCTAGAGCAGAGACTAGTTTCAATTGAAACACAGTAAATAGGTCTATGCCTTTAACAGAGGCTTCCTAAGTATCATCCACATCAAAGTAGCTAGGGAACATTTACCAAGTATCTACTATGCTTTGATCAAAATGATTAGGAACTTAAAAACTTTCTAGACTAGGGTGATCCTTTGATTCACGCTCAAATTTACCCAAAAGAAGAAGGTAGGATGGTCTTTGTAGTCTAGCTTGGGTTGTCGAATCCCCAGAGACCTAATAAGTACCTACAAACACATACATTATATGGATTGTTTTTGGCTATGAAGTGGCCAAATTGGGTTGATTTTAGATGGGTTTAAGGTATCAATAACAGTTTTAAGTTAATTCAAATTAAGATAATGATTTTATCCTAGGTTATCGCTCGGGGTGGATTGGATGAATTCCTTTTTTGATGATTCAAATTTCTTATATTTGAGATGGGTTCATTTAAGAAGATCAAAAAAAATCATCACTAATTAGTTTAATGACTACACAACCTAATACTACTCACCTATACACTTTAAGGATCAAAGTTTTTAGAACTCCAAGGTAAAGGTTCATATTATCACTTGAAATGTGTGACCTTAAATTCAATAAGGATGAAGAGGTTTTAAAATCATCAAATAAAAATATCATTTAAAAGAAGTGATTAGCCATTAATGGAGTGAGAAATAACATCCAATACATCCCCTTGATACTCCTCTGGATCAACCCATAAAATAGTTATCCCTTCATTGATTACATGTCTTCAACGGAAGCGGGAAGTAGACTTATGCGGGTGGAATTGAAGATGTAAAAAAACAACAAAAATCGATCACTCCACCATTGTGTGATAAATATCACAAATTATGGTGTAAATAAATTCACACCTTAATCCAATGGTATCAATTTGATATGTATAAGAACAGAATAAGAGTAAAGGAAGAACTTTTATTAAGAAACTAAGGTGAATTGAATAACTTACATGAGAAAGAAATGCAATTACAAATACAAAGCGGCAGCATAACACTACAATGAAACCAAACACCAAAGATGAAAAACTCCTCCATCACCACTACCTTAAATAGGAATTTTGGTAGCCTTGGGTAGAGCCTCCAATAGTACAAAGCATCCCACTTGATTATGGTAGGCCTAGGGTGGTTGAAAGCCTGTGAAACTTGGACTTTTCCACTATTGACCCGAGGTGGAAGCCAACTTGAAACCACCAAACATACGTGATTGGAAGACCTTATAGATAGCCGAATTAGAGTGGGACATAGAAGAAGAAAATGGATCCCCAGATGTCGGATAACCTTATGTAAAATTTGGACCTATTTGGAGTTGTGGATTCCGAGATATTATTATATTGGTAGGATGTTTTCTGGGCCGTAGAATCTGCCCCAGAATTTAATCTTCAAATTGGTCCGCCTTAATAACCACCATGGAGGCCGAATTAGCACTGGATCCCAAATAATGATTTGTTTATATATATTTATTATATAATACCATGAAATATGGGCTTCATTGGGTTTGTATTGTGGGTCCCACATTCTCATCAGTGGGCTGGTGTCCAATCTGCCTTCTCCAGAATTCTTTCCTTTCATCGCCAAATATCTCCATCATCCTTTATAAATCCTCCATTAATCCCTAAATGACAAATTTTCATATTTAAGTGTAGATAAAGTTCCAAAAATATAAAATTAAAATATATATAATTAAAATCCTTAAAATCAGATGAATCATTGGGCCTAAATTGGTGTACATTAGGCATGTAGTGCACAAATGATAAGAATGGATGTTCAAAAGTAAAATCCACTAACTCAGGCCCATAAGATCAAAAATAAACATTTAATACCATTAAAATTTAATTAAAATATGTATTTTATTGGCTAATCATCCTCCCCCGCAACAAGTGCATCTCTCATAGGACTAAAATATTTAGTTCCTCGATCCAGTTCTAAAATATCATCTCTAATACTCTCACCCATTTCTTTTCTAGCCAGCTGGAAGGCTTGTTACATTATTTCCTCAGCAGATAGGATAAAATCAGAATTATCTTGTTCCTATAAATGTATTTCAGCTGCAGCTTATTTCTAAAGAGAAAGTTCATCTTCTATATTCTCCTTAGGAAAAACCTTTTACCTTAAATTAACAATAGATTCTTTTCCAGAAGTAGGTTCTTCTTCCAAATCAATAACTATTTTAGTAACAGGTGCTTCCTTTTCACCTCTATTTTGTGGAATAGGTCCACTGTATTGCTTATCCAAGATAGTTTCTTCTAGAGGTTCAACAACTACTTATTCTTCTTCTTTAATAGGATAGTCAACAATTTCATCTGGTTCCAAACCAGGATCAGATATGTTCTTAGGTTTTTAAGTATGCTCAAATGGATTAAACTTTTCATATAAAATTTCATCATCCTCCACCCAAGCCCTTTTCCATGGATTCCAACTAATTTTAATCCTTTTGACTGTAACCATTGAGATACATAATTAATATTCTTTGATGACTTATTCTTTTGGTCCAACCATTCCTTTAGAATATAACATAGTAAAGATTAACATTGAGTAGAACAAGGAGGTATACTTTGAGGTTGTCTTAATCAACTTACACATATGAAGTATAACATACTTTCACAAGTTAATCTTGTGTCCATTCTTCATAAGATGTATCAAAAATACATCTTGATATTTGAGGGTAGCAAACTATCCTTTTCTTGGACTAATTAGATTCTGAATAAACTTAAACAACAATCTGGTTTCACCATCTAACTCAATAGAAATAACTATTCTTTTCTTTTTATTTCTAGTCAAACTTCTCAAGGATTATACTAAAACAAAAATATCACTAGGAGGAGGAGGACCTCTCTGATAGTCCTCAAAAATTCCTTCATGGGGTATCCCTAGGAAATCAGCCGATAACCCTGAGGAAAAGGTGCATCTTTGGCCATTAATCCTACTCCTCAAAATGAAACCATCTTCAGCATTAAAAGAAAACTGAACAAACTGATAAAATTGAGAAAAAAGATTTGGATAAATTTGACTTTTCTCTTTTTTAAACCAATCCAGCCATCCCTGATCATTCAGTACCTTCAAAACTAAATACTTACTTGACAACAACCTCTTAGGGAAGGTCTCCTTTTATGGTACCACTATTCTATCAACAAGATTCAAGTCAAATGGTCCTTCAGGCACTATCTTCAGTGCTCTTTTCACTTTCTTCTTAGATATGCACTTCTCCAGAGTTAAAGAAGACGATCACTTCATTCTGAACATTCAATGAGGGGTTCAAGAGAGATAGGAAGATGAAGGTTTAAAGGAGGTCTTACAGTTTGATATAGAAAGATTTCAGTTTTGAGGGAAGAGAGCTCGAGTGAAGAAAATAGTGAAAGACATTTGATTTTTTCATTTAGGGATTTCAAGAATTGAAAATTAAAAAGCATGGGATGAATATAAAATAATTAACATAGAGATATGGGTAATAAAATACAAATAAAATGAAAACATTTCTTTATGGTGTGACTAGAACAAGTTGTCACGGTGTGACCGAAACAAGTTTTCATGTTGTCATATTTACGGTGTGTCTTTACATGGTGAGACTATATTATTTGAGACAATAGGTTCCATACAGTAACCGAGAGAGAATAACTGTGAGAATATAAACATAAGATAGTAACTTCAAGACAATAACCTATAGAACTATGAGAGTTATATAGTAATCTTAAGATAATGACTTTTGAAACCGTAAACTGTGAAATAATAAGCTATGATTCAGTATGTTTTTGAAAACAATATACTTTCTACTTAATATTTATCATTTCTAATTCATGTATAATGTAACTTATACTTTCAGAATTTAATGTTTTGGTGAATATATCAGCAAGATGATATTTAGTTTTAATTAATTTATAAGTGATATCACCTTTTTGATAACGGTCTCTCAAAAAGTGATGTCTTACATCAATATGTTTTTTCCTATATTGTGAAACATGATTTTTTTTGAGATTTTAATAAAACTTGTATTATCACAATTTATAGGTACATGCCTAAATTGATATCCATAATCTATTAATGTGTGTTTCATCCACAAAATTTGTTCATAACAACTACCAAAATCTATGTATTCAACTTCATCAGTAGATAATGCAACATATTTTTGTTTCTTACTACACCATGATACTAGAGACTTGCCTAAAAAGTGACTTGTTCCAGAGGTTATTTTTATATCTAACTTACAACCACCTAAATTAGCATCATAATAACTAACCAACTCAAATGATTGTCCTCTAGGATAAAATATTCCTAAATTCAGTGTGTGCTTGAGGTATTGGAAAATCCTTTTAAAAGCATTTAAATGAGATCCCTTAGGGTTTTCTTGAAAATGAGCACACATACACATACTAAACATAATTTCAGGTTGGCTAGTAGTTAAGTAGAGTAAGATTCCAATCATTCCTCTATAAGTGGTTTTATCAACAAATTTTCCATCTTCATCAAGATTATACTTACAAGTAGTACTCATTAAAGAATCACTACTTTTAGTGCTATCCAATCCAAAACGTTTCAGAATATCTATAGTATATTTGATTTTATTTAAAATAATACCATATTTATTTTGAAAGATTTTAAATCCAATAAAGAATTTTGGTTCTCCCATCAGACTCATTTCAAATTCATTTTTCATCATTTTAGAAAATTCAATACATAAAGAATTTTTCGAAGATAAAAAAATAATATCATCTAGATAAATTTGAACTACTAAAACATCATTGGAAATTCGTTTTATAAAAAGAGTAGGATCATCTATACCTTTTTTAAAACCTTTGGAAATAATAAAAGTGCTTAATCTATCATACCAAGCTCTTAGATCTTGTTTTAAACCATATAAATGTTTTGGTAATTTGAAAACATGATTTGGAAAGTGAGTATTTGTGAAACTAGGGGGTTGTTAAAAAAACATCCTCAGCTATATACCCATTTAGGAATGCACTCTTGACATCCATTTGATATAGTTTGAAATTAATATGGGCAACATAAGCAAGAAGGGTTATGATGACCTTAAGTATAGTAACAGGTGAAAAGGTATCCTCATAGTAAATTCCTTCTTATTGACTATATCCTTGTGCAACCAATCCAGAATTGTTTCTAAATATATTACCATATTCATCTACCTTATTTATAGACACCCACTAAGTACCTATGGTAAAAAATTATTTGGGTCTATCAACAAGTTTCCAAAATTTGTTCCTTTCAAACTGATTTAGTTCTTATTGAATATCCATCACCCAAAATTCATAATTGACAACATCATTAATGTTTTTAGGTTAAAGTTGTGACAATAATACTTGATGTTCATCCTGATTTCTAAGAGAATATCTATTTTGAGTTCCTTTATCTAAATCTCTTATAACAACATCTAAAGGATAGTTCTTAAGGGTTTTAATAGCTCTAGAAAAAGAGGAGTTAGTGATTTCAGGTTCTTCAACAGGTTCAGGTTCATTTTGACTTGAATTTGGGGAATTTCCCGAACTAAAAGTTTTCACAGATTCCTTTACAGGATGGTTAGAGGATTTATCATTGATGTCCAAATTTGACATATCATCCTCCAAGTTCTCTAGAGAGGTTTTAGGCTCATGTGAATCTATCTCATCAAACTTGACATGGAAAAATTCATCCACACATTTAGTTATTTTGTTAAACACTCTATAGGCTTTACTAGAGATTGAATATCCTATGAAAATTCCTTCATCACTCTCGGATGAAAACATGACAAGAGTTTCCTTAGTATTAATGATATAGACTTTGCAACTAAAGACTTTAAAGTAGATTAATTTGGGTTTTATATTGTTTAATAACTCATATGGAGTTCTTTTAATAATAGGTCTAATAAAAAATATATTAATAATATATCATGCTGTATTTATATATTGATACCAAAAATAAAAAGGTAAGTCATATTCACTAAGCATGGTTCTAGCAATTTCTTACAAGGTCCTATTTTTTCTTTCTACAACTACAATTTTTGAGGCATTCTAGGGGTAGAGAAATTATTATTATAGCCATTTTTTAAGAAAAAGGATTAAAACTCTTGATTTTCAAACTCACGACCATGATCACTTCTTAAGGATTTAGTTCTAAGTCCACTAAGATTTTATACAGTTTTAGCATATTTGGTGAAATGGGAGCATGCTTAACTTTTGTGAGACAAAAATAAATTCCAAGTATATCTAGAAAAGTAATCTATAATAACATAAACATAGTTATTACCATTTCAAATAGAAACTCTAGATGGTCCAAATAAATCCATGTGAACCAACTCGAGAGGTTGAGGAGTTGACACTTATTTCTTTGGTTTGAAGGAAATTTTGTGTTGCTTTCCCTTTTGATAAGGATTACAAACTTTATCATTTGGAAACTCAAGTTTGGGTAGGTCTTTGACTAAAATTTTTCTTATTATATTTATAAGGTAGTGAATATTGCAGTGTCCTATTCATCTTTGACAAAGCCAAGAATCTTTGTGAAATACACTTAAACATGACACATTTTGAGAAACTAAAGAATCTAAGTTAACAGAGTATACATTTTCATTTCTCAATGTAGAAAATACTAATTCTTTTTTAGAATTAAAAAAATTGAAAGAATCATTTTCAAATTTAACTCAAAATCCATCATCACATAGTTTTGAAATACTAAACAGATTATATTTTAGTCTATCAATAAAAAGTACTTTGGAAATTAAAACTGATTTAGAGTTACTGACTTGGCCAAGGCCAATGATTTTTCCTTCGGCATTTTCAACAAAAGTGACATGTCCACCATCCATTTTTATTAAGTTCTTGAAGGATGAATAGTCTCATGTTATATGTCTTGAACCCCCACAGTCCAAGTACCATAAGCTTTTATAGGAGATCTTTAAACAATTTTACTAGAAAATATTAAAATAAAAATAGACTTTGGTACCCATATTTTTTTGGTTCCATTAATATTAGTAACTATCACTTTAGGAACCCATACCTGCCTTATAGGTTTCCTATAAGAATTATGTAAAGTATTTGAGAAATAAACTCTATTTGGTCTAGAAAATATTGAAACAATAGAGAGTGTATCATGATTTGAACTAGAATAATGTTTTCCTGAACTACGAGTAAAGCTGTATGTTTTAGATTTAGAAACAAAATTGGTTTTTTCCAAAATTTCTTTTACTAGGTTGATAGACAATACCTGTAGTGTATTTAGGGGAAATATGTTTACCTAGAATTTGTACCAAGGAATCTTTACCATTAATAAATCTTTAAAGTTTCTTTTTAAATTTCTTATTAGATGACTTTAGTTCATTATTTTCTTTGAGTAATTGAACATTTTTCTCTCTTTCTATAGTAAGTTAATATTTTACAGTTGAGGTAAGAGCATACTATTTCTTTAAAGAATTGTATTTTTCTTTTAGTTCATTAAATGTTTCCTCAAGAATATTGCATTAATCAAACACTTCTTCATTATAAATACTTTCAGAATCAATTTCATCTCCAGAATAATAGAAATTTTGTACAGGAGATTCCAGGGTTATATCAGATGTGTTTTTCATGAAACACATTTTGGATTTGTTATCCTGTTCATCATGTGAATATTCTGAGTCACTTGAACTGTCCTCAGAAGCACTCCAAGTTGCTTTCATTTCCTTTTTATACTTTCTATATTTATCCTCATATTTCTTTTTATACTTTATCTTGGTACAGTTAGACTTTACGTGTCCCTTTCACTTACATTCATGAAATACTATCTCATCAGACTTGTCATTTCTTTTCCAACATTTCTTTTAGCTTCCATTTTTATCATGTCTTCCTTTGAAGTTAGGCCTTCTGAAAAATTTATTCCTTTTGTAAAATTTCTTAAACCTTCTGTCTAATTGAGTTATCTCCTCATCACTGTTAGGTAATGATTTTTCACTACTGGAACTTTCTACAAAAACTTGCAATTTATCCTTTGCTTTCTGTTTAGAGGTAGTTGTCTTGAATTCCACAGATTTTCTTTTGGGTTCATCCTCCTCTTCCTTTTTGACTTTAAACTCCTCTTTATACATCATTAGTTTCCCAATTATTTATTTTATAGGTAATTTGCTGATGTCGAATGTCTCTCTAATAGAGACAGAGGTTCCTCTCTATCTATCAGGTAGGCATCTGAGAATCCTCATGATTTCTTCTTTGGTAGTAACTTCTCTTCCTAGAGAAATCATTATGTTGAAAATTTCGTTGAACATGAGATACATGTCAGGAATAGGCTGATCAGGCTTCATTTTAAAGTTATCATATTTAATAGTATAAGTATTGAGTCTCATTTCTTCCACACAATAGGTTCCTTCATGTGAAATTGACAAAGTATCCCAAATTCCATGGACAGTTTTACATAAAGAAATTATGTTAAATTTCTCATCTTCTAAAGAGTACTATAAAGAATTCATGGATTTGAAATTTTTATCATAAACAGTCTTGGTTGGGTCATCCCAAGTAATTCTATCAGTAGTAGGAATCTTATACTCATCTTCAATTGAAGACCAAATTTCAAAACCCATACTTTCCAAATGCATTTTCATTTTATTTTCCATTGGGAATAATTAGTTCCATTAATGAATGGTGGTCTATTTTTGGTATCACCTTTCATTATATTATCCATAATAAATAAATACTTTTAAAGCAATAGAAATTTAGAATTTATTGAAATTTATAGATCTTTAGAGTACAACTAAAATCATAGTTGAATAGATTTAAAAATTGATCTGTAATAGGAATAAAATCCTCTAATACCAAATGTTGGTTGGAGTAGGGTAATCAAGAGGGAGGGGAGAGGATGATTTGAGTATCTATTTAAAATTTATATTAAAAAGTTTTCTTAAAAAGGTTCCCCAATAAAAATGAATACAACCCAGTTAATCAAGAAAATATGGTTATAAAAGTTTGGCTACTCAAATAACCTCTCAGAAGATTGATTAATTCTTAGTAATGTCAATATGATTTATTGGTACTACTTTTAAAGTAATTATAATAAGGAAAAGTAGTTATAACTTATATCCAAGACTAACTATCAAAGTAAAATCTAGTGTTTTCTAAAACATATAGTAAAGTAGAGAAAAATTAAATTAAATAACATAGAAAAAAAACAAGTGGTCCAGTATCAAGATGAGACCTAATCCACTCTACTCGGTGATCATCTACCACCAAGCAATTTATATTAATAAACTTGATCCAAAACTTGGATCAGGGTAAACAACAGTCAAAGGACTATCTAGGTCACATGACCTCTTCCACTGTTCTTCGTGGGTATAAACTACCAGGTCACACAAGGACCTCTTCCACACTTATCTGTGGGAGTAAATAAATGTAAAAATATATGAGAGGAAGGATATCTTGTATCTTTTAGTTTAGAGCAGAAGATAATGTGTTCTTTAATACATACATACACACACAACTTGAAAGCTAAAAACAATACACAATAGAGTAAAGATGACGAGAAAGGGTTAAAAGTGATTTGAGTGTTATTCAATGAAGCCCTAGACTTGTAGGATGAATCATATGAAAGTATTGAGTCCTCTTGTGAAAAAATAGAGTGTCACAAGTCTTCTAGTTTGAAGGTGTAATATGTCTAGCGCATGTTCTTCTTAGAGTTGGTACTAAAAATAAGTTTTTGGATCTGATCTATTGTATTCATGACTTTGGAATCAAGAGTGATTCCTGTGTTCTTCGGTTGTTTCTTGTATAATGTATTGGTTCAATTTTCAAAAATGATCACATGTTTGCTCTACCTTGTCTCTATGTTTTTGCAGCCTGACTTATCTTTATTTTTAATTACAGGTGCACACACTGGAACCGACATGATGCATGTATTCTGCACCTTGTACCTACTACTGTTAGGCGACATGTTTGGAAATAGTGTCACCACGAAACAATGTCTTCTTCTTTGCCTTTGAGTGGTGAGAAAGCCATGATGCCACATTTTCATTAAGATCAGGAAATGGTAGCACATATGCAGTGTTATAATCATGATGTATGGTGCTTTAACAAACTTTGAACGGTGTCTTAGTGATGGTATCAAGGAACTGATTTCATAGAATTAATGAGATATGAAACTGGTTACAGTTTCTGGGTCATGGTGTCTAGGTCATGGTGTCTGGGTCACGATGTCTGGGTCACGGTGTCTGGGTCATAGTGTCTTATTATTTTCATTTGAGTGGTGAGACAATCATGATGCCACATTTTCATTGAGATTAGGAACCAGTAGCACAAATGCAGTGTTAGAATCCTGATGTCTGGTTCTTTTCCAAACTTCTAATGGTGTCTTAGTGATGGTATCAAGGAACCAGTGTCACATAATTCATGAGATCTAAAACTAGTTATGGTGTCTGGGTCACGGTGTCTGGTTCATGGTGTTTGGGTCATGGTGTCTGGGTCATAGTGTTTGGGTCACAGTGTCTGGGTCATGGTGTCTGAGTCACAATGTCTATGTCACAATGTCTAGTTCCTTTTATAGAAAATCAGAACCAGTGGCAGACTTACGGTTTCTCAGACTTAGCCAAATATCTGTAAATAGTATTAAGTAGTAATATTCATAAAATGAATTAGACTTAATCATCCATATAAGAAATCATTATAGAACAAACTTAAATATAGTTTAGAATAATCAAATAGGATTTAGTGGAATTTTATTTGAGATATATTGAAAAAGATTAATAGGATTTGTGATCATTAAAACAAGATTAAAACATGAGGATTCCAATAGTATTAATTTTCATTAATAAAGTGTAGGAATGTTGGGATATATAGATAATATATGGATTACATTACCTAGGAACACACCTTATTATGCTAAGGGTGTGGAGGAGTTTTTATATTTTTCAATTTACAATTTATCCATTGATGGGAAAATAAGATGCCCATTCCATAAATGTAAATTTATAAGATGGTTGAAGAGACATAAAGTTTATGAACACTTGATATTGATGAAATTATCAACTCGATATATGTTTTATATTTGGAATGGATAATTAAACATCACATAAAGTTTGAGAACTAATGTTAGTAAATAGAATGAGATACCAACTTCATTGATGATGGGAAATGAAATTCAAAACCTTATAAATGATGCTTTTGGCATTGTAGGAAAATATATCAACATTAAAACATATCATTACAATTAGTTGAGGGTGACAAAAATAACAACTTAAAAAATTATGTTTTTGGAATCATAGGAAATTAAAATCAATATTATAACATATTAGTGGATACTTCTATTGAATTTGAAAAGATTAATGTAAGAGAGAACTTTACTGAGTAGAAAAATTAATTTCATGATTTAGTTGATGATGGAAATCAAGATCTATAAGGAGGTTGTCTACAATATTCAAAACTTTCTTTTATATTGAAGTTTTACCATATCAAATTACTATAAATAATTACAAATAATGTGATATCCATGATATTGGAATTATTGTGTGACTCATTTCCTAAAGCTAATATCCCTAAGCCTTTTTATGATATGAAAAAATTTATTAACAAGCATGGTTTGAATTATATAAAAATATATGTTTGTCCTGTTGATTGTTTATTTTATAAGGGAGAGGATTCAACTAAAAATGAGTGATTTTTTTATCTTCTAGATAGAAGTAAATGGGTAATGTTGAAATTATGGATCAATATACTACTATAAGAATCATAAAAAACAACCACAAATGTTTTTCATTACTTCCCTTTAAAACCTCAATTTCAAATACTATTCATTCAATTAAAAAGCATTGAGCACATAAAGTGTAATTATATAGATAATAAGAATGATTAGTTAATGAAAGATACAAGAGATTCAAAATCCTAGAATACATTTGTTTCATTATATCCTTATTTTTCATCTGATCCTAGGAATGTGTGATTGGGATTGGATTCTAATGGATTAAAACCATTAAAGACTTTAAGTAATATTTATAGAATTTGGATGGTTGTTTTGATCCCTTAAAATATACCTATGTGGATGTGTATTCAACAAACACAATTTATCATTTCAATGATTATTCTTCGAAAACAAATTCTTAGAAATGATATTGATATATACTTGCTTCCTGTAATTGAATAATTACAAGAGTTATATATCAATGATGTTGATATGTATAATGAAATTTCTATAAAAATGTTTAAAATGGATGATTCTATAATGTGAACCATTAGTGACTTCCACAAACTTGTGAACTTATCTAGTTGGAACACTTACACGGGTTTGGTTTGTCCTGTCTATAACTTTGATTTTGAGCCTAAATGACTACCATATAGTAATAAATGGAATTTTTTGTGTAATCATAGATTTCTTAATGCATATTACATATTTTAGTTTAAAAATTCAAAATTCAATGGGTTTATTAATCAGAGACCACCTCCGAAGTTATTGAATAGTTTTGAAATATTGGCCAAACTAGTTAATATTGAAAGAGAATTTGGGAAGGTGTATCATTTGAATGATTGTGGGAAACAAGTTTGAAGTATATTATTAGTTGAAATCATAATGAAATAATGGAAGGAAAAAAGTATATTATTAAAAATTTTGTATTGGGAATTTAATTTTTTTCATCTTAGTCTTTATTTTATGCATATTGAGAATAATTTTTATGATAATTTGATCTTCACATTATTTAATGAACATAAAAAATTGAAGGACTATTTAAATGATTAGAAAGTACTTAAAAAAATTAATATAAAGTGTGATATATATGAATATGAGAATGAAAAGTATGATTGAGTAATTTTTTCAATGAAAAATTGGGATAGAGATATATTTATTTTAATTTTAAAATATGTGAAAGTATCTGATGGGTATCCAAGTAACATTGTAGGGTGTGTTGAATTAAATCATCATAGGTTACATGGATTGAAAAGTATTTATTCACATATTTTGTTATAGGAGTTACTACCATTGGAATTGCGTACATTATTTCCTAAAATAGTTAATTTAGTTGTACTCTAATTCTGCACATTCTTCAGACAACTATGTGAGAAAAATATATAACCATCTAAGCTTGAAAAGCTTCAGGATATATTTTTACTAACACTTTGTGAAATGAATTTGATTTTTCCTCCATAATTATTATTTTCATGATGCATTTAACTATAAATTTGGTTGAGGAGACTAAATTAGGAGGTCTCATATATTATTTATGGATGTATTCGATTGATTGGTAATTTATTTATATGTTTTTATCTTAAGTAAACCATTATTGACACTTCATTAAACATGTAAATATGTTTTATTCATTTTATTTCATAGATACCTTGGTCATTTGAAATAATGTGTGAAAAACAAATCTCAAACTAAAGGCTATTTAGCAGAGGAGTGTATTAACTTTTTTATAGATATTTGGATGATATTGAGACAATATTAAATTGAATTGGACATGTTTATAACATATCAAATCAATCTCAACTACATAGAAAATCAAAAATATTTTGTAGTATTGGCCAATTAGTTGGGGGGATATCAAATATTACACTAATATAAATGGAATTATTACATAAACATAGATATATGATACTAAATAGTAAAATTGTAGATTTATTTATTAAAGATATTATGATACAAACAAAGAGACACATGATAATTCAAACATGAAATGAGAAATATATAATAAAATATGTTAATAAATATCCTGTAGAATGGTTTTCACACCATGTAAGTTCATAAATATTTAAACCAATAAGGATATTAGTTTGACATATATATTTTTTAAATTTAATAATGTACATTACTTTTGGAAAATTATGAATACTAGTACTTGGGCTAATTTGTTAGTATATTTGATGATTTTGGATCAGGGTATTCTAAGAAAGGCTATAAATTTCAATAATTACAATGTGAATGGATTCATATTTTATACAGTAAATCAAGAAGAGGGTTTAAAAACACATAATAGAGGTATATTAATAGTTGATGAATTATTATACTATAGAAAGTTGACTAATATTATCAAATTAAACTACCATGGTCATTTTTTAGTCATTTTATTCAAATGAAAGTGGGTTGATATTTCTAGGGTTATTAAAATATATTCCTTTTAATATAATTCTATGAACTTCTATTTCTTTATGTATGTAAGTGAACATGAAGTACATGATCCATATATCTTCTCATCAACTGTAAAAATGGTATATTATGTGGAATATATCATGGTTGAAAGGTGGAGTGTAGTTTTTAACATAAAACAAGGAGACTTGTATGATATGGGTGATGAAATGAAATATTTTACCACTAATATTAAATCCCATAAATAATGATAAATTGACTTAATTTTCCATCATGATATTGAAAATATTGGTCTTTCAAGGGTGGATGAAGTAGAATAAGTAATGATGGATCGAAATTATGATTTGATTGAAGGAAAAAATAATTGTATGTGTATTCATACATTAACTTATCTAATACCTATGTTATATGTTATTAATTTCTAGTAATATGGATATGTTATCATATTTAAATTGATTTTCATGTATTATTTTTTTAATTTTGAAAAATTAAATGTTATATCTGTTATTATATGTAGTCATTCATTATCATAACTATGTATATCATGTTTATTAGTACCATGTATTTGTTATCATTTATAAATTTATTTTTCTAAATGAATATTTCAAAACATATGTTCTCAATTTATTTTTACTTTTTTAAATGATATGAATTTCAAAGAAGAAATGACTCACTAATCACAGTCGATTACTAGTTGAATTTCCCTTGACCATACAAACATCATCAATATTACTCAATGTTATATTAGTATCCCACCCTATAGAATCAGGGAATCCCTTCATCCCCCTCCTATAAGAGTCATCCACACCCTTTGAATCCTTCCTATCAGTGTTTGGCACACCCTCTATCTCCCTCCCATTAGAATCTGGCACACTGCCTCCTAATTCAACAAGTTCAATATGGATGACTATACAAAAAGGGAAAACATGGTCACTACCATTTCTTCATGAGGAAATTGTAGGGTGATAGTTATAGGTACAACTTTTAATGTTAATAACATTATTGCATGTTTTTATACTAATAAATACTTTTTTTATAAAATATTGAAACAATGTTACCACCAAGAAAAATATTAAAAGTTAATATTAGTGGAATCAGAATGGATTGAAGATATTTTTACTCTATTATTATTATGGGGCCCCTACAAATGATACTGTGGGAATATTTGTCTAGATTTTAGTCTAATTGTTAGTTGAGACAGTCACCCTTCCAATTACATATTCTGATTGGAGGCATATGCCTGAATCTTGGAATAATGAAATATTTGATTCTAGTATAAAGGTAATTTTAATACATTATAGATTAATTTAATTTCATTATTTAATTAAATTATAATATTTTAAAACTGAATGTATTTGTATAGATGTTATTCTAGTTTACCATTGCTTATCTTATTTCAAAAAAGTAGATGTTGAAAATTTTGGGTAAGAAATAGAAAGATTTTAAATAGATATTGTGGAATGAATTCAACAATACATCGTTGACCACTTAGTATTGGTATGATAAGGTTACTTAAGGGGTACATAGAGATTAGTGAAAAATATTTATTGATATCCATCACCATGAGAAACACATGGTATTAAATAATATATTATTATATAAATGTCATTTTACATATATATACATGTATATAATAATGATCCGACATTGAAAACATTAATATTAAATTATATGTTATTTATTTCAAGTTTTTTTAAGAAAAAATGAATCGATTCCAGTAAAGAAAATCATCCTCCACATTGAAAATTCAAAGATTTTTTCAAGAAATAGATCCACTATGGAAATATTTTCATTAGTTTGAATATTTATATGATAGTATTATCTATTTAATATATTAAATTTTTACCTATCTCTATTTAATATAGAAAATTAATTTAGATCACTAAGTCTCCAGGATGAAACTTTGGTTGGATGTTCATATGAAATCCTATGGGAGTTATGTGAATGATACTGCCAACAAAGTTATGTTATGAATTACTTTTTCATTGAAATAACTTAATATCAGTTATCAATTTTTTAATATATATTACCTTAAATTTGATTGATATTTTATTTATATAAAAAAATAAAAGAACTATGGGATTCCAATCTTGCACAGTCCTTCTTGGTCTCACAGGATGATCTAGTTGGTCAGGTTCTTGGGAAGGGTCATCCTGGTCATGTGTACATGATTGGTTCAGGACCATTACCATTTGAGGTCTTTGGAAGGTCATGAGGGATTATAATAAAATTTACTCTAAGTTGTAGTTAATCACTAAATCTATATTCTCATAGGCATTTTCTTTAAACTCAAACCATAATTTAGTAATAGAGAGCACAATCCAACATTAGGGGACTCATATTCAACTGTAGGATATGAAGGTTATTTATCTAGAGTAATAATTGGTTTAATTATATTAGAAGATGATTAGATGTTTCCCTAGTGAAATTTCTTTGATGGATGGTTTGATTTATTAGTTAAATAACAAAATTTTATAATCATTTTTTACACAAAATTTTATTGGTTTTAAGTTGAAAATTAAATATATTTCACTAAATAATTTTTAAGAAAAATGTTATACAGGTGTCGAGAGAAAGGAGTGGAGGTAGAGATAGCGATGAAGACGATATTAGTTCATCAGGTACCGATGGTTATTCACTTTGGATTCAGTGGTGGTGTTGTGTATGTAAAATCATGATAGAATAACATAATGATATCATGATTTATAAACCATGTTATGGTTTGGATAAATTTCTTTATTTTTTTTGAGGTAGGGGATATATGTATTTCTCCTTCATTACATGAAATTTATATTCTTGGTTTATTTTCTATGTTTTCCTCAAAATTTTCCCTTATACTCATAATTGTTATGCTCTTTTGAGTTATTTTTTAAATTATTCCATGTAAAGTCTTCCATTATAGTTTGATTATTTTTTTCCTTTTCCATTGGCGAAATAAATGTATGGGAATAGTCTTGGGAACTCAAGAGTTTGTGTGGAATTTTTGATGGATGGTGGGAACCTCTTCTTGGGTTTTTTTGGGAATTTGTTTTATTTTCTTTATTATATTGAAACTAATACAATTAAGTGATGTTTTTTATCTTAATATTGGTCAAGAGTGTAGTAAAATAGGAAAATATGTGGTGGTTGGTAGCCTAATAAAGTGACATTTTCATGGTCCATGGACTGTGTTTGGTGATGGGTGATGTATAAGAAGGTATAATCCTTATATCATTTTATTAAATGTTATAGTAGATTTGGTATGGGTAGAATATGATTACTATAATGAAATAAGGTATTTTAGTATGTTCATTTTATGAGGTAGAGTTAGGTTGGCCCATATAATGAGGATATTAGGAAGTATTCCATGGGAGTAAAAGTGCTGGTTTTTATCCATTATTTCTCAGGTCATCATTATTATGCTTATTGTATTGAGGGTTTTGTGTAGTTTCCAGAAAGAAAGTGGGGTTGCGGTGGAAAGTTTATATCTTATATTGAGGTTTGGAAGCTTTTAAAGATCGATGGAGGAAAGGTTGATGAGATTATGGGGGATTAGTTCATTATTGTCTTGTTATGTGTAAGCCTTGTTATTGGAAAATTATTATAGTAATTTATTTCATGTTATTTTTTGATTTGTGGTGTGTTGGAAGTTGTTGGGTGATGAAGTGGTAATGATTTATAAGGATTTATTGTGGTAATGAAAAAGAGGTGTGTAATGGATATAAAGAGGTGCTGATGTTGTGAAATGCACAAGTGAGGGGTTTGATATCAATGGTGGGGTTATGTGATTATGTTGTTATGTGGTGCTATGCAATTATGTGGTAATATTATGGAATGTGGTTTTATGTAATCATGGATAAAGTGGAAACATGATTAGGTTGTTATGTGTGATATGATAGCTAGATTATGGTA
Source organism: Viscum album (assembly GCA_963277665.1). Lineage (NCBI taxonomy): Eukaryota > Viridiplantae > Streptophyta > Magnoliopsida > Santalales > Viscaceae > Viscum > Viscum album. The sequence goes on along the minus strand of OY728150.1, from coordinate 1,569,425,792 downwards.
AGACGATATAGTGATGTGGTTTTATTATTGTTTTGTTCTTGTGTTTTGAGTTAGTTATAAAGAGGGTATCCTAGAATGGATCGACACCCAATGTTGAGTAAGAGAGACTTATGAATTGAGTAAGAGAATTTTTGATTTTATAGACACTTTTTTTATTGATTTTGGAGGTGGATTTTGGTGTTTTGGTAAGGACTTACATTCATTGTCATTTAATATTACTTTTTGATATTTTTAATCCATTTTTCATAGATTTTTTTGAGGTTTATTATTATCGATTGAGTGTTATTTTTTGTTTGATAATTATATTTTAGTTTATAATATTTTGTTTATAGTTTATGTGGTTAAGGCATTGACATGGGTTTCATTGATGGTGTTGTGGTTAAGGGTTGGTATTTTTCTATTCTTCATATGTTTGGTATTTTTTTGGGGGCTGTAGCTTATAAATATTTTTTTGAACAACAACATATAAAAGTAGTTTAAACTATTGCTATATATGGTAAAAAAAAATTTAATGATGGTTTTGTAATGCCACTTTATATTACTAATTATAGTGTTGGTTTAAACTACCGCTATATATTTGGCACTTTTGATAGACAAAAACTACCCCTAAAATCAAAATAACCTCCTCTAAAATGTGTTTAATTACACTTCTAAAACGAAAACACCACTAAATTGTTGAAAATTATGCTATTTGATTCTCAATGCCAACTTTAGAGGTACTTTACAAAAATATTTTTTGGAAACATTTGGCATCATTTTAAACCATCGCAAAAACATTTAGTGGTGGTTTAAACCACCACTAAACCAAAAACAAACCCACCACTAGTCCCTTGATTTGTTATAGTGATGCATTAATAGTAAAACCACACAATCTTTACCTTAACAAAACTATAGGATGCTATCATATACTTAATATTATCCTAAAATTCAGACATAGGGATATATTCCCTAATCTATGTTTTTAGTAAATCTAGTTCCTAAGTTTTCTACTAAACTTACTCTAATACCAACTATAAATACCTTGACCCTAGTAGCCTAGATTTTGTGGTTACTTTATTACATTAGTACTAGATATAAGTGATCACATCCCAATGGATATATTATTTTAGTAGTCATGGAAAATTAGATACAAATTTGAATATCATATTACATTTAAAAACTTAAAATACAACATAGTATTTTATTTGATAACACCATTATTCCCTTTTTGTGTAAGACCCTGAAATTTCAAGGAATTTTTTTTCTTAATTTCTTTGGAATTTTACGAGTCTGTGGCTTCTGAATACACTTGATTCCGAGGCCTGATGTTCCTGAAATCAATTTCTGAAGTTTAGCTCGGGTACGTTCAATAAACGAACAAACAAGTTTTTCTATCTTTTGAACCGGTGCTCGAAATTGAAATCCGAGGGAACCATTGAACTCGCAACACGAGTTTTCGCTTAAGAAGAATTTCACATCGATGACAGATGATTAGGTATGAAAGTTAGTTTTTGGGGTTTTACGTGGGTTAATACAATAAAATAGGTGAACAATTTATTTTATTTTGTTAAACACATGTCGTGCGGATAAAGTGGTTAGAAGCTCCACTTGGGAGTTGGTGGTGGGACCGCCACATCCTAACCCCCCATGAGAGGTTATGGTGGTGTGGCCCACCGAGATCCAACCACCCATGTGAGGTTGATTGTGGTGGAAACCACACGAGCCCTCCCATTAATGGGAGGGGAATCATAACTCCTTGACTCCCCCTCATTTATGAGGGAGAGCCTCTAGGTTTAAATCCCCCTTTTAATTGAGGAGGATGAAACCTCCCTTTTTAATGAGGGGACCACCCAAGCATTAACCACCTCCCCCCATTTCCTTTTTGTGGTTAATTAATGGTGGGGCCCACCAGGAAATATCCTCCCTTTGGAAGATATTCTCCTATGGGGACAACCCGGGCCAATAACCCCCTTTTTGACTTTCTCCCCATTTTAATGCACCATCACATTAGATTAATTGGATGGAGCCCTCTGTCATAAATCCTCCATTTATGACTAGCGCGTACCAACGACGAACCCTCCCACTCCTATATAAAGGAGGCTGGGGGAAGGAGTTCTGGACTACTTCTTCAAGCGGCGGAACGCTGGCAGCGAAGCACGACGCCCGACATTTGGAGAGTTTTACTCTTCCTCCAACGAAGAAAGAAGAACGGAGAACGCCGATGCCAACCTGGGATCCTTCCTTCCCGACGTTGACAGAACGACGCCTGTCTTCCGCGATGCCCCTCTTCCGCGACTCACCATCGTTTAACGCTATTTTATGAGGTAGGGATTTAATTTGAGTATGTTTATATTCCCATGATTCTTCCCTTCTAAAACAAAGAACTTGGATCAACTCATTATCAAGTTGATCTGCAAATGATTTTATTTGTGGGTTGGGAATAATTGTTTGCGGGGGAATTTCTTGGAATTAAGTTAAATTTTAATTGATTAAAATTGTACCTCATTTGTCGTTGAACATCATTGTTGTCCGACCTATTTCTATCGACTAACGCAGAGGGTGCAGGCTGAACAAACACGACCCGACGACCATCTGAAGATTTTTTGTCTATGTGAGGATTGACGGGCGATGCTGAAACAGGACCACAATGGCGTTTGGAAGCCGTCACAGTGAAGAATGGGTCCCGAGAGAGCCATAGGTGCAAGCGGCGGGAAAATCGGACCACCGGAGCGCGTCCGGTGGTCCGCGGAAGCCGCTGCTGGCATGCCACTCCGGGACGGCTATGGCGGCGTGCTGCCGGAGGAAACCAACGATGGCGGCGGTGTGATGGACCCCGCGGCCGCGCGGGATCCTGGAGGTGGGGCGGCGCCAGCGAGCGCCGCCGGTAACAATCAACGGGGGGGGGGGGGGGGGGGGGGGGCTCCGCGCAACGCGCTCGGAAAACCGGCTGTCGGGCCGCGCCGCGCCCAACCGGGCCAGACCCGGACCCGGGTCGGGTTGACCCGGTTCGGGCCGACCCAGGGGGTGTTGGGCCGGGTCGGACCGGGCCCAGACCCTTTATTTTCAGACTGTTTTCGGTTAAACAAACATATCTTGAGCTACGGACCTCCGATCGATGAACCATCCGTTGCGTAGGATTCCTTGGATAGAGACGGTAGTTTAGGTATATTAAAATCAAGGTTTTAGAGAAGTTTGGGAACGTATGGGTTGGTTCGAACTCGAAACCAATCGGGCCCTCGGAGCAGAAACACTTATAACTTGAGGACCGGGCGTCCGATTAACGTGCCGTTGACTACGTTGGATTACACTTGATGAGATGGTTATTTTGGCATACTCCACTTGAGGTTTGAATATAGATGAAGTACGGTCGGGTTGGTTTAGCTTATAAACCAACCGAGCCCCTAGAACAGAAAAGCCAATAACTCTCATACCGAACGTTCGTTCGACGAACCGTCAGCAGTGTTGGTAATATCATTGAGAAATGGTTACTTTGAGTATAAACATGAGATTTTGGGGTACTGTTGAGATGCAGTCAGGTTGGTTCGTACACGAATCCAACTGGGCCCCTGGAACGGAAATACTAATAACTCACAGACCGGGCGTCCGATTGACGCGCCGTCTGTTGCGTTGATACCCCTATGACGAGGCAGTCCTTTGAGATACCTATTTGTGGTACTTTATGATAATTGGAGTATCAAACCATAGCTTGTGGAGTGGATCCTCCCGGAGACAAGCGTACGGAGTACAGAGACCTTGTAGCTGGCTGAGACCTGATGACTGCTTGTCCGACTCGAGTCGGAGTGACTTGACTAGCCCAATGGGGAGCACTACTGTGTTTGGGTGGCAGACCCACGACAGGGAGCACTACTATGTTTGGGTGTCAGACCCATGGTACTCGACAGAAGGAGTACCTATGTAGGCTATTAGTGGGTGCACTACTATGTTTGGGTGACAGACCCACGGTGGGGAGCACTACTGTGTTTGCGTGGCAGACCCGCGGTACTCGACAGGAGGAGTGCCTCAATAGTCTAAGGTTAGTGAGCAGTGCCTTAGAGTTGTGACAGGATCAATTTACTCTTCAGAGGATGATCTCTTCAGCAATTTTGGTTTTTATATCTTTAATGAAAATCCTAGTTTGAGCTGAGTCAATTACCTTTGTTTTTTCCTCATGATTGATATGGGTTACTTGATAACTTAGGTATATGTATGGGAATATACCTAAGTAAAGGTTATCTATTGAGATCTTTATTTGTGTTTTATCCTTGTTGGATTTAGTGAGACCTTGAGGGTATCGAGGTCCCTACTGAGTATCATTATACTCACCCCTACACAGGCTATGCCCGCACCTCGTTGTGTTGGATGCAGATGACGGAAAACACTGACAGAGGCCTAGTGTACGAGGATTGGATGGTACCAGGAGGTGGACCTCACGACGAGTCGGTACCCAGAGGTGGACCTCATGACGAGTCGGAACTCGGAGGAGATTGACGGACGAGGGCACTGAGGAGGCTATCTGTGCCTACCCTTTAGGTAGGATCCATGGTTGACGATCCAGGAGCTGCGCTATCTGTACCTACCCTTCAGGTAGGATCCGTGGTGGATGATCTAGGAGCTGCTTGTCACCTTCTAGCTATTTTGTCTTTTACCTTGTACTTTACAGTTGGGCTTGTATTTCTGGCCCTTTTTTACTTTCAGCACACTTGTTTTACTACTTTACTTAGTGTTTTCTTCTACTTGTTCTCTGTTTGTGTGAGTTTTATAAAGGCAATGCCTTCTCAGTTATAGGGATTTACGCCTTTGGTGCTAGTCGCCAGCCCCTGGCCTATGAAAGGCGGGCTTGGGGTAGTCACGACACGGGCCCTAGGGACGGGTTGTGACATTTAGTATATCCCATCATATTAATAATAATATAATTCCTATAATCTTGAGGAAATGAAATATAAAAAGGGGTGATCTCAGATTCTCAACAAGTGTTTATATATCACAGAAGCTAATAAGGCATGAATAATAAGGCATAAATAAATTATAATAAAATAATTCCATATAAGTAAACACATGAGCTTGAAAATTATCCATGGATATTATAAATAATCAAATAATCACATGGAAATCAGTATCTAATTTCATAATTATGGAATGCATAATGCCAGACATCTAAAACTTACCATCAAGGCCTTATGCCAAGAAATATTATATGAATAGGCAAGGACATAGCCAAATATCCAATATAATTTTTCTCATGAGACTTATTGATTAATTAAGGGGAAATTTAATTATGGTCCCCACCCATCACTTAATAATTAAAATGCATTCATCATATGAATAAACAATACAACTTAATTAATAAGGCTTAAAAATCAATAACTATTCGTATTGTAAGAACTAGTATAAGGAATATCAATACTTTCTCCAATAAAAATAATCACAAACCATCTAGAGGAATATTTTGGATGGTATTATTATATTAATTTTCTAATCATAATATTAAATAGGTACATTTACATAGATGAAAATACTTTCAAAAAGATCACTGAAAATTTTCTTGAGGAAAATACCATTTTTACTTTTAAATCACTTATTTAAAGTCCAAAATATTTCCCAAATATTAAGAAAAAAATTTATCTAAAAGGAAAAATGTAAAATTATAATGTAATATTAAAATAAATTAGTGCTCATGATAGCAAAAATTATGTTCATGATGTATAAGTTAAAAAAACATTTCTCTCACACTTTTGTAAATAGTTCAAAAAGTACCTCATTCAAAAAATGAAAGTAATATTCATTTTAAACCATTTTGTATAAATTTAAACCTAAGTAAAAATTTATTAAATAAATAATTTGATAATTTTAAAAATTGGATAATTTTCAAAATATTCTTTTAGAAATTTTATGAAAAATATGAACATGGTAGATAAAGATTCTTTACCAAGTAGAAAATTCAAGGACGATTTCCATAAAAAATATTACTTTAGTAACTTGAGTATCTAAAGAGAGCAATGAAAAAGGAAAAATTTAAATTTTAGAAAAAACAAGAGGATGAAAAAATGGATTGGGTTTAATATAGAAAAATTAAATAATCCCCCAAATATATACTTAAACATAAATAATCCTAAATAATGATGATATTGTGAAATAAACCATACCTCTTGTTCGACTTCCTTAATATGTGTCCAAACCTCTTATATAATATATATATATATTTTTAAATCTATTAAAGTACCATAATAATATATATAATTCCATATATTATTTACTTATAATATTTTATCATCCTTTTATTAACAATTTTCTATTATAATCACTATTTCGGGTAATAACCACTTTGTTTTTTTCATGTATGTTCTGGTTTAGTAGTTTCAGTCCCCATAATTTGATCATGGTTCAATCAACTACAAAATTTTAATCATGATATAAAATCATATTTTTTAATTATATATATATATATTTAAATTCATCTATAATATATATATATATATATATATATAAATTAATTAAACTGTTCATGGATATGGTAGGCTGTATGTACGCATGAACACTATTTTCATTTTTTAATAGATGAAATAAAATAAAGGTAAATAGTAATTAAAATTTTAAGAATAATTATTATATATTTTTTATCATATATATTCATTAAATATATCCTTTTTACCATCTATTTCAAAATAAAATGAAAAACAAATCGCATCGCTTTGTGGAGGCGGTAGTCCACACATACACATGAGTGATGTTATCATTTTTCAACAGATTGGAAAGTAAGAATGAAGATGTGATATTAGAATTATAGAAGTTTAATCATTTCATAAATATTATATATATATATATATACATTAAATCTATCATTACATCCATCCATGAGAGGTGGTGATGGAAAAAAGTTACATCGATTTGTGGGGCAGTAGTCTGCCGTACACATGATCGACAATTTTATTTCCCATTTAATGGAAGAGGAGATAGATAAAGGTTATTACATCAATATAATAACATATCATTATATGTTATATAATTTTTTATTATATTTTAATTATTAATACATGATTTAATGTGTTAAAAGAATAATTAAAAAGAAAGAGCTTGGTGAAGACAATTACCTTCGCTTAGAACAACCTCCATTGGGTCTTTTATTATGGACCCTAGGGTTGGTATTTTGGGAATAAAAGTAGATATAAAACATTGATAATGATCATGGGGAGATATTTTGGTTGGTTTTTGTGGTTATAAATGTCTTAATATGGGTGAATAAGTGAGGAGAGGAGGTAACTTTTATAATTGAGGTGAGTGGCACACTAGTAGTTTTTCAAAGTTTTAAAATAATGTCATATTAATTTCTTTGAAAAGTAGATCCAAAATAGATCATATTAGAAGGTAAAAAGATCAAGGTAGAGATAAAATAAAAAAAGGGGTTTAATAAAGTGTTTAGGTCATTTTATCTCTTAACTTTATTGATTAACCCCTAATAAGCCTGTTTTAACTTTAACCATGGTAATAGATTTTTACTATTTTTACTATTAATTATTACAAAAAATTAACCTGAAATTATTACCTAATATTAATTATTATAATTTCAAATATGGAATCAATTTTATCAAATTCAATTCACATAAGTGATAAAATTAATTTTAAATTAAATCATTAAATGCGATGAAAAACAGTTTTCCAAATAAATTTTTCTCTTACGTATAAAAAGTTTTTATATGAAAATCCAAAAATAAAATTGATTCAAATGACCTAAATTGTATTAATAAAAATATAATTGATCTAATTTTACTTTTAAAACCATTTTAAAACAAAATAAAATTTTATAAATTTTTAAATGTAAAGATAATATATAATAAAAATTATTATTTTTCACTATTTACTGAGAAATTAATCTTTTCAGAAAATTATAAAAAATAAAATTTAAGATAATTTTGAAAAGTAGATTTAAAAAATTAAGGTCATTTTTTCAAATAAATATTATAAAAGTGGAAAAAATTAATTATATATTTTTTCACATAGAAAATAATAAAAATCATTTGAAAGAAAAATTATCTTCTTGAAACATATAAAGAATTAAAAGAATATTTTATTTGTCTAAACATTTTTACATTTTTTTTAAAATTTGGTTATTATTATTCATATCTTTGATTTAATGGCTAGGTTATAACAGTATACTATATTTTAATTAATTTAGAATCAGGATTGTGTGTATCAAAATCTATTAAAGAGATTAAATTGATCTAAAAAAATAAATATATCATAAAATATTATTATGTTACAGCCATGGTGGTAGTTGTGTAAGGGAAAGTATTGAGTTTTGTAGGGGTATTTTTGTAAGGGTAAGGGAAGGAGGATACCTTGTAGGGCCATTTCTACATCATGGAAGGGTGTTGTGTAAAGTTAGGGACGTCCTATATGCCATAGCCTGAGAGGCCACACCATAATGAACAAGTTGATTGGGTCTTTATTTATACCCCATTAAGAAGTCCATGATGTAGTTTGGATGCTACACTGTGGATAATGTTTTATAGAGGACTCCACTTCATATCGTAGAGTCCATATATAAGTTCCCATCTTTTTTCGGGTACATTCTCCTTTAAGTAATAGTTAGATAACTTTTGGACTTGTTGAATTATTTAAAATTTAGTAGTTGAGCCCTGTTAATTTTATAAATTGGGATTTAATAGGTGTTTAGGGTCTCAAAGAGGTAGGATCAATAGAGGATAGCAGTGAATAGTGGTGGTGTGAAAGTTTGGAGAAAAATGAAAACCATTGGCTAGCTAGTGGGCTCACCCATAACATGGTAAGGCTACATGATCCTCACTGGCTATCCGGTGAGACCCAATATCTTACTGGTGGGATATAGGAAGCAAGGGTATCCTGTAGAAGACCACTAGACTCCCGGTGAGGTTTCCTACCATGATAGATAGAGAACACCACCAACCAGCCAGAGGTTCCAGGATGGGTTAGGATTAAGAGGGGATGAAGTGTCTTTTTATCCTCAAAATCCATTTTTATCACCGTTTAACACCCTTTCAACCCTAATACGATATTATATAATTTTTATGGTTCTATAGAGTTTTCAAGGATTCTCTAATGATGATTCTTAATCCTTTGATCCTTATTTTGATCCAAGAAGCTTGTAATCAGTGAGTTCTTCTTGGTTTAATTATTTCCCCCTTGTTTTCTCGTTAGATCCTCTTCTTATAGTCTTGATGAAGTGTGTCAATTTCTACTCACAGAAGATCATTTTTTTGCACATTGATCAAATGTATGATCTCATTGGAGTTCTTATTCCTTATTTGAGGTGTGTGATATAGAACAACCCCCTGAAGTCTATTTCATTTCCTTATTATGTGAAACCTATGTTATCACACTAAAACACCATTTGTACAAACATTCTAAATTAAAGTAGATTAATTATTCATATGTTGACTACCCATAGACCCTATTGGATCATTTTTCATAGAGATCAAGACTTGAGGCTATCCGAGTTATGTTCCAACCTTTTACTCTAGGATGGAACTATGGAAAGAGTTAACCTAAATCCCTTGTTAATTATGAATTAATGATAAATTTTCTTAAAAATAAAAATTAGAATTTTATGAAAATTTGATGTAAGTGTATTGATAAAGAATCACTTAGTTAGAAAGTGTTTAATTGGATTTTAATTGAAAGTGTCATGATAAAGTGATGGAATATGAATTTAATCACATATAATTGGTAACTGGGATGATTTAATACATGTAATATATTTTTTCACAATTATTTGAGATAATCAATAACTTGGATAAAGGAATAAATGGTTCATAATTGGTAGTTTGGAGAAGTTAACCAATATGTATTATGATCACATGTTTTTTCATGTTTTATTAAATAGAATGCATTAAGTCTTATTTCATTTATTTTTAATTGTAAAATTAGCCTTAACATGGGAATTAACATAAGTTAAGATGCACTCTCAACACAAAAGTGGACCTATCCTGAGAATTCACACCGAGTTATGTGACACTTTTTCCCTTGGTATGTTATTTCACCATGGGAATACATAAGATTATCTAGAATATGAATTGATATGGATACCACTACAATACTGTTACTTTTTTCCTTGGTATGGTATTGCTCCATGGGAATATGTAAGTAGCTCTAGAATGAGAATTCATATATAGCCTAGTATTATATTATTACTTTTTCCCTTTTCATGTTCTTGCACCTGAGAACACCTAAGAGGCTCTAGCATGAGAATTCACAAAGAGGATAATATTGATTGGTTACTTGATTACCAAGGACGATTTGAATGATTACTTGAAATGTTATGTGTTATTCATCATCGATAGAAGAATACACTAGTGGTATGGGTTTATTCATCCTAGGAAGAAGAATCCTCCCCTGGATAGAGTTATCTAACATCATGTTAAAGTAGGTTTGGCTGAACCTGGGTGTTAACCTGAAGATAGAGGTATGGAAAATTTATTTGATTTTTAGTATTACTTTATGAATTTATTCCCATGTTTATCATACTATTTCATGAATTATGTATATTCAGACTAGATTTTTTAGACATCTTAGTTTTTGTCCTACTGAGTTATACTCACACCCAGTTCAGACCATTGTTTAGTAAACATATAGATTTCATGGATATTGGTATGGATAAGGTAAAGGGGCCCTATTATTACTTGTATCCATTTTTGGATGTGATCAGATCATTGAGATGAGACCAGGCATAAGGTTCATGTTTGGTATTTTTAGATTCTAGCTTTAGTTTATTTATTTGAATTTTAACACTTCATTTAGTATTTCATGTAGTATGTCATGACATATTTTATTATTATTATTTGGGTTGTTGGTTTTTATAATTCATCTACCTGTACTATTTTATGTGATTGTTTATCTCATTTTTAATGACATTGTAACTCTTTTACAGAGGGTATATTATCCCCACTATATTCCTTCCATGATCACTATTAGTTGATGGAATATTTCATATGGGGAGGCATGTTTAAGGTTATGTAACAAAATGACTCAATCATGTAATGGAGAACTAGAATGAAGATTTTACAAAGTGGTAGCAGATAGAGGTTTCCTTTCTATTGGTTTACTATTTTGGGAAAAGTAGACATGAGACTAGGATGTTTTAGGAATTGTTAATGAGATCATGCATGGGAGTATCTAACCCACGTGTGGGGGAAATATAAGTGCCCAGGGATGGTATTTCTGTTCATGATGTTTTATTGTTATAGTTGTGATGCCATTTCACCTTGGGTGACTCACTTATTGTGTGATTTTACTATTTTATGAGATCTTACTCATGGTTTGGTATGACAAAAGGTGAGTATTCATGCATCATGGTAGGCACATAGGGGAATTTTTTGACATTAATTGTTTATATTAGAGAATTATTTATCGCATGTGACATAATTTTCCATTAAAATTGTGAACATAAATCCCTTAATATTATCCAATAAAAAGGAATAAATGTAACTATTATGAAATTATAATTTACTTATTAAGCCATGAATAAGATTAAACTTATATGAATGGTTGTATGTTGTTGTCTTGATCTTCTAATGTCAATGATGTTGAGTATCCTATGATATGAGGTGTGTGATCTTTCTAGAGAAAACACCTTCACGAAGTCTTTGAGTTGTGTGTTAGGAGAGTGGTAATCATCAAACACCTAAAACAGTTGATCCAGAACTTCTTGAGTATCTGGTGAATTAGATGGATAAGTAGGTTTGTGATAGTTTCCTAAGGTTTGTTAGATCTATGGAAATGGATACTTTTTATATTTTTTCTTCAATGTCTGATTTGAAAAGAGAGTTTCAACTACATCATCCGCCCATGTTCACTGGGGTAAGAGGCCCACTAAGTTCTAGATTGAGTTAGTCCAAACTATCTTCAAGAATCTAGATACAACCAAGGATATGAGTATGAAGTTTACTTCTTATATGCTCTGAGGACCAGCCAAGCACTGGTGGGATATTGTGGAGTAGGCCAAAAAACAAGAGAATCTAAGCTGTAATTATTTCAAGGTGAAGTTTTTGAGACATTTCTATCTTAAGATAGTGAGTGATGAGGGATATTATAAGTTCATAAACCTAAAATAGGGGACCATGTAAGTGATAGAATACACTTGATGTTTCATTGACTTGTATATTTTTTCTATTAGAATTTGATGAGATTTCTAGGGAGAAGCGCATCCATGATGGGATTCATTATGAGATCAAATCATAGGTGAATGTATTTCACCCGAGAAACTTCACTAATGTGATGAACCAAGCTCTCATCATGTAATTCCACCTAAGAGAATCCCCAAGAGATGACTAGATAGTCTCAATAGGATGACCGGGTAGCCCTTCTTCAAGGAGAAAGAAGCGCAACAATGATAGTTACCACCAGTGAAATAGTTGGTAGAGTAGCTAGGGGAGTAAAAATTATTATCATGACTATGGCCTAGGGAATAATTTTCAGTGTGTTAGGGCTATCCAAATAAGTTTCTAGTGTCCTTTACCTATATTAGAGTGCTACGTTGGTGGTAGGATAGACTATATATAGAGGTTCCACAAAAAACCTTAGGACATATGTTTCTGGAGTTTCACCGAACTCTAGGGTTGGGGTAGGAGATGTGGAACCCCGAAATAGAAGCAAAAATACCAGTTAGAGGGAGTGTCACATGGGAGTTAGACTAGATCCTAGGGAAGAGGGGTGAGTTAGATACATGGTATATAGTATACTTTGACCAATATGGATGCATGACCCTCCACCATTAGAGGTATTATTCTTGTTTCATCTACCCTTGAATGTGTTTTATTTTATATACGAGAATAAAATTTCTTCATATATACTTAATTTTACAATGGATTAGATTTGGTTGTGGAAATATGAGATGATTTTTCAACCATCAACACACTATTAGGGGTGTTATCATTGGGTATTAGATGTTCCAAAGAGTATTCTCTTAAAATTGATGGCTATTGTTTATTTTGGGAGATTCTCATGATGGAAATGGAAGGGTTTGATTTGAAACTGGGTATGGATTATCTAGTTCTATACCGGGATCATATTGAATATTACCGAAGGAAGGTTTCTTTTATATCACCATAAGGTGGTATCTCTATCCATCAAGGAGAATTATATTTTTAGGTCGTTCATGTAGGACCAATTTAGTTTATATTATATTTTATTATGACCCATATAGCTAGTATTGTTTTGGATGACAATGGAGTGCAGAAAATCACTTTTACACCAATATTAGACTACTTTCAGGATGTATTTCTTGAAGAGTTCTTTTACTTACCACAAGAGCAGGAGATCGAGTTCACTATTGAGTAGCTACTGAGAGCTGAACTAGTTTTTATCTCACCTTATAGGATAACACCAACAGAGCTTTGTGAGTTAAAGGTACAGTAGGAAGATATGAAAGTTGAGGGATTCATACAACATAATACTTCACTATGGGTTTCTTTAGTGATTTTTTCTAATAAGGTTTTTGGAAATTTGATCTTATGTTTTAATTATCGAAAACTAAACCCAATGATGGTCAAGAATTTATATCCACTTCTACACATCAATTATCTCTTCGATCAGCTAAGAGGTGCCCATATTTTCTCTAATATTGAATTGATGTTAGGGTAATATAAGTTGTGGGAGAGACCATCTAACATACCCTAAAATGATTTTAGGAGTGGGTATATCTCGTATAAGTTCATGGTGATGCTATTAAATCTAATGAATGGAAAAGTGGTAATCATTTACTTGATGCATAAGATATTTCATTCATTTATGGATCAATTCATGGTCGTTTTTTGTCAATAAAATCTCAGTGTACTCCCAGTCTATAGATTATCATGACCCATATCTTGGAATCATCCCAAGTATGATGAGAGATTTTTAGATTTATGCCAATATAACTAAGCATCACTTATGGATAACAAAACTTCACTTATTGAGTCACATTTCTCAGATACTAGAGTGTTAGTGGATCTAGAGAAGGTTGCAGTCATGGAAACTTGGGAACGACCAAAGAACATATTCAAGATTCAGATATTTATAGGTCTGGTAGGTTATTAAGGGAAATTTATCTAGGTCTTCTATCATTTGGTAGTTCTGATGTCTAGAATGACCAATAAAGGGGTGAAATTCATTTGACTAGATTCTTGTGAGGAGGCTTTTTAGGATTTGAAGAGTAGGTTGACCTCAACACTAATCCTCACTTTACTTAACTTGGGTAGGGAATATACAATGTTATACGATGCATCCATATTTGGTCTCATAGTAGGTAGGTTGTAGGAGTATTGAGTGGTTTCTTATGGATAGTTGAGGTTTCATAAGTTAAATTACCCCACTCATGATCTAGAGTCATATATAGTAGTACACACCTTGATATGTTGGTGACATTATCTATTGGGTGAGAGGATTGTGGTGTACATGGACTATAAGAGCCTCAAGTACATCTTTTCTCAGTGGGACATGAACCTTTAACATAGAAGGTGGGTCAAGTATCTATAGTCATTTGAATTTGATATGGAATAAAATACATTCAAGGGAAACATTGTTCCTAATTACTTGAGTAGGAAGATAAAAACACAGGTAGTGAGGGAGTCTTTGGAAAAGTGGAAATTGATGGATCTCTTTGGAGAAATGAATTTGTATGTTCAAGAGTCTGAGGGGTGAGACAATATAACTTCGAAATCATTGGTTCTTTTACTCTTAGACTATATCAAGATAGGGAAGTTATCTAATCTAGAGGGTTTAGCTTTGTAGGACAAATTATATGTAGGGGAGGCACCATTAGGATTGTCTCTTACTAGTGATAATTTTCTTTGTATCCATGGCCATATCTAGGTTCCTACGAACATTAATGAGGAGTTGATGATGGAATTTCATGCCTCTAAATGGGTGGTACAACCTGGTCTAATAAAGATGTATGATGATATCTATAGGAAGTAATGGTGGACAGGGATGAAGAAGGAGGTGGAAGGATTTTTGGCATGATGTTTCACCTATCAATTGGTGTAGACCAAGAATCAAAGGCCTGCTGGGTTACTATAACCCTTGTTCATTTTGAAATAGAAGTGTGATGATGCCACAATAGACTTTATGAAAATATTAACAAATACACCTCAGAAAAATGATGCAGTATGGGTGATCGTGGATCAAATGACAAAGGTTCCACACTTCTTACCTATTAAGGAAACCATCACCACTGACAATTTGGGTAGTTTCTATGTACATGAGATAGTTTGATTACATGGTCATATGAATAGTATAATTTTTGAACAAGATCCATTTTTCATGAGGTGGTTCTGGAAGGGCCTTAAAAAGTCATTATGATCATAGGTTTTTTGAGTATAACCTATTATTCCCAGACTGAGAGGCAATCTAAATGAAAAATTTAGATTCTGGAGAATATGTTGCAATCTTATGTTTTGGATTTTGGTGGTTCATCAGAGTAACATCTGGATCTCAAGGAGTTTTCATATAATAATATCTTCCAAGAATAAATCAAAATAGATCCTTTAGATACTTTATATATAAGGTTGTGTGATTCGCCTCTATACTATTTATAAGTAGGAGAGTCAGTGCTCGTTAGACCTAATATCATAAAGGAAAAATCTAAGTAGGTTTATCTAACCAGGAATAATGTAGTGACCATGAAGAGCTATCATAAATAATACATTTACAATAAGAGACGAACTTTGGAGTTCGAGTTTGGTCATCATGTTTTTCTTTAGTTGTCTCCTAGGATAGGGTAATACCACATATAGAAATATGGAAAGATAACACCCAAGTCTGTCAGTCCATTTGAGATAGTAGAGAGGGTTGGTCCTATGGAATACCATCTAGCCCTTCCATACTAACACAGTTCCATACAAATTTTGTTTCATGTGTGTTATCTTTATAGATATCACCCTAACCCTTCTTACATAATAGATGTTGATGATATTGATCTTGATGTTGATGCACCCTTTGCGAAGCACTTGAAATATATCATTGACCATAGCGAGAAGAATATATATGAGAATATAATAACTCTAGTGTGATTATAGTGGCAACATGGTTGTGTTCAAGAGGATACCTGAGGGTGGGATTCTAATATACAGGCGCAGTTTCTTGAGTTGTTCACCAATACCCTATAGTGATGCATTGGAGTATAACTAAGGTATGAGGTGTTATATAGTGAGGAGGTTGTAAGATCCCATTTTTTTCTAGGTATGTTATCTTTTAAGTTTTGGATGAATCACTTTGAGTCTTATTTAACTTTTTACACCTTGGTATTTGAGCCCCATTAATAGGATAAAACAAGGGTTCAAAGGTGTTTGGTGGCTTGAAGAAGCCAAATAGATGGAGGATGGTAACATCTAGTGGAGGTTTATAAGTTTGGAGAAAACTATAGAGAACTAGATATCTAGAGAAGTTTACTGGCCAATTAGTGGTCTGATCAATAGCCTGGTAAGGCTATAAGAGCCCCACCCACTTCCTGACGAGAACCACTAACTTTTTGTTGAGACCCACCGGCTAGATAGTGAGACCTACCAACTATCTAGTGAGACCCACCAGACTACCAGTGGGACCTGGGTAGTAAGGGCCTCCTATAATAGACCCACCAACTACCTAGTGAGAACCCACCAGCTACCTAGTGAGTGGTCTAGAACAACTCCCTAAAGTCTATTTCATTTCCCTAGTATGTGATACATATGATATTTAATTATCACACCATACACATAACATTTATAAATTGTATTTGATTAATTATTCATGACTAGACCTCCCATAGACCCCATTGAGTCCTCTTTCATAGAGATCAATACTTGCAGCCACCCGAGTGGTGTGAAAACCTTTAACTCTAGGATGGTACTATGGAAAGAGTAGACCTAAATCCCTTGTTAATTGGGAATTAAAGATAAATTATCTTAAAAATATTAATTTTCATTGCATAAAAATTTTATGTAAATGGATTGATAAAGAATCACTCAGTTGGAAAGTGGTTAATTGGTATGTAATTAACAATGGCATGATAAAGTGATGGAATATGAATGGAATGCCATTTAATCGGTAATTGGGATAATTTGATGCATGTAATGGAATTTTTCACAATTATTTAAGAAAATTTCTAAATTTCATTAATGGGATAAATGGTTTATAATTAGTAATTTGGATAAATTAATCAATATGTCTTACAATTACATGTTTGGAATGTTTTATGACACAAAATTCATTGAATCTTGTTGCATTTACTGTGAATTGTAAAATTATCCCTAGAATGGGAGTTAACATAATTTATGAAGTAACCTTAGTATATAAGTGGCCCTATCATGGTAATTCACACTGGGTCTTATGATAAGTTTAGCCTTTGTATGATATTTTCCCTTGGGAACACATAAGTAACTCTATCATCATAATTCAAATAGAGCTTAGTATAACAAAATTACTTTTTCCCTTGGTATGGTATTGTTACATGGGAACAAATAAGTGGATCTTGAATGATAATTTTCATAAATAATGGTATTATATGGTTACTTTGGACCTTGGAATGGTCTCTCTCATTAGGTACATGTAAGCAGCTCTAGAATGGGAATTCACGTAGATCCCAATATTTCATGGTTACTTAATTCAAGATGGTGAGATGATAGATTAATTGAAATTTTATGGGTGATTCATCCTTAATTTGAGAATATACCAGTGGTATGGGTGATTCATCCTAGGTAGGAGAATCCAACACTGGATAGAGATATCTGGCATCGTGTTGAAGTAGGTTTGGCTAACCTTAGGTGTCAACCCATAACTCTTGGGTAAAAAAGTTTATTTGATGTTTGAAATCATTTTATGAATTAATTCCCCTATTTATCATAACATTCCATGAACTATATATATTTAGACTAGATTTTTTAGAAATCATGGGTATCGACATGCTGATTTATACTCACACCCTGTTCAGGCCACCATTTGGTAACTGAGAAGATTTCATGAATGTAGCTTCGAACAAAGGAAAGGGAACCTGTTCTTGATTTTGCACTTTTATGGATGGGATCAAATCATGGAGATAGGACCAGACATGTGTTTAGAGACCATAGTTTCTAGAGTCTATGTTTAGTTTAATTGTATGACTTTCTACACTTCATTTAGTTTAGCATACAATATGTCATGACATGTTTTAAAATCATTATTTTGATTGTTGGTATTTATCTATCATCTAAATAAGTTGTTTTATGTTATTTTTATCTCATTATCACTAATATTGAAACTTTTTTATAGGGTATAGTTTCCCTGCTATATTTCTTACATTCTCACTATTAGTTAGCAGCTTCCGACACACAAGGAAGCACATTTTAGGTCATGTAACCACCCGAATCTATCATGCGATGCATAACCATGCTGATGACATTGAACTATAGTGGTTAGGGGATTTAATCTAGAATTTTCCATTTGGTAACCTCTACACCATATCCACATGGGCTAAACCATAAGGGGTTACTCAGAGGGACACCACATCATAACCAGAATAGAAAGGTTGTTGATTAATCTGCCTATTTTTTTTTTAAAAAAAATTTATAGATTTTTCTTTTTCCCCTACCAACTTATAACCTATTTTAGGGGAATTTCCTCCCCTAATTCTTGAATCTAAACTTGTATGGAGAACTATGAACATACCACCTTATTCCCCTTTTATTTAGGTGTTTTTCTCCAATTTCTTGGTTTTTTCTTTGAGTTAAGGATTATTCCTCTTATCTTTTTCCTTCTTCATCTTATTTTGTCATTTTTCCTTACCTCAGTTTATTTTTAGATGAAACATAGGGTAAGGTTTGACCCTAATGTGTTGTTTCCTTTGATGTTAGGGTGTTTTCTCAGTTTTTGGGTCTTATTCCTTTCACAATCAATGGTTTTGTTGCGTAAACACACAATTGAGGTAGGTGTTTCTGTTATTTTACTTTCTATATAACACCATTAGATGATTAGAGTTTTCTAAATTCATTTAAATTTAATTTATCATGTTTTTAATCTATAAATTTATTTTAAAATATTATTTTCTAAAGATTTATTAAAAATTTATTTATGAAGCTTTCAATGATTATATTTATTATTAAATGCATATGAATGCTATGTGTATTATAAAATACCTAAGAGGTTGTTTTAAAATGATTTTAGTGTTTTAATTGATAGTTATCCTTTAATATTTTATACGAGTTGTTTCTTGAAGTTGAATTGTGGTTTTATTGGGTTATTTATATTTTGAGGCTTTAGTTGTGTTACTTAGAGGTTCTTATGTTTTGATAACTATGATTATTTCCTTAATATTACCTATAAATTTACACAAATTCATATGGATATGTATGTATATATGTATGTTCACATATATAGAAATTTCATAGGATGCCTTCATTAAATATTAGTTTATCAAATTGTTTCTTAGTTTCCAAAATTATTTCCAAAAGATAATTTAAATGTGTTTTTTATAAAATAATGATTTAGAGGCCCATTTATAACATTGATAAAGTAGTTTAACAATTACTATGGGTTTTAAAATGGAATTGAAAAAGATTTTTTCTTTATAAAATTATTAGTAGTTTCCAATGTTAAGGTCCTGTTGGTACCTTGGATTGTGTTATCATAAAAAAAGTGTCCACCCTCTATGGAATCAAATTTCTTCTATTTATGTTAGGATTTTATTGTTTACTTAAAAAGAGAGTTTCTTCATGTATGGGTATAGGGAGGTGGGTTGAACCCATGGGTTTGGTTTATGTTGATTCTGGATTGATGTGTTGCATGGAAATTATTCCTCACCCACTATTATTATCATCTTGGGGATCCTAGGTGTCTTAGTGAGGGATAAGAGATGGTAATTATCTTGTCTTTATTAGATGAACTAGATTTTATATGGTATCAAAGGACATAAGGGAGTGCCACCAGTGAATATAGGTTAGAAAAATAGGTTGTTTATAGACTTAGAAGTTCATTGATATTCCAATAGATGCATCCAACCTAAGTAGGTATAAGGTAACCTCATGTGATGTTTAGAAATTTATCATGCTTTTATATTTTAAATTTCTTACCATATACTTTTACTTTAGTTATTCTATACTTTTCATTTATATTGATCCATTTTGATGGGACTAGTTGTTTATTTTCTATATTTGGTTACCTTAGTTTATTTATTTTTCTATTGGTGTTTATTTCGTTATTTCCAAATATTATTCTTGAGTATGATTTAAAAGAAGTATTTCATAAAATGAGATTTTTTTAAGAATGGTTTAAGTTGAATTTTAAATAGTATTTGAGAAATATATATGTTTGTTTTAGAAAATGATAAAAAATCTACTTTAATTGTATTTATATTCAAATTAGGTTATATAAGTTGTTTTTAAATAGGAAATTCATAGACTCTGTGGTGATTACCTATTGAGATGGTTTATACTCACACCCTACATGTGCCACTTGATGTCGGTAGACTTGAACTATTTTTCAGGTTTGGGTTCTTGTTCTTAATTTCTCTATGTGTGGGCTGGTTTTATAGATGGATGGAGAATAAGAGGTTACATGGAGATTGTATTGAGTATCTTGGGGCTTGTTTTTTGTTTTGGAATTTATCTTATAGTTTTTTTGAGAAAAGAAATATATCATTAATGATAAAGATCATCAGACGTACATATGCAAAGCCACGAATGGAAATTGTCTAGCCAGAGCTGATTGGCATCGAAGGGGACTGATGCCGCTAACTAATGGGCCACATTGTTTCCTTCCCTTTTGGTAAAGGAGAAGGTGTAGAATGAAAAGCATTGGCAGAGCAAGAGAATTCTCCAGATGATGAGGCCAAATGACTGGAGTCCGCCGTCATTGTGGTTAATGGCATTGATCACGGTGAGGAAGTCAAACTCAATGTTGATGTCAAGCCATCCATGTTCCCTAGAAAGAATCATACCTGCCAGGATAACGTTAGCCTCAGCTACGACAGGTTCCCAAAAGACATGATGTGATTCATATTTTGTAGCAATGATTTTCTCGAGATGATTTTGGGCCAGGAGAACGAGGGAGACAAGTCAATCATTGGGGAGAGATGCGTCCACGTTGATATTAAGAGTTTCTGCCATTGGGGGGTTCCAACGAGGAGGACAGGAGGGAGGAGTATCTGGCCTGTTATGTCCGTTGTGGTGTTTCCATCCCTCAATCCATGAAGTGGCCCGTTCAATCCAGAATTCAGGAGGTTTATGCATGTGATGGAAAACAGAATCGTTACACCGGACCCAGATGATCCAGGACAGGGTGCAGAGTGAGCCTACATTATCCGATTAGAGAGAGGAGCACCAGCGCATCCGGAGAGCGTGAAGGTTAGAAACCATGGCTAGAGATGCATCTGGAGCCAGGCCCCATTTGTTCCAAATTTCCTTTGCTCTAGGGCATTGAATGATAGCATGCAAAGGGGTCTCTGGGATATTCGGGCAGAAAGGGCAGGAAAAAACACTGGAAATATGTCTGTAGATGAGAAGGATCATGGTAGGGAGGGTGTCCATGCACACCTACCACCAGAAGTGGCATATTTTTGGGGGGACGTTGAGCTGCCAGAGTGATTTACATGGTCCTTCATTCTGGTGGAGGGTGTTCGTGCGCACCTTCCACCAGAAGTGGCGTATTTTTGTTTTCAAATGAGATTTTAATTTTGTGTTGAGTTGCAGATTTTTTGAATAGTGTTGTGACTTGAATTTGGGGGGTTTTATTTTTATTGATTTTTATATTTTCATGTTATTTAGAGTATGTTTCCTATAAAAGTATCAATAGATATTTAGAGGTTTGTGTCTAATAATATCAATGTTCTTATTCCTGTCATAAACTCTACCTAGACTCAGAGTGGAGTGGTAGAGACAAACTCTTGTTATCTATTTCTTGTCTTTTGTGGTGATCAAGGTCCATATAAAGATGTGTAATGGATATAGGAAATTGAAGAAATATTCAAACCCCTAGGGACACCCATACCTCAAGTGTGAGATTTGTTTTTGCTATTTTAAAGGGATAATGTCTAGATCAGTGGAAGGTTTCCATTCCATCTTTATTGTAGGATAAAATGAAGTGAGAGTTCTTTAAGACCACTTTCATTCAATGGTTTCTTCCCTATAAATTTAAGGCAAGGAAAGTGTTATATCTTATGAGTCTCAAGTAGGGTATTTGAATAGTGAAGGAGTATTTTGACCACTTTATTGATCTTGTACCATCTTCTTCTGAGATCATATATAGTTATTACTTAAAGAATCACCTATTCATTAAGGGTATTTTTTCCATACCTCAATGATTTAATTTTTTTTCTTGGGATCATTATATTCAAGGATTTTGTAGATAAAGACAATATGGTAGAGTTAGTTTCTATAGGGTGACCCATGATAGGTAGTAATCCTATTTCCTTTAGTTCTAATTAATGTTACCCTTTTGGTGAGGAGTGTAAATTGGAGGAACCCAATTTGAGGAGATTTTCTTTTATTATTGATTCTTTTGAAGGGAAGTGTTCTTGTATGTGCCTATAGTGTGGCCAGTTCATGAATTCTAAGCCATATTTATCAATTTATATGAATGAATACTAAATTTTTAGTTGATTTGAACACCTTTATAGATTCATCAAGTTTGGATCTCAAAAGAATAAGAAGAATTCCTTACTGACTCTAGAATCTTGATAGTATTCAAACATGTTCTTTTGAGATAATCCTTAGTTGACTTTATTGCTTAATTTCTTATTATTGATTCATGGATTGTATTTTTGGTAAATTATATACTTTGTTCTTATTTGGAGTCTAAGTTATTATTTTAGTGATATTATGGATATGCTTCTAGTTGAGTTTCATATTTGATTTCTCTTTGGTTGAAATCCTGGGTTACATTTCATAGTGGTCCTTTAAACATAAGCTTGTTATATTAATCCACTATATTATTGTTTTCCATAAATATTGTGGAGACCCACTGAGGGTCTCCATTTATTTTTGTTTTTAGGAGATATAACTATTTCATAAAGTAGTTATGAGTATATTTTGAAGAAATACTTTAGAGAGGCTACTTTGGGAAGTTCCTTCTCCTTGGTTGAATTTTCTTATCTGGTTATTTTTATTAAATTTAGCGACTTTTTAGGGGTAGAAAGTGGCATGGTGGGGGATAATTATAACACAACCATGTAAGTGTTGTTTAATGAATTAATTTTTTTGGTGTTTTATAATTATTCTTGGGATTCCTAGAATTATATATAATTTTAAAGAATTTTGCAGTTATCAGGAGACCATGACATAATGGGGGTTCTGATGTGGCAGTGTTTTAACATTCTTTTCCACATCCTTTTTATATTTTTATTGAATTTTTTTTTACATCAAAATGTTGTTTTTTATTAAATAATTTATAAGTGTTGTGTTTTTGTACTTGTTGTGTAGAATAACCAGTTTTAGTTTAAAACATGCGTTTTAATGTACATTAGTGTCATTTTTAATAAGTCTTAAATTAACTTAGTCTCTCCAATTAGACTTTTACTTATTTTTTTTTTATTTTTATAATCTTTAATTCTATTTAGTTTATTAACTAATTTGTTAAATTAATTAACACTTTATTCTTTAAATTTTAAATAAATAACTCTTTTTGGTTTTTAGTCTTATAATAATTTAATTAGTTTTAACAATTTAATTTTATTCGTTTAATATTTTTTATTCTTCAATTTAATTAATTCTTTAATTAATTAGTTAAATAATTTAAGAAAGTTACTGTAATTATTTTTAATTTGTTCTTTAATTAAGTTTGTTTATTTTTTAAACCCAAATTAATTCATTTGTTTAAATTTTTTTTATTAATTTTTTTATTTAACTTTGTGTTTTTAGTTTTTAATTCCATTCTATTTAATTTAATTTATTAATTGATTTATTTATTTTTTAGTTTTATTAAATTATTTTATTTATTTAATTTTCTTTGTTTTGTTTGTTCGCAGGTGTCCCTGTTCCTTATCGGTGACTGTCTCACTGTTTCCACCCGTCCTTATCAGTGACTTCCTCACTAATACAAATTTCCTCAACGTTAACTCGCTGCTTCACCTCACCGTTAGCCCATTTTTCACTCTACCTCACTATTAATTTATCACTATTTTATTTTATTACCTCACCGATACACCCCCCTTATTTCCTCACGGATACATTTTCCCACTATTTCCTCACTGATACTCACATTATATTTCCTTATTTCCTCACCGATACATCTCTACCCCTTTTCCTCACCGATATACCAACACACCGCTTCCTCTTCATTCACTAACCCACCGTCTGGCATGCATGGACTGCACCAGCCCCCTGCAAGTAGCCGCACCCTCATTCACACAGCAACATCACAAAAACTCAACAGCAGCAACCAAATTCAATCACAATAGAGTAATGAATTCAAATCAGCATTAAAAAAATTAATTCCACAACAGTAAACTAAATTCCCAAACCAATTTTAGTCATCTTCTGAACCCTATCCGATCCACGCCGCCTACCCTAACCCACATTGAACCTGTCGCCTTCCCTCTTCGCCTAAACCACATCACCCTAATCATATCAAGCCGCGACCTGCCCCAATCCAAAACCTACCCACTTGCCTCCGCCGTCGGGACACACCCGCACCCTCCCTGCCTCTTTTCTTGACCCGAAGCCACCGTACTTCTCATTTCTCCACTGCTCCGCCGTAGCATATAATCGAACCCCGCGACCATGAAGCAGCATGCCTGCCTCTGCCCTAAATCTCCCCTTCTGGCTTCGCTGGACCAAACCATCTTCCTCAACCGGAGAGACACCTGAAGTCCACCGCTGGATTCCTCCTCACCTCGCCAGCAGCCGCTTCCCCTGCCTACTCTGAACTCTCCAAGCCAAGACCCCGAGCCTCCTGTCCGTGCCTCCTCTTTCCCACCGTGCGCACCCCTCTCCCTAATGCCGTTTCCTTCTTCCTGAACCTGTGCCCGAGCCCTGCCCTTCCTCCCTCTTCCTCCGCCTCTCAAACCTGACCCCCTCCCCCTCTTCGTTTCTTCTTCTTTCTAAGTTTTTATTTATTTTGTTTAATTATACTATCTAATATATATATATATATATATCACATATAATACAATAATTATAGTTAAAATAATAACAATATATAAGCTTATATATAATATTAGTATATCATAATAATAAATATAATAATTATGTTTATATAGAATAGTAATAATAATATTAAGTATTATATATATATATATATATATTAATAAGTCTTTTTATCTAAGTAGTGATATAATATATGGTATTTAATAGTTTCATTTCATTTTTCTATTTTGAATCATGTGCGTTTCTTTGTGCAGGGGGAGCTATTAATTGAAGCAGTGATAAAATAAATTGTTCTTGGGAAAGGCATGAAAGATTCTCAAGCTCGTTGCAAGGGATGGTTTGCACTTACATGGTGTTCAATCAGGAGCTGGTGATGCACACTCAAAGATGCATCACGTGGATATCTGCTGCTTGTTAGTTTCAGTTTTCTGTTTTCATCCCTGAATAAGAGGTCGCGCTACTCCACTCGAGGCCAGGGAGGGGTCGGGAGCCAGGACCAAAGTATCCAGGAGGAACCATTCCACAGTGGGGGAGGAGACTCCACCATCATTCTCTCACCATTCCATACCATTTTCTCCGGACTAGAACTCATCTTCGACCTGGAGACGGGTTCCCGCTCCTCCATTTCATCCATCCTCCTCCACTGCTTTATTTTGGTGTTTTATGTTGAGTCTATAATTTGTAGTGTTGCTTGTTTAGTTAATTTAATTGTGATGTTTGTTTTATTTTTTTTCATTCATTCACTCTCGTTTTGTGTCGTGATATGTAATCTCCAGAAATGGAGATCTAATTTGCGGGGTTGGATCCAGTTCATGAAACCCAACGCACTCTGGAGATCCGTACATTAATGCGATCACATTCTTTCTATCCACCTTGGTAGATCACGACTATGATTTAGATTTAGCGAGAGCGAGATCTTACATAGGACAATTTGATACTCTCTCATCTCATTTCTTCTCCCCTTCCTGTCTTGATTTCACGAACTGAGAATCAAGGTTGGTTGTGCGATGTGACGATATTAGTGGAATCATTCTGTATTATGAGAAATTATTTCTAGAATTACTTTGCTGGGTGAATCACCTTGTAGTTTAGAGGAATGATTCGGTATTGATTAACTTCAATGCTTGAGTGTTTAATTTCTAGGCGAGACTGATGTGTGATTCGAGACATCGATCATGCACTATGAAAAATTAAGAATTGTTTATCAATTTCTTAGGTTAATCCAAGATAGGGAGTTGAGGGTGAATTAACATGGGTCTAGCCTTGTTCTCGTTGTCTTTTTTTTCTATATCTTGGTGTCTTTTGTGTGTTCTGTGTCTTGTGTTGTGTTTGCGCCTGTTTTCTTTTCTTGGTTTTGTCCTGTGTCTCCATATTTTTGTACTTTTCCATCACTGTCTCCCTCTATACTGTACTCTTCAGCACTGATTAGAGTTTTCTTAGGAGTTTGTTTTTATGTTTTCAAAGTCGTTAAAAACACAAAAAGATTTTCAGAACAGACCACTTAGGCTCTCGACACTGCTTCCTTGAGAGAGACCCCGAGGTTAGTCACTGTGCTATATCTTGGGTCTTTATAAATGTAAGCTTGACCGTCCTCGCGACGTGCGAGCGTGCAAATTTTGGCACCATTTCCGGGGAAGCAACGAGTGTCTCAGTGATTTTTCCAAATTTTATTTTATTTAAAAAAAACAACACACACAGAGTGATGAACTCTAACGAAACTGGTATAGTGTCACTGTTTGACCCAGTTCAAGAGCTTGAGGAGGCTGTTGCTAAGTTTCAATGTTAGATACATGCAAGACAACATTGAGACCTTACTGATGAGGAGACAATTTATTCTCATGAGATCATTCAGTTGATGCAACAAGCCATGGATAAGGTCAAAGGATACCACGAAGAAAGTGAAGTGCCACCATCTTCCATTGAATCCGAACATTTTGGAAAACAGTTGAGAAAGAAAGAGAAAGGAAATAGAAGAAAGAAAAAGTTGGAGTTTCCCAACTTTGATATGGATTTGTTCCTGGAGTCAAAGATGGAAATTCCAGAACCAATTTCTGAGGATGTTTTCAAGTGTTGGAAGGAGATAGAACTTTCAATAATTCATGATGTTGGGCATTTCTTTGATGATCATTTTTTCCCTGACTTTCATTCTAATGATTTTTCTTACAATAACTATTTTAATGATTTATCAATGACTCAACAGGTGGATCTAGCACATGACATCATATCATTCTCCTTAGAAGATTCAGCAAGTGAGGTGGTGTGCTTTGAAGAGAGGCTGGAGGAGGTTGACTACCTCGCTCTTGCCCCGGACGCACTCCCATGATCATTATTCCATCACGAGGAGGAACAAACATCGCTGATAAATGGAGTTAACAATTTTATGGAAGAAGCCGTATTTTTATTCAACTTGGATTATGTTGAATCTGATTTTAATTGTGTTTACCACTATGCAGGTATTGAAGATGCATCTCATCTTTGTGATTTCCTAGAGAGTGAGGAAGTTGAGGTTGCTTCTGTTTAAGAGTTAATGGAACTTCCAATTCTAGATGACACTTCTAGATTGGGAGTTATTTTTGAAGATGATTTATTGGAGTTGTGCACTAGAACATAAGTGGATGATGACATAATAATTTCTTTCCAAGAGAAAATAATTTATTGGAATGAACCAGAATACAAGTCACATCTTTGTTTTCCAACAGTACAACTTGTGCACACTAAACCTCAACCAGCATTAGAGGGGAAGTACCCCTATATCTTGTTCTCCCCTCCACTATTCAACATGAGTTACTTCATTTCCAAGGAGGAAAATTTGGTTGATGTTGCACATGGGGTACTCCAAAGATGGAAAGTGACTGAAGTTGGAAGGAATCACACCTGGTGGTTCCTGAGCAAGAAGTTAAATCCCCCATCCGACTGGGGTTGATCCGAGGACTGTCCAGCTATGGACAGTCAAACTACAGCACCCCTGGGGGGTTATCATAGGATTATACCTTTTCATTTCCTGCTTTAGTTTCTTTTTGCATGTTGTTTTTAATTTGAGTGTTGTTTTCTTAGGAAAATAAATAGGCTGTAGATTCCACGTGGCTATCATTCAAGTCTCAGAGGGCCAGCTCACTGGATTAATGGTTAAAACTCTCAAACTCATACTCTGTGGTTTCTTTTTATTTGAGCTTTAAAATCTTGAACACTAATGTTAAATTTTTTCATCATGTAGGTGAAAAACTGGAGCATCCAAAGTTCATGCACATGGAAATCAAAGGGGGACTTTTTTAAATTTTAGAAGCTTCACATTCATGGGAGTATTGTTTTACGTTTCAATGTTTTACTCTTCACATTCTTATTGCATGCTGTTGTGAACTAGGTGTGGGGGTCTTCCCACAGATTTTTTTAAACTCTTGGACTCTGTTTTATACTTGGGTATTAGCTGCTAATATCTACTTAGTTGAAAATTTATTTTGAGCAGATTTGTGAAACATGATTACACCCACTATTTTTATTTTCATTATGTTGCTATTGCACATCATTGTTAATCATGATACTATTTGAAGTAAATTGGTAAAATCTTTTGTCTCCTCACACTGATTTAAAGCATGAAAAGTTTAGGAATAGAACTATACTTATTGCTGGTGATGGTTCGGGGGGTTGGGATCTTCTGTTTTCTTTTGTTTTTTATTTTATTTTCTTCCACTTTTTTGTATGGCAAAGAAATTTTTTGAACTTCATTGATACCCCTCCATTTCCTTTTTCAGCTAAAATGTCCATCTGTTTTGAATTTTAACTATCTATTACCCTAACATTCAACATTGGGGACAATTTTGGGTTCTAAGTGTGGGGGAGAGGGGTCATTATCGGTCATGTTGTATTCCCCCTTCTTGAACCTCTGTTTTTTTAAAAAATGGTCAATTTTTTTTTAAAAAAATGGTTTGAAATTCCTTGAACAAAATTTTTCATAATTCTTTCATCACATGATGGTCATTGGATGTTCACTGGTACTTTAATTATGTCTTGTTTAGTGGATAACTGTTTACTGGATGCTGAGAGCAACACTCAGCCAGAAACTATTAAATATGAATGATAGCTGAGTGCAATTGTTCACTATCTCTATGAACCTTTCTGTTTAGGAACTGAGGATGAGAGTGTGACAGAATAAGTTTTGTGGGATGATGATCATTACTTGGAGTAACTTGATGTTCTCACTGGAACCTGGGGGACTCACATTTCTATTAAATAATATTCGATCACTTTAGGAAGTCAATTTGAATGATTATTAATTAAGTCATTTGTAACTGGAGTAAAATGAAAAAATGGTATCCCACGGTGAGTATCTAAGACAAGGTGCCTTTAGTGCATTTATGTGAATAAATAAAGCCAATTTCAATCTTAATAAGTGCTATTCACAGTGATATGCACATGAAATATGGCTGGGAAAAAGTAAAATAAAGTGCCCTTGTCAAAAATGAACTCATTAATGTGAGGTGAATTTTTAACCCAGATGAAGAAGGGAGAAATTGACTTGGTTAGTTTTCATTTGAGTTGAATCAATAAAGTGATCAATTTAATGGACTTTAATTTCTCGAACCTGGAGGAAGGTGAGAATGGAAGGTTCCCTTGGTTAAGTTTTAAGTTCCACTTCATCTAACCTGTTAACACTCCTTGAATTAGAATTTAAATTGGAAGGTGAAGTAGAACAGTTAATGAATACACATAGGAGGCATGACATACTTAACAGTGTATGAGTTTGTGAATCTCTTGACTTCTAGTGGGTATTTGAAGCTAGGCATGACATCATTTTTGAATACCCTTGAAAAACCTGACTCATTGTTTGGTCCTACTCCTATGGATATTAAAGTTTAATCATGCACATTTTGAGCTGAAATTTACAAATCATATTTCTGTTTTAAAGTCAAGGGTATATACTTGTTTGAGGACAAACAAAGTTTTAAGTGTGGGGGAGTTTGATGTGGAAGTGTTTTAACATTATTTTCCACATCCTTTTTATATTTTTATTGAATTTTTTTACATCAAAATGTTGTTTTTTATTAAATAATTAATAAGTGTTGTGTTTTTGTACTTGTTGTGTAGAATAATCAGTTTTTAGTTTAAAACATGCATTTTAATGTACATTAGTGTAATTTTTAATAAGTCTTAAATTAACTTAGTCTCACCAATTATACTTTTACTTATTTATTCTTTTATTTTTATAATTTTTCATTCTAGTTAGTTTATTAATTCATTTATTAAATTAATTAATGATTTATTCTTTAAATTGTAAATAAATAACACTTTTTGGTTTTTAGTCTTTTAATAATTTAATTAGTTTTAACAATTTAATTTTATTCATTTAATATTTTTTATTCTTCAATTTAATTAATTATTTAATTAATTAGTTAAATAATTTAAGCAAGTTACTGTAATTTTTTTTAATTTGTTCTTTAATTAAGTTTGTTTATTTTTTAAACCCAAATTAATTCATTTATTTAAATAAAGTTTCATTAATTTTATTATTTAACTTTGTGTATTTAGTTTTTAATTCCATTCTATTTAATTTAATTTATTAATTGATTTATTTATTTTTTAGTTTCATTAAATTATTTTATTTATTTAATTTTATTTGTTTTGTTTGTTTGCAGGTGTTGCCTCTTCCTTATCGGTGACTGTCTCACTATTTCCACCCATCCGTATCGGTGACTTCCTCACCGGTTGCGGTGACCTTCGCATCATTTCCTATTTCTTCCAACCTCACCACCTCACCCCCTACCGGTAGCTGTTATGACCACCTCACCGTTATCCCATTCTATCAGTAGCCTTGCTTCCGGTGAACTCCCTCACCGATACACATTTCCTCACCGTTACCTCGCTGCTTTACCTCACCGTTATCCCATTTTTCACTCCACCTCACTGTTACATTATCACTATTTTATTTTATTACCTCACCGATACACCCCCCCTTATTTCCTCACGGATACATTTGCCCCTATTTCCTCACCTATACTCACTATATATTTCCATATTTCCTCACCGATACATCTCTCCCTCTTTTCCTCACCGATATACCAACACACCACTTCCTATTTATTCACTGACCCACCGTCTGGCATGCACGGACTACCCAGCCCCCAGTAAGCAGCCGCACCCTCATTCACGCAGCAACATCACAAAAAATCAACAGCAGAAACCAAATTCAATCACAACAGAGTAACGAATTCGAATCAACAGCAAAAAAATTAATTCCACAGCACTGAACTAAATTCCCAAACCAATTTCAGTCGTCTTCTGAACCCTAGCCGATCCACGCCGCCTGCCCTACCCCACGCTGAACCTGCCGCCTTCCCCCACATCACCCTAATCATCTCGAGCCGCGACCTGCCCAAATCGAACCCCTACCCGCTTGCCTCCGCCATCACGACACACCCGCACCCTCCCTGCCTCTTTTCTTAACCCGAAGCCACCGCACTTCTCCTTTCTCCACTGCTCTTCCGTAGGATATACCTGAACCCCGTGACCAAGAATTAGTAGGCCTACTTCCACCCCGAATCTCCCCTTCCGGCTTCGCTGGACCAAACCATCTTCCCCAAACGGAGAGCCACATGAAGTCCACCGCCAGATTCCTCCTCACCTGGCCAGCAGCCGCTTCCCCTGCCTTCTCCGAACTCTCCAAGCCAAGACCCCAAGCCGCTTGTCCGCAACTCCTATTTCCTGCCGTGCGCACTCCTCTCCCCAGCGCCATCTCCTCCTGCCTAAACCCATACCCAAGCCCTGCCCTTCCTCCCTCTTTCTCCACCGCTCAAACCCGCCCCCTCCCCCTCTTCGTTTCTTCTTCTTTTTCAGTTTTTTTGTTTAATTATTCTATCTAATATATATATATCACATATAATACAATAATTATAGTTAAAATAATAATAATATATAAGATTTTATATAATATTAGTATATCATATTAATAAATATAATAATTATGTTTACATATAATAGTAATAATAAGATTAAGTATTATATATATATATATTAATAAGTATTTTTATC
The DNA here is from genome assembly GCA_963277665.1 of Viscum album. NCBI lineage: Eukaryota > Viridiplantae > Streptophyta > Magnoliopsida > Santalales > Viscaceae > Viscum > Viscum album. The sequence goes on along the minus strand of OY728150.1, from coordinate 1,569,393,753 downwards.
TAAGTAGTGATATAATATAGGATATTTAATAGTTTCATTTTATTTTTCTATTTTGGATCACGTGAGTTTCTTCGTGCAGGGGGAGCTATTAATTGAAGTGGTGATAAAAGAAATTGTTCTTCGGAAAGGCGTGAAAGATTCTCGAGCTTGTTTTAAGGGATAGTTTGCACTTACATGGTGTTCACTTAGGAGCTGGTGACGCGCACTAAAAGATGCGCCATGTGGGTATCTGCTGCCTGTTAGTTTCAGTTTTCTATTTTCATCCCTGAATAAGAGGTCACACTACTCCATTCGAGGCCAGGGAGGGGCCAAGAGCCAAGACCAGAGTATCCGAGGGGTACCATTCCACAGTGGTGTAGGAGAATCCACCATCATTCACTGACCATTCCATACCATTTTCACCGGACTAGAACTCGTCTTCGACCTGGATATGGGTTCCCGCTCCTCCATTTCATCTATCCTCCTCCGCTTCTCTGTTTTGGTGTTTTATGTTGAGTATGTAACTTGTAGTGTTGCTTGTTTAGTTAATTGAATTGTGATGTTTGTTTTATTTTTTTTGTCATTCATTCACTCTTGTTTTGTGTCATGATCTGTAATATCTAGAAATGGAGATCTAATTTGCGGGGTTAGATCCAGTTTATGAAACCCAACGCACTCTGGAGATCCATACATTAATGTGATCACATTCTTTCTATCCACCTTGGTAGATCGCGACTGTGATTTAGATTTAGCAAGAGCGAGATCTTACATAGGACGATTTGATACTCTCTCGTCTCATTTCTTCTCCCCTTACTGTCTTGATTTCTCGAACTGAGAATCAATGTTGGTTGTGTGATGTGACGATCTTAGTGGAATCATTCTGGATTATGATAAATTTTTTCCAGAATGACTTTGCTAGGTGAATCACCTTGTAGTTTGAAGAAAGGCTTGTTTATTGAAGAACTTCGATGCTTGAGTGTTTAATTTCTAGGCGATACTGATGTGTGATCTAAGAAATCGATCATGCACTATGAGAAATTAAGAATTGTTGATCAATTTATTAGGTTGATCCAGGATAGGGAGTTGAGGGTCAATTAACCTGGGTCTAGCCTTGTTCTCACTGTCTTTTGTTTTCTATGTCTTGGTGTCTTATGTGTGTTTTGTGGCTTGTGATGTGTTTGTGCCTGTTTTATTTTCTTAGTTTTGTCCTATGTCTCCATATTTTTGAACTTTTCCATCAATGTCTCCATCTCCACTGTGCTCTTCATCACTGATTAGAGTTTTCTTAGGAGTGTGTTTTTATGTTTTCAAAGTAGTTAAAAACACAAAAATATTTTCAGAACAGACCACTTAGGCTCTTGACACTGCTTCCTTAAGAACGACCCCGAGGTTAGTCACTGTGCTATATCTTGGGTCTTTATAAATGTAAGCTTGAACGTCCTCGCGACAAGGACGCACGTCAGGTTTTATAATGTGATTTTGGGATGTGTCTAGATACTAAAATATAGAAGAGATCACTATGGTGTAATGGTATGATCCTTGTACATTATGAAGTTTCACTAAGGGATGAGGAACACCATGTTGGTTTAAGTTGTCTCCATGGTGAGTGTTGTGTATGTGTGTGGATAAGTGTCAGAGGGGGAGGCCATGATACAAGGATACGACTATAATGCAGTGGGGAGTTATTTAAGGTAAAGTCTCGAGTTGCATAGGGGTAGTTATATAAGGGTAAGAGAAGGAGGTTATGCCCTAGAAGGGTAATATGTAAAGGTTTGGTATTTCCTCTACACCATATCCTAGGAACCAACTCCATGGCAACCTAAGTGCTTGGGTCTTTGGTTCTACCTCCTTGATATGCTCTAGGGAATATGCTAGGTTGTTGAGGGAATTCAAAGGATGAATCCATGTTGTATCATGGAGGATGTAGTGGATAAAGGATTTAATTCTATCATACCTATTTTTAAATATCTATTCCACATACCTAGGGGTTATTCCATAAGGGGTTCCTAGGAGAATCACCAAATATTAACCATAATGATTTTCCTCCTTTTCACATTCTGAATTAAAACCACTTTTAAGATTTTTATCTTCTCATTCATGTGTCTCAACTGTGAGATATCCCTTAGTGCTTCTCACCTTCTGACCATTCGATTTTGGGGCTTTCTTCTTTGATTTACCAGTGGTTTCTTTGAGGTAAGGCTAATTCCTCTTCTTTTTTTCCTTCTTACTTTTGTTTTCTCTATTTTTTATTACCACAATTTCTTCTTAGAAAAACTACAGGGTAATGGTTGGTCTTAATTTGTTGTGGTATTTGATGTTAGGGAGTGTATTTTAGTCTTTGGGTCTTGTTCCTTCCATAATCTAGGGTTTTATTACATCAACACATGGTTAAGGTATGTTCTTACATTATTTTCCTTTCCACAGAACACCTTGAGACTCTTGGGTATTTCTAAATTTATTTTAATTGAATTTATCAGGTTTTTGAATCTATAAATTTATTTTAAAATTATGATAAGCTAAAGGTTTGATTAAAAATGGATTTCCATGGGTTTTAATGCTTATGTTTTATTATTAAAAGTATATATACACTATATGTTTGTTAAAATGCCTAAGGGGCCATTTTAAAAGGTTTTTTTAGTGTTTTAAATGATATTTAGCCTTTAATTTTTTATGTGAGTTGGTTCTTGAATATAAATTTTGGTCTTTTTGGGTTATTTCTATTTTGAGGCTTTAGTGGTGTTACTTGGAGGTTCTTATTTTTTGATAAGTGTCTTGAATTGTATTACTATGTTTTTATCCTAGTTATTCCATACAACCATCCATATATATATATATAGAAGTGTGTGGATATATATATATATATATATTCATGATTATATACATATATATGTAAACACACACACACACATACATAAAGTTCATTGGATGCCTTTGATTTTTTCAGTTACAACAGAAGTGCCTATTTTGATTATGAACAACTCATATTTTTTCGGATTCAATGGATCATTAACATTGTTAATGGTAATCAATTTAATGACCAATGAAAAATTTTATGAAGAATATTGAAAAAAATTTCCAAAACCAAAAGAGAGGATCCTTTCCATGTTAATTTATAATTAATTTAAAAGCATGAAGAAATACATCGGTCTTGTGTTCTTTCTTAGATGTAAGTGTTGATTATTGGAAGGTTAATATATTTAATTTTTATTTCATTGATGAGAAACCAAAGTATATCCCCTATACCAGTGATCTACACACACTCCTTTGATCTTGGAATGTCATTGATGGTACTCTAAGAGTTCATGTGGAGGTACTGATCATCTTTCACCGCTTCTTTGATTTATACTATGATACCTTCTATCTAGAAGTATCACTTCTTGATATCTCCTACTTGAGAGGAGGTAAGGAGTAAGAGATAATCTATTGATCTTGGGAGAAAAACCCTAGATTTATTCTTAATTAAGAGAAAATTTCTGGGAAAAGAATACTGTGCACAATGACCAACCTCTCACGATTATCATAATTGTCTATTTATAAACCCAGAGATAGGGTTTCATATTAATTAATTATAAAAAAGGCCTCAATAATACGATAAAACCAAAAATAATCCCACACTATGTAAAATAATAATAATATTTTATTCTATGGTGTGTGATAGCCCATGCAATGATAATTATTTTTTACGGTATGGTAAGTACATATTCTTCAGTGAACTAATAATTCGGTCTTCTCATTCTATTTAACATTTATTAAATTCACAAAATATTTATTTATATATCATAAATAAATATTATATGCACGACCTGGTGAATAAAATATTTATTTTAATATTTTCTTAATTAAATAAATTATTTATTAATAATTAATTATTTATCAGCTTGAAAATAACAAAAGATATATATATACATTAAATAAATAAATAAAAATAATATTCACACTCCAAAGAATAAATATTTATTTTAATATTCATGTAATCAAATTAAATATTATTACCTTGAGAATTACAAGAGATAAATAATATTATAAATTCATGTAATTAAATAATTACCTTGTTAATAAATATTTATTTAATATTTTTGATCAATTAATCCTAAATAAATATTAATTCTTGATCTAGATAATAATATTTATTCCAAATGTTGTAAATAATATTTAACTAAGATCAACAGAAACACTTTTTGTGTGATACTCTAAAATTATTCCTTAATAACGTTAGGTTGGATTACCTAAAGTCCAAGATTACTATCTAACAATGGGTCAACATACCCACATAGGAAGAAGATATATTGCAACAAAAACAACCACATACGAATGCTCACTATGTAATATAATCCCCTTTTCGGGATATCTCATCAATCAATTTACATACCCATGTAATCAACCTATACGATTGATACGTCTTTCTTTGACTATTTGAAATAGACTCAACATTACACCATGTTAATGAAATTTAATGTGATGTTTCTATTTCAATCAAAGGGAAGAGATATCAAATTCCATAAATATAGAAGGGAAAAATCCTTCCTTGAATTATTAATTAATAACATATCATTCATGAATCACCCAACATACCCAACTTCACCATAAAATATCTCATCTTGATTAATGGAAATACATATAAGTACCCGAGTCGTGACATTCCTTAATAATAATCATAAATTATAAGGACCAATACACATGCTCACAAATAAAAATATCTGATGACATATAAAAATTTTAAATTCCTATTGGTGGGTATGTTCTCATTATCTCCCATATTGAAGATTACCAAGTGTGAACTTCATGAGATGAAGTCTCATCCACTTTTGAGCACTTTCACCTAACATTCAACATACTATGTTTCCAATCATAGACTGTTATCTGAATATAGAACCAAGTTTAAGAATATCATCATTTCATATCTAGGTTATCATCATATTGGGGAACTATATATGACCTTTTAAATGTGATAGATATTATAGCACATTATCAAATTAATATTACATAGATGAATGATAAACCTGTGATAAGGTATTAATATTCAAATCCATTAATATATAGGCAGTTTAAACTACAAAGTAGTTGGTTCTAGGGAACCCACTCTAACAACATTCATTAAATATTAGGTTCTCAAATAGTTTCTTGGTTTCCAAAATGATTTGAAAAAGAGACTTTAAATGTTTTTTTTCTAAATTAATGATTTAGATGTCCATTTTGAATGCATAGAAAGTAGTTTGACACTTACTTTGGGTTTTTAATGGCATTAATAGAATAATGTTTTCCTTAGAATATCATTACTTGTTTCAAATGTTAAGGCCTAGTTGGTACATTGAAATGGTTTTTCATAAAAATGTGTTCACCCTTTATGGAATCCCCTTTCGTCTAGTTATATTGAGATATTATAGTTCACCTATTGTGGATTTAATGGATGAGTGTAGGTAGGTGAGTTAAGAATCTTGGTTTGGACTATGTTGATTCTAGAATGACGTGTTATATGAAAAGTCTACCTAACCTGAAATTACTATCATCATGGAGGTCCTAGGAATCTTAGCGAGGGACAAAATATGGTTACTATCTTGCCCCGATTAATAAACTAGATCTTCTATGGTATCAAAGGCCATAGGGGAGATCCACTGATGAGGCTATGTTATATCCGTTGGTTGGTTATAGACTTAGAAATGTATTGATGGGATGAAAAATGGTTATAACTCAATTACATATAGGTTTACCTCATAGTATGTTTAGGAATTTACTTGCTCATTATACATTTATTACTATTTAATTATACTTTAGTTTTGGTTTACTTTTCATTTATTATTGATCCATTATGAAGTGCATAGTTTATTTTTTTTCATTCAGTTTCCAAGATTTATTTATTTATATTATCAATGTTTCTTTATTTTTCCTTAGCTTTTTCTTGAGTGTGGTTTAAAAGGAGTATTTCAATAAGCATAAACATTTTTAAGAATGTTTTAAGTTGAATTTTAAAAAGTGTTTAAGAAATAGTTAAGTTTGTTGTAGAAAATGATAAAAAACTCAAATTTAACTATTTTATTTTCAAATTAGAATGTGTGGGATTTTTTAAGAAAGTAAATTCATGGACTCTATTTTGAATACCTATTGAGTTGTTTTATGCTCACACCCTACCTATGGAACTCAACATCTATATACCTCAGTTGTTTTGCAGGTTCATGTTCTGGTTATCTAATGACTGAGGTGTGGGTTGGTTTTATAGATGGTTGGAGACGAAGACGTCACATGAAGATCATATCAGGTATCCCGAGTTTTTTTTCTTCAATTTTGGTCTTTATCTTTTAGTGTGGATGTATCAACCATGTTAACCTTTAGTCTTTGGATGTTTCCTTTATTCCACTACTTTGTATTATTATTTTGAGTATATTATGATATTTATTTGGGTTATGCCTTATTTTTTTCACTTTATTATATATATTTTTATTTGATTCTTTCATGGATCCATAATGCACTGAGTGGTTATGAAGGACTTATGGGTGGATGATCCATGTTTTTTTATCATTTAGTGGATGAATTAATTCACACTAACTCTTATATTATTGAATATCACTAGTTTCCCACCCTAAGAGATTATAAAATTTCCTCAGGTATGTTATTGGATATTTTGGGTGCTCAGTTTATAGGTAAACTAGATTTAGTTCACAAAAATATAGGTTTGGGATATAGCCACAAACATTTCACTCATGAAAATAACTATCTACAACCACAACTATCGACCCAGGGATATAGGTGACACATAAAGAAAGTGCCAAGTCAAAGTGGTTATAGTGAAGCCTATAGACCATGGCTATATCACTAATGCTATACACATAGATTTCATAGCCACAAATGTCTTGCTTGTGGATATAGGCTATAGCCATGGGAATTTGGGCTATAGCTAAGGACATGTCATATGAATATAGACCATTTTTCTAGTAGATCCCCCTCGTCTGTGTACAATCCACACCCCAGCATGAAGCCTCCTACTCCCCACTTCCTTCACGTGACCCCCTAATGTGAACCCCTGACTCATGGAAACCCCTTTGATCTCACCCCTTACTCGTTATTTCTCCCTTACTTCCACATGATTCTCTTTAAAATACCCTCTGGAAGACATGGGCTTCCTTCCCCTGACACTCACCCACAGGTCTACTCCCCCACCACTACCCAATAAATTTTTTAGATAATTTTTTATTGAATTTAATGTATAAAATTAAATCTCATTTTTTTCATTGACTAATCATTTAATCTAAGAGGAATTTTATTTTTATGTAATTATAGATTTGAGTTGTTTTAACTATTTAAATTCACTTATTACAACTCATCTCCTTAGATTATCTATCAAGTTTTTATAATTTTGTATATTAATTTAGTTTTTAAATTCTGGGAAACTTGAAAAAACTATGTTTAAAATTATTAAATTTATATATGTGTTGGTGTATTGTTTTTAATTTTTTCGGTTTGAATGAGTTGAAATATATTATTTATTATTTTATTTTAAAGAAATTAATAGTTTCTAAAGGTTTAATTTTTTACCTTTTTATGATGATTAGAATTAGGTATTACATTTACATTGATTGTATATATTAGAAAAAATATTTAAATAAAAAATATATTATTTTACTATAAAATTATCACTACTTGATAAATGATTTTTTGTAGAAGGGAGTATTGGGTGATTTCCATTTTTCACTCATTAATCCATTCTATACAAACACCCAAAATCTCCCCATGTGTACCCTTATACATTCCCCATGATCCAAACCTTATATTATTCCCCCACCACACACAACACCCTCCACACCCATGCTTCCTCTCTTACCCTATGTGTAACCCCCTCGCTTCCTCAATTCTACTTCCATCCTTGACTTTTTTTCCCATATACCTTGGCTACCCTTCCTGTTTCACTCCTGGTCAATGAATCCCCACCCTGGCTCTGCTCCTATCCCTATCATGGCTCAGTTAGAGAAAGTGTCGATGTAATCCACCTTTCCCTTAATCACAATCTTTCCCTGACTAGCTTGTCGCCCTACTAATTTTAATCAGGGATCTCATTGGAAGTTCTTCAACAAATTAAATGTATAAACACTTCAACTGAATAATTGTTTTGATAACTATATATTATTGATTAATTTATAAAAAATATATTTATGTGTATAATTGGAGATTTAGTGTGTTTATATTCCCCTCTATGGATTTACCCTAATGTTTTTGTATAATATTTATATTTCATATAGTTAAAAAAATGTTATTATAATTTCCATATAGAATTATATATTAATTGGTAATGTAAATCAAAGTAAAGGATTATGTGAATTATGGAGGTGTTAGTGTTCCCTCTGTTCTAAGGTGTTAGAATTATTATCAATTTTTTATATATGATGTTCATAGTATTAAAATTTTAATATATTATTTATAAATCACACACACACACACACACAAATATATATATCCAGTTGGTGGAGTACCAAAGTTGTAAATCCACCATGTAATTATGAATCATATTAGGTTTCAAATATATACATACCTCTTTGATGGGGGATTTATCATTCCATTTATGAAAAAATAGGGGCCCACTTTCTGGAAAAGCATAATAGTTGGTAGCAGGTGACATGTAATGGACTAAAAAATTGTCTCAACGTAATGGGTAGGTGGTGTATCTTGGAAAAAAACATGTTCCAATGGATAAATGACCTAAAAATAAGGATATTAATGCTGAAACCTATCAAATATATTTATATACTTATGGATTTCTAATGAGTTATGGAGGGGTACCCTACCATGCAACTATTTTAATTATGAGAATAGTTTGATGGTGCAACACAATAGACAGGTGATTCAGCTGGGTACCACATAATAACCATCATGTGGGTGGCTCGAAATAGAGATGGTTGTGATAACACCTATCATTTTACCCTCTTCACATATAGATTTTCAATGTGGGATAGAGGGGTTTTCTTCCATGGTGCCTGAGAGGGAAACATGATGCAATAATTCTTAGTTTGTGTGTGTGTGTGTGTGTGGGGTGATGTAGCTTTAAAAATTGTAATACGGTATGAAGACTATTAATAGGGGGTGTTATGGTATAATACTGGTGACATGTAATTATGTAGGCCACTCATTCAGGCACTCATGCCATCTCCTTTAGGGGCATTTAGGCCATATTTAGTTAGTCGTTTAGGAACTAAATAACTTGGACCTCCAACCTAAGAATATGTAATTTAATAGGTCTTTTGGGTGTTTTTAAACCTTATGGGGAAGGATGAGGCTTGACCCACTAGTGTGCCTATATGTGTGTATTGTTTATGGTTTTTAATACCATCTACCTAATATATATATATATATATGTGTGTGTGTGTGTGTGTGTGTGTGTGTGTGTGAGTCTGTGTGTGTGTCATTTTTACAAGACTCACTCATATCTACCATAGTTCTATCCTATTTTTCCCTTAATATACTCTAAAATATTACTAATTTTATTATTAATAGTTTATTTTTTATTTCATCAATACTGAATCTATTTTTATTTTAATTAATTCAATGTAATTCACATTTAACTATAACTCATCATATTTTTAAATTAATATTTTCTTCTATTTCTCCTTTTATTTAAGGGAAAAATGTGACATTTTAAATTTAAATACAAAATTTTTCAAAAATTTTAGGTTGGTTGTAATCAGTTTAGGTTGTATTGAAAAGAATTATTAATGTTTTTTTTATTTTTAGGTAATTAGTACATGGGGGTTATTAGTAGTTTGTGTGCGACCTTTTTTTATTATTTTTCCATATTATGGTAAGAAATTATTTTTAATATTTATTTCATTTTTATCAACTCCATGAAGTTGATGTTCCTTTATTGAATTCAAAACTTATTTCTTTCAACTACATGCACAATGAAGGTGCTGGCATCATTATTATTATATTGATATTGTTCACTGAAATTTTAAGTGTTCTAATGTATTCAAATCCGTGATATTTTTAGATGTGTCATAGAATAGTTGGTTGTTTACCTTTTCCATGCCTAATTTCATTTAAAGGTTATTTATTTTTCTTGTCCTTTACTATTCTTAAATTTTAAAGATTATGATACACTACAAATTATAAAATTTATCAGATAATTACCAATGATTTGTTTATTTTTTTTCACTCGGTATATTCTTTAGAAATGAAATTTGGGAGAGTGAAATATCTATTCTTTCTAGTTTCATGTTTTTATATTTTCACATATTCCTCTACCAATGTTCAATATATTTTTAATTTTTTAGATTTATCAAGATGAACTTTTATATTTTCATGGAATAACATTTTTATTATATAAAGGGACATAATATTTTTTTTCATGTTCATTTATAGTCAATTTAGTTCAATATTATCATTCATGGATATCTTTAAAACATTAAAAATATCCTTGGTACAATAGTAAGTTGATCTTTTAAGTAGTAATGGTATTTTATTGAGGGTGTGTGTATTTCCGTTTTTTAATTTCTTATATATACAGGGATCTGAGGTTTTATGGTATTATGCTTTTCTTTATTCTCAAAATATATAATATGAATTGTTTTTGTTTTGAATATATAAAAATGGAATATTCAATACAAAATCTATATATATAAAATATTAAATACAAAATATAAATATATTCAATATGATACATGAATTATATATATATGAAATATGAAATATTCACTTTATTACATGTATAAAAAATGAATATATGAAATATGAATTTTGTCTTCAATATTCAATATGCATTTTATTTATACAAACATTTTATGACCTAAAATATTCAATATGATTTTTTATGGATTATAATATATTCATTATATTTGAAATATTAATTCTACTTTAAATATTCAATATGAATTTTATTTCATCATTCGTCATTGGTTTTACTCAATCCCCAAATTTCCATCTATTATTCATTTCTCTTCAGGCAATGATTCTCACTTATAACTGGGATACTCATTGAGTGGAATTAACAAAATAGGTATTATTATAATATTTATTCTTGGTCTTATTTTTAATTTTTGTTCATGTATTATGCCTGGTGTTGGATATTTTGGTACAAACCACTAATTAATCAATTATATTCTTGTGTCATACTTCCATGTATTTTGAGGATGTTTTATTGTTGTTTTTATTGAAATTGATTCATGAAAATTAATTTAAAAACCCTGAAAATGATAAAAATTTTATGTGAAACAAAAGTAAGAGGGTCTCTGAAATATTTGTGACATGTATGAGAGAATGAAACATCAATATGATGCATAGTGTAATCGAAATGAGTGGAAAAGTAGTTTTAAAGATATCAAAGTCTTCAAAAAAAAACATTAGGGGTAAAAATTAATAAAAATATATAATATTTACATGAAACCATAGGAAAAAACCATAAATTTATTTTTGAAAATTAATAATTGACACCACATCAAACTGGGTTTTCATTTTTTTGGGGAGACTAGAGACAAAATTTTAGTGTTTTAAAACACTAACAAATACGTGTAATGATCAAAACGATATAAAATGACATCATATTGAAAGGAAATAAAAGGAAATATATATTTGAGTTATTTATGATGTGTATATTCAGAAGAAATGTCAACCTGACATGTGGTGTGTAACACCCCAAGCTTCTACGGTACACTTCTCTTTGAATAATGCGATAGCGTGTGTTGTACGCAACACCGAGTTCTAACAACCAATCAAACTAGCCGTTATGAATAGTAATACCTACTTTTTAAAATTATATATATTTTATATTTCAAAATGGACTTCATTTTTGGATTTGTAATATCTAATTTAGCCTAAGGTGAAATTTTGGTACTTTTCGGATAACTTTCATATTTTGATGAATAGTGAAAATTACTAAATTTTAATTAAAAACAACTTTTTTAATCAAAATAATTAATAGTGATAAATTATGAATTTTATTAGTTTTAAAGTATATTTAGAATATATTTTTACCATTTAATATAATGTTGGTCATTGGACATAATTTTACAATTAAACCGAACATAAACAAGTGTCAATCTTTTGATAGTTATTATCTCTTAAAAACACGCTTTTTGTTTTGACAGCGGGAATTAATTTTAAATTAATTTCTACCACTTCTGTGTTTTGAATTTAGGAAAATGGATTCCATATTTGGAATCAGGATGTTTAAATTGTGTAAATAGGTAACTTTTATTTTTAGACATTTTGAATAATTACTGCGGTAAATATTTTATTTACCATGGTTAAGGGTGAATCCGGTAAATAAGGGTTAAAAAATAATATTATAATAATACTAAATTACCCTAAAACGTGTCTTAACCCTATTGGTTGATACATGGTCGACCATGGGAATCTTTGGGTCGATTTTGGGACCCCATGGATCCACTTGTAAGTGATAATGACACTTTATTTTAATTAAGTTAAAATGAATACAAAAATGACACAAGCATATATCTTTTAGAAAAACAATTGTTACATAGGGTTATATATGTTGGATTTTAGATTATAAATATTCATTAGAAAGATAAAAAGATTTCCTACATAATGATATTTTATTTATAATTTTTAGACATTAAATAATTTATTTTATTTATGACACAATGATGATGGAGTAATTACTATAATAGTGAAAAATTAAAATAATTGATATTATAAATACCCAAATAAATATAATATGAAACTTTTAATGAATTAAACTAATTTTATAGGATAATATGATATATTAGGATTGATTTAATTGACTTTGTTCGAAGTAATAAATTTGTTATGAGTTTCAAAAAAATCAACTATTAAATAGTGTCAAAATTGACATAAAAGAGTTCTTAAAACAAATATTATATTATTAATTGATATTAAATTCCTAAAAATATAAGGTTCGTCCAAGAGACTTATATCATGATAGGTGCATCATTAATGGACCACTTGGGGGTCTCTTGGATGTATATAGTAAGTTTATTAACCATATTATATAAAAATACAAAGAGACATTGTAAAAGTGAAACTAATTAACTTAGAGTTAATACTTAAAGATAAGGTTAATATAAGTACCCAAACCTGTCTAAATTCTATTGGTTGAGTGGTGTTTTACATATCCCCACCTTAACCTTTGAATAATCAACTTTTGAGTCATTAGAAACCGAATATGAATTTATTATAAATTAATATTTCTAGCTTTTCCAAAGGTGCCCCTCACCCCTCCTATAAAAGGGCACTCCTCCTTCTCATTTCTTCACACATTCAAAGCCTTTTGGTTCGGCCAAACTCTGCCCAATTACTCTCCCAACATCCATCACTACAACCTAGATGCCTTAGTTTGATCAGAAAGCCAACCTAAGGAGCCCTTTTGATCAAATCAAAAGGAAGAACCCGAAGAAGAGGTAATGTTTTCACCACCCCTTTTCAAGTTCCTTTCTTCTTCCACTTCTTCTTTATTTGTTCTTACCATTATAAAATAATAACTCCAGTATATCACATATAATGTGATGTTATTATAAATATGGTACAACCATATTCAGTATTCTATCCACCCTTTGAATAACAAGTCACCATACGTGCGTACGTACGACTTACCGTCTCCACGTCGGGGTGTAATTGTTATTCAATATATTATTATTTGGATGGGTATAATAATGATGTGTAACTCATGTAAATAATAAATATAACATGTTAATGATTCTGTATATATGATATACCATCCATTTATATATTATTTTAATATCAAAAGAATGATATTGTCGCTCGTGCGTACGTACGGACTACCGTCTCCACGAACGTGATGAGATTCATTCTCCATCGTATCCATTCAAGTATAATTATCATTTGATGATTTAAAAATGATGTTTAAGGACTTGATATCATTCTGGATATGAATAATATACAACAAACATGGCTTATGTAACAAAACATATAAAAGAAAATGAGTAAGTTAACACCCGAAACGACGATAATTTTAAGATATTATTAACAAATCAATGTTAAAAGATCATATATGATATCATATTAATATATATGATTCTTGTATAATTTAATAACAATTAGTTCACCATTATACAGGAGGTTAACCTACCCCAACCAAGTAAAAGTACAAGGTAAGGGATTTTCTTATCTCACATTCAATTCCGTGAGATTTCCATTGTTCGCAACTAAATTAATGAAAGTGGTGTATTGTGTACTGCAATTTGATATATATTATCATGATTCTATTTATATTCATGTTATTCTGTAAATCATTTGGTGGTTATTAACTTTTGGCCATACGACTCAGTTGATTAACGTGGTAAGGGGTTTTCATCTCACTCCTTATTCCCGTGAGATTCATGCCATATTGCCACCATTACCTTTTGTGTGGTGTATGTACTTCCCATAATTATATTCTTTGTGTAATACACTCTAATTTATGTGTATTTACATATTCATTATATGATACCTCTTTCATGGGTTGTATGTTTCATAAGTTACCAAATTGGTAAGGGTTATTTCACAATCTCTTCATTATCCGAGGTTGTTTATACGTAATAATCTACTGGGATTTCTTTATCATCCACATCCATGTTTCTTCAAAATGTAATTCAAATTTTTTTTATTATTTACAAGAATATGGGTTAAAGTCATTTATACCCTTGTTTGACTTTTTATAAGAGGAATCTTTCCGTCGTTTTCAAAACAAGGTCCTTTTTAACCTTTTCGACAGAATTAAGGTAAGAATGTTTTTTTTAACTTATACGGCGAGTGCAGTTATTTTCTGCCGTTATAAAATCTTCAAAGCTTCCCTTACAATCTTATAAGATTATTTTCAATGTAAAGGTTTTATTTTATAATTATGTGACTTTTAAATGATTTCAAAAAAAGAGATATTTCTCTCAAAAATATGAAAATCCAGTGCAAATGTATACGTATTTAACGCAAGCTTAAAAATGTTTTTAGAAAACCTGACTCTCGAGTGTGTTAGATAGGAAGGGATTGGAAGTGGACCCATCATGGCCTATAATTAGTCGAGCAGTCTCAGAATTAGTTATTTTGTTTTCAAAAGCTTGCATAATGATTTCAGAAAAAAACTGGAGTAATTTTTAGCAATTTTAAATGTAAGTATTTTATATAAAAATTGCATCGGTAGGTCTCATGAGACAAACTAGTGTCTTGGCACAAGGCCTTGGAAAAATCTTATTTGTAGTCTTGGCACGAGGCCTTGACTATGTGGTTATGATAGTCTGGCATTATGCATTCCAACATTATGAAAGTGGTTATTGATTTTTGCATGTGATTATTCGATTAGTAGAATATCCATGTGAATAAGTAAATGACATTATTTCATTTTAATTTTTCCATACTATGTTGAAGTTCAAGTTTAAAAGGCTTTTGTTTTAGTAATGCATTGCCTTAAATGTTTATGCTTATTTTGAATGTTCTGCTATATTGTTATCCTTACTGGGCATTTGAGATCACCCCTTTTTATGTTTTATTTTTCCCAGGAAGTGAAGAAGTAAGTTATGAATGACCTGTAGGGATATTATGAGGGGATAAGAGTGTGGACTGTGGAGTCATTATGTTGTTGTAGTAGTTTTTTTCATTTTATGGTGTAATGTAAAACTTATGAATATATCTAGTGTTTCCAAGGCTACTAAACCAATCGGTCTTTCGAGATTTGATCTTTCTTGTGATCATGCCAATGTTATGTAATAATGCACCTACTCTGGGTAACTAGGGTCGGGGCGTTACAGTTGGTATCAGAGGAAGTTTAGTACAAACCTTGGAAGCTAGATTTAGATAAACTCTGATTAGAGCACGTAGACCTAAGATGAACTTTGAGGATTAGTATAGAAGAACTTCCTAGAATTTTGGTATTGTAGAGATTTTGTGAGTTTTCCGAGAAATACATCCCTGTCTGGATACGAGCAGGTAGAGGCGGATCTGGCACAGATGTACCTAGGGGTAAAACCCGAAAACACCGCTTTGAGCTAGACTCGAACGGGAACCGGTGCACGACAACGGGCCTTGCTGCACTCTTGGTTACGACACTCCCGGGGGATATGCTTAGGATAACTCTCATTTTTCTTTACAAATCATTTTGAAGGGATTATGAGTATATACTTCCTCAAAGAAAACATTCTTATGATTATGGATTATATCCATAAATAGTTCAATTTATGTTAAGTGTTTTATAAGTATGGGATTATGTATTTTGATTCATAAACTGATCTAGTTTATGCCATTGTTTAGAAATGGAGCCTAGTGGAAGAAATGGAAACCGTATCAATGCACGCACTCCATGTAGGGATTTCCTTCCTACTCAAGATAATTATAGTGGAGCTGGTGATGCAACTGGAGCCGATCAGCTAATCACCATACTGGGACAACTTACTCAGGTTATGAATAATAACCTTACCCGTATGGAGCACCCTGATCCGCAGCGTGGAGGATCAATGTTAGATCGATTCATGAGGCAACAACCACCAACGTTCAATGGGAGTACAAATCCCTTAGTAGCTGAGCAATGGATATTTTCCCTAGAGAAAATATTTCAGGCTTTGGGGAGCAGTGAAAGGGAAAAAGTTATCATGCAGTTTACCGCCTCACTGGAGATGCTGATCAATGGTGGTCATTGATTCAAAATACGAAGGAAGATGATGAAGTATCAAATATGGAATGGAGGGAGTTCAAAAATCTGTTTTTAGAAAAATACTTTCCTCGCGACCATCGAGCAGATATGGAAAGGCAATTTCTAAGTCTGAGACAGAAGGAGGATGAGAATGTCACAAAGTATGAGGCTAACTTTACAAGGTTAGCAAGGTACGCTGGTGATTATATACGTAACCAAATAAGTAATATTGATCGTTTCTTTGATGGGTTAAAACCATTTCTCCGTCGAGCATTAGTCTCACAATCCTTTTCATCGTACGAAGACATTGTCTCATGTGCTATAAAGACCGAAAAGGAATTCTCTAAGTCTTATGACTTTAAAGAAAAGCAAGAGAAGAAGAGGCCTACTGATCAATCTGGGAATGGAAATAAGGGGAATAAAGGAAAGGTTGAATATCCATCCTGTGGTAAATGTGGGAAGAAACACCCCAGTGCTTGCTTAAAGGGAATGGGAGTCTGTTTCAAGTGTGGTGAAAAAGGCCACCAAGCTCGTGATTGCAAAGGGAAGAAGGAAGCCACCAACGTTCAGTGCTACAATTGCAGGGAGATGGGACATTATGAGAATGAATGTCCTAAGCGTCAGGAGAACTTACCTCAGAAAAGGCCAAGGGATCAAGGCCAAGCTTATGCTATCACTACTGCTGAGGTAGAAGCTCTGAAAGACGTGGTGGCAGGTAATTTAATGGTTTCCTCAAGTTTAGAAAATGCATTATTTGATTCTGGATCATCGCATTGTTTCATATCTTCCCAGTTTTCTAAGAAAATTAGATATTTCCAATTTGATTTAACAAGGGAGTTGTCAGTTAAAACTCCTAAGGGAAGTATCATTGCAACAAAGTTTTGTGAATCAGTCCCCATTAGAGCACATAAATGTTCGTTATCTGCTGATCTCATCGTCAGACCTATGATTGAGTTTGACATAATCCTCGGTATGGACTGGATTTCGGACTATGATGCGAAGATTTATTGTAAGAAGAAAGAGGTTACGATTCTTGATGATAATGATAAGGAACACCTTATCTTTAGAGCAGAATCGTCACCACCTAATTCTTATTTAGATCCACCCTCAATAGCTCAACTAAATTCAATTATTGGGGAGGAAGAGAATAAAATAACTACGGGTGAGGAAAGGAATGTTCAAATAGAGGATGTACCTGTTGTGAAAGAATTTGTAGATGTATTTCCGGAAGATTTACCTGGACATCCTCCAGAACGAGAAGTTGAGTTTTCCATTGATTTAATTCCTGGATCAAGGCCTATATCGAAGACCCCTTATAGAATGGACACTGTAGAATTAGTTGAACTAAAGAAAAAACTAGAGGAATTGAGTAATAAGGGATTTATTCGCCCTAGTGTTTCTCCATGGGGAGCCCCTGTTCTTTTTGTTAAAAAGAAAGATGGATCTATGAGGTTATGTATCGACTACAGGGAGATCAATGCTATAATGATAAAGAACAAGTATCCCCTACCTCGTATTGATGATTTATTTTACCAACTACATGGAGCTCAATACTTTTCAAAGATTGACCTTCGATCTGGATACCATCAGTTGTGTGTAAAGAAGGAAGACATTCCGAAGACAGCATTTCGAACCAGGTACGGGCATTATGAGTTTACTGTAATGCCTTTTGGATTGACTAATGCACCCTCTGTATTCATGGATCTGATGAATAGAGTTTTCAAGGAGTATCTCGATGAATTTGTGGTGGTATTTATTGATGATATCTTGGTATACTCCAAAACCTACGAAGATCATGAAAATCACTTGCGCATTATCTTGAAGACTCTGAGGAGGCATGAATTATATGGGAAGTTTAGAAAGTGTGAATTCTGGCTTCAGGAGATTTCTTTTCTTGGCCATATTGTCTCTAAGGATGGAATCTCTGTTGATCCTTCTAAGACCAAGGCAATCCAAGAATGGCCAGCACCTACGAGTATAACTGAGGTACGCAGTTTTATTGGTTTAGCAGGTTATTATCGACGTTTCGTCCAGAATTTTGCCCGATTGGCTAACCCATTAACGAAGCTCACACGTAAAGGGGTTAAATTTGTTTGGACAAAAGAGTGTGAAGAATGTTTTGAAGAACTGAAGAGAAGATTATTCAATGCTCCTATATTGACTCTACCATCGGGGAATGATGGGTTCGTTATTTATAGTGATGCATCGAAGAAAGGACTTGGCTGTGTCCTTATGCAGAATGATAGAGTTATTGCCTATGCATCACGACAGTTGAAAATTCATGAACAAAACTATCCTACTCATGATCTCGAGTTAGCAGCTACGATCTTTGCTTTGAAGATATGGAGGCACTACCTCTATGGTGAAAAATGTGAGATTTATACTGATCACAAGAGTTTGAAGTATATTTTCTCACAAAAAGAACTCAACATGAGGCAAAGGAGATGGATTTAATTACTCAAGGATTATGATTGCACGATACACTACCACCCGGGGAAAGCAAACAAGGTGGCAGATGCTTTGAGTAGAAAAGACCATGGAGTTTTGAACAATATGAGAATTGAAAGGGATCCAATTTTCATGGATCTAGTGAAGATGGACATGGGAATAACCAGGGAAGGAGAAACATCATTTCTTTTTCAAATGGTTGCCAAACCATCTTTAATAGAAAGGATTAAGAGTACTCAGACCAATGATGAAGAATTTCAAAAGAAGATTAAAGCTGTGAATGATGGGAGATTGAGAGACTTTGTGTATGAAGATGGAATTTTGAAATTTGGGAAGAGACTTTGTGTTCCCGATATACCTGATCTAAAAAGGGAATTGCTGGATGATGCTCATAGTTCCAATTTCTCTATACACCCTGGGGGCACCAAAATTTATAGAGATTTGAAGGAACATTTTTGGTGGGACAACATGAAGAGGGAGATTGCTGATTTTGTGTTAAGATGTATGGTTTGTCAACAAGTGAAAGCTGGAAGGCAACAGCCTGGAGGAGTCATGCAACCTCTTCCCATACCGAAATGGAAATGGGACAATATTACGATGGACTTTGTCATGGGGACACCAAAGACTCCTAGAAGGAACGATGCAATATGGGTTATTGTTGATCGTCTTACCAAGTCAGCACATTTTCTTGCTATAAGAGAAGATCTACCCCTGGAATGTCTAGCAAGACTATATATTAATGAAGTTGTGAGACTTCATGGAGTACCCTTATCGATTTTTTCTGATCGTGATCCCTGTTTTACTTCAAGATTTTGGAAAAGTCTTCAGAAATCCTTGGATACTGAACTTCATTTGAGCACTGCTTACCACCCTCAGACAGACGGACAATCAGAATGGACTATTCAAACCTTAGAAGACATGTTGAGATCTTTCTCACTTGACTTTCAGGGTATGTGGGATCAATATTTACCTCTGGTAGAATTTTCCTATAACAATAGCTTCCATTCGAGTATTCAGATGGCACCATATGAAGCGTTATACGGAAAGAGATGTCGTACACCAACCTGTTGGGATGACGTTGGTGAAAGAAAACTTGTAGGCCCAGAACTGGTGGAGGAAACGGTGGAAAAGGTAAAAGTAATCCAAAATCACATCAAAGCAGCTCAAAGTAGGCAGAAGAGCTATGCTGATAATCGAAGGAAGGATTTGGAATTTCAAGTCGGTGATCATGTTTTCCTGAAGGTATCTCCGTGAAAGGGAGTCATACGTTTTGGTAAGAAAGGTAAATTGAGTCCCAGGTACATCGGACCTTTCGAAATTCTAGAACGAATTGGGGTTGTAGCTTACCGATTGGCAATGCCGCCAAGTCTCTTCAAAGTTCACGATGTGTTCCACGTATCTCTGTTGAGGAAATACATGCCTGATCCAACGCATGTACTCACCTATGAAGAATTAGAACTGGAACCCGATCTTTCCTATTGTGAAGAGCCCGTCAGGATTCTTAATACGAGAGAATAAGTATTGAGAAACCGGACGACGCGTCTGGTAAAAGTTTTGTGGAGAAACCATAAGATGGAAGAGGCAACGTGGGAACCCGAGGAACTTATGATGAAGAACCACCCGAGTCTTTTCATGCGATAGTATTCTAGAAATTTCGAGGATGGAATTATTTGAAGGAGGGGAGAATGTAACACCCCAAGCTTCTACGGTACGCTTCTCTTTGAATAATGCGATAGCGTGTGTTGTACGCAACACCGAGTTCTAACAACCAATCAAACTAGCCGTTATGAATAGTAATACCAACTTTTTAAAATTATATATATTTTATATTTCAAAATGGACTTCATTTTTGGATTCGGAATATCTAATTTAGCCTAAGGTGAAATTTTGGTACTTTTCGGATAACTTTCATATTTTGATGAATAGTGAAAATTACTAAATTTTAATTAAAAACAACTTTTTTAATCAAAATAATTAATAGTGATAAATTATGAATTTTAGTAGTTTTAAAGTATATTTAGAATATATTTTTACCATTTAATATAATTTTGGTCATTGGACATAATTTTACAATTAAACCGAACATAAACAAGTGTCAATCTTTTGATAGTTATTATCTCTTAAAAACACGCTTTTTGTTTTGACAGCGGGAATTAATTTTAAATTAATTTCTGCCACTTCTGTGTTTTGAATTTATGAAAATGGATTCCATATTTGGAATCAGGATGTTCAAATTTTGTAAATAGGTAACTTTTATTTTTAGACATTTTGAATAATTACTGCGGTAAATATTTTATTTACCATGGTTAAGGGTAAATCCGGTAAGTAAGGGTTAAAAAATAATATTATAATAATACTAAATTATCATAAAACGTGTCTTAACCCTATTGGTTGATACATGGTCGACCATGGGAATCTTTGGGTCGATTTTGGGACCCCATGGATCCACTTGTAAGTGATAATGACACTTTATTTTAATTAAGTTAAAATGAATACAAAAATGACACAAGCATATATCTTTTAGAAAAACAATTGTTACATAGGGTTATATATGTTGGATTTTCGATTATAAATATTCATTAGAAAGATAAAAATATTTACTACATAATGATATTTTATTTATAATTTTTAGACATTAAATAATTTATTTTATTTATGACACAATGATGATGCAGTAATTACTATAATAGTGAAAAATTAAAATAATTGATATTATAAATACCCAAATAAATATAATATGAAACTTTTAATGAATTAAACTAATTTTATAGGATAATATGATATATTAGTATTGATTTAATTAACTTTTTTCGAAGTAATCAATCTGTTATGAGTTTCACAAAAATCAACTATTGAATAGTGTCAAAATTGACATAAAAGAGTTCTTAAAACAAATTTTATATTATTAATTGATATTAAATTCCTAAAAATCTAAGGTTCGGCCAAGAGACTTATATCATGATAGGTTAATCATTAATGGACCACTTGGGGGTCTCTTGGATGTATATAGTAAGTTTATTAACCATATTATATAAAAATACAAAGAGACATTGTAAAAGTGAAACTAATTAACTTAGAGTTAATACTTAAAGATAAGGTTAATATAAGTACCCAAACCTGTCTAAATTCTATTGGTTGAGTGGTTTTCGACCTATCCCCACCTTAACCTTTGAATAATCAAATTTGGAGCCATTAGAAACCGAATATGAATTTATTATAAATTAATATTTCTAGCTTTTCCAAAGGTGCCCCTCACCCCTCTTATAAAAGGGCACTCCTCCTTCTCATTTCTTCATACCTTCAAAGCCTTTTGGTTCTTCCAAACTCTGCCCAATTACTCTCCCAACATCCCTCACTACAACCTAGAGGCCTTAGTTTGATCAGAAAGCCAACCTAAGGAGCCCTTTTGATCAAATCAAAAGGAAGAACCCGAAGAAGAGGTAATGTTTTCACCACCCCTTTTCAAGTTCCTTTCTTCTTCCACTTCTTCTTTCTTTGTTCTTACCATTCTAAAATAATAAATCCAGTATCTCACATATACTGTGATGCTATTATAAATATGGTACAACCATATTCAGTATTCTATCCACCCTTTGAATAACAAGTCACCATACGTGCGTACGTACGGCTTACCGTCTCCACGTCGTGGTGTAATTGTTATTCAATATATTATTATTTGGATGGGTATAATAATGATGTGTAACTCATGTAAATAATAAATATAACATGTTAATGATTCTTTATATATGATATACCATCCATTTATATATTATTTTAATATCAAAAGAATGATATTGTCGCTCGTGCGTACGTACGGACTACCGTCTCCACGAACGCGATGAGATTCATTCTCCATCGTATCCATTCAAGTATAATTTTCATTTTATGATTTAAAAATGATGTTTAAGGACTTGATATCATTCTGGATATGAATAAGATACAACAAACATGGCTTATGTAACAAAACATATAAAAGAAAATGAGTAAGTTAACACCCGAAACGACGATAATTTTAAGATATTATTAACAAATCAATGTTAAAAGATCATATATGATATCATATTAATATATATGATTCTTGTATAATTTGATAACAATTATTTCACCATTATACAGGAGGTTAACCTACCCCAACAAAGTAAAAGTACAAGGTAAGGGATTTTCTTATCTCACATTCAATTCCGTGAGATTTCCATTGTTCGCCACTAAATTATTGAAAGTGGTGTATTGTGTACTGCCATTTGATATATATTATCATGATTCTCTTTATATTCATGTTATTCTGTAAATAATTTGGTGGTTATTAACTTTTGGCCATACGACTCAGTTGATTAACGTGGTAAGGGGTTTTCATCTCACTCCTTATTCCCGTGAGATTCTTGCCATATTGCCACCATTAACTTTTGTGTGGTGTATGTACTTTCCATAATTATATTCTTTGTGTAATAAACTCTAATTTATGTGTATTTACATATTCATTGTATGATACCTCTTTCATGGGTTGTATGTTTCATAAGTTACCAAATTGGTAAGGGTTATTTCACAATCTCTTCATTATCCGAGGTTGTTTATACGTAATAATCTACTGGGATTTCTTTATCATCCACATCCATGTTTCTTCAAAATGTATTTCAAAACATTTTTATTATTTACAAGAATATGGGTTAAAGTCATTTATACCCTTGTTTGACTTTTTATAAGAGTAATCTTTCCGTCGTTTTCAAAACAAGGTCCTTTTTAACCTTTTCGACAGAATTAAGGTAAGAATGTTTTTTTAACTTATACGGCGAGTGCAGTTATTTTCTGCCATTATAAAATCTTCAAAGCTTCCCTTACAATCTTATAAGATTATTTTCAATGTAAAGGTTTTATTTTATAATTATGTGACTTTTAAATGATTTCAAAAAAATATATATTTCTCTCAAAAATATAAAAATCCAGTGCAAATGTATACGTATTTAACGCAAGCTTAAAAATGTTTTTAGAAAACCTGACTCTCGAGTGTGTTAGATAGGAAGGGATTGGAAGTGGACCCATCATGGCCTATAATTAGTCGAGCAGTCTCAGAATTAGTTATTTTGTTTTCAAAATCTTGCATAATGATTTCAGAAAAACACTGGAGTAATTTTTAGCAATTTTAAATGTAAGTATTTTATATAAAAATTGCATCGGTAGGTCTCATGAGACAAACTAGTGTCTTGGCACAAGGCCTTGGAAAAATCTTATTTGTAGTCTTGGCACGAGGCCTTGACTATGTGGTTATGATAGTCTGGCATTATGCATTCCAACATTATGAAATTGGTTATTGATTTTTGCATGTGATTATTCGATTAGTAGAATATCCATGTGAATAAGTAAATAGAATTATTTCATTTTACTTTTTCCATACTATGTTGAAGTTCAAGTTTAAAAGGCTTTTGTTTTAGTAATGCATTGCCTTAAATGTTTATGCTTATTTTGAATGTTCTGCTATATTGTTATCCTTACTGGGCATTTGAGCTCACCCCTTTTTATGTTTTATTTTTCCCAGGAAGTGAAGAAGTAAGTTATGAATGACCTGCAGGGATATTATGAGGGGATAATAGTTTGGACTATGGAGTCATTATGTTGTTGTAGTAGTTTTTTTCATTTTATGGTGTAATGTAAAACTTATGAATATATCTAGTGTTTCCAAGGCTACTAAACCAATCGTTCTTTCGAGATTTGATCTTTCTTGTGATCATGACAATGTTATGTAATAATGCACCGACTCTGGGTAACTAGGGTCGGGGTGTTACATGGTGTACTAGGACTAACTAAATAAGTAGTTTTAAAGATTTCACAGTGTTTAAAAATGTACATCATGGGGTCAAAACCAAGAAAATGACATCAAATTTACATGAAATAATACGAAAATAACCATAAATTTATTTTTAAAATATAGGAATATATTCCATCTTCTTGAATATCCTGAAGGCGTTGATTTTTTATTTATTTTAGATAATTACATTTTTAACTAGGTTAAGAGGGAACCCTTATACGACCCATAGGCCCAGTGGAACAAGGTCCAATATATGACCCGAAGACTCCGAGGTATAATGCCCAATATATGACCCGAAGTCCTAACCAATATATGTTTTCATTTTCTTACCATGGAAGAAAACACATTATTAGTGTTTTAAAATACTAAAACTTATGTGTAATAGTAAAAACCATAGATAAAAACCTCATATTGATTTAAAATAATAGGATAATTGTCATTGAATTGTTTTTTAGTAGTATGAGTAGATGGAAAATAAATCCACTATGAGGTGTTCTTGGACTAACTGGATAAGATGTTTTTAAAGATTTAACAGCCTTTAAACATGCTTTAGGGGGTTAAAACTAATAAAACTACCTGAGATTATAGTGAAATCATAGAGAATAAATCATAGATTTATTTTTGAAATATAGGAATTTAATCCACATAAATATGAGTTTTTATTTTCTTAGGATGATTAGAACCACATTTTTAGTGTTATAAAACACAAAAACGTGAATGTAACTATCAAAAACATAGAGAACTACCTCATATTGATGTGATATCATAAGAAACATGTATTTTAATTATTTATAACATGTAAAAATAGATGTCACATCAATCAAACATGTGGTGTGCTTAACTCGACTGAATAAATAACTTTTAAAGAATTAAAATTATTTGAAATCAAGCATCGGGGAGGGGGGGTAAAAACCAAGAAAAAAACCCTATATTAATTTATAAAAATTAGGAACTGATGAAACATAAATATGAGTTTTTGTTTTCACAGAATGATAGAAAACACACTTTTTATGTTTTAAAACACCAAAATTGATCATAATGGTCAAATACATAAGAAATTACCTCATATTTATGTGAAATCAAAGAAAAATTGTCTTGGAATTATTTGTGACATGTATAAGAATAAAAAATTAAAAAGTTATTAAAGAATTTGAGATTTTAAAAAACATGAATCGTGGGGTTAAAACTAAGAAAATGATATCTAATTTCCATAAAATCATAGGAAAAAAAATCAAAGATTTATCTTTCAAATGTGGAAATTGATAGTGTGTTAATCTGAGTTATCATTTATATGGTAAGATAAAAAAATAAACTTTGAAGTGTTTTAAAACAATAAAAAATGATTGTAATAATGAAAACAATATAAAATGACCACATATTATATGAAATAATAGTAAAACTTTATTTGAATTATTTTTGATGTGTACGAACATATGAAATGTTAATTCTATCTGTAGTTTGCTAAAAATGATCAAATGAGCAGTTTTAATGAATTAATAGTCTTTAGAAACATGTTATAGGATATTAAAAAACCATAAAATTTCTATGAAATAATAAGACAATAACCATAAATTATTTTTTGAAATGTAGTATTTAATCATTCATTAATTCGAGTTTCTGTGTGCTCGAGATGACTGGAAATGGGTTTTTAGTGTTAAGACACTAAAATGTGCATGTGATAGTAAAAACCATATAAAATGAGATATAATTGACATGAAATCATAGAAAAAATTTCTTTTAATTAATTTTTGATGTGTACTAGTAGAAAATATGTCAATCCGACATGTGGTGTGCTTGGATTGACTAAATAAGTAGTTTTTAAAGAAATATCCATCTTTAAAAATATTCTTAAGGGGGGTCAAATTGAATAAAATGATCTCATATTTCTATAAAATTATATGATAATAGCCATATATTTATTTTTAATATTAATGAATAAATACAATTTCAATCAGATTTATCTTTTTCTGGGGATGACTAAAAATGATTTTTTAGTATTTTAAAAAACTAAAACATGCATGTGATGGTAAAACCATAGAAACTGACCTCATATTGAAAAATAATCATAGAAAAAATATATTTGAAATATTTTTTACGTTAAAAAACTGATGACACATCAATACAATATATGGTGTGCTTAACTAACTAAATAAGAAATTTTTAAAGAATTAACTATCTTTAAAAATGTGCACTTGGTGGTAAAAAATAATAATAAAATCTCCAATTGATGTGAAATAATATAAAACAATTGTTGATTTAATTTTGAAATGTTGGAACTAATGGTGGAAAATCAAAGTTTTCATTTTCATGGGATGACCAAAAACACCTATTTTGTGTTTAAAAACACTCAAACAAGCATTTAACAATCAAAAGAAAATAAATGACCTAATACAGATGTGAAATCCTATAAAAAATTTATTTTAACTATTATTGAAGTTTATTAGTAGAAAACACATATATATGACGTGTGGGGTTCTCAAATTGATTGATTAAGAAGTTTTTAATGAATTGAGAGTCATTAAATACGTGTGCCAGTGGATCTAAACAATATTTTTTTGATTTCTGTAAAATCAAAGGAAAACAACATTAGATTAATTTTTGAAATATAGGAGCTAAAAACATTTCAATCTGAGTTTTAATTTGTTTGGGATGACAAAAACACATTGTAGTGTTTTAAAACACCAAAACATCCATGTAAAAATGAAAATCCAATAAAAGAACCTCATATTGAAGTAAAATCATAGGAAAACCATATTTTATTTTTTTATGTTTTTGATAATCCTTTCTATTAATTTGTTGTGTATTATGCTCAAAAATTATATAATAAGTAGCTTTTAAAGAATTGGAAGTCTTTAAAAACATGCTCCAAGGGGGTAAAAACCAAGAAAATAATCTTGTATATATTTTCATGAAATCATTGGACAACAACTATAGATTTATTTTTGAAATTTAGGAACTGATGATGCATTAATTTGACTTATCATTTCTAGGTATGAAAAAATGCCTTTTAGTGTTTTAAAGTATTATAACGTGCATGTAATAGTTAAAACTATATAAAAAAACTTCATATTGATGTGAAATCATAGAAAAACTATAAAAAAACTACCTCCAGTAACCACAATCCAATTTTTACTTAATTATATCGATAAAATATTCAAGGTATCACTTCACATAAGATTTAATAGTTTATTAGTCTTTAGAGATGAGATGCATGCATGATTTCTATAAAACATTATAAACATAAAACACATCTAAAAAAATTATTGAAAGCTTTCTTATTAATCTTTGAAATCATTAAACGATTCATTTTTAGTGCTATAGGGAAATGGAAAAGAATAAAATATGAGATCACATGATCAGTAAGAAATTAATTATAATAGAAGTTATCATGAATTCATATTGCCTAAATAATATGATATAGTGAATAATCAATAAATATATCATATAATCAATAACTTTGGAATGAAATATATCCAAGGTTAATAATATTATTATAATCAAATGGAAAATAATATCTGATTTCTAAATGATGGAAATCATAATATCAGATATCTTAATCTTTCCATTAGGGCCTCATGCCAAGACATCTTACATACTATCAAGGCCTTGTGCCAAGATATCATAAATATATAGGAAGACATACACCAAATAATAGTAATTCTTGTTTATCTTATGAGACTTAATAATGCATTGACAGGATATATAATTTTGATCCACACTCATCACTAAATCATCATAAACATACCATCAAGGCCTCATCCAAGACATTATAAATATATAGGCTGAAATACACAAAGCGATACCCATTATTGTTTGTTTGATGAGATATACTAAGGCATCAAGGGACTATCTAATTTTGGTCCCCACCTGTTACTTAACATGACAAATAAATTCCTCATATATTGAATAAAAAATAAAATACATAATTAATATACCTTAATAATCAATAAGTATTTGTATTGAATCAAGTATATAGGATGTCAATATTACTTAGTAAATAGAATAATTTTCTTAGTCAAATAAATTTTTTAAAACTTTTAAGAAAATAATATCATTTTCTTGAAACATTCATAAATAATGGGAATATTTATAACATTATATAACCATAAAAAATTATAAATGAATCAAAATAATTATGAATGGTTATTATGGTGGGAAGAGTCTTTAATTTAAATAATGTTAAAAAATAGGTTTTTTTCTCAGTTTTATAAAGAAAGTAAAAAATGGATTGTATTGAAATTGATTAAAATAATTCTTTTAAAATTTTTAATAGAGTAAAATATGATTTAAATTGAACTTAATAAATCATTTAATTATAAAAAATAACATTCTTGAAGAAAAATAATGAATATGAATATGGAGGAAAAAGATCCTCGACCAAAATGTGGAAATAAGGTAAGATTTTATTATAATTATTATTTTGATTTATTTGAGTACCAAATAGAGTAAAAATGTTAATACTAATTAAAACCCTAGAAATAAAAATATTGTAGTAAAATTTATAGGGTTTATGAGATAATTATTATAAAATTACCTCAATAATAATTGAAACATAAACAATCTGGATAAAAAGTATGATTGTAAAATAAACACTTACCCCAAACTTCTTCTTTGTTTAAAACACTATAACCACCTATATAATAAATTTATATTTATTATATATATATATATATCATATCCATAATTATATTTATCTTATTTTATACTATTCACTCATAATTTATAATTACACAATTATCAATAATTCATTGTAAACATCAAAAGTTTTGTTTAACCATTCCATTTTCCCTGCATGATTTGATTCAATAGTTTTGATACTTTCACCTTGATCATGGTTTCATTATATTTAGGTTTATAGTATGTTTTTGATATAGTTTTAGGGTCTCATGGTTATTTCATGGAACTTATGTTATTATTTTTTATAAAATTCTTTAAAATACCATTTTTTAGACATTTCAATTTCATAGAAATAATTGATTTTATTAACCAATATACATAGTTATATTATGAATAAAAAATTATGTAAACATATTAAATTAATCTTTATTAAATTATATTATCATTAATTAATATTCCTTAATCATTTAGGACATAAACATTATAATATCATTCATATAGGTGGTGAAACCAACCTAAAGAACATTGCTTTATAACTACTGAATGAGTAAGAACATGCTATTTCATAAAGATAATATCAATTTTATATAATCTTAATCATGAAATAAACATCATATTTATCCATTAAATCCATTTTTATAGCCATCCATGTAAGTTTGTGATGGAAATGAAATGCATCGTTCATGGATGCGGTAGTTCACACGTAACACAAGTGAGGTGTTCATCTTCTAATAGATTGAAGAAAAAGAACATAGATAATGATTTAACATTATAGAATAATAATTATTTCAAATATATAATATTTATTTATTAAATATATCTTTATAAACATCCCTGATAAGCAGTGATGAAAATTTAAATACATCATTCGT
The DNA here is from genome assembly GCA_963277665.1 of Viscum album. Classification (NCBI taxonomy): domain Eukaryota; kingdom Viridiplantae; phylum Streptophyta; class Magnoliopsida; order Santalales; family Viscaceae; genus Viscum; species Viscum album. The sequence goes on along the minus strand of OY728150.1, from coordinate 1,569,363,464 downwards.
GGAGGCGATAGTCTGTATGTAACACAAATGACGTTTTCATTTTCCAATGATTGAGAGTGAAATATGATATATAATGATTTAAATATATTGAATCATAATTATTTTATGTTTATAAAATTTATTTATTAAATCTACCATTATAACCATCCATGGGATGTGGTGATGAAAAATGAAATACGTCGCTTCATGGATGTGGTATCTACGTATATGCATGAGAAATGTTTTCATTTTACAATTAATGTAAAGGAGGTATATGATTGTTATTCCACCAATATAATAAAATTTCAATGAAATAAATAAAATCATGTTATTATGTTGAGATGTTTATATAATATTCATGGGATGTTGAAGAAGAAATAAGCTTTAATGAACTTGATTAAGACTATTACCTCTTCAATGGGCATCCTCCTGCAAATCTCTTCTTATGGATTCTTGGGATGACCTTTTGATGATAATAGAACCTTTAGGTCATGTATAAGGGTTTTGGTAAGTGATTTGGGTATATCTTGGTTGATATAAAGTGATAAAAGTCAGTTGAAAGGTGAGGAGAGGAGAGGTCCTTTTATAAGTGACAGGTGGAACTTTTATAAACACTCTGAACTTAAATATAATAAAAATTTCATTATTTAGTTAAGGTGGAAAAAATGAAACCAAGATTAAATTATAGGAGAGGATATGTTAAAATATACTCAAAAAATCATATTTATACATTTGTAGTGATATTTGTGGCCCTATACCTTAGTTTAACCCCCCTTTAACCCTTTTACACTTCACTATGGTGGCAAAATTTTACAATGGTAACTTAATTTTTGGGACTAAAAATGAAATAGAACTTATTAAATAACTTGAATATTATGATTAAAAATGAGTAATAAATTTTATAAGATTCAATTTCTTGAGGTTGTAAAAATTAATTTTTATATAAGCGTGTAAAGCTCAATGAAAACAATTTTTATAAAAAATCCTTCTAAGAATAAAAATGAATTTACAGAAAAATAGTTCATAGAATTGATCTCCATGACATTTATTGGTTTATTAATAAATAAAGGAGAGTTTAATAACTTTAAAACCAATAAAAAACAAAACATAACCCTATAAATACTTAATTATAGGGAAGGATAAAAATGGTTATTTTATTAGAATAAAACATCACTTAGGTTTTAAATTGTCATAAATAGGTTTCCAAATTCAAAATAATAATTTTAAATATTTATTTTTAATACTTAAACACATATTTTTCTATAAAAATCATTTAAAAAACTTTTAATTAATTCTTATATCATTATTATGTCTTAAAAGTGAAAATATTTCTCAAAATTGTATTTTTTCATTTTTCACCCAAAAATCAACCATTTTAGAAAAATACCAAAAATTTACCCTAGGATAAATATTAATATGATGAATTAATAATTGAATTTAAGTTCATAAAATTTAAATTCTATAATTCATAAATTTATCTTTAAATTAAAATATAAAATATAAAGAAAAAATTATTTTATATAAAAATGACATTTAAGCTTTATGTGTTCTTAATCTTATTCATATCACTTATTAATTAAATTAATATAAATATATTAGTTTATACATTAAAATATTACTTATCATCATCATAATATTTTAAAAGTTATAAATTTAATTTTTTAGGATAAAATATACAACACAAAAAAATAGTTGTTTGAAACAACCCTTTTAACATTAAATCATATTAATTATTTATTATCTAAATGTAAACATTTTTAATTTATTACTATATTTTTATTTATTAGATTTTTTTATTATTATCATATTTTTATTAATAATTTTTATTTAATATATTGTGGCTCATTTTAGTTTGATGTTGTGTGTTAAGAAATATATTTGACACATTGTTTATTTAAAAGATAATTACACATTAAAATTTAGGGGTGCTATATTATCCCCATCATACAAAAATTGTGTCCTAAAATTTTCATTTTTTCACCAAAATAATTGTATATTGAAATATAAATAATCTCACATGTATATTTTATCATGATAAATTTCTATGTTACTACTATAAAACTTTGTATTTCTTAGATAAATGTTTATAAAATCATGTATAGACTATTAAAAGACACATACTTGTGAATGAATTTACAAAATGACACCTTAATAGTTGAGTGATATTTTCTATATAAGACTTGATAAATTTATCTTCCTATTTCTTGAGTTTGAGAGACTATTTTAATGTTGAGATATTTAATACAGGAAAATATATTTACTTGATTTTTTTCTACCCTATAAGGATAATTTCATATTTTAGTTGTGTTTTGATCAGTTTTACACCTCTTTTTCATCTCATATTTTAAATGAGCATGATGAATTTTTCATTAGTAAAGCATGAAAATAAACCTTAAAAGGATCATAAGATCCAAAAAACAATAACAAGTTATTCCTCCTATCTCTAACCATTTATTAAACCCAAAATGGTGAATGTGAGTAAAGAAAACACCCAAAGAAATGATATAATATTTTAGCATTCAAATTCTTTATTATAAACAGTAGCACTAGTTCAATAAAAGTTATTTTATGATTTATCTACTAATTACTCATTACCCATTCTTCAAAGTGAATTAATCCAAAAAATAATAGTTATGTCAATGTCGACCATAATTATTAACACCAAGTTTGAATCTATGGAATATATTTACATCTTAATTGAGACTACTCAATATATTCACATTATAAATTGATTCCCACTAGGTGTATCAATTGAAAACTCCTACCTTAGAGTGTTAGAGGATGATTCAATATTCTCAGAAAAAATTCTTGATATAAAAGAGTGAATATATATGATATCAAATAAAGCATTAAATATCCTTGAGTTTATTATCAAAGTGCCAACTATCACATCATTAGGGACTTAATCTTGAATTGTAGTAATTTCACAAGCTCAACCTTTCTCCCATAGTCACTTCTATGTTAAATTCTCTTGAAACATGGAGTATTGATTCAAATAGTACTCCATATAATTATAGTTGAAACACTAGATATTATAGGCTTCATTCTTTACCTTTCATTACTGAGCCTTATATCCTTTATCTCTACACTTGAAACAAATTCCTATTCCCTTTAAGCAAGTATTAGGTGTTTATTTTCACAATTATCACATTTTATATGCTCTCACCTTCCCTTATCCATATTCACCATGTTTATTTTTTAGAAAAATCCCAAAAATTTACCCTAAACATTTTTTAATATTTATATTTAAGAAATGGACTCCATTTTATGAAAATAATTTTCTGAATGTGAGAAATTATAGTTATAAATAAAATCCACATTTATTTAAAAAATACCGACTTTAATATTATAAACAATTTTATTTAACTTTGAAAAATTATTTATGGTCACATAAAATTAACTAATAATTATAATAAAACATAATATTAATTTATGAAATCATTTTATGAAAATAAATTTTCTTTTAAAAATTATAATAATTTTAAAATTTCAAATAAAATATTTTCATTTTAGACAAATACCAAAACTTAATTAATCATTTTTAAAACATTTATTTACTTTTAACATTATCTAAATATATAATATTTTCATTTAAAAGATACCTAATGTTATTTTACACTTTATTAGGTGAGTTTACTATTCAAACGATTAGATTACTATTCCCAATGGTCAGATTACTAATCCTAATAGTTTGATTACTATTTCCAAAAGTTGGATTACTATTCCAAATGGTTATATTATTAATCCCAACAACCATAATACTATTACCAATGAGAGGATAACCTCATAATAGAGATGGGAACAGTAACAACAGTCAACCATCTTTTTATCCTCATGGACATCCTATGTTGGATGGTGGGGTGCCCTACCGTGTGATTATCTGTGTAGTGGGACTAGTCTGACGGTGTGACATTATTTTCAAGTGATTTGGATAGGCACCACACATGCATTATCATGTGGGTGGATCAAAATAAAGTTTGTTGTGATAACACCAATCATCCGACCCTCTTCCCATATAGATTGTAAATGTGGGATGGAGGGATTTCCATCCATGTTTCATCAGAGGGAAGCGAGATTCCATAAGTATTAGTAGTGGGAGATGTAGCTTTAAAAATTGTAATATGGTTCTATGACTACTGATAGGGGGTGGTGCGGTATAATATTAGTGACATGGAATTATATAGGCTACTTATTTGGGCCTTTAGGCCATCTCATTCAGGGGCCTTTGGGCCATATTAAATTGGGCCTTCAGGCAATCAATAACTTGGTCCTTCAACCTATAAATATGTAATTAAATAGGTCTAGTGGGTGTTCTTCAATCCTTATGGGGATAGATGAGGCTTGACCCACTGGTGTGCCTATGTATGTGTATTGTTTATGGTTTGTAGTCCCCTCTACCTAATATATATATATATATATATATATATATATATATTTATATAGTTTTTTGATGACTCACATATCAGCACCATAGTTCTTACCTATGTCGTTCCTTAATATACTCTCATATATTATTAATTTGATTATTAATAGTTGAATTTTTTATTCCCTCAATAAAAAATCTATTTTGATTTCAATTAATTCAATGTATTTCACATTTAACTATCACACATTATATTTTTAAATTCATATTTTACCTCTATTTCTTCTTTTATTTTGGGGAAACAATTATGACATTTTAATTTTAAATAATGAATTTTCAAAGAGTTTAGGTTGTTTCTAATTATTTTAGGTTGTATTAAAAATTAATTGTTAATGTTTTTTTCTTTTTAGGCAATTAGTACATGGGGATTATCAGTAGTTGGTGTGATGCCTTTTTTTATTTTTTGCATATTTTAGTAAGAAATTACTTTTAATATTTATTTTATTTTCATCCTCTCCATGAAGTGGATGTTCCTTTACCTAAGTCAAAACTTATTTCTTTCATCTACATGCGTGATGAAGGTGCTAGACTCCCTATTATAGTATTAATATTTGTCACTGGAATTGTAAGTGATATAATGTCTTCAAATCCATGATATTTGTATGTGTGTCATGTAATAGTGCGTTGTTTAATTTTTCCATGCATAATTTCATTTAAAGGTCATTTATTTTTTTCCTTTTATATTATTAAATTTTAAAGGTTATGATTCAATAAAAATTATAAAATTTATCATAGAGTTTTCAATGATTTGTTTCTTCTTTTTCACTTGATATCATATTTAGAAAAGGCATTTATGAGAGTGAAATATTTATTCTTTCCAGTTTCATGTTTTCATATTTTTTACATATTCCTCTACTAATTTTGACTATGTTTTTAATTTTCAGATTTATCTAGATGGGATTTTATATCTTCATGGAATAACATTGTTGGTATATGTTGGGCCACTGATTTTTTTGATGTGCATTTATAGTCAATTTGGTTTGATATTCTCATTCATAAATTCTTTTAAAACATTTTAAATATCCTTGGTGTAGTGGAAAGTTGATATTTTAAACAATAATGGTATTTTATTAATGGTGTGTGTATTGTATTTCTTTTTAATTTTTTTGTATATATAGGGCTTTGAGGTTTGATGATACTTTCTCTTTCTTTATTCTCAAAATATATAACATATATTTTTTTTTTGTTTTTAATATATAAAAATGGAATATTCAATACAACATGTGAATATGTTAAATAATCAATATGAAATCTAAATATATTTAATATTACACATACATTTTATATATATGCAATATGAAATACTCATTTTATTACATGTATACAATATAAAGATATGAAATATGAATTCTGTTTTCAATATTCAATATGAATTTTATTTCTACAAACATTTTATGACTTAAAATATTCAATTTTCATTTTTTTGAAATATATATTTTTATAAATAATAATATATTTCTTCTATTTATATAATGAATTCTATTTGAAATATCCAGTATGAATTTTATTTCATCATCTAGAATGGGTTTTCCTCATCCCTAAATTTTGATCTATTATTACTTTCTCTTGGGGTAATGATTCTCAGTACCATCTAGGATACTCATTGAGTGGAATTAACTAATTAGGTATTTTTATAATATTTATTCTTGGTATTATTTTTAATTAGTGTTCATGTATTATACTTGGTGTTGGATATTTTTTTACAAAACACTACTTAATCAATGATGTTCTTGTGTCATAATTCCATGTATTTCAAGGAATTTGTAATGTTTTTTTATTTAAATTGATTCATGAAAATTAATTTCAAAACCTAGAAAATGATAAAAATTTGATGTGAAATAATATCATAATGGTATTTGAAATGTTTTTGAAATATACGATCAAATAACACATCAATATAATGTGTGGTGTGCTCAAAATGAATGAAAAAGAAGTTTTAAAGATATAAAAATCTTAAAAAACACACATCAGGGGTAAAAATTAAGAAAATGAAATAATAATTCAATGAAACCATTGGAAAAAACCATAAATTTATTTTTGAAATGTAAGAATTTACACGACATAAACCCAACTTTTCATTTTCTTGAAAAGAATAGAGACACATTTTTAGTGTTTTAAAATACTAACACATTTGTGTAATGATCAAAACCATATAAAATTAAATCATATTGAAATGAAATCAAAGGAAAACTATATTTGAGTTATTTATAATTTTTATAAGAAGAAGAAATGTCAATCTGACTTGCAGTGTGCTTGGATTGACTAAATAAGTAGTATTTAAAGATTTGATAGCGTTTAAAAATATGTGTCATGGGGTAAAAGCCAAGAAAACTGCCTCAAATTTCCATGAAATAATAGAAAAACAATTGTTTTTTTAATTTTAAAATGTATTAATAGGTTCCACATCAATACAAAGTTTCATTTTCTCAGCATTATAGAAAGCACATTTTTAGTGTTTTAAAACACTTAAACTTATGTGTAATGGTTAAAACCATATAAAATAACCTCATATTGATGAAAATTATAGGATAAATATCTTTTAATTATTTTTTAGGATTATTATTATATGTAAAATCAATACATTATGAGGTGTGCTTGGAATGACAAAATAAACATGTTTTAATGATTTAATGAACTTTAAACATGCATCAGGGGTTTAAAACCAAGAAAAAGAACTTGGATTACCATTAAATCATAAATTAGAAATCATATATTGATTTTTGAAATTTAGGAACTGAATCCACATCATTATTAGTTTTAATTTTCTTAGGATGATTATAAATACATTTTTAGTGTTCTAAAACTCTAAAACATGCATGTAACTATCAAAACCATAGAAAAATACCTGATATTGATGTGAGATAATAAGAAATATGTATTTTAATTATTTTTGGAAAGTAAAATTAGATTTCATATCAATCTTACATGTGTTTTAGTCGAAATTATTGAATAAATAACTTTTAATGAAATAAAATTCTTTAAAATCATGAATCTGGGGGTCAAAACCAAGAAAACAACCTTTAATTATTATGAAATCACAAGAAAAAAAACCATATATTGATTTATAAAATTTTAAAATAGATGACATGTAAAATAACTATTCTTATAAATGTATTGAGAAGATTGTGGAATGTTTTTTGTCTTTAAGTTATATCCCCAAGACACTAAAGGAAAGCAATAAATGCTGAGGGCTTTATTAATAGTTGGGGGATGATTTTACCTTAGAAAAATAAAACAACCAACCAAACATGTCATAACCAATTAATCCACTATATGATGCGTGATATCAATTAAAGGAAACTCAAAGTAATCATTTATATTAAAATCAAACTAAAACCAAGTACCATAATGTAAGACTACAAAACAACCAAGTATACAGAGGAAGACTACAAAACCAACAAAACTCTAAGACAACCATAACTACAAATTTACAACCTTCTCTATGATCCAATACAAAAATATCCCAAGTATCACTAAGAAAAACTAGACAAATGTGATATTGTAGATACCCAATTATTTAAGTACATAGACATTACATTAATTTTGTGGAATACTTAATACATTACAAAAACAGACGCCCAAAAACCGTATTAGTTTAGTGTCTTTGAAACTCGGAACATAATCTTCTAATCATGGTGAAAGATCTTCAACATCTCCCATAAATATCTTCCCCTTTTGTTTTCTTACCTAAAAACTGGTAAAAAGAAAACATAAAAATGGTGAGCTCAAATGATCAGTAAGGGTAAACATGGAGAACTTAAAAACAATCCATAAACATTTGAACGTGAAAACATGAACATAAAACATCAAAATCTTGAGAAATGACATAAATCATGGAAGTACATAAGTCATATATCATAGAGGAACATTAATCATGATAAAATAAAACATGTAATTGTGGAAAACCATTAATCAAATGATATGATTTCCATAGTATCCAAGGAATTACGACCAAGAGTATCATAGTAGACAAAGTCCATTAACGAACCGGGTTTACTTTCCGTTCTAGCCCTGTATTACTGAACTGGATTTTACTTTCAGTTCCATCCATGTATATATCATGAGATATAAATCTTTACCCAATGCATTGGAGGGATATATAGGTCCCACCCATCTCATAATGAAATCATTATTTTGTGTGCCACAAAATAAACATAAATCATTCATCATAACCCAATGAATAAAATGGGTTTCATATACATCATCCCATCATAACATAATCTATATAAAACAATGGATATAATTTCATAATAAACATAATAAAACCATGTAAATAATAGGGACATTATACATGAAGAATATTCATATTCAAGAATGTCATCTTAGATGGAAAATAGTTTGGATAAAACACTTGAAAGGAATTCTTGAGGAAACTATCCTTTCTTCTTCAAAATCATTTTCTTTTAAAAAAATTACATGAAATTTTAATATAAAAGGATTTTTTTTGAAAATAATCATGAAATATTTTAAAGTAATATTCATGAAAATAAGTCATTTTGAAACCGTAAAAATATGTTCATGCCGTATAAGTTAAAAAAACATTCTCCTCGTACTTTTGCCGGAAAAGTCAAAAAGTTCCTTGTAGGGTAAACAAAAGAGAAATTCCTTCCATAACACAATGTAAAAGTAAAAGAGGGGTAAAAATGACTTAGAATATTAAACAATTTATGAAAAACATTTTTATGGACATGGATGAAAAATATAACCCCAGTAAATACTTAAGTATAAGCAATCTCGAATAAAAATGAGATTTTCAAAATTATCCCTTACCTTAGGTCCAATTTCTTCCGTACGTATCCAAAACTCCTGTATAGTGGGTTTAAACATATTATTAACTTGTAACATAACCATAATAATATTTATGAGATAATATATGATTCACTTATGACTTTATATTACCCGTTCTTTCGTAAATTCCATGTTAAAGCATGGTTTTGGGTAAAATCGTTTCATTTATCGTACATGTTTCAACTTGTTGTTCTTGATATTATTACTTATATCTTTATTTAATTAATTCTAGAATGTAAAACATGATTTATATATAATATATATTCAGAATATAAATATATATGATAGATCAATAATTGGAAGCAAATACACCGTTCATGGAGACGGTAGGCCGTACGTACGCATGAACGCTGTTTTCATTTCCTTATTGAATTGAATGGAATTAAGTAAATGAAACATATATGTACATAAATATAGTATCATTATTATTTAATATACTTCATGATTATTTATTATATATACTTTATAATCATACTTGAATGGTTAATCATGGAAAACGAATCTCATCGCGTTCGTGGAGACGGTAGTCCGTACGTACGCACGACCGACAATATCATTATTTTGATATTAAAATCATATATAATTGGATGTTATATCATATATAAAGAATAATAATAATGTTATATTTATTATTTATATCATTTATACTCATTATTATACCCATCTAAGTGATGAAATGTTTGAATAACGAACTACACCACGACGTGGAGACGGTAAGCCGTACGTATGCATGTGTGGTGACTTTTTCATTCATAGGATGGATAAAATAACTAATATGGTTTTAAAATTTCTACAATAACATCACAATATATAGAATATACTGGAGTTATTATTTTAGAATGGAAACAACAAAGAAGGAGGAAGTGGAAGAAGAAAGGAACTTGAAATAGGTGGTGAGATATTTACCTCTTCTTCGGGTTCTTCCTTTTGATTTGATCAAAAGGGATCCTTAGGTTGGATTTCTGAATAAAATAAGGCCTCTAGGATTAAGGTAAGAGAGTTTAGAGGGTATTTGGGTAGGGTTTGGATAAGAAAAATGTCTTTGGATGTGTGAATTAGAGAGAAGGGTGAGTGCCCTTTTATAAGAGGGGTGGGGGAACCTTAGGAAAAAATTAAAATATTATTTTATAATAAATTTATACTTGGTTTATAATGGCTCGAAAGTGACTTATTTAGAGGCTAGGGTGGGTATGGGTCGAAATACTCCCAAAAAATAGGTTTTATACAAGTTTATGTTACCATTTTAACCTTATCATTTAGATTTAAATCTAAGTTAAATAATTTAACTTTTACCGTGTCTTCTTGTATTCTTACACTATATGGTTAATAAACTTACTATAAACTGCCAATAGAACCCCAATTGGTTCATTAATGTCATATATATTATTATATAAGTCTTTTTTCTGAAACTTATATTTTTAGAACCATTATATCAATTAATAATATAATATTGTTTTTTAAAAACTCTTTTATGTCAATTTTGACACTATTTGGTATTTTGTTTTTTCTAAATTCATAACAGTATTATTACTTCGAAAAAAATTCATCTAACCAACCCTAATATTTTATATTAACCTATAAAATTAGTTTAATTCATAAAAGTCTCAAATTACATTTATTTGGGTATTTATAATATCAATTATGTTAATATTTAATTAATAAGGTAATTAATACACCATCATTGTGTCATAAATAAATTAAATTATTTAATGTCTAAAAAATATAAATAAAATAACATTATGTATTAAATCTTTTTATATTTCTAATGAATATTTATATTCGAATTTATATTGTGTTTAACCCTATATTAAAATTGTTTTAGTTATTAAACTTTGATTTTAACTCTTTTAACTCTTCTTTGAATTAAATAATAATAATTGTCCTAATCTAATACAAGTGAACATAAAGGGTAATATTTTATTTATAAGGTTTTTTTGGTATAATTACACTTATAAAATAGAATTAGGACATGTTTTAGGGTAATAATAATATCAATTTTACCATTAATTACCCTATTTACTTTTAACCGTGGTAAATCAAAGTTAAAAGTTACTATTCACAAAAAAAATATTTTCTTCTCATTGAACAACATTTTACTTAATGATATCAACCATGTCTATTGGATTTTTTAAATTCACCTCACAAAAGCGGTAAAATTAAGTTTTATATAAATTTGCAAATGTTCCTAGAAGGTGGGTAAAAGACGGTAAAAAGTTCAATTTTTTTTATATATCTAAAATTATTATAAAATGACTCCAATGAATTACACTGAACTTATATAGGTATTATGTATCTATTTTGACCTAAAATAAATTTAAATAAAATAAATTATTATTTAAATAAAAAGTCGGTTTTAACTAATAACTTAGTGTTTTCACTATTCATCAAAAATTAAAAGTTTTCAGAAAAATACAAAAAATTCACCCTAGGCTAATTTAGACATTCCAAATCCAAAAATGAAGTCCATTTTGAAAGATAAAATTTATAAAATTTCAAAAAGTGGGTATTACTATTCATAACAGCTAGTTTATATAATATTTTAATAACATATCATTGTTTAGTGAAACTCGGTATTGTATACAACACAAGTTATCGAGGAAGGTTTCTCTTGCGTGTAATGAAAGACAAGAATAATGTTTCATATACTAAAAACTAATACGGTGTTGCGTATATCACACGATAATCTTGGTGTAGCCTACAACACAAGACATCAAAAAATTAAAAAATAATATTTCTCATAAAATATCGGGGTATTACATTCTACCCCCTTTAAAATGAATTTCACCCTAGAAATTCATTGGGGTTATAAATGGTTTACTACTTAAAAGTTTCATTCATATAAACCCAAATAATAAAAAGGAATACTAAAACTTAATTTTAAAAAGAAACGTAACGGTTACCCAAATTAACTCATCACTGGGTTTCCACATAGAAGAACATAGGTGAAAATATGGATATGGAAGATAAATATAAACATCAACTTCTAATGAAGAGTGGTAGAGGACATGGTTATGAAAAAGCCAACAATCAGAAAGCCATAAATTTGTGATGATCTAAGGTACCATCTGATTCATCAGATATGAGGGAACTAGAACAACATTTTTGGTTTTCAAGATCATTTCCCAAATGTTGAAGAATTTTTGAATTAAAATAAATACTTACTTGATTTTGGTACAATATTACCGTTGCTCATGCCTTGAACAATTTCCAATTCATCTCTTAAAGAAATGAAGTTGAATTTGTATTTCGTGAAGTGTTAGCAGATCATGCAATAGAATGATAGGTCATTCCATCTATCTCAAACATAAGGTTAGAAAAAGTTATATACATTATTCCATATATGGTGAGATTAATCGTATATGGTTCCAAAAATGGACTTATACTTCATCTATTATCCTTCTTAATAAAATAAAACTAGTTTCTACTAACCAGGGACTTCCTGTGGGCCACTGGAAGGCGATAAAGGCCTGTCGCACTTCAGTTGTGGGTTCGATTCCCGCAGCCTTGTCCAATGCGATGGGTTGTCGCCCGTTCTGCAGGTTGTACCTTTTATTAAACTATACTATTATAACATTCCAGAAATAAAATCAAAAAAATAGTTCTATAATTAAACAATACTATCTGATGTCCAGCTTAATCCATTCCAACCTTAAGATTTATCCAAAATACTTCTTTCCAAACTCATTGTATAAAGAGAACGATTACTAAAAAGGTCATATAACAAGCACGTGAATACCATCATTTATCCCTTATATATCACAAGATATATCTTGTTGGTCACATTACAAACATGTGATTACCTTAATCATGTATTCTCTTGAAACATGAGTTACTATAGAACCTTAGTGAAAACATGAGTGCTGTCAAAAGTTAACTCTTTCCATATACCAAAATCCAAAAAATACTATATAATCAAACCATGATATCACTTTGTACTTATATCAATCATGAGCTCATTAATAATATCCAACATATTATTTTCTCCTTATCCATCCATTATGTGCATATCAACTGCTTTCCAAAAATAGCAGAATAACCTTTTATGGTTACCGGTACCATTCAACGTATACTTTCAAATAATCAAGGGAAAAAAAGAATGTAACAATCCTTAGATGTTTCTTTATTCCATAGTACCATTAAATTACCTATAAAACATTACTCTTGATAAACATAAAATCATTCCACTACCTTCTTAAACCATCGACCGAGCTTCATCATTTTATTCCTCAACACTTCTTTCATATCATATATCACTTGTAGTATCCTCATCATCATCAACATAAATACTAACCATACGACCATGCTGATTCTCTTCAAGAGACTTTCCCTTAGGGAATTGATTTTCATAATACCCGTACATTCCACATTTAAAACATTTAACTGTTGTTGATGTCTTAGAAATACCATTATCCTTGTCCATAGTGTTAACTGAACCCTTTACTTTTCAATTAATGGCTTTGTGTCCTTCTTTTCCACACCCAAAGCATCTTCCAATTCCTTTGAAACATTTTCCTTGATGTCTCTTCCCACATGATTTAAGTGAGGAAAATTGAACTTTCTTTCCTCTATGATCATCATGAAACTCCTTATTTATCTTATTAATTGGGTCAGGAAACATACCAAAGTTGAGCTTATTGATCATATTATGAGATTTCTGATTAGGCATGACAATGATGTTTCGCCTTCCAAATCCCATTTCATTTGCTTGATCATGAATAATATCATTCCATTGTCCATCATATTCTCCATTAACATGAATCCTTCAGTGTCCAACCATTTTATAAAACCCAAAAGAATAGTGTGAGGAAAAAATCATGCTTGTAAATCAACATAATCAAGGGGAGTACTTTCAATCTCTAACATCATAGGTTTATTCCTAGGTTATTCATGATCGTTATCATAATTCTAGGACTATAACCTATACTTATAATTAACCTTAGGGACATCCCAAGACATACCTTAGAAATATCTCTAGTGATCTCACTAAAGTTTTCGGATCCTAGTTTCCAAAGGTTAACTAAACCTTCACTCTGATACCAACTGTAGAGACCCAAATCTTGATGTACATAGACATTACATTACTTTTGTGGAATACTTAATACATTAAAAAAATAGACGCCCAAAGACCGTATTAGTTTAGTGTCTTTGGAAACTCAGAACATAATCTTCTAATCATGGTGAAAGATCTTCAACATATCCCATAAATATATTCCCCTTTTGTTTTTTACCTAAAATATTTATTTATATCCTGGGGAAAATAAAACAAAAAAAAGGTGAGCTCAAATGCTCAGTAAGGGTAAACATGGAGAACTTAAAAACAATCCATAAACATTTGAACGTAAAAACATGAACATAAAACATCAAAATCTTGAGGAATGACATAAATCTTAGTAGTACATAAGTCATAGATCATCAAGAAACATTAATCATGATAAAATAAAACATGTAATTGTGGCTAACCATTAAGCACATGATATGATTTCCATAGTATCCAAGGCATTACTTCCAAGACCATCATAGTGGACAAAGTCCATTACTGAACTAGGTTTACTTGCCATTCCAGCCCTGTATTACTGAACCAGATTTTACTTTCCATTCCAGAAATGTCTATCTCAAGAGATATAAATCTTTACCCAATGCATTAGAGGGAGATATAGGTCCCACCCATCTCATAATGAAATCATTATTTTGTGTTCCACAAAATAAACATAAATCATTCATCATAACCCAATGAATAAAATGGGTTTCATATACATCATCCCATCATAACATAATCCATATAAAACAATGGATATAATTTCATAATAAACAAAATAAAACCATGTAAATAATAGAAACATTATACATGAAGTATATCCATACTAAAGAATTTCATCTTATATGGAAAATAATTTGGATAAAACACTTGAAATGAATTCTTGAGGAAAATATCCTTTCTTCTTCAAAATAATTTTCTTTTCACAAAATGCCATGAAATTTTAATAGAAAATGATTTTGTTGAAAATAATCATGAAATATTGTAAAGTAATATTCATGAAAATAAGGTGTTATGAAACTGTAAAAATCCGTTCATGCCGTACAAGGTAAAAAAAAAACATTCTCATCATACTTTTGTCGAAAAGTCAAAAAGTTCCTCGTAGGGTAAACAAAAGAAATATTTCTTCCATAACAGAATGTAAAAGTCAAATAGGGGTAAACAAGAATTATAATATTAAAATCTTTATGAAAAACATTTTTATGGGCATGGATGAAAAATATAACCCTAGTAAATACTTACGTATAAGCAATTTGGGATAAAAATGAGATTTGCAAAATTATACCTTACATTAGGTACAATTTATTACGTACTTGTCCGAAACTCCTTTATAGTGGGTTTAAAAATATTATTAACTTGTAAAATAACCATAATAATATTTATTATATCATATATGATTCACTTATGACTTTATATTACCCATTCTTTTGTAAATTCCATGTTAAAGCAGTGTTTTGGGTAAAATCGTTTCATTTATCGTACATGTTTCAACTTGTTGTTCTTGATATTATTAATTATATACAGATTTAATTAATTACATAATTTAAAACAAGATTTATATATAATATATATTCATCATATAAATATATATGATAAATCGATAAATGGAAGGAAATACACCGTTCATGGAGACGGTAGACCTTACATACGCATGAATGCTGTTTTCATTTCCTTATTGAATTGAATGGAATTAAGTAAATGAAACATATATGTAAATAAATCCAGTATCATTATTATGTAATATATTTCATGATTATTTATTATATATACTTTATAATCATACTTTAATGGTTAATCATGGAAAATGAATCTCATCGCGTTCGTGGTGACGGTAGTCCGTACGTACGCATGAGCAATAATATCATTCTTTTGATATTAAAATCGTATATAATTGGATGGTATATCATATATAAATAATAATAATAATAATATATTTATTATTTATATCATTTATAATCATTATTATACCCATCAAAGTGATGAAATGTTTGAATAACAAACTACACCACGATGTGGAGACGGTAAGCCGTACGTACTCACGTGTGGTGAACTTTTCATTAATAGGATGGATAAAATAAATAATATGTTTGTAAAATTTTTATAATTACATAAAAGTATATAGAATATACTGGATTTATTATTTTATAATTGAAACAAAAAGAAGGAGGAAGCGGAAGAAGAAAGAAACTTGAAATAGGTGGTGAGATATTTACCTCTTCTTCGGGTTCTTCCTTTTGATTTGATCAAAAGGGCTCCTTAGGTTGTCTTTATAACTAAAGGGAGGCCTATAGGATGAAGGTAGTACAGTTAAGAGGGTATTTGGGCAGGTTTGGCCGATCCAAATGGCTTTGGAGGTGTGAATTAGAGAGAAGGGTGAGTGCCCTTTTATAAGAGGGGTGAGGGGCACTTTAGGAAAAACTTTAAATATTATTTTATAATAAATTCATATTTTGTTTATAATGGCTAAAAAGTGACATATTTAGAGGATAGGGTAGGGATGGGTCTAAATCCTCTCTGACAATAGGTTTTAGACAAGTTTAGGTAACCATTTTAACCTTATCATTTAGATTTAACTCTAGGTTAAATAATTTAACTTTTACCGTGTCTTCTTGTATTGTTACACTATATGGTCAATAAACATACTATAAACTACAAAAATAACACAAATTGGTTCATTAATGTCATATATATTATTATATAAGTCTTTTTTTCCAAACCTTATATTTTTAGGACCATTATATCAATTAATAATATAATACTTTTTTTTAAAAACTCTTTTATGTCAATTTTGACACTATTTGGTATTTTGTTTTTTCTAAATTTATAACAGCATTATTACTTTGAAAAAAATTAATATAAGCAACCATAATATGTTATATTAACCTATAAAATTGGTTTAATTGATAAAAAGTCTCAAATTACTTTTATTTGGGTATTTATAATATCTATTATGTTAATATTTCATTAATAAGGTAATTACTACATCATCATTGTGTCATAAATAAGATAAACTATTTAATGTATAAAAAATATAAATAAAATAAAATTTTGTAGGAATTCTTTTTATCTTTATAATAAATATTTATAGTCCAATTTATATTATGTTTAACCCGATATTAAAAGTGTTTTAATTATTAAACTTTGATTTTAACTCTTTTAACTCTTCATTGAATTAAATAATAATAAATGTCCTAATCTAATACATGTGAACCTAAAGGGTAATATTTTATCCATAAGGTTGTTTTTGGTCAAATTAAACTTATATAATATAATTAGGACAAGTTTTAGGGTAATAATAATATCAATTTTACCCTTAATTACCCTATTTACTTTTAACCGTGGTAAATAAAAGTTAAAAGTTACTGTTCACCAAAAATTATTTTATTCTCGTTGAACCACATTTTACTTACTAATATCAACTATTTCTCTCGGATTTTTTAAATTCAACTCACGGAAGCGGTAAAATTAATTTTTATGTAAATTTTCAAATGCTCCTAGAAGGTTGGTAAAAGACGTTAAAAAATTCAATAAATTTTTTATATATCTAAAATTATTATAAAATGACTGCAATGAATTACATTGAACTTATATTGGTATTATGTATCTATTTTTGCCTAAAATACATTTAAATAAAATAAATTATTATTTAAATAAAAATTCAGTTTTAACTAATAACTCAGTGTTTTCACTATTCATCAAAAATTGAAAGTTTTCAGAAAAATACCAAAAGTTCACCCTAGGCTAATTTCGATATTCTGAATCCAAAAATGAAGTCCATTTTGAAAGTTAAAATTTATAAAATTTTAAAAAGTGGGTATTACTATTCATAACGTCTAGTTTATATAATATTTTAATAACATATCATTGTTTAGTGAAACTTGGTATTGCGCACAATGCAAGCTATTGAGGAAGGTTGCTATTGCATGTAACACAAGGCAAGAATAGTGTTGTGTATACTACAATCTAATACGATGTTTCTTATAGCGCAAGATAATCTTGGTGTAGCGTACAACACAAGACATCAAAGAAATTAAAAAATAATATTTCTCATAAAATCTCAGGGTGTTACAAATACTTTACCTTTTCCCGCGTCTTGATAAATGATATCTACAAAAGCACAAAATTTTGTAAGTATAGGTCAGTAATAGAACTCAGTAGGATTTCCCCAAATGAATTCCCTACTCACACCACTTGGATATAACATTTTATAATATTTATTTTAAATAGTTTATTTAAAAAATTTCTAAAATATTTTATATTAGAATATAAACAGGTTCCATAATAGCAGTTTTCACGAAATAATATCAAATTCTAAGGAAAGAAACCAAACAATGCTCTAAAACCATTCCAAAAATTCTATTTTTTCATAACTATATCCTTTCCACATAACCACATATCCAACCAGGAATGAAACCATGTAACTCCCTATACTATTGAGTGGTGAGTCATCCTTTCACTAATAAATCACTTAGTTAACCCTTTTGATGGGGGTACTTCACACCCATATCCGTCCTAATTTTTTGATAGGGGGACTTCATGTCTTTATACGTCCCAATGCATATGAACACAATACACACAACCATGCCAAAACCAAGTGTGCTAAATCCATTTCAATAAAACAAAATTTTTATTAAAATCCATTCCATAAAAACTTTTTCAAAAATTCAAGCAGGCAACTGATTTTAAAATCATCATTTTAAAATCAAACCACAATGCATTTTACACCACAATTCCACAAAAAATAAAAACCATCACTAAAGAGGGTTTCTACCATGATTTTCACAGTGATTTCAGAAAAAAAAAATCAATTAAAACAACTAATTTGAACTCAATACTTCATATTATAAATATAGGAGTCAATATTAAAGCCACCTACCTCATAAATTTGGAAAAAACAATAAACGATACAAGAAATGTCCAAAACAAATGAGTCTAATCTTAAAAAACAGGCCTTAGATATCTTAAACTAGTAATACTAATTCCAAATATAATCATATTTGGAATAAAATACCTTGTATATATCCAAAACAGACATAGATATAATGAACCGAGAGATAGGGAGAGGTATATCTAAGGAATACCAAGCAAAACTACTAAAAATGAAGACTTATCACGAGAATCTAGCTGCAATGCACCAATAGAAGCCTTCAGATCACCTATATATTGATGGAGAAGGGTCCCCTAGCCTTATAGAGGGAGAAATATTTACTTAAGGTTGGTTTTTAAAAAAAATAGGGTGGGGGGGGGGGGGTAAAACACAATCTTGACCTCGATCCACTTTTTATGGATCTTATTTTTAAACCATGCATAATTAGACAAACCACACTCTAACTATGTGCCGACTTCTATCTCAAGAGGGACCTCACATGGTTAGCTCACATAGTTTGGAAAATCATGCACCAAATATGCCAAAGATCATTATCCCACTAAGCATGGTTTCTCTTAAGTAGCCGCATGGTTTGGAAAAACCATGCAGCTTCCTGCGCACCTTCTCCTAGCCCCTATCTCAATGTGTACTATTTTTTATTGGCATTTCATGGTTTTTCCAAACCATGAACCAACCGTTCACCCTTATAAAGGCCCCAAAAACATTCTAAACTTCTTTCAAAAAGTTCCAAACTTCACCCAAACACTTTATATACTTAAAAATCACAAATAAAGTGTTACTTACTTAAAATCGGGGGTTCTATATTCTTTCTACCATTGGACTTCACATCCTTAAAAATTAGAAAACCACTAGTGTCTTGAAAGAGTTTGTTCCATTTATCTTTCATTCACTTCTCCCATTCCCAAGTGTTTTCTTGAAAATAACTATGTTTCCACAAAACCCACCCTAGATCGATTCTTTTTCCATGAAAGATTTTCTCTTACCTATCCACAATCCGAATTGGGATATGTACTAATGAAGCATCCAAATTTAGTTCAATGTGATCCCATCGAATCATATGGTCAGTATTTAGATGATACTTTTTTAACTCAGATACATGAAACACATTCTGTACCGCACTGAACAGTGGTAGAAGTGACAACCAATATTCCACCTCACCAACCCATTCAAGTATCTAAAAAGGGCCTATGTTTTTAGGAGATAACTTTTCTTACTTCCCAAAACATCAATATACAAGCCTTAGAGATATCTTCAAAAACACATAATCCATCACCTTGAATGACAACGACCATTGATGATGATCAACACAATATTTATGATGACTATGATCTATCTCCATCCATTTTTTGATCAACTGAATCTTTTCTATAGTTTCTTGGACAAGTCTCATCCCAAACAGTGAAGTATCACCTTTTTCAACCCAACAAAATGGATAATGAAATGGACTCCCATACAATGCTTTAAAATTATTCAAATGTATCAAGGCCTAATAGATTTTGATATATGATAACTCTACTAATGACACGTGCTCTCCCCATGAGCCTCCAAAATCCTTTACAGAAGCCCATAACATCTCTTTCAACATTTGTTTCTTTCTTTTAGATTACCCATCTATCTTAGGATGATACACCATACTAATTATCAACTAATTCCAAAGGTATTTCTATAAGTATTTCTAGAAATGATATGTAAACCTGATATCTCTATCTGACACTATTGAAACTGGTATGCCATGCCTCTTTACCACTTCTCAGATATATATTTTTGACAAGTCCTCCACCGTATGAGATTCAAAATAGGTAAGAAATGGGATGACTTAGTGAGAGGATCCATTATAAACCATATCAAATCATGTTTCAAAACCTTTATTGGGAGACCTATTACAAAATCTATAGCTATCATATCCTATTTCCAAATAGAGATAGGTAAAGACTACAACATGCCTACTGGCAACTAATGCTTTTCCTTAACTTTCAGACAAGTTAAGAATCCCGAAAAAAACTTATCCACCTTCCTCTTCATACCGACCCACCAAAACTATGCTTTCAATGCTTTATGAATCTTCTATATTCCAATACGAACAAGCCATATTTAATGGTGGTAAGCTTGGAGAATTTGTTCCTTACAAGCCATAGGTATGACCATCTGATTTCTGAACCACAATACTGAACTCTCATCCAGCCTCTATCCCTCAATGGGCTCCCCATCATTGTGTTTTGACCTCATATCTATGCATTATGAATCAGATTTATGTGCCTATTTTATCTTATATAATAGATCGGGAACAAACAAAACTATAAATAGGAATGCAAATTCACCTCATTCTTCACATTCTAAGTGCATTTCAGCTAGTAACAACATCAACTGCCACTCATCTAACGTTTTTTTTCCAAATGAGAATATGAATTTCTTTTTAATGTATCTTCCAATGAATTAACCTTTTCCAATTTATACATCAAGTCAAAGTGAAACATTTGGAGATAATCTATCTATTTTCTTTATCTCAGGTTCAAATCCATTTGTGAGAAAATATGATTCAAGATCTTATGATTTATAAAAATAATAAATTTCTCACCAAAGAGGTAATGGAAACAAGTATTCAAATAATTGACTATGACTATTAACTCCAAATCATGTGTTGGGTAATTCTTCTCATGCACTCACAATTTATTTAATACATAAGCAACAACATGATATTAATGTAGGAGAACACATCCAAACCTAGATCTTAAAGCATCACAATACACAACAGACCCTTATCCTAACTCTTGAAAAATCAAGATTGATTCTGATGTAAGGAAAAATTTAATTGCTTGAAAAGACTTTTGGTATTCCTCATTCCATTGGAATGAAGAATTCCTCCTTATAAAATATATCATAGGTGAGGCCAGTCATGAGAAATCACAAATGAAGCATTGGTAATAACCAGATAGACTAAGGAAACCATGTATCTTGAAGACATTATTTGATGATTTCCAAGAGGTAACAACTTCTATCATTTTTGTATCCATAGAAACACCTATTTTAGAAATTAAATGGACTTTGAAACATACCTATTGTATCCAAAAACCACACTTTGATAGTTTGGAATATAGACGATGATCCCTCAATAATCCCAACTCTTTTTACAAGTGTTTCTCATGCTCATCTATTGTCCTTTAATACACTAATATGTTATCCACAAACATCACCACAAAAGAATAAATATATCACTAAAATATCTGATTCATCAATTCCATAAAGACCACTAGTGTATTTGTAAGACTGAAAGACATTATGCCATATTTTTAGTGTTCATATCTGCTCCTAAAACCTATCTTTGGAATATCCTCCTTTCAATCCTATAATTGGTGATATCCCAATCTCAAGTCAATTTTGGAGAACCAATAAGCTCCCATAAATTGATCTAATAGATCATTAATTCATGGAATTGGATACTGATTTTTTATTGTAACTTGGTTAAGATTATGATAGTACACACACAACCTTAGAGTTCCATCTAACTTTTTGACAAACAAGATCGATGATGCCCACAAAAACATGCTCAGCCAAATGAACCCTTTGCTTTATAGATCTTATAAGTGTAATTTCAATTCCCTTAATTCCGTTGGGAAAATATGATAAGACAGAAGGTAAATAGGTGTAGTACCTATGAGGAGATCAATCATAAACTCCACTCTCTCATAGGTGGAAACCATGAGAAATTTTCAGGAAATACATCTGGAAACAGATCAACCACTACTAGAAAACTACTATTACTGATGTCTTCCATCGATGCCAAATTCAAAGTTTCCAATTGGTATGAGATCATTATAGTATCTGGTTCTAACAAAATCATTACACTTTCCTTTACATTCTGATCCCCTCTGAAGATATTCTCAATTCCATCATCAGTCGTAAAAATAACCTATTAGGTATAACAGTCAATGCGAGCCATGAACATTGAAAACTAATCCACAACTAGGATTATGTCATATACATCCATTTAAATAATAGGGAAATAAAATTTTAGCTCATATCCATAAAAAATTATAGAACTTGATCTTGATACAAAGTCTCAACATTCTCTTTGACCAAGAGGAGTTTCAATTTTTTTTTATTACAGAAGACATCATCTCTACTTTTAATCTAATCAAATTAATTGTATGAGATAAAATAGAGGAATGGGATTCACCCATATCAATCCAAGCTTTCATCAGGATAGAATTTAAAGGAATCATACCTCACACCATAGATGGTTCAGACAGATCATCCACAACAACTTTCTTAGCTCCATATAATTGCTTTCTCGTCGTACTTTTTTCTTTGTTTCCCTGTTGAGAGTTCCCTAAGCGACGATTCATGGTAGTCCTAGAATCACCATGGATATATTTATTATACTGATGAGGATTAATATAATTCCATTATTTTGTCAAATAATATGATTCCTGTGACACCTGATAAGTGTCTCAAACATCCAACCTTAGATCACTATGAAAATAGCATAGAAGATTCCCCATATGATTTCAGTTGTGGCATGCTCTAGGTTGTGCTATAAAATCTCTCTTTATGTGGTCAAGAGAACCACATTGGAATCATCATGCTTTACTCTTGGGTCATGGAGGAATGTTTACTAATATAACCATCTAATTTTGATTCATGATCCCACCTTAGAAATAGGTGTCCCTATTCCACTTTCTACCAGTGCTAGAGTTCCCACAATTTCCCATAGGTATCAATATACTTCCTCCCCTCATAGATCAAGATATGTTCCTTTCTGGAAACATATCTCTATTCACCATATTTGTATAATATGTTATACCGAGTTAAAAATTCTTCTAGAAAATCTCATGCCTCATCCATGATTCAAAGTTTAATGCCTTGAAGGATGCACTAGTAGTGACTATGGGTGAAAAGTGTACTAGATTCATGAATTTAGCCGCATACTCCATAAAAGAAACATTTTTTTGCTTCAATATTTATAAGTACATCATTCGATGAATTCTTAACAGGCAAGGATTGAATTTTTTGTTGAACAATTCTTCAAAATCCTCCCATGAAATTCCTTTTCCTAATTTATCCTAAACTTCTAAATACATCCATTAACATGAAAAGTCCTCCAGAATATATGTCTCAAACTTGACTTTAAGCTCTACTAGTATGTCGATGAAATATAAGATATGATTCATCCTATTCAGCCCCACCTCTACCTTTAATGGTTTAGAGTCACCTCAAAATATGGGTGAATTAGGCTTTCAGAATTAGACAAAAATGATCCAGATTCCTTGTCCAATCCCTTATGTTCCCCCTATCCATAGCCTAAAATGATTGGACAATACTCTGAACCAGTTGTTGGTTCACCTATGGCTCAGGTACGACCACATTTTTAGCTACTTCCTCAGGTTGGTTTTTACAATTCCTACCGGTTTCCATTTTCTATATAGAAAACAAACAACATAAGTCTCAATATCTATCAAATAAAGTCTTAACACTTCAAATTATACTGTAATGACCCAGAATTTCGATGTATTTTTTTTTAAAATAAATGGGAATTTTACGAGTCCGCGAAAATTGCCGGTGCGTGATTCCAAGGCCCGGAGTGACCATAATGAATTTATTAACTTTTTTGGGTACGTTCAGTAAACGTGTGAGTGATTTTTTCTAACTTTCAAACCGATGCTTGGAATTGAAATCCGAGGGCACTGTTTAACTGACAACATCGGTATTCCCTTAAGAAGACTTTCACCTTGACGGTAGTTGGTCGAGGTTGAAAGATAAGTTTTGGGTTTTTTGTTGAAATAATAAAATAAAATAATCACATTTTTTATTTTATTTATTGTAACCACCCACTTGTGGATATTATGGTGGTGGGTACCACATAAGTTTTATTCTCCAAATTGAATGCTCGGTGGTGGATACCACACGATCCTAACTTTCTTGTGGATATTATGGTGGTGGGGACCAACCATGGAATGAAACCTCTTGAACTCCATAATTAAGTGGGGAGAAACCACTTCAGTTCCCCAATTAATTGTGCCAACCCTCCCTCACTTAATTCTTCCAATGCACCAAATTGATTTATCCATTTTGAATTTATGCCAACAAACATAATAGAGGGGATAATCTAATATTTTGGCACCACTTTACATTTGTGTGGAATTGGGAGAGGTCTTATCCAAGGGAGAATGCTTCATCCACAGAGAACGCTTCCTCCATGAAGAATGCCAACAAGGAACGTCTTCGACTACGACGAACTGATACACGAGCCCGAGATTGTAGGTGTGCGGTAGACAAGATGAACGTCTAGAACTTTACCTTCTTCCTCGCACCAACGTCATCAAGCGAATGAGGTAGGGGTTTATTGATTATCACTTCCCATGTTCTCCCCTTCTAATTATTTTGTGGGATTTGGGAATTGAGATTGACGAGGGTTGTGGGAAATGATGTTTTAAAATATCTTCCACACCTGTTCATGCTTCGTATTTGTGGACCACTTGCTATTACTCTAAACACGGAGGGTGCAGGACAAACAATCATGGCCCGAACCCTATGATGTTCTTCTTTGGTGTACTATTTGAAATGGAGGAAGGCAACGAAGACGACGAAGGTGACGAAGGCAACAGTGCTGCCCCGTGGTGTTCATGCCTCCCAACCGAACCAACCCTGCGCCCCCACGACGCTCCGGACTCCCGACCGAACCAGCCCCACGCCCCTGCAGCGCTCCAGCCTCCCGACCAAACCAGCCCCATTCCCCGGATGAACTGAACACACCTCGGCACTCTAATCCTCCCAAACTCGTGCCTCCCACGACTCTCCAAGCCGCCCTAGCTTGCGCTGCCCGTCGGCCCTCCGAGCCGCCCCAACCGCGCTGCCCACCGGCCCTTTGAGCCGCCCCAACTGAACCGCCCTGCAGCCTCGTGCCCTCACAAAAACTTTCAGCTGAGCCACTCCACGGCCCCACACCCTCATGGCCTCTACAACCATCACAATCTACCGGGCCGCTTAGTGGGCCGGTCCGAACCCAACGGGCTGAGCCCACTACAACCCCTTTTACTTTCTTTTGGTCATAGCATTGGCATCAGACGTCCGTTTGATGAACCGTTAGCGGCGTTGGGAACCTTGGGGTGAGTCGGTCCTTTTGAGTGATACCCCACTGAGTTTTGTATTGAGATGGGGAATGGTCAGGTTGGATGGAGCACGAATCCAACCGGGCCCCCAGGACTAAAAGGCTAATAACTCACAGACCGGGCGTCCGATTGACACACCGTCTATTACGTTAAGACCCCTATGATGTGGCAGACCTTTGAGAGACTTCTTCGTGGGATTTCATGGAAGTTGTAGTATCTACTAGTAGCTTGTGGATCAGATCCTCTCAGAGACGAGCGAGCATAGTGCGGGAACCCAATGGCTGGATGAGACATAACGACTGATAACCATTTCGACTCGGAGTGACTCGACTGGCCCAGTGGGGAGCACGTTGGTGATGTGTAAGACCTACGGTGGGTAGTGCCTTGGTGACGCGGCAGACCCATGGTACTTGATAGGAGGAGTACCTTACCAGGATACGAGGGGGAGTTCCTTGGTGACGCGAAAAACCAACGGTGAGGAGCGCCTTGGTGATGCAGAAAACTCACGGTACTCGACAAGAGGAGTACCTCAGCAGTCCAAGGTTAGTGGGAAGCACCTCTGTGTGACGTGGAAGGCCCACTGTACTCGATATAGGTGGAGTTCTCTAGTAGACGAGGGTTCAGAATGTTACTTGATATTACCCCTAGAATAAATCCTAGTGTGAGATGAGTCTGTACTTCTGTGTTTTCCTCATGACTGAGTTGGATTACTTGATAACTTAGGTATATGTATGGGTATATACCTAAGTAGGGTTATCTGTTGATTTAATACTTTTTTATCCTTGTTGATTTTTTTGAGACCTAGAGGGTCTTAGGGTCCCTACTAAGTATCGTTATACTCACCCCTACACGGGCTATACCCACACCTTGTTGTGTTGGATGCAGATGATGGACAGTGCTGACTGAGGCCGAGAGTACCAGGACTGGACAATACTCAGAGGTGGACCTTACGACGAGTCGGTACACAAAGGATACAGATGGATGAAAAGTGCCGAGGAGGCAATCTATACCTACCATTTAGGTGGGAACCTCTAAGGATGACCCAACAGCTGACTTTCCCTTTTCTTTAGTCGTATTGTATCACAGTTGTACTTGTACTTTCCAATTGGTTTTGTATTCTGGCCCCTTTTTCTTTTAGCACTCTTTTGTTATACAGTTTACTTAGTGTTTCGTATCCAGTTGTGTGCTCACTTGTGTGTGTTATAGGTTATAAAGGCAATGCCTTCCCAGTTTTAGGGAATTATGCCTTTGGTGCTAGTCGCCACCCCTAGCCTATGGAAGGAGGGCTTAGGGTAGTCACGGTATAAGCCCCAGGGGATGGGTCATGACAAATTAGTATCAGAGGAGTCAGTTCTACTATAGAACATAAGACTCTGATCTTTCTATTTAATGGAAATAATGTTAAGTTTAGTGAGTGTGGTTATCAGTTTAGGGAATCCAGTGTTGGTGCGGTGACCGACGTATCCATACACCATGACCCTAACTTCTGATATCCGAATCGGTGCATGAAAACACTAATTGCGTGTGTGTTTTCAAGAGTCTTCTTGGTGAACTCTTTGAGTCAGCTCACCAGGTCAGCTCACCAGGTATAACTTTTTTATTGTAGCGCACCTGTTTCTTTTTAGGATGCCTCCATGTATATATCTAGCTAGAGTTCCAAGAGTTGTATGTACAAATAGCCCACTGAGCGACGAGGCCTCGATGCTAGGCCCTCTTCTAGTAGAGGCACCAGTGGAGGCACCAGTGGTACTATTCCCCATTGGGCCACCGATGCCACTAGCCCCGTCAGTAGAGAGTGCACGCCGCTTGAGCGTGTTTCACGAGTTCCAGTACCATAGGCCACTTTGGTTCAGGGGAGAGATGGACCCATAGGCAGCTGAGGATTGGATGGAGACTGTGGTGAGAGTCTTCCGACTCATAGGGACACCAGCCGATCTCATGGAGATTCTTGCTACCATCCTTCTAAAGGAAGCAACGAACAGATGGTAGAGCTTGATGCTCCAGGTCCACTATGAGGTGACGCTTCTATAGGCAGAATTTGAGAGCCTGTTTCAGGCAGAGTTTGTCCCAGTGACTCTTCGTACCGTGCACATACATGAGCTACTTCATCTGCAGTAGGGTAACATGACTGTAGCTTAGTACTCAGCGAGGTTCACTAACCTCTCATAGTACTCAAACGATATGGTTCAAGACCCATTCTTCAGGGCTCAGACCTTCGAGCAGGGGCTCAAGTGAGAGATCAGGGCTTCGATGATATCACTCAACATCCCGATGTAGGAAGGGGTGTTAGAGAGAGCCCTCTTGGTGGATATTTTCCTTGCTGTGCAGTCAACAACATTGAGACCCACTACTAGTCATCACGTAGCAGAGTCTTCTGTAGCAGACAGTAGACATATTTCATAGAGATCCAAGAGGACCAGACCTACAGGTAGACGACTGCATGACTCAAGATCGGTTATGCGGGGCACCCGAAGTGGAGCCAGTCATTCCAGGAGCATTTAGTGTTACTCATGCGGCGGGCATGGTCACATGGATCATGACTGACCAACCCACCATTCGGATGATCAGAAGATGGTCGAAAGACTGCTCAGGTAGAGACAGAGGTTCGACCGAGGAGGTCCGTAGGGAGAAGGCGGACGTGGCAGATGATATGTACGTGCAGTTGGCAGTGGGAAATGATTCGAGATGTTATCACCACTACCATCAGGAGGTACACCCTGACCGCAGGGAGCAGGTGGACAGGGGAAAGATCAACTCCAGGCAGTTGAGGCTTACAATCATGGCACTCCGGAGATGATAAGAGCTACGATCTGTGTCTGCTCCACCTTATCTACAGTACTTATAGACATAGGTGTCAGTCATTATTTTATTGCAACTGTCCTCATTCAGAGCTAGGAGATTCCGTTAGAGCCGTTGGCTCGATCCATATGGCTAAAGACTCATACGGGAGTAGATTTGACGATTACGTATGAGTGCAGGCAGTTCAAGATTCCTCTAGGAGGCGAGAGCTTCAACTGGGATCTCCTAATAGAGGCATCAAGGCCTTACGACATCATCTTGGGTATGGACTGGTTATCTATAGTCCATTCTCAGATTGACTGTATTTGGCACAAAGTGTGGTGTGTCTGCATGGATGGGACCATGTTTACATTCACCGGTGAGAAGGGAGCCTTTGCAATGCAGGATGGACTTACCCTAAGGAGGGTGCAATCGATTACTCATCAGTTGGCTAGCCTTACCCTCAGAGCGGTTGAAGTGGAGTGTCCGAGTTATCTTGTAGTGGTGGACCAGTACGTGAATGTTTTTACTAAAGAAGTCTTAGGTATACCTCCTCGTAGAGAGGTGGAATTTTACATTGACTTGCACCCCGGGATGACACCGATATGTACACCAGCGTATCATATGGCTCCCACATAGCTTTATGACCTGCAGGTACAACTAGTGGAATTGTAGAGGAAGGGATTCATCCGACCCAGTGTTTCTCCCTAGGTAGCCCCAATTTTGTTCGCCAAGAAGGAGGATGGAAGCTTGAGGATTTCTGTTGACTATCGGTGCCTGAATCAGGTGACCTTTAAGAACAAGTACCCACTTCTGATGATTGACGACCTCTTTGATCAGCTGAAAGGAGCACAGTGGTTCTAAAAGATAGACATCAGGTCAGGCTATCACCAGCTCAGAGTATGAGACAAGGATGTGCATAAGACAGTCTTCAGATGTCGGTACGACCATTATGAGTTCTTGGTTATGCCATTCAGTGTAACCAATGCTGCATCAGTGTTCGTGGGGCTAATGAATAGGATCTTTCAGCCATACCTTGATCACTTTATCATAGTCTTCATCGATGACATTCTGATCTACTCAACTACTGAGGAGGAGCATGCCTACCATTTTCAGGTAGTACTGGACACACTCCGAAGGCACCATCTTTATGGTAAGCTCTTGAAGTGCCAGTTATGGATCCAAGAGGTTCACTTTTTGGGACATTTCATCTTAGAGGATGGAGTTGTAGTGGATCCAGCAAATATTGAGGCGGTACTTGATTGGGATCCACCTAGGATTGTGACAGAGGTATAATGTTTCCTGGGTTTGGCGGGATATTACCAGAGTTTTGTGCTAAAATTCTCCAGAATTGCAGCACCACTATCATCCTTGACGAAGAAGGGGAAACCCTTCATTTGGTCGGAGAGATTCCATCAGAGTTTTTAGGAGCTGAGTTAGAGGATGACTAGTGCTCTCATCTTGAGGCTTCTAGAGGAGGGCATAGGGTACGTAGTCTATTGCGAGGCATCAGGGACCGAACTCGAATGTGTCCTGATGTAGGAGTGAACAGTGATCACATATGGTTCTTGATAGATGAGACAACACGAGTAGAACTACACTACCTATGACTTGGAGTCAGCAGTAGTGGTCTTCGCCTTGAAGATGTGGTGACACTATATGATGGGTGAGTGTTTTACCATGTACTCTGATCACATGATTCTCAGGTATATCTTATCCCATACGGACCTGAACATGAGACAATGCCATTGGATTGAGTTCCTCCAAGACTATGACTTCAAGATAGTCTATACTCCTAGGAAGGGGAATGTTGTTGCAGATGCTCTCAGTGGGAGGTCTGGTATACAACTGCTAGGCGAGGCGATGGAGTAGCTGGCCGCTTTGCAGATATTCTTTGTGGATAGAGATGGAGAAACTTTTCTTCAGTCTCTTACAGTCACTCCCCCACTTCTTTAGTGTGTCAGGGAGGTGCAGCGTGGGGATGCTGACTGCAAGACATGACGTGATCAGATATCTATAGGACATACACCTGATGGATTTTATAAAGGTGGGGAGCACGCCATCCTCTTCAGAGGACATACCATGGTACCAGTGTCACTTTAGGAGGAAGTGTGGAGGGAGTTCCACACATCCCCTCTAGCGGTATATCCAAAAGTGGAGAAGATGTATCAGAACCTACGACGACAGCACTGGTGGCCAGGAATGATGAAAGCCATTGCAAAGTTTGTCTCTCGATGCCTCACTTGTCAGCAAGTGAAGGCAGAGTATCAGGTACTAGTAGGCTTGGTTCAGCCTTGAGAGGCCCCAGAGTGGAAGTGGGATGGAATATCCATGGACATCATTACAAGACTTCCATGTACATCTAGAGGTCATGACTCTATATGGGTGATCGTTGACAGACTCACCAAGTCGGACCACTTTCTACCGATCATAGAGTAGGGTTCAGTAGAGATCTTGGGACACCTCTATGTGCAATAGATTGTGTGGCTACATGGAGTACCCATGACGATTGTCTCCAATTGTGATGCACGTTTTACTTCCTGGCTATGGAAGGGGTTGCAGGAGGCTTTTGAGATATAGATTCGTTTGAACACTTCCTTCCATCCGCAGACGGATGGTCAGACTGAGCGGACTATTCAGACCATTGAGTACACGCTCTATTCTTGTGTACTTGACTTCGGTCATAGCTGGGAGGATCAATTACCTTTGGTGGAGTTTGCATACAACAATAGCTATCACTCCACCATTGGGATGACACCTTTTGAGGCGTTATATAGGTGACCTTGCAGATCACCTTTGTGCTACACTGACCCATGGGAGTTAGCACTAGTGGGACCAGAGATTGTACGAGCTACCACAAAGAAGGTGCAGATCATCCAGGAGCGGATGAAGACTGCACATAGCAGGCTGAAGTCGTATGCTGACGGGATACAGAGACCTCTGGAGTTCGATTATGGTGACCATGTCTTTTTATGGGTCTCAACTTGACGAGGTTTGCAGAGATTTGGCCAAGGAGACAAGTTATCTTCGAGGTTAATTAAACCTTTTTAGGTCCTCAGTAGAGTTGGAGAGGTGTCTTACCACTTAAATATTCCACCTCAGTCTCACTGGGTGCACGACGTCTTCTACGTATCCCATTTGAGAAGACACGTGCACGACCCTTCTCACATCATCGACCATGGAGAGCTGGATGTCGATGATGGGGTGGCTTTTACAGAGGTTCCTGTAGATATTGAGGATCGATAGGAGTGGGTCCTTCATGGATGGTCGATACCTCTAGTGCGAATTCACTGGCAGCACGAGAACCTTTAGGAGAGCACATGGGAGCGGGAGGCTCAGATGCATGCTCAGTACCTCCACTTGTTCCCTTAGTTTAAGTTGTGGATAACAGGGACTTAGAGCCCTCAGGTGGAGAGAATGTAATGAATCTGAATTTCTATGTAATTTTTTTAAATAAATGGGAATTTTATGAGTACATGAAAATTGACAGCACATGATTCTGAGGCCCGGAGTGTCCGGAATGAATTTATGAACTTTTCTTCGGGTACGTTCTGTAAACGTGTGAGCGGGCTTTTCTAAATTTTGAACCGATTCTAGGAATTTAAATCTGAGGGCACCGTTGAACTCGCAGCACCGATATTCACATAAGAAGACTTTCACCTCGACGACATTTGGTCGAGGGTGAAAGATAATTTTTGGGTTTTTCATGGAAATAATAAAATAAAATAATCACCCTTTTTATTTTATTTGTTGTAACCACCCACTTGTGGATATTATGGTGGTGGGGACCAAAAAATTTTTATTCTCCAAATTGAATTCTTGGTGGTGAGGACCACACGATCCTAACTCCCTTGTGGATATTATGGTGGTGGAGACCACTCATGGAATGAAACCTATTGAACTCCATAATTAAGTGGGGAGAAACCTCTTGAGCTCCCCACTTAATTATGCCAAACCTCCCCCAATTAATTATTCCAAATAACCACATTGATTTATTCATTTTTAATTTATTCCAACAAACATAATAGAGGGGATAATATATTATTTTGGAACCACATTACATTTGGGTGGAATTGGGAGAAAGCTTCTCCAATGAAGAACGCTTCCTCCATGAAGAACACTTCCTCCATGGAGAACGTCGACAAGGAACATCTTCAACTATGATGAATCGACGCACGAGCCCGAGATTGGAGGTGTGTGGTGGATGAGACGAACATTGATGACTACACCTTCTTCCTCGAGCCAACATCATCAAGCAAACGAGGTAGAGGTTTATTGATTATCACTTCCCATGTTCTCCCATTCTAATTATTTTGTGGGATTTGGGAATTGAGATTGAAGAGGGCTGTGGGAAATGATGTTTTAAAATATCTTCCATACTTGTTCATGATTCGTTCTTTGTGAACCGCTTGCTATCACTCTAAACGCAGAGGGTGCGGGACAAACAAACATGGTCCGACCCCTCCGCCATTCTTCTTTGTTGTACTCTTTGAAATGGAGGAAGGTGACGAAGGTGAAGATGGAAACGACGCCACCCCACGACGCTCTATCCTCTCGGATGAACCAGACCCCACCCCCGCGGCGCTCTTGCCTCCCGGACGAACATGCCCTGCACCCCCACGGTGCTCCGGCATCCCGGAAAAACTGGCCCCACACTCCCGCGACACTTTGGCCTCCCGAATGAACCGACCGCACACCCCTGTGGCGATCCGCCCTCCCATCCGAACTGGCCCCGTGCCCCGACTAAACCACCCTCACCGCGGCCCTCCGAGCCACTTCGGCTCACGCCGCCCGCGGCCCACCGTGCCGAAACGGCTCGCACCACCCGCGGCCCTCCGAGCCACGATGACTTGCGCCGCCCGCCGGCCCTCCGAGCCACCCCGACCGCGCTGCCTGCTAGCCTTCCAAGCCTACCTAGCAAAGTCGCCCAACAACCTTATGCCCTTGCGGCAACTTACGGACGAGCTGCTCCGCGGCCGCGCACCCTCACGGCCACTACTGCCCCTGCGGCCCTCACGGCCTGCCAGACCGCCCAGCAGCCCGAGCCGCACTATGGGCCGGGCCAGACCCAGCGGGTCAGACTGGGTTGACCCAAATCGGGTTGGCCCAGGCCAGGTCAGGCAGGGTTGGGTAGTGTCGGTCCAACCGGGTCGGACTGGACCCAGGACCACTATGACCCATTTTACTTTATTTTGGTCATAACATTGGCACCAGACATCCGTTTGACGAATTGTTAGCGGCATTAAGAACCTTAGAGAGAGTAGGTCCCTTTGAGTGATACCCCACTGAGTTTTGGATTGAGATGGGGAACGGTCAGGTTGGATCGAGCACGAATCCTACCGGGCCCCTGGGACTTAAAGGAAAATAATTGATAGACCAGGCGTCCGATTGACGCATAGTATGTTACGTTGAGACCCCTATGATGTGGCAGACCTTTGAGATACTTCTTCATGGGACTTCGTGACAGTTGGATTATCGAATAGTTGCTTGTGAAGCAGATCTTCCTAGAGATGAGTGAGCATAGTGCGGGAACCCAGTGGCTGGCTGAGACTTGACAATTTATTACCATTTCGACTCGGAGTGACTCGACTGGCCCAGTGGGGAGTGCCTTGGTGATGCGAAAGCCGCACAGTGAGGAGTGCCTTAGTGAAATTGTAAACCCATGATACTCGACAGGAGGATTACCTCAACAGGCTACGAGGGGAAGTGCCTTGGTGTCGCGGCAGACCCACGGTGGGGAGCGCCTTGGTGACGTGGAAGACCCACAATACTCAACAGGAGGAGTACCTCAGTAGTCCAAGGTTAGTAGGAAGCGCCTCTGTGTGACACGGTAGGCCCACTGTACTTGATAGAGGAGGAGTTCTCCACCAGTCGAGGGTTCAGAATGTTACTTGATACTACCCCAAGAATAAATCCTGGTGTTAGCTGAGTCTATTCTTCTATGTTTTCCTCATGATTGAGATGAATTACTTAATAACTTAGATATATGTATGGGCATATACCTAAGTAGGGATATCTGTTGATTTCTTACTTTGTGTTTTATCTTTGTTGGATTTTGTGAGACCAAGAGGGTCTTGGGGTCCCTACTGAGTATCGTTATACTCACCCCTGAACGAGATATGCCTATACCTTGTTGTGTTGGATGAAGATGATGGACAGTGCTAACTGAGGCCGAGAGTACCACAACTGGATGGTACCCAGATGTGGGCCTTATGACGAGTCGGTACATGGAGGAGACAGATGGACAAGGAGTGATGAGGAGGCAATATGTACCTACCCTTC
This sequence comes from Viscum album, assembly GCA_963277665.1. Lineage (NCBI taxonomy): Eukaryota > Viridiplantae > Streptophyta > Magnoliopsida > Santalales > Viscaceae > Viscum > Viscum album. Next base: position 1,569,328,185 of record OY728150.1, on the reverse strand, counting down.
AGGTAGGAGCCTTAGAGGATGACCCATCATCTGACTTTCCCTTTTCTTCAATTGTATTGTATCATGATTTTACTTGTACTTTCCAGTCGGGCTTTTATTATGGCCCCTTTTTCTTTCAGCACACTTTTTTTATACAATTTACTTAGTGTTTCGTATCCAGCTGTGTGCTTTCTTGTGTGTTTGTTACAGGTTATAAAGGAAATGCCTTCCTAGTTTTAGGGAATTACACCTTTGGTGCTAGTCGCCAGCCCCTAACCTATGGAAGGTGGGCTTGGGGTAGTCACAACATGGGCCCCGGGGGATGGGTCGTGACATCTAGCATATCAAACTATCACTACCTTTCTTTCCAAATCAACCATTTCCCATTTTCAACCATTTTTGAAAAATATCTACTTGATTTTTAAAATAAAACCATTTTAAAAACACCACAATGATTTTATTTTTCAAAATATTTCATTTGAAAATAACTTTAACAATTTTCAAAAATCAAAAAGTTACATCAAATCATTACTCAAAACGAGATATGAACTTCTATTGGGAAGTCATTTCTATAATGCATTTCATGCTCTTATCATTGGATAAACCCATGATAATGAGATTCAAAAACCTCTAAGTGTGTCCAAAAAACTTATTTACCCAAATACATTGTAACTTGAAGTTAAATATAAAAGTTTAGATATGTATTTTTATTCTATACATTTCAAGTCCTGAAAATCATAATACTTTCTACTAAGCTAACATAAGGAATATACTATATTGAATTTTAACTCTAAGACTAATACCACTTGTTTCACAATTTATTTGGAAGGACTAATACTGAAACCACTTGTTTCAAAATAAATTTAGAATGACCAAGACTGATACAACTTGTAACATCCCTCCCCTCCTCATTGGCTTGAGAAGGTGGAGGAAAATTACTTAGACTTAAGCGACAACCCCAAGACACCAAAGGATGGAAATAAATGTCGAGGGTTTCATTAATAGTTGGGGGAAATTTGAACTTTGAAAATAAAACAACCATCCAAACATTTCATAACCAAATAAGCCACTACATGATGAATTATATCAATGAATGAAAACTCAAAGCATCCATTGATATTAAAGTCAAACTAAAACCAAGTACCAAATTGGAAGACTAAAAAACAACCAAGTACACAGTAGAAGACTACAAAACCAACAAAACTCAAAGACAACCATAACTACAAAGCTCTAACCTACTCCATAATTCACTCCACAAAATAACCCAAGTATCACTAAGAAACACTAGAGAAGTGTGATACTTTACCCTTACCCATGTATTGATAAATGACATTTTAAAAAGCACTAATGTTTCAAAGTATGGGTGAGTAATGAAACTCAGTAGGATTTCCCCAAATGACTTACCTACTAGAACATGTTAGCACATTTATATAAAATAGTTTATATAATTTTTTTTTAAAATAGTTAATATCAGAATATAAACAAGTTCCATAACAACAATTTTCACTAAACAATATCAAGTTCCTTGGAAAGAAAGCAAACAATGCCTTAAACCATTCCACAAATTCCATTTTGTCATAACCCAATCCTTTCTACATAACCACACATCCAACCATGAATACAACTTTGGACCTCCAAATAATCATGTGTGGTGATTCATCCTTTCACTAAGTCGTCACTTAGTGAACCATTTTGATCGGGGTACTTCATGCCCATATCTATCCCAACCTTTTTATGGGGGCACTTCATGCCCTTATCCATATCAATGTATATGAACACATTCCACACAACCATGCCAAACCCATGGAAAACCCAAGTGTTAAAAATATATTTCAATAAAACAACATTTTTATTTAAATCCATTCCATAATACCTTTTTCATACATTCAAGCGTTCAACTAATTTTAAAATAATCATTTTAAAATCAAACCACAAAGCATTTTTCACAAAAAAAATCCACAAAAACTACAAACCATCACTAAAGAGGGTTTCTACAATGCTGTTTACACCAATTTCACAAAAAATTTCAAGTAAAACAACCAATTTGATATCAAGCCTTCATATTCTAAATATAGGAGTTGGGAGTGAAGCCACCCACCTTGGAAATTTGGTGGAAATGATTAATGAAATGAAAAATATCAATGAAAATGGGTCAAATATCAAAAAACCCTCCTTAGATATCTTCCACTGGAAATACAAAATCGAAATCTAATCATATTTGGTGTCAAATACCATAGATAAATCCACAAAAGAAATAGATATAATAAATTGATATAGAGGGAGAGGTATATCTAAGGAAAACCAATCAAAACTAACATGAATGAAGAATTAATGCAATAATCTAGTTTCAACACAACAAGATAGGCCTTCAGATCAAATTTTGATTGATGGAGAAGGGTTCCATATCCTTATAGAGAGATAAATATTGGGTTGGGGTTGGTTTGAAAAAAGGGGTCAAAACATTATCCAAACATAGATCCACATTTTGTGGATCTTGTTTTTAAACTGTACATGGTCAGTCGCATGGTTAAGAAAAACCGTGGACTTACCATGCATCAAATTTTATCTCAAAGGGGACCTCACATGGATGGATCACATGGTTTGAAAAACTATATGCTAACCATGACAAATATATTTTTCCCACAGAGCACAATTTCTCCAGGTGGCTGTATGGTTTGGAAAAACTATGTACTTTCTCATTAGCCTGTGTCTCAATGTGCATGGTTTCCTATATGTTTTTCAGAGTTTTCCCAAACAATAGACCAACCTTGAACCATAGAAAAGTCCAAAAAAATTATAAAAATTATCTAAACCCATACAAACTTAACCCAAACACTTTATATACTTAAAAATAATAAATTGTTACATACCTGAAACTAGGGGTGCTACATGTCATGTCAATATGATTTTTTGTTTTCCTAGAATGATATAAAAAACACCATTTGTTTTTAATACACTAAAACATGTAAATAATGGTAAAAAACATAACAAATGACCTTATATTTACATGAAATAAAAGAAAAATTGTTTTTAAATTATGTGTGGCATGTACAAGAATGAATCAATAAGCAGTTTTTAAAGAATTAATAGTCAATAAAAACATGCATCATGGGGTTAAAATTAAGAAAATGATCTAAAAGTTCCATGAAATAATAGAAAAAACCCAATATTAATCTTTCAAATATGGAAATTGATATCATATCAATTCGAGTTATCACTTATCTCAGATGATCAAAAATACCTTTTAAATTGTTTTAAAACACTAAAACATGTTGAAATATTGAAATCCATAGAAAATGACCTCATATTGATGTGAAATAATATAAAAACTTTATTTGAGTTATTTGTGATGTGTACGAGCATTTGACATGTTAATTTGATGTGAGGTGTGCTCAAAATTATTAAATTAGCAATTTTTAATGAATTAATAGTCTTTAGAAACTTTTTCTATGAGATTAAAACAAATAAACTCATATTCCTATGAAATCATAGTAAAAAAAATATTTTCTTTAAATTTAGTATTTAATGATGAATAAATATGAGTTTTTGTGTGCTCAGAATGATTGAAAAGGTTTTTTTAGTGTTAAGATATTAAAATGTTCATGTAGTAGTCAAAACCATAGAAAATAATATCTAATTGACATGAAATCATTGAAAAAAATCATTAAATTAATTTTTGATGTGTACTAGTAGAAAACATATCAATTTGATGTGTGATGTTCTTGGATTGACCGAATAAGAATCTTTTAAAGACATAACAATTTTTAAAAATGTCCTGAGAGGGGTTAAAATGAATAAAATGACATAATATTTCTATTAAATCATAGGATAATTTCCCTATATTTATTTTTAAAATTTTGGAATAGACATCAAGTCACCCATATTTTTCATTTTCTCGAGATGACTGAAAATAAATTTTTAGTTTTTTAAAACCCTAAAACATGAATGTGACGGTAAAAACCATAAAAAATGACTTCATATTGAAATGAAATCATAGGAAAATATTGTTGAAATATTTTATACATGTAAAAATTTATGACACACTAATCCAATGTGCGGTGTACTCTGACTGACTAAATATACAATTTTTAAAAAATTGGTATTATTAAAATATGTGCGATTAGTGGTCAAAAACAATAAAACAATATCCAATTTTTATGAAGTCATAGGGAATAAATGGTAATTTGTTTTTGAAATATAGTAACTAATGGTGAATAAATCAAAGTTTTCATTTGCATGGGATGATAAAAAACACATATTTAGTGTTTTAAAATATACCAACATGCATGTAATGATCAAAACCATAGAAAATGATTTAATATTGATACGAAATCGTTGAAAAAATTTATTTCAGATATTATTGAAAATCATAGAAAAGACCTTAGTTTTTAATGAATTGTAAGTATTTAAAAACCTTATATTTAAGTAAAATAATAGGAAAACCATATAATATTTTTTTTGTCATTTTTTAGAATACTTTACAACAATATTTTGTGTGGTGTGCTCAAACTAATATAATAATAAGTTTTTAATGAATTGTAAGTATTTAAAAATGTTCTTGGGGGGGGGGGGGGTTAAAACCAAGAAAAAGACCTCAAATTTTCATTAAATCATAGGAAAAAACTATAGATTTATTTTTGAAATTTTGGAATTGATTATGCATTAATTAGAGTTATTGTTTTCTAGGGATGACCAAAAATTCCTTTTAGTCTTTTAAAACACTATAACGAGCATGCAACGTTCAAAACTATTTAAAAAACTTCAGATTGATGTGAAATCATAGAAGAATTATAAAATCCATGCCTCTAATAACACAAATACAATGATTACATTATTATATTGGTATAATATTTAAGGGATCACATCACATAGGATTTAGTAGTTTATTAGTCTTGGGTGATAAGATGCATGCATTATTTTAATATTACATTAGAACCTTAAAACACATCTTAAAAAATTATTGAAAAATTTATTAGTACTCTTTGAAATCAATAAAAAATCCATTTTTAGTACCCTAGTTAAAGGAAAAAATAAATAAATGGTGAGATCACATTTCTAGTAATGGGTTGATTATAATGGAAGTTATCATGAATTCATATGTCCTAAATAATATGATAGTGAATATTCAATAAATATACCATATAATCAAAAAATTTGGAATGAAATATTTCCAAGGATAATAAAATCATTGTAATCAAATGGAAAATAATAGTTTATTCTAAATTAATAAATTCATAACATTATAAATAATAATATTTTCAATAGGGCCTTGTGACAAGACATCTTACATACCATCAAGGCCTCTTTCCAAGACATCATAAATATATAGGAAGCCATAAACCAAAAAATATTAATAATTGTTTATCTTATGAGAACTTCTGGTGAATCAAGGGGATTTATAATTTCTATCCCCACCCATAACTAAATCATTATAAAAATATTTTCAAGGAATAATCAAATAAATTATTAATATATGGTCTAGAATACACTAAGAAATACCCATTCTTTTTTATCTCAATAGACACACTGATGCCTCGGGGGGTTAAAAAATTATGATCCCTACCCATTACTTAAAATATCTAATAAATCCCTTATATATTGAATAAAAAATAAAATACATAATTAATAAACCTTAATTATCAATAATTATTTTTATTGAATAAAGTATATAGAATGTAATTATTCCTTAGTCAATACTATAACTTTCTTAGTTAAATCCCCTTTTGAAAATTTTTAAGAAAATAATATCCTTTTCTTGAAAAAGTTACAAATAATGGTAATATTTATTAACTTATATAAGTATAATTTTTTTAAATGAATATAAATAATTATACATGGTCATGATTTTGGGAAGAGTCGTTTATGTAGAAAATATAAAAAAAGAGATTATTTTCTCACTTTTGTAAAGAAAGTAAAAAATGGATTATATTGAAAATGATTAAAATATTCAATTTAAAATTTTTAATAGAGTAAAATATAATATAAATTGACCTTTTTAAATCATTTAATTATAAAAAATAATATTCTTGAATAAAAATAATGAATATGAATATGAAGGAAAAAGATTCTTGACCAAAACGGGGAAAACGATCAGATTTTCTTATAAATATTAGTTTGGTTGATTTGAGTACCAAAGATATTAAAAATCATAATTGTACTTAAAAAACATATAAATAAATAAATTATATTATAATATATGGGTTTATTAGAGAAATAAAATACAATCCCTCCAATATAAATTGAAGCATAAACAATCTCGATAAAAATGACATTGTAAAATAAACCCTTACCTTAAACTTCCTCTTGGTTTAACACACTCTAACCTCATATATAATAAATTTATATATTATATATATAAATACATATTATAACCATAACTATATTTATAAAACTATATACCATTCAATTATAATTCATAATTAAACAGTTATCAATAATTCATTGTAAAAATCAATTTTTTTTGTGTTAACCATTCCATTTTCCACGCATGATTTGGTTTAGTAGTTCTGATACTTTAAACTTGATCATTTATTTATTATATAAAGTTTTATAATATGTTTTTATATAGTTTTTGAGTACCATGGTCATTTCATGGAACTTATGTTAACAATTTCTACAAAATGCTTAAAAATATCCTTTTTTAAACATTTCAATTTCATAAAAAGAATTGATTTTATTAAACAATATAAATAGATATATTATGAATAAAAAATTATGAAAATGTATTAAATTAATCATTATTAAATTAAATTATCATTACTTAACATTCCTTAATCATTCTTGACAGAAAAATTATAACATCATTCATATAGATGGTAAAAATGACCTAAATAACAACATGTTATAACAACTGAATGAGTAAGAACATGCAATTTTATAATGATAATATGAATTATTTAAAATATTAATCCTGAAATAAATATCATATTTATTCATTAAATCAATTTTTAGAAACATCCATGTATAGTGGGGATGGAAATGAAATGCGTTGTTCATTATTGCGGTAGTTTGCACGTAACATAAGCGAGGTTTTCATATTCTAATGGATGGGATGGAAAAAAGAATTTTTTTTAAATTTAAAGAATAATAATTATTTCATATATATCATATTTATTTATTAAATATACCTTTATAACCATCCATGTGAGGCAATGATAGAAATTAGATTATGTCGTTCGTAGAGGCAGTGGTCTGTATGTAACATGAATAAAATTTTAATTTTCCCATGGATGAGAGTGAAAGATGATAGATAATGATTTAAATTTCTACAATAATAATTATTTTATCCCTATAAAATTTATTTATTAAATCCACCTTTAAAGGCATCCATGGGAGGTGGTGGTTAAAAATGAAAGACATTGCTTCATGGATGTGGTATCCAGGTGTAAGCATGAAAAATCTTTTCATTTAAAAATTGATGTAAAGGAGGTATACGATGGTTGTTAAATAAATATAATAACATTTAATTGAAATAATTAAACTTATGTTATTATGTTTATATGTTAATATAATATTTGGAGGAGGTTGAATAAGAAATAAACTTGAATGAACTCGGTTATGACTATTACCTCTTCAATGGGAATCCTCCCATAGATCTCTTCTTATGACTTACTAGGATAGAATTTTGATGGGAATAGAACATATAGGCCATTTATAAGGGTGTTAGTAAGTTATTTGGGTATATTTTGGTAGAACTAAAGTGAAATAAGTTGGTGGATAGGTGAGGAGAGGATGGTCCTTTTATAAGTGAAAGGGGTAGAGCTTTTGTAAATACTCTCAACTAAAAAATAATAAAAATTTCATTCCCAAGATCAAGTGGAACCAAAGAAACCTAAATTATAATATAGGATAGGATAGCTCAGAATCTTCTCAAAAAATTAAATTTATACACATTTTAGTGATAATTGTGTCCTTTTCTCTTAGTTTAACCCCCTTTAACCCTTTTACACTTCACCTTGGTGAAAAACTTTTACAATGGTAACTAAATTTTATGACTAAAAATGAAATAAAACTTACAAAATAACTTGAATAATATGATTCAAAAAATTTTATTCATTTTATAAGATTCAATTTCTATAAGTGGTAATTTTTTTTAATATAAGTGCACAAAATGCAATGAAAAACATTTTTTAGAAAAAATCCATTTTAAGTATAAAAATGATTTTACAACAAAATAATTCATATAATTAATCCCAATGAAATTTATCTGTTTATTAATAAAAAATTTATAGTTTTATGACTTTAAAACGAATAAAAAACCAAATTTATCACTATAAATACTTAATTATTGAAAAGGATAAAATGGTTGTTTTATTAGAATAAAGCATCACTTAGGTTTCAAAATATCATACATAATTTTCTAAATTCAAAATAATAATTTTAAATATTTAATTTTTATACTTAAACATATATTTTTCTAGAAAAAACATTTCATAATGTTTTAAGACATTCTTATATCATGATGATATCTTGAAAGTGAAAATATTTCTCAAAATTGTATTTTTCATTATTAACCCAAAAATCAACCATTTCAGAAAAATCCAAAAAACCATAATATAATTTTGATATGATGAATTAAAAAATTAATTTAATTTCATAAAATTAAAATTCTATAATTAATAAATTTTAAATGAAAATAAAAAATATAAATAAAATAATCTTTTATAGAAGAATGATATTTAAGCTTTAAATGTTCTTAGTATTATTTAATACAATTTACTAATTAAATGAATGTAAATATATTAGTTTATACATTAAAATATTTCATATTATTATAATAATCTTTTAATAGTGATAAATTTAATTTGTTAGGATAAAATATACAACACAAAAAAACTGTTGTTTGAATACAACCCTTTTAACATTAAATCATATTAATTATTTATCATCTAAATATAAAATTTTTAATTGATTACTATATTTTTATTTACTAGAGTTTTAATAATTCATATAATTTTATTAATAATTTTTATTTAATATATTTTGGATCGTTTTAGTTAGATGTTTTGAGAGAAATAAGATATTTAAAACAATGTTTATTGAAAATATAATTACACATCAAAATATAGGGGTGTTACATTCTCCCCCTCATACAAAAAATTTGTCCTAGAAATTTCTATTTTTTCACCAAAATAAATGTATCTTGACATAGAAATAATATCACATGTATATTTTATCATGATAAATTTCTATGTTATAAATAAAAAATATAGTATTTCTTAGTTAAATATTTCTAAAACCATATATGTACCATTACAAGGGAGATAATTGTGAGTGAATTTCTAGAATTATACCTTAATAGTTGAGTTATATTTTCCATATAAGACTTGATATATTTATCTTCCTCTTTATTAAGTTTGTGAAATTTTTTTACAGTTGTGATAGTGAATATGATAAAATATATTTACTTGATTTATTTCCATCCAATAATAATAATTTTACATTTTAGTTGTGTTTTGATCCATTTTACACCTCAATTTTATCTCATATTCTAAACAAACATAATGGATTTTTCATTCCTAAATAATGAAAATAGACTTTAAATGATCAAAAGATCCAAAAAATAATAATAAGTTATTCATCCTATATCTAACCATTTACTAAAACCAAAATTGTGAGTGTGAGTAAAGATAACACCCAAAGAAATTCTATAATATTTTAACATTCAAATTATTTATTATAAAAAATACCACTTGTTCACACTACTAAAAATTTGGGCTATAGAGACCGCCATTGGCGGTTGCTATAGGCCTCTAGAGACCGCCCAGCGAACACCATTGGTGGTCGCTTTAGCCTTGTCGCAATAGGCTAACAGCGACCGCCAATGGCGGTCGCTTTAGGTGGCTGAAATTCCAGCCAACAGCGACCCCCTGGCGGTCGCTGTTCTATTGATGTGTCAACATTAGCGGACGCCATTGGCGGTCGCTAATGTGTGTACCAGGGAGCCTAGAGAGACCGCCTGGTAGTCACTGTGCTATGGATGGTTCAACATTAGCAACCGCCACTGGCGGTCGCTAATGTGTGTACCAGGCAGCCTATAGCGACCGCCTATGGCGGTCGCTAGGCTGGAGATTTTTTTTAAAAAAAAATTCACGGTGAAAAATCAGAGATAAGACAAGGTAAAAATCATAAAAAATGGAAAACAATTTCAAACAGCATAAACATCAAGATCGTAATAAACAATAAATGATAAACGCGCTTCAACGATCCGAACATGTCCATCCATTTCAATATTCTCCTTCAATAAACCTACAATAAGACAAAAAAACCAACTAAACAAAACAAACGTAAATTAGAAATATTTATTAATTTATTATATACATATAATAAAATGAAATTTGACATCAAATCAAGGTATTATAATAATTTAAAACCCCCAATTTAAGAAATGCTGTCATTTCAGGATTTTTTTCTTATTTGGTTTAGTTTGTGAAATTGTTTTGTTGTCTAAAAGGGAATGTTATTAGCATGGAACGCACATCCGATGGGCGTTCCGTCTCCTCCTATACATTAAAAATAATATTCCTATTGTTTTCGTGTGGTTTCAGGTCATTCGGAGCACGTTTGCTCCAAATTCGACCGTCTCACGTCGTTTTGGTGTTTTATGACTCTGAAAACGCGTTTACAGTCACCACGGTCAAACGACACCTCCAATTGACATTCTTTCTACCCGAACATTTCAAAATTCACACCACGACTGTTGTCGTATGATTTCATGGAATTCCGAGGGGGTACGAGTGGTTTTGACCCCCCAACGCGCCCTTTTAGCGCGCACCGAATTGCTGAAAATGAAACAATCGGTTTTACCGTGTACACCGCACGTCCTATGGGCATTCCATCTCCTCCCACACGTCACTAATAATATTCCTATTGTTTTTGTGTATTTTCAGGTCATTCGGAGCACGTTTGCTCTGAATTCGATCGTCTCACGCCGTTTTGGTGTTTTATGACTCCGGAAACGTGTTTCCAGTCGCTGCTATCAAACGACACCTCTGATTGATGTTCATTCTACCCAAACATTTCAAAATTCACACCAAGGATGTTGTTGTATGATTTCATGGCATTCTGAGGTCGTTCGGGTGGTTTTGACCCCCCAACACACCCTTTTAGCGTGCGCCGAACTGCTGAAAATGACACAATCGGGCGTACCACGCGCACTGCATGTCCGATGGGAATTCTGTCTCCTCCTACATATAACTAATAACATTAATATTTTTTTCCTGTGGTTTCAGGTCATTCAGAGCACGTTTTCTCCGAATTCAACCGTCTCACGCCGTTTTGCTGTTTTATGACTTTGAAAACGCGTTCCAGTCACCGCGGTCAAACGACACCTCCAATTAACATTCTGTCTACCCGACCATTTCAAAATTTACACCATGGCTATTTTCGTATGATTTCATGGCATTCCAAGGTCGTTCGGGTGGTTTTGACCCCCCAACACGCCCTTTTAGCGCGCACCGAACTGATGAAAATGACACAATCAGTCGTACCACACGTACCGCACGTCCGATGGGCGTTCCATCTCCTCCTACACATCAAGAATAATATTCCTATTGTTTTCGTGTGGTTTTAGGTCATTCGGAGCACGTTTTCTCCGAATTCGACCGTCTCACGCCGTTTTGGTGTTTTATGACTCCGAAAACGCGTTTCCGGTCGCCGTGGTCAAAAGACACCTTTGATTGATGTGACTTCTACCCAACCATTTCACAATTTACACCACAGCTATTGTCATATGATTTCATTCCATTTTGAGGTCGTACAGGTGGTTTTGACCCCCCAACGCGCCCTTTTAGCGCTCGCCGAACTGCTGAAAACAACACAATCAGTCATACCGCGTGCACCGCATGTCCGATGGGTGTGCCATCTCCTCTTACACGTCACGAATAATATTCATATTGTTCTTGTGTGGTTTCAGGTCATTCGGAGCACGTTTTCCTTGAATTCGACCGTCTCACACCGTTTTGGTGTTTTATGACTCTAAAAATGCGTTTCCGGTCACCGTGGTCAAAAGACACCTCCGATTAACATTCCGTTTGCCCGAACATTTCAAAATTCATACCAAGGATGTTTTCGTATGATTTCATGGCATTCTGAGGTCGTACGGGTGGTTTTGACCCCCCAACGTGCCCTTTTAGCGCGCGCTGAATTGCTGAAAATGACACAATCGGTCGTACCGTGCGGACCACAGGCCCGATGGGTGTTCTGTCTTCTCCTACACATCACGAATAATATTCCTATTGTTTTCATGTGGTTTCAGGTCATTTAGAGCATGTTTTCTCCAAATTTGATCATCTCACGCCGTTTTGGTGTTTTATGACTCCGAAAACGTGTTTTCGGTCACCGCGGTCAAATGACACCTCTGATTGATGCACCATCTACCTGAAAATTGTACAATTCACACCGTGGATGTTTTCTTATGATTTCATGGCATTTTGAGGTTGTTCGAGTGGTTTTGACCCCCCAACGTGCCCTTTTAGTGCGCGTCGAACTGCTGAAAACGACACAATCAGTCTTACCGCGTGCACCGCACGTCCGATGGGCGTACCATCTACTCCTACATGTCATGAATAATATTCCTATTGTTTTCGTGTGGTTTTTCAGTCATTCAGAGCATGTTTTCTCCGAATTCGACCATCTCACGCCGTTTTGGTGTTTTATGAATCCGAAAACGTGTTTCCGGTCACCACGGTCAAACAACACCTCCGATTGATGTGCCGTCTAACCGACCATTTCACAATTCAGACCACAGATGTTGTTGTATGATTTCATGGCATTCCAAGGTCATAAGGGTGGTTTTGACCCCCCAACGTGCCCTTTTAGCACGCGCCGAACTGCTGAAAACGACACAATTGGTCGTATTGCGCGCACCACATGTCCGATGGGCATTCCGTCCCCTCCTACACGTCATGAATAATATTACTATTTTTTTCATGTGGTTTCAGGTCTTTTGGAACACGTTTGCTCCAAATTTGACCGTCTCACGCCATTTTGGTGTTTTATGACTCCGGAAACGTGGTTCCAGTTGCCGCGATAAAACAACACCTCCGATTAAAGTGCCGTCTACCTGAAAATTTCACAATTCACACCATGGCTATTGTTGTATGATTTTATGGCATTCTGAGGTCGTACGGGTGGTTTTAACCCCCCAACACGCCCTTTTAGCGCGCGCCGAACTGCTAAAAACGACACAATCAGTTGTACCGCGCTCACCGCACGTCCGATGGGTGTTATGTCTCCTCCTACATGTCACGAATAATATTCCTATTGTTTTTGTGTGGTTTCAGGTCATTCGGAGCATGTTTTCTCCGAATTCAACCGTCTCACGCCATTTTGATGTTTTTTGACTCCTGAAATTCATTTCCAGTCACCGTAGTCAAAAAAAACCTCCGTTTGATGTGACTTCTACCCAACCATTTCAAAATTCACACCATGGCTGTTGTCGTATGATTTCATGGAATTCCAAGGTCATTCGGGTGGTTTTGACCCCCCAACGCGCCCTTTTTGCGCGCGCCGAACTGCTGAAAATGACACAATATGTCATACCACGCGCACCGCACGTCCGATGGGCGTTCCATCTCCTCCAACACGTCACGAATAATATTACCACTATTTTCATGCGGTTTCAGGTCATTTGGAGCATGTTTTCTCCGAATTCGACCATCTCACACCGTTTTGGTGTTTTATGACTCCGGAAACGCATTTCCGGTCGCCGCGTTCAAACTACACCAATTATTGATGTGTCGTCTACCCGACCATTTCAAAAATCACACCATGGATGTTTTCTTATGGTTTCATGGCATTCCAAGGTCGTTCGGGTGGTTTTGACCCCCCAACACGCTCTTTTAGCGCACGCTAAACTACTGAAAACGATACAATCGATCGTACCGCGCGCACCGCACGTCCGATGGGCGTGCCGTCTCCTCTTACACATACAAAGTAATATTTCTATTGTTTTCTTGTGGTTTCAAGTCATTCGGAGCACATTTGATCCGAATTCGACTGTCTCACGCCGTTTTGGTGTTTTATGACTCTGGAAACGCGTTTCCAGTCACCGTGGTCAAACGACACCTCTGTTTGACGTGCTGTCTACCTGAACATTTCAAAATTCATACCACGACTGTTGTCGTATGATTTCATGGAATTATGATGTTGTACGGGTGGTTTTGACCCACAACGCGCCCTTTTAGCGCGCGCCGAACTGATGAAAACGACACAATCGGTCGTACCGCGCGCACCGCACGTCCGATGGGTGTTCTATCTCCTCCTAAATGTCACGAATAATATTTATATTGTTTTTGTGTGGTTTTTAGGTCATTCAACGCATTTTTGATCCAAATTTGACCATCTCACATCGTTTTGGTGTTTTGTGACTCAGGAAACGCGTTTCCGGTTGCTGCGGTCAAACGACACCTCCGATTGATGTTCCGTCTGCCCAACCATTTCACAATTCACACCACATCTATTGTCGTATGATTTTCATGGCATTCTGAGGTAGTACAAGTGGTTTTGACGCCCCAACGTGCCCTTTTAGTGCGTGCCGAACTGTTGAAAATGACACAATCGGTCGTACCGCACGTCCGATGGTCGTTACGTCTCCTCCTACACATCACAAATAATATTCCAATTGTTTTCATGTAGTTTCAGGTCATTCATAGCACGTTTTCTCTAAATTCGACCATATCACGCCGTTTTGGCGTTTTATGACTCTGAAAATTCGTTTCTGGTCACCGCGGTCAAATGACACCTCTGATTGACGTGTCGTCTGCCCGACGGTGTGGGGATGGTTGTCCGAGGTGCGGGGGGGGGGGGGGTGTATGTGGGGCGAGGGGGGGGGGGGGGGTGGGTGGGGTGTCCGGGGGGGGGGGGGATATCCGGAGTGGGCTGTCCGAGATGCGGGGGGGGGGGGGGGGCTGTCAGGGGTGTGGGGAGGGCTGTTCGGGGTGCGGGGTGGCTGTCTGGGGTGAGGGGGGCTGTTTGGGGTGCGGGGAGGGGTTCTTCGAGGTGCGGGGGGCTATCCGGGGTGTGGGGGGGGGGGGGGGGGGGTTCGGGGTGTTGGGGGGCTGTACGGGGTGCCGGGAGGGCTTTCCGGGGTTCGGGGGGGGGGGGGGGTGCTGTCCGGAGTGCGGGGGGGGGGGGGGGGGGGGGCTGTCCGGGGGTGCGTGGAGGGCTGTCCGGGGTGTGGGGGGCCTGTCCGGGGTGCAGGGGGGCGATCCGGGGTGTGGGGAGGGGTGTCCGGGGTGGGCTGGGGACTACAAATAGTGAACCTGAACTCAGTCCTCAAAAACAAGTTTCATGGTTTATATTATGAATCACATGGTTTTTTCAAAACTATTACAGAACATGCAATTGAAAACATTGAAGAATTAAATGAACAAAAAATATCCAAATCATTAATCAGTTTCACGGTTACTTCTCTATTCATGCACAAAAACATTGCATGAGGCCAAAACACAAATAATACCCCCAAATCACAAAAAATATCACTAGAAACCCAACCTAAATATCAATAACAACCCCACCATTAAAAATAGAAACACACCTCGTGAATATGATGTGTCATGCGTGGTCATGACTACTACCTCCATCAGGTGGGTCAGGGGCCTACAACAAATAAAAATTATGAATATTTTCATAACAAAAATAATATAAATTAAATAAATAAATATATATAGTATAAACCTGCATCGTATGATCCCCTGCACCATCACCTGGACGCACATATTTCTACTGTGCTCTAACCTCAGTGATCAGTTGCGCATTTACCTCCTCGGAAACACGCATCCATGCCTCAAAATATGACAACCACTACTAGAAATTTAGGCTATAGCCACATATCTATAGCCACAGTTTTATCGGTCTGTAGCTATTGCTTGTTTATAGCCATGATTTAATGGTATGGTCATGGCTATAGGTTGCCTTATCAAACCCTTTTATCCCACGGCCCCCTCCTGCCTCTCGATTTCTCCTCCTCGTGATTCTTCCTCCCCATGATCTCCTCCTCACCGCGCCCTCCTCCTCGCCGCGACCCTCCTCCCCGACGCCTCCTCGTCGCGCCCTCCTCATCGCCGCAACCCTCCTCGCCCCCGACGCCTCTCGCCGCGCGCCCTCCACATCGCCGGCGACCTCCTCCCCGACGCCTCCTCACCGCGACCCTCCTCATCAATGCCACTCTTCCGACGACTCCTCACCGCAACCCTCCACCGCCGAAGCCTCCTCACCGTGACCCTCCTCCTCGCCACGACCCTCCTCCCCGATGATTCTCTCTTGATGCCGAGGTCGACACCCCCAACAACCATGAAAACCCTCAACCCCTCCTCACCGCGACCTTCCTCACCCCGACCCTCCTCCAGCAAAGCTGATCCGAGCTGCCTCCCCTCCTCGTCCATTCCTAACGGTTCTCCCCCACAACCAGAGGTAATCCCCTGTCTTCATCCCCATCCACCATTCTTTACCCTCTATTATTTTATTTCAATATAACTACTTATTGGTGCTTTAATTATTGATTTTGGGGTGTGTTACTGGTTATATTTATACTCACCCTTACGTGGGTTCATCTTGAACATATAATGTATTATGAAAATGGTTGTTTTTATGGATATTTAGGTAGACATAGTGTAGATGGTGTGTATTGGTGCTTGGTGGATGTGGTGTTTAGACTGTTTTTAGAATGGAGGCCTCATGATTAGACTGTATTATCTATTTTGGTTAGACTAGACCTACCTACTAGTTATTGGGCCTATATTTTTTCCTCTTTACATTGATTAAGTGCTTTATACTTAGTTGTGTGATGTTATAGGTTTTTCATGCATTTAAAAATTTCAGTTTTTTTACTCTTCCAAATTACTCTACTGTGCTTGGAAATATGTGTGCAAATATATAGGTTCATTAGTTTAAGTTCTTCCATATATTTAATATTCCTACTCAGTGATAGTCACTATTCCCTGGCCAATTGCATGTGGTTTTTAGGTGGCACACTCAACTTACCATCAGCCATGTGGGGACTAGAGTTTCATGTCATTTCAGAGTGGTATCAGAGCCTAATTTTTCCTAGGATAGATTTTAGAGCTATTATAGTTGTGAGAATTGGTTTTATATTTAGTAAAATTATGTTAAATTGTATTGGGTTTGGCTCTCAGGTCAATGACACTAATGACACCACAAGCCCACCTCTAATTGGTTAGGGGTTAGTGACCATCCCTAAGTAGGCATAACACACACAAGGTTGTCCTTAGCCTAAGGTACCTGTACACATGAAAAGAATAAAGGGGAAAATAAAATCCTACAAAAATAGATAAAAGAGACTAACTTGTTATGAGGGAGGGGACTACTGACAGATGAAACAACCTAGCATGAACCATGGTCTATCTAGATCACTATCTTCTATCTGCTCTTGGTCCTCCTAGGATTACTTCAAAAGAAATATTGTCTACATAAGACATGAAAAGTATGGGCAGATCCCATGCAGTGTTTAGTATAACAATTCTCAATAGGACACCCCAAAATCTCTAAACAATAGGCATTTGGAGAGTAGTTATCTCATCATCACATAGACACATCAATAAAAATACGACACATAGTAATAGGAACAATAAACTAGATATACTCCTAACATAAAACACGACTCAATGGCATATTAACTATTATTTTATCCATATGATTCTACTCAAGGATAAAATTTAACACTCTTCTAATTGCACTCACAACTTGATCTATGCTTTCACTGATGGTGTATACCTAATAGGTCATGCTCATCAGACCTCACCAAAGATGTACTCAATGTAACTCCGAAGATCTCGATACATAGATAGGGGATCTCTCCAAAGGAATCTGGGGTATACCATACCATAACTAGAATATCCCACTAAGAATGGGATTTTACACACAAATTATTGGGTAATAATGATTCCACAAACCCCACCTAGGGAAATAGAAAAAAATATAGAGGATCACACCCCGGGTCACACAGAGGGATTCCCAAAAACTATCTAAAACTAATCCCATAGAAGAGATCAAAATCCTATTATTAGGATGTAATACCAAAATTTACCCTCATGGTGATGACCAAGGGGAACACAAACAAGTTAAGATAGTCTATTTTTGTATCTCATCTTCATATAATTATTATTCCTTCCAATTATATAATCTTAATATTCTGACAATAATGTAAAAATATATTCTTTCTTCTAGTTATTATTCTCATCTTCTTACCATTGTAATTATCATCAAATTATTTAATATTAATGCTTGGTATATGAGATGGTTTATATTTTCAAAATGTCTCTAAATTTCAAAAAATCTTTGTAGAATTAATACAAAACATCACAACTCGTTATGAATTAACCCAAACACTTTTGGGAATTGATCATTATTATCTCTTAGATTTCATATAAACTCTTTTTAATATAATAAATCCTCATTATTGGAACTTATTTCTGAATATTTGTGAATTTTTATAATTTAAAACATTTATTAATTCCCTCTCCTAGCCTCTTTAATTCAAGAATGTTTTAAATTGCATTTATCTAACTTTTTAATTCTGCTTGTTTATATTTAAATGTAATTCTTGAGTAAGTGTTAAGATAATTGTTTCATTTGATAAACAAGTCATGGTTTTATTATTGTTTTGGATTTTAAGCATACATAATTGAATTAGAAAACCAATTATCACTCCTTTTACCACATTGATCACACTTGCAATAGGTGGTCTTCCCATTTTCAAAATGCAAGAGGCTAGACTTTTCAGAACATCATACTGAATATAGAAATCATTGAAAAAGGTTTGATTATCCTCTATTTCTTTTTTTACTTTGAAAGGTATTAATTTTTTTCAATCTTTATCCTGACTTGCAGAAATCAAAGTGGGTTACCACAAGAGCATTATGTTTCTATAGCAAAATGCAATAAACTAGAGATATAATTATTCACAGGAAACAGGTATGTTGTTGTTTAATTTTTATTTTATTTTCTTTATCGCATTGGACACTTAGGATTTTACTGTTTTCTATGGATAAACCATAGTTATATTCTGCGAAGGGGTCCAGAAGGGAACTGGAGGCGGCTATGCGGTTTTCTTTGTAGAGGAGGGAGATCGGGTTAGTGGAGAGATTAATTTGTGTGTTTCATTTTTTTTTGTCTTTATACTATGTTTTTTTGTTTTGTTTTTGTTTTATTTTCCTTCGGTGTGGACATCTGACGTATGGATGAGTCATGCCTAAATACTACCATTGCACCACCCATGCCTTTTGTATTTACATGTTTAGTTCAATTTCACTTAGCCTTTCTGAGCCCACTCATTGGCCACAATTTGACAGAGATTCAAAGAGTATGAGGGGGTATGAAGGGGGTGATGGGGAGTGTTGTGGGAAAATAAATCTCATAAAAATGAAATAGAAATTGAAAAAATTAATAATTAGGGAATCGATAGATACCCCCTATGAAGTTTCATACAATGGGGTCTTAGTGTGTCTTGATTCGGATTTTGGTTAACATGAATTTTTTTTTGAAAAAATAAAAATCCTGAACTTGATTAAACATTAGTTTATAGGATTAAAAAAATTTGTAAACATAATTGCAGGTAGGTGAATTGTATGATGAGAAATGTAAACAAGTTTTATTTAATTGAAGTTAGATTTATAAAAAGAATTTCAAAGTTACTAATGATAAAAATAATGTTGCTCTGGAACAACAATTAGAAAAAAGTCAAACATGAAGATGGAAGAATTATGGATTTCCAATCCATTATTTTGTTCTTACACTCAATAAATTTCATGTTATATCCCTTCACTAGAAGAATGTGTCCAAGAAATGGTGGTGTCAACTTTAGAGTGCTCTAAACCTTATTTAATATCCTTTTCTCTATTAACATAATTAAAACCTTTGATATCTAAATCATTAGCAACCTAAATCATTCAATCAAGATTATCCCCTTGGAATCCCAAAAACCATAATTATACTCTTTTATTTTCCCCTTTCATAGAAATTAGTAGAAAGTGTATATAATTCCAAAAATGAATTTTCTAATTGGTAATGACATCCATGCCACATATCCATCTTACAAAATGGTGGCGTGTTTTTGTTTTGAGGAGAAGATACTATAATCCCATGCACCATTTCCTAACATTGTGGTAGTGGTATCCTTATTACCCATGGTTAACTTATTCAAACTAGTATCAATTGACTAAGATGTTATTAGGTTGTGATTTACACATTTTTAACCCAACTACTTAGGTGGATTAAAATACCCTATATGTCACAAATTTGTTCATCATACCCATTTTCGAAGAAATATTATTTCATTTTAATATTGAAACATTTATCATATGGGAATTAATTATCAGTGAAGAAAAAAAATTCCTGAGTTGAGATACTCTTATTACTATCCTAAATACCTTGAGTTGATATGCTCTGTTTTGATGCCTAAATCCTTTGATTTGATATATTTCTCCTAGAAAATTAAAATCCTTGAGTTGAGATTCTTCTCTTGGAAAATTCCCCTTGGATACTTGGTCCTCATGTATTAAATTAAACTATATAACACAATGGTTCATCCTACAAGGACTTAAACTACTTAGGGTGGTTTGTTCTATATGACCTAGTTCCCTTATGTATGATTCATATCTTCATAAGAGTTCCTAGTATATGGGTTTACCAGTTCATGTTGGGTCTTCCCCATTAACTATTCACTAGGAAAGAACCATTTTATTTCCTCTAGTGAATAATACTAATATGCATAGAGGCTTCATTATTTAGAATTATATGTGTCATTATTTCAATTCATATTGGTTACATAGTGAATTATGGACCACCTATCTTGGTCCCATCCATAGTACCTCATTTTCACCCTATATTTGGCATTGATACTTTTACCAATTCATTCCAGGTTTTAAATATTGTCCATATACTAGGACACTTTGAATAAACCCAAATCTCATATCCTAAACAAAACCACTGATATTTTTTGGTTATGATCCAATATCAGAATAAAATTCCCCTATTACGAACTCAGTCTGGATTGATTCATGTTCTCATAGGATGTGTAGTTAAATATACATCTCATATCTCAAACTAGATACAAATTAAAATTTAATTTTATCTCCCTACCATCATCTAATTTAGACCACTAATTCATATTGGATTACCCACCATTAACCACATGATATGACATAAAATGAATCAAGTATATTATTACTCTTAGGGATGTTAGAATCATTGAGTCTATATCCTTTTCATGGAAATAAAAAATCCTTAAGTCGATATACACAACTAGAAAATGGTAATATTTTCACAGTCCAGAACTATGGAAATAGTTCAAAAAACTATGTTTTTAACTTATAGACATGGTTTACATGGACCATGGGCCTTATCACCCTTGCAATGGGATCTAGGATATAACCACAATTCTAGAATATGGCCTTAGGTTCTCAAAGTAAAAGATTCAAATGGACCATGTCCATAGGCTACACACCATATGTTAATGTCACGTGTTCTCATAGTTTACAAATCCATGGCTGTATCCTTTTAAAAATCTAAAAATCCCACCGGGTTTTGTTCTTGATACCACTTACAGAATCCTTCCAAGACTTTACCATTGTGATAAAATATACTATATGTATTTATATAAACATATATACACATGTATATATATATTTATATATATTTATAAATTTTAATCTTTTAAAACTCCAAAAATAATATTGGGTCTAGTAGAAAACATTCAAGATATGAGTGGATCATGGTCGTAGAGGTTTTGATGGAGGAATCTTGCCATTGGTTTCAAAAAAAGGTTCATATGTGTTTCATTTAATCTCGGGGTCCATGGTTATCCAAAACCATGACCATAGTCCCTTCTTTCCATCATTGTTTCAAGAGAACCATAGTCATAGCCATATTTTCCCATTATACCGCCACAATTCTTGGAAAACCATAGTCATAGCCCTTTCCAGCCTATTTACTTCATACTGTTGGTGCTTCCCATATAATTATAGTGGTTTCTACATCCACCTACCACCACAGTTTCAAATAACCATGGATTTAGGATGGCCTATAGCCATGGTCTGTGTAAACCATGGTTATAGGATTACTAAGGGAGTCCTGAGGCCATGGTTTAACTCTAATAATAGTAGTAGGCTCCCCTATAACAATGGTTATACAAACTATATATATAAAACCATGACTTTAAGCCCATTTTCTAGTTTTATACTCTTAATGAAAAAACCATGAATCAGTATTATCTTCTTAGAGAACTAAATTCCTTCCATTGATATTCTTCTCTTGGTTCTAAAAAGGATTTAGTTTTTATCCTCCTCATGGTGAACATTATTTTTATTACCCTACTCTAGGAAACTACATGATATAGAAAAGTGATATATATTACCTCATGGTCAGATTATTTTCATTCTGAATTAATTTGATTATGAGGGTGTATTTTTTAGCGTCTATAAATTATACACCTTGTAATTTTCCTTAATTAACATAATATAAACCCCACTCAGATTAAATGATTTGAGTTAAAGATGAAGGTGTATTACACTCAACGAATAAGAAACCATTGGGATATCCATGTTTTACCTTACTAATCATACACACAAGGTCCAATACCCTTTAAAAACATTTATTAATCTATTGATGTGGTTTTGAAAACCACCCACTAAGACTAGGTTATAAATCTTATCCATAGTTTTAGAATAGGTTCCACAGGGGGCTATCTGGTGGCTCTCGCAGGGCTGTTCGGGGTTCTGTGCAGGTAATTTTTTTTATCTCCCATGAATCATGTTCATCTAAATTTGAATCTTCACAGATCAGGAAGATGTTCATTCCCTATATTTTTGAATCTTCACAGATCAGGTATATGTTCATGCCCACCGGGGTTATTTCTGGTGGCTCTCACAGGGCTGTCCGGTGGCTCTCGCAGGGCTGTAGGGCTGTCCGGGGTTCTGTGAAGGGGGGGAGGGGGATGTCAGGGGGCTGTCCAGTGGCTCTCGCAGGGGGCTGTCCGGTGGCTCTCGCAGGCCTGTCCGGTGGGTTATAAATCTTATCCATAGTTTTAGAATAGGTTCCCTAGTATTTAGACAAAATTAATAATCCATTATGGACCACTTTTATCCTTAAAAATACTAATGATGGTAAAACAAGTTACGTAACTATATAAATCTCTTTGCAGTATTCAAATTATCATCTTGTGAAACAGAAAATGAATGAGAGAATGGAAAGTATAACTCTCTTAACAATCCTAAGGAAAGAACCTTTGAAAAAGGAGATGCCCATA
The DNA here is from genome assembly GCA_963277665.1 of Viscum album. NCBI lineage: Eukaryota > Viridiplantae > Streptophyta > Magnoliopsida > Santalales > Viscaceae > Viscum > Viscum album. Next base: position 1,569,304,943 of record OY728150.1, on the reverse strand, counting down.
GTACTAGGGTTCATGGTGATACTCCTCAGGTGCACCAAAATTATACACTGGAAACTACCCCAAATAACCAGGTACATTGGAAGGTGTGATGAATCTCGCCAGACCCCATGCTCTCCACGCCAAGCCAGAACACGCCCACACTGCGCCGATCCTAGAAGAAGCCTCCATGAACCGATCCTGACCGGAGGGGGAGGAGGAAATCGAGATCTGGAGAAACCCTAGCTACCTTTGGTTTCTGCTCAGATGCCACATAGTGGTATAAAAATCATGGTTGAATTCTTCACTGATTGAATTGTTCTATGAACTATCACATCACTGGACAAATCTTTTCACACCAGTGATTAAAGGACTTTTGTGAACTATTGGTTCATGGACGAGTGTCTTTATTGAATTTTAGTTCATGGGACTTCGTTCCTTTTCAAATTTTGTAGACACTAACTCCTTTTTTTTGGAATTTTGATATAGGAAACGGTATAAACCCTCCATTGTGTTTTTATTATGCTACTCACTATGACCCTCATCACAACTAATTGAAGGATGGATATGATATAATATATTGAAAACAATATCCCCATCATCTTTGTTCATCAATTATTAGTGAAACCACTTAGTTATAGCCAAAAAATATAGCTTAAGTTGATTTTTTATGGAGTCAGTCTACCATGAGATGGAAAAATTTCATCACCTCTTTGGTCCAACCGACCAAAATCTTGGATAATTGACAATAGTAACATCCCTTGGTCCATCATCTTACAAAAGGTAATATTTGTCCAAAAAATACATACCACTAGGTATATTTTTAATTTCACCACTTAGTCACTAGAGGAAACTATATGGGATCAATATGATAGGGTTCATTACTACAACAACATTGTGCACAAGGCTCTAACAAATGAACATCATAGGTGGTTGTCAAAATGAGGATTACAACCTTGGGCTCTTTAAGCATCGACCAGGGGTGGCCATTCATGGTTCTCCAAAGCTATGAGTAATTCAGAGCTGAGTTTCAGGTCATGGGGAAATATGAGGTAGTTTTGTTATCTCAATCTTATTCCCCTAAAATCCAATATCTCATAGCTCTTCATTTTAGTAGGTGGATCTAGGATAAAAACACCTTCAATTTGGTTAATGTGGAGTTCGACATCGACCATTGATATTTCTAGATGATTTCAAGGGTTCCCATCATTAGTTACAACCAATTTCTATATCCCTCTTCGGTCAGGGTTGATATAAAGAGGACTCCTCATCTTGACAAGAAACTCATTTCAATAGAAAAAGGCCCTATTTAAGGAGGATCCTCTCCCAAAGCAAGACACACCATTTTCAGATTGGATTAATTCCTTTTACACACAATGTGTCTAAGATCACTGTAAATGGAGAATGTGGACCTACCCAACCACTCAAACTCGAAGGAGAATAGGTACCAACTGGTACATTTTAGGGGAGGGTCGCCTTAATGAATGGGGGTGGTTGGTTAAACTAGATGACGACCGATTGTTACGATTAGAGGCGTTCCTTGCAATGTTCACGAGTGGTTGGCTACTACCAGTGCATGATTTTGGTACTGGATTTAGAGTCAAATCTCTTATCATGGATGGTCAACTGGCCATTTTTATATGTATCAACATGTCCATCCCATTATTACTGAAAATATATCGTTTGTTGGGACAAATCAGTGAGGGGAAGCCACAACACTAGTTGACTGATCCTTTCCAAATTATCTGCGGTCAGGTTGCAACTCATATGCATGGATATATATTCCTAAACCCTTAGCTGATTCCTGGTGATACCATCCATCCACACCTTTGAAACATAATTATGGTCATTCCATTAGAATGGGACAAGCAGAATGAGCAGGAATTGATGGGCTTACTCAACTGTCATGACTGCCTCACCTATGATCCTTAATCTTCCCTTTCCTTTATTTTTTTAAATGATTAATCTGAAAATTTTGTCAAAAGATTATACCTTTTATCATTGATAGAGTTCTTCATTGTTTCCCAGATTGACATGGATTTTTTTTATGAGATATACACATTGTAGTTTTTTTCAGTCTATTCCAATGTGTTCAGGTGTGGTGGCCTCCAATCCTTAACAATGCTTGTTCGGGGGGGGGGGGGGGGGCTGTCCGGGGTTCGGTGCAGGGGGGAAGGGGGGATGCATGGGGTCTGCCCGGGGGTGCACATAGGGGCTGTCCGGGGGTGCACGAGGGGCTGTTTGGGGGTGCAGGGGGGGCTGTCTGGGGGTGCATGGGGGGCTGTCCGGGGGTGCATGGGGGGCTGTCTGGGGGGCACGAGGGGCTGTTTGGGGGTTAACGGGGGGATATCAGGGGGTGCACGGGGGGGGGGGGAGGTGGCTGTCCGAGGGTGCATAGGGGATGTCCGAAGGGCATGGGGGGCTGTCCGGTGGTGCATAGGGGGGGGGGGCTGTCCGGGGGTGCAGGGGGTGCTGTCCGGGGTTCTATGCAGGGGGAAGGGGGGATGCATGGGGGATGTTCAGGGGTGCACGTGGGGGATGTCCGGGGTGCACGGGGGGTTGTCTGGGGGGGGGGGGGCACAAGGGGCTGTCCGGGGTTCTGTGCAGGGGGGAAGGGGGCTGCATGGGGTCTGTCTGGGGGTGTACGTGGGGGCTATTCGGGGGTGCATGGGGGGCTGTCCAGGGGGCCCGAGGAGCTGTCCGGTGGGCGGGGGGGGGGGGGGGGGGGCTGTCTGGGGTTCTATACAGGGGGAAGGGGGGCTACATGGGGTCTATCCAGGGGTGCACGTGGGGGCTGTCCGGGGGTGCACGGGGGGGGGGGGTGTCAGGGGGGGCACGAGGGGGGGGGGATGTCGGGGGTCTGTCCGGGGGGGCGGGGGGCACGGGGGTCTCTCGAGTGGCTGTCTGGGGGGGCTGTCCGGGGGTGGGTGGGGGGGCTGTTTGGGGGTACAAGGTGGGTGTCCGGGGGTGTATGGGGGGCTGTCTGGGGTTCTGTGTAGGGGGAAGGGGGGCTGCCCGGGGTCTGTCCCGGGGGGGGGGGGGTCTATAGGGGTCTGTCTGAGGGTTTGTGTAGGGGGTAAAGAGGGATGCATTGGGAGTGATGTGGGTTCAGGAGAGAGGTCTACAGGGGTCTATCCAGGGGAGGATGCAAGGGGCCAGCACCTTCTGGTGCTGGTTTTTTTTAAATGATTATGAAGGCCTATAGCCACGGTTCTAAACCGTGGCTACATTGTTGTAAAACGGTGGCTACAAGTATATAGCCACAATTTAAAACCGTGGATCTAGGGCTACAACCACGGTTTCTATAGGATTTTACCTGTAGCCACGCCAATACCAGCCATGTTTTAATCTAACCGTCGCTATAGGGCTTTAGCCACGGTTTGGTTTAATAAACCGTGGCTCTAACCTATAGCCATGGTTTTTGGGTCTATAGCCATAGTTTCAAACCGTGGATATAGCCTAAATTTCTAGTAGTGAACTACTGTGTCATCTGAGCAACAGCAGGACTAACAACCACAATACATGACACTACAGAACGAGAAATATCTATTCTATAGGTCAAACTATATCCATGCCCGTACTGACCAATAATGCGATGAAAGATCTCATCCCTTCAAAGGGGAAGCTATCACTGGTCCTCTGACAGATGTTCTAACTTAGCTTCAAATTGAGACTGTGAAATATTTAAATATATATACATATATTAATATAAAGAATTGTTGTAAGTATTGGTAATGAGTACAAGAACTTACTATCAATGCTGCAGCCTCTGGATCATTGCGATCACGAGTCCTCATCCACACCGACATTTTATCATTCGGGCCACCTTGCTCTCGCAACTGTATATGAATAGAATATAAACACAAAATGATATTAATTAATAAATTAAAAAATTAATAATTAATACCTCATGTCGGATCTGAGACACGTGATGTAACGACCCAAAGTTTCATTAATGGAAAATCCCTCTTGATCTGATTAAATGTCTCTTTATATGTTTTTATAAAATGCCATCTTCATTGGTTTTATGACAAGAATTGTGACCATTACTTTTATAGCTGTTGAACAGTGATCACATGATTAGTATAAATATAGGGCTTTAACACATCCAATTTTACTTAGACAAAGGAAGTGATGGCCTCATCCAGTAGCATTGCCCCATACGAAGCCCATTTATCAGAGCTCGAAAAAGAGGTGGTGTCCTTGGGCTTCCCTCTTGACCAAGCCCAAGCTGAGCTTCACCATGTCAAGCTCGAACGAGACCGTCTACAAGAGAAGTGGAAGTTGATAGAAATTACCACTCGAGCGATGGTATCCGAGCCACCCCAAGAGTCTCTCACGATCGCACACCTCACCCTTAGGCCTTATGCAGCTGTTTTAAGGGGTTATGTAACTAATAGATAGTACTATTTTCGTGTACATTATTTTTTTATATAATGATGAATATAATTTCTTATCATTATTGATACAATGTAAATAGTTTTTAAAGTAAAAATGGTGTTTTTAGTTATTATTTAATTAATAAATATATTTTATTAAATTAAGGGATTTTTGAATTAAATAATATTTTAATAAATTATTATTATTATTAGATTAATTTTATTATATATAAATGATCATGTAATTGTATGAATGCAATTATAATTTTTATTAAGGTTTGAAATCCATTTTTGTCAAAACCCGTGAATTTTTTATAAATGTCAGTTTTTATTTTAAAAGTGAAAATTAACATATTTAGAAAATTATTTAGATAAAATAAATGCTATTTTCGAAATCAGTATGTCGGAATTATCCAACGGTGAATTTTTCATAATTTTCTGAGACAGTCAAATTTTTGAGTAAAAATTAAATACCGTTTAAATATAGAATGTGTTTTATGACATCATAATGACCCAATAGTGATGTAATAAAATACTATAATATTTATGTTCGGACAATATATGTTTTAACATTAAAATAATGTGATTTTGGGTTTGTTTGGATTACTTTTCAAAGCATTAATGGACCCCTCAAGACTTATTAAACACCTTATCTTTTTAAATTAATTTCCATGGGAGTGTGACTCACCTCCACATAAGCAACCCTAATATTTTAAGAAGCTCGGACCTTGGACTTATAAAATATTATTTACCTCTTCCCTTTTCCAAAAAACATGGGCAAAAACCATGGGATGGTTTGTGGTTTGGATTAATTTAATATAAGGGGTCCCAAACCTAAACAATAAAGAATTCCCTCACCTTTCCTATATAAACCCACCCAAGATCCCACTTCCTCCTCACTCAAAGCCTTTGGAGTTCGTCCAACCTCGGCCCTACTCTCTCTAGAATCCTCCCAAGGTACCCCAAGCTCCCAAGAAGCCTCTCACAAGCCTCTCTCTAGCCTTTGGAAGCACACTTCCAAGTAAGGGTTTTTTCCTCCTTTCTCATTTTTGTCCAATTTTCTTTAAGTTATTTTTCCCATTTAATTTCAATTATGAATGTTGGGGTATGGTTTTTAACCTCCCTCATACTTCCATCTTTATGTTTTTATGATGGGATACCCCTTTATATCTCATTAGATGCCTCCCATGTACACCCGTTACTATGCCGAAATTTCGAAAGGAACTTCTCTCTCCTCATTTACATTCAAGCAATACTTTTGTATCATGAATCTAAATTACATTACAATTGTTGGGAAATGTGTCTATATGACATCCTTACTATACATTACATGTAAATATGATGAGTAACCCCTTTCTCTCACATCAACCATTTTTATGAATTCTTATGTCACGCCGTTACGCTGCCGAAATCGCACCAATTTTCTAAGCCAATGCCATTGTGTAGTGAATACCATTCCCATTTCTCCATCAAGGGTATTCAACTTTATTCACATTTACATATTGATTATAAAGTTTCATGTATGAATTCCACATTCCTTTATCTTGGAATAAATGATTGTGTTTTATGAATCCATGTTCTATGATCCATGTTGCACACTTATGCATGAAAGGAAATGTTTAAGAAGGGTGTGCCCTTATAGCGCTTCAATGCATTGGGAAAAGTATAGTATCATGATACGTCATGTGAAATGAGTATTGACTCATTATAATTCAATTTCAATGAGGGTTTACTCATGCTTTATGTGCAATGAGGATTTACTCATGCTCCATGTGCAATGAGCCTTGGCTCATGCTAATTCCATGTTAAGTGTTGCCACATTTCCATGCTATGATTATCATGCTTTATCATGCCTTTATGTTCATGTTTCTATTATTCTCTATTGATATGCCTATTTCCTGACATGTATTGTACTCCTCATGTTATTCCATGTTTACTCCCTTACTGGGCTTATTAGCTCACCCTTTTCTTATGCATGTCCTCAGGTTATCCCATGCAATGCTAAGTACGAGGGAATGTAGTGGTCATGTAAAGGAAGTTTTCAATAAAGATATTTTATTTCATGTTTTATGTTTTTATATAATGATCCTAAGCCACAAAGACACTAAAACTCTCGATCTTATTTGTTGTATCAAGTGATGTTTTATGTAATAAATCATGTTTAAGTTGTAATAAAAAGCAGGGTTGTCATAGTTGGTATCAAAGGATAGGTTTGGTTATTTTTTGGATTAGTATTAGAAAACCATAGTAAATCCTTAGATACAAGACTAAGTACAATAAAAACGTCCCTAAGTTTTGGTGATTATTGATTAAGTGGGTTATCAAGCAAATAAATCCCTATCTGGATACGAGAAGGTAGAGGCGGCTCTGGCACAGATGTATCCTAGGGGTAAAACCCGAAAACACTGCTTTGAGCTAGACTCGAATGGGAACTGGTCCACGACAACGGGACTTGCTGCACTCTTGGTTACGACAATCCTTATGGATATTCTTTAGTAAATTCACAGGCTTAGTATGAACCCTTATTAAGGGAATTAAAAAAATTCCCATAAGAATATATGTTAGAACGTAGATCATGAAAAGCCTAGATTGAAGCCTATAGACTCATGAGTTAAGGAAATGAAAGTTTATTTATAAGTCATCAACTTTTGCCTTTGGATTACCCTTTATGTGTTACCCCTAACATTCCTTTTATTCCAGCCGATGGCTGGTAATAGGAGGACTCGGGCTAACAACCGATGTGAAGATTAGTGTAATGATTGTACTAATGAGATGCCCAATCCAATGGGACCGGGAATCGAAAAATTTTTCACGCTTCTCTCTCAGCTAACTTAATCATTGAATAGAAACACAGGTCAATAGGAATGTCCAAACCCCCCTAAGAAAGAACAAGTCGCTATCGAGAGCTTCATGAGACAAAGACCTCTTAATTTTAGTGGATCATCCGATCCCACGATCGCTGAACAATGGATCAAATCCATTGAAAAGATCTTATCTATCCTTCAATGTTCTGAACAAGAGAAGGTTCTCTTGGAAGCTTATCGTATGGAGTGTGAAGCTGATAAATGGTGGATGTTGATCAAAAATACGAAGCCTGAGGAGGAGATTGAGGCGTTGGAATGGAAGGATTTCCAGAAGATGTTTTTCGATAAATATTTTCTGCGCACCCTCCGACTTAAGATGGAAAGGGACTTCCTTTCCCTCAAGAAAAAAGATGAAGAATCTGTTGGAGCGTACGAGGAAAACTTCACAAGGCTTGCATGATATGATTTTGGCTTTGTCGTTACCCCCGAATGCAAGGTTGACCGCTTCTTTGGTGGGCTGAATCCTAGCCTGCAGAAAGCATTAGCGATCCGTGACTTCGACAGCTATGAGGAAATTGTCTGATGTGCCCTCAAGGTCAAATTGGAGATCGAAGAATCACAGGGATATCATGGGGATAAGAAGCGTAAGGTGGAATTCAATGCTGGTGGGCCGATTGACAAATCCAACGGTGCTAATAAGATCCAGCACCCCACTTGCCAAAAGTTCATAAAGAAGCACCCTGAAAATTTCCTTAAGGGGACGAGGAAATGCTTCAGGTGTGGAAGATAAGGGAACCTAGCTGTTAACTGTTGGCAAGAAATACCCGTGGCTGCGACAAAGGAGAGGAACGCTATGTTCGAAGCTCAACGTATTGTTCAATGATACAAATGCGAAGAACCAAGTCATTTTTCAAATCAGTGCCCCAATCCAAGGGTTTTCAGAGACAACTAACAACCTACAAGGCACCGAGGAAGAGTTTTTACCATCACTTCTGCCGATGTGAACCCCGACAATGAAGTGGTGATAGTTACGCTAGTTATTCATTCAAGAATATCAAATGCACTTTTTGATTCAGGTTCTACGCATTCTTTTATATCTCGACAGTTTAGTAGAACAATCCCAGAACCACCACAAATCATGGAAGTGAAGATGTCGGTGAGTACAGAAAATGGAGAAATCATTGCATCCCAAGAATATAAGTCCTCCCCTGTTATAATCTGTGGATTGAATTTCCCGGCGAACCTCATCATACTCCCTCTGGTAGAATTTGATGAAATTCTTGGCATGGATTGGCTTTCCTTATATGAAGCCAACATAAATTGTCAGGAGAGGGAAATCACACTCCATATGGAGAATCGACCCCCGATTATTTACAAGTGTAAGGAGGAAGATGAATCTCCTCAAGCATAGATATTACTGCCTTATGAGCACGCATATCTGGCTCAAATGATTGAGTCCAAGGAAGAAACCATCCTTGAAGAAATGCCTATTGTGAGGGAATTCACTGAAGTGTTTCCCAAGGAACTTCCTGGTCTTCCTCCTAGAAGGGATGTTGAATTCTCAATTGAACTTATACTTGGGGATTTACCAATATCCAAGACTCCATATAGAATGGCTGTTGTAGAGCTTGAAGAGCTGAAGAAAAAACTACAGGAGAATCTAGATAAAGGGTTTATATGCCCAAGTGCTTCACCATGGGGTGCACCGGTCCTCTTCGTCAAGAAGAAGGATGGGTCAATGCGGATTTGCATCGATTATCATGAACTTAACAAAATCAAGATAAAGAACAAGTATCCTATCCCAAGAATTGATGACTTGTTCGATCAGCTTCATGGAGCACAATTCTTCTCCAAGGTAGATTTGTGGTCCGGATATTATCAAGTAAGGGTGAAGAAGGACGATGTCCCCAAGACTGCTTTTCGTACAAGATACAGGCACTATGAATTCATAGTAATGGCTTTAGGACTCACCAATGCTCCAGCAATCTTCATGGACTTGATGAATAGAGTTTTTAGAGATTACCTAGACAAATTTGTGGTAGTATTTATAGATGATATTCTAATATACTCCAAAACCAAGGAGGATCATGGGGAGCATTTAAGAACTGTACTAGAGACTTTGCACAAGGATAATCTCTATGAAAAGTACAACAAGTGTGACTTTTGGTTGAAGGAGGTATCATTATTGGGCCATATCATCACAAGCAATGGGATATCTGTGGATCCCTCCAAAACAGATGCAATTGAGGGATGGCCAAGGCCAACATCGGTAATAGATATCCGCAGCTTCTTGGGGTTAGCTGAATATTATTGATGATTTGTGAGAAATTTATCACGATTGTCCAACCCTCTTACCAAGATAACTCAAAAGGGAGTAAATTTTTCTTGGAGTGATGAATGCGAAGAAAGCTTCAAGGAGTTGAAAGGGAGGCTTATCACTGCACCCGTGCTCACTTTACCCACAAGTGGGGAGCTTTTTGTGGTATTCAGTGATGCTTCAAAGAAGGGCTTAGGATGTGTGCTGATGCAGAATGATAAAGTGATATATTATGCCTCAAGGCAGTTGAAAATCCATGAGCTAAACTATCCAATGCATGATCTAGAGTTGGTGGCGGTGATCTTTGCCTTGACAATCTGGCAGCATTATCTATATGGAGAGAAATGTGAGATATATACTGAACACAAGAGTCTTAAATATATATTCACAGAGAAAGAGCTTAATATGTGCCAGAAAAGATGGATAGATCTCATCAAGGATTATGACTGTTCAATACATTAGCACCCTGGGAAAGCGAACAAGGTGACAGATGCCCTAAGTAGAAAGGATCCAGCGATTCTATCAATGATGAGAATTGAGAAGGATCCAATCTTCTTAGACTTGATGAAGATGGACATGTGAATCATAGAGAAGGGAACATCATCAATATTTTCACAAATGATTGCTCAACCGTATATTTTGTAAAGGTTAAAGGATTCTCAAAAGGATTATGTGGGAATTCAAGAAAAAGTAGGAGCTATCAAAAAAGGGAAATCCTTGGAGTTTAATGCTAATGAAGAAGGAATTGTGCGGTTTGGTAAAATACTCTGTGTTCCATCATGTTCGGAGCTGAAGAAGGAACTTTTGGATGATGCACATAGTTCAAATTTCTCTATTCACCCAGGGAGCACAAAGATGTATCGAGATCTCCAAGAAAACTTTTGGTGGGATAATATGAAGAAGGAGATTACTGAATATACATCAAAGTTCCTGGTGTGTCATCAAGTGAAGGCACAGAGGCAGAAGTCTAAGGGGATGATGCAACTATTGCCCATACCAGAATGGAAATGGGAAAACATCACCATGGAATTTTTCACCGGACTTCTGAGGACATCCAAAGGAAATAATGCAATATGGGTTGTTGTGGATCGTCTTATAAAGACTGCACACTTCATTGCTATTTGGGAGGATTTCTCATTGGATTAACTGGCATGAATATATATCAGGGAAGTGGTAAGGTTTCCTGGAGTACCACTATCTATTATGTCTGACCGAGATCCAAGATTCACCTCTAAGTTTTGGAAGAGTCTTCAACATGCTTTGAATACTGAACTGAACTTTAGTACGAACTATCATCCTCAAACTGATGGCCAATCCGAGCGGACTATCCAAACACTTGAGGATATGTTGAGAGTGTGATCAATGGACTTTAAAGGAGGATGTGATCAACATCTTCCTCTGGTTGAGTTATCTTATAATAATAGTTTCCACTCGAGCATCCAAATGGCACCATATGAAGCCCTATATGGGAAAATGTGTAGAACAACGAGATGTTGGGATGAGGTCGGTGAACATAAGCTGCTTGGACCAGAAATGGTAGAGGAAATGGTGGAGAAGGTGAAAACCATTTTTGTCAAAACCCGTGAATTTTTGATAAATGTCGGTTTTTATTTGAAAAGTAAAAATTAACATATTTAGAAAATTATTTAGATAAAATAAATGCTATTTTTGGAATCAGGACTTTGAAATTATCCAACGGTGAATTTTTCATAATTTTCTGAGACAGTCAAATTTTTGAGTAAAAATTAAATACCGTTTAAATATATAATGTGTTTTATTTCATCATAATGACCCAATAGTGATGTAAAAAAATACTATAATATTTATTTTCGGAAAATATATGTTTTACCATTAAAATAATGTGATTTTGGGTTTGTTTGTCTTACTTTTCAAAGCATTAATGGACCCCTCAAGACTTATTAAACACCTTGTCTTTTTAAATTAATTTCCATGGGAGTGTGACTCACCTCCACATAAGAAACCCTAATATTTTAAGAAGTTCAGACCATGGACTTATAAAATATTATTTTACTCTTCCCTTTTCCAAAAACCATGGGATGGTTTTTGGTTTGGATTAATTTAATATAAGGGGTCCCAAACCTAAATATTAAAGAATTCCCTCACCTTTCCTATATAAACCCACCAAAGATCCCACTTCCTCCTCACTCAAAGCCTTCTTAGTTCGTCCAAACTCTACCCTAATCTCTCTATAATCCTTCCAACGTGACCCAAGCTCCCAAGAAGCCTCTCACAAGCCTCTCTCTAGCCTTTGGAAGCACACTTTCAAGTAAGGATTTTTTCTTCCTTTCTCATTTTTGTCCAATTTTCATTAAGTTGTTTTGCCCATTTAATTTCAATTATGAATGTTGGGGTATGGTTTCGTACCTCCCTCATACTGACCTCTTTATGTTTTAATTATGGGAGACCCCTTTCTCTCTCATTAGATGTCTCCCATGTACACCCGTTGCTATGCCGAAATTCCGAAAGGAACTTCTCTCTCCTCATTTACATTCAAGCAATACTTTTGTATCATGAATCTAAATTCCATTACAATTGTTGGGACATGTATCTATATGACCTAATTACTTTCCATTACATGTAAATATGATGAGTAACCCCTTTCTCTCTCTTCAACCGTTTTTATGAATTCTTATGTCACGCCGTTACGCTGCCGAAATCACACCGATTTTCTAAGCCAATGCCATTGTGTAGTGAATACCATGCCCATTTCTCCATCAAGGGTATTCACCTTTATGCACATTTAATTATTGATTATAAAGTTTCATGTATGAATTCCACATTCCCTTATCGTGGAATAAATGATTATGTTTTATGAATCCATGTTCTATGATCCATGTGGCACACTTATGCATGAAATGAAATGTTTAAGAAGGGGGCACCCTTATAGCGCTCCACTGCATTGGGTAAAGTATAGTATCATGACACGTCATGTGAAATGAGTGTTGACTCATGCTAATTAAAGTGCAACGAGGGTTTACTCATGCTCTATGTGCAATGAGGATTTAATCATTCTCCATGTGCAATGAGCCTTGGCTCATGCTAATTCCATGTTAAGTTTTGTTGCCACATTTCCATGCTATGATTATCATGATTTATCATGCCTTTATGTTCATGTTTCTCTTATTCTCTATTGATATGCCTATTTCCTAACATGTATTGTATTCCTCTTGTTATTCCATGTGTACTCCCTTACTGGGCTTATTAGCTCACCATTTTCTTATGCATGTCCTCAGGTTATCCCATGCAATGCTAAGTACGAGGGAATGTAGTGGTCATGTAAAGGAAGTTTTCAATAAAGATGTTGTATTTCATGTTTTAAGTTTTTATGTAATGATCATAATCCTCAAAGACACTAAACCTCTCGATCTTCTTTGTTGTATAAACTAAAGTTTTATTTAATAAATCTTGTTTAAGTTGTAATAAAAATCAGGGTTGTCATACGTGAGGAGTCACAAGCCTGTGAGGTGGTCCCTACAATGCTTGATTCTTAGAATGGCATGTTGACACCTCCTAAATTCAATTCATTCAAATTTCAAAAAAATCACATATTATTGAAAATATATATACCAAAATAAATATAGAAACCACAACACCCTCAGTAGAACAATATGCAACTAAATCACGCCACTGAGCCGAGAGGACACCTCACGGGACTTTTTATAGAATGTTTGGGGCACCCACAATTGGTACCCAGTGGTCCCTCTTGACATTTCCTTTATAGTGTTTCCACATCTTACAGCATTTTCTCATAAAAGCTGGCCTAAACACATCGGGACATACTTTCAAATTTTTCTATTAAAGAAAAAAATCACATATTTTATTATTGTTTATACATAGGGAATAAAGTAAAATGGTCTTCTTACCTGAACCTCCCTCCAAAGAAAATCTAATGTGTCCTGAGGGATAGAATCCCAATCACGTGTGGTCAATAGAAATTGATGTGGGTCACGTATGATATGACCCAAATGATGAATAAATGTAGGGGCATTCCATCCCACAGGATGAAATACCTCATCAAAGGAAACATCAAACGTCGTGTTAGAATTCCATGATAATATGCCACGTCAAGGGCCTCTCATGCGAGAGGAAGAAGCAGTCGAGTCTGATCCTGTTGAAAACAGTTTTATATATAATTTGACACATGTTATATATATATATATATATATGTTTATCAATTACATAAAAAATAGAGACAATGACATTCAAACATACCTCGACCCTGAGACGTAGATGCCTCAGATGGATTATGTGGATCTGCTGCCTCTTCCCCTGACATGCCTGCAGTCATAGAAAACATTAGTAAGGGGACTATCCAAAGTGTCCAAATGATAAATTGGATTATTTTAAAAAAAAATCAAACTTGTATAGTTGTTAATCAAATAAAAAGGGATTGAATAATTAGTTGTGAATGAATTTTAAAAAATCAGAAAGTTAACAAAACAGATATACAAATTATGTACAAGACCAATCAACGCATAGCCAAATTTCAAATTGAATTAATAAAAATTCAAGCATAAAATGAACCAAATTAAGAATACCTCAATGGGAAGATTAACTGAAAATAAAATAAATATTACATGAGTTAAATCACCCTAAATATTTATAACTGAATAAACATCCAAAAGTGAGGATTAAAACTTAGAAGGATTTATAAAAATGTTAGATAATTTATGATATCCTAGGATGAATAGAGGGATAACAATTATACCTTTCATTAAGCATAAAAATATACCGTTTCTCCTTCAACAACCGCTCTGGCCCGATAAATATCTTCTTCATGTTGAACTATGGTATGTTGATCAAGCTGTTGGGAGACAAAAGGAATAGTCTCGGGTTCATCTTGTTCAAATACAAACACTCCTCTCCGAGACATTTTGACAACAACTTGCCAACTTGGATTCGAAGGCAATGTTATGAAGAATACTTGTTCCGCTTGTGATGTAAAAATTAAAGGTTCATTATCAACTAGTTAATTTTTGTATAACATATAGTTAAAATTCACCAATAAAAACTGATATTGATCGACTTTACATCCACGGACTGGATCAACCCAATTACACTTTAACAATATGTACTTCAACCCATGTGTGTATACAAATTCAATGATGTCTATCAATTGACCATAGTAATAACTAGAATAGACAAATGGACAAATGATGCCACTGTTTTGTGTTGCTCGTTTGTCATCAACATCTTTAATGTGAAATTTAAAACCATTAGCATCTATATATTTATAACGTCGAGTCATTATAGATGGACCCTTAGCCAGTTGAATAAATTATTCAGTTAGAATGGGGTCCCCTAACTCCCTCAGCTTATGAACCTACATAATTCATAGAATTCAATAATGATATATGTAGAAATAAATTAGTATAAATCTTCACTCATAATGAAAATAAATTTATACTTACATAATCCTTGAACCAATCATTAAATGACGCATAATGATATTGTTGAATTTGAAACTAAGTCACACGATACATATCTTCTTTTATCTCATTAATGTGTTTCCTACAAATGATAACGCAATATTTAAATGATCAACTTATGCAAACAAAACATGTAAAAGTTAAACAATAAAAGAGATAAGATACTTACTGCATTAATGGTGCAACTGATGGAGTATTGAACAAGATATATAGATGCACTTGTATCCACTCAATTTAGTCCATATCATATGTGGTTCCTTCTCCAACTGGACCATCATGAATCCGAGAGGGCTTATCTAATTTTGTTTCAACATCCATAAGATATTCTTCACAAAAATTAGTACACTCATCCATCAAATAACCATTGGCTATTGATGCCTCCGGACGAGCTCTGTTGCGTACAAATTGTTTCAATGTACTCAAATACCGCTCAATAGGATACATCCACCTGAATTGCACTGGACTAAAAACCATTACTTCATCAGTTAGGTGCACTATCAAGTGGACCATAACATCGAAAAATGAGGGGGTAAATAGTTTTTCAAAGTGACAAAGTGTAAGTACAATTCAGTCCTGTAAAATTTTTAAATCACTCATTCGTTGATTTCATAAACAAAGCTGTCTAAAAAAATTACTCATCTTAATCAACGACTAAACAAAATTGGGGGATAAACAATCACAAATTGCGATTGGAATCAACTGATGAAGTATTATGTGATTGCCCTGACTTTTCAACCCTTGAAATGTCTTGCTCGTCATATTCACACACTTTGAAATATTAGATGAGTAACCATCAGGCACCTTGAGCATATTCAAAATGGAAAGAAATATCTCTTTCTCCTTTTTAGTCATCGTATACTATGCAGCAGGCATATATGCCTTGTTTCTCTCAGCTAACTATAAATGAAACTGTTTACTTAAATCCATTTCTTCCAAATCACGACGTGAATTAACATGGTTCTTTGATTTTCCACTGACACCTAAAATGGTCCACAATATGTTATCACAAAAAAAAATTTCAATGTGAATGAAATCCAAATTATTCCTCAACATTGTAGTTTTCCAATACAGAAGACTATAAAAAATAATTTTCTTTTTCCAATTGTGACTGCGCTGCCTACCTGCAGCATGGATATTACGTACTGGAGGATCCACCAAATCCTGAATTTCATATACCATGCGGATGTTTTCTTCCTCAATCTGCGATAAATTTTCGACTCCTGTCATGATCTTTAGTGCTGGGCTGAACTCTCTAGAACCATAAAATGCCACTCTATCCTTTCTGAACCTGTTCTGAGGGGGGAGAAAATGTTTGTGACCCATGTATGCCCATTTTTTGGAATGATTAAGCCATACAGATTTTTTACTTTTATTCCAACAAGGGCAAGAAAATTCCCCTTTCTTACTCCAGCCTGATAAATTTGCATAAGCTGGAAAGTCATTGATTTTCCATAATAAAGAAGCCTACAGTTTGAACATTTCATTCGTTTAATAGTCATAATTCATCACACCATCGCCCCAAAATTCATTCAACTCATCAATAAATGGATGAAGGTAAACATTAATCTTATCCCCTGGACTTTTAGGTTCATTAATAAGAGTGGAAAGTAATATAAATTGTTGCTTCATACAAATCCACGAAGGAAGATTATAAAAAACCAACACCACGGGCCATGTGCTATGAGTTGCACCAACTATATACTTGAATGGATTGAAACCATCTGCTGCCAATCACAATCGAACATTATGAACATCTTTAGAAAATTCAGGATGTCTCTTATCAATATCCATCCATGCCTGAGAGTCTGCCGGGTGGGTTAACATATCACTTTCATGAACTCTTTCTGCATGCCATCTCATTAAATTAGAAACTTTAGATGACATAAAAAATCTTTTCAACCTCAGTTTAAGGGAAAGTAATGCATTTGATTTATGACAATCGGTTTCCCCTGTATCACAATCTGACTTTGATGAGTCTGATTTCCCCTGTTCTCTTTCCACCTGGAAGCACCACAAACTGTACAAATATCCAAATGGGCCGTTTCCTTTCTAAACAACATACAGTTTTTTTCACATGCATCTATGGTCTCATATGTAAAACCTAAGTTCTCTATCAACTTACGAGCATGGTAATACAACTCAGGAATCTTAGCATCAATAGGAAGAAACTTTTTCAATAACACTAACAACATGTCGAATGATGTGTTTAACCAATGATTCAAAGTTTTAAAATACAAAAACTCCATGATAAACGACAATTTATTGTAATAAGTACATCCAGGATATAATTATGTTTTTGCATCATCAAGTTCTTCATAAAACTCCTCGAATCACGATCTACACCAGAGCGAAGATTTATCTCACCGGTCTCAAGATTCTAGATGTCAATGCCTTCAGGATCCAACCCAAGTACCATTTCAGTAAGCATTTCATGCATTGGATCATTCATCCTTGCATCAACATCCATTTGAACTAAATCCGTATTTTGAAAATGAAGATATTCTTCTCCATGAAGAGTCTAAATCTTATAATTTTTCAGAAATCCATTAAAGAATAGGTGCTCCCTCACAGTATCTAGTGATAATTGATATCTGTTATCACATTTTCAACATGGAAAAATAATATAGTCACTTTCAAATCCTCTGGTGAAGTCAATAAACTACATAATGCCATTGAAATATTCTCTAGACGTTCGATTTGGAAGATCAATCCAACTCTTATCCATAATAATATCTCTATAACATACATTTAGACAAGACTTATTACATATGCATTTTTCATATCAAAAATATTTAAAATAAATACTAATTAATTTTTTGTGAACCATTTATAAAATAATAGTGTAAGTGAAAGCCCATGTCATACCTGATTATGATACAAACCTAGAAGGGAGGGGAGCCGAAGGCGGTGCTGCGAGGGAGAGGAGAGGCAACAGAGGGGGGACGGAGCCAGAGGCGGTGCGGCGAGGGAGAGGACAGGTGGCATCGTCGACGGGGAGCCGGAGGAGAGGAGTCGGTGAGGTGGCGATGGTGCAGTGAGGGTGGGATGATGAGGGAGGGGACCAAGGATAGGGGGAGCTGGATTGGATGGGTGACAGTGGCGAGGGGATGAGTAGAGGCCGTGCGGGGAGGGAGGGGACCGGGCGGCGGCGGTGCTGGAAGGGAGAGGACAGTGAGGGAGGGGACGAGCGGCGATGGTGTGGCGAGGGAGGGGACAAAGACGGAGGGGACAGGGGTTAGCGGGGTGCAAGGGGGGGGGGGGGTGGAGGGCCGAGGGTGCGGAGGGCCGAGGGTGGAGGCCGGAGGGCAGAGGGATCAGAGGCCGAAGGGGGTGGAGGCTGGAGGCGGGTGGTGGGAGGCCAGAGGGCAGAGGGAGGCCGGAGGGGATGGAGAGTAGGGCGGAGGGCGGCCGGAGTCGGAGGGAAGAGGTGGAGGAAGGCCGCAGGAGACGGGAGGGCAGGGCGGAGGGCGGCCGGAGGGCAGAAGACAGAGGGCGGAGGCCGACGAGGGCGGAGGGAGGCGAGGGAGGGAGCGCGACGACGAGGGAGGTTAGCGAGGGAGGGCATGCAGAGATAGGGGAGGGCAGCGGGGGAGGGCGCGCGACGACGGGGGAGGGAGGCGGGGGAGGGCACACGATGATGGGGGAGGGAGGTGGGGGAGGGCGCGCGGTGATGGGGGAGGGCTCTGGGGGAGGGCGCGCGGCGAGGCAAGGAGGGAGGAGGATGGTTAAGGAGGGGGGGGGGAGCAGTGAGGCAAGGGGGGATCTGGAGGAGGGTTCGGGGGGGGGGGGGGGGGGCGAAGCCCCCGTTGTTTTGGAAAAACCTAGCGACCGCCAGTGGCGGTCTCTATTGGTTACCTATAGCGACCGCCAGTGGCGATCTCTATAGGTAAGGGGGTTCCAAATCCTAGTTTTCTAGTAGTGTCAATATAGTTTATTTTATTATTTATCTATTAATTACTATTTGTCCATTCCTCAAAGTAAATTTAGCCAAAGATCATAATTATGTCAATGTCAACCATAAGTACTACCACCATGTCCAATTATGAAATTATGGAATAAATTTGTATCTTAACTGATACTTCTCATTATATTCTCATCGTAACCAAATTCCCAATAGGTGTATCAATTAATACTCCTTAGAGTGTTAGGGGATTATTCAATATTCTCAAAAAACATTATTCATATAAAAGATTTCATATATTTGATATCAAATAAATAATTATCTAACCTTGAATTTATAATCAAAGTGCCTACTATCACATCTTGAGGTACTTAATCTTCAACTGTATTAATTTCATAATCACAAACTTTATCCCTTGGACACTTCTAAGTTAAATTCCCTTGACTCCAAGAGTATTGATTTGAATATTACCCCATATACTTATAGTTGAAGCACTAGATATTGGGGGGTTATTTCTTTCCCTTTCATTAGTGAGACTTATCAGATTTTTATCTACACTTTAAACAAATTCGTATCCCCTTTAAGAAAGTATTAGTGTGTTTATTTCCACAATTATCACATTTTGTATGCTCCACCCTTCCCTTATCCATATTAACCACATTTATTTTTCACATAGTGCTCATTCATCCTATTATTCTCTTGATATCATTTGAAAATATAATACATGGATAATTATTACTCTTTCTTGATAGAACATGATACCATAACATCATATGATGAAGTAATTTGAGAGACTTGTGTTCTTTGGAGGCTTAGTTTAAGTCCAAAAAATAAATGACTAATATTTTTTTTCATTTTACATGAATATCCCACAACATTCCTTACTAATATTTTAAATTTATTCTCATATTCAATATCAATTTCCTCTTCCCTCATCTTTAAATTACGAAATTACCTTTTTTTATCAGCATATTTCCCTCAAGGGAAATATTTATAAAAGAATATCACATTAAAATTATTCTACTACATTCTCTATTTCTCCTCCTCCTCCTTAGTATCTTGAACCAATTACCACTATTTATTAAAACCTCCCTTTAGAAAATATACCTACAGGATAAACTTCCCCCTTTCAATACTCCCCAAAGATAGAAATATCTTTTCAATGGAATTGATCCATTGTTCATATACCAATAAATTGGTAGTTCCATTAAATTATGAATGTTTCTACCATAGGAAGTGGTCCAAAAACACTGCATCATATTATGAAGAAACATTTTGTTCTATGTGATCAAGGTTATTGGTCATAACTTGATTCAATGGCCTTGATATAGTCATTATCTATCCAGTTCCAATAAAATTCATGTTGAAATTTTCAAGAGGTAAATCCATAAATTGATTACGGGTGTTTATAGGTTTTAAATTCCTTCCACTAGGATCCATATCTAAATAATGTCATGAACTTGATTAGCACATAATATTATTATTATTGAGCCATAACATAAAATAATTCCTATGATAGTAAATGTTCTTAAATATTTTAAGGGTTTATCATAATTCTCATGCTCTCTATGTCCTTCTAAAATACACTTTTAAGGTTCCTATTAAAATTTCTCTTATACCCACTAAAACAACCCCAAATATAGTAACCCAGAGTTGGTGTTTAATTTATTACTTCAATACAAGATATAAGAAATCACATCACATAGGATTGAGTAGTTTACTAGTGTTATGAGACTAGATGTATACATGATTTCCATACTACATTTGAAACATAAATCACAACCTAAAAAATTATTGAAATCATTATTGTTACTTTTTTAAACGATCCAAATATCCCTTAATAGTACCCTAGATAAATTAAAAAAATAAAGGATGATATTATATGTCTATTAAGGGGTTGAGTACACCAGAAGCTATCATGAATACATAAGGCATATATAACATGTCATAGTGAATAATTAGTAAATATACAATATAATCAAAAAATTGATAATTAAATATATATATATATATATATATATATATATATAAGGATAATAACATCATAGTAATCATATAGATAAAAATAAATAATTTATCAATGATGGAATGCATAATGTTGGAAATATTAATCTTACCATCAAGGCCTCATTCCAAGACATCTTACATACCATCAAGGCCTTGTTCTAATACATCATAAATGTGTAGAGATACAAAAAATAGTACCCATTCATGTTTGTTTCATGAGAACCACCAATACATCAATGGGGTATATAATTCTAGTCCTTGAACACCACTAAATCATCATAAACATACTATAAAGGCCTAAACCAAGTTATTAAAAATATATGGGCTAATATACATAAAGTGATACCCATCCTTATTTGTCTCATGAGACCTACCGATGCATCAGGGGGATATATAATTCTAGGGCCCAACCATAAGATAATATTCTCAATGAATTACTTATATATTTAATAGATAATACAAAACATAATAAATATCACTTAGTAAAAAATAAATATTTGAATTTAATCATTTATATAGTATGTAAATATTCCTTAGTTAATATTATAACATTCTTAATGAGAAACCTTTTCAATAATTTTAATAAAATAATATAATTTTATTGAAAAATTCTTATAATAATAGGAATATTTATTACATTTTAGAACCGTAAATATTGGTAATAAATAAAAATAATTATTAATGGTCATGACGATGGGAAAATACATTCATGTAGAAAACTTTAAAAAAGATATTATTTTCTCACTTTTTTAAAGAAAGTTGAAAATGAATTTAATTAAAATAATTAAAAATATTACTTTCAAAATATTGAATAGAGAATCAAGTTTAATTTAAATTGACCATATAAAATCATTTATATACAAAAATAATATTCTAGAAGTAAAATAAAGAATATAAATATTAAGGAAAAAGATTCATGACCAAAATGGAGAAATAAGGTAAACTTTTATTTTAAAAATTATTTTGGTTGATTTCAGTACCAAAGAAAGTAAAAATGGTAAGAATACTTAAAACAATTATAAATAACTAGAGGATAATAAAATTAATGGGGTTTAGGAGAGAAAAAACATACAGTTTCCCCAATGGTAATTGAAACATAAACAGTCCAGATAAAAAGTGAGATTGTAAAATAAACTCTTTTATTAAAATTTAATTTGGTAAAACAAACTTTTAAATAAATTATAATAAAATTATATTTATTATAAATATATTTAATAACCATAATTATATCTATCTTACTAGAGACCACTGTCCTATTTTCCATTCATGTTCGGTTTTGGTAGTTCTGGTACTTAAAACTTGGTCATGGTTTAATAATATTAAAAATGCCCATAAAGGTTTATAATATTAATTTGATATAGTTCTAGAGTTATATGGTCATTTCATTGAACTTATGGTAACAGTTTCCATAAAATGATTAAAAATACATGTTTTTAGACATGTAAATTTCACAAGAAGAATTTAATTTATTAACCAATATACATAGATATATTATCATTGTATAATTAAGAAAAAATATTTAATTCATAATTATTACATAATATTATAATTACTTAAAATTCCTTAATTATTCATGAAATAAACGTTATAACATCATTTATATAGGTGAAAAAACAGACCTAAACAAGATTGTGTTATAATAGCTTTATGAGTAAAAAAATACTATTATATAATTAAAATATGACTTTTATATAATCCTAATCATGTTATAAATATCATATTTATTAATTAAATACATTTTTTGAACAAAAAATTTAAGGCAGTGATGTAAAATGATTATATATATATATATCATATTTATTTATTAATTCATATTTATAACCATCAATGAGAGTTCGTGATAGAAAATAAAATTCATCGTTTATGGAGGCGGTAGATCTCATTTAACAAAAGAGACGTTTCAATTTTATAATGAATGTGAGTGAAAGAAGGAATATAATTATATAACTTTATAAAATAATAATTATTTTATAGATATAATTTTTTATTTATTAAATAAATGTTTATAACCATACATGCGAGTTATTGATGGAAAATGAAATACAACACTTAATGGAGGCAGTGGCCTGCTTATACCCATGAGCAACATTTTGATTTTCTAATGGATGGAGAGGATTAGATGATGGTTGTTTCATAAACATAATAAAATTATAGTAAAATAATTATAATTATGTTATTATAATAATATGTTTATAGAATATTTTGAGGAGGTTGAATAGGAATGAAACTTTAATAAACTTAGTTAAGATGATTACCTCTTACATGGGTATCCTACTTTGTATCTCTTCTTAAGCCTTATTGGGTTTGTATTTTGGTGATAAAAAAACTATAGGTAAAGTATAAGGGTTTTGGGAAGTGATTTGGGTAGATCTTGGTTGATATAAAGTGATAAAAGTGGGTTTATAAGTGAGGGTAGGAGGGATCCTTTTATAAGTGAGAGAGGTGGGGCATTTTTAAATACTCTTAACTTTAAAATAATATAAATATTTTTCTCAAGGTAAAGTAGAACCATGGAATTTTTTTTAAAATATAGGATATTATAGGTAAAATTGAACTCAACCAACCAAATTGAGACATATTTTAGTGATAAATGGGTCTTTATTCCTTAGTTTAACCCCCCTTTTAACCCCTTCACCCTTCACCATAGTGATAAAATTTTACTGTAGTAACTTAATTTTAGGACTAAAAATGAAACAGTCTTTATTAAAAATATAATAATATTATAATTCTAAAAATTTAATAAATTTTAAGAAATTTAATTTCTACCAATGGTAAGAATTAAATTTAATTTAAATACACAAAATGCAATGAAAAATAGTTTTTTAGAAAATTGTCTTTTTAAGAATAGAAATTAATTTACTCCAAAAGAATTAATAGAATTTATCCTAATTTGATTTATTGGTATATAAATAAACATTTTAGAGTTATTTGACTTAAAAAATTATCCAAAATTGTAAGTAACCTTGTAAATTTTTAATTAAAGAAAAGGATAAAAATGGTTCTTTTATTAGAATAAACATCACTTAGGTTTTAATATGTAAAAATTAGTTTTATAAATTAAAAAATAAATCTTTAAATATTTTATTTTAATCATTAAACACATATTTTGTCTATAAAAAATGTTTCACAAACTCTTAAGACATTCTTATATCATTATGATGTCATAAAAGTGACAATATTTTCAAAAAATGTATTTTTCACTCTTAACACAAAAATCAATCATTTCAGAAAACCCCAACAAAAATAATCCTAAGATAATTTTGATATGAAAAATTAAATAAATAATTTAATTTCATAGAACAAAAAATCTAAAACTATTAAAAAATTCATATAAATGAAATTAACAAATATAAAGATAAACTACTTTTATAGAAAAAAGGACCTTTAAGATTTAAGTGTTCTAAATATTATTTCATATCATTTAATAATTAAATGAATGTTAATATATTAGTTCCAACATTTAAATATTATATATTATTATAATCATATTTTAAAATTGGTAAATTTAATTTATTAAGACAAAATACACAACACTTTAAAAAAATAGTTCTTTGAAAAAATAACCCTTTTTGAAATTAAATCATATTAATTATCTATCCTAAAAATAAAAGAATTTTTGATTGATTGATATATTTTTACTTACTTGCGGTTTTATTCTTCTTATAATTTTCTTAATAATGTCCCTCAAATATGTTTTGGCTCATTTTAATTTGACGTTTTGTGTGAAACAAGCTATGTAACACATTGTTTATTTAAATATAAGTTAGATATTTAAATATCCAGGAGTTACAATGAATGTATTTGACTTATTTGTGATGTTTATTAGTAGATGAATCATCCATAAAACATGAAGTGTGATCAGAATGACCGAATAAGTAGTTTTTATGGAATTTATAATCATTAAAATTATGTTTTAAGGGGGGTGATGACTAATAAAAAATATTTGATTTCCATAAAGTCATAATATAACAGCTGTAAATTGATTTATGAAATTTAGGAACTATCAACACATCAATTTGAGTTTTTATTTATCCAGGATGATTTAAAATTCATTTTTAGTGTTTTTAAGGAACTAAATAATGTCTATAATAGTAAAAACCAGAACAAAAACATCATATTGATATGAAAACATTGAAAATTATCTTTGAATTATTTGTTATGTTTATGAGCATAGATAACTTCAATATTATTTTCTTAATTTAGATGAAATATGTGTTCTAGAGGGGGTGGGGGGTGAGTAGGCCTTTGATATTTTTACCCAAAATAAATGAATCCTTAAAAAATTAATCAGTCAAAGTGTATTAATACATATAAGAATAGTGTAATACAGTACATTTTTAAAGGTAAAATGCAGTGGAAATAAAATTTATATATACACTATATTTTGATAGTATTTTGGATCAAATTGATCCTATATTTTCTATATACTGATCTCTAACTCAATGATAGGAATGATACTCACTAAAAGAGACCTAACTTTTAAAGGAGTGAAAAACTTTTATAATTTTTACATTTTTCTCACATAGAGGTACAACTAAAAAAACACTTACCTTTATTTTTACTAAGGAACAACTAATAAAAACCAGAATTTTGATGAGAGTCACAACTTGACAGGACTTGCCTTTTATTTAAGAGATATATCCAATAACATAGAGATGATTTTTTAAATTAGAAAATAATAAACCAAAAATCACATAACAAAACTAATATAAAATATTACAACATTAATAAATAGAAATAAATAATAAAGAAGAAAAGTTATAGGATGATGTAGCTCGATTTAGATTTGATCAGTTCAATAGAAATGAATGAAAAGTTTAATTTCATTTATGACCGTAGTAAGATTGGAAGTCATAGTAGAACTTTCAAAAGTTTTTTTCTATCATTTGAATGTCATGTGTAATATTTTTCTCATATGATATGTGTTGATATTTTTAATCAAGTTCCCATGATCAAATTATAATGATGATTTTTTTATGCATTTTTTGATTTTTTTTCAAGGTTAAGTTTTATTTTTTTTGAATTCTACAGTTGAAAGGCAATAGGGGCCCTACTGCCTTCCCTATTAATTGAAATGAGGAATGGGAGTGCCACCTTTGCCTCAAATCGATATAGATTGATGACATGGTAAAGGTGGGATGGGCGCAATCACCTTTCTCTTAAAGTAAAGTGAAAGGTGGAACGAGTGCGATTTACTTTTGCCTAAAGTAAAGGAGAAAGGCGGCGAGGGGTAGGGGGTTTCACCTTTCCATATAAAAGTGAATATAAAAGGGAACCCCCATCATCACATCAAAATCCCTCCACATATCTAAATTCAATACACACACACAATCCCTAAAATAATATTCCTTTGTGCGTGGTAGATCCTGTGGCCTAGAAGGAGTGCTGAATTTTTGAGAAGCATCATTTATATGTATTTTCTCTTATTAATTTGGAAGTTATTTATTTATTTAATTGATTTTCTTTTAGATAGTTCATAATGTGTTATTTATTTTTTAGTTTAGTGAGTTATATATATTTTATAAATAATAGTTATTTTTAGTAATGATTAAGTATAGATTAACTAATGAATAAATTAGGATTAAAGAATGATTAAATATAATTATTAACTAATAATAATTAACTAATGAATACCATATGATTAAATAATGATTAAACAATGATTAAGTATGATTATAGAATGATTAAATAATGATTAATAAATTATTAATGAATGATTATGTAATAATTAACTAATAATAAACTAATGATTAACTAAATAT
Organism: Viscum album; assembly: GCA_963277665.1. Classification (NCBI taxonomy): domain Eukaryota; kingdom Viridiplantae; phylum Streptophyta; class Magnoliopsida; order Santalales; family Viscaceae; genus Viscum; species Viscum album. The sequence continues at coordinate 1,569,278,347 of OY728150.1, read as the reverse complement.
TAAGTAATTATTAAGTTTTGTTTAAATTGTGATTAACTAATGATGAACTAATGAATGAGTAATAGTTAACTAATGATTAAAGATTTATTAACTAACGATTAAGTAATGATTAAATAATGATTAAATAATGATTAAAGAATGATTAATTAATGATTAAGTAATGATTAACTAATGAATAACTAATGATTAACTAATAATTAAATAATGATTAAATATTAATTAACCAATGATTAAATATTTATTAACTAATTATTAAATAATGATTAACTAATGATTAAGTAATGATTAAATAATGATTAACTAATGATTACATACTAATTAAAAACTGATTAACTAATTATTAAAGAAATATTAAAGAATGATTAACTAATAATTAGATAATGATTAATTAATTATTAAATTATGATTAAGTAATGAATAATTAATGACTAACTAATTATTAAATAATTATTAACTAATGAATAAATATCTATTAACTAATGACTAACTAATGATTAAATAATGATTAACTAATGATTAAGTATTGATTAAAGAATTAACAAAGAATGATTAAAGAATTAATATCTAATAATTAAGTAATAATTAAAGAATAATTAAGGAATGATTAAAGAATGGGTAAAGAATTATTAACTAATGATTAACTAATGATTAACTAATGATTAAAAAAATATTATCTAATAATTAACTAATGATTAAGTAATGATTAAATACTGATTAAATAATGATTAAAGATTGTTTAACTAATTAGTAATGATTTATTAACTAATGATTAAAGATTGATTAACTAATGATTAAATAATTATTATATATTGATTAAGTAATAATTGAGTATTTATTAAAGAATGATTAAGTAATGATTAAATAATGATTAATTAATCATTAATTAATGATTAAAGAATGCTTATTTAATGACTAACCAGTGATTAAATAATGATTAACCAATGATTAACTAATTATTTACTAATAATTAAAGATTTATTAATTAATTATTAACTAATGATTAACTAATTATTAATTGATGATTACAAAATTATTAAGGAATGATTAACTAATGATTAACTAATGATTAACTAGTGATTAAAAATTTATTAACTAATGATTAAAGATCAATTAACTAATGATTAAGTAATGATTAAATAATAATTAAATAATGATTAACTAATGATTAAATAATGATTAAAGATTGATTAAGTAATGATTAAGTATTAATTAAAATATGATTAAGGAATGATTAAAGAGCGATTAAAGATTTATTAGATATTGATTAATTAGTGATTAAATAATGAATTACTAATAACTAACCAAGGATTAACTAATGATTAAATAACGATTAACCAATGATTAAAGATTGATTAAATAATGATTAAATAATGATTAACTATTATTTAATGAATTATTATCTAATGATTAAATAATGTTTAACTATTGATTAATTAACAATTAGATATTAATTAACATTGGATTAACATATAATAAATATATGATTATATAAGACAATCTGGATGATAAAGAGGTTTAACTACACACATGGTTTGTTACTCCTATGATTTAGATGATTCATACCTTACTGTATTCAAAGTTTATTTCTCTTGATGGATATGTTTTTAATGAATCACATTATCTTTATAAACCATGAAAATACCCTTAGGAAAGTTAAAAATTGTATGAAAAAAATTAGTGCCATCTTTTAGTATATAAGAAAAAATTCTAAAATTTTGGTATTATAAATATTTAGTGGTAATCTAACCAATAAAATATTTTTCTGGATACTTCAAGTGGATGTGGCTCTAGAACAGATATACCTAGAGGTAAAACCCAAAAACACCACATTGAGCTAGAATTGATTGAGAACTAGTACACGACAACGAGCCTTGCTACACACCTTGTTTGAAACTCCTAGGGGATATGCTTTAGATGATCCATATTTTCTTATAAACTACTAAACATATCTTTAGGAAGATTTAAAATTGTACAATGAAACATTGGTATCATCTTTTTGGATATAAAAAGATGTTATAAAATTTCATTATAATAAATATTTTATGGTCAACCATTATTGTCAATAGTATTTACACTATTAGAATCTCTATTTTTTTCACTTATAAAATCAAGTTTTCCTATGTCTACTACTATAAAAAGGTTATTCAAATCAATAAAGGATCTTTTTTTAGTACACAACCAACAACAATGGTTAATAAAACCGATTGTGTAACCCTAAGTGAACTTCAAGAAAGAATTTATGGTTGATTACATCTAGGACCTAATCTAGATATCAATTCTATTAGCTACAAGGATTTTCCATTATTGACTATTATATGACATTTAGTTTGTCCACTGGCTACTGATAAACATTGGGTCTAAGAAAAAAATGTATTTTCCCAGTGGTCTAATTGTTCCATGATGGAGTTATATGTTTAGGTTTTGACTGTACAACAACAATGTTCAATTTTATGAAGATTTGGACTTACACGAGTGGTATAATAAGTTTCATACCAGGATATTGAGGCTATTCCCTATAATATGGAAGAAGAAAATTTAACTGATCATCTAGATACACATACAAATCTAAATTTCTATGAGTAATTTTCTAATAATGGAACAGACAGAGACAACAATGTTGATGATGAGGGTGAAATAGAAGTTAAGGAGGAAGTTTCTTGAAATAAAATATTTTTATATAATCCCAACCCATAATAAATCATCCACCACTATTTTCATATTTATCAGAAGCAATGAAATGTTTCCCTAAATTCGACTGTAATGTTCTTATACATAAACTGAGATTCCCAGAGTTATAGTGGATTGGTTTAGTTAGTTGGAAATTTTCTTTTATGTTGGAAGGGATTTTCCAAGTAAATATACATTAAAAAGCATAGTAAAAATATTTTATATTGAGAGGCATTGTAGATATTTAGTTCAAGAATCTATCTTTATAGAATACATCATATATTGTGACAAATATGGGGGATTATTTTATATTCTACTTGAATGAAATTCCATACATTTCATTTGGAGGTCGAATAATTTCAAAGATTGAGGCAAATCATACTTGTGTTAATACAAAAATAACACAAGATCATACTTCATTTGATGATAAATTTTTGTGATCTATTGTCATTGATATAATTAGGACCTATAAAGATGCTCCTATATCCCTTTTAAAATATAGGATATAACAAACATATGGTTATAATATTCCCTATAATAAGGCATGGATGAAAAAATAGAAGTCAATTGTGAAAGTATATGGTGATTAAGATGTCTCATATCAGGTGTTGTTGTAATTTCTAGATATAATGAGACACAATGACTAAGTTTTCTTCCATATTCATACAAACAAACATGTGTCTAGGGATAACTGACTCAATCCATATCATGTTCAATTTTATCAATTGTTATGTGCATTCATCCCCTATATTTTGACATTTAATTTCTTAAAATAGTTGATAGAGATTGATGGAATGTTTCTATATAGAAAATAAAAGGGTGTATTATTGAAGAGGCAACCAAATGTGGAAACCGTTCACCTATTATGATTGCATTATCCATTATGGAGAAGGAAAACTAAAAATCATGGAGTTGGTTTTTAGCATGTATCAACAACCATTTTTCCCAAATTCAAGGTGTTTGTTTGATATCTGATCAGCATCGGGAAGTCAAGGAGGTAATAAATTTAGATCTTGATACATGGAGACCCCCAAATTCACATCATCTGTAGTGAATTAGAATCATTTCTAGAAATGTGTGAAAAATTCTATAATGAACCTTTGAAGAAGGAAATCATGAGGCTTGGCATGAAATTCCTTTATTATTTTTTACTATTTCAACATAAAGATAAAATTAATTTATATGAAATATGATCACTTCTATATATTATATGAGCCAAATCAAAAAACTTTTGAATAATGTTTAAAAAAAATATGGAAGGATAATAAAGAAGTGTATGATTATATGATGATGATTTAAAAAAATGGAAATTAGCATATGATGGGGGGAAGAGGTATCAACACATGACCAAAAATATTTTGGAGTGCATAAATAGTGCCTTAAAGGGGATTCTCAAGTTAACTATAACTGCCCTAGTTCAAAAAACATTTTATCATTGTGTGAAGTACTTCTTTGATAGAAAAAACTAGCCTCAGATGAGATTTAATATGGGATAAGGTTTTAAAGACACTTTAAATAAGAGATTGGAAAGAAAATTGAATAAGATCTTACTTATCGAGTATGCCTTTTCCACTTATAAGACTCTCAATTTTAAGTTCAAGAGTGTCTGGGCCCCACTAAAAATAACAACCATCAAGAAATGGTGGTATTATTGGAAGAGAGATAATGTTAATGTGAAAACTTCTAGAAATTATGGTTTCCTTATACAAACACCATCAAAATATGTGTCTCTATGAACATATCATGGTAAGAATATGTTGATCCAGTGTATCAGATGGACACCATTTTTAACTATTATGCTGTACCATGGATGCCTATTTGGGAGTTTAGATATTTCCCAATGCCCAAAGACCAGTTGATATTGATACCTAACATAAATAAGTTGTGTTAACACGAGATACCAATACCTAGAAGGATGTGGAATGAGATGAACTGGCCTCATGAATAAGGGAAATGTTTGAGATGCAATATATGTCATCGAGAAGGTCATAATAGAAAATTATGCCCTAACATTGCTATATTGAGTTCATATTCTTAGGAAAATGATGTATTGTCTCTATTGTCATCTTTTCATGTTATTAATTACTTAGTGTTAATATAGAATTCTTCATTTTGTACAATTTTATGAAATTTTTGAAAAATTTTACTATAAAAAACATGCCATCATTTGAGAAATCATACATAAATTATAAAGTACACTATTGGAGATCTAACTTAAGAGTTAAAGTTACACTAAAGTTGTGTTGGGTTATAAAAAACACTTTATCTTCATTATCTAAAAGTTTATTAGAATATAATTCAAATAATTTTTTGTAATGTGAGGAAAAGAGAAGAGAAAACATCAAATTAATTTATTTATCAATGATAAAATGAAAACCATAATCATATAAAGTGAAAAGGACAAGAAAAACCCATTAAATGAAATATTAATACTTTAAAATAGACATGAAATACCTTAGAACTTTTCAAAAGAACAGAGTTTGGATGAGATGAGCCTAACTTTGGAAGTGAAGTAAAATCCAGCTTGTTTTCAAGTGGTAGCTTAATAACATCTTCCAACGGGATGTACTTAACATTTGAATTTTTAAAATCTCTTTAATTTTAATGAAAAGACTCACCATATAGTGAAGATTTAATTAGAAGGACAAAAGATTTTGAAAACTCAAAATTTAAGTACATCCCTTTAGAATATGTTATTAAGTTACCACTTGAAAATAAGCTATATTTTACTTCACTTATGATTTCAGGATCATCTCATCCAAAATCTGTTCTGTTTAAAAATACCAAGGTATTTCTGGTTTATTGTAAAGAATTAATGTGTTATTTAATTGGATTTTTCTCATCCATCTCACATTATATAATCATAATTTTCATTTTATCATGGTTAAATAAATTGATTTTTTGTTTTCTCTTATTTTTATGTCACTTTCCATAACATTATATGAATTATTTTCTAATAAAATTTTAGATAACTAAGATAAAGTGTTTATATATATAAATATATAAAACTATATCTTAAAAAACAACCTTTACTAGGAAACAAATATATAAAACCACCTTATAAATGTTCTTTGAGAAACCTAAAGACATGCCCTTTTCTTTTGCTAAGAAATACTTTATAAAAAAATGGAAATAGACATGTCAAGTCCTACATTCTACTAGTCATAACTTTCTTCTGATAAAAAGGTTATATTTTTATTTTATACTTAATAATTATTTCATTTTTAACATAAATATAGAGGATATTATACTACTCACTGAGAAGTATAGGCATGTTTCACGTGACATGATAGCGGGATGTAAGGTTTGACAGATCAAGGTGCATCAAGCACAACATTATCATCACCTTGCACCTCCAGTTGCCATTATACCATACTCATCTCGTGATATCTTTTATGGAATTATGATATCATATTTTAAATTCATTTATCATCAACTACTTTCTACCCTCATTGAGATATAGATAACAAAGACACACAAACATTCCAATTTCCTGAGAGAGAGATGACCATCACCCTAAGGATGTGGTGGTCCTACTTAGTCTTTCTATCTATGGGATGTAGTTATAGAACCGAATCTAGGATACTGGGATGAGCTTGTAAAAAGATTTATTGGAATGAAATTTTGGCCGATTATGATGCTATTGTTGGTGGGTCAATATCTACGAGGTGGCTTGAGATGCAATTTTCATAGTTACCCAATGACGTTGATGAGTAGACTGTCATGCATCATGCCCATGCATATATCTTATAGATCATTGTAGGGACATTGTGCATTGATCACTTAGGTATGAATGTACACATGATGTGTCTAGGCTAACTGGAGGATTTTTATCAGGTTAGGAGATACAGTTATGGATTTTAATTCTTGGAATACACATACAGAGACTTATGAAAAACATGCCAATTTGATCACACTGATCTCAGGGGATACTTCATCCTTATTAAGATGTGGGAATGGGAGTTCATACCTCTCTTATCCCCTATAATTTCTGTCTTAGAAATACATAGATGTGATGTGTGATGCTCTGCATAGACGTTGGTATAATCCCTCATCTCTATTGGTTTCTATTTCTAGCAGGAGTTATTTAATTTAATTTTTTTTATTTATTACTTTCAATTTCATATTTTATAGGTGGAGTCTGGAACACCACTTCATCAGTGCTCTAAAACACAATTTGGGTGTATACCATCTCATGTTGGACAACATGATTCCCACCAACATAAGTATATACAATCATTTATTGACTGAAAAATTTCAATATATCATCATTTTTGGTTTTAGTAACAAACTTTTTTGACAAATCTCACATTTCATTTCAGATTACATAGATTCCATAATGATATTTATTAGACCAGTTGATGACATACTACACTACTGGACTTTAGGATGTGATGGATATAGTGCCTCTCATTCAATTTCTTATAATTGAGTGGCACCAGCCTAATCTAGTCATGCATAAGTTTAAATATGTTTAGTGTATCCCATTTCTACATAGATAGTCACTAGTGATTCATTCTGTGAAGCTGATAGGGAGGAAAAATGTTGAATGGAGATGAAAACATGTTTAGTATCTCAACCTATGGGATAGACGAACATCGTTTCATATCAAGGGAGTGCGTACTATGTAATTTCATATATCAGAGGAGCTCGAGTATGATCCATGGTATAGAATGATGTCTATAGTGTATCTTACTTCCCAAGACAGAGGTATTCATTATCCTGTAGGTCAATAAATTTACATTAGTTTTTTTACTGTACTATTTTATAATTTATTTTCAATCTATTTATAGAATACTTGACTACATCAGATTATCTATATATCTGATCTAGAGGAGGAGTAGGTTGCTATCCTAGTAGTGATCTATGCTACAGTGTAGGGTACGATGTAAAGACATGTAAAATTCAAGGTAATTTTTTTTTCTTAATTTTTCTTTAGGATTTTTCAAGAACGCAGTTTCTGACGGCAGCTGATTCTGAGGCCCGGTGAGACCGTAATAAATTTCTGAAGTTTAGATCGGGTACATTCAGTGAACGAATGACCAGGATTTCTTAACTTTTGAACCGGTTCTCGGAATCAAAATCTGAGGACATCGATGGAATCACAACGCTGGTAATTGCTTAGGAACACCTTTTCTAGAGTTGCATTTTCTCGGGTGTGGTAATTAAAATTTTCGGTTAAGTAAAAGAATAAAATAAAATGGTGCAACCAATTTTATTTTATTTAAAGTAGTTTAACCCAATATAAGTGGTTGGAGTGGGACCCACTATATCCTACTACACTAAGTAGGATATTTGTGGGGTGGGCCCACACAAACCCCACCCTTTCAACTTCCTCAACCCCCATTAATTAAGTAACTCACCCGAACCCCCCATTAAATGAAAAGTCAACTCATTAATTGATTAACTTATTTAAAGTAATTAATTCTTGAAATCAATTCGAATTTCAAATTTTTTAAGTTGTCTTGTGTGTTAATTAAATAAGACAAGGTCTTATTTCATTAAGTTGGAGTTTCTCTGTGCGGGGAGAATTTGGGGAAGGAAATCTCTAACTCTTGAAAAACCTTTTCCTCCTTGAAGAACGCGAAGAACGCACCATCGCCGACGAAGAACGCCGAATCCTCAGAGATCGATGATGCGACGCCGTGTACCGCGATGCTGACGATTCTATTCTCCATGACGCCGACGATGCTTACAGAGTCTTCTTCCGCGGCGTTCCTTTCCGCGACGAACCATCGTTCAACGATTTCATCGAGGTAGGGGTTATTTGTTTCTTCTTCGTGGTTGCTTTTGTCGCCATTCATCGTTCTCTAATTTCGCCGCCTATTATCACAATAACGGGAGGAGGCCAGACCGCACGAACACGGCTGACTCTCCTCCCCACTTGATGCTTGAATTTGTTGCGGCACAAGCAAGGCAAAACGGTGCCATTGCACCGCACAGAAATAGTGAAGAATGGGTGGAGAAGTGCGGTGTCGTCGCGCCGCGTCATTGAAGTCGAACAAAGCCATGCCAGAAAACCACAAAGAGGCTGCAGTTTGTTTATTTGACGTGCGGATCGACGGGCGATGACAGAACGGGCCGCAGAGGCATTTTGAAGTCTTCGAAGTGAAGTGCCGGAAAAACAGACCACCGGAGCACGTCCAGTGGTCCTTGGAAGAGCCTGCCGATGCGACACGCCGGCACGCTGGCGCTGGTGGCCGGAGGCAGTGGCCAGCACCGGCCGACCTCCATAAGGCGGCGGCACCCTGCGCGCCACCAGGAGGGTCCGCTGCGGCTTCAGCCATGGTGGTAGGAGGTGGTTCCGCGGCCGCGTGGGACCAGAGGGCAGACTGGGGGTCGTAACCCCCGACAGTCAAAGGGAGCGGCCCACGTGGGGGGTCGCGGCTTCAATCAGGGGGGCGCACGCCTCCCCCCTATTCCGCTCAGCTCGTCCAGCCGAGTAGGCCACGTGGGCCGCGCCAGCCGGGCCAGGCCGCGCCCAAACGTTTCGGACCTGGACCCTGTTCGGGCCGACCCAGGGGGTCTCAGGCCGGGTCGGACCGGGCCCGCACCCCTATTTTTGGGTAGTTTTTTTTTCAAATGCTCATAACTTGGGCTACAGACCTCCGATCGACGCACCGTTAGTTGAGATGCGATCCTTGGATTGATACGATCATTTCAGTATATTACACTCAAGGTTTCAGAGAACTTTGGGTTCGGCTGGTTTGGTTCGAACACGAAACCAACCGGGCCGTCAGAGCGGAAACACTTATAAATTGAGCTTCGGACGTCCGATTGATGTTACATCAACTTTGATGGATTACTCTTAGTGAGATGGGCCTTTTGGATTACTCCACTCAAGGTTTGGATGCAATTGGAGTACAGTCGGGTTGGTTTTGACTTAAAAAACAAACAGGCCCCTGGGACGAAAAAGCCAATAACTCTCAGAATGGGCGTCCGATTGACGCGCCGTTAGTGATGGTGAGTTCCTTTTGACGAGACAGAACTTTGGGATAGATCAACCCCGGACTACGTGTCAGTTGATGTATCGATCTATTGGCTCGTGGAGTGGACCCTCCCGGAACAAGCGTGCTGTGTGCGGAAATCCTAGAGCTGGCTGCGTTTGCGACGATGATGACTTTCATACTAGAATCCTTCGCGGGTTCAACGATGACGACTACGGTACTTTAAATCTCTATGAAACCATAGATATGGCTGAGTCTTGAGGTCTTCTGATCGATCGACTAAGTTTGTTTCGGATAGTCCAATGGGGAGCGCTTGGTTGTAGCGGTAGACCCACGACAGAGGAGCGCTTGGTTGTAGCGGAAGACCCGCGGTACTCAACAGAAGGAGTACCTATGGAGGCTATGAGGGGGATCGCTTGTTTGTAGTGGAAAACCCATGGTGGGAAACGCTTGGTTATAGTAGCAGGCCCACAGTACTCGAGTGCTTGGTTGTAGTGGCAGACCCGCAGTACTCAACATAAAGAGTACCTCTGGAAGCTATGAGGGGGAGCGTTTGGTTGTAGAGAAAGACCCATGGTGGGAAGGGCTTGGTTTTAGCAGCAGACCCACAGTACTCGACAAGTGGAGTACTACAGCAGTCCATGGTTAATGGGAAGCGCTTGGTTGTAGAGGCAGGCCCACTGTAATCGAAAGAGGAGGAGTTTCCCCAGAAGCTATGGTTTCAACATCATGATTAAATCCTGGTTTGATCTGAGTCTTGACTTTCAATCTTTATATTCGATAAGATTTACTTGATATCCTATGTGGATTACGTTATGCTTTCCTGTGTGGATTGAGTTGTGTTTTCCTGTGTGGATTGAGTTGTGTTTTCCTATGTGGACTGGGTTGTACTTGGGCTCGGGTGTTGGAGCTGAACTGGAATTGATGACTTAAGTATATGTATGGGCATATACCTAAGTATTGCCAGATGTTACTTCGTGATTCTATTTTCTTTTTTGGATTATCCTTTGTGGATTCTGGGAGACCTTCGGGGGTCTCAGGGTCCCTACTGAGTAGCTTATACTCACCCATGCACCAGCTATGCCCACAATACATTGTGTTGGATGCAGATGACGGACAACGCTGATCGTGATGGAGGCTTGTAGAGAAAGTCGGTACCTGGAGGTGGACCACTGGGCGGGACGTACACGGAGCAGACAGCTGGACCCGTGGAGCTGAGGAGGCTATCTGTATCCACCATTCAGGTGGGAATTCCATTGGACAGCTCAACGTTGTGGCTTTACTTTTCAGTTGATTTACTTTCTTTCGAGTTGTACTTTACTTTCAGTTTGGGTTCGTATTCTGGCCCACTTACCTCTCCACACTTACTATTGTACCCAGTTTTACTTAGTGTTTTCTTCTACTTACTTACTTTGTGGTGTTTTTTTACTTTACAAAGGCAATGCCTTCCCTTTTATTTGGGAATTACGCCTTGGTGCTAGTCGCCAGTCCCTGGCCTATGGAAGGCGGGCTTGGGGTAGTCACGGCATGGGCCCCGAGGACGGGTCGTGACAATTGGTATCAGAGGAGTTCGGTTCTACTGTAGAACTCATGACTCTGATCTTTTTCTATGTGAATATATATTGTTAAGAGTATTGAGTGTGGTTATCAGTCAAGGGAGTCTAGTGTTGGTGCGGCGGCCGACGTATCCGTACACTAGGACCCTGACTTCTGATTTCTGACGTAGTACAGGAAAACATTGATTGCATGTGTGTTCAAGTTTTCTTTGTGATTAATTTGTGTCAGCTCACCAGGTATACTGTTTTGACCGTGGTGCACCTATCTCTTTTCAGGATGGCCCCACGACGACAGCCAACTAGGGTTCCGAGTTTTGTACGTGACGACAGTCCACCGAGCGATGAGGCCTCGGTTCAGGGCCCTTTTTGAGCGGAGGCACCGACGGTACCTCTACCCGCCGAGCCACCGATGCTACCAGCCCCAGCCGCTGAGAGTGCACGTCGCCTTGGTGCACTGCACGTGTTTTATCGTCAGAGACTACCAAGGTTCCGTGGGGAGATAGACCCTCAGGCAGCCGGGGATTGGATGGAGGCGGTTGTACGAGCTTTCAGGTTAGTAGGGACACCATCTGACCTCATGGTGGTCCTTGCGGTGAGCCTCCTACACGCGGCAGCGGGCAGATGGTGGAGCTTGATGCTCTAGGTGTACGACGAGGCATCTCTCCTTTGGACGAACTTTGAGAGCCTCTTCCGCTTAGAGTTCGTCCCAGCCACCCTCCGTGCGGTGCACATCCAGGAGCTACTACAGCTACGACAGGATAGCATGACGGTAGCCCAGTACTCGGCGAGGTTTACCGATATATTGCGCTATTCCACGGACATGGTACGAGACCCATTCTTCAGGGCCCGAACCTTCGAGCAGGGGCTTAGGTGAGAGATCAGAGCTTCAATTGTTTCCCACAACATCCCGAAGCAGACAGGGGTGTTGGAGAGAGCCATCTTAGTGGAGAGTTTACTTGCTAAGCAGTCTCCAGCAGCAGGACCCACCACTAGACGACATGCGGTAGAGTCTTCTGCAGCGGGTAGTAGGCAGATGACGCAGAGGTCCAAAAGGACTAGACCTACAGGTGGTCGACCGCAGGACACATGATCGTTTGTGCGAGGCACCCGGGTGGAGAACGACTTACCATGCATAGACAGTGTTACTCCTGCGGTGGGGTTGGTCACATGGCTCGTGACTGTCCGACCCGCCATACAGATGATCAGTATATAAACGAAGGACCTCTCAGGCAGAGGCAGTGATTCGGTCGTGGTGGACCGCAAGGAGTAGAAGACCGTGGCAGGGGAGCAGGCCGTGCAGCTGGAGGTGGATGACGCTTTGAGGTGTTGTCACCACCACCACCAGGAGGTCCACCCCGACCGCAGTGAACTGGTGGACATGGGAGAGCTCAGCTTTAGGTAGTTGGGGCCTACGATCATGGAGATCCGGGAGCAGATGGACAGGAGTGGGACTTGTTGTACATCTCGTTCCCCTCGTTGTTTGATTTTCATGATCACAATCACCTTTCTTATTTGTCTAACCTTGTGTTTTAAGTATTGTGGATGATAGGCAAGAGATTGCCAAAGGAATGGCCCAAGAAGAATCAAGAAGTGGACTGAAATTCAGTCCACCGGCCAACCGGTGTGATAGCACCGGCCAGCCGGTGGACCTGGCAGAGGCATTGCCCACTGCCAGGCTCCACCGGTCGGCCGGTGGCTTGACCACCGGCCAGCCGGTGGCACCCTGACTCAAGGCTGACCCACTGCTTTACCACCGGCCAACCGGTGGCCTCACCACCGGCCAGCCGGTGGAACCCAGCCTCAATAGTGAAGGCTACTGCCTCACCACCGGCCAGCCGGTGGCTCTGGCACCGGTCGACCGGTGCGGCCTGGGCAGAAGCTCTTCTCCTCTACCAAGGCACCAGCCAGCCGGTGGCCCTGCACCGGCCAGCCGGTAGACCAGTCAAACTAGCCGTTGGCTTTGACCAGTCAACTCCTTTTTGGCCTCCAACGGCTCCGAGGCCTTTTCCAACGGCTCCAAAGCCCTCCAACGGATACTTGAAGGTTCCTAGCCTATAAATAAAGGCCTAGGAAGCCCCGGATCTTCACCCAAGCCACCGGACACATTGTTGATCATTTTGGCGAAGCTCCGGCGGATTGTTCCAAGAGAACCCCAAGTGCTCCATCCATTTCCACATCCAAGAGCACCACTCAAGAAGCTTGGGAAAGCACGCTACATCAACTCCATCATCCAATTGGCGCCCAAGTCTTCCCAATCACGGTTTTTCGTGTTTTATTTATTTTGAGCTTAACTTTGAGTTTGTGCCTACAAACTCCCAATTTTCTCATCCCCTCTTTTCTTTGGGTTTCACATCACCACTAAGGTGTGACAAGGTTGCCAAGATTTCCTTTAAATAGCTTGAGACATAGGTGAGCTATCCTTCACCTGTAAGAAGGATAGTGGGTTCTTGCTAAACCATTAAAAGCAAGTGGGTTCTTGCTAAACCATTTCAAAAGCAAGCTGTAATAGGTCCTAGTGCTACCTCAAAGCCTAGTGGGTTTCTTGCTAAAACCATTGAAAAGCAAGCGGTAGGAATCTCTCAACGGTTGAGTTGGGAGCGGAGACGTAGGCCGGGTTTTTGGCCGAACTCCGTTATCAATTTGCGTGTCTTGCCTCTTTATTTCCGCTGCATCTTTACTTTGATTTTTAATTTGTTAATCAATTTTTTAAAAGGCAATTCACCCCCCCCTCTTGCCATCTTCCTCGTTTATTCCGATCCAATAATTGGTATCAGAGGGACCTTTGAGTAATTCCTTAACCCGGTTTCAAAGTTAAGATCTTTTTTTTGATGGCATCTACCTCTTTCGCCCCCGAGGGCTACTCTTTGGGTCGGGCTCCATTTTTTGATGGGACCGACTATAATTATTGGAAAACCCGCATGACTGCTTTCCTTAGAAGCATAGGTTATCCCATATTTAAAATTGCCATGCATGGTTATACTTTGTCTTCCCCCGATGAATCCAAATGGACCCCCGCTGATATTAAGAATTTTGAGCTTGATGGCAAAGCCATGAACGCTCTTCATTGCGGATTAGATAGAAATGAATTCAACCGAGTTTCCACTTGCACCTCATCTCATGAAATTTGGAAACTATTGGAAGTGACCCATGAGGGCACTAACAAAGTTAAGGATACTCGGTTAGACATGTATAGGCAAGATTTTGAAAGCTTTTCCATGCATCCAAATGAATCAATTTCTGAAATGTTTACACGATTTACTGACGTGTGAAATGGGAGAAAGTCCCTTGGTGATGATGTTTCAGCCGAGACAATGGTCAAGAAGATCTTATGGGTCCTTCCGAGCTCATGGGCACCAAAGGTGACGGCGATCCAAGAAGCTAAGGACGTCAAAAATATGCCGGTAGAGGAGCTCATCGGATCCCTTATGACGTACGAGATCACAATGAGGAGGCACGCACAAAAGGAGGGCACCCCTTTCAAGACACCAAAGAACATTGCCCTCAAGGTTCAAAAGGAAGTAAGCTCCTCCTCATCTTCTTCCTCATCTCCTTCCTCATCTTCCTCATCATCAAGCGGCGACTCGGAAATGGAGAATCTCGCCCGCCAAATGCACAAGTTTATGAAGAAGCACAAGAAGAAGAAGAGATCCCGCAAGGCGCGTAAGCAAGAACCCACCGCAAGATCCGAGCCCAAGGTAAAATGCTACAGGTGTGGCGAAAAGGGCCATTACAAGCCCGATTGCCCACTCAACAAGAAACGGGCCACGCCAAAGGAAAAAGGAAAGAAAAAGGTCCTCAAGGCCACATGGAGTGACACCTCATCCTCCTCCTCCTCCTCCTCGAGCGACCAAGGTACAAA
The DNA here is from genome assembly GCA_963277665.1 of Viscum album. NCBI lineage: Eukaryota > Viridiplantae > Streptophyta > Magnoliopsida > Santalales > Viscaceae > Viscum > Viscum album. The sequence goes on along the minus strand of OY728150.1, from coordinate 1,569,263,318 downwards.
ATGCCTAATGGCATTCCATGAGGTAACATCTTCCGACTCCTCCTCCTCTTGCTCTTCAAATTCCAATTCTTTAAATCATTTGTCATATGAAGAACTCTCACATGCTAGAGACCAACTAGAAAATGGTTTTCATGCTTTATCTTCAAAATTTATTGCTTTAAAAAAGTCTTTCAAAAAACTTTCCTCCGAAAAAGACCAACTTCTCAAAGAGAAGGAGGAACTCACCCTTAAAATCCAAAATTTTCCAAATGTTGATTCTATGGAATCAACCATCAAAGACCTAAGGGAGACCCTAGCTAAGTTCACCCAAGGGGAACAAAATCTTTCAAATTTGCTGGGTTCTCAAAGGGTTTCTAGGACCACTCATGGACTTGGCTATACCAATAAAGCCTCCTCCTCCCATGCACCCACTGTTTTTGTAAGGGGGAGCTCTAGTTTTAAATTTTGTAATTATTGCAAAAAACCCGGGCACGTCATTTATGAATATAATTGTAAAAACGCCCGGTACGGTCAACCCAAAAGTTTTTTCTTTTCCGATGAATTTTATAGGAGAAGACCCGCCATGAGACAAGTATGGATTGAAAAATCCCTTCTAGCGAGTCTCTCCGGGCCTAAAATCATCTCTTTTCAAAATCCCTCTCCCCGGTGATTTATTGTTTTTATTTAGGGGGAGTTAGGATCTTTTAAACTTTTTTGTAATTTCAATTTTTGATTCAAAACTTTCAATTCAAACTGTTATTCAATTTTCATTTCAAAATTTTCAACAATTGGTATTATTGTCAATTGGTTTAAAATCTTGTTTTTCAAATATTTCCCTCAATCAAGTTTTATGCCCCATTCTATTTTGATAATCACAAAGGGGGAGAATTTCTTGATTGATTGGGGGAGAATCTTTTCTATCATGCTTTGATTTATTTTCGAATTTTCTTTTAAGAATGTCTTTAATTTCAGTATTTTACTTTGTTTGTTTCGGTGATTGTGATCATCAAAATAGGGGGAGATTGTTGTACATCTCGTTCCCCTCGTTGTTTGATTTTCATGATCACAATCACCTTTCTTATTTGTCTAACCTTGTGTTTTAAGTATTGTGGATGATAGGCAAGAGATTGCCAAAGGAATGGCCCAAGAAGAATCAAGAAGTGGACTGAAATTCAGTCCACCGGCCAACCGGTGTGATAGCACCGGCCAGCCGGTGGACCTGGCAGAGGCATTGCCCACTGCCAGGCTCCACCGGTCGGCCGGTGGCTTGACCACCGGCCAGCCGGTGGCACCCTGACTCAAGGCTGACCCACTGCTTTACCACCGGCCAACCGGTGGCCTCACCACCGGCCAGCCGGTGGAACCCAGCCTCAATAGTGAAGGCTACTGCCTCACCACCGGCCAGCCGGTGGCTCTGGCACCGGTCGACCGGTGCGGCCTGGGCAGAAGCTCTTCTCCTCTACCAAGGCACCAGCCAGCCGGTGGCCCTGCACCGGCCAGCCGGTAGACCAGTCAAACTAGCCGTTGGCTTTGACCAGTCAACTCCTTTTTGGCCTCCAACGGCTCCGAGGCCTTTTCCAATGGCTCCAAAGCCCTCCAACGGATACTTGAAGGTTCCTAGCCTATAAATAAAGGCCTAGGAAGCCCCGAATCTTCACCCAAGCCACCGGACACATTGTTGATCATTTTGGCGAAGCTCCGGCGGATTGTTCCAAGAGAACCCCAAGTGCTCCATCCATTTCCACATCCAAGAGCACCACTCAAGAAGCTTGGGAAAGCACGCTACATCAACTCCATCATCCAATTGGCGCCCAAGTCTTCCCAATCACGGTTTTTCGTGTTTTATTTATTTTGAGCTTAACTTTGAGTTTGTGCCTACAAACTCCCAATTTTCTCATCCCCTCTTTTCTTTGGGTTTCACATCACCACTAAGGCGTGACAAGGTTGCCAAGCTTTCCTTTAAATAGCTTGAGACATAGGTGAGCTATCCTTCACCTGTAAGAAGGATAGTGGGTTCTTGCTAAACCATTAAAAGCAAGTGGGTTCTTGCTAAACCATTTCAAAAGCAAGCTGTAATAGGTCCTAGTGCTACCTCAAAGCCTAGTGGGTTTCTTGCTAAAACCATTGAAAAGCAAGCGGTAGGAATCTCTCAACGGTTGAGTTGGGAGCGGAGACGTAGGCCGGGTTTTTGGCCGAACTCCGTTATCAATTTGCGTGTCTTGCCTCTTTATTTCCGCTGCATCTTTACTTTGATTTTTAATTTGTTAATCAATTTTTTAAAAGGCAATTCACCCCCCCCTCTTGACACATTGTTGATCATTTTGGCGAAGCTCCGGCGGATTGTTCCAAGAGAACCCCAAGTGCTCCATCCATTTCCACATCCAAGAGCACCACTCAAGAAGCTTGGGAAAGCACGCTACATCAACTCCATCATCCAATTGGCGCCCAAGTCTTCCCAATCACGGTTTTTCGTGTTTTATTTATTTTGAGCTTAACTTTGAGTTTGTGCCTACAAACTCCCAATTTTCTCATCCCCTCTTTTCTTTGGGTTTCACATCACCACTAAGGTGTGACAAGGTTGCCAAGCTTTCCTTTAAATAGCTTGAGACATAGGTGAGCTATCCTTCACCTGTAAGAAGGATAGTGGGTTCTTGCTAAACCATTAAAAGCAAGTGGGTTCTTGCTAAACCATTTCAAAAGCAAGCTGTAATAGGTCCTAGTGCTACCTCAAAGCCTAGTGGGTTTCTTGCTAAAACCATTGAAAAGCAAGCGGTAGGAATCTCTCAACGGTTGAGTTGGGAGCGGAGACGTAGGCCGGGTTTTTGGCCGAACTCCGTTATCAATTTGCGTGTCTTGCCTCTTTATTTCCGCTGCATCTTTACTTTGATTTTTAATTTGTTAATCAATTTTTTAAAAGGCAATTCACCCCCCCCTCTTGCCATCTTCCTCGTTTATTCCGATCCAATAGGACTAGCTCCATACCTGGATACTTTTGTTCATTTTTCTTCTAGCTTTGTTGATGTTTTTTTGTAGATGCTTTGTGTCTTTGTACTTTGAGCTGCAGTAATAAAAGAAACCTTTCTTTGAGGAATTTACTTTCCTGTCATCTCTTTTTGTTGTTACTAAGAGGTTTCGGTTTAAAAAATCATTAACTTGACCCTCACCTTTGAGATACCTACTAGAGGAGACCCAGTGGCCACACTCTGATGCTGACAGTGTGACTCAACCCTCGGAGGCGAGAGTTACAGTTGGATCTCTTGGTAGTGGAGTCGAGGCCTTACAACATCATCCTTGTTATTGATTAGTATCATCCATATCAGGATTGACTTTATTAGGAAAAGAATGTGGTTAATCTTAGGGATGAGACCAGATTTCTCTTTTCGGCAAAGAAGAAATCTTAGTAGTACATGTAGGACCAGAGAAGGTCCAAGTCATCCAAGAGAGGAAGAGGACAACGCAAAGCCGACAAAAGTCTTTTACTGACAGGAGGAGGAGACCACTAGAGTTCGAGGATGGTGACCACGTTTTCTTGTGGGTCTCACCTCGACGTGGATTATGGAGATTTGGCCGAGGTGGCAAGTTGTATCCGTACTTCATCGGACCATTCCAGGTCCTTAGCAAGATAGGTGATGTGGCTTATCGCTTGTCTCTACCACCTTAGTTGCACCGGGTGCATGACGTCTCTCACGTATCTTAGCTGAGGAGATACGTGCACGACCCTACACATATCATCGACCATGGGGAGCTAGACATTGAAGATGGGGCCACTTTTGCGGAGGTCCTAGTGGAGATCAAGGATCAACATGAGGGAGTCCTACGTGGATGGTCTATTCCTCTAGTGCACATCAGGTGGCAGCACGAGAACCTCCAAGAGAGAACTTGGGAGCTGGAGGCTCAGATGCATGAACAACACCCACATTTGTTTCCCTAGTTTATGATGTATCTTCATGGACACGCAAAGCCCTGAGGTGGGAGTAATGTAAAGACACATAAAATTCAAGGGAAATTTTTTTTTCTTAATTTTTCTTTAGTATTTTATAAGAACACAGTTTCTGACGAAACCTGATTCCGAGGCCCGGTGAGCCCGGAATAAATTTCCAAAGTTTAGCTCGGGTACGTTCAGTGAATGAACGAGCAGGGTTTCCTAACTTTTGAACCGGTGCTCGGAATCGAAATCTGAGGACACCGATGGAATCGCAGAATCGATAATTTCTTAGGAACACCTTTTTTGGAGTTTCATTTTCTCGGGTGTGGTAATTAAAATTTTCGGTTAAGTAAAAGAATAAAATAAAATGGTGCAACCAATTTTATTTTATTTAAAGTAGTTTAACCTAAGCTAAGAGGTTGGAGTGGGAACCAATATATCCTACTCCACTAGGTAGGATATTTGTGGGGTGTGGCCCACAAAAACCCCACCCTTTCAACTTCCTCAACCCCAATTAATTAAGTAACTCACCCACACCCCCCATTAAATGAAAAGTCAACTCATTAATTGATTAACTTATTCAAAGTAATTAATTCTTGAAATCAATTCGAATTTCAAATTTTTTAAGTTGGGTTGTGTGTTAATTAAATAAGACAAGGTCTTATTCCATTAAGTTGGAGTTTCGTTGTGCGGGGAGAATTTGGGGAAGGAAAGATCTAACTCTTGAAGAACTTTCTTCCTCCTTGAAGAACGTGAAGAACGCACCATCGCCGACGAAGAACGCCAAATCCTCGGAGATCGACGACGCGATTCCATGTACCACGACACCGAAGATTCTCTTCTCCGTGATGCCGACGATGCTTACAGAGTCTTCTTCCGCGACGTTCCTTTCTATGACGAACCTTCGTTTAACAATTTCATCGAGGTAGGGGTTATTTGTTTCTTCTTCGTGATTATTTTCTTCGCCATTCATCGTTCTCTAATTTGGCCGCCTGTTATCACAATAATGGGAGGAGTTCGGACCGCACGAACACGGTTGACTCTCCTCCCCACTTGATGCTTGAATTTGTTGCGGCACGAGCAAGGAAGCACGGTGCTGTTACACCGTGCGGAAATAATGAAGAATGGGCGGAGAAGCGCGACGCCGTCGCGCCGCGCTGTTGAAGTCGAACAAAGCCGCGACCCCATCGCGCCACGTCGGAAAACCACAAAGAGGCCGTAGTTTGTTTATTTGATGTGTGGATCAGCGGGTGATGACGGAACAGGCCGAAGAGGCATTTTTAAGTCTTCGCAGTGATGTGTCGGTCCTGGGAGGACCGCAGGCGAAGACCGCAGGCAAAACGGACCACTAGAGCACGTCCGGTGGTCCGCGGAAGAGCCTGTCAGCGTGCCGCCAGGAGGGTCTACCGTGGCTGAAGCCGTGGTGGTAGGAGGAGGTCCCGTGGCTGCATGGGACCAGAGGGCAGACCGGGGGTCGTAACCCCCGACGGTCAAAGGCAGCAGCCCCACGTGGGGGGGGGGGGGGGGCTTCAATTAGGGGGGGCGCGCGCCTCCCCCCCTGTTCCGCTCAGCTCGGCCAGCCGAGCAGGCCATGAGGGCTGCGCCGGCCGAGCCGCACCCAAACGGGCCGGACCCGGACCCGGTTTGGGCCGACCCAGGGGGTCTCGGGCCGAGTCGGACCGGGCCCAAACCCCCTATTTTCGGGCAGTTTTTGTTCAAACACCCATGACTTGGGCTACAGACCTCCGATCGATGCACCGTTAGTTGCGATGCGATCCTTGGATCAAGACGGTCATTTAGGTATATTACACTCAAGGTTTTAGACAACTTTGGGTTCGGCCGGTTTGGTTCGAACACGAAACCAACCGGGCCCTCGGAGCAGAAACGCTTATAACTTGAGCTCTGGACGTCCGATTGACGTGTCGTCGACTTTGATGGATTCCTCTTAGTGAGAATGGACTTTTGGATTATTCCACTCGAGGTTTGGACACAGTTGGAGTATGGTTGGGTTAGTTTTGACTTAAAAACTAACTGGGCCCCTGGGACGAAAAAGCCAATAACTCTCAGACCGGGCGTTCGATTGACGTGCTGTCTGTGACGTTGAGTTCCTTTTTATGAGACGAAAATTTGGGATACATCAACCACAGACTACATGTTAGTTGATGTATCGAACTCCTGGCTCGTGGAGTGGACCCTCCCGGAACGAGTGTGCTGTGTGCGGAAACCCTAGAGCTGGCTGCGTCTGCGACGACGATGACTTTCATACTAGAATCATCTGTGGGTTCGGCGGTGAAGACTATGGTACTTTCAATATCTATGAAACCCTAGAGATGGCTGAGTATTGACGTCTTCTGATCGATAAACTCGGTGTGTTTCGGATAGCCCTGTGGGGAGCGCTTGGTTGTAGCGGCAAACCCACAACGGAGGAGCGTTTGGTTGTAGCGGTAGACCCGCGGTACTCAACAGAAGGAGTACCTCTGGATGCTATGAGAGGGAGCGCTTGGTTGTAGCGATAGACCCACGACAGAGGAGCGCTTGGTTGTAGCGGCAGACCCGTGGTACTCAACAGAAAGAGTACCTCTAGAGGATATGAGGGGGAGCACTTGGTTGTAGCGGCAGAACCATGGTGGGAAATGCTTGGTTGTAGCAGCAGGCCAACAGTACTCGAGCGCTTGGTTGTAGCGGCAGACCTGCGGTACTCAACATAAGGAGTACCTATGGAAGCTATGAGGGGGAGCGCTTGGTTGTAGCGGCAGACCCATGGTGGGAAGCGCTTGGTTGTAGCAGCAGGCCCACAGTACTCGACAAGTGGAGTACTACAGCAATCCATGCCTAATGGGAATCGCTTGGTTGTAGCGGTAGGCCCACTGTACTCGAAAGAGGAGGAGTTTCCCCAGAAGCTATGGTTTCGACATCATGATTAAATCCTGGTTTGATCTAAGTCTTGACTTTCAATATTTAACTTTGATAAGATTGACTTGATATCCTGTGTGGATTACGTTATGATTTCCTGTGTGGATTGAGTTGTGTTTTCCTGTGTGGATTGAGTTGTGTTTTCCTATGTGGACTGGGTTGTACTTGGGCTCGGGTGTTGGAGCTGAACTGGAATTGATAACTTAAGTATATGTGTGGGAATATACCTAAGTAGTGTCAGATGTTACATCATGATTGTATCTTCCTTTTTGGATTATACTTTGTGGATTTTGGGAGAACTTCGGGGGTCTCGGGGTCCCTACTAAGTAGCTTATACTCACCCATGCACCGGCTATGCCCACACTACGTTGTGTTGGATACAGACGACAGACAGAGCTGATCGTGATGGAGGCTTGTGGAGAAAGTCGGTACCTGGCGGTGGACCACTGGGCGGGACATACACGGAGCGAACAACTGGACCCGTGGAGCTGAGGAGGCTATTTTTATCCACCCTTCAGGTGGGACTTCCAGTGGACGGCTTGACGTTGCGGCTTTACTTTTCAGTTGTTGTACTTCCTTTTGAGTTGTACTTTACTTTCAGTTTGGGTTCGTATTCTAGACCACTTACCTCTCTGCACTTACTATTGTACCAAGTTTTACTTATTGTTTTCTTCTGCTTACTTACTCTATGGTGTTTGTTTACTTTACAAAGGTAATGCCTTCCCTTTTATTTGGGAATTACGCCTTGGTGCTAGTCGCTAGCCCCTGACCTATGGAAGGTGGGCCTGGGGTAGTCACGACACGGGCCCCGAGGATGGGTCATGACATATGATGTCGACCTATCATGTGTTTCATGATAGTATGTTCGATCACCCACCCTAAGGATATAATGTTCCTACCTAGGGTGTGAGGTTTCCTACTTTGGAACCTCCTCGAGTAGCTGCTAATGTTGAGGAGCCCCAACCACGATGATGAAGACGTAGAATGCGTTCGTCTTCTTGTGAGGTATCAGCTGTTCCGTAGGTAGGGATTTTCACTCTAGCATTCCACCCTTAACTGATTGGGATTTAAATCAGGAGGCATGGGATCCATTCATGTTATCAGGGTATGCACATTTTTCTTTAGATATAGCTCATCTGAGCTTTTATCAGTGGTCATTTTCCATGCCTCCAACTTTCATGACTAAGCCTTCACAGGCTGTATGGTTCCCCCAGGTGATGTTGGTAGGTCCTTCTACTCACCTAGTGGGATAATTGTCAGGTTTGTAGGAAGACATCTTGTTGACACCTCATCCCATGGAGATAAAATCAAAGAATTCGACAATTGAGGTTCCAATGCTCGAGGATCAACCCTCTATAGGTCATTATACTCCAACCTAGTATAGAGTTCAGTGATCTCAATACATGCATCCCATTTTCACACCATTATATAGGACATGACCTCAATATTGAGAATGACTATTCTCATTTATTTATATGTTTTTTGTTGAGTTAAATTATTTGAAATGACAATGAATTATATCCTCTATATGATTTCTTGTCTATTAAAATGATGAAATTATTTTTTCTATTAACCATTTTTACATGTTTATCCATTGTTTCAATTTTCATTTATATTTTAGTTAAAATTTATATTTTATAAGATTTCAAAGTCGTATACTTGAAATAGAGGAAAAATTATTAAATTTAAAGTAGGTAACTTTAAAATCTTATAATATATAAACGAAAAAACAATCTAAAAAAACATAAAATGTGGTCTATGAATCTAAAAAATCATAGAAAATATAAACATTTTTCAAAAATATAGTAAATTATTGAAAAGGAATGGAATGCAAATTTTCTTTATAAATACAATTTTATTGGTTTAAAACAACAATATATTATTCCACTAAAATTAATTTTCATTAATCTCATTTGTGAAATGTTTTTTGTTTTCAATTATTTTTTATATGTTCAGTAAGTGTTTAAAATTTTATTTATATTATGTTTATAATTAAATATTTATAGACATTCAATGCCACCAATTTCAAACATTTTTATGTTTTATGTAGGTGACTTTGAAATCATCTAACTTATAAAATATAAATACAATCTAATGGATATTTGAAGAAGTGACTCAACATATAAAACATAATTTAAAAAAAAAAAATAAAAAAAAAATAATTAAAAAATAATTTATATGTCACAAAATTCATTACTTAAAAAAATAACATTTTCAATCTCAAATATTAATGTACATAATGATAAAAAAAACAAAAAAAAGACAATATATATATATATATCAAAATATAAAAAATATATATTTTTAAATATAAAGACTTATATATTTCAAATATTTTTTTGTTAAATGTCGGCATCGCCGATGTCACCTTTATACTTAACCAAAAGGTGGAATCTAGGATGGCACCGTTCTATATTTGTTTTCAAAAAATTTATAACCTAGACTTATTTAAAAAAAGTCAAAAAAATTATTATAAAAAACTAATCATTTTTTATCAATTCCCAGATCTTCTAACTGAATGGGAGTATTTTCATAAAAATTATACTTTCATGGTTAAATAATAAAATGAGCATGATAATGTCATTCACTTATATGGTAATACATCACACTATTCCTTATTACAAATAATTCAATAAAAACTATCAATATCATCATTAATATATATATATATATATATATATGTTTTATAAATTAATGAAATAGTTAAAACTAATCAAATGAACTTATAGTAAGTTGAAACATGTCTTCATAACCATGAAACATGTCTATATAACTATGAAACATTTCTTCATGGATATTATTTACATAAAAAATGAAATTAATAAGACTTCACATAATTTCAAAAAAAACATTGAGAATCCAAAGCTAAAATAAAATAATGGAAGAATCCTTGATAAAACATTATAAACACTAGAAACTTAAATAATATATAAATTTTTATTTAATAATTCTTTGAGAAATATTCGATAGTGGGAAATCGCAAAACAAGTGTGGGATGCGGCCACGATGATGGTCACGACGAGGATCGGGTGTGGCGGGCTGGTCAGGTGATTGATAGTGATCCCAAAAAAGAAGGGCATGAGAATGGGAGGTGGTGGTGGTTAGTTGACCAGTGTAAGATATTTCAATGGGATGTGATTGAAAATGTCATATAGGGATGGCATCTGATAATGTTCCAAACAATTTAGGTGGACATAGGTGGGAGATCTCTAGCAGGTCGCACAGTGAAGGCTATTACAGCCTTGGGCGCTTTGGGCCACTAACTGATCTAGCCTTCGGTACAGTTGTACTTGTTTTTATTATCATTGGGAAAGAAAAACAGTCATGTAATGGATTCCCTATATCCATAAAATAAAAGGGTCTTTGGTTTAATAAAAAAACTAGATTTCCCATTTTCCTTATAAAAAAATTATCCATTTAAATAAGTAAGGTATTTGTAAACAATGTGAGGTATTTATAATATTCAAAACACACAATCATCAATTATAAAAAACTCCTCATTAATAAAACTTTACACTAATAATATCCTCCATTTTAAGTTATAGATTTTTACAAAACCAAAACAGAATATATGTTATAGAAATTAGAAATGCTCTCCGCCTTTTCAAAATTTACCAGAGTTATCAAAAATAACATAAATTCTATCATTTTTTAAATTGATCAAAAATGTGATAAAAATAACATAAATTATAACATTTTTAACCAATTAAAGTGCATGATCACATTATAAATATCTATTCCATTTTCATTAAAATATTAAACACGTAAAACATTTAATTTTTTTAGTAAATATTGGTAAAAGAATTAAAACAATTAAACACTCTCTTAATATATGTATATAAACCTTTAAAATATTGTAAATAAGAAACCAATAATCTCTAAATTTTTGTTTAATAAATTCTTATACATAGATATCTTAAAATAATACAACATAATGAGAAATAAAAAATCAATTAAACTCAAGAATGAAAAATCTACATGAACATGTGTATAACAACTATACTGGCTGAAAATTTCAGTAGAAATCAAAGTAGCAAACTTCAGTGCATCAAATATGTTCCTTAAAAATAGATTCAGATAATCTAAACTATTGATATATTATTAGTAAAAAATCATAATAAAAATTTAATATTCTAACAATTAAATCTAAATCTCTATCATACCAAGGAAAAATTTTATTTTCTAAAACTTCAAAGATTCTATAGGTTTTATAGACATATCAACAATTTTTTTTTCATTTGATTTAAATTCTAGAGTAATATCCACTTTTTTAACACGATATCTTAGAAAATAAAATCTAACCTCAATGTGTTTTTTCATAGAAAATTTTAAATAATTTTTTTGATATTGAAATAGGAGATGAATTATCAAAAAATATAGCCATCTTATCAAAATAAACATTGAAATTAGTTAGTGTTCATTTTAGCTGTAAAATTTTAGTATAAAAATTATAGGTGGAATATAATCAAACTCATATTTGGTAAATGTAACTGATGATTGATTTTAAAAAATACATGAAATCAATATTTTACAAAGTAAATAACATATAAAATAATTCCCCAAACCTAGATGCGTGGACCTAGTGTATTATTTTAATAAATTGGTATTATTACAAGGAATCAAGTCCCAAAGGACCGATCGGTTTACCAGTCTTGGAAAATAGATTACATACAAAGACTTCACATTGAAATTTATAACATAAAATACGACCTAGATAATCCTTTTATAATGCCATTATTTTCTTATCTTAACCCTGTATAGAATTCATAATACACTTCTTTTCATCCTGAGAAAATAAAACATAAGAAATGGGTGAGCTCAGATGCTCAGTAAGGGTAAATAATTCAGTGAAAGCTATAAACTTTTAAGGATGATGTATAATAAAAAAAATCCTTTTTAAACATAAACTTTAATATAATATGGAAAAAATAAATCAAACATTACCATATAAACATGCACATGGATATTTTACTAGTCGAATAAACACATGTAATAACTAATTTCATAATGAGAGAATGCATAATACCAGACATAATATCTACTTTGTCAATGCCTTATGCCAAGACAATTCACACATATTATATCATGGCCTTATTCCAAGGAACTAGATTTTCTAATGAGAACTACCGATGCATTGAGGGGATACAGAGTGCCCTGACTATCAATTACTAAGTCTAATACTTTCCTCATATTAAAAGGGTGATACATAACATAAACATTTTTATTAAAACTAGCATACAAAATTTCAATAATTTAATCATAAACCATGAATGGTATAAAAATTGAACATCCACAGTCAAACATATCATAACTCATTCAATATATTATGGAATATTGTACTATAATAAATCAACCTCAATCAAGAATAATATCCATTATAGGATGTTGTCATAGTTGAAAATGATCAGTAAAACTCTTTGAGAGAATTATCCTTTTTCATGAAATAATTTAAAAGTAACAAAATTTATAAAGGAAGTAAATTAAAAGATATTTTTGAATAAAATTGTCCCATAAAAATTTTAAACTTTTGAAAATAATTATCCTTTTAGAACAATCATGTCCATATAAATAAATCCTTAAAATCATTTTGAAAACATGGACATTAATTAAATAGATTTAGAAAAATAAATCCTTAAAACATGTAAAATGATAATATTGTTAAATATTCCCTTCAATAAAACTTTAAAAGATTCATTCTGAAAACATTTTTATGAATCATAGACTTGGATGATAAATATTTCCCAGTAAATACTTACACATAAACAATCTCAGATAATAATGAGATTGAGGAATCAACCCTTACCTTATATCCGATACTCTTCGTACATGTCCAAAACTCTTGTATAATGTTTTCAAACATATTATTAACTTATATAAGAATCATAATAATATTTATGATATCATATTTTATTCTTTTATGACTTTATATTACCCATTTATTAACAATTCCAAGTAAATACAACATTTTGGGTAATATCGCTTTGTTTATCGTACATGTTTTGACTTGTTATTATTCGTCATATTAATTAGATCATGATTTAATTACTTCCATAATGTATAATATGATTTATATATCATATATATTCATAATATAAATATATATAATATATTTATATATATAAAATGGAATACACCGTTCATGGAGACAGTAGGTCGTACGTACGCATGAACGATGCTTCCATTTTCTTATTGTATTGAATGGAAGAAAGTGAATGACATATATGTATATATATATGTCATTAAATTAGAGTTATTATGTCATATATTTCATAATTAATATATATATATATATAATTATTCTTAGATGGTTAAAGTGGAGAATGAATCTCATCGTGTCGTGGAGACGGTAGGCTGTACGTACGCACAAGCGACGATATCATTCCTTTAACGATTAAATAATATGGAACTGGATGGTATATTAATTATGAATAATAATAATCATGTAATATTAATTATTTATATCTATTATACTTATCATTATACTCATCCAAATAAATTAATGTGGAATAAAAAATTACACCATGACGTGGAGACGATAAGCCATACGTACACACACATGGTGATATTATTATTCGTAGGATGGATGAAATGATGAATATAATTGTCCCATGATTATATTAAAATTTAAGTATTTTTATGATACTTGATTTATTAATTTTTTTTGGAAACAATTTAGAAAGAAGATGTAGAAGAAGGAAAGAACTTTGAAAGAAGGGATAAAGTGATTACATCTTCTTCGAGTGTTTCCATTTTATTTTCATAAAAGGACTCCTTAAGTTGGATTTATGCCCAATGTTTTACTTCTAAAATGAATTTAGGGACGTTTGGAGGAAATTTGGGTAGGTTTTGGTTGATCCAAAGGGATTTAGAGGTGTGAATTAAAGAGAAGTGGATGCACCCTTTTATAATATAGGTGAGGAACACTTTAGGAAAATCTTGAAATATTAATTTATTATAAAATTATTTTCAGATTATAATATCTCAAAATTGATTTATTTCTAGGATAAGATGAGTATGGGTTTAAATAATCTCAATAAATATGTTTTAGAAATGTTTTGGTCATAAAATTAACCTTATCTTTTAGATTTAACCCATTTGTAAAATAAGTTAACTCCTACCATGTCCCCTTATATTTTTATACTACATGGTTAATATATTTACTATAAAATTCTAATAGAACCTAAAGTAGATAATTTATGATATTTTAATCAATTTTAAAGTTATTTGGCCAAACTATAGATTTTTAGGATTTTTATATTATTTAATAAAATAGTATTTGTTTTAAAAACTCATTTATGTCAATTTTGACACTATTTAGTAATTGATTTTTTTAAAGTTGTAAAAACATGATTAATTATAAAAAAAATAATTAAGTAATACCTAATATATCAATTTAATCCCTAAAATTAATTTATTTCATCAAAACTTTCAAATTATTTTTATTTTAATATTTATAATACCATTTGTTGGATTCTTCCATTAATAAGGAAAATACGACATCATTATTGTTTCATAAATAAATTTAACTATTTAAGGTATAAAAATCAAAAATAAAATAACATGATGTAGGAAATATTTTTAGGTTTATAATTAATATTTATAATAAAATTTATCAGTCATATAACCCTATATTAAAATTGTTTTAGTAAAAGATACATGTTTATGTTATATTTATCTTTACTTTAAATTAATTCTTATAACATGTCATTATCACACCCAAGTGGTCCCATGTGGTCCTAAAATAATTATAAGGATTCCCATGGTCCAAAATATCTCATGAAATTTTATTAGGACATGTTTCAGTGTAGTTTTATATTATTATAATATTATTTTTTACCCTTATTTACTAGATTTACCCTTTAACCATGGAAAATAAAAATAACTACTGAAGTTACTATTCATAATATCCAAAAAATAAAAGGTAACTATTTAATAAAATTAAAAAATATAATTCTAAATATGGAATTAAATTTTAAAAATTCAAAACACATAATTTTCTGTAATTAATTTAAATTTAATTCTCATTGTCAAAACCAAAAAGCGGGTTTTTAAGAAGTAAAAACTCTCAAAAGATTCACTAGTGTTTATGTACAATTTAAATGTGAAATTATATCTAATGAACAAAATTATATTAAATGATAAAAATATACTATAATTATACTTTAAAACTACTCAAATTTATAATTTAACACTATAAATTATTTCTATATAAAAAGTTGATTTCAATTAAAATTTAGTATTTTTCACTATTCATCAAAATATGAAAGTTATAAAAAAAGTACCAAAAATTTATCCAAACTAAATTTTTATGTCCCTATTCTAAATAAGAATTTAATTTTATCAAATTGAATATATAAAATTGTAAAATATTATATTTAAAAAGGGTTCACCATTAAAAGGCGGAAAACTACATTTTTTGAAAAATAATTCTTTTATCTGAAAAATTGAATTTTTCCTCATATTATGTCTAATAAGAAAAAAATATAAATGTTAAAACTATATGGTGTATATAAAATTAAAAATTTGGTTAATAATATTCATAAATGCTTTTTAAATGGCTTGTTTGATAGGTCATAGTGCGCATGAACTTGGGGTTGCATACATCACACACTATCAAATTATTTCAAAAGGAAGTGTACCGTGGAAGCTTGGGGTATTACATCATGCCCTCCTTCAATAAATTGCATCCTTGAAATTTAACTCGGGATTAAAATCTTGGGGTTTGACATTTCAAAATATCTTAGTTGAAACACCACATCGAAAAATTGATTAACAAGGCCTTTATTTTAAAATAAAGGTAAGTATGAAGGTTATTGGAAATAACACATAATAGGGTTCCATGTAGGAAAACATGGATATGGAAGAGTAAAAAACCATCATGTTCTGATGGAGAGTGATAAAAAATATTTTTAAGAGAATGTTAACAACCAGAAAGCTATAAATCTTTAATGATATAAGGGACCATTTGATTCATTGAAAAATAAGGTAATAGGAAAGAATGTTTGGTTTTATGATAATTTTCTTAGTGTTGTAGAATTAATTTAATTGATAGACTAAGAACACATAGAGCATACTTAATTTACATGTAGAGTTTCATCCTCTATCACAAACTCATCTTTTTATTCAAAAGATAAAACTCAAAAATATTCTATTTATCTCAATCATATATGGTTCTAAATATTAACATATATCATTTTAATAAAGAAAACTATTTTAAAATATCCAGGGAATTCCTATAGGCTAGTGGTAGGCAATAAAGCCTTTTCACACTTCAGTTCTGGGTTTTATTCCTGTAGCTTTGTCCGACACGATGAGTTATCAACCAACATGTAGGTTGTCCTTTTTATAAAACTATAGTATTATAATATTCCAAAAGTAATCTTAAGAAATGTTTTAACTTTAAAAAATAATATACAAAGATCATCTTAATCCATTCTAAACTTTATTGTTTTTCAAAATACTTCTATCTAATCTCTGTTTTAAAGGTCTCTAAATTTTCCAAAAACAATTGTAACATCAAATTCCCCAAAAGACGCAATGTTTCTTTTATTGTAACATAATGAATATATTATTAACATCATAATATTAAAACATTAAAGAAAAAATGTACTACAATACAATCCTTATATATATCACATTCTTCTTATAACCAGAATATAATTCTTGAATACAAAGACACAAATACATTAATTATTTCACTTCGACTATAGTAACAACATAAACTTGACCTTGATTATTTTTCTTTTTATGAGCTATATTTGCTTGATGTTTTGGAAAATATTTTGCATAATGTCCCATATATTTACAATTATAACATTTTACGAACCTAATGTTGATGTGTTTAGAGGTGGAGTCTGATTCTAAAACTACTGTACGTGCCATAAATAGAGAGGTGAATCCTCCTTGGCACCTGTCTTACCTTGTTCGTATTTGTTCCTTAGAGATTAGTCATGGTTTCTCAGTTCAACACATGCATAGGGAGGCTAAATGTTCTGCAGATTCTCTTTCTCGAGGGAGTAATCAGGAGGAGCCTTTGATTTTTTTTTTCTAGTTTGGGCTCTCTACCCCAGGAATGTAATAATTTCATGCAAGGGGATTCCCCTGGTTTGCATTATTTTAGACCACTGTGACAGATACCTTCTTTAATGGGCAGTTTTCCCAGGTTTGAATAATAATAAAAAAAATCAATTAAAAAAAAATTACACAAATTTTTTCTTCCCCTTACAATCATGATCTTGGTGACCTTTTTCTCCACATTTGTTACAAACTACCATCCCTTTTAGGCAAGTACCAGGGTGTTTCTTCCCACAATTATCACATAAGAGAAAATACTTCTTTACCTTTATCCATTTCTCTGTCTCTTTCTACACCATTCTCTTCTTCTCTTGATTTACTTTAATATCATAAGACTTAGAGAATTCCTTTTTTATTTTGATAGAACATGATACAATATATTCATACGATGAGAAAGATTGTGAGACCAATGCCCATCGGAGGAAAGGTTTTAACCCATAAAATAATTGACCAATATTACTTCTTGGGTTACATATGTAATCTATAGCATACCTTGCTAACCTTGTGAAGTTATCCTCATAATTTGCAACATTAACATCCTCTTTTTACCTTAGGCTCAAAAATTGTCTTTCCATATCAGTTCACTGTTCATAGGGGAAATTATTTCTCTAGAAAAATTTCTTTAAACTCCCTCCATTCCGTATTTCCCACTCTTCATTATACTTTGTGTTTGAATTAATGATCCGCATCTCCCAAGATATGATAAAATTCCATGACAAAATTTTCCCTTTTGTTACTTCCCAAAGCATAAAATATTTTCTCTAAGGAACTTATCCACTGCTCACCTACACAAGGATTTTTAGTCCCATTTAATGTTGAAGGTTTTGTCTCATGAAGCGGTTTAACATTGATCCTTCATGTTATAGATCAGGGTTCTCCACATGGGTAAGGTTATTATTCATAAATCGAGTCAGCTGTTCCAGTATGATTATAAGCTATTCAGTACCAATTGTGTCACCAGCTCCACTATCATTATCTTACATCTAAGGGAGATACCTATATAGATTACATGCATTGATATGATTTCCATTTCTTCCACTAGGTGACATTTATAAATAATGAAATACACTATATTAGGTTATGAATCATAATTCATAATTCAAAACTAGTAAAATACATAACATAAATTGAAAAATTTATGCATTGCTAATCCATAATCCTAAAAAATGGTTCCTCTGAGGACATATTTACTCATAAATTCTCCATAATGGTTTGTAAACAATATATGAATTATCCTAAGCATATCCCACAGGAGTGTCAAACAAGGTGTGTAGTAAGGCCCATTGTTGTGTACTAGGTTACCCTGAGTCAAGCCTAGAACACCTTGTCAGAGTTTTCACCCCAAGGTACACCTGTTCACTACTGGAAATTCAATATATACCAATGGTTTCAAACCATTTTTATATGTATAAAAACCATTGTTATAATATATAACAATGGTTTTGCAAACTGTTGGTTAGTAAGCCGTTGGGAAAGGCCTATACTAATGATTATTCTCAAACTGTTGGTATATGGTAGTGTAACCTTCAGTATGCCAATGGTTTTATATAAAACGTTGGTATATATTTATACCAATGGTTAATAAACTTTTAAGATATATAGTTTACATATAGTTTATCAACGGTTTAGAAAACGTTGGTATATTGTATTACCAATGGTTCTTTAAAACTGTTGGTAAAAATATTCTAGAAATACACTTTACCAACGGGTTTGAACCATTGGTATAGTATATTAACAACGATTTATTCAAACCATTGGTAAAAACTATTATCAAAATAAAATTTACCGATGGTTTATAACCATTTGTATAGTGTATTTCCATTCAACAACACAATATCCACCCATCCCCTCCATTGTATACACCTGCAAACACACCTACAAATAAAACTTAAAATAGAACAAAAAAACACCTGAAATACACATAAAAACACCAGACTCTTCCATCCATGACATGTACCACAACATAGTTTTCCCCCATTTCAATCTTCACATGACAACCACTCTTCTAACTAACCCATTTCAATTTCTTTAGTGCAGACATCTCATAATGGTGAGAGGACGCTCAAATTTCAAAGATCCCATGATAGTGAGAGTTACATTTTGAGTATCTGACTATGGGGGGGGGGATGTCCAGGTTGTAGGGTGGTGTCTAGGGGGGTTGGGGGGGGGGGGGTGTCCAGGGGGTGGGGGGGATATTCAGCAGGGTACATGGTGTCCAGGGGGGTGGGCGGGCTGTCTACAAGGGTGGGGGACTGTCCCGGGGGTACGAGGTGTCTAGGGGGGGTGGGCGGGCTATCTATGTGTGTAGGAGGGGGAGGGGGGTAGTACAGGGGGGAGGGGGTGTCTAGGGGGGTGGTTGGGGTATCCACGGGGGGTGAGGGGATGTCCAGGGGGTATGGGGTGTCCATGGGGGTGGGAGGGCTGTCCACGGGGGTGACAGTGCTGTCTAGGGGGTACGGGGTGTCCAAGGGGTGGGCGGGTTGTCCACGAGGGTGGCGGGGCTGTCCACAGAGGTGGAGGGGATATCCAGGGGAAGAGTTGTCTAGGAGGGGTGGGCGAGCTATCCATGGGGGTGGGGGGATGTCCTGGGTGGGTACAGGGTGTCCAGAGGGTGGGCGGGATTCCCACGAGGGTGACAAGGATGTCCAGGGGGGTAAGGGGTGTCTAGGGGGGTGGGCAGGCTATCCACAAGGGTGGGGGGCGGTCCATAGGGGTAGGAGGTGTCCAGGGGGTGGGTGGGATATCCATATGGGTGGCGAGGCTATTGAGGGGTGTAAGGGGTGTTCAGGGGTGGGTAGGCTATCCATGGGGTTGGGCGGGTAGTCCACGGGGGGTGGTGGGGGGGATTTTCAGGGGGTTTGGGGTGTCCAGGGGTGGGGGTTGTTCATGGGGGTGGTGAAGCTATCCAGGGGGTACATGGTGTCCAAGGGGGTGGGCATACTGTCCACAGGGGTGGGTGAGCTGTCCCTCGAGGTGGGTGGGGGGGTGTCCAGGGGAATGAGGTGTCCAGGGGGTGGGTGGGGCTGTCTAGGGGGTAAAGGGTGTCCAGGGGGGGGTGGACAAGCTATCCACAGGGGTGGTAGGGATATCTAGGGGGTAGGGCATGTCTAGGGTGGGGTGGGAAGGCTGTCCACAGGGGTGGTAGGGCTGTCAAGGGGGGTTAGAGGTGTCTAGGGGTGGGGGGGGGGGATTTCCAAGGGTGGTGGGCTATCTGGGGGGGGGGGAGGTACTAGGTGTCCAGGGGGTGGGTGGGCTATCCAGGGGGAGGGCGGGGCGGTCCAGGGGGGTACGAGGTGTCCAGGGGGGTGGGTGGGCTGTCAACGGGGGTGGTGAGGCTGTCCAGGGTGTAGGGGGGTGTCCAAGGGGGGTGGGAGGGCTATCCATGGTGGTGGGGGATTTCCATGGTGGGAGGGGATATCCAATGGGTGGGCAGGGCTTTCCGGGGGGGTACGGGTTGTCTAGGGGGTGGTCGGGCTATCCACAGGGGTGGCGGGGCTGTCCAGGGGGTAGGGGGTGTCGAAAGGGGGTGGGCGGGGCTGTCCACGGGGGTGGGGGGCTTTCCATGGGGGGAGGGTATGTCCAAGGGGGTGGGAAGGCTGTCCATGTGGTGGGAGAGGCTGTCTAGGGGGTTGGTGGGCTGTCTAGGGGGTACTGGGTGTCCAGGGGGTGGGTGGGGCTGTCTAGGGGGTACAGGGGGGTGGGCGGGCTGTCTACGGGGGTCGGGGGGCTGTCCACAGGGGGGGGGGGGGCTCCATGGGGGTGGACGAGGTCAGGGGGGGAGGTGCATCGGGGGAGGGGCTGTCCAGGGGGAGGGTGGGCTGTCCATGGGGGTGGCCGAGGTGTCCAGGGGGCACAACATGTCTAGGGGGTGTGGGTGGGCTGTCCACAGGAGGGGTGTCCCAGAGAGGGCTGAATCAGTTAAATCAAATCATCTAGTCAAGTTTTATTATTTATAGATAAAAAATAAAGATAATGTGACCCACCTAATCACACATATATTCAGGCACAACAAATCAATAAAATAAAAGGTTAGTAATATGAGTAAAAAATGTAATAGATTAATCTGTCCCTCATCAACAAAACTATCATAACCATCATCATCAGCCTCACCATTGTCCTCATCGTCATCCCCATCATTTTCCCCACCCTCCTCAATGACCTCCTCCTCACCCTCATACTTAGCCTCAGCCTCCTCATCACCCTCCTCCTCAACCAATCCCTCTTCCTACCCCTCCTCCTCAACCCCAGCCTCCTCCTCAACCTCCTCCTCCTACGCCCTCTGCCTCCTCCTCACCATCGTCTTGACCACCAATAGAAATACCACCTAGTGAACCATATATATAATTCATAAACAACATATATTCATCATAAGATGTTATGGACTCTGGTGGAATTGTAGGATGTAAAACTTCAATCAGTTTTAAAAATGCAGTGTTTGTCCTAGCAGACTGCTCTGTCATCTATGTGGCCCTTTTTTCAGCCAGTTATTCCAGTGCCTTAACCTGCTAGAACTCAGTGGAACTAAAAATCATACCTGAGGAGGTCCAATACCTCTCCAGAGCTATACTCTTCCTAGGTCAACAACATAATCTACTAGGGTTCTCATCTCCCAACACCTGATGTAAGTGATCGTTTGGACCAGAATTTTCTGGTTCATGAGCATCAAGGGCCTCTAAAGTATCCTATTAAAAATATAAATATATTATTACATTACAAAATAGAGATTAAAATTTTAAATCTATAAAGTAAAACTTAAAATATGCTGCTGAGTCAATTCATTAACCGCACTTCCATCTTTCTTCCTTCTACTCGAGAAAAACAGTTTTGTTCGAGGCACACATCAATCTATATTCAATTTATACCTATAAAATGACATTGAATATAGGAAAATATAATTAAAAATAGGATACCAATAATTAATTACATAACTAAAATTATATAACAACTTTAGCAATCGAATAAATTATGAAAGAAGAAATAGAAAGTGCAAGTCGTAAAGAAAAATTATAAACTATCATACCCGCTGCCTCTCATGATCTGGAATTGTAGTACAACCCAATATGTGGAGGTATTTTTTAGCATCAAGGTTTTTTTATTTCTTCCGGATGATTCCTAAATAAAATTCTATAATTATTATTAATGAAAAACATGAAAATTTTCATTTAAATACCTCTAATGTGATTAATACCTTAAATTGGATAGTCGTTAAATGAGTAATCATCTATCAATACTGTTCTAATGAAAAATAATCCATGACAGGGACCATCTATAACTTTGTTCTCACTCTAGCATGCCAGCCAATATACAACTCATGCTTATAAGATCTCTAAAGCTCGCCTAAATCCTTTAGACATGCTGGTTGTGTACCCTCACCATCAGGGAAATTAAACGAAAGTTGACACCAAAATATTAATTAATATAAATACAAAAAATAATATATTGAATTAAATAAAACAGTTTTTTATCCATATCTCTTCCCAAGATTTACCCTTGACTTCATTTGGAAACTGTCACCATGAGAGCAGGCTGACAAGAATGATGTCAGAGTATTTGGAAAGCATCACCAAAAAAATCCTATATTACTACCCTGATTTTTCAATCATTTGATTATGTTCATTGTAGTCCACGATCAACTACGTGCGGCAGTTCCACACTACACACATGTGTGTAGGCCCCACCCCCACATACTATCAGTAGATGTATCTGTTATGAAAGAAAAACAATTATTTTGTCAATACATGTTATAATAAAAATATTTAATGGTGTAATTTTTTAGGGTTGTATAGGTATACCTGTGGTTGTCTAATCAATGGGTTCCATTGGATCCACAAAAACTAAAGGAACACCCTGTACAGGTGGAGTGGTTCTAAATGCATGCTCTATAGGGATAAACTTTGGCAGAGCAGGAGTTGAAGAAGATGGAATATAAAAGCCTGGAGAGAAGGAAGAAGAAGTAAAAGAAGATAACGTGGATGGCTGGCTGAATACTAGTTGGGGAGTGGGAATCTTCATTGGATATGGTACAAATGGGTGAGGAGGCTAAGATGTAAAGGGTGGTGAAAACATGGTAGGCCTATATATCCCATGTGTCCCTAACAACACACCAAGACCAGAATGTGGGATGTATGGTATGTCAGTGGGAGGGGCAGTGTATAATCAGGAACGTCGACCATATCATCTATCTCTCATACCACCCCACCTTATAAGAACACCCTGAGTACTAGGACTAATACTAGGATGCTCATCAAATAACTGTCACCTAATAGAGGGATCCTGCAAAAATATTTAAGAAAAACTAATCAAATGAAATTATATATTATTTAAATAACTATATTTGAAGTAAAATACTCACAAGAGGCACTAGTGGTGGAATGCCCATCTCAGTCATGCGACAATTGTTGTCCATCATATATTTCTGTCACCTCTCTTCAATTGGTTTCATTTCCTGCATTTGAAAACAAATATGGAAGTAATTAGAAAAGGATAAACTAATGTGTAACCTAAAAAAATATGAGTTTGAACAGATATATAATGAACTCAATAAATCATAACATATGTAATAAAGAAATTTAATTTTTAGTAGGATGGTTATTTACTAAGTGTCATTAGGGGGTGGGCGGGCAGTCCACGGGTGTGGCGGGGCTATCCACAGGGGTGGCGGAGCTATCCACAGGGGTAGAGGGGCTATCCACAGGGGTGGCAGGGATGTACAGGGGGTAGGAGGTTTTTAGGGGGGTTGGTGGTCTTTCCACAGGGGTGGGGGTCTGTCTAGGGGGGTACAAGGTGTTCGGGGGGGTGAGGGTGTCTGAGGGGATGGGAGGGGGGGGGGGGGTGGGCAGGCTGTCCACAATGTTGGAGGGCTGTCCAGGGGGTAGGGGGTGTCCGAGGGGGGGGGGGGGGGGGTTGTTCACAGGGGTGGTGGGGCTATCCAGGGGGTACGGGGTGACCGAGGGGTGGGTGGGCTGTCCACGAGGGTGGGGGGGGGGGGAGGGACTATCCAGGGGGTTGGGGGGCTGTACAAGGGGGGTTGGGGGTGTCTAGAGGGTGGGGGTGTCTAGGGGGATGGGGGGGGGTGTCCGGGGTGGGGAGGGGGGTGGGGGTGTGTCCAGGGGTGTTCGAGGGCTATCCACAAGGGTGTGGGGGGGGGGGGGGGGGGTCCAGGGGGTACGAGCTGTCCACAGGGGTGTGGGGCTATCCACAGTGGTGTGACTGAGAGCTATGAGATATAATTGGGTTGTCATTCATGTTATAAAAAACAAACGATGGTTGTTAAATATTAGAGGAGTATTTTTTTAGTGAAAAATCCAATTTGGTATGATTAGTGACTTGTTAACATGATGGTATCAAGTTTGGAATTGGGAAAATGTTAGGGCATTAGATTCTAGTGGAAGGAATATGGGTTAGTGAATATATATAGGTAGTTATTAGGAATGATATGATGTATGGTAATGAGTTTGTAAGGATTTGCATCATCATGGCATGATGATTAAGGGTGTTTTCCTATATGGAAGTTGTATGGATTCCTCAATATGTTTTTATCATAACATGAATTAAATTTAGGATTTCATTAGAAGGTGAAGTCTAGATAGAATAACAATTCATTTAATACATGGAGAGGTAGGATCATGAATATGGGATGTGTATAT